>CM036315.1:5111002-6556168 GCA_020567845.1 Rhododendron henanense subsp. lingbaoense
AACCTTGCTTCGTCCTTGGTTGGACAGCCTCGAAGGCATCGACTGGCTGAACTTCCGAGGGCACCGCCTTTATGCCCTGAGGCACCTCCGAGAGGTTGCGATCCGTCCTGTCTTGCTACATGCAGCGGTACGTTTTTGGGATTCTGAAGTGCATGTCTTTCACTTTGGTTCTCAAGAATTATGCCCCACTGTCGAGGAGTTCCATGCCTATCTCAGAAGTCACGACTCTGCTGAGCCAATTGCTCCAATGATCAGGGAGAGTATGAAGAACATTCTCAAAGCCAAGCTGGGCATCAACGGTAATACTGCCGAGTTCCTTACTCGGCACAATGCCATCAACATCGTGCAGTTGTATGAGATGTTCAGTCCATCCAAAGACTTGACAGACTTTGAGTATCAAGGACGTTGAATGATGGCTTGTTGTATTTGTCTCCTAGCAGCCTTCTTGCTGGTCCCTTCCGTTGGTCAGCCTAGTCCTTTGCTGGTGGGAGTTGCTGCTCAGATCGAGGCTCGCAAGGACGTCGCTCCCTTAGTTCTTGCAGAAACTTTGATGGGGTTAGACGCTGTTCGTGGTGGTCGCACAAGGGTTTTTGGTGGTAGCCCGCTGTTGTTGCAAGTTGGGACCTCACTTGACTCTCCTTTTTCTATTTCTCTCATTTATTTTACCTCAACGCTCGGTTTAGGCTTTATCTGGCTCCTTACTTGTTTTCTCTCTTTCTGACAGATGTGGCTCTGTGACAAGTTGAATCTGTTGACGCCCCCAACAAATAATTGGTGGTATCGTGCCAGTGGGTGGAATCGCCCCTTTCAAGTGATGTACAGGAATGAAGACGATTGGGCTGATTTTCTCGCTTCCCTGGATGAGGGTGATGTTACTTGGCGGTGTCATTGGCTGAGGCTCCCAGCTATGACTACGGGCAACATGGGCTCGCTGCAGGTGCTTGTGGCTGGCTTGACAAGCTTTTCCTTCTATTCGCCCTTCCGCATTCTCCGTCAGTTTGGACTTAGCCAAGAAGTGCCACCGCCGGGCTCTGAAGTGCTTCGTATCCCTCCCTTCACCATTCCGGGCCTTCGGAGTTATGTTCGATCGTGGGGGACTCGTAGGACTGAGCCAAGTGACCCACTCTTCTCTATTGCTTCAACTGGAAGGTACCGCAAATGGCTAAGGAGAGATGTGGAAGCAAGGATGGGTTGACTACTTACTTTGCCGTTCTTTGAAATAAAGAGTGTATTTTAATTGAGTGTTTTCCCGCTTTCATGCTCAGCTTGTAATAAAGAAATGATCTTAATAAAATTGACTGATTAAGGGTTTCCCCCTTTCGGTTCATTAATCGCGTGTGCCTTTGAGAATCTGATTTGTCAATTTGGATTTTGATTTTTGAGATTTAGGACCGAACCTCAGTGTGAGATTGCCTATGTATCCCTCGAGAAAGGGAATCAGGCCCATAAGTAGTTCGGGCTAGGGTTCGCTCGGGTATTAACACTCTCCTTTTGCGCTCTAAATTTTGCCTAGTACTGCCCTTTCGGGTTTTCAGCCTAGCGAGCCTTTTTCGACTTTTTGCCTTAACTTTTGCCTAAGCCGCCCTTTCGGATTTTTGACCTAGCAGGCTTGCTCTAATTTTTGCCTGGGACCGCCCGCCCTTGCGGTTTTCGGCCCAACGAGCTCTCTCAGGGGTAATAACGCTTGAGTTGATCCAAATTGACAAGGTTTGAGAATTCGTTGCCGTCGAGGTCGATGATTGAGGCTGCTCCCCCAGAGAGGATAGTCTTGATGATGTACGGCCCGGCCCACTTTGGTCAGAACATCCCTCGTAGGTCAAAAATTGGCGCACGGATTTCCTTGACTACCATCTCCCTCTCTTGCAGGTCCCTCGACTTCACTTTCTTGTTGAATGCTCGGGAAATCCTTCGCTGATAACCCTGAATGTGGTACAATGTTCGCAGCCTCCTTTCGTCGAATAGCATGAGCTCCTCGAACCTTCCACTGATCCATTCGGCCTCATCCACTCCGCACTCAGCCATGACCCTCAGCGATGGTACTTCTAGCTCGATGGGGAGAACGACTTCCATACCATACACCAAAGAATAGGGTGTTGCCCCTATCGGTGTGCGGATAGACATTCGGTATCCCCACAAAGTTAGTGGTAGTTGTTCGTGCCAATTCCTGGCCGACTGAGTAGTCCTTTCGAGGATCGTCTTGATGGTCTTGTTTGCTGCTTCGACTGCCCCATTCGTTTGTGGCCGATAAGTGGTCGAATGATGCACTTGAATTTTGAATTCCTCGAAGAGTTCTAGAACTTTTCCCTTGAAATGAACACCGTTATCAGATACGAAGGCTTGAGGGACCCCATACCGATAAATGAGGTTTTGCTTGATAAAGTGAGCCACTTGAACTGTCGTCAAAGTCTTGTATGAAGCTGCTTCGACCCATTTGGTGAAGTAATCGACTGCTACCAAGATGAACCTGTGACCATTAGAAGCCGCGGGTGTGATCTTCCTGATGACATCGATACCCCAGGCTGAGAATGGCCATGGTGTTGCCATTGAGTGCAATTCTGAGGGTGGGACATGGATAAGGTTAGCATGAGTTTGGCATTTGTGGCACCGGCGTACATACTCGATGCAATCTGTCTCCATGGTTGACCAATAGTAACCTAGCCTTAAAACTTTCTTAGCTAGCATCATCTCATTCATGTGGGGTCCACAAACACCTTCATGAACTTCTTCCATTACCGCTCTCGTGTCGTCACCGTGAATACACAACTTGTGAACCCCACACGGAAATCACCAGTATAATTGTCCACCACAGATGATGTATTGGGACGCCAGTCGTTGCAAAGCGATCTGATCTTTCTTGGTTGAATCTGCAGGGAACTCCCCCTTTTCGACAAAATTCCAAATATCGTGGAACCAAGGGAGCCCATCGTCTGGCTCGTCGATATTCATGACACAGTCGTAAACGTGCTTTCCCCTCTGCTCAATCATGACGGGCCTCAACTTTACCCCAATCGGGAGTTCTATCATGGATGCCAAAGTAGCCAGGGCGTCTGCAAAGCGATTCTTCATCCTCGGTACATGTGTGAAGGTCACTTTTTGAAAACTCAGGATAAGTTCGTCGAGTTGTTGATGATACGGTTTCATCTTTTCATCCTTAACCCTCCATTCTCCGTTCGCTTGTGATACAACCAAGTTGGAATCTCCCATGACCTCTAATACCTTGACTCCAATTTCCAGCGCGGCTTCCATCCCCACAATGCATGCTTCATACTCTGCTTCGTTGTTTGTGACTTCAAAGTTCAACTTGAATGCGAGAGGAATATGTGACCCCTCAGGTGAGACCAGCAGTATGCCAATCCCAAAGCCCTTCTGATTAGCTTCCCCATCGAAGTGCAGAGTCCTTGTCTCATCGACTGCTGTCATCACGTCCTCATCAGGAAATTGAAATTCTGTGTGCTCCGGTCCCTCAATCGGATGATCTGCTAAGAATTCTACAACGGCCCTGCCCTTCACTGACTTTCGAGTAACATACTTGATTTCGAACTCCGCCAATAAGAGCAACCAACGTGCTAACTTACCGGTAAGTGCTGGCTTCTCGAATAGATATTTGAGGGGATCCATACTGAGCGCTCGAGAGTGTTTCCAGTGGGTTTTTGAAAAAAATGTTTCATGATCCCTTTGCTCTTGTTTTTACACTAAGGTTTCCCAACCATGCACCCAGTATTAAAGACTGGGACAGGCTGAGAGACCTCCCTCAGAAGGGAAGAACAGCCTCTTGCTTGAAATCAAAGTAGATAGATTTCTACCTTCAATGAGAACCTTGCTTCTTGAGTGATTTTGAGAAGTGAGGAAAGAGGGAAAAATGCCAGAAATCAGAGACCAAAGGTATTCTGAACTCCCAACATCTTTTGATCTTTTGCTTCTTGCAAGCTTTGCTTTGAAAATCAAGTTCTTTTTTGTAAAAGGAATGAGAGTGGTTGCCCCTTTTTTTTTTTGAACAATGAGAGAGTTTTTAGAGAGAGAGATTTCGTGTCCCCTGCTTTCTGCTGAGAAAGGGGTATATATAGGGGATTATATCATATGGTTTTGAATTCCAAATGAAATCAAATTTGAATAAAATAATTTTTGTTTGGGGGGAAAATCCTGATGATTTGATCCTCTGCCACCTGAGGTTGAGTCCTCAGCTGGTAAACCCTGACCCCAAATGACCGAAATGATGCATTGCATGGAAAGTGGGAAACTTTTTCATCCATTGGGCAGCACAGAGGTCTCGAGCGCTCGGGAGTGAGCCAAGTCCCTGGTTTTGAAAAATGGTTTTGAGCGCTTGGGTCTGCTCCCAAGCGCTTGGGATTGATTTTGACCATTTATTTTCCCTTTTAAGGTCCCTCAAGAAGCATTGTTCTGATTAAATCAAGGCTTGTTTTAATCCGAATTCATCATCGGGGAGCCTCAGGGCCACAAATTAAGGGAATTTAAAGAGTCCAAATTGGGGTGTCTACAATAGCCTAACATAAACCAAGAATTCTTGCTTAACATAAGAGTTTTCTTAAGCTAACATAACCAAGAATTCTCGCTCTCTTGACTATAACCTTCCCAAACAAATAACTGAGATACTAAAGAGTTGAAATAGTAAGATGGAGTGGACACATCTCTAATTTGTGCACCAAATTGCTGGCACCTGAAAATGGCGTAGGGGTCATGTTTTCCTACCCTGGTTTCACTGAAGAATGTGTTGAAAGCATTGTCATACCGCCTCCAATTGTTTTGTTATTCGGCATTTGCCCATCAAGCTGAAAAAACAAACTGCCAGATAATAAGTCACATACACTCAAAATAGAATAACTTCAAAATAGGAAAAAATGTACAAAAATAACAGCATTTTTCACTTCCACAACATAGGCTTTTATAAGCAGTGTTAGTGAAAAAAAAGAAGCTACAGTGGCAGCCTCAAATCAAAGGTCTATGCCCATAATTCTTTTGAGAATCAAAAAAAGCAATATCAGCATCAAAGTCCCATAATATAAGCTTACTTGAATCCAGTGTGTAAAGACCCGTAAATTCATAAAATTTAATTAAATGTTTTACAAGAAATAAAAGGAGGAAATTGGTTTGGAATATTGAGATTTGGGGCTAATGTGTTAAAGTGTTACATTTGAGGGGTGAGAGTGTGATGTGTGCCTAGTGTATATATATGTTATATGTGTGAGTGTGTAGGGAATAACTTTCCCTTTTTTCCTTTCTCTCACTCTCTCCCATCCCTCTCTTCTCTCGGCTCCCTCTCTCACCCTCTCACTCTCACTCAAATTCCACCCAAACCACCCAAAACCCACACAAAGCAACCTTTAATCTTTCACTCCTACGCGTATTGCGGTCCGAATTTTGCTGGTTTGAGCTCGGGGAAAGCGTATCCCATTCGATTGCAAGCTTTGGAGCTAGGGCTTGGAAAATCATTTGATTTTGTTCTTCAATCTTTGAGGTAGGGAGTTCGAACTTTCAATATACATTTATGACTTGTTTTCCTTGCCTTGATTCGTGCCTTTGGTCGTTGTTGATGTTGTTGTGGTTGTTGTTGTCGTTGAACTCATGAAAATCTGCAGAAAATTTGCTCGAATTGAGCTGGTATCAATACCATTTTGCCAGGTATCAATACCTTTGTGTTCCAAAATCCAGAAAATCACTTGTTATCGATACCATTTGTCCTAGGTATCGATACCCTTGCGTCTGGAACACTTCTTGGTCAAATGGTATCGATACCATTTTGCTAGGAATCGATACCTTTGGCTTAGGGACAGTTTTTCAGCTTTGTTCTAAACTTCATCTCTTTGACCCCCGATTACTTCTAACTTGTTCCAAACACTTCCAAAACACCCCGTTACATGGTTAACTGTCATCGTTGAGTTTGTAAAGTATTGTTGCATCTATTGCCCTTGTTCGGTGGAAATTTTACATTGATTATCGAATGAACCATGATTGAATTGAAATGACGTAACACGAGGATACGTGATGCTTGAACATTTATCGACACAACGCGAACATTCAGAACTCATCGACGGGTGAGTGCCTGGCAGAGGACATCGGGGTCCTTTAATTGGCCCGACAGGAGCTATATGCTCGTATTGGATACTTCAGGACCTACCAATGGGTAAGGTGCCTGGCAGAGGACATCGGGGTCCTTTAACTGGCCCGACAGGAGCTTCGGCTCATGACACTTGTAGGAGACACATTTTGACACATGGTGCTTTCAAAGGTTATTCATTGGGACACACGATTGGTTCTGAAAACGAAATGTTGGAATTGGACTGCTATTATTGTCCATTCAGCGGATCTTGTTATCCTTTTTCATCAAGTGATCATCCCTACATTTCATATGCATACATTGTTAGATTAGAGCTTTCTACTGGGCTAGTGTAGCTCAAACCTTACATTATTTTCAGGTACTAACCCAGGGCAGTAGCTTCATGTTTGGAGTGCATGGATGTGGACATTCTTTTGAAAACTAACATTGAGGAGTTACTAAGTCATCTTTGTAATTTATTTTTGAAAGATGTATTTGTAACTTTATTTGTAAATCTTTTGATTAAGTAATATTGTAAGTTCTTAACTCTCTTGATATTCGGTTATTACGTTGATTTGGGCCTCGGAGCCAAAGATGTAATCTTTTGGGAATTATCAAATGTAGAAGTGTAATTATGGAAATGGAAAAGTTAAACTCTTTTGGGGTATTGTACGGATTATTGCGAGGTTTTATTTATGGAAACCCTTTATATTTATGTTGAAAATCTTGGGCGTGACACAGTGGTTGCTAGAAGACACCTAAATGGAAATGAGAAGATCGAAGGATTCAGACAAATTAAATTTGTTCACTTTTTTTGGAAAAAAGCTCGGCGAAAATATATTGTTTTCATCACATGTGCATTTCATCGAACACTTTATGATTACGTCATTATTAAATATTTAAGATCACAAATGTGTATATGTGTAATTAAGTTACCTCGTTACGATGCCATTGAAGCAATTTATTCGTGTTAATCCTCCTCAACTCCATTGCATTTTCAAACCAATCCTGTAAAAGTAAACATAAATAGTAAATCATTTGAAAAGTTGCCTACTAAAATAGATAAATTTACTTTAAACAACATTCCCTCATCCAAAGTAGTGAGTTTGCTACTACATAGTTTATAACAACACTTCGGGATAAACAATGTTTCTCGTGGAATCCAATTCATCTTTGGAAAGAAGGACACTTATACGATCAAAAGATGTGCACCTGGATAACGCCACATATAGTTGACCATAACTAAACGCTGGGGTACGCAAATCAACTCCTACGAATTTAACAGATTGTCCTTGTGATTTATTGATAGTCAAAGCATATGTCAATCGTATAGGCAACTAGCATCTCGTCATCGAATGACTAATTGGCTATACACTAGGCCATGACACGAAGAACCCAATCAAACCAATCAAAAGGCTGAATAAAAAATTTTAATGTATAAACCAAGAGGCCATGACATGAAGAACTGATTGGCTATACACAGGCCATGACACGAAGAACCCAATCAAACCAATCAAAAGGCTGAAACTTTTTCGTCGGGTATCCAACAATGAAACTGTATAATTTATGTTTGCATTAGCATTAAAAAAACAGCATTAGCTGAAGGAAAAAAAAAAACCCCAAAGCTGGTTGGTTGGTTGCATTAGCAGTATAAGTTCAACATAGGCCCACATAATTTTTCCTCAGGAAAACTTCAACAAATCCCCAATTTCGAGAAACCCTAGTCTAGTGCGAAATTGAGGATGGACTTCAACAAATCCCCAATTTTGAAAAACCCTAGTCAATTGAGGATGGGAGGATTCTTACCAGAGAGAGAGGGAGGATGCAGCGAAATCAAAGCACTGATCAAATAACTCTCAAATTAAGTTCAGCATAGCCCACCCTTGCTTTGTGGCGCTTCGACAATCTGACTTCATTCACCTTCCAAAGGAGATCAGGAGGCAAATAAAAAACTCATATAAACGGGCCCATATTGAATCCAAAAACAAGAAAGAAAAGAAAACAGAAAGGATACCAAAAACACAGAGGCAGATACAAAACTTCAAGTAAAGAGAGGCGATCAATCGACGACGAACTGATGAAGCGAGTGTTTCTTTGTGCGCCGAGGAGTGGGTTTTGGGAGAGAGAGAGAGAGAGAGAGAGACCATAACTATGGAGGAAGAGAGAGGAAGAGAGGTATCAGATTTTGAACATAGAGAAGAGGAAAATCGATGGGTAGACAGGCGTGAGAAATAGGTTGGAATCAATGATTCAATCCAACGGCTGTAACCTATTGTAATTTTGATTCGATGGTTGGAGAGGCGCTTATGTTTGTATGGGTAGACAAAAAACCACTCTGTTTTATAATATAAATGATGTATTTTTAATAAGTTGGAGTTACGAAGCAGAACACTTAAAAAGGGACAGAGGGAGTATATAGCATAGATAGATTCACATCATCAAATCATTTGTTCACTTTATTTTTTGTCATACTAGCATTTGTGCCCGTTCGATGCACGGGTTAAAAAAATGACATTGGTTTTTTCCGGAAATTATCGAATGGGTACAACGCTAGTTGATGTCCGTTCAATGCACGGGACAAAAAAAAAATCATATTGGTGTTTTTTGGCCTCGCGTATCAAACGTATGGGCACAACAGTATTTGATAAAAAAGATAATTCAATTTTCTCACGCTAACATTATTCACATTCTATGCACTAAAAAACGTATGTGTGGTGGAGGATGAGTATGGACCATGTGGCATCATGTGGTTGTGCTCCAGAGGCGTATATGTGGTGGAGAATGAGTATGAGGCATCATGTGGCTGTGCTCTAGAGGCATATAATAATTTTTTCTCCATATTCACATCCCCTCCCCACGTCTCTCTCTCCCTCCCTCAATCCACCTCTCTCTCTCTCTCTCTCTCTTTCTTTTTATAAACAAAAAAGTAAAAAATCCAAGAAATTAGGAAAGAGAGTTTGGAGGCTTGTGGGGCTCACACACATTTCTATAATACTAGAGGGGTTATGAAATTTAGAAGTGGACTTAGTGGGTTACAAACCTGCTATAGTGGACCTCCCACCAATTTTTTATAAATAATATGGTGATCGCTTGACAAAAAAAAATCTTAGATACAAATAGATTGGGATCAAATGATGACCTGATTTCTGTTGCAGTAAACAATAGATTTGTAAGAGATGTTAGCAGACCAAATCGTCAGTCATTTTTACAAATGTTGGAGAGATCCTCAAACGGAATCTCTCATCTCTGAACTCAATCCCTGCCAAATCCCAATATTCTCGAGACATTTCCGCAAAGCTGTAACCCTCCACTGAACTGGTTGATGAATATCTTGTGTGCCTGGAGAAGATCTAAGACTTCCTGCTAACATCAAAAAGAAAAAGCGCTCGACATTTTGTCGAACAGCTTTGGCACAAATATTACAGCAATGGAAACCAACTGGTTTAATTAGTTAATGAAACATCTTAATAAGAGTACCTGGAGTCTCAACTTAAATCCATGACGATAGTACAAACATCAAAATGACGTAGATGCCTCTATTGCCCTTTTTCCTTTTGAAATAGTCCGGGTTCACTCAAGTTGATTCCTCTTGAAGCATGGAAGAAACTGATGGTTGGGAACACACGACACACTGTCACACAGAGGGAATGAGGCCGAAGATTGAAAGTTGCTCTCTTACAAGTTACACGAGTCAATAGACAATGTTCTCACCTCTTGATGTGAAGGAAGGAAACCTCTGTGTGTTTGTGTCTTTGAGATAGGGCTTTCTTTCTTTTTGTGTTTTAGGCCAACAATCGTATCTTTTGGTTTACGTGCCGCCGTTCATAATGCGGCGTTTCCCTTAGAAGGAAAATGTCAGGTCGATTGTGTTTGTCAGCTTTCGATTTTTTAAAGAAGTGGTACATAGACATATTAGTTGTAGGGGCATTTGTGGAAAATCAAAAAGTAGGAAACACCCTCATACATTTAAAAGTAGTACTAGTGAGTGGGCACGTGCGTTGCACGTGGTTTTGTTTTGCCCCCATATGGCATGATATCGATGATTACTGAATGGAGTCCAATTGGTTTTTAAAATAAGGGGAAAAAGTGTTGGCGATCGGCAAAAGCACCAAGCTGATTCGTGACTACCCGGAAACAAGCTGCAGTATATATAATTGTTTGTATGTTATTAGTAGAAGATGAAATCGAAATACATGATTGTCGAAGTACAAACAAATGTGTGTGTTTGTCGTTAAAGAGGTGGTTAAAAAAGGGAAATGTCGGATTTCCAAGAAAATAGCATCTGAAATCAAAATACATGGTTTGATGTAGCCTTTCAAACATATGTGTAGAATTGTTGTTCTTCAAAAACAGTAAAAATAGGAAAACAAATGTGTAGAATTGGTCCAAAAGTTGAACACATTTATGCCACTGTAGTTCGGTTCCTCTTTTTTGATCTGCTTGCTCTTCTTCTTTATTGATTGTACATTGGTTTGAAGTTGCCTGCATGAATAAACAAATAAGTTTTTTTTTTATCATATTTTATTACAAATATAGATAGTCTATTTGGCAATTTGAGTTACAATCATACCTTTCTGTCTCCCATATAAATATTTCCAAAGCATTTTGATAGTTTTTGAAGGACCTTGCATATGAGCCAACATATCATATTCTGCAATATTACTCTGCATATGGGGTATTATTATGTTTGATGGTGTTTGGTTGTTGTGATGGTGTTTGGTTGTTGTGATGGTCTTTGATTCTCCTTTTTGGCATTGGATTTGGTTTGATTAGTATATGCATCTTTGTGTAGTTGTTTTCCTTGAACTCAACCACTTTGATTCTGTTCGTCAACATTGTAGTGTGTAACTCCCATTTGAGATCTTTTACCTTTGCTTGGAAAGCCTTCTCTATCACATGTATTTGTTTGGGTAATTCAACCTTCACTTGATGTAGCTTTGATTGGAAAGCCTTCTCTATCAAATGGTCTATGTCTTTGGGTATTTCAGCCTTCAGTGTTGTCACGCCCTCGATTTTCAACATAAACAATAATAACATTTAATAATTAAAATCCTCACCGAAATTACCATAAATAACCCAAAAGATAGTTTAATTCCCAATTTCCACAAACCGGCCCAATACTTACAATGTTCCACAATAGAAAATGCGATACAATGAAATTTCATTTTACAAAGATTGAAAAGTACTTCTGAAAATAGCTTTAAACCATGACATCAGCATGCACTCCATGACAGTGACCTGCAATAAACCTGAAAATGATAGGTTGAGCTACACTAGCCCAGTAGAGAAATCTATGCACAAGTTATGGGAAAATATGTCAAGTGATGCATCTAGAGTGAATGAGAAACAACAGATATACCCAAGGTTTATATGACTATCAACAGGCAACTCACAACGGCCAAAGGATTCTAGACAATCCTATGTACAATACCTACCACCTCACACGCCATACCAGTGTCACTAACGTTCCTATCTCAAATACAATTAGCCAATCTTTAGTTTATCAGTCGGTACTTCGCATCACATCTATCTCAACATTCATTTTCATTTCACGTTTCTCATTTCATAACCAAACCCCATTTCTTATTAAAAGATCCTTTTTCCTTTCCTTTCTTTTAGTCAGATATTTCCCATCGATAATCACTAGGGTCACCTCGGATCTACTTCCCTCGAGCGCAGGGTCACCCCGAGTCTATTCCCTCACAGTCATAATAATCCTTTGGGTCACCTCGGGTCTATTCCCTCGAGCGCAGGGTCACCCCGAGTCTTTTCCCTCAATAACAATAACCATTTGGGTCACCTCGGGTCTATCCCCTCGAGCGTAGGGTCACCCCGAGTCTATTCCCTCAAGAATGACCCCTCGGGTCACCTCTCACACTTTTCATAATCGTCATCATCTCATAATCAATTTCATCCTCAATCTATCGGCCATTACCTAACTCTACAGACGTACATGCTCGTGTCTTTTCATTAGTTTACAACTCCGCATCCTACATAACGTGTTAAGCCTATACGTAATATCCCATAATACTCTACTTATTTGCTTTCTATGCTTGAACCTCATAGGATGAGTCAAGAAGACTCAAGTTATAATATCATCCCAAACAATTCTACACAACCTCGATTTCACTTTAAGCATTCTAAATAATCTACCAACCCACCACATTGGTTACCTTTCAAACGTTCCAAATCGTCAACCATAACACTACTTCAACTAATAAAGTAATACACGCCATTCCCTTTAATTATACCCCAAGTAATGTACGAACCCGTCACCATCCTACGACATACCCCTCACTAACACCGACACCTAAACCTCATGGAAAGAGTACCAAAGGAATTAAAAAGGGAACCACAAACGGATCATGAGAACATGGCTTTCGATATTACCTTTCAAATCACTAGACGAACACTAATCTACCCAATCATACTTACTACGAGACCTCGCATAACCTACGACTTCCCTAAATGATCATACGGTACATCCTCCGTTACGACACTAAGACATCGATTAATGAGTGTCTAAGACGTGGAATCGAGCAACAAGTCATTCGAGGACAAGCAACCAAGTGTTAGGATGGTTTAATGGTGCATAAAAGGTATTAGGAGTGATCGGGGGTCAAAATAACGAAGTTTGGAGCAAAACAGCAAAAGCTGATTTTAGGGCACTTTGTATCGATACTAGCGATTCTAGTATCGATACAAATGGGCTTAAAAACGTTCCAGAGATTCTTGTATCGATACTGATCTGAGCAGTATCGATACAAATGGGTGTTCGAGTCGATTTTCTGCAGAATTACAAGAACGAAACCCCAACCAAAAACCAACATTTTACCGCACGATCCATATGCAAAACCAACACATAAACACATAACAAGTGCAAGAAATCCCTACCTCGATTATCAAAGCCGAACCCAAGAGACTCTCCGAGCCCTAGACTCCAAAATCGACACCGAGAGAAATACACCTCCTCCGAGCCAAACCGGATGAGCTACGAACTCAATAGCACGTGAGGAAGATGATGAGAGGGTTGGGTTCTTTGGGTTTTGAGTTTGGAGGTTGAATTTTGGTGGAGGAGCGAGAGAGAGGGAAAGGAGCCGAGAGGGAGAGGGGGACGCCGGTGAGAGAGAGAGGAGGAAAATAATTCTCTACTCTCTCACCCTCCTATATATACTCACCCAAAACATATTACACTAGACACCCTTTCATAAACAATTCTATCACTTTAGCCCTAAATCAACTAAATCTAATAAAATCCATATTTTCCTTCAATTTCTAATATTAATAAACCTTTAAATAAAATTTTTGAAATTACGGGTCCTTACAAGTGTTGACACTTTGTCGTCATGTTGGTCAACATTGCCAAACATTGTTATCCAAGTATCTTGTTCAGTACCTCTTAAAAGCGATGTCAGGTCTTCTAGTATTTTGAAGAACTCCATTTTTGGCTTTTTATGATTCCTTTCCTTTGCCAAACACCAAGTGTAATGTTAGTCTCTAATACTAAGTGCTTCTTACAATTGCTCAATTTCAAACTGTTATTTAGGCAAAATAATAGGAAGATTTATACATAATCAAAACGTATTTAAATAAGATGGTAATGGGTTTCACGTAGATATATATCACTTGACTGCTATGGAAACCAATTAAATAAGATGGAAATGGTACAACTTGTGAGGTATTAGTAAGATTCTGAAATCTACACAAGTTATAAATTGTGTGTATAAAACTAATTAACCCAAAGTTAAAACCGATTTTGGAGGAATTATATAAGCAAACTACTTGAACAAAATGTGTAAAGTCCTCCTGTAGAATTAGCAAGTCCTTTGTCTAACGTGACGCGAAAGGATGTGAAATCGAAGATGCTATTATAGGCACGGATGTGTTTGCGAAATTCCAAAGCTTCAACAGTTTGAGAAGTGAACAAGTTTTGTAGGTTTGATGGTACAGATGGGCTTGTCAGAACTACTTCTCCGTTGTGGCAGCAAAAGTTGGAGGTTCATTTTGGTTTCACTTCAACTAAAAATGAGATGAGTAAACCTGTTCTAATTTTAAGGAGCGTTATTCATATCTAAATGAATGTTTCCATTTGAAATTTGACGAAACTAACCATGTTACTGACACGGTGACAACTCATCCAGACAGAAACCGTCGAATTTAATGTGTGTTGACTTCTCGCAGTCGTTGTCCTATGAATGGCACATTCATAAATAAAGGGTAAGGCATTTGTGGTAAGTATATTCTATTAAGGTAGTATAGATAACTTGTTCTAAAGTACTAACCGTTCGTTTCTGGCTCCATTAGGTTGTCCTCCAAAGGGGGATTTGGCAATGAATTTTGTGTTTGTCCATCTAAGAATTGACGACCAAGATTTTTGTTTGGAGAAGTATAATGTGCATTGCGTTTCCTCTTCCTATTTTGCATTGTCTTCTGGATTTTTTTTGCTCTTTGTGTAGGTGTAAACCTAGCATATCTCTTCCTTTGACGAATGCGGCGCCGACTAATTTCATCTTCGCCAAGGCAATCCAAACCTTGTGTCTCGTCCATTTCCTTAATTTTTGAAAAACAAGAATGGGAAAAGATCAAATGCCATGTCATCATCTATGGAGTACGTGTAAATTAACAGGGAAAGGGAATAGAGAGGTAGTTCACGATAAACGCTTGAAGTGGACAGGTAGCGTAAACTCATAGTTGGTAATGTTTTCCCGATGGTTTGTGGAAAGGTAGAAGTTCAAAATGAACTTTTTTTTGGTATCATTGACTTAATTTTCTGACTTTTGATATGTGAAATGCAAGTGATTGTGTGACTTATGTCCGAAGGAAATGACTACATGGCTACTGTTCCTTCCTAAGTACCTCACTGTAAAGTATGAAACCAAGAAAAGAAAATGGCGTTAGACTTCGGGTAAATAAAGTACCTCAAGTTAAGTGGAGACATTTTTCATATCAACTCTGGGTACACCCATACACTTTATCCTCACTGCCTCAACGTGTTTCCAGTGGTTATGGATGTCATTCAACATGTTGTGTGTTAAACCATCATTCCCTACAAAGGGAAACAGGAACGCCAAATGTGAGGGGGGAAAAGGCTTATGTGTTGACCCTGGACACGTGTTGTGTGTTTGTGTGTGTTGGAGAGGGAGAGAGTCGAGAGACATGGAGACTTATGTGATATTCCAACTCTTATTGCAGACTACAGCTAAGAGTAAAGAGTGAGATTCTAACATCCTAAAAGTATGGTCTATAATACACTTTAAGAAACCCACTCAGGCTGGAGTTCAGACATCAGAGGCCTTTCCCCACAGAAAAGTTTGCTAAATTGGAAGAGAGTACAAAATATTCCAGATGCATTACCAAACAATTCCATGCGTTTCTACTTTAACTCTTTAAGCTATATGACGGAAATGAATCATTTTCAACATGAGAGCAGGAAAAACAGATGATCAAATTCCTGTAACAGACCTTCAATTTATTGGAAACAAGGCTTAGGTTCATGTGGTTGGTTTTTGTTGGGATATCTAATCCTCAAATAGCGGAAACGTGTCCTTTGTCTTATTGACTCAAAAAACAGAAGAATCAAATTGCACATTATGAAGCACTAATGCATATCAAACTCCATTCCAAAAACATAGTAAACTGAATTTTGAAGTTCTACATAATCTTTGACCATTCAAATCTATGATTAATTTTACTTAATTTGCCAGGCATTGATATACAATTCAAAGAAATTACATTACTCAAGGAGTTTGATCTGCTATATATATAGGCCATGTTTATTGACGGGACTACCAGTGACCCGACCTATAACTATTCCAACTAAAACTAATAGATAAATGATTAATAGCATCTCATGTTTTAGATGGTTAGTTATCTGACGCCACCCATGACCCACTGATATGATACTCCCCATCCAATAGTTGGCTTCAAATCCCAATAATGACCTCTCACAACAGTTATAATCCTGTCTTGTGTCTAATTTGGCCAATCAAACAAGCCTATAATCTCTCCAATATACAACAATTTCAATTCACGAGAACCTCATCTTCAACTGGTCTTCAAAGGCACATTTTGGCAAACAGTTGGTGTGCATAATTATAGTCTACAGAATTGGCGACATTGGTGGACGAAGGGGGAAGGGGAGAGTCTGGTCTTCGAAGGGTCATTTTTGCCAAACAGTTGGTATGCGTATTTATCTACAGAGGTGGAAAAAGGGGAAAGGGGAGAGTGTTTGCAATCAAAGACGGTGGAAATTTGAATGCATGACTTACCTGTCTTGGCCTTGTGTTGGGATGCACTTGGGTTCAGTCCAGTACGTTGTTGTTGTTGGAGTCTTGGTCGGAGGCTGCCAGAGTAATTAAGCAGGAGAACGGGGTGCCAGAAGGATGGTGCAATTTTTTTTTGGGAGGCCAGGGGAGTCGGAGGTGAAGGGGCTTCCAGAAGGAGGATGGATTGGTTTTGTGGGAGGCTAGGGGAGGCGGTTGTTGTTGTGTGTAGTGTTTCCGTTGGGGGTGTTGCATTGTATCGTTTGGAAAAAACTGTTCGTTGGAGGGTTTCATTGTTTCGGTTGGAAGAGGTGTGGGGTGGGCTGGGATTAATTGCAATTGCAAGGGGTATTTGTGGAAATGAAAAAGTAGAAAACACTTTCGTAGATTTAAAAGAAGTAATAATATAGATAGATAAATAAATAGATAGATAGATTTGCGAGTAGCGCACACTCTCTA
The DNA here is from genome assembly GCA_020567845.1 of Rhododendron henanense subsp. lingbaoense. Lineage (NCBI taxonomy): Eukaryota > Viridiplantae > Streptophyta > Magnoliopsida > Ericales > Ericaceae > Rhododendron > Rhododendron henanense. The sequence goes on from CM036315.1 coordinate 5,127,776, forward strand.
CTCTCTCCCTCCGATTGACAAAGTTTCTCTCTTTCTAAAAATACGGACGGAACCCCAATCTTTGCGGCTGGCTCTGGCTGCATCATCGTTGAAGACAAGTGGACGCCCAGCTGGACCGACCGGGTCATTCTCGCTTTTCACTCCTGCCCACATCTCACTTCCCATTTCTCCCACCCACCTTTCATCCTTAATTCTCTCTCAGGTGCTTTCTTTTATTTCTTCTTCTTCTTCTTCTTCTTCTTCTCTCTCTCTCTCTCTGGTTCGTTTTCTTCTGTCTTAATTATACTTGTTCTGGTGGATGGTAATTCTGCATCACTACTAGGGTTTGACAGACTATTTCGGGAGGTATAGATCTGGTGCGGTCATCATCAATCACCATGACTGGTACTGGCCAGTTGATCTCTGTTCATCCCGACGAGCTCAACTTCCAGTGTATGCTCAATCTCTTTCTCTCAGTACGTTAATCACGTTTTAAGGTGTTTGTAATTTTATTTAGAATCAACTTGATTCTACCAAATTTACTCAGTAGATTGGAAAATGATGGCCCCAGGAGTTAATGTTGACATGGTTGGTAATTTAGGCAGTGTTTGGTTTAACGAAATGAATGCAAAATATAATAGCCATTCGGATGTGTCATTTGTTGAAATTGACTTGACCTTAGTACCTTACAATAATTGTATTTCACCAATTTGGCCAAGAATGTCTATTCAACAATTTGGCCAAGAATGTCTATCCCATGCCTCGTCAAAATGATTTCAGTGAACCAAAACTACCTTCATTTATCACACAAAGCGGTTTTAGCAGAAAAATAGAAGCCGGATTGCCATCATGAGAACTATACCACTTCAAATTTGTTGTAGATTTATCTATGATAGCAGCAGTGGGATTTTTGAAGCATTTTCTTAATGCAAAAGGAGAGCGATGTTTTATGAAAAGAAGCATAGTCTGTTCCAGGAATTGTTACTCAATAGATTCCAGGAGTATGTGTAGCACGTCTTTATACGAGCAAGAAATGAAATTTTAGACTTCGTGTTGGACACCTCTGTCCCTACTTTTTTGAAGGCTGCAATTATGGTTTTTTATCTTGATCGTGTTGCCATACTTTTTAGCAATGGGTTCATTTTATTTGGTCAACTTGGGAAACATGGAAGGGCATGGAAAGTTAAGCCCTTGTTCGGTTGTGGGTTTGGAAAAAATTTTCCAAACCCAAAGCCACTCATTACCTATATTTACAATCATTACTTTCTCTCTCCACTCATTACCCCTATATCCAATCATTAATCTCATTTCTCTCTCTATCTCTCTCCACTCATTACCCATATCCCTAATTATTACCTTATTTTCTCTCCTCACTCATTACCCAAAAACCAAACCCAAAAATTTTCCAAACTCACAACTGAACAAGGCGTAAGTGATACTACTCAGATGGGGGCGAGAATAACTTAGCTGGTAGTTAGGCAATGGCTGTGTCACACACACAACACACAACAAAGGATATAATGAAAACGATTACATCTGATGGGAATTAAGAGTAATGCAGAGGCGGTGTGAGAATAACCTTGCTGGTCAGCAATGTCTGTCATATGGGAGACAAACAGTTCAACCTCAAAGAATTTCGGATATGGTGGGAACCTGGAGTGGACTTATGGGTATAAGACTTTATAGATCAATTAGTCTGAATTTGTGGTAAGGGGAGCTCATATGTATGGGCCAAATAATTCAATCAAAAGGCTTTGTCTTGTGGTATTTGAAATATGTATATGTGCTGCAATAGGGTAAAAGTAAGTACTTGAAGTGGACTTTGTTCCACAGCGAACTTTAGTTTACTTGTTATATTTCTCTGCCTGCATATTGGGGTGCATCCAGTTGTGCGCTTGTACACATTTATGCTAACAGTTATGTTGTATTTTCTGATCCATGGTTAGAAACTTCCAATGGACTTCTAATAATTTGTTTGTATAACAGTTGAGCTGGAGAAACAAAGTTATTGTGATCTTAAAGTTGCGAACAACACTGAACACTGTGTTGCATTCAAGGTACTCTTTTCTTATACTGAACCCATATGTAAAATCACTTGTTGTTGAGCATGTATTTATAAAGCTCCTTTGGAATTCTGTAAATTATGTACATCTTTTATTCCTCTTGTTTTTTTCTTTTTTGATAAGCTTATGTCGTCTTCTTTTCTAGGTCAAAACCACTTCACCGAAGAAGTACTTTGTACGACCAAACACTGGTGTTATACAGCCATGGGACTCGTGTTTCATAAGAGGTGCTATACATCACTAATCACTATGTGACAATCTTTTGGATATGTTGTCAGTTTTTATTGTTGTAATGTGTAAACTCATATTCCATGTAGATGGAATGAATATGGACAGTGAACATAATGTACAAACGCTTATTTCCATCCATCAACATTTGTATTACAGGAATTTCCCCAACAGAAAAACTATTAACAGTTTTTTTTTCTTTCCTTAAGTCTTTTTTCCCTTTTAATTTCGTAAGTTTTGGGTAAATAAATGAATGGAGAGGGAGAGAAAGAGGAGCATAGTCGTGTTGTGGTACAAAAGGGAATAAAGCAGTGGAGGCATATATAGATTCACACAGTTGTTGATATACAAGTTGGTGATGAGCATGCCTATAGAAAGGAACTACACTGAGAAATATATATATACAGAGAGAGAGAGAGAGAGAGAGAGAGAGAGAGAGTTGAGAGACAGCTGATTTGTTGAAGTGGTCTACTATGGAGGTTTGCAATGATTTAAGTGAACTTGTGGGTGTGTTGTACATGGTGATCGGAGTAGTGCTAGATGGGAGAACACATAAGATGAGTTAGTTGGGTTGTGCATCTGGTTGGGTGATGGTGATCGTATTAGCGTATATTATTAAGGAGCTTATGAATGTGACTATGGGAGGTTAGTTAAGAAAGGGGATGTTTGTTTGCAGGGCAATATGTTCATATTGTCCATCCGAATCCTGCTTCAAGTGGGCTCTACTTTGTCAACCGGATTTATATGTTTATTGTGGGGAAGTTGGGTATGTTACCCAACACACAAATCAAGATCATGGGTATATCCTTCAAAATCCTACAATGAGGCCAGCAGGGCAAAAAGACTCGTCAACAAAATACAACGTGAACAAAGATTAGAGCTACTCAAGTATTAGTTCCTGAAAGTGAGGCCCCACCTAGCACAAATCAGATTATTCTCCACGGAGCGTTATCATTTCTCCAAGAGCATAAGCGAGCTCTAACATCTTAGAAAGCCCTTTTGAATCCATGTCCTCCTCCTAGAAAACCCTGCAATTCCTTTCACCCCATATATGATACAAAGATGCAACAAGGGCTAATTTGAAAACTGAGACTATGGTTGAGTCTCCCTTATAGTTTGATATACCGCAAGCAGTTTCATTTTTCATCTTCATAGGGCCTGAAAATAGGCACTCAAAGAATAAGATTATGCCAAGAGGCCCTTGGCTCAATGGCATCAAAGGGTGCACTTGGTGCTAGGAGGAAGGAGGTAAGGAGTTCAACTCCTCTTCCAAGGTGCTAATGTAACTATCCTAACAATACAAACTTTCGTTGATCAAAAAAAAAAAAAAGAATGGGTGATTATGGGATTCAATCCGAGGCATAGAACACAGTCCTTGTCATTTATAATCCCCCAACATGCTAGCCTATTCGTATAGATAATCTACCATGGAAGGCTGGCCATTGAATAAAGGCTCATCTATGATTATGGTGTGTAAACCAAACTAACTTGTGCCAAAGTACCTCAGGACAAACTTCTCTATATCACCCCAATCAAAAAGGGGGTATTGTATGTGCTGTATATATACCTTTGTGTTCGATTAAAATGAACGAAATCATGAAATACAAAATACAAAAATTAGGTTATCCCTTAAGCCTATTTGACGGTCAAAGGTTTTTGTAGTTGTCATAAAACTTACGGCAGGTTAGACTATTTTACCAAGAAATAAATGAAATTCACTAAACTGAGGCAACTTTAGGACTTCAGGATATGCTCACATATGCCAAAGTGAGCAAGAGAAGTGTTCATGTTGCATGGTTGTCCAGAGCAAGGGTACCAGGTGATCTCCTAGATCAGGGTCTCTTTTTATGATACATATCGGCTTTGACTGATTGCATGAAAGTGTGCCATTGTTTTCTGGCAATATAGTTCCTGTCATTAAGATACAATAAATTTCTAATGTTTGTTTCGACTAATTGCTGTATATGTAGTCACCCTTCAAGCTCAAAGAGAATACCCTCCGGACATGCAATCCAAAGATAAATTTCTGCTACAGAGCACCATTGTGGCTTCACATACCGAGGTCGATGAGCTTCCGCAAGATACTGTAAGAATCTTTTCTTGAGAACAATGACTTCATTTTTGTGGCTTGTTTACATTGGTTTGGAGTAAAAACAAATGATGAATATTGTTTCCATGTCAAAATGATGGACATTGTTACACACAGTTTACTAAGGACAGTGGAAAAGTAGTAGAGGAATGCAAGCTTAGGGTTGTCTATCTGTCTCCTCAAGCAGCTTTAGGAAATTCAGAAGATGAAGCATCGAAGGACTCCAAACGAAATTTGGATAGCAATTCCGTGAGTTCTACTATTGCTCTTTTGTTTAAATTTGGGTTGTTTTGCACATTTTGGTATGATTTTGTTTTCTACTGCCTGTTTTTGTCAATGGAAGAGCTCTTTTCATACCATTTCAATGCTTGCTTCTGTCAGTCTTTTTTTAGTAATGGCGCTAGTGTATATGCACAGTTTGCCCAGAATGTTTTAAAATGAGCAACCATTCGACTTTTAATTTCTTGATGGCATGGAAGAAAGTTTTCCAAACTTTCCAGGTCATAATTTCCTCTATTTTGTTGGGATGGTAGATGTGCAACTCCTCAACATTGTGATGTGGGTAGCCTCCTCTTTATGGGACATGTTAGTGCTCAAGTTCTATGATTGGTTTCATTTTCTCTTCTATTTTTCAACATTGTTAACAGATGGCTTAAGTCTTTGATAAAGTGATATGTACTCTAAATTGTGGTAGGCGGGTTAGATTTGGAGTCAATGATGTAGAATTTTGGTCCTTTACCATTTATTGGTTGGGATGGCCTTTGCGACTGCATAAGGTTTGTATGGAATGCTTCCGGTCTTTCGGGTATCTCAACAATGCTTCTTGCCTGCTGCACTCCTATCTTCCTGCTTATAGCCTACTTAAGAGAGTAAATGCTAAGTTCTTCAAGCTACTCATATACTTCTCTTTCTCATATCATGAAGTGTATCCTTTAAGGTTCGTTTGAAAGTCGGTAATTTCTCGAACTCTCATTTAGCCACCTCTTTAATTAGTCCTATATCAACACTTATTTTTTCTGATAAGTATTTGCAAATATTGTTGCTAGATTGCTTGGGATATGTTGTTGGGGCATTGCCAATCGCTTAAATTTTTTGGCAACTGGTGATTTAATATAACCATCAGAGGTCTGGTTCTTGGCGGTCCTAGGTTTGAGTTAATTATCTGTGTTTGTTCCCATATTATGCTCTGATGGCCCACTTTTCTGTGTCTATTTGCACAACTATTTGGTTCAGTTTTGTTGCCGCTCCGTGTGTTTGCGTGCAAGGGAGAGTGTTAGACATGTTACTTGATATATATTATTGGACTCATTTCCTAACCGTTTAAGCTTTCAGGACAATTGGTAATCTAATAAATTCATTACGGATTCAGGCTTTGCAGCGTCTCAAAGATGAAAGGGATACAGCTGTGCAACAAACACGACAACTGCAACAGGAACTGGTTAGTTTGCTCGCTTTCTTTTTCGCCACAATGATTGTTTAGGTTTTGTAATTCTATACTGATGTTAACTTAGACACATGTAGAGATGAGGTAATGACTACTAAAATGGCAACCCTAAGAGAATGTACTAGGGATCCACCAAACATGCAGAACTAGACACAAACACAACCTACCTGGAGGAAGCCTCAACACAGTATAAGAAGTTTGGTAAAGAAATGCATAATGTGCTTAGTTGACTTTTTTGGTCTAGCAATTACCACCTTTTATGCGGTTTTCTATGCAATTATTTGATGATATGTGTTGTGGAAGAGAGCCTATTTATGAGATGATCAGAACACGTCATTCTAATCAAATGTCAAGAGTTAGCTGAGTTATAGTGGATGACATGCAGATCGGGTTCACTTACTATGTTACATGTACTTTCAACAACAAAAATCAAGTACCGTGTTGACACATGAAACCTGGACATGAGTCATATATTTGTCCAACACTTATCAGCCCTATATTTAGCAATTAGCACTCTTATTACTAACATATAATTATTTATGATTAGAAAGAAAGAAAAAAATTAGTAAAGGGTTTTTTTATTTCCACTCCACTTATATAGAACGTCACTCCCCTACAAAATAAGTCAAAATGTGATTCATTTTGCCAAGTTCGCATATCCTTGGAAGGTTTGACAGGTCATACCCCTAGACATGTGTCCCCAACCAACACTCTGTAGAGCTGCCCACGGATCGGTTTTGGGTGGTCCGCTCGTGGTGGTTTGTCATTTTCTCCATCCGCACCTGTCCGTGAGTGTTGTCCGGTTCAATCGGTTCGGATGCGGCTTGGACGGTTTGGGCTTGAATTTTTTTGATAGACTAAAACTGAAACGAACAACAAGCCATGCTCTGTTTTTTGGCTTGCTCTGTTTATTGATCCCCAAATACTTAAAAAACAATTTCCAAACAACAAAAAAGCACCTCACTCACGTATAAATGGGTAATGTGTGTGGGTTAGGGATGGAAGGAGTAAAAGCTTCTTGTCAATAAATCCTATATAAGTCCTATATACAGTCAACTACCAACACTTCTCTATGGACTTGAAGTTAAAGCTTCTTGTCTAGGTTCCCTCAGATACCTTAGCAGTGTTTCAGCCGGAGGTGTGGTTCCGTCATTGCCGGAGGTGGAGGAGGTGGTCGGAGAGAGGGAGGGAGAGAGGCAGAGAATGGAGGGACTGATAGAGGGAGGGAGCAAGGGGAGAGGCGGAGAGAGAATAGAGAATGAGATGAGGAGTTAGGGAACCAGGGATTTCACTTTTTACGTTTTAGTTTTAGTTTTTTTTTATTTTTTATTTTTATTTTTTGCAAAGGGCAGTTTGGTAAAAACCGAATCCAAAACCGAATCGATCCGCCAATATTAGTGATATTAGGATCCGTATTCGTCTGTAACATAATTCGGTTTGCTTCGCAGGCAGTTGGTTTGGCCGGTTAGAGCGGTTCGGTCCGTACGCTGGGCAGCCCTAACACTGTGCATCACATATTTGATTGCCTTTGATCCTACTTACCATATAGAATCCCTTTAGAACAGTGTCGTTACTCGGTCTTTGCTCTTGCATGGTTTTCCATTGTCATGGCATGGGATTGATGAAATCTTGCAAACGCTTAGTGAGTAATAATTGCATGATTTCCACCACTAGAAAATGTGGTATTCTAGATGCGGGTGCCGACATTAAAGTCTATCACATTATGCTTTCTAATTTTTTTAACAGGAAATGCTAAAGAGACGAAGGGACCGGAAAATCGACGCTGGCTTCTCCTTCAAATTTTCAGTTCTTGTTGGACTCATTGGAATCATGGTTGGCTTCCTTTTAAAATTTTCATTGTCTTCGCCTTCAACAGAATAAATACACTTGCTTCACTCTTCACAGTTTTTGGAGACTAGTTTTCTTGACGTGTGTCATTGTATTATTCTTATGTTCTTTGTGATTGAGAAGGCTGCTCTTCTGCATTCCCTTCTCTTTGTAAAGTGATCATTGCTTATTTTTCTTGATCAGTTATTTTGCTTTTATTTCTGTAATATTACTCAATGCTGTCTAAATTTGATTGGTTTTTTTTTTTTTTCCCGCCAATCAGGATGTGAATACTTTTTAGCACACCCACACCTGTCCAGAAGTCCATTTGTGCAAATAACTTTCCACCCAGACTGCTAGACATAGGCCTGCAAATGCAAATGAACTGAGTTGTTCGTAAACTGTTTGAAGCTCGAATCGGTGAAGGCTTGTCGTTCGTATTCGATTCGGGTACTAAACGAACCAAATATGAGCCTCAATTTTTGGCTCGTTTAATAAATGAGCCGAACTTAGAACCTAACATGCAAACCTGGAGAGTGTGTGTGTATCTATGTATATGTGTGTATATACAGTATCTCCTAAGAATTTCGTACATAACCTTGAATATGTATATCTACTAGCGAATGTCTGTGCCCGAAGGCATGGCGCAACACGTTTTGAAGACAACTAAAGTTACAGGTCGAACAATGAGCAAAGGGGGGACATGTTGAAAAAAATGGGTAGGAACAAAGTAAAATACGGTATATGTGTAGGTCAAATCGAGGTGCAAAAAATATTCAAGCAGGTCAAAAATATCCCAACACACGTAATAAAACTGAATATATATTTGTAAAACTTAACCAAACAAATAAAAATTCCTTATGAAATTCACAAATAAGATTAAGAATTATTAAATTCATCACAGAATATGGACTAGTTTATGTATAATCTAGGTATGACAATGAAGAAAAAAGGACAACTTATCACTCCTACAATCTTTGGAATCGTTTAATACCTTTGGAAAGGTGTCAACACTCTTCTGACTCAACTTTTAAAACGAAAGTCACCACAAAAGCACCATGGTCAAGACTCTCAGTTGTTGGAGCATGAATAATGAACACGTATGAGCTCCCATAATATTAAGAAATATAGTCTTTGAGCATTTGCACCCCATTATCTTGGCAAAACAATAAGCAAATAAAGGTACCACAAAATTATTTTAATTCTATACAGTGTAATTTATATCTAACTTTTAAGTATTTACCTTTAACATTAATTTTTTCAGATAGGATGAAACACATTATAAGATAAATTATGCCTTCGTATCCTCTAGCAAGAGTTCTATTGAGCTAGTGGAGTCTTTCATGACCATCTTGACATTATACCTAAAACGCATGCAAATATTTCAATCATTTTGGTTGTGTTACATATAAGTTATAGTACTCATTATAAAAATGAATACCTGGTTACGGTTTGGACATCTTTTCGTCCGCATTGATTACACACAAACCAGTTGTACTGATCTTGAACTTACTTAAAGCATGTTTTGCATAAATCAATCCATAGGTGGTCAACATATATTTTCTCGATGCAGCTAATAACGCGATAATATTGTACCTACGAAAAAATTCACAAATTCGAAGCGTAGGTATATAATGAAAAAAAATATTAACCATGCAATCACGTACGGGAAAATCTTACATTGGGTACAAACGTAAATTGGTTTATTCAAATTCACTTGACATTTGAAATTATTAGTGCCTGTGGGAGCGAAAATCCATGTGTATGATTCCATGCTACCAACTTCTGTGCATTTTTGTCTTCGGCAAACCTAGATTAGCACGTAATTTTTTAGAACCATTAATCAAGCTAATAATACCCATCTCATCTCAACTCTATATTGTAGAGTATGCATCAACATATTAGTTTGAGTAAAGTGTTGAAAGTATCCAACTTACCATGCAGGAATACCGTCTGTACGGATTGAGTGGTTAACATATAATTTGCTCCTCATGCAGGTGCTAAGGTACGGACCTAGAAGTTAAAATATTAAAATTATTAGATTACGGAGTAGTATTTTTGGAGAAAAAAAACTTCATACAGGTTCAGAGTAGTATTACCATGAAAATAGTTGACCTTCAACCCTGTAGCAAACAAAACATTATTAAGGTGCAGAGTTTCATGCAGACGCATCCCATCTTTTTTATTGCAAATTCATTCCACAAAGTGAGTCGAACAAACGTCATACTATTATCAATGTGTCAATAGAATAGAGATTAAATTCACATTGTAGTAATAAATTTTTTACGCGAAAAAATGAGTTATAGTAGTATACCTTTTATCAAGCAACACCACATCTCTAATAATAGATTCTTCTTGTTTAGTACTTCGACATTCAGTGACAGTAACAACCAACCCAACCATATCTGAAGAATAAAACATATAACAACAACAAAATTAACTTGTTGGAATTAAAAATTGGTGGATGATGATTTGCTCAATCTTCTAGGTGTACTATGTAAGTAATATAGACATAGAACAACATACCTATCAATTGCACATAGTTGGCAAAATGATGGATATCTTTTAACCTTATACTGTAAGCCCAATGAAGAGGGGTCATATCACAGTTGATGAATACGTGTTCTACTCTTGTATCATCAATGAAAGACATTTTGAAGTGATACGGTACCAAATTATATTTATCATCAGTTGGTACAATATAAACTCCATTAAAAAGGTAGACCCTTTGCTCGTAAAGATACTCTCTAAAATAGTCTACATCTTCGTACCCTACAGTAGCCTCCATAGCATCACCCTACACCGCCAAAGAATAAAAAATTACACACATTAATATATCACCATTCATTAATCGACTTAAATAGAATGTTGTAGTACCTGGTCATCAAGTAAAACCAATGTGAGCATTGCATGGGGTGAAAGCCGATTAATCACTTGTACCATTCTTACCAATCGAGCTTTGACTTTCCATTTAAGTCCGTTTGGATGAAAATCAGCAAAATGGAGATAACGGACAATCATATCACCTACACACCGTCAACATTTAACGTAAAATGAATCGACATTGCAAAACATGAAAGAGCAAAACTACTATTAACGATATCATTTTAATTGTTACTTTTTACTTTAGAGTGCTTACCATCTGATGAGTCCATATTTATATTTGACACTCTAATTACTCCTTGAGCATCTCTTTGCGACTAAACTATTTCGGGTGGCGGCTGCAGGTTAATTTCTACGCCTATGTGCAAAGCAATTTGAATTTGATTAATTTTGTTGGATATATGTATCTTTTAAAATTCAGATAAAAAATGAATTTCTACACTCCAATTACTTCTTTTTTTTTGGTATTGGAGTCTAATCTATATAATGCATGTCACTATTACTATAAATACATACCATTTGATGGATCAATTTCAATATTTTGCTCATCACTTGCTTCTACTGCATTCTCACGCGGGCTAACTATTTCAGACATGGGAGACACTTGTATCTATTTATGTGAAAAAATCGCAGTTTATATGGTCTACACAAATATTCAAGTCGTGCAAATAGTTTTTGTAGTTAGAATGCTTATCAATTAGTGGGCCAATTTCCATATTCTGCACTACAACTATTATTTGATTATCCTCAGGCGTCTCGACTCCTTGAATCATTGGAAGCGTATTGATTTTATTCTCAGTACTTATCTTGTAACTCGGGACACATCAAAAAATGAAGATATTTACACATAAAGGAAATTTAACTAAGTCATTTACAAAAAAGAAAGAAGTCATAACAAACTCAATACCCGTGCCTACGGCACTCCTATATTTTTGTCACTGCTCTTCCAATTTTTGGGTGTATTGGTTAGCCAACTATAAAATGAGTCATCCAAGCTGCCGAATTCCAACTTCTTCGTTCGTTTGACAATAGAAAGTTTCGACCCGTGGGATTTTGATGACATAATCTTTCATTTTTATATAGAATGAATTTGCAACAGTGTAACGCCCCCATTTTCAGGTACGTTAAATAAACATTTTTATTGAATTTCAAAACAGAGTCTGGCTCATTATTACATCACAAAGGTACATTTACTCCAATAAGGGAGGGAACTAAGGTTCCTAACTACAGCTCCGCCTGTTCTTCCATCCTAGCCAGCTCTTCGGCTCCAAACGCCTCCAACGTGTACACCTCACCCTGTTCGTCTATAAGGTCTGATACATTATACCGGCGTCGCCACCAATATAATATGTCAGGGTCACCAAAGGCAACACCGTGAGCTTACAAAGCTCAATAGAATAAACCATACTCACTAACCCTTAACTTACACATAGCAAGTCACATATAACAGCAATGAATCATACAGATAATGATATCTACGCAGTACGTGTTTATTCAACAGCTATCAACAATAACACATCCGCATTTTCTATTAACTATCGTTGGTGTTCGTGATATCAGAGTTTCTCCTACGCAGCGTTTCATAGACCGTATCGACTATCATAATTATTGCATCTTACCCTTGTATCCCCTAGCAAGTGTTGTTCTGTTTGCGAAGCAGTGCTTTACTTCAGGATTCGCTCTCGTTCCCATTGCGCACGTTGTGCCATTGCTAATTTTGATATTTCTTTACCGACTTGTGGCTAAATTAAGAAAGTGTATAAGAAATTTTTATTTCATAAAGCAGTAATATCTATTTTCCAAATGGAAGATAGAAGATAGGTGTCAAAGTGTATACCTGTGAGTTTTCTTTTCCACTGACCGCAGTGCTTCGCTTTAGAATTCGTTCTCGTTCTTGTCGTGCACGTTGCGCTAGAGTTGAGTTTGATATTTCTTTACCAGATTGTGCCTAAAAGTATGTGTAGAAACTCTGATTAATTATTGTAATCCCATACTATTCAAGAAAGTAGGTCAAAGGGTCACATACAATATTGTCCCAAAACTTCTTGGTAAGGTGAAAAATGATTTTTTTCCGAAATAGCTATTGGCCACATCCCACATGTGCAGGCTCATACCCGTGAATATTCTTCTCCATTGGCCACATGTGTTGAATTCTGTTTGCTAGCCATTGTCTCTAATTTGTCGTACCCTGTTAAGAATCAAAGCACATGATCGCTTCAAACAAAAGCACCCTCACTCTGCCCCCTTGACATCCTAACAAATTGTCACGCCCTCGATTTTTAACTCAAGTATAAAAGATTTTCCATATGTAAATCCTCACAATATTCCATACGGTGCCCCAAAGATTACTGTATTTTCATTCTCAAATAATAATACTTCCAAGTCCATAAGATTTCCAAATATTACATCACCTGCTCAACGGCCCAAATTAACATAAGTATCAAATGTCAAGAGAATGTTAAGAGTTTACAAATGTTTCTTAGTCAAAAGAATTACAACTAGGGTTACGAATACATCTTTCAAAAGGTAATTACATAGATGAACAAGTAACTCCTTTGGTTAGCTTTCAAAAGTAATGTCAACAATCCAAGCACTCCAGGCATGCAAGCTATCATCCTTGTTTAGTACCTGAAAATTGAAGGGTTGAGCTACACTAGCCCAGTAGAAAAGTTTACGCAAACTCTATATGCAAATGAAATGAGAGATGCCGATGAGACACAAACACTATATCAGAAATGATGAACTCAATGAACACTTCACTCTTGTCAATCAACTTATTATTATCTTTCGAATCCCTACTTACACAAGTCTCAATCTGCCCATATCCGGTAAGCGTGATTTACGTTCCAACAGCTTAGTATCCCGTATATTCCCCGAAGGTCTTAAATAAGCACATAAGAAATTCCTCACCAATATCACACCACAGGATGGATCTAGAGACATTTCGGGCATTAGGACCCCGTATACCCGGTCTACATTTCGGGTGATCATGACCCCATATGCCCAATTCTCATTCTGGGTTCTTGGGACCCCGTATATCCGATTCTCATTCCGGGTTCTCGAGACCCCGTATATCCAATTCTCATTCCGGGTTCTCGGACCCCGTATATCCAAATCACATATTTGGTTCCCAACTTTTCAAAGATACCAACTTTTACACTACATGTTTCTCGTTTCATCGAATAGCTACCCATTGCTTCATCTTATTCTTCACCTGTTCATAGACCGTCATTAATTCCCCTTTAGGCAATCAACTAACCTCTCACTTCAAATTAAACTCATACCCCACGCATCAACTGTTCACTGCGGTTTTCAATTCGTTTTAAGTGTTAATGTACCACATTATATCCGTAGTCCGTTCACGTCATTCTGTTGATACTAGTTTCCCTAACAATTAACTCAACAAGCTCATTCAAGTCCATCGGACAAGATTCTATGTATAAAGTTGGTATTATTCTCCAAACCCTTGAAGGAATGCGTAAACAAACCCATTAGAAGGGAAAAAGGCTCCAATAATCGATTTACAATGGCTTCGGAAAATTGACTCCTGGACTGAAGACCTACCGGTAGGAGATCAAGGTCTACCAGTAGAAAAGGGAAATTCTCGGAGGACCTACCGGACCGGTAGGAAATGGGACCTACCGGTACAAAACAGAAACAGAGAGGCCACCATTCTTCCACGAAACAAACTTTCAAAAGATCTACTGGTAGATAAAATAGTCCTACCGGTAGGGGACTGGTTTTTCCGGCGATTTGCACAGAATGACAGATTTCGATCCAAGCTCAATAACATCATTACAAGCATAATTTCAAGCACCAAATCACTCATAAAACATATAAAGAGAGGTAGAAATCCCTACCTCAAAGATCAAAACCGAACCCACGTGCTCTGAGTGAACCTAGCTTCCAAAGCTCCGAAATCCTCCAAAAATGACTCCAAGCTCAAACCCACGCGATCCAAGGCTCTTACCGCGCATAGATGACCGATTGAAGGTTGAAATGCGGAGGTTTAGAGGTTGATTGGTGAGTTATAATGGTGGAATGAGAGAGAACGAGAAGAACCGAGAGAGAGAGAGATCGGGAGATAAGAGAAAGAGGATTGGGGATCTTTTTTTCCTCTACACCCTCACATATATATACACACACTAGGGCACGCACCAAACACACTTGCACTCCCTCCACTTTCAATCCTATCGCATTGACCCCATATCAAATAAATTCGACAAATTTCACATTTATTCGATATTCTAACATTAATAACACATTTAAACGATTTTTGAAAATACGGGTCTCTACATCCTACCCTCCTTAAAGAAATTTCATCCTCGAAATTTGATAAGTTCAAAGCAATCACATTGCAATGACTAACATAAGCAAGTTATCCATCAATCTCAAAAATGTAATAAGCCAACGATCACAAAACTCAAATCAAGAATTCCACAAGGATTCCTGAGATACACAACGATTACTAATAAAAAAAAAATTGGATATGCTACTCTAATCTTGTTCTCCCTTTCTCACGTAGACTTGCCTCTGCTTCGGTTACTCCACAAAATTCCCACTAAGGTATCGTCGAATCACCAATACTAGATTATGCAAATCCAAGACACGAATCAATTTCTCCTCGAAAGATAAGTACTGACTTCTAACTCTGGTTGGATCATCCTAAGACTTGGGAACAATTTAATTCGTACTTCAAAATGAAACGTTCAAACTCAAAGCTCAAATCAAGCTATTCAAGAATTCATAAGAGGATCGCAGGGTACCTGGGTGTTTAACGATCAAATGAACATTTCAAATGTGTACACACTGAACCAACTATACCCACTTGTAAAAATCGAAAGGTTTTGGAAACGATCAGTCATGATCTCCTTATAGCCCCACAAGTTGAAAGAACAAGTACTTATATCTTTCGACACAAAGGATGTTGCGATACAAAAGACAAGCACAAGGTAGCAGATATAGCCAATACTAATGAACTGACATAAAAAAAAACTAGTCCAAATCACATGATTCCAAAAATTGAGAAACCATAACAAATTGTGAAGTCGAAGGATGCAATTACAGCAATAGACTCTGAATTCCATGGCTCTAACATATTGATATCATTGAAAACGTCACCATCTGATTTGGGTTCTAGTGGATAGAAGTCACATCATAAGAACCTGAGTAGAATAGAAACTACAAACGGTGAAACCAGTAGCCATTACTAAGGAGCTCAAACTGACCAAACGAAACTGCATACCGTGAGTCGTAGTACCTCAAGTAGAACTGGAATGGGGAACGAGAATCATTCACCAATATAAACAATTGATGTGCAATAGGACACTACATAACAAGGATTCAAAAAGGCTGCAATAACAATAGGATCTGAATTTTACGGTTCCAACAAACCGGCACCAATAACTTAACATCTTGGAATATGCGACCATCAAATTTAGTTCCAACAGGTAAAGATTGCCACACAAGGGTTTAAGTGATGTAGCCAATGCAAATGATGAAACTATTAGCGAACACACAAGGAATTTCAACCCGACTAACAAAAGTTTATACTAATTGTAGTTGCATCATGAGTTCAAACAGAGTAGAGTTCAACTAAAGTGAAAAGTGAGGAATATGTGGTCAACCTCAATAGCATACACATGATAGGACATTCTATGACAAGAATCCAAATAGCATCAGATGATAGTAGAAATGATAGTATGTCAATTTTGATATTTAGAACTCGAATAGACTAGAGACGTAGAAAGTCTTTTAAAAAAAGTAGATTAAGATTTCCCCCCTCAGACAAAAGAGTCAACTAGGCCAATGAGAGAAGTAATAAAAGAAGCCACTCTTACGGAACCACATCCGGAATAGAACCAATATCATATGTGTAACCAATCTCCTCCCAAAATCTAATCAAATCTCGCCATATGCAAAATAGAACGTCAATGACAAAACAACCGTCTAGTATGACTAACTCGCAACCTCGCAAACACTATCTAGGGGTGTTACTCAATACGTATAAGTAGGCTAAAATCCTTGGGGTTTAATCACAAATCATAACAAAAGATGCAAACATGGACAGATGAGATGTTCTTGAATCGAAAAGAATTCTAATGAGGGAATTAAATAAGAGAAATGTACCGCATGCAACCGGGATCTCCGAATCCTGAGAAGTGGCATGACTCACCCTTGCTCAAAACGTGACCCTTGACCCGAAGTAAACTGGGGAAACTGCGATTGTTGTCGAATATAACTCTGCCCAGGCCTCGGCCGCTGCACTGATCCCGACTCACTATACTCTCTTGTTCTCTGAGGACACTTTCTAGCAAGATGGTTAAGCTCACCACAAATGAAACAAGACTTCTGTTGTTGTGAACACTGAGCGCGAAAATGACCTGACTGACCACACCAGTGACACACAATTTCTGGCTTGAACGAAGCTGCGCGTGACCCCGAAGCAGCAGATAGCTCAAAACTTTGCTGAACTTGTGACGGTTGTGATGGTTCCCTTTGTCTCTTCCTCCCTTGGCTCTCAGAACTCCCCGAAGGCAAACTTACATTAGCGGTCGATGGCCTAGGTTCCCACACTTCCACATTTCCCTGCGTGCCTATCGGAATCTCCGCACTCCTCGCACACTCGACAATCTCGAAAAACTTCCCAATACGCTGACTTACTACTAAATGCTTGAAAGACGAATGCAACCCCTTCTCAAAGCGCCTACACTTCCTTTCCTCCGTCGCTACCAATTCTGGTGCAAAACGTGATAAAGATTGAAATCTCTGGGCATACTCAGACACGGTCATATTCTCTTGCTCTAACCTCTCGAATTGGTTCCTTAGCTACTCGCGATATGTTTATGGAAAATATTGATTTTCGAAAAGTTCCTCAAACTCAGCCCAAGTCAGGTTTTCTACATCCGGCTCATTCGCTTCAGCCGCGGTCCTGGCCGCTCTCCTCGCATCTTTCCTCGATTCCAAGACAGACTCCCACCACTCATTTGCCTCCCCGGTAAGTTGGACAACCACGATATTCACTCGCAAGTCATCTTCTGTAGTCTTGAGAGCTCTAAAGAGTTTGCGAATTTGTGCTAGCCAGTGATCGGCTACCAGAGGGTCACTACTAGCCCCATCGAATGTCGGTGGATTCCTACGGCTAAACTCTCGCATTGCTTCCATAGCACGGTCATTCGTATTAGCCCTAAGTGCTGGATTCAGAAGGTTCGACTCTGCAAGTGCTGCTACAATTTCTCTAGCAAGTTGGTTCTGTCCTACCCCCATTCTCGGATTTCTAATCCTACCCCGCCTATTTTCATGTCTCGGAGGCATCGTGCTACAAGGATGTAAGACATAAAACATTCAACAACAACAACATCGCTGAGGTCAAACCTCCAATTTTCCCCAAACACGGGTCAACAACTATACAACATTATACGTCAATGGAAATGCAAAGCCACATAGTTCTACAAATGTCAGTCATGCAAGCACACACATGTCAAGTGAAAAATAGTGATGTTTTGAACCCATAAGACTAACGTCTTCCCACGGTCTCTAGGTGTTCTAAACCTACGCTCTGATACCAAGTTGTCACGCCCTCAATTTTTAACTCAAGTATAAAAGATTTTCCATATGTAAATCCTCACAATATTCCATACGGTGCCCAAAAGATTACTGTATTTTCATTCTCAAATAATAATGCTTCCAAGTCCATAAGATTTCCAAATATTACATCACCGGCTCAACGGCCCAAATTAACATAAGTATCAAATGTCAAGAGAGTGTTAAGAGTTTACAAACGTGTCTTAGTCAAAAGAATTACAACTAGGGTTACGAATACATCTTTCAAAAGGTAATTACATAGATGAACAAGTAACTCCTTTGGTTAGCTTTCAAAAGTAATGTCAACAATCCAAGCACTCCAGGCATGCAATCTATCATCCTTGTTTAGTACCTGAAAATTGAAGGGTTGAGCTACACTAGCCCAGTAGAAAAGTCTATGCAAACTCTATATGCAAATGAAATGAGAGATGCCGATGAGACACAAACACTATATCAGAAATGATGAACTCAATGAACACTTCACTTTTGTCAATCAACTTATTATTATCTTTCGAATCCCTTCTTACACAAGTCTCAATCTGCCCATATCCGGTAAACGTGATTTACATTCCAACAACTTAGTATCCCGTATATTCCCCGAAGGTCTTAAATAAGCACACAAGAATTCCTCACCAATATCACACCACAAGATGGATCTAGAGACATTCCGGGCATTAGGACCCCATATACCCAGTCTACATTCCGGGTGATCATGACCCCGTACGCCCAATTCTCGTTCCGGGTTCTCGAGACCCCGTATATCCAATTCTCATTCCGGGTTCTCGGACCCCGTATATCCAAATCGCATATTTGGTTCCCAACTTTAAGTTCAATGATACCAACTTTTACACTACATGTTTCTCGTTTCATCGAATAGCTACCCATTGCTTCATCTTATTCTTCACCTGTTCATAGACCGTTATTAATTCCCCTTTAGGCAATCAACTAACCTCTCACTTCAAATTAAACTCATACCCCACGCATCAACTGTTCACTGCGGTTTTCAATTCGTTTTAAGTGTTAATGTACCACATTGTATCCGTAGTCCGTTCACGTCATTTTGTTGATACTAGTTTCCCTAACAATTAACTCAACAAGCTCGTTCAAGTCCATCGGACACGATTCTATGTATAAAGTTGGTATTATTCTCCAAACCCTTGAAGGAATGCGTAAACAAACCCATTAGAAGGGAAAAAGGCTCCAATAATCGATTTACAATGGCTTAGGAAAAATGGCTCCTGGACTGAAGACCTACCGGTAGGAGATCAAGGTCTACCGGTAGAAAAGGGAAATTCTCGGAGGACCTACCGGACCGGTAGGAAATGGGACCTACCGGTACAAAACAGAAACAGAGAGGCCACCATTCTTCCACGAAACAAACTTTCAGAAGATCTATCGGTAGATAAAATAGTCCTACCGGTAGGGGACTGGATTTTTAGGCGATTTGCACAGAATGACAGATTTCGATCCAAACTCAATAACATCATTACAAGCATAATTTCAAGCACCAAATCACTCATAAAACATATAAAGAGAGGTTGAAATCCCTACCTCAAAGATCAAAACCGAACCCACGTGCTCCGAGTGAGCCCTAGCTTCCAAAGCTCCGAAATCCTCCAAAA
Source organism: Rhododendron henanense subsp. lingbaoense (assembly GCA_020567845.1). Lineage (NCBI taxonomy): Eukaryota > Viridiplantae > Streptophyta > Magnoliopsida > Ericales > Ericaceae > Rhododendron > Rhododendron henanense. The sequence goes on from CM036315.1 coordinate 5,147,495, forward strand.
ACGACTCCAAGCTCAAACCCACGCGATCCAAGGCTCTTACCGCGCATAGATGAATGATTGAAGGTTGAAATGCGGAGGTTTAGAGGTTGATTGGTGAGTTATGATGGTGGAACGAGAGAGAACGAGAAGAACCGAGAGAGAGAGAGATCGGGAGATGAGAGAAAGAGGATTGGGGATCTTTTTTTCCTCTACACCCTCACACACACACACACACACACACACATATATATATATATATATATATATATATATATATATATATATACTAGGGCACGCACCAAACACACTTGCACTCCCTCCACTTTCAATCCAATCGCATTGACCCCATATCAAATAAATTCGACAAATTTCACATTTATTCGATATTCTAACATTAATAACACATTTAAACGATTTCCAAAAATACGGGTCTCTACAACAAATTATGATATAAGAAGCAACAAATAGCATCAGCAAGAATAAATCTAGCAGAAAACAACAGAAATCTTAATTGATGAGTATTTTCTTAAATGAACTTAAGGACATAGATTACTGGTTAGAGCATGGGATGAGTGTTTTCTTAAATGAACCCAAGGACATAGGTTTCTGGTTAGAGAATATGCAAGACTGTTACTATAGCTTTTGCGCAAATCCAAAATTTGAGTAGAAATCCATTTAAGCTCATTACAACACTTGACTCGAAAAAGTGAATACACATTGGAGGGTTAGTGAAGGCAAAAATCACTAACATTCATTCTATCTTTTCAATCAGCATCCTTAGGCCTACAAATTAGAGCAAACTATCTATTTTAGTTCAAAATAGGGCAACAGATGACAACCGAATATAAATTGTAAACTGCTACCTTGGTTGGGCTCCCAAAAAATTTTAGTTAACACATGCAATTAGGGCTCCATTTGGTCACCGAATGATACCTGCGAAAAGGAGGGGGAAAATCAAACATAATGAGACCTGATAATGCAACTAGTATTCTCACGACCAATTAAGAACCCTAATAGGCAAAAAATGAAACAACTAAATAGAAAGTGTAATCAAATCCACCGTCAAATTTGGGTTAGCCACTAACAATAGAATAAATTTCCATTCGAAGAAGAAACGACTAACAATAGAAACCTTTTTTCTTTACTGCCCGTTTTTGTTGCTTCATTCCCGGCCGCAAGCCGCTGTTAACCACTTTGATTGTGCAAGTAATTGCGTGGAATAGTCGTGACCCAAAATCCCTTCCGTTTTCTGTTTAAGCTTCTACCCAACATAATTTTGGATTTTAGGCTATTGTATTGAATGATTTGCCTAAAATAGGGTGGTCAAGACCCAAAAAAATATTTAGACAAATAATTTTTGTCTTGCATATGTACGTAATTCCCTCCATTCAGGGTAATTAGTGCATTCTTTTGGTACGAGGCATTTAGTGCCCACATCTTCTGAAGAAAATAATAATAATGATTCAATTGTGAAATCGAAGTTCGAACCTAACTAAAGAAAGATAAGGAATCTGGAATGAAGAAGCTTAAAAGACAAAGTGCTTACTTAAAAGACAGTAGGGAGAGTAGCGAGACAGACGGGAATGGCAGCGGCTGGGAGAGCAGCGGCTGCGCCGTCTATCTCTGGCTATGCGCGAGGGGAGGAGGCAGTGGCGAAGAAGCTGCTTGAGGGGGGAAGTCGTATTCGCAGAGAGAGAGAGAGAGAGAGAGAGAGAGAGAGAGAGAGAGAGAGAGAGAGAGAGAGAGAGAGAGAGAGAGAGAGAGAGAGAGAGAGAGAGAGAGAGAGAGAGAGAGATAGAGAGAGAGAGAGAGAGAGAATGGGAGAGAGAGGGTTTGGAAATTAGACCGGGAATAAACCAATGATTAGAAAATGGTCAAAAAAAAGTTAATTATTTACGGACATGCCTTTTGTAGAATGAAGAGTGGAGATTTATGCAGGGGATACATCTGGAGCGTTGGTTATCTTTTGGATTCAAAACCAGTCCTATCTTATTATATAGATGTATATGTGTGTATATATCTCCTAAGAATTTCGTACATAACCTTGAATATGTATAAACTTTTACGGGTACAATCAAAATTCTATAACTTGTATTTTAAAAATACTATAAACTTCAATTTAATATGATTTTATAATTTTATAGATGTATGAACTTATTTATGAATAAAATAAAATATTTATTTGCATTTCTAGTTCTAGACCTGTATAAAAGTATAAAAATTTAATAGTTTTGATTCGTTAAGGATGATAAACCAATTCGAGTTCGACTCAAACCCAAACAAGTTCGATTGGTCAAATTTCATTGAGCTCGAGATTGGCTTGAGTTCGTTTAAAAATTTAAATAACAAACCTAAACATTCTAAAGCTCGGCTTGATTTGGCTCGTTTGCAACTCTACAACCGGACTTGTTTTTTTCCTTTTCTTTCTTTAGGAGAAAGTTAAAGAAAAAATGATAAATTAAATCATGGTCAAATTCCTAATTAATTTCTCATCCTACCCATCATTATCTGCTATGATTTAGTCCTATAATTAAAAAAATTACATATTCTGCCCTTTCTATGTACTATACACATAGCATTTAAAAGGTCTAAATGATTTTGTTCATGCTAAAATAAAGGGAGATAATTGGACGATTGGTGAAATTCAAATTTTGATGGAATATGTATAAGATTCAAAATACCTTCATTTCCTATAAAACTGAGGATCCTTATATTAACGTATTATTTTAGGCTTATTTTTTGTTTGCCTAACGAGGAATTTATCATGGATGTCTATATTATTTTCGACATCTTGATTATAAATTTATCATATAGTTAATGATGACATAATAACAAATAAATGATACATTCACAACACTTTTTATAGATTACTTTATCATAAAATTATAACACTTTTTGAATGGGTTACTGACAACATAATCATAAATTTATAAATAAATTAACGCATTGTTGAGAATTTAAAATTTTCAAGAACTTATGATAAATCTAAATAAACGACTCAAAATTGATTGGATTGTGATTGATTTTAAAACAATGTCTCAATCGACACACACAAATACCAATTGAATTATGATCAATTCCATTATGATAGATTTCGAGCTACCCGAACACCAAATGAATTGGGATAGGAGAGACCGACTTGCGCACTCTAGCCATGAAAAAACACCGCCGCTCAATCGACTCCTCTTGTTCAGATAGTGTTATTTTACTACAATATGATAGAGAAATATGTTGTTTATGATTTCCTTCAATTGAATCCCGTGATTATCGCAAACTATTGAGTAAAAATAATTCCACGCCCTTTAATAAAACATGGGTTTATTTAATAAAAAATGGCAACTTTTTTGATTTGAGAGAAAATAAGGAAATTGAATGTAAGTGATTTTACTTCCAAGGTGCTCATGGACCAAAAGATAATTGATTATTCACGTAGGACTAACTCTGAAGATAGACTAGAGAATAGAACAACTCCATCATTTATGTGCCCAAAAACAATACTTCTAACTAAAAAACAATTCTATAAATCTTTCACCCCCAAACACTTTTAGGATTCGTTTTATCAGTGAGATAATGGTAGAAAGTTCAAGAAAGATAGAAAAAAATATATATATATATATACACACACACACATTGTAGACACCCCAATTTGGCCTAACGATTATTTCAAGTCCCACCTTGGGACAATCCTGATGATGAAATGGATACAATGATTGCTGATTGCTTCCTTGAGGACCTTAGGACTTTCGGTGAGAACTTTGATCACTTAGAGGACCCAATTCAAAGCCATACAGCCTTTCAGACAGAAATACAGAAGCCTAGGAGAATCCATCTGACGGCCGTAATATCGATCTAACGGCCATAACATCAATCCCTCACTCGAGCAACCTGTTGCTAGCAAAATCTCCCTGAGAGATCAATCCCTCGGCCGCAAGATCTATCCTTCGGCTGAGATATCCATTCCTCGGCCGTGACATCCTTTGCTCGGCCGCCAGATCGACCTTTTTCCAGACTCTGGAACGTTCTGTCAGACGTTTGGTTTGATCCAACTACACTACCTTTCCGATGCGTTCGGGCTACGTTCGGAGATCACGACGTAGAGTTAGAGATGCATTGCAATTGCAATTGCCATCTCGTGATTTGATTGGCTGGAGTGAGTCATCCCTATGCCTATATAAAGGGGCCTTTGGGCTCCGAATTAACACACAGAAATTGAGATACCCACACACTCAATCAAACCTCGAAACTCTGCAGAAATACTCCCTCAATCTCATACTCCAAAAGCCCTAACCTTCCGAAGGCAGCTGTCAATCCGGCGATCAAACCCCGAAGTTCAAACCCTAACTCTAGGGTTCTCGATCAAGCAATCAATCAATCAATCACACCCAATCCAAAGCAATCAAGCAACTGAGGGATTAAGGTGGTGAGGCCCAATGGCCTCTGGTTTGTTTTATTTATCGCTTATATATTTAATCATAGCTTTCTGATTATCTGTTAATCGTATAGTCTGGTGTGAGGAAGAACACCGACCGGGGCTTCGATCCCTCGGCCGGTACATCAAACCAGGAGGATCCCTCGGCCGTGACATCCATTCACCGGCCGCGGGATCCATCTCCCTGGGACAGCTTGTTTTGCTTTGGTTTTTGATGCATGCTTCAATTACAGTCCTGGCTCACTCTACTTACTGTTTAAAGGATTAATTAAACAGACTATGTGTTAGAATTAAATAAAGCATCTATATGTCTTATGTTGAATAACTATGGGCCAGTCTCACGGCTGGGCAGAGAGGGGTGCCTAACACCTTCCCCTTACTGTACTTTTGGCTCCCGTATCCAGAATCTCTATCTGTTTTCCCAGTTTTAATAAACTGGGTGGCGACTCTGTTTTGATGATAACCGCTATCATGTGGCGATGTTCCTAGCCATGGGAATGTCCATGATTTTGGCTTACGAAGCAAGCAATCAATCGAGTAAAACAAACGTGATCAATCTGTATGGCGATGCCCCGTTCGGGAGGTGTCTACAGTTTTTGGCGACTCCGCTGGGGATATGAGAGCCATAACCAGAAAGTTCAACATAAGACTAATACATGCCTTGTTTAATTCATCTATCATATGCATCGAGCGGGCAACCCGTTGAGTTCACTTGATATCCCGGCATGACACGGGCTATGTTGGGGGTTCCAGCAAACTCCATAGTCACTCGTACCTAGTGGTATATCAAAAAGGGAATCACCCAATCACCGCCTATGATGGGCTGGTGAGAGGATTGGTGCCCTTTGACAACGGAGCACCCTGAGACTACCAAAACCTTGCATGTTTTAGAAAGCCATAGAACTTATCAAACTAAGACAGGAACCTATAGGCTAGGAACCTACTTGCATTTTTACTTCCAAGTTCTTCCTCACACCTTGTATATGTTGTTGTAACATCTCTTTCTGTGCAGAAGGGTTAGGGCTTGAACTAAAAGCCCTAACCCTAAGTCTTTATAGCCAAGCACTAATGGCGTTGCCTGCAAGGTATATTTTTGGTAAAAAGCATCATTGCTTACTTAACACTCTCGCTTTACTTAAAGCACCGCGAAGCATGAATTTCTAGAATGAAATCAAACACTGGCTGCCCCGCTGGCAACTGAACTAGAGGTTGCTCTAGCAATCTTTGCCTTGCAAGGCTAAAGGAAAGAGGGAGTGTAAAGTAGTAAAGCATGTTATGTATGCAAAGTTAAGGATATTATGGATAGAACTTGCAATACTTATTTCTCCATGGATGATTCAGCATGACAAGTTTAGGACTTTGGTTCCTATTTCCAAATCGGCCTAGCAACCCATCTTTCAAAATTCAAAATTATGAGCATGCTTACCTCAACGAGCTGGTAAAATTTAGGAGGTTGTCAATGTGCTAGCAAATTATCAAGTGGATTTCGATTACCTCAATCACGTTTTGAGAAAGGATCTTCCCTAACCAAGAATTAAAAGAACTTTCAAAACTTTTTGCAATGCCTAGTCTAATGACAAGTTTTTCTGAAACATTCAAAATAGCCGCTAGCACAGCGATGGACTCCGAGTCTACTTTCTGTTGTAGCCATATGCTCAACCTTTTTCGGTTTGTCTCATAATGTGGATTGGCTTGGAAGTAGGATCTTAAGTTGCAGCAACGAGTCTTAAGAATCATCCATATCAAAAATGGCTGGCTATCTATAGTATCCGATAAACTCATGCATGCAAACGAATTGCAACATATGACTCATCTATAATCTATGTAAGTAGTTGAGGTGCTATATATACGTATCGTTTTGATTGCCTCTTTCTAACTATGCAGGGGCCAAACCAAAAGAGGAGTCCATCCCCCTCATTTTCTTTCTTTGTTCATCGCATGTCATTTGGTTGCATCACCACTAAGGGCAGTTTGCATATTAGAAAATGCACCGCATGGACAATTAGTTTTGGATATCTCAACTTGAGCATGATTAGGTTTCTCCTTCTCTTAGATTTGGAGTTTGATCTCAGACGTGATGGTAATGGCTGACAAAAAATTGAAGTTTTAATCCAGCCAAGTTTTGAGCAATGGTAGCCATGTCCATCATGTCTTGGCTTTAAAACAATCTTTTCATACCTAGCTAACTCTCGCCGCCATTTCGGCCCATGTTTTGCCTCTCTTGAAAAATTGATATCATTTTGCTAATCATGATTTCTGGCCAATTGTCACACTCAGCATGAAATGTGGGTCTTAAATTCAAGTCTCCTCGAATATGAACTACGAATGGCCTGATTCTCTGTTGGGATACGTAGGCACCTTTTGGTCGGCCACAAATTTGAAAATGTTCCCTCCTGTGCTAGTTCGCTGCTATAGAATGCTCATGATAACATTGAGTATTGAAAACAATCCTTAGGGATTTCAAAGTAATCTCATGGCATCTTTTGGAACACATCATAATCACTTGAATTGTCAAAAGTGCAAAATGAGTTTTTCAAAGCTATGACCCGCATCATTTCTGTTGAGTTAAGAAGGAGTTGACACATCTCTGCACCCTCACAGAGATCACTTGTAAGCAAAACATGCTATTGAAGATGAAGAGGAGAAAGAAGAAAAGAGAGGAAAAATACAGAGAAAAGAAAAAAATGATGAGCTCGCTAGATTGAAAACCCGTAAGGGCGGTCTTGGCAAAAGTTAGAGCATGAACAAAGTGAGAAATTAGCCGTGTCTCCATGCATCTACTATGTGTCTCAAAAGATTGTCCTCAATCTTAGAAAATCCACTTGGTTAAACCTCGAAGCCCCTAATTTCTTGGTTAGGATCCTTTCCACTTTGTCGTGTGTTTCAAGATGAAGAAAGGCATTCATTTCTCTATCCCAAACACTTATCCCTTGCTAGCCACATCGAGCCTCTGGATAATTTCTTTGAACAGCCTGCTAGGCAGCCATCCCCTACACTGGGGCAAACACAAAAAAATACAAGGAGAGATGAAAGAAAAATCAATGAAAGAATGAGCACCCCGTCATACAAGGGGCACTTTGAAGGAAACATTTCTTCCAATACATACAAAGGACATTTCGAAGAAATCAACTCTTTCACACAAAGTGAGACAAGAGACAACAAGAGTTGATAAAAATGTTGAAGATGGCTGCTAGCTTTTTAAACCCAAGCGTGAGTAGAAATTAGGTTTGAGCCTTTACATCCGCTTCTTTCTCAACCCAAAACCCCAAGCCTACATTATGGTCCGTAACAAAGTCCTCTCAGATTGGGGAACACGACTTAGTATCAAAGTCCTAAACACTAGGGGCATCACCAATGTGGGACTTAACACGAAGGGCAAGAATCTTGGAATTTGCATCTTCTTAGCAAATCACACAACGTGGAGAGTAACGTGGGACAAGGGACATGGCTATGTTCCCCTTTATGCACTTCTCTCATATGGGTCTCAATAGGCGCCTATCAATCCAACTTAAGTCAGTCAGATCAAGCTCGAAGCAACAAACTCACCTAATTGGCTAAGGACATGGGTTTGCAAAATAATTATGCGTCCTTTGATGATTGAATGACGTGAGTGTGGAACATATAGATGAAATGATATGATTTTGAAATCCTTAAGGAAAAACTTTCAAAATTGATCTTATCTCAAACAATCTTAAACACAGCAAATACAAGCACAGTCACTTTTTGCAAATCTCTGAGGAAATAATATGGGTCTCTCATTTCATGAGGAGTGTAGCAATATGGTCCCTTGACCAAACAATGTTTTCAGTAGTGCCGCTAAGGCATTACGGTCTTTCAAACACCTGGCTAGTAAATAAGTCATTATTGGTCTCCCCAAATCAAGGGGAAGCATTTGATTAAATACGCAAAAGCTGAGATGTCCAGAATACATTACGAATTTACATGCATATCGCTATCACCCTGTCTTTTGCACTAACCTCTTGTCCTGATTGCACAAGCTAACTCCAAATATGAGGTGTTTCTTATGATCAAACAAGGCAGAATCATCAAGGCATCATGGCCATCATCTCTATGCGAGGAGTAAAAGAGCAACAAAGGGACGCACTATAAAATCTACCTCCCTGCCAACACACTCGGCCTTCAAAAAGCTCAGCCTAAGAAGCGTCATATCCTGGGAGAACACCTCAACTCTTTTATGGAAATGCTGTCACACAGCATTATCAGGGGCATGCCAAGATCTCTGAGAAACATTGCACTCACATTCATTGCTGTTTACATCGCATGTCTCTATGCTAGGGGCAATTAGATCATTGTCATCATGCACATTTGAGCTAGGATCAAGCATTCATAGCCTAAACAGGGGGCTTGCGTTTCTTTTTAAATACTCAAATGCATATATGTCGCGTTGCAAACCATGTTACCCGCAATCGTTCAAGCTCTTGAACTAGGGTTCATTAAGTGTGGTGGTCCTGCCCCTAGCAGTCAGCATAAAAGGACTTTGGCCCGTGGTCGACTCCAAGTCTGTTGCATGTTGTTTTCTTATCCATTGCTGTTTTCTAAACCATTCAAATGTGGATTGCAGGATTCTCCTGGATTTCGGTCCTTGAACCGACCATACCAAGCTTGGTATCTATGACCGACAGAGCCAAGTCAAAGAGGCTGAAAGACAGCCCCAACAAACTCTACAGATGGCACCATGCCAACAACATTAAAGTGGCTTCGCACTTCACACCTCCATAGCTCCTTGCTTCGCGCTTTCATCTCCATCTTGGCAGCTCTGCCTTCATAAAATCAGAAGCCTCACACTTGCTCTTCAGTAGCACCATACACGCGCCTTGTCGTATTCGCGGCCTTATCTGGCTTTTCAAGAACTCCGAGCAACTCTACACTCAGGCCTCGCTGTATAGCAGGCCAGCGAAACAATCCTGCGGCTTCCACGTAATACATTGAGTGAACAGCCAACAAGAAAAAGCACCTGTATAAAGCTTGCACACTCCAGCCCTTCAGAAGGCATCTATCCTCCAAAAAGGGCATCCGTGTTGATAAAGCCCTCCAGAAGGCGTTTATGTTGCTAGCTTCCAGAAAGCGTTTGTATAGCCAGCTTCTAGAAAGCATTCAGCCTCCAGAAGGCACCCCGTCAATGGAGGCGATGGAAATCTCTGAAGTCATTAATGGCCGAAGCATTTAACAAACCTTATGGCACTTTGGGTCAACAAGTCAACAAAGTCAAAGGGGAATATGGTCAAGAACTAGCCTTAGGGGCAATCCCGAGCATACTCAGAACCAGCCTTGGGAGGCATCCCAAGCATGTGGAAACTAGCCTTAAGGGCACCCCAAGCACGTGGAATCAATCCTCTGACTCCTGGCGTTCCCACGCCCGATAAATCAACCTCGCAGCTGCTGCATCCTTCTTCAAAATCTCCTCTTTCAAAGGCAATCGATTTGAATCCAGGCACCAACAAAGCATTCGTGGTATTCTGGGCCCATAATCAAATCCAGCCTTGGGAGCATTCCTGAGCGTGCATGATATCAAGCACCAGCGTCAGAATAAATCAAAAGCCTTGCATGGGCTGTCAAATGTCTGCCAGAAGCACTCAGTCTAAGACTCAAGATCATTCCGAGCATGAGGAAATTAGCCTTGGGAGCATTCTCAAGCTTAAGAAGAATCAAGCAATGACAAAAGCCTTGCAGGGGTTACCAAATGCACGCAATCTAGCCTTGGGGGCAATCCCGAGCAAGTGAAATATAGCCTTGGAGGCAATCACGAACATGAGGAATCTCAAGCACCAATGTTGGACCCACTTCGGGACTTTTTCGGAGCTCTCTCTGAAGCAGCAAGTTCGCAACTACTGGTCACTTGACCTTTGAGGATCATAGACTGTGAACTCTTGCTCGCAAAACCCAAAAGATCCTTCAGACTCTACACCCCAGTTACTGTACTCCGGAAGTACGACAGCAATCACCAAGCTCTATGCTCATCGTCACCCAGCAACTCCATGTTCACGCCTACAGCAATCAAGACACTCGACGACTCTGCTATTCATCCCTATCAAGTCACTCAACAGCTACATGCTCGCTACTATCAAAGCCAGTCAATGGCTCCCCCGCCTCAGCAGTACCCCGTGCTCAATAGCTCCATACTTAAGTCACTCAGCAAGCTATCCCAACATCTCCATATCCAACAGCTTCAGCGGCTCTATGCCCATACTCGCTAGCGCCCAGCAGCTTTAGGCTCACTATCAGCAGCTCTGAAGCTCACTCAGCGGCCCTATGCTCACCATCATGATCACTTAGCAGCTCCGTGTCCATTCAACAACTCTGCAACCAAGCCCCGAGCTCATTATCTCAACAGCCCTATGCTTACTATCAGCAACACCATGCTCCTTGCTTCAAACTCCGCAGCTTCAAGTTTGCCATCGCTCAACACAGGTTCTACGCCTGTAATCATCTTAACAGCTCTATTCAACAGCTCCAAGCCCATCATTTCAATGGCTCCAAGCTTATCATCTCAGCAATACCGTGCTTCTTGCACCATCACCACTTCAGCAGCTCTAAACTCGCTATCAAGCTATTCAATTGGCGCCACGCTCATCATCTCAGCGTATCGCCTAATATCGTAAGCTCAGCAGCTCCAAGCTCGCTACCACTCAGCTGTTACCAGCAACCCTATAGCTCCATAGCTCCATCTGCTACAACAAGCTCCGAGCTCATCACTATCAAAGCAATCCAACGCTTACCTCAATGGCTCTGCACCTGTCAAATCGGCAGCTCCACGCCCATCTATCAAACAGGCCCCTCGCCTATCATCCCAGCAGCTCCACACAGGCTCCTCGCCTACCTTCTCGACAGCTCTACGCCCGTACCAATCATCTCAGCAGCTCCGAGCTCGCTACTCAGTGGTTCAACGCTCGCACCCAACTATCTCAACGGCTCCGTGCCTATGGTCACTCACATCAACTCATACAACAGCTCTATGCTCGCTATCACTCAACTCAGCGGCTCCAAGCCCACTGTTTCGAATGGCTCGAAGCCGTAAACAACCAATCTCAACGGCTCAAGGCCCGTTATCAAAAGGCTCTACGCCTGTTATCTCAAACTCAGCGGCTCAAAGCCCATCATCTCAACTGGCTCGAAGCCGTAAACAAGCAACAGGCTCTAAGCCGTCCCAACAATCAAGACATCTATTCTCAGGCTCTACGCCTGAATGCTCAAAAATCTAACATTTTTGAATGCTCAAGCTCTACGCTTGGATGCCCAACCACTGTGTACTGGATGCTCAAGTTATACACTTGAATGCTCAAGCTCTACGCTTGGATGCCCAACCACTGTGTACTGGACGCTCAAAGCCTGTACTTTGAATGCTTGGATTCTGCCGTCTGAATGCTCTACGCTCTGAATGCTCAAGTCCGGACTTGATAGAAGCTCTAAGCTTAAAACAAACACACACGCACGGGCCCGTGCACATATTGTATTTTCACATCGAGTCTGCATCATATCTGTTCACATCTAACAAACATCGCACATATACACTCTGCATATCTCTCATGAAACAGGTCAACCCTGGAATCAACCGGCTCTATGCCTCGGTTTTATTGATCGGCCCAACGCCTCGATCCTTTGGCTCCACGCCAACACTTATGATGGAAAAGCTCCGTGCACAGACCATCAGAATGCAACCAGCTCTACGCTTCGGTTTATATCACGTCAAGCTCTAAGCTCCGACAACTCAGGCCTTCGCCTCAAGACTGCATGCAGGCTCCACGCCTCAATCACTTCAGGCTCCAAGCCTCAATTCCTTCACCTCAGGCCCTTGCCTTATACCAGCTCCGCGCTTCGGTTCATCACGTCAAGCTCAAAGCTCTGACACCACAGGCTCTCATCCTGATCAATACCAGCTCCGCGCTTCGGTCCCATCAAGCTCTAAGCTCACCTCAGGCCTCCGCCTCATAAACCACAGTAGGCTCCACGCCTCAATCTAGTCACCTCAGGCTCTCGCCTTATGATCAACACCAGCTCCGCGCTTCGGTCCTATCAAGCTCAAAAGGCTCTCGCCTTAAGATCAACACTAGCTCCGCGCTTCGGTCCTATCAATCACCTCAGGCTCTCGCCTTATGATCAACACCAGCTCCGCGCTTCGGTCTTATCAAACCAATCCCCTCAGGCCTTCGCCTCAAGATTGCAACAGGCTCCATGCCTCGATTCCATCACTCTCCAGGCTCTCGCCTCATGACTACAACCGGCTCCGTGCCTCGGTTCCCTCATCACCAAAGCTCCGTGCTCCAGCTACTGGCCTTGCGCCTCCCCTACATCTCAAAAACAAACCGGCGTCCAACTCATCTCCAGCAGATGGCTTGGATTCCACCCCAACTACATCAATTCCTTCCAGCTCATTCGCAAGGATAGGCTACTCTACCGAGCTCCTTTCAGTCAAAGTATGGATGATCAAGAAAAGCAAACGCGCCTGCAGTGTACTGATCTACCCCAAAATAACTAAGGAAGCTCTCCGCAAAAAAACTCCCCAGGCAGCCCTGCGCTCCTTCAACTATCTTCCGCCAAAACCCTGGCTCAGTCTAGGTACGTCACACTACGGCTTTTTAAGCCCTAAGGTACGTCTTCTGTCTCTAACCCTCCAAACTTTTTACTTTTCTTTTGCCTGAACTACGATTGGTCTGAATTTCCCTTGTGGAATACGTAGGCAGCCTCCCGGCCCGACCATAACAAAACCTTTTTCAAAAACCCCTTGGAATAGTGGTTGGACCAAATTGAGTTGCTTTTTACAGCTTTGACTCTTACTCAAACATGTCTCGCGATCCGTCTGAGTTCAGTCAAAGAGGGGCATCTGTAGACACCCCAATTTGGCCTAACGATTATTTCAAGTCCCACCTTGGGACAATCCCGATGATGAAATGGATACAATGATTGCTGATTGCTTCCTTGAGGACCTTAGGACTTTCGGTGAGAACTTTGATCACTTAGAGGACCCAATTCAAAGCCATACAGCCTTTTAGACAGAAATACAGAAGCCTAGGAGAATCCATCTGACGGCCGTAATATCGATCAAACGGCCATAACATCAATCCCTCACCCGAGCAACCTGTTGCTAGCAAAATCTCCCTGAGAGATCAATCCCTCGGCCGCAAGATCTATCCTTCGGCCGAGATATCCATTCCTCGGCCGTGACATCCTTTGCTCGGCCGCCAGATCGACCTTTTTCCAGACTCTGGAACGTTCTGTCAGACGTTTGGTTTGATCCAACTACACTACCTTTCCGATGCGTTCGGGCTACGTTCGGAGATCACGACGTAGAGTTAGAGATGCATTGCAATTGCAATTGCCATCTCGTGATTTGATTGGCTGGAGTGAGTCATCCCTATGCCTATATAAAGGGGCCTTTGGGCTCCGAATTAACACACAGAAATTGAGATACCCACACACTCAATCAAACCTCGAAACTCTGCAGAAATACTCCCTCAATCTCATACTCCAAAAGCCCTAACCTTCCGAAGGCAGCCGTCAATCCGGCGATCAAACCCCGAAGTTCAAACCCTAACTCTAGGGTTCTCGATCAAGCAATCAATCAATCAATCACACCCAATCCAAAGCAATCAAGCAATTGAGGGATTAAGGTGGTGAGGCCCAACGGCCTCTGGTTTGTTTTATTTATCGCTTATATATTTAATCATAGCTTTCTGATTATCTGTTAATCGTATAGTCTGGTGTGAGGAAGAACACCGACCGGGGCTTCGATCCCTCGGCCGGTACATCAAACCAGGAGGATCCCTCGGCCGTGACATCCATTCACCGGCTGCGGGATCCATCTCCCTGGGACAGCTTGTTTTGCTTTGGTTTTTGATGCATGCTTCAATTACAGTCCTGGCTCACTCTACTTACTGTTTAAAGGATTAATTAAACAGACTATGTGTTAGAATTAAATAAAGCATCTATATGTCTTATGTTGAATAACTATGGGCCAGTCTCACGGCTGGGCAGAGAGGGGTGCCTAACACCTTCCCCTTACTGTACTTTTGGCTCCCGTATCCAGAATCTCTATCTGTTTTCCCAGTTTTAATAAACTGGGTGGCGACTCTGTTTTGATGATAACCGCTATCATGTGGCGATGTTCCCAGCCATGGGAATGTCCATGATTTTGGCTTACGAAGCAAGCAATCAATCGAGTAAACAAACGTGATCAATCTGTATGGCGATGCCCCGTTTGGGAGGTGTCAACACACATACTTTTCTGATGTTTACTTAGCAAGAATGTCATAAAAAGTCGTAGAGAGCAAATTTTTCTGTACAACCCTGTGAAGTTAGAGAGCTTGTGTAACGACCCGAAGTTCGAGCCATTTTTTTTCGAATAAAAATATAAACTTTCATCCCAAATTTTGTTAACTTATTTAAAATCAACGTTTAATACGTCGTAACAAGAATAAAATTTTGATAATTTTGAAACGTTTATAATTTAATTATTATTTGAAGTTATTATATATATATATATATATATATATAAATACTTTTACAAAATCAAACTCAAACCCAAGCCCCTTTTTTTTTACTTTTGCACCCCACCATCTCTCCCACTCTTTGCCGTCTCTCTCTCTCTCTCACTCCCTATCTCCCTCTCCCTCCCGAAATATCTCTCTCTCCTCTCCTCCATTTTCTTGGCCACCAACCCACCACCCCATCCAACCACCTCACCTTCTCCCTCTCTCTCCCAGCTGATAAGCACCCAATATTGTAGATATTTGGGTCGCCTAGTCCTGTTTTATGTCATTTGGTTTATGTTTATTTGCCGTTTTTAGTGATTTTGCGCGTAAGGTTTTCCGTTGAGCGTTTCAGGTAATATGCGAATAAGAGGGCCTATTTTGATGTTTTGAACAACCCTTGAGGGCAAGCGAGTAGGCGAGGCCTTGAAGAAGTCAGCCGTTGGGGTTTGAAGACGAAGAACCGTAGCAGCCAGAGTGTGTCATGGGCCGTCGGGTGTCAAGATAGGGCACGAGGGACTTGATCTGCCAGAAAGCACCTCGGTATCGATACGGGGCCTTGGGTATCGATACGGCTGCAAAATAGAGAGAAACCCAAGCTTCAGCGTATCGATACAGTTTTCTGGGTATCGATACGGATCCTTGCGTATTGATACGGTTCGTCTACGGGGAATCCTGGATTTCAGAGCAAAGCAGCTCGGTATCGATACGGGAGATGACCGACTTACTTTTTGACAGCTTCTAACTTTCCATAAGTGGCAAGTTTCCACTTTATGCGTATTTCAGATATTTTTGAGGAGAGAGTGTGTCACTTTTGTATAAATAGGACCACCTCTCTCCCTCCTTTGGGATCTTACACTTTACTTTCTTAGCTTTTACTCCATTAATGTCTTTTTGAGCTTTTCAAGCTTTTCAAGTTTACATTCCATAGAACTCAAGTAAGTACTTGTTGTTTGTTAATTTCTCGTTTACTAAAGTTGCTCGTACGGATTAGATCTTTCTTAATCTCAAGTTTATTTTCGTTTTCATCGGTTAAAAATCATGTCTCGTTTTTATGCTTTCTCTTGTGCTTTAAGTATGTGTGAGTAGTCGTTTGGCTAAGTCTTGGGCTACCCTTTCCTAAAGACTTAGGTGGTTATTTGATTCTCAAATCTTCGGGCTTAAAATCATGGTTTCGGAATAGAGCTTAACTTGTATTTTTTTGGTCTAAACTAGGGGTGTTATCTTCTTGGCATGCCATTTAGCCAAGCGGTCTTGGCACGTGGCATGCCTAGAGCTCGTGGCCTCCTATGTGTTCGATAAAAGTCTTAAACAAGTTGGTTCGCCTCCGTGAAATCACATCTTTTGATAAACATAGTTTTTAAAGTTAAATCTTCCAAGCGTGAGCACACGGTCGTGACTCTTGCTTGAGTTATACTTGAGAATCGGTAACGGCCTTTGTCAAGGGAAAGAAGATCCCTAGACTTGCCTCTTTAAGTTCATTAAAACTCATTTCTAGTCTTTTGCGTTAGTTTTTACACCGTTCAAAGAAAAAACCAAGTTGGCCGTCTCAAACGCCACCATCCATTACATAGACCTTCAATCCGATCTAAGCTGAATACGATTCTCTGTGGGTACGATCCCGGACTTCCGGATATTATACTACCAACGACTTAGCCCTACGCTTGGGGTTTCAAACCTTTTTCAAAGGCAAGGTTGTGGCATAAGCATTTTTGGCGCCGTTGCCGGGGATTCTTATTATAGCTTATTTTGGAGGATCGACAAACCATTGTAAGTACTCCGTTTACTTTCTTTTCTTTTGTGTGTTTTGAACTCAAATTAGTGGATACCTCTAACTGAGCCACCAATTCGACTTGAGGTGTAACGAAGCTAAGTTGAGCATCAATTGCCCTTTTATTGCTTTTTAGTTATTTAACATGGCGGTGGCATAACCCCACGGAATTGTGTTGAGAACGAGGCGGCGGCATAGCCCCTCTAGTTTGGTTAACTAGTTTTGTGCAAGGTGTATGCTCAACGTTTATCATAGCCCTTTATCAAATCGGTTACATATCGATCTGCTTCTCCTCCGAGGGTTCGTAATATTATTCAGGCATACTCTCCACCACGCGAGTTATCACCTCTGTTAAGGCCAATGGCAGATCAACCACCAGCCCGTACGTTGCGTGATTACTTAACACCGGAAAGAGGTCCGCATGTGTCACCTATAGCTATTCCAAATTGTACCGCTGCCAATGCATTTGCTTTCAAGCCAGAATATCACTGGGTTATACCAGAGTTTCGGGGCCGTGAACTTGAGGATCCTTATGCTCATATTCAGGAATTCGAGACCATTGTTAGCACATTTGTGACAGGGCCGGGGCAGCTAGACCAAGCCCGCTTGAAGTTGTTCCCTTTCTCACTTAAGGATAAGGCCAAGCAATGGTTCCATTCTTTGAAGCCCCGTTCTTTGCTAACTTGGGCCGAGGTTCAGGATGTGTTTACAACAAAGTTTTTCCCGGTTAGCCGAACCAAGCTTCTTATGGACCAAATTCAGAATTTCAAGCAGAAAGATGGGGAGGTCTTTTACAAGTATTGGGAACGGTACGAGGATTTACTCGTAGCTGTCCCACACCACAATTTTCCCATGTACTTAGTGATCAACTATTTCTATTTGGGTTGTGATCGGGAGTCCAAGCAGCTTCTTGATATGATGGGAAGCGGTGACTTTATGGGAAAGAATCCCGATGCCGCTTGGGAGTTCTTAGACTCTTTGGCGGAAAGGGCTCAAACATGGCAATACATAGACCCGGGCAATCAAGCAATTAGGAATCAAGGACCGGGTGGCTCCGGCAAGTTCTCGGTGAGCGAGCATAATGTTTTTAAGACGAAACTAGATGAGCTATCGACAAAATTGGACAAGATGAAGTTGGACGCGGTCCATGTCAAAGAAGTGAAAGAAGTTCGACAAGTGGAGGAAGCGTGTGTGATTTGCGAGACCGTGGGTCATTCTACCGATAATTGCCATACCATTCCCGCCCTTCGGCACCATTTTAGTCAACTTCCTCCGGAAGAAGCATGTGCATTGAACCAACGTTGGGATCCGTATTCCAATACTTACAATCCGGGGTTGCGGTCTAATTCGGCTTTCCGTTGGAATAATCAAAATGAAGCAGGCACTTCATCAACTTCACAAGTTCCTCCTCCCGCTCAGAATCAAAATTGGCGACAACCTCAGCTCCAAGGTCCACCACGGTTCCCTGCAATTCAAGGTCCGCTGGGATTTATACAACTGGGCCAATTTCAAGGGCAAAACCAGTTTCAGCAACCACAAGAACCTCCTCCGCGGCGATCTTTGGAGGACACTATGAATGCATTCTGTCAGATGCAAGCAACCACTAACGAGCAAACTACTCAAGCAATGAATGACATTCGGAATCAAATGGGTAAAATTGACTACGGCCATTGGTGTTTTACAACAAGAAAGAGGAAAGCTCCTTACTCAACCTGTAGCAAATCCACAAGGCCAACACTTCGCGCAAAGCTCTTCGGTGCCTTTCCCCGAGAAAGCGAAGGCCATTATTTTTTTCTTGAGGAGTGGGAAGACAGTGGACAATGCTCAAGTGGAACCGCCGGTCACTCCTATTTTCCTACCTTGCCCGGCACCGTCAAAGCCAACTATACCAAATGGGGAATCTCCCAAGCAAGCTTCTACAGAAGAAGAGAAAGGAAAGTCAAAGGAGGGAGATGTCCCGCAAGCTTTCACTGTTCCCGCACCGTATCCCAACTGCTTAAGGACGCCGGCCAAGCCGAATCTCAATACCGATATCTATGATGTGTTAAAGCAAGTGACCGTCAACCTCCCTTTGATCGAGGCTATCAAACAAATTCCGTCATATGCCAAGTTCTTGAAGGACTTGTGTACTCACAAACGGAAGCTCCAAGTGCAAAAGGTGTTTTTGACTGAACAAGTTAGTTCTCTTTTCGAGTCAACCCTTCCGCCCAAGTAAAATGATCCGGGGTGTCCTACGATATCCATCACTATTGGAGGCAAGGTTGTTGAGAAAGCTCTCCTTGATTTGGGAGCGAGCGTTAATCTTTTACCGTTCTCGGTTTATGAGCAACTTGGGTTGGGCGAGATGAAGCCAACTCGGGTGACTTTACAATTGGCTGATCGGAGTATTCGAATTCCCAAGGGGATGGTCGAAGATGTGCTAGTTCAAGTCGACCAATTTGTGTACCCGGTTGACTTTGTGGTTCTAGACACTTGTCCAGTGCCGGCGGCTCAGTCATCCGTTCCAATTATTTTTGGATGACCTTTCTTAGCAACATCCGATGCCGTGATTCATTGCCGGGATGACCGACTCAACATGAGTTTTGGTAACATGAAGATGCAAGTCAACATGTTCCATATCGGGAGTCACATGGGAGATGACGAGGATGTTTGCGGAGTGAGCATGATTGATTCACTTGTCCAAGACCATGTCAATGAGTTTATTTGCAAGGACGAGTTGGAAATAGCACTTACATCCGCCGAGGCCGATTTTCTTGATGCACCCGAAGTGGCGTATTTGTGCTCATTGCTAGATGAGGAGGAGGCATGTGGTATTACCCCGTGGACTCCAAAATTTGAGGAGTTACCCCCGATTGAGAAGAGAGCCGTTCCGTCTAGTGTGGAACCACCGACGCTCGAGCTAAAGCCGCTACCGGATACACTCAAGTACGCCTATCTTGGTGATGGCCAAACATACCCGGTGGTGATCTCCTCCGCTCTAAGCGAGTTTCAAGAGTTGGAATTGCTTGCTTTGTTACGGAAGCATTCCAAGGCAATCGGGTGGTCTATAGCTGACATTAAGGGTATCGATGCATCCCTTTGCTCCCACCATATTTACCTTGAGGATGACGTCAAACCATCTCGCCAACCTCAACAGCGATTGGACCCAATCATGAAGGACGTCGTGCGAGCGGAGGTGCTCAAACTTTTGGACGTCGGCATCATTTACCCG
Organism: Rhododendron henanense subsp. lingbaoense; assembly: GCA_020567845.1. Taxonomy (NCBI): domain Eukaryota; kingdom Viridiplantae; phylum Streptophyta; class Magnoliopsida; order Ericales; family Ericaceae; genus Rhododendron; species Rhododendron henanense. The sequence continues at coordinate 5,167,369 of CM036315.1, forward strand.
ATAGCGGATTCTAAGTGGGTTAGCCCGATACAAGTGGTACCTAAGAAGTCCGGGGTGATGGTGGTGAGGAATGACAAGGATGAACTTATCCCAACGCGTGTCCAAACCGGTTGGAGGGTGTGTATGGACTACTGGAAGTTGAACGCAAGTACGAGAAAGGACCACTTTCCTCTTCCCTTCATAGAGGAAAGAGGAAAGTTTTGCAATGCGGTTTCTATTGGCCTTCCTTGTTTAAGGACACGTTTGAGTTTGTTAGGACTTGTGAACGGTGTCAAAACTTGGGAAAGATCACTCGGCGCAACGAGATGCCCCAAAATCCCATCCTAATCATTGATGTTTTTGATTGCTGGGGCATAGATTTTATGGGGCCCTTTCCTACATCATTCGGCTACCTTTACATTTTGCTTGCCATTGATTATGTAAGCAAGTGGGTAGAGGCATGCTTGTTTAGTTTTGGGATTCTCTCACTATAAGATTTCACCAATGCATCATTGTATCGGGCTTTAACTAGTCCTTCTTTGTAGTAGTTTACCGTTAATGATCCATGCTTTCTAGATATGTCCCTATCGGGGGCAATTTAGGTCTTTGGGTGAGACTTGATATTCTCGTGCTTTGGCGCTAGGCTCTGTCTTGTCTCACTTTGTTTCGATCATAGGGAACACTGGGCTTAATTGCTTGGCGAGGTCAAGCGATGAATTTTACTTCGGGCATGATGTAACGAATTTGACGGTCTAGTATAGCCACCCGTGTCTTACCTCGCCGGTGAGACACGGGAAGAAAAGTATGACTCGTGAGATTGCGTGAAAATCGGGTGGTGTCCTTTATATTCCTTTTTATATATTTACGTTTGTTGGCGCCCGGATAACACGAGCCGGGCGGTTCTAATGTCATTTGGCTCTTAGTAGGTAGTTCGAGCTTAAGTCTTTTGCAGGGTGAACGTGCTACCACACCAGCCTTGGTGGATTGGTTCTAACGTCGGAGTGATTGAGGCATTCAGGAGCCCTAAGCATGGGTGCGATTGCGTGTCGCGGTTGTTCGTCCAACAAAGCTTTGACCATGACCCTGTGTGACTAGCTGTGGTTTCGTTGGAAGAGCCGAAGGAGTCGACCTTGAAAGCCGTTCGGATGACGAAAGGAGCCGGTGACGACAAAGCCTCCAACTTGGTCGAGGTATAAGGGGGTTGACATTCCCCCGTAGGTAACATCTTTTGTTCCCTCTCCCTACTGTTGTCCTCCATGCTATGAGGGCATAGCATATTTTAAGTTGGGGGGAGGGGTATATCTATGCTATATATATGGTTATATGTTTTCGGTTAAATTTTTTTGTTTTTAGTTTTGCAATCCTTCCATTATTACAAAATTAGTGGATTAAAACAACTTGGCACATGCTCATGAGGTGTTATTTTGCAAGAGTTCGTTAACGTAGATTTGGTATACCACAACTTGCATGAATGGACTAAGGTGGAATTCACGACGTTTGAGTATGTTTTGATCAAGTTTGGCTCATATCCCGTATTTGTTCTTCTTGCATTTGTAGTTAGATAAATAATCTCATGTTCATGCCTAGATACGTTTGTTGTCTAATTTGAATCGAAGTTGGAATCTATAGCGCACTTAGGATATGATACAAGGCATTTTTGTATGATTGAACCACATATGAGTCTCATTTTCCTTATGAATAAGCCAAGTCCGAGTCGTTCCTACTTTTAACCTTAGGGAACCGGATGTTTGGTTGGATTTGATTGCTTCTCAGCGGCTGAATTACTGTTTTCTCATGTTTCGGGAATGTTTTGGGTATTGGTGAGTTGCATGTGGGCATTGGAATGAGCTGAAAGGGTTTGAAATTGAAAAGGGTGCAGGGGAAACCACTCAGTATCGATACTTGAATCTGGGTATCGATACGGATCCTTGGGTATCAATACGGTTTGAAAACAGAGAGTTTTGGAGGCTTCAACGTATCGATACGGTTATGAGCGTATCGATACGGTTCGTCTACGGTTTGCAGGGGAAACGTCTCGGTATCGATACGGAGAGAGCGTATCGATACAGTTCTTAAATCTGGGTTTTTTAAAAACCGATCGGGGTTCATCCCTTTCATTTCCCACACCCCTTCCTCTCTCTAAACCTCCATAGTCGCCGCCCCTCTCACAAACCCTAACCCCAAAACCTCCAATCCACCACCAAATCGCACAAATCCTACACCAAATCTACTCCAAATCACCTTCTTTCCAAGTTTCAAGCATCAATCCGTGGGTTTACATTTCATACCTCGAAAAATCAAGGTAATTCGACCCCCTCTCTCTCTCTTCATTTTTTCTTGATTCCACCACCACAAACCCACAAAACCTCTATATTTCCACCATATAAACCACCCACAACCATTTCCTACCGCCATTTTCACCCCCACTAGCCAAAAATCCGAAACCCTCTTTTCCCTTCCCAAAAATCTGAAATTTTTAGAGATATTCTTTGATTTTTGAGAATGCCGAGACTCAAGCGTGCTGCTAAGAAACCTCCGAGGGTCCCGGTTGCAAATGTGGCTTCCTCCTCTCGCCAACCTGAAATTCAGGAGGAGGATGAGGTTTTGCGGGATTTTGAGGAGGAAAAGGAGATGATGGCTAATCCAGAACAAGGAGCCCAGGTTGGTTCGAGGCAGAAACGGACTTCGGAAGAGGTTAAGGCTGATAAACAAGCTAGTTGGGAAAGGAGTTTTCTGAAAAGGGGAGTGAAAAATGAGCGCCATGTCGACGTGCAAAGCATTGGGCCGAATCATATCTGTTTCCAGCACATTGTCGCTCAAGGTTTGTCTTACTTCTTTCACGAAAATCCTGGTTATATTAGGGGAATAGTGGCTGATTTTTATAAGAACATGAAAGTCCCCGAGTTGGGGAAGATGTTTGAGAAGGGTGCCAAGATTACTTCAAAAATCGGTCGGGTCAATGTTGTGGTGGACCCCGATGTTATCGCTAGGGCTTTAAGTTATGAGAGACCCCCTGCATAGTCTGTGAATTGCCCGAGGGCTAATTTTGCATCAAGGGATGAAATAAACCAAGCCTTGTACACTAACCCGGCGGATGCTAAACGTCCTCATGTTCCGAGAAAGTTTAAGGAGGAATACCGTTTGATTAATCAGTTTGTGCATCATAACTTGAATCTGAGGGGTACCGAGAACAAGCCGGCAAAGAGCGAGGGTGAGACACTTTATTTGTTTATGGAGCCAGGGAATGTGTGTGATTGGGCTAAGTACATCTTCCGTCAGATGGTTGAATTCAAGGCCAATGTGCCAACCTATACGAGGATGCCTTATCCGTGCATGGTCACCAAAATTTGTTTGGAGAAGGGTGTGCCGAGAGAGAACTATGAGGTGTGAGGAAAAATTGAGCCGGGGATTCTCAATAGTAGCACACTACAAGAAAATGTGGCATTAACGGCATTTTTCTTACCGGCATGTGTTAAAATGCCACTAATACTAGTTAATCCCGGCATTAATAGTATTGCCGGAAAAAATTATCTTTAAACGGCATTAATTATAAAATGCCGGTAAAAATTACTCAAAAACGGCATTATTCCATAAAATGCCGTTTTTAGTTTCCATGGGCGGCAATTAATTGCCACGAACGGGCGCAATTTATTCTTTTCTCCAAAAACGACGTCGCCGAGTTACACTGTGAAGTACTTCCCTCGTACTTTTTCCCTCCTAATTTTTCCTTTTTCCCTTATCTTTTCATTTTCCATCTCTCGTCCTCACTCCAAACCCAGTCACTCTGGCAAACGAAAATCCCCCAAATTCAAACCCAAAAAACGGAAGCCCCCAATCGGACTGAAAAACCTGGTGATCGCTCTCTCTGCAAACAAAAATCCCCATCTTCACTGGTCTTTGCATGATATCTCACGGTTCTCACTATCACAGGTACACTATTTCTTCTTGATCGAACAAAATTTCTGGGTTTGATTTGCTTCTGCGTCTGGGTTAGAGTTTTGAGTTTACAAAATTTCTTCATTTGTTCACCTTTGAACCTTGAATCCTGTCTCTCTATTTAGGGTTTCAGAATTGCATGCTCATAGTTGCAAAATTGATGTACTGCGTGTGTTCTATTTCTGCCATTAGACTGCGGGATTTGCTAAACTGTTGGTTTGATTTTGTGTATTTGGTCTCGTTGTAGAAAAAGTGTTCTTGTTCCGTGGGAGGGCAGTCGCAAAGAACTACTCGTCTGGGAGTCGCCTATCAATACAACTCCTTTGATGCCTAAAGCGTTGAAGCTTTTAGTGCGGTGAACAGAGAGAGAGAAATTCCCTGTTTCGGTTGCTTTTAAGTCAACCTACTCTCTATGGTCCACTCGTTATTCTGGGCTTTCTCACCTTTAAAGTACAAGAAACTTTATTTATTTATTTTTTTGGCTGAAATTGGTGGAGACCATCTCGATTTTGTGTATCGATAAATGTGGGTCTTTCAAAGATGCATATAAACTGTTTGTTGAAATGCATATTAAGAGAGTGAACACAGTGGCCATATGGTTGAAGTTTTGTTAGTATATAGATAAATGTGGGTCTTTGGTTGTCTCTATTTTCCTTACTTACGGCCGTATCGAAAACATAAGATGGATTTTCGTTCAAGCTCCTGTGTTTTTCTGGGGTACAGCAGTTCCCATCTTGGGTATCGATGTTTAGACATTCATTCTGGTCGTATTTACGTTGCCCGACATGTTCGTTTTGACGAGTACTCATTCCCATTTTCTGGACCTTCATTGTTGGGTCCAAAACCAACACAAGCTGTACCAAATTCCCCTTGGGCTATGGCACCAACTATTCCTCAATCATCCTCCATTCTCATTTCGCCCACCACCCTCACCAGTAGAACCACTGCTCCATCCACCTCATACAGTCCAACCTTGAGTCCCATTGCTCCACAAAAATCTCATGGTCCCACTCCAAAAACTCCAATATCATCTGCCCCACCAAACCAATCTGTTGCACTAATTCCAACCAGCCCAATACCGCTACAGAGCTCCATTCCTTCTCCGCATTCTACTGGTTTACAACTTCTTGTTGACTTATCCAATCCCCCACCTCCCAAACGCACTCGCCCCAACCGTCCCCATCCCATCCGTACACATCCCATGACTTTGCGTCCTCACGACAAACAATCCCAATCGTCCCATGCTCTCCTCACCACATGCACATCCACCACTTCCGAAGATGAACCCACTTGCTTCACTCAAGCCAATAAAAATCCCCATTGGCGTCAAGCTATGGCGGATGAACTTACTGCCCTTTTCCGTATTGGCACCTGGACTCTTGGTGACTCTTCTCCTCAGCCAAACCCCGAATATGATACTTGGCTTTGTCAAGATCAAATGTTAATGAGCATGCTCATTGGCTCTCTCTCTGATGATGTTTTCCCACTTGTTGTGGGTCTCACCACATCCCAAGCAATCTGGACGACTCTTGAGGCCTCTTTAGCCTCTCCCTCTAATACTCGCATTCTTCAATTGCATATGCAATTGCAGAACATGAGACAAGGAGACAAATCTGTGTCATCATTTCTTCATCGGGCCAAAGCTCTTTCCGATGAACTTGCTACTGCTGGCCGTCCAGTGTCTAAGGCGGATTTTAATATCTATGTTTTTCGGGGACTTCGTTCAGACTTTAAGGATCTTGTCACAACTATGGCTGTCCGTCCTGATGATATCTCATTCTCCGAGTTGCATGCTCTTCTTCTCAGTCATGAGTTTTTGAATACTGAATCTTTTTCCACTGATGCGGTGCTCCCTGCTCCTATTGACCCAACACCTACTGCTAATTTTGTTCAACGAAGCAGCTCCTCTTCTACCCAGCAACGCCACTCCAATAACCGCAATCATGGTGTCTCTAATTCTGGTAACAGTTCTAATTATTCTAGTGGCGGTTCTTATTCTGGTGGCCGCTCTCGTGGGCGTGGTAGGGGTGGCCGTTCTCAGCATTCCCACTCCTTTCATGGGGATATTCGTTCGCGTTGCCAAATCTGCAATGGTATTTCACACTTGGCATCCACTTTTAACCAGCGGTACAATCATGCCCACCAATCTACTTCGGCTCATCTTGCTGCTTTTTTCAATAATGGTATGCCTCACCATTATGATTGGTTTCCTGATGTTGGTGCCACCCATCATGTCACACCTGATCTCTCCACCATAACTCATCCTGAACCATATCAGGGTGTTGACCAACTCCGTGTTGGTAATGGTAAGGGCTTGTCCATTTCTAATGTTGGTACTTCATTTCTCTCTTCTCCAAATTCCACATTTAAGCTTTCTAATGTTCTACACGTTCCTGCTCTAACGAAATCACTCCTCTCTGTTCCAAGCTGAAGGTGTCATCCCGGCCCCCATCAGCTTGTGGGGGGATGTTAGATAAAGATAAGAATAATTAGTTTTAGTCTTATCATTTTATCATAGTTGTGTGGCCCGTGATCCTCCGGTCCTCGATCCTTCGTTGGTGGTTCGATGATGGGTTAGCTTTCTTCTCCTAGCCTGCACAAGGAACGCACGACTAAGACCTGGCCGGGGGTTGTCCCGGCAAGACCCTCCGGCGAGAGGATGAGTATAGCGCAGAGAGGAAGCAGAAAGCTTTTTAGTGAGTAAGTGTGAGTAGTGAGTAGCGTGTACCTGTTAGGGTTACCATCTCTAGGTATTTATAGTGCCTTCCAACTTGCTCTCCAAGTGCGATCGCGTGCCTTCCACGGGACCAATGATGTCATAGTGACGTCGAGGAGTAGATCTGATAACCGTTTTCAGGGCTGAGCTGGCACACCCATGTGCGCCCGTGATCGTCTTCTGTTGTAACCGCTTCTGCACGTGGCAAGACGCGTGGCTTTTCAGCCATCCGCCGTCGGCTGGACGCCGTGCTCAGAGGGTTGCCGACCGCGGACAGTACCGAGCATGGCTGTGAGTTTAATGAAGGAGGTAACGTCAATGGAGGCTCGGCCGACGGCACAAACCGAGCGTGGACTTTGTCCGCTGCCGAGCCTGAGGCAGACCGAGTATTCATGATGAGATAGCGTCGGCAGGCCGTGCACGGAGCCCTTGATCGGTCCGTGGCGGGTATGGTCCGCACCATGCGAACATCTGTGTTCGGCCCGCTACAATAGCCCCTCAATTTCTGCCGATGCCGTACGCATGGTAGAGATTGAAGTCAAGCCTCAGGCCGAACATGTCGAACCGCCGAGCATGTATTCATTTGATGAAGAAGGATTCCAGCCGAGCCTGAATCGTTTCATTTTCAGTGGGAATCCAGTCTGTCGATGGATTATTCCAATGGTTGGGCGCCAGATGTCGCCTCGTGGATGGGTACGGCAGACGAGGGGATGGCTGGCAAACCCTGCAACCCGTCCTTTCAGTGACACGCGTCGTGCGCTGAGTGGATAGCTGTTCGGCGGTGCAATGATGGGCGGGAAACTCAAAATCCCTAACCCTAGCCCTATAAAAGGAGCGAGGCGAGGAGAGAGAAGCTCCTTCGTTCTCTCTCTCTCTAAAACTCCATCTCCAGAGCTTCGAAGAGCAACCGTTCGTCTTCTGGTTTTGATTCCCAGCAAACTTGCCACCAAATCTCGCTACTAATCCAGGTATGTTGTTCGATTCTTGCTTCTCTTTACTTTTCTGCATTTCCCAGTTGTTTTCCATTTCATTTCTGGGTTTTTGGGGCACTTTTTGTTCTAAATGAACAGTGCACCCTGGAGATGAACGGACTGTTCATCTCCTTCTTCAACCTGTTCTTCCGAGCACGGAGCCTCCAAGGGGTTCTGGGCTTGGCCGTTGATGGAATAGGCCGAGCCCCAGTCTCTGTAGTTTGGGAGGTTCCGACCGAACATGGTTCGGCCGAGCCTTGAGAATGATGATGGGGTGGGCCATTTAGGGTACCGAGCGTAGTGAGACAACTGTTTTTATGGCCAACAACGAGGTCTCATGTTTTTGTTTTTGACTTTGTTAGGTCTGGCTCCCCCAATCATCGTCATCTCATCCGACTCTGAAAGTTCAGGGGACGATTTCGCGAACCTTGTGATCCGAGAGTACTTGGAGTTACACAGAAGCCGACGACAAACCTCTTCCATCGCTTCAAACATGTCAAATTCCGGTGATTCCAACGCCGAGCATGACTACGAGTACGGTGGTTTCAACACCGAGCCGGAGATAACCTTCTCCACAGAATCCGAAGCCGAACACGAACTTGGGCCGGAGGCTGAGTCCAGAATTCGCTCCCAGGCCGGAGCTACGACCTCCTCACTTTCTGCTCCTGCCGAAACCTCGTCCGTGGACAGAGAATTTGCCGACCTCTTCGAGCGAGGGCAAGTTTGTCCCCACGCCCACTACTTCAGTGGGTGTCCAAATGAGTATGCGGCCTTCTGCCGAGCGTACAACATACCGGATGACGTTGTCGTCCACCAGGTGGCTAGCGACAAGATTAGGGATAAGAGGCAAGATCGTCCCGAGCACATAACGGTCCCTCTGATGGCCATCTGTGAGGCCGGACTCCGTTTCCCCCTTCATCCATATTTGAGGGAACTGTTGGCTAGGTTCGGCATAGTGCCTCATTTCTTCTTGATCAATAGTTTTAGGATAGTGATGTCCGTAGTTAGGTTAAGGGAACTTCACAACCTTGATTTCACCATTGCCGACCTCTTCCACACGTACATTATGTCCAGGCACGGGAAGACTAACCGTAGGTATTTATCCACACGTAGTGGTAAGGAACCTTTGATAAGCGGACTTCCCGACACTGATAAATGGGCTAACCTGTACGTCGAGGTCAGTGGGAATTACGAGTTCGGCGATCAGGCTACGCGGTTGCATTCTGTGCCGAAGATAACTGATTTCCGAGGTTTCATTTACTTTTTATATCTGCCGAACAAGATACATCTTTTGAATGAACTCGTTGATGTTTTGCTGACACATTTTCCTTCCGCAGATCACCGAGCGATCACCAAGACTCAGAACTCTTTGGCCGTAGACAGCCATGTTGAACTACTAAGGGCTTGTGTCTGCCGCGACGCGCCGACGCTGCTAGGCTACGAGCCCTCGTACAAGGGGAAGTTGACAAAGAGAAAGAAGAAGGATAAAGAGGCAGGGCCGAGCACGAAGGCTAAGGGTAGAAGGTCTGCTGCTGAGGTAGGTGTTGGCGACGAAGTCCCAAAGCCGAGCAAGAAAGCGAAGCAGCCGAGGGTAAAATTTCCCTCTTTTCAGAAGTCAGCCGACTTCTGGTTTCAAGAAAGTCTGCCATCTGACCCCCAAGGTATCCACATCCCTCCGATCCGAACCCTAATTCCTCACTTCGCCGACGACATGGGGAGGAGAAACGTGGTGAAGATGAATCTCAAGGAAGCAGCTGCTGCTAGCAAGAAGGTAGCTGCTCCTTCTCCCACCGAGAGCCCTGCTAAGAGGCAGAAGGTGCATGACTTCTTCCCTGCCAGGCCGCCGACGCCAGTTACGAAGGAGAAGGACCAGACCGAGTCTTCGGCGGCTGGAGGCTCAAAGGTCGTGGAGATGGCAGCAGGTTCTGATGGGCGGGTGGCCGTCCCAGAGTTTGCACCATCCTTCGCTATGGCCGACGGTAGAGTGGTCACGGTAGATGACAGCGTCAAGGAGGAGCCTGGTCTTGCTGTGACAATGTTGCATGGGCTTGCACTTCCAAAGGATATGGACAGGATTCCAGGGGAACTCCAGCCGAGCCTAGTCCACACTAGTGCATATCTCGTACAGGTACGTTTTAACTTGGTTTTCTAATTTGCACTTTGACACGTTGCCGAGGCTGATAAACTAATCTTGTGCAGGCTGGGCAAGCTCTGCTGCGTGCTTCTCGGCAAGCCGAACTCTTGGCTGCTGAGAGGTCACGTTATCGTGATGACGCAAAGGCCGAGCGCGAGAAGGCGAAGGCTGCAAAGAACGGCTTGAGGTTTGCCAAGTCGAAAGTTGCCGAGCTCGAAAAAGAGAGGGATGAGGCCCTCGAGAATGCAAAGACGGCCGAACGCGAGCTCGGGCAGGTTGTCCGCAGGGAGAAGAGGAAGATGAAGGAAGTGGACGAGAAGGCGTTTCAAGCTGGGTATGACAGAGCCGGCGCTGAGTACGTCCGGGAGGCTCGGTCGATGGTCAATGAGGAGCTGACGAAGAAGCTGCCAATCGCGTACCGGGCTGGGTACCGGGATGGGGTGAAAGCTGCGTGTGGGGTCATGCAGCTGGAGCCGGATATGAATTTGATGAAGTCGATCCCCATAGCCGAAGTACCCGAGCTTGTATTGCCGTACACAGAGGAGGAATGTGCCCCACTTACTCCGGAGGAGTTTCCCGAGAGTGAGGATGATGTCGAAGATATGACAATCGCCGACGCCGAGGGAGGAGGGGATGGTTCAACTGGCGAGAAGAAGGATGAGGCTGCTAACGCCGAGCAAGACACCGTGCCAGTTCAGAAGAATGACGAAGTGGTTGTTGAAGCCGAGGACGATGCTGCTCGTCAAACTGAAGCTGCAGCCGAGGGTGATCCGCCACAACTTTAGAATTTAGGGTTTATATTTCTTTTGAGGTTTTGTTGGACTGGACGGCTCCAAACTTGGGAGTTTGCCGTGCCAGATGTAATGGTTTAAGGGGGGTCGGCACCGAACGATTTACTACGCCGTACATCCCAGTTTAGGATCTTTCAAACACTTGTCTTTATTTTGAAGTTTTTAAATGAATGCATGGCTTCTTTCGCAACGTCTCTATTATTGCCGAGCTTGTCTGATTGCCTTCATGTCTTCATAGAATTCTTGTAGTTCTTGCATGTTTGTGAATGTGTAGTTGTCCGTAGCCCCCACTTTTGGTTTGGGTTCGGCAGAATAGTTGAGAGTATTTCGTGATCGAAATGGTTAAGTATAGATATTGCAGCCGAGCCCTGACCAAAGTAGTATGGCCGTAGTTGCTTTAGGTCGCCGAACATGGATGAAATGTGACCTGTCATGATCCAACCTTTGACTTAGTTTGAGAGTGTGAAGTGTCCCCCTTGCCAGTGGATGGGGCTCGGTCAAGGTGTTAGCCCCTGACCATGGTAGAGGAGCGTTGGAGAGTATTGAATGTTTGTGGGTGGTTTGCTCGCCAAATTGCGAGTGTAACCATTCGGTGGCCGACCATAGTGTCTTGCCAATCCGAGCCGAAGCCTAAGTTCCAAAAGTGTATTTCAGGCTCGGCGGACCATATGTCCAGTGATTGCTTCTCGGGGCGGTAATATTGGCCGAAGCAATGGGCTTTTTAAGGAGCCGTTTGGAGGGTGTGACCGAAGTCATCGTTTGTGTACGGCTTTCTAGCCGAGAGTGGAATAAATGCATAAAATGATGTTTGAAGATTTTTGGATCAAAAAGGATTGTCATTTCATTGATATTTTGTTTTTTCGAAGTACAGGGGAAGTAAGCAAAAAACAGTAACAGTGGGTCGAAGCCCTTCTTTGAAAAAGAAAAGACGTAAAATGGTCATGCCGAACTGAAGTGTTGGCCGAAGTCTGATTGAAGCGTCACATGTAAGCCTTCCTGAGGTTCTGTGCATTCCACGGGTTGGTGAGCACCTTGCCGTGCATGTCTTCAAGTGTGTAAGCCCCTTCACCAGCAACCTTCACAATACGAAATGGCCCTTCCCAATTGGGCATGAACTTTTTCTTTTTGCTTGCTTGGACGACCTTTCGCCAAACCAAGTCGTCGGGCTTGAACTTTTTGATTCTGACACTTCTGTTGTAGCCCTTGGCAACAGTCTGTTGGTACTCGGCGAGCTTTAGCCGAGCGTCATCGCGTTTTTCCTCAGCCAAAATCAGTTCTTGCTCGACGGCTTCGTCATTGGACTGAGGATTGAAATTCTCTGTTCGAAGGGTTGGGAACCTTGATTCCAATGGAATTACGGCCTCCATGCCGAACGCCATTGAGAACGATGTTTGGCCTGTAGAACGGCGGGGAGTGGAGCGGTAAGCCCATAAAACCCTGGGGAGTTCTTCTGCCCATTTTCCCCTCTTTGAATTCAGTCCTCGTTTTATCCCTGCACAGACTGTCTTGTTTGAGGCTTCGGCCTGGCCATTTCCCTGAGGGTAGGCTGGTGTTGAGTTGAAGAATCTGATGCCGAACTCTTCACAGAGACTCGTGAGGCCGTCCCCGACAAATTGAGTGCCATTGTCTGAGACGATGGCGTAGGGTACGCCGAATCTTGTCACAATGTTCCTCCATACGAATCGTCGGACATCAGCCTCTGTGATGGTGACCAAGGCCTCGGCTTCTACCCACTTGGAGAAGTAATCCGTTGCGGTGATCAAGAATTTGAAGCCCCCAGGTGCTGTTGGGAGTTTCCCGACGATGTCGAGTCCCCATTGCGCGAATGGCCATGGACTTGTGATGGGGGAGAGGTTTTGAGCCGGCTGCCTCGGGATTGGGGAGAAAAGCTGGCATGGTCGGCACCTTCGAACAATTTCCTCGCAGTCTTTCTTCATGTTTTTCCAAAAGTATCCTTGACTCATCGCTCGTTGGCATAACGAGCGTCCACCAGAGTGGCAGCCGCAGCTTCCCGAATGCAATTCGTCAAGGATATCAGGGACTTGATTCGGGTGAACAACGAGAAGGTAGGGCCCGGAAATGGACTTCCTATAGAGTTGCCCGCTCTCAGAGAGCCAGTAGTACGCAGCTTTGTTTCTGATTCGAAAGGCTTCCTTTTTGTCGTCGGGTAAGGTGTCATTTCTGAGGAAGGCCACGATTTCATCCATCCAACTCGGACCAAGGTTGATGTTGAGCACTTCTGGAATTGTGTCGAAGCTTGGGTTGTCAATGTTCCCAAAATTTATGGTTCGGAACTCTGAAGATTTTGAAGCCGAGGCTAAACCAGCGAGAGCGTCGGCGTGGGCGTTGTGCTCGCGGTTGATCTGCTCGATGTTGAAAGTTTTGAAGCGAGTAATGAGTTCTGCTGCTGTGGCCTGGTACTTCATCATCCGTGGGTCTCTAGCTTCGTAGTCCCCAAGTACTTGATTGACTATAAGTTGAGAATCACATAATACGGCCAAGTTGTCAACTTTCATTGCGATTGCCGAGCGTAGGCCAGCAAGCAAAGCCTCGTATTCAGCTTCGTTGTTGGTGGCGGGGAAATCGATGCTGATGGCACTCTCGTGAAGAGTTCCGCAGGGAGAGACCAAAATGACTCCGGCACCGGCTCCGTTGTTGTTGGAGGCGCCGTCGACTTGCAACCGCCAAGTGTCTCCCTGGAATAGGAGCCACCGGTTCTCTTTTGGTTGGTGTTCGGCAAACTGTTGGTTGGGAGGATTGTGTAGGATCTCCGAGTCTTCCGGTGTGAGTTCAGCAATGAAGTCGGCGAGGACCTGCCCCTTTATTGCTGTCCTCGATTCAAAACGGATGTCGAAGTTCGCTAGCTCGACCGCCCATTTTGAGACTCTGTTTGAGAGGTCGGCTTTTCGAAAAAGGGCTTTGAGAGGGTGCTCGGTCAACACCGTTATGGTGTGCGCCTGAAAGTATGGCAGAAGTTTCCTCGCCGCGGAGACCAGGGCGAGTGCAAGTTTTTCCAGTGGAAGGTACCGAGTCTGGGCTGGGAGGAGTGTCTTGCTCGTGAAATACACTGGCATGTCGTCGGCCCCTTCTCGCCGAACAAGTGCTGAGCTAATTGCGTGGCTCGAGACTGAAAGGTAAAGATAGAGATTTTCGTATTCTTTGGGCTTTACCATTAGTGGTGAAGAACCCAGGTAGTCTTTGAGTTCGGCCAACGCTCTGTCGCAGTCCGGTGTCCACTCAAAACTTCGTCGGCTTTTCCCTTTGAGAGCGTGAAAGAAGGAGTGGCACTTGTCGGATGATTTGCTGATGAAGCGATTGAGGGCCGCTGCCATCCCAGTTAGTTTTTGTACCTCTCTGATTGATCTTGGTGGCCGAAGATCTGCCACTGCCTTGATTTGGTTGGGGTCGGCCTCGATGCCCCTCCGTGTGACCAAATGGCCAAGGAATTTGCCGGCGCTTACGCCGAACGCGCATTTCTCCGGGTTTAAACGCAGCTTGTGGAACTTAAGGATCTCGAAGACCTCGGCCAGCTCCTTCAAATGGTTGTGCTCCTTTTGACTTTTGACGACGAGGTCGTCAATGTATGCTTCCAGGATGTTGCCGATTTGGGCATAGAGCATCTTGAAGATCGCTCTGTTGAATGTTGCTCCGGAGTTCTTTAGGCCGAACGGCATCACCCTATAGCAGAAAATTCCATGAGGAGTTATGAATGCTGTCTTCTCCATGTCGGCCGGGTCCATGGCGATCTGGTGATAGCCACGGTAGGCGTCCAGAAAACTTAGCCGAGCATGGCCAGCTGTTGCATCTACGAGCTGGTCGATCTTTGGTAGGGGAAACCAGTCCTTGGGACAGGCGTCGTTGAGATTCGTGTAGTCGACGCAGATGCGCCACTTTCCATTTTTCTTCTTGACGACCACCGTGTTGGAAAGCCAGGTTGGGTATTGCACTTCCTGAATGGCGTTGTTGTCGAGAAGCCGGTTGACTTCTTCTATCACGGCGTCGGCGTGCTCTGGTGCCGAACGTCGGGCCCGCTGAATGACTGGTTTGGCGTCCTTTTTTATGTTGAGGGAGTGGCAGATAAAGTTGGGATCCACTCCTGGCATTTCCTCCGGGGTCCATGCAAAAACTTCAAGATTTTGTTTGAGAAACAGGAACATTTCCTCTCGCTCGGCGTCAGAAAGTGAGGAGCCGAGCAAGAAGAAGCGTGATCCGTCCTCATTGATGGGTATTTTTATCAGTTCCTCCTCCGCTTTGTCTTCGACTTTTTGACCGACGTCGTCAATGACGGCCATGTCTGGGACTTCAACCCATTGCACTTGTTTTGCCTTTGAGGAGCTGTGGACGGCGGAGACATAGCATTTCTTGGATGCAATTTGGTCCCCTCGCAAGTCTTCTTGTCTACCTGTTGTGCCGATGAAGCGGACAACTTGGTGGTATGTTGAAGCGATGGCTTGCATTTCATGAAGCCAAGTTCTGCCGAGGATAGCGTTGTATGGGCTCGGCGCATTGACAACTATGAATTCGACGGTGATTGTTTTTGAGCCGACGACGACAGGGAGGAAGATACGGCCGATCGGCCAAACAGGAGCTCCGTTGAAGCCAATGAGGGGTACCTCGGTGGGCTGTAAGGCCGATTCTGGTAGGTCCAACTTCTTGAAGAGATCATAGTACATAACCTTAGCTGAACTTCCCTGATCGATGAGTACACGTCTGACATCATGGACACCAATCTGGACGGTGACGACAAGTGCATCCGAATGTGGAGTCTGAACGTGTTCAAGATCACGTTCGGTAAAGCTGATGGTCCATTTGGGTAAGTCTTGTGGTCGGGAACGTTTGGATCCGCAGCCGACGGAGAGGATCTCTTTTGAAGTTGAGGCTTGATTGATGTCGGCCCTGAGGGTGGTTTCGAATGCCTTTGTTACCGGTCCATGGATGACGTGGATCAATGGTCGTTGTTCGTTGGGGTTGGGATTTGTCTGCCGGGCGGGCGTTTTTGCTCGATCAATGTATTGATCGAGATGGCCTTGAGCGGCAAGCTTTTCAAGGAGAGCCTTGTATGGTGCACAAGCAGTCGTGTAGTGGCCGAGCTCGTTATGGTAAGTGCACTTCTTCCTTGGGTTTTGGTCCGGTTGGCCAGTGTCAGTCCCGAGCTTGGCCGTCGGCCACTCAAACCACGGTTGCCTCATTATTTCCTTCAGAAAAGACCAGATTGGTTCTTTGAAGTGAGTGGTTTCGGCCACGTGGTCATGCTCCTTTGGCTGACGCTCCTTCCCCTTTTTAATGTTGTGCACTTGCTTCTTCGGCTGCACTTGTTGGGTCGCCATTTGTACCGGCAGCTGGTGCACGGTCGAGGAGAACGGATTGTTAGAGTTTGGGATTCCTTGTGCGGCCCTGTCTGCGTAGAGTTCTTCGAGAGCACAGAATCTTTCCACTACACGCATCAATTCACCCATGCCGTGCGGTGGACGGATGGCGAGTTCGTCTAAGATCTTGCTCCCAGTCTCCAGGCCGTTCTTGAAAGTGCGTGCGGCCCAGTACTCATCAATTCCAGGGATCTCGTTAAACAGCTGCCAGTAGCGCTCGGCATATTGCCTGAGGGTTTCCGACGATAGTTTCCTCATCTGAGACAACGATTCAGGCTCCTTAGCCGTTTTGTTGCTTGTGATGAAGCGTGTGTTAAAGGCGCGTTCAAGGTCGGCCAGGGTCCTTACGGATCCAGCGGGCAATTTGTTGAACCACTGGAGCCCTAGGGAGCCGAGGCTGGACGGGAACGCCTTGCATTTCACCTCATCTTTGCTCGTGCAGAGTTCAATGGTTTGTCTGAAATGGATGAGGTGAGTGTAGGCCTCACACGTCGACGGATCAAACTTTGTAAATTTGGGCAGGTGGAAGGTGGGCTCTGGCGGTGTGTTGATTATGTGGGAGGTGAATGGGGAGACGCCGAGATCTTTTAGCTGCCTTTCAAATCCGGGGCGCGGCGGCTTGCCGTGCTCGTCCGTTTTCGATCGCTTTGAATCTCTTTCATTTTGTTCCTTTGCCGACGTCTTCTCTGCTTCCTTTCGCCGAAGCTTGTCTCGCAGGTCTTTCTCCGTTCGGCGTGGGCCGTCGACGGTTTTGTCGTTGTGGCATCGGGTTTTGTTCTCGTCGTTCGCGCCGTCAACGCGTACGTCCTTCCCGTTGCGCCGAGCGTAATGTTCATCGTCCTTGTTTTCTATCGGGACGTTCCCCAGGCGCTCAGAGACATGGGGTCTGGTTCAAGCAGAGTCTCGGCTACGGTGCGAGGCCGTCGTGCGAGAGAACTCTGCGCGACCAGTTGAGTACGTGCTGGTGAACGACTCGGTGTCCCTTGTCCTGGTTCCATCGTGATGGCTTCTGGAACGATGCGTCCCAGATACTGTGGGTTGCTTATAGAGGATCATTCCCCTGGCGTCGTCTTGTGCTGGATTGAAGCCTAAGCGGTCTTTCACGGACCCGCGTTGGCCTCCTTCGTACTGACGCCCTTGCGGTGGCGGAGGTGGAGGTGGAGGTGGTGTTTGCCCACCTCTGCCCCTGTCTCCACCAGATCGTGATGCGGCAGGAGTGGCGTCCTGCTGCATGCGTTGCTTCATTTGGGCCACTTCCGCCCTTAGTGCCGCCAGCTCGTTGTCGCGTTCGTCGTCGCGACGCTGCAGCAGGCGGATGTAGGCCGAAGTGACGTCGTCCGAGACCGGCGAGAGCCCGGATCCAGGGGCGAGAGAGAGGGACATGTGCCTTTCGAGGGTTGGCGTGGAATTGACGTTTCCACCAGCGTCTTTGGCCCCCGAGATGGTTGCGTCTGCTATATCTCCTCCCATGGTGAGTGATTTGGTCGCTGTTTTACGGAGGAGCGAGGGAAGTCTGGAGGAAGAGAGAGCCGTTTAGATCAGAAGTGGTTCACGTCGGGTTCACCAATTGTGTGGCCCGTGATCCTCCGGTCCTCGATCCTTCGTTGGTGGTTCGATGATGGGTTAGCTTTCTTCTCCTAGCCTGCACAAGGAACGCACGACTAAGACCTAGCCGGGGGTTGTCCCGGCAAGGCCCTCCGGCGAGAGGATGAGTATAGCGCAGAGAGGAAGCAGAAAGCTTTTTAGTGAGTAAGTGTGAGTAGTGAGTAGCGTGTACCTGTTAGGGTTACCATCTCTAGGTATTTATAGTGCCTTCCAACTTGCTCTCCAAGTGCGATCGCATGCCTTCCACGGGACCAATGATGTCATAGTGACGTCGAGGAGTAGATCTGATAACCGTTTTCAGGGCTGAGCTGGCACACCCATGTGCGCCCGTGATCGTCTTCTGTTGTAACCGCTTCTGCACGTGGCAAGACGCGTGGCTTTTCAGCCATCCGCCGTCGACTGGACGCCGTGCTCAGAGGGTTGCCGACCGCGGACAGTACCGAGCATGGCTGTGAGTTTAATGAAGGAGGTAACGTCAATGGAGGCTCGGCCGACGGCACAAACCGAGCGTGGACTTTGTCCGCTGCCGAGCCTGAGGCAGACCGAGTATTCATGATGAGATAGCGTCGGCAGGCCGTGCACGGAGCCCTTGATCGGTCCGTGGCGGGTATGGTCCGCACCATGCGAACATCTGTGTTCGGCCCGCTACAATAGTTTTAGTCTTATCATTTTATCATTATCATTTAGTTGTATTTTGTTTCAAAGTGTTCTTATCTCTTGTAACCAACCTTACCCATACTGAGTTTATCTACGAGTGAAAAATGAGGGAGCCGATGAATTGAGGAGAGAGATACGTTATCTATAAGTTATCGTTATCTTTTTTGTGCACTCGAGGATCTTAGCCCTAAATCCTTATATTAACTCAACTTAGCTATTCTAGGTCTGAAGTGGTTTGTCTCATTGTTTGGTTGTCGTGTTATAAATTTATGGGGAAACCTTAGAGACCTAGATATCTCCAAAATATTCGCAAACTAGAAGCAGTTAAGTAACTTGTGTATTGTTACTTAAGATCAAGAGTGATTCGACAAAGACCAACCATGGCTAATGTAGGAGGAATTCATTGGCAAAATGACACCATGCAGGGACAAGTGAAGAATATGCAGATGGGGTTTGGCCATGAAGACACGAAAATCTTCACTATGGTGCGGAAATAGCAAAGACGATGTGGTTTAGATCAAGTGAAAAAACAATGCCTTTTTTTTTTTGGGTTTGTGTGTTTGTGGGAAGTATAGCCATAGCTGAAGTGAACTGGTACATTAAATTGCATTTGTTTCTTAGAATTGTTTTAATTTTGGGGTTAGCCTTATTTTTTCCCAGTTTTACCCAGTATGCCTATTGCAGTAGAAAGGTGATTGAAAAGTTATGGCTTCTACTCTACAGAGGACCACCATTGGAAATGAGAGTCTTTGATGGCATCGTATTCGTACCACCTGGAAATTTGTTTGATGCGTCAACATTTGGGTCCATCCGAGTGCCTATTAAAACCCCATGTGACTTTTTAAGAATGAACTGGTAATGTTTCATAGTTGTTCACACTTGTAAGGTTTCTCCCAGATGGATTCATTCATCTAGCTTGCTTATTCAATCTTCAGTATGGAGGCATTTCTTTGCTACTGAATACTGATTGTAACCGTATGTGTGTTTTTAGGTGGTTAGAAATCTAAATCATTCTGGGTTTGAAACTAGCATATTTGTATTTGCGTCACATATGCTACACTGCTCCAAAAGCTATACCATTGATGGTGTCAAGCGGAGTTGCAATCTGGTTGGAAGGAACAGATAATTTGGTGTTGAAGTGAAGGAAAAAAAAACTCCTTCTGTCATTGAAGCTAGTAGAACAGATATTCAAGTGATTCAATATTCACTGGGTTGATGCACTAGGGAAGGACTGATAATAGAACTCGAAAACAATAGCAGCTATGTTTTAGGAGTCCCCATGTATAGGGAAGTAGATTTCATACGTGGATGTATCGTGCATGCATGATTGCTGAATCCCAACTGCTCTCCGATGGAAAATGTTTGATGCTTGTGCCCTGTATCTTTAAACTTATTGATTGTGTAGGATGTCGTGGACTATATAGATACCCACACACCTATGTATAAATGTGTAATTGTTTCTTGTATTTGCAGGTTGATAGGACGTAGACGGACATGGAAGACATGCAATAGGGATGACAGGAAATCTCCTAGATAATGAAAACTGTTTTTGTTCTTTTTGTTTTGGAGTTCGCAACCAAAAGCATATTTTGGGTCTTTGTGTTGCTTTGGTTAGTATGATCTTTTGTTTTTGGAGATACACATGCAATTGGAACTTATATTTTGACGCTTTGGGTTTGATTTTCACATTGCCTAGCAATGTTATTTTTTGTTGCTTTGAGATTGTCTTTTACGATGTCCAATTTGCTTATATACGGAATTTGCATTTTGGTTTTCGTAGTGGAACTTCAAATTGTTTTGGACAGTTACAATTTTGTATGCAGGAAATGTGTTATCAAAAATGGTACTAGGTTAGGATAATTTGTTAATGAAAAAATCATGTATTAAAAATGAAGAAAAAAAAACTTTTAGCGGCATTTTACAAATGCTAGTAAAAGCAATGAAAAAAAAATACCAAGATATAAAAATGGCATTTTGAAAAATGCCGGTAAAAGTTATAAGAAAATACGGCACTAATAAAATGCCGGTAATATTACCTTTTCCGGCATTTGCATCAAATGCCGTTAATAAATGTATATTCGGCAATTCTTTTTCCGGCATTTGACAAATGCCGGGAATACTAGTAACAAATGCCGGTTTTATTTCCGGCATTTGTACAAATGCCGTTTATGTATTACCGACACTTACCTAGACGGCATTTTTTATTTTCGTCAACAAATGCCGGGAATACTATTACCGGCATTAATTTGATTTTTACCGGCATTTATAAAATGCCGCAAAAAGCTTAATTTGGCGTAGTGGCATTTTAACAAAGAGCGTCTCCCAATCTCGGGGAGCGATAGGAGCGGAGGGTGTGCCAGGCGGTAGTTATCTTACCACAATGCCGCCTAAACGTTCTAAGCAGTCGGTGTGGCAAAAGTTGCTTTTCTGCCAGGGAGTGGCAACCATGAATAGCCACCGCAAGCTGGAAAAGGAAATTTGGGAGAATGCTAGGAGGCAGGAGAGGATTGACCACAAGTTGGATTATGTGTTGGCAAGGAAAGAGGGATCGACGAGTGAGCCGTATGCACCGCCCCCAGTTGAGCAAGCCGAGGACAGTGATGATTTCGCCGGTGAGGAGCCGGAGTCGGGTGATGAGGAGTAGTTGGAGGTTAAGGTTGAAATCCCTATACTTGGTCGGGGTGCTTGGTGGTTGACAGCCCACCTATCCTATCTTGTTTTTACTTTTATTAGTTGAACTCGTATCTAGTAGTTTAGGAAGTTGTTGTTGAGGCCGGCGTGTGGCCATTGACTTGGTAGTGTAGAAGGTGGTGGCCAAGGGTAGTTAAACCAAGCCAGTATATGGTCGCCACCCATTTTGCTAACCGTTCTTTGTTAACCAAGGTCAATATAAGCTTAATGAAGTCCTAGTTGATCTGTAGTGCGCGTTTATTCCTTTTTGATTCAATTGTTGACAATGTGCATATTTAGTTTGTGACATGCTTTCTTTCGGTACTTTAGCTTTCGGCTTTGTAGTTATGAAATTTGTTTAAAGGTGCTCTCCTCATATAAGGCATGGTTTTTGTTGTTCTCCATTGCCTAGCTTCGAGCCCTTTTTCTTGGGATATGTTTTGTTGCGTGCAAATGCATATGTGTTGGCCGTATCCTCCCTTTTCGTTAAGGATACTATAGACACCTCCCAAGCGGGGCATCGCCATACAGATTGATCACGTTTGGGTTTGCTCGATTGGTTACTCACTTCATAAACCAAAATCATGGATATTCCCATGGCTAGGGACATCGCCACATGATAACGGTTATCATCAAATAGAGTCGCCACCCAGTTTATTAAAACTGGGAAAATAGATAGAGATTCTGGATTCGGGAGCCAAAAGTACAGTAAGGGGAAGGTGTTAGGCACCCCTCTCTGCCCAGTCGTGAGACTGGCCCATAATCGTTCAACATAAGACGTATAGATGCTTTGTCTAATTCTAACACATAGTCTGTTTAATTATTCCTTTAAACAGTAAGCAAAGTGAGCTAGTGCGATAATTGAAGCATGCATCAGAAAGCAGAGAAACAAACAAAATGTCCCAGGGAGATGGATCTCGCGGCCGGTGAATAGATGTCACGGCCGAGGGATCCTCCTGGTTTGATGTACCGGCCGAGGGATCGAAGCCCCGGTCGGTGTTCTTCCTCACACCAGACAGAAAGATTAACCGATAATCGAAATGCTACGGTTAGTTAGAAATACAGTAAATATAGACAAACCAGAGGCCGTTGGGCCTCACCACCTTGATCCCTTAGTTGCTTGATTGCTTTGGATTGGGTGTGATTGATTGATTGCTTGATTGAAAACCCTAGAGTTAGGGTTTGAACTTCGGGGTTTGATCGCCGGATTGACGGCTGCCTTCGGAAGGTTAGGGCTTTTGGAGTATGAGATTGAGGGAGTATTTCTGCAGAGTTTCGAGGTTTGATTGAGTGTGTGGGTATCTCAATTTCTGTGTGTTAATTTCGGAACCCAAAGCCCCCTTTATATAGGCATAGGGATGACTCACTCCAGCCAATCAAATCACGAGATGGCAATTGCAATTGCAATGCATCTCTAACTCTACGTCGTGATCTCCGAACGTAGCCCAAACGCATCGGAAAGGTAGTGTAGTTGGATCAAACCAAACGTCTGACAGAACATTCGAGAGTCTGGAAAAAGGTCGATCTGGCGGCCGAGCAATAGATGTCGCGGCCGTGGAATGGATGTCTCGACCGAAGGATAGATCTTGCGGCCGAGAGATTGATCTCTCAGGGAGATTTTGCTAGCAACAGGTTGCTCGGGTGAGGGATTGATATTATGGCCGTTAGATCGATATTACGGTCGTCAGATGGATTCTCCTAGGCTTCTGTATTTCTGTCTGAAAGGCTGTATGGCTTTGAATTGGGTCCTCTAAGTGGCTCAAAGTTCTTACCGAAAGTCCTAAGGTTCTCAAGAAGGCAATCAGCAATCACTGTATCCATTTCATCATCGGGATGGTCCCAAGGTGGGACTTGAAATAATCGTTAGGCCAAATTGGGGTGTCTACAGATGCCCCTCTTTGACTGAACTCAGACGGATCGCGAGACATGTTTGAGTAAGAGTCAAAGCTGTAAAAAGCAACTCAATTTGGTCCAACCACTATCCCAAGGGATTTTTGAAAAAGGTTTTGTTATGGTCGGGCCGGGAGGCTGCCTACGTATTCCACAAGGGAAATTCAGACCAATCGTAGTTCAGGCAAAAGAAAAGTAAAAAGTTTGGAGGGTTAGAGACAGAAGACGTACCTTAGGGCTTAAAAAGCCGTAGTGTGACGTACCTAGACTGAGCCAGGGTTTTGGCGGAAGATAGTTGAAGGAGCGCAGGGCTGTCTGGGGAGTTTTTTTGCGGAGAGCTTCCTTAGTTATTTTGGGGTAGATCAGTACACTGCAGGCGCGTTTGCTTTTCTTGATCATCCTTACTTTGACTGAAAGGAGCTCGGTAGAGTAGCCTATCCTTGCGAATGAGCTGGAAGGAATTGATGTAATGGGGTGGAGTCCAAACCATCTACTGGGGATGAATTGGACGCCGGTTTGTTTTTGAGATGTGGGGGGCGCAGGGCCAGTATCTAGAGCACGGAGCTTTTTGGAGATGAGGGAACCGAGGCACGGAGCCGGTTGTAGTCATGAGGCGAGAGCCTGAAGAGTGATGGAATCTAGGCGTGGAGCTTGTTGCAATCTTGAGGCGAAGACCTGAGGGGATTGGTTTGATAAGACCGAAGCGCGGAGCTGGTGTTGATCATAAGGCGAGAGCCTGAGGTGATTGCTAGGACCGAAGCGCGGAGCTGGTGTTGATCATAAGGCGAGAGCCTGAGGTGATTGCTAGGACCGAAGCGCGGAGCTGGTGTTGATCATAAGGCGAGAGCCTGAGGTGATTTGCTAGGACCGAAGCGCGGAGCTGGTGTTGATCATAAGGCGAGAGCCTGAGGTGATTTGCTAGGACCGAAGCGCGGAGCTGGTGTTGATCATAAGGCGAGAGCCTGTGGTGTCAGAGCTTTGAGCTTGACGTGATGAACCGAAGCGCGGAGCTGGTATAAGGCAAGGGCCTGAGATGAAGGAACTGAGGCGTGGAGCCTGAAGTGATTGAGGCGTGGAGCCTGCATGCAGTCTTGAGGCAAGGGCCTAAGTTGTCGGAGCTTAGAGCTTGACGTGATTTGAACCGAAGCGTAGAGCTGGTTGCATTCTGATGGTCTGCGCACGGAGCTTTTCCATCATAAGTGTTGGCGTGGAGCCAAAAGATTGAGGCGTTGGGCCGATCAACAAAACCGAGGCATAGTGCCGGTTGATTGCAGGGTTGACCTGTTTCATGAGAGATATGCAAAGTGTATATGTGATGATGGTTGTTAGATGTGAATAGATGTGATGTAGACTCGATGTGAAAATGTTGATGCAAATGTGCACGGGCCCGTGCGTGTGTGTTTGTTTTAAAGCTTAGAGCTTCTATCAAGTTCCGGACTTGAGCATTCGGAGCGTAGAGCTCGAGCATTCGGACGGCAGAATCCGAGCATTCAAAGTACAGGCTTTGAGCGTCCAGTACGCAGTGGTTGGGCATCCAAGCGTAGAGCTTGAGCATTCAAGTGCATAACTTGAGCATCCAGTACACAGTGGTTGGGCATCCAAGCGTAGAGCTTGAGCATTCAAAAATGTTAGATTTTTAAGCATTCAGGCGTAGAGCCTGAGAATAGATGTCTTGACTGTTGGGGCGGCTTAGAGCCTGTTGCTTGTTTACGGCTTCGAGCCAGTTGAGATGTTGGGCACAGGCTTCGAGCCTGTTAAGAACTTGATTGGGTACGGCTTCGAGCTAGTTTGAGACAATGGGCTTAGAGCCGCTGGATTGGTTGTTATGGCTTTGAGCCAGTTGAAATAGTAGATACAGGCTTCGAGCCTGTTGAAGTAACGGGCTTTGAACCGCTGAGATTGCTTGTAACGGCTTCGAGCCATTTGAGACAGTGGGCGTGGAGCCGTTGGTTTGTTACGGCTTCGAGCCAATTGAGCTAGCAGGCTTGGAGCCGCTGAGTTGTGTGGATACAGGCATAGAGCCTGTTGCTGTGATAGCGAGCGTAGAGCTGCTGAGTCGAGGGCTTGGAGCAGCTGAGATGGTAGACATAGGCTTTGAGCCTGTTGAGATAATGGGCTTCGAGCCGCTGAGATTGTGATAGCGAGCGTAGAGCTGCTGAATAAGTAAAGGCGTAGAGCCTGTCGATAATGGGCCTCGAGCCGCTGAGTTGATTGCTATGGCTTTGAGCCAATTTGAGGCAGTGGGTGTAGAGCCGCTGAGTGAGCAAGCATGGAGCTGCTTATTTCCTTGGTAGTGGATACGGGTATAGAACCGCTGAATTGATATGGGCTTCGAGCCGCTGAGTGTTTCAATTTGATTTGGCCAGCAGTTTGTGGAGAGAGATTTTCCTCATGCTTGGGTATGCCCCCGAGGCTAATTTTGATCACATTGTATTGGCTCGGGGATGCCCCCAAGGCTATTTGGTTGGTTGAGGACTTGGAAGTCATGATGGCTTGAGCTAGTGCACCGAGCAAAATATGCTGTTGCTGAGGGAATTTGATTAAGGGGCCAGGAGATCGATCTCTCGGTCGAAGAATTGATGTCTCGGCCGAGGAATTGATGTCTCGGCCGTGAAAACGCCGAAAGTCAGGAAATCGATTTAAGTTTAGTTAAATCGATCTCACGGGTCATTCTTCCCCTACTATCCCTCATCCTCCTCTCCCGTTCAAGCGATCGTCGCCACCGCCTCCTCTCCCTCCTCGTCGTTCTCCTCCTTCTTGCCGCCGATCTTCCGACCACCACGACTTTGGCTGCCATGGCTTCGAGCCCGTCTCCTCCTCCACCATCCGATATCCCTGCCGCATCTAGAGATACGGGCAAGGCTCCGGCCGTCGAGGCCGAGATTCTTGGCGGGGTTTCCAGCTCCCGTGTCTTGCGTTCGAGTCGGCGCAGGGCCACTGCTGGGGGGAGTTCCTCGCAGCCCATTCCTCCCGGGGCTGAACCCGAGGTTTCTACTGATGTGGGTGGTGATATTCTTCCCCCTTTTGACATTGCCACTTACGCTCCTCAGGTTCACTTGGTCGGACGTGGTGGTTCTTTGCGATACCGTCCTCCCCTCAGTGACATCCCACCTGAGGTCTTACACAGGGAGCCAGAGCAGCACTTTGGCTTCACCAACAGGAAGGTAGAATTTTATCCTGTCAAATGATTTTGTATGTGAGATTTCGCAGAATGATAATTTGATATTTTGATAGGGAGTTTGAATTCTAGAAATTGCCCCCTGTATAGGCGATATCTTGTGTGTCTGATTCCTTCTTCGTATCTTGTCAGGTAAACGAGAGGCTGCGCGTGTGGGGAAGCTGCCCCCAGGTGTTTGAGTGGTATGAGAGGCTCCCTCAGGAAGCCAAGGATGCAGTTGCTTTGGCTGGCTTTGAGCCCTTGATACTTGGTTTCCACCTTCCGAAGGCGGAGTTGGGATTGACCACATCCTTGGTCGAACGGTGGTGGGATACCACCAACACTTTCCACCTTCCGGAGGCTGGGGAGATGACGATCACTCCGGGTGACTTTGCTTTGCTCATAGGCCTGAGAGTAGGCGGCGATCCTCTTCCAATTGACCCACGGATCCATGAGCGGAAGGGTGCCCTTGGATATCTTTTGGGGAAGATTCCCATTGTGTCAGAGAGTGGCCATATCACATATACTTGGCTTCGGGACGAGTTTGATCAAGTTGATATCCTGACGGAGATTCCCCTTTCCCAGCTGGTACGAGCTTTCCTGCTTTATCTCCTTGGGCAAACTTTGTTTTGCAACAAGGAGAATTCGGTACATGTCCAGTTTTTGGCTGCTTTGGTGCATTTAGAGACCATAGCAGAGTTTGATTGGGGAACTCCTGCCCTAGCCATGTTGTATGGGCACCTTAGTGCTTGTTCCCGGGGAGTTAGTTTGTCGCTCGGCGGACATCATCGTATTCTTGAGGTATACATTTTGATTTCTGCGCTATTCTCTTGTTGTTTCTATCTTTGTTATTCATGTTCCTCGTCTTTGCTTGTAGCTCTGGGCTTTTGAGCACTTGTTGCAGTTCCCTCCCCCGACTAGGCACAGAGAGCCTAGGTTCGTTCCGCGGGCGGCCCGTTGGTTGAAGGGAGTTCGGAAGTCACGGTCGCCTGCCATGGACTTATTGGCTTGGAGGCGAGTTTTGGATCGTCTGACGGTGGATCAGGTATGACATCTTCCTTATCCTCTGATTTTCGTGTAATTTCCCAATTATGTCATTTTGATGCTCTTTCCCTTATTATAGGTGCGTTTTGACCCATGGGGCGTGCTACTTGATGAGGCTCCTTTAGAGTTGACCTCAGCTCGGGCGTTGGACAGCCAGCATTTCCTTCTGGAGGGGCCATTTTCGAGAGCCTGGTATCTCGAAGAGAGGGTAGCGAGCCAGTACTTTCCACGTTCCGAGGCGTTGCAGCTTGTTCCTCTCCCTCTTCTAGTTGGCATGAGATCGACCCATCTTTTGACCGGGGATAGCTTGCTACTTGCTCTTGAGAGACAGCCAGCCCTGAGTTTTCTCGTAGTAGGAGACTACTCAGCCTTTCGTTTAGCCTCCTTGACCCTTCCTATCACCACTGCTGCTGCTGCTCCTCCTGTTTGGCCACGGGCCCCCAGTTTCATTTCCTTCCACAATGCAAGTGGAGAAGAGGAGCGTTTGCCACTGACACCGTGTACTACGCAGTTCTACGTGCTTCCTGTCGGGGTCCAGCAGGTAATATTTGTAGATTCTGTTTTGGTTTCCTTCAGCATTCCTTGCTTACTATATGCAGTTGCTTCCTCTGTAGGTGCCCGCTGGGGTGTTTCAGGAATGGTTGCGTGCTTTCCAGAGCGCAGAGGCTTTGGCTCGGCGGCAGCGCAGTCGAATAGCTGCGGTATGCATCCTTTGATCTCTTCCCTTTCCATCCTATGTCCCATGTGAAACTAAATGCCTATATCCTTGTGTCTCTGCAGCTTGAAGCAGAGCGAGTACCAACAGTATCGGTCACCCAGAGTGCTGGAGTTAGCGAGGGTGGGAGTACTGAAGCTGGTGATGGAGATGCCGCGACTGGCGAGGGACAGAGGATCAGTATCCCAGTTCCTGAGCATTTTCGTCCTGCGCCCAAGAGGGGTCGTGGGCAGTAGCTAGCCTTTCTTTTCTTGTACCTGTAGTTGTTAGTTCTAAAAACAGATAATTTGACATTTGTATTTTTTGTTTGTATTTGAAGCATCCTCAGCATGTATGGGAAATTAAATATTTATGCAATATTTTTCAAAGTTTCGCGAATGCCTGGATTTAAACTTGGGCCGAGGAATGGATCACTCGGCCGAGGGTTCCATTCTTCGGCCGCTACTTTATTTCCTAAAGAAGTTAGGTTTTTGCTATTAGCCAAACGCTTTTTTCTTTTTCTTCTTACACTTGCATTTGATTCAAGCTCTTTCATTTGCTTTTGTTATTCCTGCAATCTCTTTGCCATGTTTTTGTTAGAATGCTTGGTCCCTTATGTCGACGACTTCTGAGTCAGAGAGGACGAACGATGATTCTTGTATACCTTTGTTTTTGTCAATTCCCTGGAAAATGACTAACTCATCTTTTGTGAGCTCAATACGCAGGGTTAGCTATGCCTATCATTGAATACAAACCCTTTTGGTATCATCTTTCTTCTCTCCAAATATTTGGGCCGCATCTCGACGCGAGATTGCCTACGTATCCCAATCAGAGAATCAGGCCTTTTACGTAGTTCCAAAATTACCACCTTTGGGGGTTGGGTTTTCACTCTTAATTTTCCTTTCTCTCATGCTCTAGATTTTGCCTAGGTTACCTGATAGAGGTTGAGTCCCTAGCAGGCTTTCCTTCAAATGCCTTAACTTTTGCCTAGGCTGCGTTTTTCGCTTTTTCTTTGTCCTAGCAGGCTTTGCTCTTACTTTTGCTTGGGTGTATATTTTACCCAACGAGCGTTTTTCTCTCAAGAGGTGTTTGGAGAGGCATTTGATGGAGATGTTTTTATGAATCTCTTGTTGTGTTTGTACTTTCACAATGGGCAAGCTAACCCTAAGTGTTCTCACGGAGATAGCGTCTTTTTCTTGAGTTTTGATAAAAAGTCTAGTTCTAAGTAACCAGGGTTCGTCCCCTCTTTTCCTTTTGGTCGGTAACATAAAGAATTAGATTCTTGAAATCCTTTTATCTTTGGCAGAGAGATTGTAGTGTATAACAATCACATTTTAAAGATGGAATCATTTGTTAAGCATAGAAGTGATAAAGTGGGGATTTATTCAATCATAGATAATGCCCAAACAGGGGCCCAAAATATGTCCTAACTTGTCTTTAGGAAATGAAAGCAATGTTTTTGTCATGCAATTTACTGCAGTGTTTCAGGAATGGATCATTTTCCCTTTGCAGTTTTATACTCTTCTTCACCCTCTTTGCCAAACAGAATCCTTAGGTCAAATTCAGCTAGCACTTCAATCCAGTCTTTGGGAGTAGGAGATGAATTAGTTGGTTCTCCTTCTAAATCACTGTCGGTCCATTCCTGATCAAAGAAGATTTGCATTCCAGGGTACCGTTGCTTGGTAACTTCGTCTTCCCATGTTTCTGCGAAGCCGCAGAATGGAAAGTCTTCTCCTTCCCTCACAAACCAGCCATTGAGCGTTTTTGGGATCACGAGTTTCTCTTCTTTGACCTTGCTTCCTCTTGCCTTAGCCTTTTCCATGCTTTTCTTTCTTTTCACCTCGGCTTCTGTCGGGATGTAGCCAAGACCAAAGGCGTATTGATTATGCGGAGGATCAATCATTTGCGAGATGCCTTGTGATCTTTTGCCTAAACCCAACCCAGGGAGGTATTTTTGCTTCTTCATCATCCATATGGCGGGGGCACTTACATAGAAGTTTCTCTCAGCCATTAAGGCTTGCACAGCAGTGGCTTCCTCAAGACTGAATCCAGTAAGGAAGGTTTCCTCAGTTTCTACCTCTTGGACAGGCGTATCAGAATGAGCCTGGATTGATGAATCCCCCAGAATGGTTATAACCCTTCCATCTACCGCGAATTTGACTTTCTGATGCAAAGTGGAAGGTACTGCCCCAGCGTCATGTAGCCAAGGCCTTCCTAATAAAAGATTGAAGGTTCCCGGTATATCCATCACATGGAACTCCACATCCCTTTTGATCTTCTCCACTTCTACTGGCAGTGTGACACACCCAACCACTCTTCTCTTTGAATTGTCATATCCCCTTACTCCTTGGCTTGAAGGGCGTACGTCGGTGGCGTTTACCCCTAGCTTGTCGAGGGTTCTTTGAGGACATACGTTTAAAGAAGACCCATTATCTACCAAGACCAACAGGATCCATTTGGTGAGACATTTAAGTGAAATGTAGAGAGGTTTGTTGTGTGCAGGCCCTTCAGGGGGTAGATCCTTGTCAGTGAAAGCTATCGTTGGTTTTGGAGCTTTTGACGCCATTATGAAACCCACGAGTTCTTCGGGGGTGATGTCGATGGGAACTTTGGCTTTCCCCAAGGTTTTGAAGAAGGAGTTGCGATGTTCGTAGGAGGACATAAGCAATCCCCAAATAGAGATATCAGCTTGGATTTTCTTTAGTTGTCTTAGCTCTCTGTCTTCCTCAGGTTCGGTCCTTTGGCTTTCTTCTCCTTCCTCTTCTTCCATTACTCGTGTTGAAGTTGAACTTTCCCCACTCAGTTTAGGCGGTTTATACACCCTTCCGCTTCGGGTGAGGTGACCCACTTCTTCTTCTTGGGTACCCCAAGGGTCAGCAGGCTCAATTCTTCCAACCTTCCAATCATTCGGCAGGGCTTGACGCATGTCCAACCACCAATCCCCATCATCAATGGCATAGATGTGGGGTTCTCCCTCTGTTGCAAAGCATTCCTCGTTCTTGGAGAGGATTAGGGATGGTTTGGCTCGGGTATTTGGAATAATGTGTAGGGCAGGATTATATGTGGGGCTATTGGATAGGCTTATGAGATTGATATTTTGAGGCGGTGGTTCGCTGTTGTGAGCGGGAAGTGGATTGGTTTGTACATTAGGCTTAGGAGGTTTTATGGCTTGGCTATCGATGAGATCCTGGATGTCATGACGAAGACGCATGCAGCGGTCTGTCTCATGTCCAGGGTGTTGATGGTAAGCACATTGCTTATTGGCATCATAGCTTGGGCCATAAGGTGGCTGAGGAGATGGATTATTCAAGAGCCTAAGGTGCCCTTGACGGCTTAGGATGGCTAAGGCTTGGGATGGAGTCATATAGAGTGGGCTGAAATTACGGCGAGGGCGATTCGTGTTTCTAGATGAGCTAGTTTGGAAAGGGTCTTGTGGCAAGACTGAGTCAAGGATGTTGACGGAGGCAGGAGCTGCACGGTTTGGAAAGGTTTTTCTGGGTGGAGGGTTTTCTTCTTTTCCAATGAGGCCCAACTTGATCCCATCCTCGATTTGTAATCCAGTGGCGTGTAAATGTTTGAAGTCGGTGATAGCCTGAGTGTAAATGTGAGTGAGGTATTTAGGCCGTAAGTTCTTGACAACTATCCTCACTTGATCTTCCTCGGAAGGGCGGCTTTTCATCTTGGCAGCCTTCTCTCTCCATTTTGCCACAAAGGTAGCAAAATCTTCATTGGATTCTTGTTTAGTCATCTCCAAATCTCGGGTAGTAAGCTCAATTTGGACATTGTACGCATACTGCTTGACAAAAGCGTTAGCAATTTCAGGCCAAGTTTGATAATGCACAAATTCCAAAGTGAGAAACCAATCGAGGGCGCTTCCAGTGAGAGTTCTTTGAAACAATTGAGCGATGAGCTCGTCGGTCAAGCCCATAGGCTTTAGAGTGTTGATGACATGGCGGACATGGCTGGTAGGGTTACCAGTCCCGTTGAATTTCTCGATGTTTGGCATTTTGAACCGTCCAGGCAGCTGAGATTCTGGAAAGAGGCAGAGTCCTTCGAAATCTAGAATTTGGTCTCCTTGTGAGCGAGCCAAAGCGTGCTTAATCTCTTTGACCTGTTTGGCCAATTCAGGGTTTTCTATAATTTCATGAGGATTTTATGCTTCCTCCTCGTTTTTCTTGTCTTCAACATCTCTTGCTGCTTTCTCAGCTTGTAAATAGGCAATTTGGGCTCGGAGCTCGGTGATGGTAGCATCATTATCTGCCATTTTTGGGATGTAGGTAGGGAGATTGTTTGGTGAGGCTTGGAATCTGGTAGATAATCGGTTTTGTTGAGGAGAAAACCGCGAAGTCCCTGAAACTGATTGGGACCGTTGCGGTGAGGGTGTCTCGGCAGACTAAGGCGACTGATGAGAAGATGAGGGCGACTGATGAGATGACTGTAAAGACCTCTGTTTTGCGTGACTTCGGGTATTGTAAGAGTATAAAACTGGCTGAGGTTGCTTCTTTAACCTACCTATTGTGCCTGCTTGAAAAATAGAATACCTGGAAGTCAGTATTCGGCCTGTGTAGGGTTAGGATTTGGGTTTGAAAATCCCAACCCTTCTGCACAGAAAAAGTTAATACAACAACAAATGATACAAGGTGTGAGGAAGAACTTTTGCAAGTAGAATGCAAGTAGGTTCCTAGCCTGTAGGTTCCTGTCTTAGTTTGATAAGTTCTATGGCTTTCTAAAGCATGCAAGGTTTTGGTAGTTTCAGGGTGCTCCGTTGTCAAAGGGCACCAATCCTCTCACCAGCCCATCATAGGCGGTGATTGGGTGATTTCCTTTTTGATATACCACTAGGTACGAGTGACTGTGGAGTTTGCTGGAACCCCCAACATAGCCCGTGTCATGCCGGGATATCAGGTGAACTCAACGGGTTGCCCGCTCGATGCATATGATAAATGAATTAGACAAGGCATGTATTAGTCTTATGTTGAACTTTTCGGTTATGGCTCTCATATCCCCAGCGGAGTCGCCAAAAACTGTAGACACCTCCCAAGCGGGGCATCGCCATACAGATTGATCACGTTTGGGTTTGCTCGATTGGTTACTCACTTCATAAACCAAAATCATGGATATTCCCATGGCTAGGAACATCGCCACATGATAACGGTTATCATCAAATAGAGTCGCCACCCAGTTTATTAAAACTGGGAAAATAGATAGAGATTCTGGATTCGGGAGCCAAAAGTACAGTAAGGGGAAGGTGTTAGGCACCCCTCTCTGCCCAGTCGTGAGACTGGCCCATAATCGTTCAACATAAGACGTATAGATGCTTTGTCTAATTCTAACACATAGTCTGTTTAATTATTCCTTTAAACAGTAAGCAAAGTGAGCTAGTGCGATAATTGAAGCATGCATCAGAAAGCAGAGAAACAAACAAAATGTCCCAGAGAGATGGATCTCGCGGCCGGTGAATATATGTCACGGCCGAGGGATCCTCCTGGTTTGATGTACCGGCCGAGGGATCGAAGCCCCGGTCGGTGTTCTTCCTCACACCAGACAGAAAGATTAACCGATAATCGAAATGCTACGGTTAGTTAGAAATACAGTAAATATAGACAAACCAGAGGCCGTTGGGCCTCACCACCTTGATCCCTCAGTTGCTTGATTGCTTTGGATTGGGTGTGATTGATTGATTGCTTGATTGAAAACCCTAGAGTTAGGGTTTGAACTTCGGGGT
Source organism: Rhododendron henanense subsp. lingbaoense (assembly GCA_020567845.1). Taxonomy (NCBI): domain Eukaryota; kingdom Viridiplantae; phylum Streptophyta; class Magnoliopsida; order Ericales; family Ericaceae; genus Rhododendron; species Rhododendron henanense. Next base: position 5,200,704 of record CM036315.1, read on the forward strand.
TTGATCGCCGGATTGACGGCTGCCTTCGGAAGGTTAGGGCTTTTGGAGTATGAGATTGAGGGAGTATTTCTGCAGAGTTTCGAGGTTTGATTGAGTGTGTGGGTATCTCAATTTCTGTGTGTTAATTTCGGAACCCAAAGCCCCCTTTATATAGGCATAGGGATGACTCACTCCAGCCAATCAAATCACGAGATGGCAATTGCAATTGCAATGCATCTCTAACTCTACGTCGTGATCTCCGAACGTAGCCCGAACGCATCGGAAAGGTAGTGTAGTTGGATCAAACCAAACGTCTGACAGAACGTTCGAGAGTCTGGAAAAAGGTCGATCTGGCGGCCGAGCAATAGATGTCGCGGCCGTGGAATGGATGTCTCGGCCGAAGGATAGATCTTGCGGCCGAGAGATTGATCTCTCAGGGAGATTTTGCTGGCAACAGGTTGCTCGGGTGAGGGATTGATATTATGGCCGTTAGATCGATATTACGGCCGTCAGATGGATTCTCCTAGGCTTCTGTATTTCTGTCTGAAAGGCTGTATGGCTTTGAATTGGGTCCTCTAAGTGGTCAAAGTTCTCACCGAAAGTCCTAAGGTCCTCAAAGAAGCAATCATCAATCATTGTATCCATTTCATCATCGGGATTGTCCCAAGGTGGGACTTGAAATAATCGTTAGGCCAAATTGGGGTGTCTACAGATACGGACATTTGTACTTGGTTTGGAATATGCTCAATACTTAGTTATCCATCTGAGTTTTCAACTGTTAGTTGCGAGGTTGATATAAATTTGTTTTTGGAACTCTTGCTAGTTGGATACGATATGCGCATGTGCTAAGTTATTTTATCGGAAGGATTGCACAGTTAGTTTTAATAGTTTGTTTTTGTTGCTCGGGACTAGCAACGTTCAAGTTGGGGGGTGTGATAAGCACACAATATTGTAGATATTTGGTGCGCCTAGTCCCGTTTTATGTCATTTGGTTTATGTTTATTTGCTGTTTTTAGTGATTTTGCGCGTAAGGTTTTCCGTTGAGCGTTTCAGGTAATACGCGAATAAGAGGGCATGTTTTGATGAACAACCCTTGAGGGCAAGCGAGTAGGCGAGGCCTTGAAGAATTCAGCTGTCGGGGTTTGAAGACGAAGAACCGTAGCAGCCAGAGCGTGTCATGGGCCGTCGGGTGTCAAGACAGGGCACAAGGGACTTGATCTGCCAGAAAGCACCTCGGTATCGATACGGGGCCTTGGGTATTGATACGGCTGCAAAACAGAGAGAAACCCAAGCTTCAGCGTATCGATTGTAGACACCCCAATTTGGCCTAACGATTATTTCAAGTCCCACCTTGGGGACCATCCCGATGATGAAATGGATATAGTGATTGCTGATTGCCTTCTTGAGAACCTTAGGACTTTCGGTAAGAACTTCGAGCCACTTAGAGGACCCAATTCAGAGCCATATAGCCTTTCCGACAGAAATACAGAATCCTAGGAGAATCCATCTGTCGGCCGTAACATCGATCTCACGGCCTTAACATCATTTCTTCACTCGAGCAACCTGTTGCATGAAAATCTCCCTGAGAGATCAATCCCTCGGCCACAAGATCTATCCTTCGGCCGCAATATCCATTCCTCAGCCGCCAGATCCTTTCCTCGGTCGCCAGATCGTCTATTTTCCAGATTCTCGAACGTTCTGTCAGATGTTTGATCCAACTACACCACCTTCCCGATGCGTTCAGGCTACGTTAGAGGATTGCCATGAAGAGTTAGAATCACACTCTAACTCCAATTTTGATCGTGCATTTCGATTGGTCGGAGTGAGTCATCCCAGTGCCTATATAAAGGAGCCTTTGGGTTCCGAAATTGATAAGTCGATACACCCTCTCAAGCCACGAAGCTCTGTCAACATACACTCTCAAAACCCCTCTACAAAAGCCCTAACCTTCCGAAGGCAGCCGCTAATCCGACGATCAAACCCCGAAGTACAAATCCTAAATCCTAGGGTTTCCAAGAAGCAATCAGCCAATCACAATCAATCCGAAGCACTCAAGCCACTGAGGGATCAAGGTGGTGAGGCCCAACGGCCTCTGGTTTGATTTATTTCCCATTCTTACATTTAATCATAGCTTTTTGATTGTCTGCTAACTTTTCTGTCTGGTGTGAGGAAGAACACCGACCGGGGCTTCGATCCCTCGGCCGGTACATAAAACCAATATGATTACTCAGCCGTGACATCCATTCACCGCCCGAGTAATCGATTTCCTGGGACAGCACTGTTTTGTTCTGCTTTCTGATGCATGCTTTAATTATCGCACTGGCTCACCATATCAACTGTTTAAAGGCTTAATTAAACAGACTACGTGTTAGAGTTAAACAAAGCAAGTATATGTCTTATGTTGAACAACTATGGGCCAGCCTCACAGCTGGGCAGAGAGGGGTGCCTAACACCTTCTCCTTACTGTACTTTTGGCTCCCGTACCCAGAATCTCTATCTGTTTTCCTAGTTTTAATAAACTGGGTGGCGACTCTGTTTTGATGATAACCGCTATTGTGTGGTGATGTTCCTAGCCATGGGAATGTCCACGATCTTGGTTTATGAAGCAAGCAACCAAACGAGAAAACAACGATCAATCTGTATGGCGATGCCCCGCTCCCGGGAGGTGTCTACAGTTTTTGGCGACTCCGCTGGGGACATGAGAGCCATAACCAGAAAGTTCAACATAAGACTAATACATGCTTTGTTTAATTCATTTATCATATGCATCGAGCGGGCAACCTCATTGAGTTCACCTGATACCCCGGCATGACACGGGCTATGTTAGGGGTTCCAGCAAACTCCACAGTCACTCGTACCTAGTGGTATATCAAAAAGGAAATCACCCAATCACCGCCTATGATGGGCTTGTGAAAGGATTGGTGCCCTTTGACAACGGAGCACCCTGAGACTACCTAAACCTTGCATGTATTAGAAAGCCATAGAACTTAACAAACTAAGACAGAAACCTACAGGCTAGGAACCTACTTGCATTTGCTTGCAAAAGTTCTTCCTCACACCTTGTATCATCTGTTGTTGTAACATCTCTTTTTGTGCAGAAGGGTTAGGGCTTGAACTAAAAGCCTAGTTCAAGCCCTAACCCTAAGTCTTTATAGCCAAGCACTAATGACGTTGCCTGCAAGGTATATTTTTGGTAAAAAGCATCATTGCTTACTTAACACTCTCGCTTTACTTAAAGCACCGCGAAGCATGGATTTCTAGAACGAAATCAAACACTGGCTGCCCCGCCGGCAATTGAACTAGGGGTTGCTCTAGCAATTTTTGCCTTGCAAGGCTAAAGGAAAGAGGGAGTGTAAAGTAGTAGAGCAGGTTATGGATGATTGTATGCAAAGTCAAGGATATTATGGATAGAACTTGCAATACTTATTTCTCCATGGATGATTCAGCATGACAAGTGTAGGACTTTGATTCCTATTTCCAAATCGGCCTAGCAACCCATCTTTCAAAATTCAAAATTTTGAGCATGCTTACCTCAAGGAGCTGGTAAAATTTAGGAGGTTGTCAATGTGCTAGCAAATAATCAAGTGGATTTCAATTACCTCAATCACGTTTTGAGAAAGAATCTTCCTTAACCAAGAATTGAAAGAACTTTCAAAACTTTTTGCAATGCCTAGTCTAATGACATATTTTTCTAAAACATTCAAATAGCTGCTAGCACAGCGATGGACTCCGAGTCTACTTTCTGTTGTAGTCATATGCTCAACCTTTTCGGTTTGTCTCATAATATGGATTGGCTTGGAAGTGGGATCTTAAGTTGCAGCAACGAGTCTTAAGAATCATCCATATCAAAAATGGCTGGCTATCTATAGTATCCGATAAACTCATGTATACAAACGAATTGCAATGCATGACTCATCCGTAGTCTATGTAAGTAGTTGTGGTGCTATATATATACATATTGTAGACACCTCAATCTGGGCTTCCAGATTAGTTTACTTACGGTTTTTTGATTCCCCGATGATGAAACGGATCAAGAACACCCCGGGAATGTCGAGTGTTTGAGCTTTGAGTGTTTGCAAAACCCTTGAACCTAACCTAGCTTAAGCCATTTCCAAAAGCCAAAACCCTACTGATGCGTGCCAGGGCACAATCATTGTGCGCCAGGGCGCAACCATCGCGCGCCCGGGCGCACCGTCGCGCGACGGTTTGGAACCATCGCGCGATGGTCAAAGTCAAAGTTTGACCGTTGACCCTCGCGCGCCAGGGCGTACCCTCGCGCGACAGTTTGGAACCATCGCGCGATGGTTCAGTCCCCACCCACTTTTCCAGTGGCAGGAACTTGGCCACCAATGCCACCCTCAGCCAGACCTCGTGGACTAGCTGAACTCCTCTGTTTGCATCACCTTACCTTTCCAAAGGATGCAATTTGGCCACCAAGCCAAGTTAACCTTTACTTGGTTGGTTCTTTTTCCACCACACACCATTTCTCCTATATATACCCCCCTTGGTTCTTCCATTAAAGGGTTCCCAAAAAAAAAAAAAGAAAGAAGGAGAAGGAAGTTACAAGGGTTCCAACTTTTCAAGTACACTTGATACTCCATCACTCAAGTCATCCTCATACACTTATTTTCCAAGCTCTATCATCTTATTCAACCTCAAGCCTCAAACATCAAAGCTCAAACACCATTCAAACTCAAAAGGCCAAAGGTATAGCTTACCTTTGTTCTGCTTACTGTTCTGATCCCTGAGGGGGGCTGGCAGGGTCAAGGCTGGTAATCAATACCAGTCCTGGCCCTAAAGCTAGCAAGGTTTCAAAAACCGTGGCCAAGCAAACCCTCGTGCGATGGACCCAAAGACTCGCGCGACAGTTCTGTCAGCAAGAGATTGGTCCACGTGGGGAAGGGGTGCTGGTCATTTCTTGTTTTACCTATGTGCATGACTGTTGTAGTTTTGTTTTAATATATACCTCACTGTGAAGCATGCTAACAACCAATTTACTGCTTTCCTTTGTTAAAAATGTTAGTTTTACATTTCAATATTCATTTCTGTTCTGTTGGAGTACCCCTGGGATCATTCTGGACCTGTCTCAAAACCCAGGACGAGCAAAACCAGACACTGGAAAGTTGGCTCGAACCATCGCGCGCTGCACTCAAACCCTCGCGCGATGGTCAAATGGAGCATTGACCAGCGCGCCAGGGCGCAATCGTCGCGCGCCTGGGCGCACCGTCGCGCGACGGTTTGGAACCCTCGCGCGATTGTTTGTCCCCGACCAGTGGCTGGCCTTGCATGTTTAACTTGATTTTAGGCTATTATTTTGTCCCCACACTGTTTATGGGGTGTTTTGTTTATTTGTTGGGCTTTTCAGCCTTTAAACTGTATATTATGACTGTATAAAACTGCTTGGTTTGTCCTGGGTGTGCACTGGTCCTTCCAGAGCCCAGAGGATTTGAGAATAAGAGTTGTGGGCTTAGGCTTACTGGCGCGTGCAGGTCTTGTAGTAGCGCGCGCAGATATGATCAGCATGCATTGACTTGATCAGTACATACTGGTTACCTCTTGCGTGCGACACTCCAAAACAAGGGCTTTCCAGTCTGTTTAAACTCCCACAGCAGTCTGTTTTCATCCTATACTAACTGTTTCGATTGAGCAAGCATGCCATCTATCACATCCTGCAAACATGTTACAGTTTTTATCCCCGATTAACTGTTCCCCCGCCCTAATTGGCTAAAAATCGATTAATAAAAGAAGAATCGCAACGTTTTCAAAATGCCTAAGTAGAGACCGATCTCCGGATTGGGCGAGAGGGGTGCCATAAAACCCTTCCCCTCTCGTAACCTGGCTCCCGAACCCAGATATGGTTATGACGGACTGGTTCCTTAACTTTTTCAAATCAAACAGCGTGGCAGGTTCTTCGAAATACGGTTCCTTGGGTGTCGGACCTTCAAAACCCGAGTGGCGACTCTGTATTTACGAGCGCTTGCCACCTGCGCTCGCGCTCCCTCGATCCGGGCCCATTGCCTTGGGAAAGTAACGGAATCCTTCTCCCATTTTTAAGGGCATGCTGCCCACACATATCATTTTGATTGCCTCTTTCTAATTATGCAGGGGCCAAACCAAAAGAGGAGTCCATCCCCATCATTTCCTTTCTTTGTTCATCGCATGTCATTTGGTTGCACCACCACTAAGGGCAGTTTGCATATTAGAAAATGTGCCGCACGGACAATTAGTTTTGGATATCTCAACTTGAGCATGATTAGGTTTCTCCTTCTCTTAGATTTGGAGTTTGATCTCAGACATGATGGTAATGGCTGATGAAAAAATTTAAGTTTTAATCCAACCAAGTTTTGAGCAATGGCAGCCATGCCCATCACGTCTTGGCTTAGATTTTAAAATAATCTTTTCATACCTAGCTAACTTTCACCGCCATTTTGGCCCATGTTTTGCTTCTCTTGAAAAAAAAAAAATTGATATCATTTTGATTATAATGGTTTCTGGCCAATTGTCACACTCAGCATGAAATGTGGGTCTTAAATTCAAGTCCCCTCGAATATGAACTACGAATGGCCTGATTCTCTGTTGGGATACGTAGGCACCTTTTGGTCGGCCACAAATTTGAAAATGTTCCCTCTTGTGCTAGTTCGCTGTTATAGAATGCTCATGATAATATTGAGTATTGAAAACAATCCTTAGGGATTTCAAAGTAATTTTATGGCACTTTTGGAATACATCATAATCATTTGAATTGTCAAAAGCGCAAAACGAGTTTTTCAAAGCTATGACCCGCATCATTTCTGTTGAGCTAAGACGGAGTTGACACATCTCTGCACCCTCACAGAGATCACTTGTAAGCAAAACATGCTGTTGAAAAAAGAGGAAAAATACAGAGAAAGAAAAAAAAATGATGAGCTCGCTAGATTGAAAACCCATAAGGGCAGTCTAGGCAAAAGTTAGAGCACGAACAAAGTGAGAAATCAGCCGTGTCTCCATGCATCTACTATGTGTCTCAAAGGATTGTCCTCAATCTTAGAAAATTCACTTGGTTAAATCTCGAAGCCCCTAATTTCTTGGTTAGGATCCTTGCCACTTTGTCGTGTGTTTCAAGATGAAGAAAGGCATTCATTTCTCTATCCCAAACACTTATCCTTTGCTAGCCACGTTGAGCCTCTGGATAATTCCTTTGAAAAGCCTGCTAGACAGCCATCCCCTACACTGGGGCATACACAAAAAGACAAGAAGAGATGAAAGAAAAATCAATGAAAGAATGAGCACCCCGTCATACAAGGGGCATTTTGAAGGAAACATTTCTTCCAATACATACAAAGGACATTTTTGAAGAAACCAACTCTTTCACACAAAGTGAGGCAAGAGACAACAAGAGTTGATAAAAATGTTAAGGATGGCTGCTAGCTTTTAAAACCCAAGCGTGAGTAGAAATTAGGTTTGAGCCTTTTCCACTGGAGATGAACGAACTGTTCATCTCCATCTTCAACGTGTTCTTCCGAGCATAGATCCTTCATGGTGTTAGGGCTTGGCCGTCGATGGAGTTGGCCGAGCCCCAATTGCTGACATTTGGTAGGCTTAGCCGAACACGGGCTTGGCCGAGCCTTGAAAACGACGATGGGGTGGGCCAATTAGGATGCCGAGCGTAGTGAGATCCTTGCTTTCTAGCCGACGATGAGGTCTCATGTTCTTATTTTTGCCTTTGTTAGGTCTAGCTCACCCGATCATCATCATCTCATCCGACTCTGAAAGTTCAGGGGACGATTCCACAGATCTTGTGATCCGAGAATACGTGGAGAGACACAGAAACCGACGCCAAGCTTCCTCGATCGATTTGAACATGTCAGGTTCCAGCGATTCCAACGCCGAACGTGACCATGAGTACGACGGCGGGTATAATATCGAGCCCGAGATAACCTTTACCTCCAGCACAAAATCCGAAGCCAAGCACGAGCTTGGTCCTGAGGCCGAAACTAGGATTCGTTCACAAGACGAAGCCACGACTTCTTCCCATTCTGCTCCCGCCGAGACTTCGTCTGAGAACAGGGAATTTGCTGACCTTTTCGAGCGAGGTCAGGTTTGTCCCCACGCCCATTACTTCAGCGGGCGTCCCAATGAATATGCGGACTTCTGCCGAGCGTACAACATCCCGGACGGTGTTGTCATCAGCCAGGTAGCTAGTAATAGGATCATGGATAAAAGAAGAGACCATCCCGAACATATAACAGTCCCCTTGATGGCCATCTGTGAGGCCGGGCTTCGCTTCCCCCTTCACCCGTTTCTGAGGGAACTGCTGGCTAGGTTCGGCATAGTACCTCACTTCTTCGCGATCAATAGTTACAGGATAGTGATGTCCGTAATCAAGTTGAAGGAGCTGCACGACCTTGAGTTCACCGTTGCCGACCTCTTCCATACGTACATCATGTCTAGGCACGACAAGACTAACCGTAGGTGTCTACGCGTAGTGGTAAGGAGCCCCTGATAAACGGGCTTCCTGATACTGACAAGTGGGCTAACTTCTATGTTGAAGTCAGCGGGGATTATGAGTTCGGCGATCAGTCGGTACGGCTGCACTCCGTGCTGAAGATAACAGATTTCCGAGGTTTCATTTCATCTCTCTAATTTGCCGAGTATGATTTATCCTTCCATTGTATTTCTGATAATTTGCTAACACTTTCTCCTTTCGCAGATCACCGAGCAATAACCAAGACCCAACATTCTTTTGTCCGTCGAGGATCACGTGGAGACGTTGAAGGCCCAAGTTTGCCGTGACGCGCCGACGCTGCTCGGTTACGAACCTTCGTACAAAGGGAAGCTGAAGAGGAAGGAAAAGGAAACGGGGCCGAGCACAAAGGCTAAGGGCAAGAAGGTAGCTGCTAAGGAGCAAGGGGTTGGGGACAAGGTTCCCAAGCCGAGCAAGAAGGCTAAGGAACCAAGGTTGAAGTTTCCCACCTTCAAGAAGTCAGCCGACTTCTGGTTCCAGGACAGTCAACCCACCGAATTTCAAGGTATCAATATTCCTCCCCTCCGAACCCTTATTCCTGAATTTGTCGATGATATGGGAAGAAGGAACGTCGTGAAGATCAACCTCAGGGACGGTGCCCTTGCTCGGCAGAAGGATGCCGATGACGCCGAGCCCGTTGCAAAAAAGCAGAGGGTTACCCAGGAGTTCTTCCCAACCAGACCGCCGACGCCACTCCCAAAGGAAAAGGAGCAAACTGAGTCCTCGGCTGCAGGTGGCTCAAAAGCTATGGAGAGGGCAGCTGGTTCAGGTGGCCGAGTGATCGTGCCAGAGTTTGCGCCATCGTTTGCAATGGCCGACGGCAGGGTGGTTATTGTCGAGGACAGCGTCAAGGTCGAGCCTGGGCTCGCTGTGACTATGCTGCATGGCCTGGCTCTGCCGAGGGACATGGACAGGGTCCCAGGGGAGCTCCAGCCGAGCCTGGTTCACACCAGTGCTTATCTTGTCTAGGTATGCTTTTGACTCAGCTTTTTAGTTTTCATTGAAGTTTGCCGAGGCTGATGACTTGTTTTGTGTAGGCTGGACAAGCTTTGCTGCGCGCTTCTCATCAGGCTGAGCTCCTGGCTGCTGAGAGGACACGTTATTGCGATGACGCAAAAGTCGAGCGTGACAGGACGAAGGCTGCGAAGAATGGCCTGAAGCTCGCAAAGAACAAGATTGCCGAGCTAGAAAAAGAGAAGGATGAAGCCCTTGAGAAGGCCAAGAAAGCTGAACGCGAGCTCGGCCAGGTTCTGAGGAGAGAGAAGAGGAAGATGAAGGAGGTGGATGAGAAGGCCTACCAAGCAGGGTACGATCGAGCTGGAGTGGAGTACATGAGAGACACTCGGTCGATGGTGAATGAGGAGATCAAGAAGAGGGTCCCCATTGCTTACCGAGCAGGACACAAGGCTGGGGTGAAAGCTGCGTGTGGGGTTATGCAGCTGGAGCCCGACATGAATTTGATGAAGACAATTCTCGCAGCCGAAGTGCCCGAGCTCGTGCTGCCATACACCGACGAGGAGTGTGCCCCACTTCCTCCGGAGGATTTTTCGGAGAGCGAGGAGGATGTTGATGACCTTACCGGTGCCGACGATGAAGGTGGGGATGGTAAAGGTGGAAAGAGGGCTGGCGATGCTGAAGGGGGCGATACTGAAAATGCCGAGCAGACTACTGAGCAGGCCGAGAAGAATGATGGGGTTGCTGCTGTCGCCAAGAATGAAGCTGCTCCTTGCTGCTGAAGTCGCTGCTGCGGACGTTCCTCCCCAACCTTAGAGTTTAGTTTTTGTTTTTGAATTTTGAGAAATTTTTGTTGGACTAGACGGCTCCGAACTTGGGAGTTTACTGTGCCAGGTGCAATAGTTAATTGGGGGTCGGCACCGAACGGTTTACTACGCCGTACTTCACAGCTTAGGACCTTTCGGTAGCTCTTTGTTTTTCTTTTTGAAAGTTGAATGTATGGCTCCTTTTGCAATCTTTGTCATCTCGTTCATCGAGCTTGATAGATTTCTTCAATGCCTTCATCATATTTGTTTGCTTTGCTTGTTTTGAATGTGTAGTTATCCGTAGCCCCTACTTTGGTTTGGGTTCAGCAGAGTAATTGAATATCTTGATTTTTTGTGACTGTTTTCATACTGGATTGTGGTAGTAGCCGAGCCCTGACCAAAGTTGAAGTATAGGTTGCCGAGCTTGATGCCCCTGTCAGTAGTCGTTGGGGGTTTTTGGCCAAAGTGGTAGCTCCTGACCAAAAGAGGTGGCTTGTGAGTTTAAATTGTTTGTGGGTGATTTGCTCGCCAAAGCGCGAGTGTAACCTCTCGGTGGCCGACCATAACGTCTTGCCAAGCTGAGCCGAAGCCTGTGTTTCATCAGAGATGTGTGTTTTAGGCTCGGCGGACCATATGTCCGTGTTTTGCTTCTTTGGGCAGCGAAGGTGGCCGAAGCAAGAGGCTGAAGAGCCATTTGTGGGTGTGACCAAAGTCATCATTTGTGTTTGGCAGATGTGCCGAAGGGGAGCGTTTTGAGTAAGCCGTAATGTAGTACGCAGAAAATACTTCAAGAATTTTAATTGCAAAACTTGACCGTTCATTGAGAAACTTTCTGAAAAGTACAAGCTAAGTACAAGATAAAAACTGTGGGTTGAGGCCCTTGTTTGCAATGCAAAAAACATAGACAAACAAAAGTGACAGTTTTGCCGAGCCTGGCATGAAGGAGTTCACATGTATGCCTTCTTGAGGTTTTGTGCATTCCATGGGTTAGTAAGCACTTTCCTATTCATGTCTTCGAGCACATAAGCACCTTCACCAGCAATCTTGACGATGCGAAAAGGTCCTTCCCAGTTCGGCATGAATTTTTTCTTCTTACTTGCTTGTACCACTTTGTGCCAAACTAAGTCATCAGGCTTGAACTTCTTGATTCGAACACTCCTGTTGTATCTTTTGGCAACCTGTTGTTGATATTCTGCGAGCTTCAACCGAGCATCGTCACGTTTCTCTTCGGCTAGAATTAACTCTTGTTCCACAGCTTCGTCGTTCGTCTTTGGGTTAAAGGTTTCTGTTCGGAGTGTGGGGAACTTGGATTCAAGAGGGATGACGACCTCCATGCCGAACGCCATTGAGAAGGGAGTTTGGCCGGTAGAGCGACGTGGCGTGGAGCGGTATGCCCATAACACTCTTGGGAGTTCCTCTGCCCATTTGCCTCTTTTGGAGTTCAGACGACGTTTTATCCCTGCACAGACTGTCTTATTTGTGGCTTCGGCTTGGCCATTACCCTGAGGGTAGGCTGGGGTTGAGTTGAAAAAGCGTATGCCAAACTCTTCGCAAAGGCTTGTGAGGCCGTCTCCGACAAATTGGGTGCCGTTGTCGGAGACGATGGCGTAAGGTACGCCGAACCTGGTTACAATGTTTCTCCATACGAAGCGTCGGACGTCAGCCTCTGTGATGGTGACGAGAGCTTCGGCTTCCACCCATTTTGAGAAGTAATCTGTTGCAGTGATCAGGAACTTGAAGCCCCCAAGCGCTGTTGGTAGCTTTCCGACGATATCAAGCCCCCATTGTGCGAAGGGCCAAGGACTTGTGATGGGGGAGAGATTTTGAGCGGGTTACTTTGGAATTGGTGAAAACAGCTGGCACGGTCGGCATTTGCGGATGACCTCTTCATAATCTTTCTTCATGTTCTTCCAAAAGTATCCTTGACTCATGGCGCGTTGGCATAATGAACGACCACCGGAGTGGCAGCCGCAGCTTCCTGAGTGCAGTTCATTGAGAATCATGGGAACTTGGTTTGGGTGGACGACGAGTAGATAAGGCCCGGAGATTGATTTTCTATAGAGTTGACCGCTCTCAGAAAGCCAGTAGTAAGCAGCCTTGTTCCTAATTCGAAAAGCTTCTTTCTTGTCGTCGGGAAGGGTGTCATTTTTTAGAAAGGCAACGATCTCGTCCATCCAACTTGGGCCGAGCTTGACGTTGAGTATCTCTGGATTGTCGTCATAACTTGGGTGGTCGATGCTGCCGAAGTTGATGGTCCTGAATTCGGAGGCTTTGGAGGCTGAGGCGAGGCCAGCAAGTGCATCTGCATGCGCGTTGTGTTCGCGGTTGATCTGCTCGATTTTGAAGTGCTTGATGAGTTCGGCTGTAGTAACTTGGTACTTCATCATTCTCGGGTCTCGAGCTTCGTAGTCCCCTAACACCTGATTGACGATAAGTTGAGAGTCACAGAAAACAGCCAAGTCTTCGACTTTCATTGCTATTGCGGAGCGTAATCCGGCAAGGAGGGCTTTGTATTCGGCTTCATTGTTCGTGGCGGGGAAGTCAATGCTGACGGCACTTTCGTGTAAAGTCCCACAAGGGGAGACCAAAACAATTCCTGCTCCGGCTCCGTTGCTGTTAGATGCACCATCGACCTGAAGTCGCCATGTGTCTCCTTGAAAGAGGAGCCAAGGTTTCTCTTGTGCTTCACGTTTGGTCGAGGGTTGAGGGGTTGGAGGGTTGTTTAGAGTCTCGGAGTCTTCTGGAGTTAGCTCGGCAATGAAGTCGGCGAGGACCTGCCCCTTGATTGCCGTCCTTGGTTCGAAGCGGATGTCGAAGTTTGCCAAATCGACCGCCCATTTGGATACTCTGTTGGAGAGATCGGCTTTCCGAAAGAGAGCTTTGAGAGGGTATTCGGTAAAGACCGTTATAGTATGTGCCTGGAAGTACGGCAGCAGTTTTCTTGCCGCAGATACGAGGGCGAGTGCTAACTTCTCAAGGGGAAGATAGCGCATCTGGGCAGGTAGAAGCGTCTTGCTCGTGTAATAAACTGGCATGTCGTCGGCTCCTTCTCGCCAAACGAGAGCGGAGCTGATGGCGTGAGGTGAGACTGCTAGGTAAAGGTAAAGAGTTTCAAACTCCCTTAGGTTTTACCATTAGAGGTGCTGAGCTCAGATACTCCTTGAGTTCGGTCAGTGCTTTGTCGCAGTCTGGCGTCCATTCCAAGCTTCGTCGGCTCTTGCCTTTTAGGGCGTGAAAGAAGGCGTGGCATTTGTCAGATGATTTGTTGATGAAGCGGTTGAGAGCGGCCGCCATTCCTGTGAGCTTTTGAACTTCCCTGATTGTCCGTGGTGGGCGTAGGTCTGCCACTGCCTTGATTTGAGTGGGGTCAGCCTCGATGCCACGCCTTGTGACCAGATAGCCGAGAAATTTTTCGGCGCTGATGCCGAACGCACACTTCTCCGGATTTAAGCGGAGTTTGTGGTGTTTGAGGATCTCGAATACTTCAGCTAGTTCTGTGAGATGATTGTGCTTCTTCTGACTCTTGACGACAAGGTCGTCAATGTACGCTTCCAGGATGTGGCCGATTTGTGCATAGAGCATTTTGAAGATTGCTCTATTGAAGGTAGCACCTGAGTTTTTGAGGCCGAACGGCATGACTCTGTAGCAAAAAATGCCATGTAGTGTAATGAAGGCTGTTTTCTCCATGTCATAAGGGTCCATGGCTATCTGATGATAGCCATGGTAAGCATCCAAGAAACTCAGCCGAGCATGACCCGCTGTTGCATCGACTAGTTGGTCAATCTTCGGCAGCGGGAACCAGTCTTTTGGACAGGCGTCATTGAGGTTGGTGTAGTCGATGCAAACTCTCCATTTCCCATTCTTTTTCTTTACAACTACAGTGTTGGAGAGCCAAGTTGGGTACTGCACTTCTTGTATGGCGTTGGTTTCAAGTAGGCGGTTGACTTCTTCGATGATGGCATCGGTGTGTTATGGTGCCGAGCGTCGAGCTTTTTGTACCACCGGTTTTGAGTCTTTTTTAATGTTGAGGGAGTGGCAAATGAAGTTGGGATCCACCCCTGGCATCTCCTCCGGGGTCCAAGCAAAGACTTCCAGATTGTCTTTAAGGAACTGGAACATCTCTTCTCGCTCGGCGTCGCTTAGTGAAGAGCCGAGTAAGAAAAATCGTGATCCGTCTTCATTGATGGGCATTTTTACCAAGTCTTCCTCTGCTTTGTCCTTGGCTTTTTGACCGACGTCTTCTATGATGGCCATGTCAGGGATTTCAACCCACTGCACTTGTTTGGATTTGGTGGAATTGTGGACGGCAGAGACATAGCATTTTTTGGAGGCTACTTGGTCACCTCGCAAATCTTCCTGTCTTCCTGTGGCGCCGATGAAGCGGACGACCTGGTGGTAGGTGGAAGCAATGGCTTGCATTCCGTGGAGCCAAGCTCGGCCAAGAATGGCGTTGTATGGGCTCGGCACGTTGACGACGATGAATTCGACGGTCAGAGTCTTTGAGCCGACGACAACTGGGAGGAAGATTCAGCCAAGTGGCTAGACAGGTGCGCCGTTGAAGCCGATGAGTGGTACTTCGGTAGGTTGAAGGGCCGACTCTGGTAGATCCAACTTCTTGAAAAGGTCGTAATACATGACCTCTGCAGAACTTCCTTGATCGATGAGGACGCGCTTGACGTCGTGGACCCCGATTTGGATGGTGACGACGAGGGTGTCCGAATGCGGAGTTTGAACATGTTCAAGGTCACGCTCGGTAAAGCTTATCGTCCACTTGGGCACTTCCTGTGGTCTTTGACGTTTGGATCCGCAACCAACTGAGAGTATCTGTTTGGATGTTGATGCGTGGTCGATGTCCGCCTTGAGGGCGGTTTCGGATGCCTTCGTCACTAGACCGTGGATGACGTGTATCAGCGGGCGCTGTTCGTTGGGGTTGGGATTTGTCTGCCGGGCGGGCGTCTTTGATCGATCGATGTATTGATCAAGGTGACCTTGGGCTGCAAGTTTTTCCAGGAGGGCTTTGTATGGTGCGCAGGCAATCTTGTAGTGGCCGAGCTCGTTGTGGTAAGAGCACTTTTTCCTTGGATTTTGATTCGGTTGACCGGTGTCAGTTCCGAGCTTGCCCGTCGGCCAATCGAACCAAGGATGTCTCATTATCTCTTTCAGAAAAGACCATATTGGTTCCTTGAAGTGCGTGGTCTCGGCCACATAGTCGTGTAACTTCGGCGGGCGCTTCTTTCCCTCCTTGATGTTGTGTACCTGCTTCTTGGACTGCGAGTGCTGGGTGATTACTGGTGCCGGCAGTTGAGGTGCGGTCGAGGTGAAGGGCGCTATCAAGCTCGGGATTCCCTGGGCCGCGCAGTCCGCATAAAACTCATCAAGAGCGCAGAATCTCTCCACAACGCGCATTAATTCTCCCATGCCGTGGGGTGGGCGGATGGCGAGTTCGTCTAAGATCTTGCTGCCGGTTTCTAGACCGTTTTTGAAAGTGCGCGCAACCCAATATTCATCAATCCCCGGAATCTCGTTGAACAGCTGCCAATAGCGCTCGGCATATTGTCTGAGAGTTTCGGACGGGAGTTTCCTCAACTGAGATAAGGACTCAGGCTCTTTAGCTGTTTTGTTGCTCGTGATGAAGCATGTGTTGAAGGCGCGTTCAAAGTCGGCCAGGTTCCGTATGGATCCAGCGGGCAATTTGTTGAACCACTGGAGTCCTAGGGAGCCGAGGCTGGATGGGAACGCCTTACATTTAATTTCATCACTTAGCGTGCAGAGCTCAATGGTCTGCCGGAAGTGGATTAGGTGAGTGTAAGCCTCGCAAGTCGCCGGATCGAACTTCGTGAATTTGGGTAGATGAAAAGTGGACTCCGGCGGTGTATTGATGATGTGGGAGGTGAAGGGGGAGACGCCGAGATCCTTCAGTTGTCTTTCAAATCCTGGGCGCGGCAGTTTGCCGTTCTCGTCTGTCTTTGATCTCTTGGATTCTCTTTCCTTGTTCTCCTTTGCCGATGTCTTCTCGGCGTCCCTGTGCCGAAGCTTGTCTCAAAGGTCCGTCGTTGTTCGGCGCGGGCCGTCGACGGTTTTGTCCTTGTTACGACGGGTTTTGTTTTCGTCGTTTGCACCCTCGGCGCGTACGTCCTTCCCGTGTCGTCGTGCATGGTTCTCATCGTCTAGATTCTCAGGCAGAATGTTCCCTAGACGTTCAGAGACATGGGGTCTGGTCCGTGCGGAATCTCGGCTATGGTGCGAGACCGTTGTGCGAGAGAACTCCGCACGACCAGTCGAGTACGTACTTGTAAACGACTCGGTATCCCTAGTCCTGGTTCGCTCGTGATGGCTTCTAGAACGATGTGTTCCTGATGCGGTTGGTTGCTTGTAGAGGATTATTTCTCTGGCGTCGCCCGGTGCCGGGGTGAAGCCTAGGCGGTCTTTCACGGATCCACGTTGGCCTCCCTCGTTCTGACGCCCTGTGGTGGTGGTGGTGGTGGTGGTCGTGGTGGAGGTGGTGTTTGCCTTCCCCTACCCCCGCCTCCGCCAGATCTTGATGCGGCAGGGGTAGCGTCTTGCTGCATACGTTGCTTCATTTGGGCCAACTCCGCCCTTAACGCGGCCAGCTCATTGTCGCGTTCGTTATCGCGACGCTGTAGTAGACGGATGTAGGCCGCCGTTACGTCATCCGAAACTGGTGAGAGTCCGGACCCAGGAGCGAGGGAGATGGACATGTGCCTTTCGGGGGGTGTTGTGGAGATGACGTTTCCACTAGCGTCTTTGGCCCCCGAAATGGCCGCGTCTGCTAGATCTCCGCCCATGGTGGGTAGTTTGGTTGTTGTTTTATGAAGGAGTGAGGGGGTTTAGAGGATGTGAGAGCCATTTGAATCAGAAGCAATTCACGTCGGGTTCACCAATTGTGTGGCCCATGATCCTTGATCCTCGTTCCTCCGTTGATGGTTCGATGGTGGTTGAGCCTTCTTCTCCTAGCCTGCACAGGGAGCGCATGACTAAGACCTTGCCGGGGGTTGTCCCGGCAAGGCCCTCCGGCGAGAGGATGAGTATTGTGCAGAGAGAGAAAGAGCAGAAGACTGGAGAGAGTATTAGTGTAAGTATCAAGTAGTGTGTACCTCTTTAGGGTTACCATCACTGGATATTTATAGGGCTTTCCTGACTTGCTCCTCAAGTACGATCGCGTGCCTTCCATGAGCCAAGTATCATCATGGTGACATCATAGAATAGATCTGGTAACCGTTTTTAGGGCTGAGCTAGTACACCCATGTGCGCCCATGATCGTCTTCTGTTATAACCGCTTCTGCACGTGGGGGGACACATGACTCAGCAGTTAACCGTCGTCGGCAGCTACCGTGCTCCGCGGGTGGCCGAGCACGCACCTTGCCGAACTTGGCATGCGATCGACGGGGGAGGACTCATCGCAAGGGACCCCGCCGAGGATAGTGACCGAGCACAGACTTGTCTTTCGCCGAGCCCGTGGCAAGCGGGATGGCGATGAAGAATAACGCCGGGGGCCGCCATGCACAAGGTTCATGTTCGGCACGGACTGGGTTCGGTCCGCGCCACTGCGAACTTCTATGTTCGGCCTGCTACAAATAAGCACATATCGCATCTAACTTAATCAAAGGAGGCGCCCAAATGAGACTAAATCTCTTCCCACGGTTCCTAGGTATTCAAACCTATAGCTCTGATACCATTCTGTCACGACCCGCCTTTTATTACAAATAAACTTCAAAATACCCTATATATTACGAACTTCCAGGCCCCATTCTCTCAATATCCAAATTTACATTACCATAATAAAGTACAAGTTTACATGCCTCGATGACCTTACAAACAAAAATGTACAAGTATCCGATTAAGTTCTCAAATAAAAAAACATATGAACGAGAACATATCCATGATTCTTAAGCCTTCAGATCCATCTCTAACCCTGAAAAATTTGGGTTGACAACAACATGAGACACAGCTCGTGCAGGAAATACGCTAAATGAAAAGATATGAACATGCAAAGCTTGATATACAAAATATACTCTTTTTATATACCAGTATTGAAAAGTTTTCCATTCCTTTTTTTTTTCCCTTAATAATCTAAAGAATGCTATTAGGCCACCAAATCAAATCTAATCCCGAATAGAGCAAATAACCCATAAAATTCAATACGAAAAATAACAAAGTCCAAAATATAATAGCCAACCAACTCGAATATCAATTCACTCAACACCGAATCATAAAATTATATGAGTTACTCACCGATACAACCAACCGACAACCGTGCTAGACGTCTCTAGCACATGCACTTTACGGGCTACTAAGCCGAAGGACGAAGCAACCTACCCCGCGCGGGTTTACGGACTTTCACCGACGGCGTCATATTTGACCCAGTGAGTTTACGGACTTTCACCGACGGCGTCACAATTGACCCAAGTCCCCCGGTGACCCAACTCAAAATCACTAAACTATCACATCCCAAAATATCTCAATACTTGGCCTCAAGCCCAAATCGAATAAAATCAACCAAATTTCCTTGAATAACTCGCCCAAACACTGCAAAATAAGTCAATATAGGATAAGTTCAATGTAGTGTCCACAAAATATACTAACTAACAAGTACCCAAACCATATATCAAGTACCTTCCAAATACTTACCAAATTGACAAAGAAAATTAGACTTGGTATATAAATATGCCATCTATGCTACTTGGCTTCTTCAAACACAGTGCATGGTAATGACTAGCCCATGCTTTAGAGTAAAACAAAAGTCATAATTTCTTTAGCAAAGAGAACCCTGTACATATGAATATCAATACAGTCGAAAAGAAAACAACATGACTCAATCATAATTATGAATATTATTACTATATCTCTAACGAAACTCATGTGTAGCAAACATATCCAAACAAATAAACTAGGGCTTACTCTATCATTTGATTAACTCTAACCAAAACTCAAATTAAGCACACACCAAGACATATACACACCCATAGTTAATCACTTAGCATAAATTAATCCTACCTCAAAGAGAGAAATCCCCAAATTGCCATGAAATCCCGAAGTCAAACAAGGTGACACTTTCTTCGGATCAATACGTAGCCCTCCTCGCGTAGATCAACCTTTCTTCTTGCACTTTGCCGAGATTTTCATGTTTTGGTCTTCGATTTTGGGGAAGAAGGACAAGGGTTTGTGGAGAGTAAAAAAAAAACAGAGAGAAGACGCAGGAAAAGGAAAAATGAGAAAATGAGGAATCGGGTATCCCATTTTCTGATTTTTAAGTGTAGTTATTACACTACACCCCCTCAACTACCTTAGGCACTACTTCAAGTCCTAGAATTTAATATGTAGCTACACTAACACCCCATGTGCTATTAAAATAATTAGTAACCAATTTTAAAAGCTATGCGACGTGGATCTCCCAACACTCTCGTCCTACAACACACAAACTCAAGCTCAATCAACATCAATAAATAAAATAAATTAAAATTAGACACGGGTCTCTACACATCTCTTGGTCACTTTCAGAATATTGTGTTTCTGCATCTAAGGCTGTAGAAGCGAATTGACAATTAGTAAAAAATGTAAGAATATCAATGTCAAAGAAATAACAACATTAATACAAGGAAAATTGTAGTTCACTTACCTTTGTGAGTTTTACTCATCGGATTTGAAGAACAAGTTCTCTTATCATGTCCTAACTTATTGCATAAGTGACACTTTCTTTTCTTCTTGTTTAATGCCAACTCAATACCACTTTCAATCTTCCGGAGTGTATAATAGGATCTTTTTCCTTCACATCTTTTTCCTACCCTTGGTTTGTGAGATGTTCGGATCCGAAAGCAATATTTGAGAAGGCTCGGTAGAATGTAAATCATCTTTTTCATGACAAACATCGATTGGAGGCACATAAGAAGTAACTTTTAGGAGCTTCTTGGATAGATCATTCATAGCTTCGATGTAAATCATGTATGCGTCATTTGATGGAGCGGCCAAACACACCAATTTTGTAACAACTCCGATTTTTAGTAAATAAAAATCTCGTTGTAACATTCGAAAATCCTTTATTTATTCTTGGATTGCTTTATAAATTTCTTTTTTAAATTCTAATAATCGGTCATAATTAGATTTAAGACTTATAAAATTAAATTACATCACGCCAGACGATCTAGTCATTTTCTAAAGACAAGTGTGCTTGTAGAAGCACTATTATATTTTCCTAGTAATTGAAATAAAGTCTTAAAAATTATATTTCTTGGCTAGAAATCCTACTTGGCAAATATAGTTAGCTTCTAACCAATTAGTTAAGAAAAACCTAACTACCAATTCATCTAGTTACTTCCCCCTAACCCTAGATGGGCCCATCCAACCTTATGACCCATATGAACCTTCCTAATTTCTAGGAGAACCTTTTTACCTTATGAACCTTTCCAACCCTAGACTAGAAAATCATTTCACTTCCATGACTAGTCATTCCAAGATCTTAGTCAAGTATATCATCTCTCACTTCTTTACCTATTGAACAATAGTTAGTAGGGAAAATGTTATCCTTTGAGTAATAGAAAACCTACACTTGCCATTGACCACCAAAGTTATTTTCCTAGATTCTCTAAGTACACTTATATGATTATAAATAGGTATATGTACCTTATAGTCTATTATAAACATGCCTATATTTACCATATATGCTATCTAGGGAAGTCTTGACCATATCTTTGTTGAGTTGTCACTTGAAAGCCCATAACCTTTACTCTTCCTAGACTAAACTTCATAACCCTTGAAGTGTACTTATATATATATATATATATATATATATATATACATGGACATATATATATACATAGTACTAGAGAGAGGGAGAGAGAGAGACAAGCCAAAAGGGAGAGAGAGAGGGGAGTGTGGGCTACCACAGCCCCGGGTGGATCGGGGCGGCCCGAAAAACACCGTTTTTGAATTGAATTGAAAATTTTGAAGAGTCGCCACCCGGATTTATGGTTCGCCACCCGAGGAACCGTTTTGATTGAAAATAATTGTTTTGAAATTGAAAACCAGAGATTGTTTTTGAGTTCGGAAGCCATGTTACGAGGGGTACAATGCTAAGACTGTAAGTTGAAGTGATTGTTTTGAACATATTAGAGGCTCAGCAGAGGGCTTGACTGGCTAGAATTGAGCCCCAACCTTCTAAACCATGCATCCTTGCCTTTGCAAAATCAGATCTGCATTCTTAAGGGAAAATGGACACATCCCTGCATATGAAATATCAGAAGCATGGCAAAATAGGGGGGAGTAATGAACTGCAGTAGCATGCAGACACTCCCGAGCGCTCGGGAGTGATTCCAGTGTACTGAAAAAACTCCTTCTAACCTTTTGCTTTTGTTGTTATACCAAGATCAGGTGGCTCACAACCAGTATGAGGAACTGGTATGAGCCACTGATCTCCCTCAGACAGGGGAAAACAGTAGGCTTCTAAGTGTAAAATCAGATTTTATACCTTTTGCTTGAACAAAACTTGTTGGATTGACTTGGATGCTTGAATGAAGGCTGAAAAATGGTAGAAGAATGAAGTCTAAGACTTCAAATGCTTTTGTGATGCTTGGATTTTCCTTGAAAATTATTTGAAGATGGAAGTTAGAAAATGTTTGAGTTGAAAAATGTTTGAAGGTGTTTGAGAGCTAGAGCTTTCTGAAAACAGGGGAGTAAGAGAGTGAAATTTAGTGGTCCTTTGGAGGGTGGAACATTGGGGTATTTATAGGCAAACATAACCTATGGTTTGGAAATAAAATGAAAGATTAAAAAGTTTGGGAGGGAAAATTCTCATGATGAGATGCCCTGGCTGCCCTGAGACGCTCAGGTTTGAACCTGCAGGTTTGAATGGACTGAAAAGCCTGAAAAGCCATGGTCAAGGGTCAAGCTCAACATGCATTGGCCTGTCAGCACTCCCAAGCGCTTGGGAGTGGCACTCCCGAGCGCTCTAGAGTGTTCCCGAGCGCTTGGGAGTGGCTGTCTAACTTCAGAAGGGCGCCACGGACACTCCCGAACTCGGTTTTGGGTGTTTTTTGAAGCGTTGGAAAGCTCGTTAAGTCCTCTTTCTAATCCAATTGGTTTCATTCAAATATATTTTATATGCTGAAATGTGTGCCAATTTTACCCTCAGGGTGTCGGGAAAAAAAAGGGTTTTGGTTTGTAAAAGTCCAAGAGGCATCGTTCAAGCTTTAGCCAAGTCCTGTTTTGATTCCGTTTCTTCATCGGGGAGCCTCAAGGGCACAAATTAAGGATAATTAATAGGTCCAAATTGGGGTGTCTACAGTTGCCCCTCTTTGGACGGCGCTCGGCATCATGTCTGGATACGAGTGACGTCCAAAGATTGAGACAGCCCAATTCGAGCGTTACTAAATCCTTAATTCAAAGTCAAATGCAAGTAAAGATGTACAAGCATTCGAAACATGAGGTCGTGCTCTTTCGATCAGACCAGCGTAGTTCTTTGGGGCAAATGCAAACATGCAACATGCAAGCAAATAATTGTCAAGATAGATTGATTGAGGCTGTGGGCTACCACAGCCCCGGGTGAGATCGGGGCGGCCCAAATGAAAGTCGTGCGCCTCGAGCTTTTGAAATCGATTCAAAAAATGTGGTTTGAAGAGTCGCCACCCGGATTTATGGTTTATCACCCGAGAAACCGTTTTGTTTTGAAAAATGGTTGATTTGAAATTGAAAACCAGAGATCAGTTTCAAGGGTCCGGAAGCCATGTTACGAGGGGGGAAGGATTTTACGGCACCCCCCTCTCCCGACACAAAATCGGTCTCTACTAAATGTTTGTGGGATTTTTAAAAGGGATTTTGTTTCATTTAACCAGCTAGCAAGTATCTGCAGTTATACCAAATAAGAAGTGTATACTGGTGCATGTGTACAGTAGAGGGTGAAATGGCCATGCAAAATACGAGATAACTGAAAATGCAGCCCTGTTACTGTATTCACTCTCGAGCGCTCGGGAGTGGTCCCGAGCGCTTGGGAGTGCTGACACTCTCATCCTGCAAAACTTTGTTAGCACTGACAGAATATAATGTAAAACTGGAAACTGAAATGCTGTTATGTACACTACTGGCTCAGCAGAGGACTTGAAAGACTGAAATAAGCCCTCAATCTTTCAGATCGTGCATCCCTGCCTCAACAAAGCTAGATCTACAAGTTTTAGAAGAGTAAGAGGATACATTCATGCATGCAGAAAGGCAAAGGACACAACAAACTGGGAAAATGGAATGCAATAGCATGCATGCACTCCCAAGTGCTCGGGAATGGTTCAGAGCGCTTGGGAGTGACCTACATGTCAGCTTGCTCTCAAATGGAAAATGAAATCATTTTATCATGCAGTCACACTTGTCTAGGTCTTTAACAAGAGAAAATCTTATTTTTAACTTTGGAAAACCTTGTTCTTACATGAAATTTGTAAGAAACACTTCTGTTTTAGGGAAAATGATTTTCTACGTCTGCATGCCAGAATAAAACCATTTCACTTAAGACTGCACCTCATCCCAGCCTATTGTCTAACAAAATACCATGCATGGGACTGGAAACACTCTCGAGCGCTCGAGAGCCCACCGATTGGTCTGTCTCAGTGGGTGGAAAAATTAAACAGGCAAAAAAGGTTGTAAATACACCGCGAGGGGTGTCATCCAACGGGACAAGTTAGTTTGTCTCGAAGGGATGATAACCAAATCTATGGCAAAAGGTGATTGAATGATGTCCCTCAGGACAACGCCAAATCTATGGCGGAGGTCGATTGAAAGGTGTCCCTCAGGATGATGCCAAATCTATGGCAGAAAATGAAATGATGTCCCTCAGGACAACGCCAAATCTATGGCGGAAGGTGATTGAAAGATGTCACTCAGGACAAAGCCAAATCTATGGCGGAATTTGATTGAAATGATGTCCCTCAGGACAAAGCCAAATCTATGGCTGAAAGTGATTGAAAGATGTCACTCAGGACAACACCAAATCTATGGCGGAGGTCGATTGAAAGGTGTCCCTCATAACGATGCAAAATCTATGGCAGAAAATGAAATGATGTCCCTCAGGACAACGCCAAATCTATGGCGGAAGGTGATTGAAAGATGTCACTCAGGACAAAGCCAAATCTATGGCGGAATTTGATTGAAATGATGTCCCTCAGGACAAAGCCAAATCTATGGCTGAAAGTGATTGAAAGATGTCCCTCGGGACGATGCCAAATCTATGGCAGAAGATGATTGAATGATGTCTGAGAGGACAATGCCAAATCTATGGCAACTTGTCAAGCAGTCATGTTGACAAATATGATAGATGAAGGCGACCATAAGAGGTCGAGGCTAGAAAGTGAGACCCGTGTTTCGACATTTGACACCAACGATGATTTTTTTATTTTTGAAAAACAAAGGACATGTCCGAATACCCTTTTCTGCTTTACTGTTTTCTGGCTAGCGGGCTGGTATTTTCAGGACCTTTGAATTTGGGATGGAGTTTGTCTTTGGATGGAAATTGGGTTTGAGCTGGATCCAGGGCTTGAGCTGGAGTTGGTTTGACTTTGACTTTGATCAGGGCTTGAGTTTTGAGCATTCATGCCCCAGTCTTGATGTTGGCTGTATGCTTGCTATGATCGATGACATTGGGCTGATGTGCCCTAGTGAGTGACGGACCTTAGTTCTTATTCTTTTCCTTGATTCCACTGATAGTTTCAGCAACCAGTTTTGTCATGAGCACAAGTGCGGGTTGTTCCATGTATTGGAGTTTCTCTCACGAGTTGGGGCCTCAATGACCTTGTGTGAATTTGGACAAGGCCTAGATAACTCAAAGGACAAGAAAGACCCTTTATCAGAGGACTGACTCTCAATGATGACCTTGACTTGACGAGGAGTTTGATTTGACTGGACGAGGAGCATGATTACTTGAGGGTTTGAAAAATGGCAAGCATGCCCCACAATCAAGTTTCGATGATTTTCCCACTCGGGGTTTTGAAATTGTTTTAGCACCATCAAGTGATGCTCATTTGGGATTTTCTTTGATCTTGTTTTGTCAAAATACGATGGTTTTATCATGAACCATGCCCTAAATTGCTGATGACAACCCATGGATTTTGAAAATGCCCCAGTTTGGATTTTGCAGGATTCACAAAATGCCTTGCCCATCCTTATTTTCTACTATTGTCTAGGATTTTTGTTATCAAGTTGTGTTTTCCAATCTGAAAGGACTTTATTCGGGTTGTAATGTGGCCAAGGTTTGGCTTAACAAAGAAAGGATAATAGGCTCAAAAATTTTCATTTTCTTTGGGTTTCGAGAGCTAGCAGCCATCTTGAATATTTTTGCGCCCTTTTTGCTTTTGATGGGCGCCTTCTTTCATTTGATTTGCTTCGCACTATGTTGTGCCGATGTGTTTGGCACTTTCGTTGATTTTGAACTTTCTCTGATCTTTCTTCGATGTTTTGCATCTCATCGTGCCTATGTATTTGGCACTCTCATGCTTTGAATTCTGATGTGCCGATGAATTTGGCACTTTTGTCTTCTTCATTTCACCCCGGTGTGGGGGATAGCTGCCTAGCTGGGTTCTTTCAAAGAAATTGATTTAGGCTCAAAGGGAGTTATCAATGGATATATATCTTCAAGCGTTTGATAAAAGAAAAGAATGCCTTTCTTCATTTTGAATTGCACAACTCGATAACTGGATCCTAGATGCAAGTTACGAGATTTGTGTGCTCTAACTTTTGCCTAGATCACATTTTGAGGTTTTGATCTAGCGAGCTTTTTCTCGGGCCAAGGTGTTGCTTCTTGACGGCGTCAGGGAGTGGTCCCATGAAATTCTTCTTCTTGCAAGGGCAAAATATCTCATATTTTAATTCCTCAATTGATGGTGAAAAACAATTCCAAGTTAAGGGATTATCACAAAACACAAGTTTATTATCACAATTTCGACACAAGAGGGTTGACATTGATTTCGAAAGACGGGACTGACCTACAAAGGATCGACTCGAAAGATCGTGACCAAATTTTGAGATCGACTCGAATGAACATGACTGGGCCTCAGGATGAGGCTGCCTACGTATCCTTCTTGCAAAGGAATCAGGTCATAACGTAGTCCGGGACTACGAAACTGACTCCCTTTTTGGTTTTTCTTCTTCGACCACAAACTTGAATTTGAAAACATACAAACTTGAAAGCATGAAAGACTCGAGGTACAAACTGACTCGAAATTGAAAAAGACTCGACTTGAAACTTAAAAACTTTCCAAACTCGTGAGAAATTCCATTCATGCTTTACTGCACTCAAAATCCTCCTCCAGATCTAAGGTCCGGCACTAGGATGGTTCCGTCGTCGATTAAGTCTTGGATCTTGTGACAGAGAAGGTGACAGTCATTGGTGGCGTGACCGGGGATTTGGTGGAAGGCGCAGAAGGCATTTGGGTTGTGGTAGGCTGGGAGCTTTTGAGGTAGGGGATTTGGAGGGAGTGGTTTGATGGTTTTGCTTTCGACAAGTCTTTCGAATACCATGGATAGTGGTACAAAAAACTCAGAAAAGACACGAGGTTGTTTAGGCTTGGTGGCTTGAGCAACGATCTGGCTAAGGGGCTCGGTCTGAGCAGGATCGGTATTTGTAGGGTTAGATGGCAGATTGGTGTAGCTTCCATTGCCATATAGCGTGCTCCTGCTGTCGGGGTCCACATTTTTTGTTTCTGGGAAGGAATCAACACTTTCGAGGATGCCCAACTGGACGGCTTCTTCGACGACCAGGCCTGTTTCAAAGAATGTCTTGAAGTTGGAAGAGGCTTGAGCTAGGATCATGTGCTTGGCAAGTGCAGGCTGGAGATTTCGGACAATCATCCGAATTAGATCTTTCTCAGACGGTTTCTCCTTCATCTGAACAGTCTTTGCTCTCCATCTTCGGACAAAATCCATAAAAGACTCATTCGGTTCCATCTTTGTGGATTCCATCTCTCGAGTGGTGACCTCAAGTTGGATGTTGTAGTCGAACTGGGCCACGAAAGCCTCACAGATGTCTTCCCAAGATTTCTTCTTTGTTATTTCCAGGGCAGTGAACCAGTGCAAAGCATGTCCAACCAGTGTATGAGAAAACATTTGGGCCATGGCGTCTTTCTCCACACCCCACATGGAAAGTGTAACGCCCCCATTTTTTGGTACGTTAAATAAACATTTCATTGATAAAATCAAATGGAGTCTGGCTCATTATTACATCGAAATTCCCATCAGAGTGCTTTCATTACATAAAGGAAAGGAAAACTAGGGTTCCTAACTACAACTCCGCCTGCTCCTCCATCCTAGCCAGCTCCTCAGCTCCAAAATCCTCCAAGGCGTACTGTTTATCTTGATTATCTACAAAGTCTGACACATTATACCAGCATCGCCACCGATATAATATGTCAGGGTCACCAAAGGTAACACCATGAGCTACAAAAGCTCAGCAGAATAATCCTATACCCTCCAACCTTTAACTTACAATCAAGAAGCATATAAACAATTACACATGCTCATTCAACAACATAATTAGCAATGACGCAGCCACATTCACTTTCTTATTCACGTTGGTGTCATGATTCTCTGTGTTTCTCCTACGCAACAATTCGTAGACCGTGTCATCTATTTCACTTTACGAAAACAACCTTTCGAATATCTTTTCAACACTCGTTACCAATGAGGCTACCAAGTCCGGCTCCATTGGCAACGCACACAATGGGCTACCAAGTCCGGCCACATTGCGGTTTCCGCAATCCATTCAAATCTTGCATTGGCTCCTTCCCGCGGATACCAAGCCATACTACCAATGAGACTACCACGTCCGGCCCCATTGTCAATCTTCACAATGGGCTACCAAGTCCGGCCACATTGCGGTTTTCACATCCACACAATGACTACCACGTCCGGCCATTATGTACTTTCAAAAATATTTTATCCATATCAACCACACCCTAGGTGTCATGTTTCTACCTTCTCGGTTTTTGTGTCTCGTTTGCATGCCATGACTCCGCGATAGTTCATTTCACAATGTAAGTAATCTTGAAACTAAACTAGCAAGATCGTCCAACTCTATATTAGATAGCATGCTCAAATTATCATGTAATCATGCTCAATCACATTAAAGCATAACGCCACATGTACGGACGCCTTTGGAGTGATAAATCACTTATGCTTAAACACGTATCAACAAGGAAGACAAGTAAACACGTATACAAGTCATAATCATTCTAAGATCAAAATACAAATACTTCAGTTTAATCCATAATCATTCTAAGATCACAATACGAATACTTGAAGTTAAGCTACGAACATTTTCTTTCAAGATTCATTTTTCTCTTATCATAAGTTTAAAACGACACGTGTTTATTGAAATAAAGGTCGTTTAATCAACATGTTATTACCATCATTAGTCAAACAAGTATGCATCCAAACATTGTAGGAAATGAATTAGCTTCTAGTCATGATCATACGTTTTCTATACTTTAACTAGCCTTATCATAAGCAAACGTAACTAACGTTATACTAGGGAAAGACGAGTAGAGATTAATCTACATATACTTAGGGACAAAGAGTAAGGACACTCTACCTTGATCCGAAACTAGTCGGGGCCGAATAAGCTAGTTGGAAAATTTTACGGCGATGAAATGCACAAATCTGGACCGAACTTCGGGTGGCAGTAACTCGATCAATATTTGGCCGAATATGATCGTTCTTGAGTTGACATCGAAGCTCTAGAAGTGCTCTACCACTTTTGTGAAGGAAGTTGGTCCTAGAAACTACTTTAGGTAGGAGAAATATGGTGAAAAAGGGATGGACAGTTTGCTGTCTGGAATCTGGAAATCCGAATTTTGACTGAACTTCGGATGTTGATATCTTTGTTGTTTCTTGACCGACTAGGGTGGTTCTTGGGTCTAACTTGAAGAGCTCGAAGTGCTCTACAACTTTCCCGGAGGAAGTTTATCCTAGAAACCACTTTAGGTAGGAGAAAGAATGAGGTTTTGTGGAGGGCAGTGGGCTGCCTGGAAAAACAGAAATGGTTTCTAGAGAGAAGTTGGAGCAATGCTTGAAGGTGTGAGTTCAAGGCATGAATGGCTTGCTATTTATAGGCCAAGGGCTCTCTCTCTCTCTCCCTCTCTCCCTCATCCGAAATCTCTCTCTCTCTCTCTCTCCTATCTTTGATTTTTTTCTTATTTAAACACATGAAAGACTAGATTTTGTACCTTGGGAAGATTTGATGGTACTTGGATGGTGTGAGGTGTTGGCCAAAGGACCATGACTAGGCTTAGGAGTACATTTGCACACATCACTCTCTCTCTCTCCCTCTCATCCGAAATCTCTCTCTCCCTCTCTCTCTCTCTCTCTCCATGGTACAATGTACATAAGTACATAGGTGGAAGATTACAAGGATTTTTCTTGTTCTTTCTAGGACAAGTGTAGGTGATTCTAAGGGCTTCCTAGTCTAGTCTAGTACTTGAAAGAATAAGAAATGGTGATATGGTTGTCCTTAGATATACAAGAGCAAGAAAGACTAGATTTTTTGTACTAGGATTGTGTGAGGTGTTGGCCAAAGGACCATGACTAGGCTTAGGAGTACACTTGCACACATCACTCTCTCTCCCTCCCTCTCATCCGAAATTTCTCTCCCTCTCTCTCTCTCTCTCTCTCTCCATGGTACAATGTACATAAGTACATAGGTGGAAAGGTTTGCAAGATTTTCTTTCCAATCTAGGACAAGTCTAGGTTATTCTATTGGGGCTTGGGTCTACTCTAGTCCTTTGAAAGAGTAAGATATTAGATTTGGTTGTCCTTTGGAGTGAAAGAGTAGGAAAACCCTAGATTGTGTAGTACATTGATGAGGTAGGAAGTGATCTAAACTAGTTTGACTAGGCATGGTGAGGTACACTTGCACACACATCACTCTCCCTCTCTCCTCTCAATCGGCCATCTCTCTCTCTCTCCCTCCCATCTCTCTCGGCCTCTCTCTCTCTCTCCTTCTCTCTCTCTCTCTCTCTCTCTCTCTCTCCCTCTCCCTCTCCCCTTTGGTACAAGGTACACACATAAACAATTAAGGGAGGACAAAGGTCTAAGAAAGAGTAAGGATTTGGTGGAAAATCTCGTAAGGCAATCTAGTACCCTAAATCTTTCTCATGTCATCCTATCTTTCTTCTTCCATAAGTACATGTACTTATAATTATATAGAACTAGGGTTTGGTAGGAGAAAGATCAAACAAGGTACAACCATGTATCTTTTTCTCTCCTATCTCTCTTATCTCTCTCGGCTCTCTCCCCTCTCTCTCCTCTCCCGAATTCTCTCTCTCTCTCTCTTTTGATTAGTTTAGGAATATCTAAGGATGACTAACCTTAAAGGACAATTGTACTACATGATCCTATTCTAGATTTTGAATAAGTCTAAATGCCACATGTGGTACTTTTAAACCATATTCTAGGACTTAGAATCTTTAGGATGACATATAAATATCTAATACTTTAAGTAAATAGGTACATATCATATCTAGTAAGTAATTAACTAAAATAAACTTAGTACTAGGTAATATTAATACTAGGATTTTGTAGAAGACAATCCAAGAGTACACCATATCTTTCTCTCTCCTATCTCTCTATCTCTCTCGGCTCTCTCTCCTTTTCTCTCTCCCGAATTTCTCTCTCTCTCCCTCTCTCTCTCTCTCTCTCTCTCTCTTAGTCCAATGGACACCTAAGCATGAAAGGACTATGGTTTGGTGGTTGACTTAGAAAGAGTAAGAGATTATGTTGTAAGGATATCTAGTACTTGAAATCTCTCCCATATCTCTCCATATATCTTCCTCTCCAAGTACAAGTACTTAAGTATTTATATACTAGGATTTGAAAGAAGACAATCCAAAGAGTACATCACTCTTCTTCCTCTTTCCTATCTCTCTCTCTCTCTCTCCCATCTATCTCTCGGCCATCTCTCTCCTATCTCTCTCGGCAATCTCTCTCTCTCTCCTCCTATCTCTCTCTCTCCCTCTTGTACTATCTATATATATAAGTATATATAATCCTAAGATCATATAAGTACATAAGTACTAATAAACTAATAGGATATGGAAGTACAAAGGAAATAATAAACTAAGGGGTTTTGGAAGAATAAGGATTTACCTATTAAACTATTCAATATTACACATGTGTTCTTTCTTAGTATTAAATAGGGGTAGGGGTACTAGTGTCCTATTATAATATTTAGGCATGTACTAGAAGATCTAGGTAGATATCTAGTCAAAATTCTATATTAAACTAATCTAATTTGACACATGTACTACTAGAATATAATATAAGGTACTTAGAGAATCCTAGGGTATTAAAATACTAGGTACCATTCTAATTCTTTAATTAGGGAATCCCATGGGAAATCTAGATATTGAATTAACTAATATATCTTAGTACTAGTCTATTATCCAATGGGTAATAATTTTCCTAACATTCTATCGTCCAATGGTTAAAGATCAAAAGTTGACTTTGGTCAAGGTCTCACTTAGGGTTTGGAAAGGTTCAAGAGATTCAAAAGGTCTAACGAAGTTCAAAAGGTCTTCCTAGGGTTTAGGAGAAGCAACTAGATGAATTGTTAGTTAGGGTTTCTCAACGATTGGTTAAAATCTAACTAGTCTTGCTAAGTAGGATTTCTAGCCAAGAATATAATCTTAAGGCTTACTAGCACACTTGTCTTTAGAAAATGATTGTATTGACGGTTGTGACGAAAATTTTAAAATCTTGAATTTAGTAACGACGGATTTTTGGGATGTTAAAAGGAATTTTAAATGGAATCCAAGTGATAAAAATAAAATTCAAATTTTTAGTGAAATTTTTTATTTACCAAAAATCCGGGTCGTTACAGAAAGTGCCCCAATGTAACTGGTTAAGTGTGCTTTTGGATCACCGGTTCCGTCGAACTTAGCAAAGTCAATTGGCTTGAATTTCTTGGGTAGTCTGGCATTTGGGAAGAGGCAGAGTTCGTCGATGTCGAAACCAATTGAGGTGATTCTATCGTTTCTGGATAAGGACTGCTCAAGTTGGGCTAATTTGGCTTTGATGGCGGCCATTTCTGGGCTTTGGGGGTGGTTCATGGTTATTTTCGAGGGGTGTTTCTGGGTTTTATGGAGGTGGAAGTCATCTGGCAACCCCGGTTATCATGAGCGTCAACTGGGTAATCTGGTTGTCTGTTCGTTCTCCCATCTGTTGAATAGAGGTTCGGATTTGATCCAACTCATTCAGATTCCCTGTTGGCTGTTCCTTGTTCGAACGCTCCCCATTCAAATTTTCCACCGGCTGTTCCATATTTTCCCACAAATTCCGAGTCTATGAGGGTATGGTTTTCTTTTTCGGCCCAATCGCTCTCGGACTGACAGCAAAGCAAAAAGTTGTACTCAGAATGTGCCCCTGTTGTGTTTTATTAAAAAGAATGTGTATGAGTAAAAGAATTGTTGTTCACGTGTCGTCACCGTCGACTCAAGGGATCAAACTTTACGGATAGTTCCAACAGTCACGAGTAGGTCGTTGTCAGGCAGGTTAAATTCCTCACGTTGGGAATCAGAGCCAATCTCCTTATCTAAGACCATCCGAGACAAAGCAATTAGACTGCTGGAAGATGCATTTAAGGCTAGACTGAACTAGAGGGAGCCGTTCGAGCACGGCGAATACCAGAGTTATCCCAAACCCCATGGATTGATGGTCTCCTAGACCCTGACTTCAAGAAATAACAACCTGCGAAGGATTGCCTTAGTCCTCAGAGATTCTTTTGAGTGTGTATCCTTTGATTAGGAATGACAAGATTTGAGAGATATCAAGACAAATTAAGTCATTAACATTTTTCATCCGAAGTTTCAATTTTTTTGGTTTGAAAACTGTTTGGCGTAAATGACATGATACCATAACCGGGGTGGCGTGAGTGACATGGTGCCATTAGCCTAAGTGGTGTAAATGACTTCGCACTATAACCTGGGTGGTGTAGGGATGACTCATCACGGTCGAGGGTTGCTGAGCATTTCGGGATTCCCTATCACCGGCAAGCCGGGTAGGATTGCCGAAACACAATAGCGGGGCTGAACAGCACATATATGCAAGAGATAGACAATGAAACAAAATAACTTTGAAAATCCCACAAACATTTTTCAAGCTTGGCTCACAAGTTTAATTGATGCTTAAGGAAAGCAGGCCGTCTTGTCAACGTACCAACTTTTTCTTAAGTATTAATTAAACCTAGTCCCCAGCGGAGTCGCCACTGTGGGCTACCACAGCCCCGGGTGGATTGGGGCGGCCCGAAAAACACCGTTTTTGAATCGAATTGAAAATTTTGAAGAGTCGCCACCCGGATTTATGGTTCGCCACCCGAGGAACCGTTTTGATTGAAAATAATTGTTTTGAAATTGAAAACCAGAGATTGTTTTTGAGTTCGGAAGCCATGTTACGAGGGGGGAAGGGTTTTACGGCACCCCCCTCGCCCGATATGAGATCGGTCTCTACTAAATGTTTGTGGGATTTTTCAAAAGGGTTTTGTTTCATTAGGCATGTAGCATTTATCCACAGGTATATCATATAAGAGGTGTATGCCGATGCATGTGTACATGAGGATGACAAAAATGATAATGGAAGAAATGCAAATAATAGGACAAATAACAGGAACTGAGATCCTGTCACTGAGTTCACTCTCGAGCGCTCGGGAGTACTCCCGAGCGCTTGGGAGTGCTGATGCCCAACCTGCAAGTTTTGTTAGCACAAATAGGGTACAATGCTAAGACTGTAAGTTGAAGTGATTGTTTTGAACATATTAGAGGCTCAGTAGAGGGCTTGACTGGCTAGAATTGAGCCCCAACCTTCCAAACCATGCATCCCTGCCTTTGCAAAGTCAGATCTGCATTCTTAAGGGCAAATGGACACATCCTTGCATATGAAATATCAGAAGCATGGCAAAATAGGGGGGAGTAATGAACTGCAGTAGCATGCAGATACTCCCGAGCGCTCAGGAGCACTCCCAAGCGCTCGGGAGTGATTCCAGTGTATTGAAAAAACTCCTTCTAACCTTTTGCTTTTGTTGTTAAACCAAGATCAGGTGGCTCACAACCAGTATGAGGAACTGGTATGAGCCACTGATCTCCCTCAGACAGGGGAAAACAGTAGGCTTCTAAGTATAAAATCAGATTTTATACCTTTTGCTTGAACAAAACTTATTGGATTGACTTGGATGCTTGAATGAAGGCTGAAAAATGGTAGAAGAATGAAGTCTAAGACTTCAAATGCTTTTGTGATGCTTGGATTTTCCTTGAAAATTATTTGAAGATGGAAGTTAGAAAATGTTTGAGTTGAAAAATGTTTGAAGGTGTTTGAGAGCTAGAGCTTTCTGAAAACAGGGGAGTAAAAGAGTGAAATTTCGTGGTCCTTTGGAGGGTGGAACATTGGGGTATTTATAGGCAAACATAACCTATGGTTTGAAAATAAAATGAAAGATTAAAAATTTTGGGAGGGAAATTTCTCATGATGAGATGCCCTGGCTGGCCTGAGACGCTCAGGTTTGAACCTGCAGGTTTGAATGGACTGAAAAGCCTGAAAAGCCATGGTCAAGGGTCAAGCTCAACATGCATTGGCCTGTCAGCACTCCCAAGCGCTTGGGAGTGGCTGCCCAACTTCAGAAGGGCGTCACAAACACTCCCGAACTTGATTTTGGGTGTTTTTTGAAGCGTTGGAAAGCTCGTTAAGTCCTCTTTCTAACCCAATTGGTTTCATTCAAATATATTTTATATAATGAAATGTGTACCAATTTTACCCTCAGGGTGTCGGGAAAAAAAAGGGTTTTGGTTTGTAAAAGTCCAAGAGGCATCGTTCAAGCTTTAGCCAAGTCCTGTTTTGATTCTGTTTCATCATCGGGGAGCCTCGAGGGCACAAATTAAGGATAATGAATAGGTCCAAATTGGGGTGTCTATAGGGAGGCCGAGAGAGAGAGAGAGAGAGAGGGTGTGTGAGTGTGTGCTTGTGTTTTGGTCACTCAAACAAGTCACCTTTTTTGCCAACCTCACACTCAACCTAAGTACAAAATGACAATCCATATCTAGACTTTCTTTTGCCCTTTCATGCAAGCAAGCCCTCCGAGTACAAGACAAGACTGAAAACCCCTTATAATAACCTAAGGTATGGCCTAAAGTAGAAATGACAAGTGAATGAAGGCTTGGCATACTTTCAAGCTTGATTGGACATGACCATGGAGCAAAATCCATGGGATAAAGAGAGAGAGAAGGGCCGGCCAATGGAGGGGAGAAGGAGCCAAGATTTTTGCTATAAATAGCACCCCATTCTCACCATTCAACTCACACCTTCAAGCCTTCCAACTTCTCTCTCTAGAATTCTTAAGTTTGTTCTTTGTTCTTCTTGTTCTTGAGTTCTTCCTAAGTTCTTCAAGAAACTCATCCAAGACCACCACTAAACCGCCACTCGACCACCCTCTCGATCCAAAAAGCTTAAGTAGTTTAGTCAAGACCTAGTTTCGAGAGAAACCCTTCTCTTTCGAAGCTACCGTAAGCATTCCGTAGGAAGTTACTCCGCCCGATCACCGATGTACTTTCCGTAGCCGCCCTACCACCAAGAAGAACGGTAGAATATTCTTATACACTCTAACTCTAACTATAGTAGATTTTCCTTACTCTCTTCTCTAAGTAAAACTAGAAGTTTGTATATTACTTGAACGTTTGAAATGCATGATAGTTAATAAACTTAATTTGCTAATGGAAGTACGAACATGTTAAATAATCACTTTTACTTCAATAAACATATGTTGTTTTGAACTTCCCAAAAAGGAGGAAAGTACGGATTTTGAAAGATAAGAATTTATCGCTTGAATGGAAGTATTTGTATTTTGATCTTAAGGATGGTTATGAGCATGTATACATGTTTACTAGGATTATTTGTCTTGATGTGTGATAAGGCATAAGTAGTATCCACTCCAAAGGCATCCGTACATGTGGCATTATGCTTTAAGTGGTGATTTGAGCATGATAAGTAATATAGAGTTGGACGATCTTGCTAGTTTAGTTTCAAGATTGAAATGAAAGATTTATGATTACTTACATGAGAAGTCCTACCACGGAGTCTATGTATGAAAACGAGACACGGAAATCGAGAAAGTTAGAAACATGACACCTAGGGTGTGGTTAATGAAAAGACGTGTTTTGCAAAGAGAAATGTTTTTGGAAACCGCAATGTGGTCAGATGTGGTAGCCCATTGTGTGGTGTGTGTATGTGTGTGCCAATGGAAACCCGGTGCGGCGGAACCATTGTGAGGATACTCGGGAGACCGAAACGGCGGAACCGAGGTTGGGTGTGTGGATTGGTTATCCGCAGAGAGGAGCCAATGCAAAGTTTTGTGTGCCAATGGGAACCCGGTGCGACGAAAACATTGTGAGGATACTCGGGAGACCGGAATGGCGGAACCGAGGTTGGGTGTGTTAAAGTACTTTTCGAAATGTTGATTTGGTGAATGAAAAGTGAAGATGGTGACACGGTCTACGAAATGCCGCGTAGGAGAAACTCAGATGTCACGGACACCAACAATAGTTGAATAGGGAATGTGGATGTGTCATTGTTGATAGTTGTTGAATACGCATGTGCTAATTGGACATCGTTAAATATCTATGACTTGTTTTGTGTAAGTTGTGGGTTAGCGGGTATGGGATTATTCTACTAAGCTTTCATAGCTCATGGTGTTACTGTTGTAACCCTGACATATTATATTAGGGGCGACGCCGGTATAATGTGTCAGACCTTGTAGATGAGCAGGGTGAACTCTACACCTTGGAAGCTTTCGGAGCCGAGGAGCTGGCTAGGATGGAGGAGCAGGCGGAGCTGTAGTTAGGAACCCTAGTTTCCCTCCCTTGTGTAATTAATGAACTCTTGTGAGAGTTATGATGTAATAATGACCCAGACTCTCTTTAAATATTCAATAAAATTGTCTATTTAACGTACCCAAAATTCGGGGCGTTACAAATTTAGTAGATTCTTGGCACATATGGCCAAGCCTTAATGCCTCGAATTCTTCTTTGCCATCGTCATGCACCAATCCTTTGGAATCAATTATTCTGAAGACTCCACTCATTTGTTGGCTTTTTGCCTCCATCATGGAAGAATAAAATGGTCCGGTATTGCATCAATGTCAAGCCGGACAAACACTTTCAAAATGTGCGTACACAATATACCAACAAACTCAAAATTTTGGCATTCACACACACCCTCATACGTTTGCAAATCCAATGTCACTGCAAACTTTTTAACTTCATGTTCTTTTGACTTCACTATGAACGATTGAAATCCATTGGCATTTCCCACCTCTTCAACTTTGTAATGGAAGACTCCACTCATTTCATCCCTGAACTTGTTGAAGACGTTTTCTAGTATAAATTTTTATTGCATGCTTCAACAAAAATTCATTGTCATTCACAATCCGAAACTTATGTTCAGACTCAAAATCTTCATCATTTTCCCTTTTCACAATCCTCTTCAAGGCTTGGTCATACTTGACTACAAACTCTTTAAGATTTGTCATCAAGGTAACAAAACCATCAAAAAATGAATTGACACCGTCACTACGTCCAGTAGTATTCATACCAACAAAGAATGTGCCACGATTATAAACGGGTACCCATGACTCATGAATATCATACAATTGTTGAAGCCATTCGTTGCTCTCCAATCCATTCTCCTTCATCAATTCCATCCATCTCTTTTCAAAATCTTCTTTTCTATATGTTGCCCAAATACAATTTTTCACATCCTTCTTGAATTTTGATTTCTTGAAGTACACTTGCGACAATTTTTCAACAAATTTCTTCTTGATATGCCAAATGCATAAACGATGATGGGTGTTAGGGAAAACTTTGGCAATTGCTACCTTTATTGCCAAGTCTTGGTCAGTGATGATAGAAGTTGGAGGACTTCCTCCCATAGCTTCAAGCCATGTGTCGAACAACCATTTAAAAGTCACCTTTGTCTCATCTTGTAAAAGTGCACATCCAAACTGTGAGACCCGACCCTCATTTTTGTACAAAAAGAAAAAAAAAAGAAAAAAAGAAAGGATTGTAACTTTTAATGAGGACCACATATTAGTAGAGAATAAGTTAAAATATTTATGGACTATATTTTGAGAGAAATGACAAAGAATGGAGATGGGCACGTGGGTGCTGAAGAAGAATTTGAGGGTTTTCAACTTGTATGGGGCTAATGACATTTGGCACCAATAATTCATGGGGTTGTCTCCCATAACTCTATATGTATGCATTTATGTAATACACATGGGGAACTTCGCTAAGGGTGAGCTGGGTTGGACAGAGGGGAAGGAACACTAAAGAAAGGGGATAAAATGGGAGGAGATGAAGGGTACGCACAAGAGGAAATTATGGAAAGTTATGTAAATATATTGAAGGAAGTGGGATTGGTTTTTCTTTAGGTTTTTCTGCTTGTTTGTAAGTGAGTGAATGGCGTTAAACAGCTGATTTTGTTATGTTTTGATTGTGGTGTTTGAGTGTAGACACTCCAATTTGGCCTAACGATTATTTCAAGTCCCACCTTGGGGACCATCCCGATGATAAATAGGATATGTGGTTGTTGTGGTTGACTTCATGAAAGCCTTAGGAATTTTGTGGAACTCTTAAGGGATTAAGGAACACTTTGGAATAGGTGATAGGAGTGCCAAGCGACACTTAGAGTGGATAGAAATGTGTTAACACGTGTTTTAGCCTTGGTAGCATCATCGATCTTCAATTAAGTCTGCTTTCAGCCCATTTTTCATAAACTAAACTTCCTTATTTTTGTGGTTGGATTCCACCGTCTTGTAGTACTTTCAAAACCCTCTTTATTGATATATAATAAGCCTTAAACCAATTTGAAACGAGGGAGATACGAGAATTTTACCAAAACAATCCATTTTCTGACCCACTAAGGGTAAAATCATCATATCTTTTGATGTACTAAATATATTTGATCCAAACCACTTGGGTTAGAAATTAGACTTAACAAACTTTTCAACGGTCCAAAGAACACGCAAAACCAAGTTTGGGAGTGTTCGGAGCGAGCATGCAAAGTTTGGCCTTTTGCTGGAAAATCCTTTTCACGGCCGCGAAATCCATTGAGCGGCCGAGACATCCATTTGGCGGCCAGCAGATTGTTGTTTTCCAGATTCTAGAATGTTCAACAGCTTTTCGATCCGTTCGCCCAAACCCTAACAGCCACGAACCATTACTTCGGGGTTATGAATACACTTACCATAGAGGTCTTGAAGCCCTAAACTACCATATCAATTGGGTTAATCTCGTCCGTTTGATCGGTCCTTCGAAACCCTATAAATAGGGGTCCTCTAGAGCTCCGAAATAGACATCACTCCACTCCATGATCCATCCCCAAACTCTACAGAAATCATCTCCTATCAATCCTCTACAAAAGCCCTAACCTCCCGTGAGTAGCCGCATCCGAGAGTAAAAACCCCCAAAGAACTCACTTTGTTCTAGGGTTTTGTGAAGTTGACCACCACAATCAACCACTATTATCTACAATCAATCGCAATCCAAGCAATCAATCTCTGAGGGATCAAGGTGGTGTGGCCCAGGGGCCTATGGTTTGATTTAATTTCCGTCTCTCGCTTTTAATTAGTTCTTTCTATTAACTGTTCGTATTCTGGTGTGAGGAAGAACATCGGTTGGGGAATCAATCCTTCGGCCGATACATCGATCCAGTGGGATTCCTCGGCCGTGACATCAATTCACCGGCCGAGGGATCTATTTGCTGGGACATATTTGTTTTCTGCTTATTCTGATGCATGTTTTCATTTATCGTACTGGCTCACCTTATCAACTGTTAAAGGCTAAAAACCAGATTATATGTTAGAATTAAATAAAGCAAATATACATTGTATGTCGAACGATTATGGGCCAGTTTCATGATTGGGCAAAGAGGGGTGCCTAACACCTTCCCCTTATTGTACTCTTGGCTCCCGTATCCGGAATCTCTGTCCATTTTTCCTAGTTTTAATAAACTAGGTGGTGACTCTATTTTGATGATAACCGTTATCGTGTGGCGATGTTCCTAGCCATGGGGATATCCATGATCTTGACTTATGAAGTGGAACCAAACAAGCGTGATCAATCTATATGGCGATGCCCCGTTTGGGAGGTGTCTACAGTTTTTGGCGACTCCGCTGGGGATTTGAGAGCCATAACCAGAAAGTTCAACATGGAATTAATATTTGTTTTATTTAATTCTTTTTCATGTGCATCGAGCAGGCAACCCATGTTGAGTTCACCTAATATCCTGGCATGTCACGAGCTATGTTAGGGGTTCCAGCAAACTCCTAACGGAGCACCCTTTGAGACTACCCGAAACCTTGCATATTGTAGAAAGCCATTGAACTCTTTCCAAACTAGGACAGGAAATCCCAAGCAGGTTAGGATTATTTGTTGCATTATATCTGAAACTCTTGTTTGATTCAATGATTATTACTCTCTAGAGTTTTAATTGCTGTAAAAGATGAATTCATGCTCATTTTATCAAGAGTTTGTGATGAAGTCTATCTCTCTTTGAGATAAGTTTTGACTTGTGAAAGGTTGTCATAGTCTTATACTGTTAGGAGTTTCGAAAAAACAAAACAAAAGTCTTCTTTTTTCTCTAGGTTTTATTTATTTATTTCTTGCTAGGATTCTTTCAACAACAAAACAAAAAAAAAAGAATCTTTCTTTTTATTTCTCTCTCTTTCAATCTTTGCTAGGATCTTTTCAAAAGAAAAAAATATATTTCCTTATTCTTTAGGTTTTCATAAATTTCTTTCTTTCTTTGTTTTTTCCTAGGATCTTAAAAAGAAAAAAGAAAATGTGGGGGTTTCATCAATTTTTTATCTTGCATGGTACATTGTATATATGATCACTTGATTGTATAATTGTCGCATGATTGCTTGTTGTATTGCATTACTACCTGATCACATCACTTCATAGTACTAGTACGTTGTTCAACCACTTGGTTGCATGCATGGTAAATGGGTCATCATATTAGGGGCAACTTGCATTCTAGGGGGGGCAATAGGTGTTGGTGCACTGCACAATCACTTGATTTGGTATGTCTCAACATAAACGTAATTGAGCTTTTGCTTCTTTTAGATTTGCTTTTGGACTTAGCTATGACAGTTGTGGCCGCCAATCTCTTAGAAGCCCTTTCCTCCGGAAGTTGACAGTGCCGTGATCATAATGGAAAACCATGAGCTTGCCCAACAAGTCAAGGACATCAAAGCTGCCTTGGCTCGCTCAAAAGGAGATCAAATCCTTGATTTTGATGGACTCTGCCTTTTCCCAAATGCCAAACTGCCAGAGAAGTTCAAGATGCCCGATATTGAGAAGTTCAATGGCACCGGCAATCCCACCAGCCATGTCCGCCATATAATCAACACCCTGAAACCCATGGGCCTGAATGATGAACTCATTGCCCAACTTTTTCAAAGGACTCTCACAGGCAGTGCTCTCGACTGGTTTCTCACTCTGGACTTCACTAAGTACAAGGGGTGGCAAGAAATTTCCAATACTTTCATCAATCAATATGCCTACAATGTTCAGATTGAGGTAACCACTTGAGATTTGGAGATGCTCAAACAAAAGCCAAATGAGAGCTTTGCCAATTTTCTTACTAGGTGGAGAAAGAAAACCGCACAGATGAAAACTCTTCCCTCAGAAGAAGACCAAGTCAGAATGGTGGTAAGAAATTTACAGCCACAGTTCCTGAGGCACATGTATTCCCAAGCAATTTCTACTTTTAAGTGCCTCTATGCTACTGGATTGCAAGTTGAAGATGGCCTTAATCAAGGATTACTCGATAATGGAGAAGTCAGCCACAAGGTAGAGACAAGCACAAATACCAACAATGATAGTGGTATTAATATGATGAGATCTCATCACAAGCGTAAGAGGGAATTTGTTCCTCTTGGAATGAAGTTAGAAGATGTATTCCACATCTTAGAAGCAACAGGCGATTTGAAACCATTGCAACCAAAATTTCCTAGTAATCTTGCACAGAAGGATGGGGAGTATTGCAAGTATCACCAAGTGACTGGTCATTCCATTGAACAATGTGGGGCTCTCAAGAATGCAGTCCAAGATCTCATCGATCAAGGGATAGTTGATCCAACCAAGCTGGATGATTGAGAAGCGGCGACCAAATTCTGTCATGTGTTTTGAGTCAGTTTTTTTTATGAGTCTCAATTAGCTAATCTTTGGGTCTATCTTCTGACCCTTATTTGCTTCTTTTTAGGGTTTGAGTCTCGAGTTTGTTCTCCTTTAGGAATTTGAGTCTTGAGTTTATTTTCTCTTGAAATTAAAGTCATTTTGTTCATCATGGTTTTGGATCAACTCTTTGCACTCAACATGAAATGTGAATCTCTCCCGGAATATGAATCTCCTTAAACCTGAACTACGAATGGCCTGATTCTCTTTAAAGATACATAGACACCTTAGGGTTGGCCACATTTTTGAAAATGTTTTTTCTTGTGCTAATTTGCTGCCAAAGAATACTCATGATAACATTAAGTGTTGAAAACAATCCTCAAGGGTTTCAAAGTAATCTCATGATATCGCTTGAAACACATCATAAATCACTCGAGTTGTCAAATGCAAAGATTGAGTTATGACCCATGTCATTCATGTTGAGTTGAGGGGGAGTTGAAAACATTTGTGTGCTCTCATCGAGCCGCTCATAGGAGAAACATGTTGTTGAAAAGGGAAAAAAATGAGCTCGCTAGATTGAAAACCCTCAAGGGCGGTGTGGGCTACCACAGCCCTGGGTGGATCGGGGCAGCCCGAAAAATCGCACGCCTCATTTGAATCGAGTCAAAAAAAGTTTGAAGAGTCGCCACCCGGATTTGTGGTTCATCACCCGAGAAACCGTTTTGTTTTGAAAATGATCGATTTGAATTGAAAACCAGAGATTCGTTTCGGGATTCAGAAGCCAC
The DNA here is from genome assembly GCA_020567845.1 of Rhododendron henanense subsp. lingbaoense. NCBI lineage: Eukaryota > Viridiplantae > Streptophyta > Magnoliopsida > Ericales > Ericaceae > Rhododendron > Rhododendron henanense. Next base: position 5,243,926 of record CM036315.1, read on the forward strand.
GTTACGAGGGGGGAAGGGTTTTACGGCACCCCCCTCGCCCGATACGGGATTGGTCTCTACTAAACGTTTGTGGGATTTTTTCAAAAGGATTTTGTTTCATTAGACATGTAGCATTTATTCACAGGTATATCACATAAGAGGTGTATGCCAGTGCATGTGTACAGGAGGTGATGAAAATGGTTAAGGAATGCAAGATGACATAAAAATGAAACCCTGCCACTGACTTCACTCTCGAGCGCTCAGGAGTGGTCCCGAGCGCTCGGGAGTGTTGCTGCTCGACCTGCAAACTTTGTTAGGCATAAACAGGATATAACACTAAACTGTAAAATGATGTGGTTGCTTTGAAAATATCATAGGCTCAGCAGAGGACTTGATAGACTGAGATAGGACCTCAATCTTTCAAATCATGCATCCCTGCCACTGCAAAGTTAGATCTGCATCTTTAAAGAGCAAATGGACACATCCCTGCATGCAGAAAGTCAAAAAACACAGCAAAATGGGGAGAATAATGGACTGCAGTAGCATGCAAGCACTCCCGAGCGCTCAAGAATAGTTCCAAGCGCTTGGGAGTGAGCTGCATGTCAGCTTATTTTCAAACAGGAAATGACATTATCTTGACATGTAGACACCCTTGTTTTGATCTTTCCCAGGAGAAGATCTTCTTTTTAACCTTGGAAAATCTTATTCTTACTTGAAACTTGGTGAGAAACATCTCTGTTTTAAGAAAACCAATTTTCCATGTCTGCATGCCACAATAAAACCATTTCATTTAAGAATGCACCTTACCCCAGTCTGCTGTTTACCAAAAATGCCATGCATGGAACTGGAAACAGTCCCGAGCGCTCGGGAGCGCTCGAGAGTGTTTCCAGTAGGTTTTCAAAAAATGCTTTGTTAACCCCTTGCTCTTGTTTTTACACTAAGGTCTCCCATCCATGCACCCAGTATTAAGGACTGGGACAGGCTAAGAGACCTCCCTCAGAAGGGAAAAAATAGCCTGTTGCTTGAGATTAAAGTAGAAAAATTTCTACCTTTGATTGGAACTTTGCTCCTTGAATGGCTTTGAAAAGTGGATGAAGAGAGAAGAATACAAGAAATCGGAAACTAGGAGTGTTCTGAATTCCTTGCATTTCCCTTGATCTTTTGATCTTTGCAAGTTTTTGTTTTTGAAAACCCTTTTAGTTGGAAGACAAGTTTGGTGCTTGAGAGAGTTTTTGAACCAGAGAGGGGGTTTCTAGAGAGAGAGATTTCGTGGTTCAAATGCCCAGACCAGAGGCTATATATATAGCAAGATATAACCTATGGTTTCACTTGAAAATGAAATCAAATAAAATCTTTTATTTTGGGGGGAAAATCTTCATCCTCTGATCCTCTGCCACCAGAGGTTGAGTGTTGACTGAACATCAGCCGGCTCAAAATGACTGTAATGATGGGTTGCATGGATAGTGGGAAGCCTTGCCATCCATATGGCAGCACAGAGGACTCGAGCGCTCGAGAGTGGTCTCGAGCGCTTGGGACTTCACTCTCGAGCGCTCGGGAGTGAGCCATGTCCCTGGTTTTGAAAAATGGTTCAGAGCGCTCAGGACTGCTCCCAAGTGCTTGAGATTGGTTTTGACCCTTTTATTTCCCTTTTCAAATCCTTCAAGAAGCATTGTCCTAATTAATCCAAGGCTTGTCTTAATCCGAAATCATCATCGGGGAGCCTCAGGGCCACAAATCAAGGAAATTCGACGAGTCCAAAGTGGGGTGTCTACAGTTGCCCCTCTTTGGGCGACGCTCGGCATCATATCTGGATACGAGTGATGTCCAAAGATTGAGACAGCCCAATTCAAGCCAAATCAAATCCTTAATTCAAAAGACAAATGCGAGTGGAGACATTCAATGCATGAGGTCGTGTCCTTTCGGACTGCCTACGTACCCTTTTCTGCAGGGATCAGACCAGCGTAGTTCTTTGGGGCAAATGCAAACACGTGTAATGCATGCAGCAGAAAGTATCGACAAGACTTTGATAAGATAAACACACAGAGGGTCCACCTGTTACTCTGTTTGGTGGACAAAACAAGGATAAGATATCACCTTGTTGGATAAAATGTTTGTAAATGCGTTGAAGGAGCTAAAATAAGACTATTTTATTGACCACGAGTGAAATGCTTAATTATTAAGCACATCCCAAAAATAGATTAATGAATAAAGATTGGTGCCGATTGCTCTGTTTCAACAAGGACGAATAATAGAACTGAGATTGATTTTGTAAAAAGCCTCGACATTGCCATAATCAATAGAAAGTGAAATAAGCGGGGAACCAAAAACTTTGGCACGGCAACCGAAAACTGAGTCGAGCGCTTTGGACCACTCCCGAGCGCTCGGGAGTGGTGTCGAGCGCTCGGGATCGTTACTGGGGCCCGCCACTCCTTCGTCTACCTTTTCCAGATCTGGGGCCTTAAACCCGTTTCTAAGCGCTCGAGAACCAGAAACGTACGGCCGTCTTCCTGCCCTCGATCTCTCAAACGACCTCTCTCTCTCTCTCTCGACTGATCTCTTCTCTCTCGACTGAAATGGCTCGATTCGAAGATCTTGACGTCTTGTCGATCTTCCGGTGGGCCGTGGTGGTTCACGAAGTACGAAGAAAGGGGCCGAAGGCCTCGTGGGTAGGAGTAGGTGAGGTAGTGGCTGGAGGTGGGAACGGGGCGGCACCCAGCAACGTGACGGCTGCCGTGGGTGGCGCGGTGGCGATGGGTGAGGCCAACGGTGGTCAGGCTGCGCCCGGCGATGGGAGGGTCACCGGCGAGGACCCAGTGACGGTGGGTGGCGGTGAGGGAGGTTCAGCAGTGGTAGCGGAGGCGAGCAGGGGTTCGGTGGTAGTAGGGGGGGTTGACAAGAGTATGGCTGCACGTGGGGATGACGACAGCCGGGCTGCGGGTAGCAGGGAGGCCTCGGGCAGCGGGGGTGGTGCCGCGAGCGGTAGTGGAGGTGCTACGAGTACTCCTCCCACTCCTACCGTGGAGGAGTTGCTCGCGGCCGCGGAGCGGGCCGGTGACGAGCGACGGGTCGAGGCTAGGAGCGAGACGGTGGTGGGTGGCCGCGTTGTCGCCACCCCCGCCTTGAGATCAACAGCGGCGGTACCAAGGGGAGGAGACAGCGGGATTGGGGCCTCACGTCCCGTTCCCTTCGAGGAGGGGGACTTCTTGGATTCCGCGGAGCCGCGGGATATCCTAGACGCACTCGGCCTCGACTCTGGGGTTGCGGCTGTGTTGAGGGCTGCTTAGACACTCGAGGATCGGACGTCGGCGTTCCTGTTGGGGGCTTTGCTGATCGGCGCGGGGGCGTCGGATGTGGGAGGACACGGGGTAGAGGAGGAGGAGGCGGAGGAGATGGAGATGGAGGGGCCAGAGCCAGAGGTGACCGTTGAGGCGCGGGTCACCGCGGTCGACGAGGTGAGGGCTTACTTGAAAGGGGAACGCCCTGGGTTCGCGATCGCGACTTACGCTCCACGAGCTCACTTTTTCGAGTCGGTAGGGATGGATAGCTACACCCCTGCTCGAGCCGACTACTCTAAGGACTTGCTTCTGCGCGATCGCGATTCGCACATCTCCTCAGGCTGGACCACGGTGAGTTTCGACGGCTTTAACTCTTGAATTCAATACATGAGTTCATTTGCCAATTGCTTTATTGACGTTAATGCCATTTCTTTGCTTTGTTGAAACAGCGCACGATAGACATATACGGCCACGGGGGTTCAGCCAGCTCGCTGAAATACTTCAAGGCGCTGCCCCAAAGAGTACAGGCGTTGGTGGAGGCTGCGGGCTTCAGGCTATTCATCCAGTTGATGACGGTGGTGAGGGTCGACCGTGCCGTGCTTACAGCGCTGATGGAGAGGTGGTGGGACACCACCAACACCTTCCACTTTCGGTTTGGGGAGATGACGCTGACACCTCTCGACTTCGCAGCGATCACAGGGCTGAGGGTGGGAGGAGAGCTGATCCCCTATGACTCGAGCTTGGTGCTGGACGACGCGGCCTTGCAGTGGTTCCTCGGGCGGGTCCCACGCCACAACAGAGGGATGGCGGCGTACGGGCAGTTCGTGGAGTACTGGGACCACGAGCCCGCAGACGGTGAGGATGGCCCGGGCGTACTTGTTATACCTATTTGGGGCTTCTCTGTACCCGAATAGGCGGTCGTGAGTCCACCTCTGCTACTTGGCGGGCCTAGTTGACCTGAGGACAGCAGGGCGGTTCGACTGGGGAGGGGGTGCTCTGTGCACCCTCTACTGCTTTCTAGGGGCAACTTCTCGCGGGGTTGGTGACACGATCGGCGGCTACTGGAGGATAGTCAAGGTATGATTTATGCTTTAGATTACTTTCCATTGCTCATTCATTGAAATATATGTTTGAAATTGAATTGACTTGAATTCGACCATTTGCAGCTTTGGGCTTACGAGGTTCTCGGGATGTTCCCGCCCGAGAACACCTGCAAGGACCCGAACTTACTTCCTCACAGGTTAGCTTGGAGCAAGGCGTACAGGAGGGCGAAGGAGCGACGAGGAGAGGTGATGACCTTCCGGCGCTGGCTGGACAACCTGACGGGTGTCGCGGTATGATCTGTGCTCATTCCTTTTCTTTTCCACATTTGATGTATACTTTTATTGATGCTCCAAAATTCGAAATGCAGGTTCACTGGGATAGGTGGTCGAGGATGGAGGCCGACTTCCTTCTGAGGAGTCGAGAGGTGACGAGGAGCAGGGTGCTGCTGGAGTGTCCCCTGGGCTAGCAGTGGTACCTGGGGGATCGGGTGACCCGACAGTCACTCGGTCTCCCAGTGTTCGTGGTACCGGGGCCACTTCCTCCACGCGTGCAGAGGACGGAGACTTATACCCGTGCTGAGCTTGAGCAGTTCACGGTGCCTGACACCGACTTGGAGAGGTACCTCCGACGTATGCTGGACTATGTGGCTTACCAAGACGGGTACCTGGCTACGGGCTTGGGGGTGGAGGAGGAGTTAGAGAGGCGAGTGGTTGAGGGAGGGCGAGGTCCCGGCGCTGGAGGAGAGACTGGAGTGCGAGGCCGCGGCGGTCGGTCTACACGAGGTAGGGGGCGAGGTGGTAGACAGCCTGCTGGCGGGCGAGGTGTTAGTCCACCAGGCGGAGGGGAGAGTGGCACGAGGGTGCCGGAGGCAGCGGAGGCCTCAGTTTCGTCCGTGCTGCCGACGTTGGAGTGGACCATAGGGGTGACCAGGCCTAGTGGGTGGTGGACCATATGAAATGCATGCATATTTCATATTACAATGATCAAATTTACTTTCTATTATGCATGAGATGATATGATGTTTATGATGTGCAGCCACAGCCACAACGTTCAGCTAGGAGACAGCCACCGGCTACCACGAGCTCTCCGGCTTCCGCCAGCACGAGAGGTCGAGGGACACAGAGAGTGTCGCGGCCTGCTGCGGAGGCCAGACAGTTTGAGGTTTTGCCCAGGGCGGTGTCCCAGCGGAGACTTGCTCACGCAGAGCCAGAGGAGTCTGAGGAGGGGACAGAGGAGGAGACAGAGGAGTCTTCTGAGTCACGCATTTTAGGGACGTCAGACTCAGAGACTGCTTCTGGCTCTCCTAGCGAAGATGACAGCGATGACGGCGACGAGAGTGAGAGCACAGAGCCCGAGGGCCACCAGCGAAAGAGGACTCGTCGAGACTGAGCCTTAGGTTTTTGCTTTGCTAGCTTTCTAGTACATAGGCCTGCGTGCCAACGTAGTTGTAGCTTCTAGACCTGCGTGCCTTGATTTTGTTTGGGCCTGCGTGCCCCGGTAGTTAGGATTGGGCACGTGTTTGCCCCAGCTTTTGTACTTCCCTCTTTGCTCATTGTAAATACCGTATTCATTTATGAGAATTTGCACTTTTGTTCTTTTTATTCATTCGCACCCCCATTATAGAATTGTATTTTATGAATATGCTCGTCTAGCTTGAAAGAAAGTAAAGAGCACGCGAATTTCAACCGATACTCTCAAAGTAAGAATGAAAACATGACCTTATTCACAGATAGACCTTTTAACGATCGACTATAGAAAATCGGACTTAAGGGCATTTGATTGCCATAGAACGCACCATGCAGTCAATAATGAGCGTTATGACCTGCGAGGACTATTGGAATTACACAAATGCCCTTGACACGAAGATCGACACTCACTTACACTTGAAAACGATGATTTTTGGGACGAATGAACGATGAAAACTTGAACTAAGGACATTAACGTGCATCTGATCACGTCGTACAGTCACTAATGCACGTCGTGCCCTATACGCATCGCTGGACTCAACCAAATACGCTTAACGTGGATTTTGACATACTCACGGAGGAAAAACTTCGAAAATCTTGGTATTTTTGAGGAAAATGGATGAATACACGAGAAAACGCATCACGGAAACTGTTGTATTCCCTGGGTACAAGTTAGGAGCCTTCTGATCTGAGCTACATTCATTTACAAGGTTGAATTGAGGTTGGAAAGTTGAGAATCAAAACCTGCTGTAAACAGCAGCACTCTCGAGCGCTCGAGAGTGGTCTCGAGCGCTCGAGAGTGGTCTCGAGCGCTTGGGACTTCACTCCCGAGCGCTCGGGACTACTGCTGTCTGCAGTCTCCTGTTTCTTCCCAATGCCACTCACTAGCTATCCCCACGTTGTTTTCTTCTGCATGCATACTTCCAAGGTGCTTTGTAACCCTGCACTAACTGTTTCCCAGGGGAAATGGCTTCCCAAAGTAAGACTTGAGCTTTTCCAATACTTTTTCAAACTTCCAAAGTTTGAATTTTTTGAAATTGTCTTGAAAATGTTAGGTTTGATGAGTTCCAAGGCTGGTGGGAAGTGGCATTGTATCCCCCAGGCCTCTATAAATACCGAGTCTTGCTTTGGGAAGCCACTCACACCTCATTTCATCATTCTCCTCTCAAAAATCCTTCCTTGTCATGGCTCTACTGAACCAAGCCTTGCTTCGTCCTTGGTTGGACAGCCTCGAAGGCATCGACTGGCTGAACTTCCGAGGGCACCGCCTTTACGCCCTAAAACATCTCCGAGAGGTCGCAATCCGTCCTATCTTGCTACATGCAGCGGCGCGCTTTTGGGATCCCGAAGTGCATGTCTTTCGCTTTGGTTCTCAAGAGCTGTGCCCCACCGTCGAGGAGTTCCATATCTATCTTGGGAGTCACGAGTCCGCTGAGCCCGTTGTTCCCATGATCAAGGAGAGTATGAAGAACGTTCTCAAAGCCAAACTGGGTATCAGTAGAAATACTGCTGAGTTTCTCACTCGGGGCAATGCCATCAACATCGTGCAGTTGTATGAGACGTTCAGTCCACCTGGTGACTTGACAGACTTTGAGTATCAAGGTCGTCGAATGATGGCCTGTTGCATTTGTCTCCTGGCAGCCTTCCTGCTAGTTCCGTCCATTGGTCAGCCCAACTCTTTATTGGTGGGGTTGCTGCTCAGATTGAGGCTCGCAAGGATGTTGCACCTTTGGTTCTTGCCGAAACCTTGATGGGGTTAGATGTTGTTCATGCCGGCCGCACAAGGGTTTTTGGTGGTAGCCCGCTGTTGCTGCAGGTTAGGGACCTCACTCAACTCTCCTTTTTCTATTTCTCTCATTCATTTTACCTCAACGCTCGGTTTAGGTTTTATCTGGCTCCTTACTTGTTTTCTCTCTTTTCTGGTATATGTGGCTTTGCGACAAATTGAATCTGCTGACACCTCCGACCAATGATTGGTGGTATCGTGTAAGCGGATGGAACCGTCCCTTTCAAGTGATGTACAGTAACGAAGATGACTGGGCTGATTTCCTTGCTTCTACGGAGGAAGATGACATTGCTTGGCGGTGCCATTGGCTGAGTGTAGACACCCCAATTTGAACTTGTCGAATTTCCTTGATTTGTGGCCCGGAGGCTCCCCGATGATGACTTTGGATTGAAACAAGCCTCACGCCGATCGAGACTTTGCTCCTTGAAAGATTTGAAAAGGGAATAAAAATGGTCAAAAGCTTTTCCAAGCGCTTGAGAGTAGTCCCGAGCGCTCAAAACCATTTTCCAAAAACCTCTGGCCTGGCTCATTCTCGAGCGCTCGAGAGTGAAGTTCCAAGCGCTCGAGACTGCTCCCGAGCGCTCGAGACTGATGTGTTGCCCAATGGATGGCAGTATCACCCACTACCCATGCAACTCATCATTACCACCATTTTGAGCCGGCTGATAGTTCAGTCAACACTCAACCTCTGGTGGCAGAGATCTTCAGGCCAAGGATTTTGCTATTTTAAAATGTTTTATTCAAAACCATTTGATTTCAAAACTATAGGTTATTTTGCCTATAAATAAGAGGGTCTGGTTTCAGGGCAAAGGGCTACGAAATTCTTCTCCTGGGAGAACCCCATTCTCTGCTCTCTCTCTCTCTCTCTCTCTTGTTAAAAACCAAAAACTTCCAAACTCACTTTCCAAACTTCAAAGGTTTTAGAAATCACCAAGGAAAAGGGCAAGAAATCCAGAACACTCTCTGCTTCTGATTTCTTGTACTCTTCTCTCTGCATCCACCTTTCAAAGCTATTCCAAGGAGCAAGGTTCAAGTAAAAGGTAGAAATTTTCACCTTTGATCATAAACAAAGAGGCTGTTCTTCCCTTCTGAGGGGGGGTCTCTCAGCCTGACCCAGTCTTCAATATTGGGTGCAAGGTTGGGGGACCTCAGTGTAAAAGCAAGAGCAATGGGGTACAAAAATTTTTTTTATCAAAACCCTCACTGGAACCACTCTCGAGCGCTCGAGAGTGCTCCCAAGCGCTCGGGACTGTTCCTAGTTTCATGCATGGTCCTTTGTCACATAGTAGGTTGGGAATGAGGCGTACTCTTTAAAGAAATGGTTTCATTTTGGCATGCATGCACAAGGAAGTCATTTTCCACTAAAACAGAAGCATTTCTCACAAGTTTTCATGTAAAATAAGGTTTTTCCAAAGTTAAAAGATGTTCTCCTCTTGGGAAACATCAAAACAATGGTGTTTGCATGTCAATTCAGTACCATTTCCTGTTTGAGAGCAAGCTGACATGCAGCTCACTCCCAAGCGCTCCGAACCATTCCCGAGCGCTCGGGAGTGCACGCATGCCATTGCATCCCATTTTTCCAGTCTGCTGTGTTCTCTGGTTTCTGCATGCATAAGTGTAGCCTGTTGCTCTTTTAAATTTATAGATCTAGCCTTGTTGAGGCAGGGATGCATGATCTGAAAGATTGAAGGCTTAGCTCAGTCTTTCAAGTCCTCTGCTGAGCCAGTAGTGTACTTAATATCATTTCAGTTTCCAGCTTTGCATTATATTCTGTCTGTGCTAACAAAGTTTTGCAGGTTGAGAGTGTCAGCACTCCCAAGCGCTCGGGACCACTCCCGAGCGCTCGAGAGTGAATCCAGTAACAGTGTTGCATTTTCAGTCATCTTGCATATTTTGCATGGCTATTTCATCCTCCCCTGTACACATGCACATGCATGCACTTCCTATATGGTATTACTGTGGATACTTGCTAGCTGGTTAAAATGAAACAAAATCCCTTTTAAAAATCTCACAAACGTTTAGTAGAGACCGATTTCGAATCGGGCGAGGGGGGTGCCGTAAAACCCTTCCCCCCTCGTAACGTGGCTTCCGGACCCTCAAAACGATCTCTGGTTTTCAATTTCAAATCAATCATTTTCAAAATAAAACAGTTTCTCGGGTGATATACCACAAATCCGGGTGGCGACTCTTCAAATCAAACCAAAATGATTTTTCAAACCATTTTATCCAAAACGGCACGAGGCGCGCGATTTTAATCCAAAATTGGGCCGCCCCGATCTCTAGAGCACCCGGGGCTGTGGTAGCCCACACTGAGGCTTCCTGCTATGACTACTGGTAATATGGGTTCGATGTACGTGCTTGTGGCTGGCCTGACAGGCTTCTCCTTCTATTCACCTTTCCGCATTCTCCGTCAGTTTGGACTTAGCCAAGAAGTGCCGCCGCCGGGCTCTGAAGTGCTTCGTCTCCCTCCCTTCACCATTCCGGGCCTTCGGAGTTATGTTCGATCGTGGGGGACTCGTAGGACTGAGCCAAGTGACCCACTCTTCTCTATTGCTTCGACCGGAAGGTACCGCAAATGGCTAAGGAGAGATGTGGAAGCAAGGATGGGTTGACTGCTTCTTTGCCGTTCTTTGAAATAAAGAGTGTATTTTAAATGCGTGCTTTCCATTTTCATGCTCAGCTTGTAATAAAGAAATAATCTGAATAAAATCGACTGATTAAGGGTTTCCCCCTTTCGGTTCATTAATCGCATGCGCCTTTGAGAAAACATTCTGACTTTTCAATTTGGGTTTTGATCTTTTTGATTTTTAGGACCGAACCTCAGTGTGAGATTGCCTATGCAGGAAAGGGAATCAGGCCCATACGTATTTCAGGCTAGGGTTCGCTCGGGTATTTACACTCTCCTTTTGCGCTCTAAATTTTGCCTAGCACCGCCCTTTCGGGTTTTCGGCCTAGCGAGCTCTTTTTCGACTTTTCGCCTTAACTTTTGCCTAAGCTGCCCTTTCGGGTTTTCGACCTAGCAAGCTTGCTCTAATTTTTGCCTGAGACCGCCCGTCCTTGCGGTTTTCGGTCCAGCGAGCTCTCTCAAGGGTAATACCGCTTTAAGTTGATCCAAATTGACAAGGTTTGAGAATTCGTTGCCGTCAAGGTCGATGATTGAGGCCGCTCCTCCGGAGAGAATGGTCTTGATGATGTAGGGGGGCCCACTTAGGTCGGAACTTCACTCATAGATCAAAAACTGGCGCACGAATTTCCTTGACTACCATGTCTCCCTCTTGTAGGTCCCTCGACTTTACTTTCTTGTTGAATGCTCGGGCGATCCTTCGTTGATAACCCTGAATGTGGTACAATGCTCGCAGCCTCCTTTCATCGAATAGCATGAGCTCCTCGAACCTTCCACTGATCCATTCGGCCTCATCCACTCCGCACTCAGCCATGACCCTCAGAGATGGAATTTCTAGCTCGATAGGGAGAACGGCTTCCATACCGTATACCAAAGAATAGGGTGTTGCCCCTGTCGGTGTACGGATAGACGTCCGGTATCCCCACAAAGCTAGTGGTAGTTGTTCGTGCCAATTCCTAGCCGACTGAGTAGTCCTTTCGAGAATCGTCTTGATGGTCTTGTTCGCTGCTTCGACTGCCCCATTTGTTTGTGGCTGATAAGTGGTCGAATGATGCACTTGAATCTTAAACTCGTCAAAGAGTTCCAAAACTTTTCCCTTGAAGTGAACACCATTATCAGATACGAAGGCTTGAGGGACCCCATACCGATAAATGATGTTTTGCCTGATAAAATGAGCCACTTGAATTGCCGTCAAAGTCTTGTATGAAGCTGCTTCGACCCATTTGGTGAAGTAATCGACTGCTACCAAGATGAACCTGTGACCGTTAGAAGCCACGGGTGTGATCTTTCCAATAACATCAATGCCCCAAGCGGAGAATGGCCATGGTGTTGCCATTGAGTGTAACTCCGAGGGCGGGACATGGATAAGATTGGCATGGGTCTGGCACTTATGACACCGGCGCACATACTCGATGCAATCTGTCTCCATGGTTGACCAATAGTATCCCAGCCTCAAAACTTTCTTTGCTAGCATCATTCCATTCATGTGGGGTCCACAAACACCTTCATGAACTTCTTCCATTACTGCTCTCGACTCGTCACCGTGAATACACAACTTGTGAACCCCGCACGGAGATCGCCGATACAATTTCCCACCGCAGATAATGTATTGAGATGCCAGTCGTTGCAAAGCGATCCGATCCTTCTTGGTTGAATCTGCAGGGAACTCCCCCTTTTCGACAAAATTCCAAATATCATGGAACCAAGGGAGCCCATCGTCTGGCTCGTCAATGTTCATGACATAGTCGTACACATGCTTTCCCTTCTGCTCAATCATGACTGGTCTCAGCTTTACCCCGATTGGAAGTTCCAGCATGGATGCTAAAGTAGCCAGGGCGTCCGCAAAGCAGTTCTTCATCCTCGGTACATGTGTGAAGGTCACCTTTTTAAAATTCGGGATAAGCTCGTCGAGCTGCTGATGATATGGCTTCATCTTTTCGTCCCTAACTCTCCATTCTCCGTTTGCTTGCGACACAACCAAGTTGGAATCCCCCACGACCTCTAGCACCTTGACTCCAATCTCCAGTGCAGCTTCCATTCCCACAATACATGCTTCGTACTCTGCCTCGTTGTTCGTGACTTCGAAGTTTAACTTGAAAGTGAGGGGGATATGCGACCCCTCAGGTGAGACTAGCAGTATGCCAATCCCAAAGCCCTTCTGATTAGCGGCTCCATCGAAGTACAACGTCCACGTTTCATCGACTGCTGTCATTACGTCTTCATCAGGAAATTGAAATTATGTGTGCTCCGGTCCCTCAATCGGACGATCTGCTAAGAATTCTGCAACGGCCCTGCCTTTCACTGACTTTCGGGTGACATACTTGAGTTCAAACTCCGCCAATAAGAGCAACCAACGTGCTAGCTTAGCGGTAAGTGCTGGCTTCTCGAATAGATATTTGAGGGGATCCATCCGAGAAATCAGTATCACCGAGTAAGACAGCATGTAGTGTCTCAACTTCTTTGTGGCCCATACAAGTGCCCAGCACGTCTTTTCTAATGAAGTGTACCGCTCTTCACTTCCCACCATCTTTTTGCTCAAGTAGTAAATCGCCCTTTCAACCCCATCTTCTCCCTCTTGTGCCAGCATGCACCCCATTGACGATGGCGTGACGGACAAGTACAGGATCAGAGGTTTTCCCGGGATGGGCGGCATCAAGATTGGAGGATTCTGGAGATAAGTTCGTACTGCTTCGAAGGCCTTCTGACACTTGTCGTTCCATTCGAACTTCACATCTTTCTTGAGTAGTCAAAATAATGGTTCACACATCAAGGTTAACTTGGCGATGAATCGACTGATGAATTGAATTTTTCCCAAGAAGCATTGGACCTCCTTCTCGGATTGGGGTGGCTCCATCTCAAGAATGGCTTTGATCTTAGAAGGATCCACCTCAATCCCCCTGGTCGTGATCATGAATCCAAGCATCTTACCAGCCGTGACTCCGAACGTGCATTTCTGCGGGTTTAGACGCATCATGTACTTCTGAATCCTTTCCAAGAACTTTCTCAACGCTGGGAGATGATCCTTCCGTTCATTTCCCTTCACTATCATGTCATCGACATATACCTTGACCTCCTTATGAATCATGTCATGCAGCAGTGTCGTAGCACCCCTTTGGTACGTAGGACCGGCATTTTTCAATCCAAATGGCATAACCCGATAACAGTATGTTCCCCACTCGGTGATGAATGTAGTCTTTTCTCTGTCTTTCGGAGCCAAGAGAATCTGGTTGTACCTAGAGAAACCGTCCATGAAGGATAGCAAAGCATGCCCTGCAGTGTTATCGACAAGTATATCTATATGTGGCAATGGAAAATCATCCTTGGGGCTCGCTTTGTTCAGATCTCTAAAATCGACACACACTCTGATCTTTCCGTCCTTTTTGGGGACGGGCACGATGTTTGCAACCCAAGTGGGGTACTCAGTTACCATTAGAAAACCTGCGTCGATTTGCTTTGTGAGTTCCTCTTTTATCTTTAATACCCAATCGGGCCGCATTTTTCTCAGTTTCTGTTTAACGGGTTTTGCATCGGGATAGAGAGGGATCCTGTACTCGACTATTTCTGGGTCGATTCCGGGCATATCCGCATGGAACCAAGCAAAAACTTCTTTGAATTCTTTTAATAAATCAATGAGCTCTTGAAGCTCACTGGGAGACAGCCCGGAACCGACCTGAACCAATCGAGGGTTCTCCTCATCACCCAAGTTTATCGAGATTATCTCTTCCTTTAGAGGCTGAGCATGCCTTTCGTTTGCACGCTCGATGAGGGAACGGATTTCCTTGGGAATGTCCCCATCGAAATCTATTCCTTCATCGTCGGGATCCAAGCAATTTATTTCAAAATCCGGCAAGTAAGCAAAGGCATCATTCATTTCATTGATAGGCTCCTCGGAAGGAGGGAATACAGCGGTGGACTCAAATTCAAAGTAAAAGCTACGGTGGGGAGGGCCAATAGGCACGAACTCCGACTCAGCGCTAGACGAGGAGTCAGTATCAGACTCAGACTCGGACTCGGTGTTAGTGTCGTGAGTGCGCTTTACAAGTGGAATGAAAGTGCAGTTTTCATAAGTGCCTACAGCCTCCACAATGAGCTTAGAAGGGTCTTCCATCTCTTCTTCTTCTCCCAGCATGAGCACAGCAGCATCGTCCATCATACCCCCCGATTCCTCGTCCCCGAACAGAGATTGGAGACTACCCAAACCAAAAGCTTCTAGCCAATCCAGTGCTTCAGACAGCTCCTCTATCTTTGTTACCTCTTCATCACTATGCCAGGTGTCATTGGCAAAGATTTCAAACCCAGGATATTTCACCTTTGTCTTAACATCCACAAAAGGCTCGGGTTCCCCTTGATACAGTGCTTCCTTCTCCTTCAGCTTCACTCCGGCCGCATGAGCCCGGGGGCGGTTGCGCCACCTTTTTGCCGGATCACTCTTCTTGAGCTCGTAACCCAGGCCAAAGCGCTCATTGCTTCCAGGGAAATGAGGGAACTCGGAGACTCCTTGCCCATAGAGTCCCAAGCCCATGCCTGGCAGGTAATTCATTCGCTTCATGATTTCCAACGCCGCGGAGCTCACCAAGAAACCATCTTCAGCCCGGATGGTGCAAACCTTCGAGGTTATGACAGCAAACCCCCCCATGGCTATGTCTTCTTCTCCGTGCACGATTTCCAGAAGTGGGGAGTTATCCTCGGAGTGAGGACGGATACCAGAGTCCCCATGGATGATAAGAGTCCTGGAATCCAATCCCAGGATAAGCTTTTGGTGCAGCGTGGATGGTACTCCCATGACATCAGAACGGTGCAGCCACGGCCTCCCCAGCAAGAGGTTGAATGAAGCAGGGATTTCTAGGACACAGAATTCCACAGTAGTCTTGAACTTTCCAGCTGCCAGCTCTTAATTGACCGTTCCTAGGACATCGCGTCGTGTGTTATCATAAGCGCGGACGCCCAGAGTTGACAGCGCAAAGTCCTTATTTTTGAGGCCCAGACAGTAAGCAGTGCGGAGAGGGCACACATTGATGGCTGAACCATTGTCTATGAGTATCGCGGGGACCCACTTTCCCAGGCATTTCATGGTCACATGGAGAGGCTTATTGTGATCTGCTCCCTCAGGCGGGAGGTCTTTCTCGGTGAAGGACAAGGTGTGTTGGGTGAGGTTTGGGGTTATGAGGGCGATTAGGGCTTCCGGGGCCATGTCGGAAGGGACTTCGAATTTAGAGAGAGTGTTGACGAGCCTCCGGCGGTGCTCGCGGGATGCTGCCAACACTCCTCACATGGACATGCGGACAGGGGTTTCATGGAGTTGCTGGATGATGGGGTCGGTGCTGGCAATTGGGTTTTGCTGCTGAGAGGCACTGGGATTTGAGTTGACAAATGGGTTAAGGTTGATGGATGGGTTAGGTTGGACTGGAGGGTTAGTGGAGTTGGAGGGGTTATTTTATGGAGTAGGTGGGATAGGGGTGTTCGGATTTGCGGAGTTGACAGGGTTCGCGGGAATGCCAGGATTATTCTGCTGTGGTGGAGGGGCTCGGGATGAGCTTCCCTGCTGGAGGTTGGTAGGCTGGTATACCCTTCCGCTCCTGGTAAGATTACTGATTGTCTTGGGGGCGGGCTCCCACCAAGAACCTTCCCAGAAGTTGGAGAGATCAGTATCAGCCTTGCGCTTTCCTTTGTCGAGCTTCGTCTTTTCCAGAGTGTCATTGAGAATTTCCATTTCCAGCGCATTCCATATGTTCTCCTCTTCTAACGAATTCCAAAAGTTGACGTTGTTGTTGTTGTTGACTTGAAGGGACCCTTCATCTATCATAGCCTTGTTGACGGTTAGTTCTTCTCCGTCCACCCACACGTTCACCAATTCAGACTTGCCCCATAGGTCTTCAGGATCTAGCACACAGATGTTGGGTTCATCGGGAATCTCAACTATCGGTTGAGGGAAAAACTCATTAATAATGTACTCCTGCGGACAGAAGATATGATCCATCACATGGTTAAGAACATCGGAATTTCCAGTGAGATTGACGATGGTTGTGACAGAGAGTCCCAGGAACATGCGAGGGTTGATTAAGTCCATTTCTTGCTCTACTTCCTCCTCTCGAAAAAGGCATGCCAAAGATGTCTTGTCCAAAGGGTCGGAATCGTCCATCCAATGCCACCCATTGGGCTCGGGCTTCCACTCATCTTCATCGTCGACCGGTTCAGGTTCCATGAACAGAGCAAATAGAGAATATCCGTCCAACGGGTCAGCCATCATTTCTCCCCAATTCTGTCTCCAATCACCTTGTTCCAACTCTTCTACTTGGTGAGGGTCAAGTGCCACAGGCCACACTCCAGTGATAAGAGCCTGGTTTTCCACTGCAAAGAAGTCGCTTGCTAGATCCTCCGATCTCCTTTGGAAGTCCCATTCTACAATTTCGAGTGCACAGACAGCATCCTCGGCCGGTATCTCGACAGTCAGTTTGGGTTGGGTAGCAGGAATGATGTAAAGGCTTGGGTTAAAAGGGTGGCTTAGGGAAATGTGATTGGTGTGGGTGTTCGAATGTTTAGGGAGCGGATTGGAGACTGTATTGGGTTTTTGTGGAGGCATGGGGAGGGTCTTGTTATCAATGAGGTCCTGGATGGCATGACGAAGGCGGAGGCAGTTGTCAGTTAGATGGCCCACGTTCTAGTGGTAAGCACAGTATGCATTAGGATTGTGGGATGCAGGGAGTTTTTGAGGTAGGGGAGTAGGGGTAAGTGGCTTGAGCACGCCACTTTCGACCAACTTCTCGAGCACAGCAGAGAGAGGTGCTGAGAATTGAGCGAAAGTGCGAGGTTGAGACCGAGGTTGACTGGTTTGGGTTACAATCTGGTTGACAGGCTCGGCTTGGGTTGTGCTCGAGGAGACGTTGGGAAGGTTGGTGTAGCCGAAGTTGCCGAACAGGGCGCTGCTGTTACCAGAGTAAACTTTCTTGGGTTTGGGGGCAGGTTCGGGCTTGTCGAGGATTCCTAGCTTGACCGATTCTTCGACGGCTAAGCCTGTATCGAAGAATGTTTTGAAGTCTGAGCAGGCCTGCGCCATAACCATATGCCTCGCAAGATTTGGCTGAAGGTTCCGGACAATCATTCGGATTTGATCCCTGTCCGTCGGCCTGTCCTTCATCTGAGCTGCCTTCGCTCTCCACCTTTTCACGAAATCTGCAAAAGATTCTTTGGCTTCCATCTTCGTAGACTCCAGTTCACGGGTGGTGACTTCGAGCTGGATATTATAGTCATATTGCGCTATGAAAGCCGCACATATGTCCTCCCAAGATCATTTCTTCCTTTCATCCAGCGAAGTGAACCAGTGCAGAGCATGACCTACCAAGGTCTGTGAGAACATCTAAGCCATGGCATCCTTCTCTACTGTCACGACCTGGATTTTTAACATAGAAATAAATAACTTATTGAAATAAAGAACCATGCTTGCCATCGTATTCCCAAAATAATGTCCCTCCTGTTAAACTTTACAAATAAGTCCCAGTTTCAAAAGAGTAAACACTATGGCACTCCGGCCCAAAATAGGTTACATTTGCTCGTAAAGACAAATCATTAAGTTACAACCTCATCTTTATCAAAAGAAAGTCTATTACAAAGATGACTATGTAACTAGATCAGAGTTAGCTTCCAAAAATCCTTTACACTTCCAGGCACGCAAGTCATGCAAGTCACTGTCCAGCAGTTAATCCTGAAAAGAAAGAATAGGTTGAGCTATGCAAGCCCAGTAGGAAAATCTTTATTAAACTTATGTGCAAGTAACATGCTAAGTGCAAAAGGAAACGAATGAGAAGACATGGTCCAACCGAGCATGACAATGATCAATGTACTCACTCTAACCATCCCGACAAGACTCGACAACATCATCCTCCACTAACTGTATTTCCACCCCTTGCGTTACAGTACTATATCCCGTGAGTCACCGTGTTACCACCCCTTGCGTTACGGCGAATCCTAACACTTCGGACCATCGTGGTACCACCCCTTGCGTTACGAGGCCTACTAGAATCTCCGTATTTCCACCCCTTGCGTTACGAGACTTCCTATACCAATCCCGACTCAATCAACTTCCTATTTAACCAACATGTAAACTAAGACTCTCTCATATTCACATTCATGCGTGCAACATCTCACATCATGTCAACAATACCACCGAGATACCACAAATACTCGCAAACAATCCATCAATCAATAAATCTCATTTTAACAAGGTTTACTCGAATGAACTTAGAGAAAATCCTACAAACGAGAGGTCAATTGAACAAGGATACACCAATCAATCATTGGAAGTCAATTGAATAGCTTGTGATAGTGTATGAGGTGTTACAAGGGTGTTAAAAGTGTCCGGGGTTCAAAGCAATCGAAGTAGAAGCAACGAAGGCAAAACTGCCCATAAGGAACTGGTATCGATACGGCCAAAATGGCTGTATCGATACAGGATGCTTATCAGCAAAGTCCGTTCTGTTTCAATTATGTATCGATACGGCAAGAATCCCGTATCGATACGGAGAGGTTTCGAGCAGATTTTTCTGCAGATATCAGAATTTCAAGCTCAACAACAACAACAACATCACCAAGCACGGATTTCACACATTATCAAGCTACCAACACATAAAAGTAGCAAAGAAGTCCCTACCTCGGTCCAAGGAACGACACCCAACACCTCGAACGAGCTCGAGCTCCCAACTTTCAAAATTTGCCGCGATCTCCTTCCCGAACCTCACCCAAAGCGATACGAGCCCGGGGTTGCGTAGAGGAGGTGAAATGATGGGGGGTTCTTGAGAGCTTGGAGGTGTTTTGGTGAGTTTTTGAGTGAGAAGAGAGGAGAGAGAGAGAACCGGCGGGGAGGAGGGAGAGAGCCGAGAGTTGATTTTGGGGAAAATGATCCCATACTCACACACCACTCCTATTTATACCTCTAAAACTTCAAATCACACATTAACCCCTCAATCTTCTATTCTCTCATCTAAGTCCCCAACTCAAATATTCACAAATAAAACCGTATTTTCTCAATTAGACTTTTAATCGATATCTCAAACATTAAAATTATTCGGGTCTCTACATCTACTCCCCACATGGAAAGTGCTCCTATATACCCTGTCAGATGCGCCTTCGGGTCTCCAGTTCCATCGAATTTCATGAAATCTATGGGTCTGAACTTCTCTGGGAGCTTTGCATTGGGAAATAAGCAAAGCTTGTTGATGTCAAAGCCCGTCGAGGCTATCTTCTCATTCCTTGCTACTGATTCCTCCAATTGGGTGATCTTTGCCAATACAACTGCCATTTTGGGATTCTGCGGGGTTTCCACCTCGAGGACTAGTTGCTCCGGGTTTGGATTCGAATTAGGGTTAGGGTTTGGGATTGGATTTGGGATTGGATTCAGATTTGGATTTGGATTTGGATTTGGATTTGGATTTGGGTGAGGTGGAAGCCGTCGTGCAACTCCGGTAATCATCAGCATGAGTTGGGCGATTTGGTTGTCGGTGCGTTCGCCCAGTCGTTGGATAGCTTGCCTGATCTGCCCCAATTATCCATTCGGGTTCTCTGGGTGTTGTTCCAGGTTTGGATTCGGATTAGGGTTCGGATTAGATTAGGGTTAGGATTTGGATTGCCTCCGTTTGGGTTTGGATTGCCTCCGTTAGGGTTTGGATTGCCTCCGTTTGGGTTTGGATTGAGGTTTGGGTTGAGTTTCTCGACTAGTAGATCCATCTCCATCCGAGAGTCTGATACACCGATAGGCTCTGCTTGAAGTTGAAGTCGTTCCAATCTCTGCCCCAAGGGTCTGGTCCAGGAGGGTATGATATTCTTCTTCTTTGGCCCAATTGCTCGGAACTGACAACAAAGAAAAAACCGTGCACAGACGCGGTCCCTGTTTACATTTTTATGAAATTTGTGCATGATTTTTAGAAAATGCGTGCATCATCGTCACTGTCATCGACTCTTATTTTTCAAAAACGATTGAGTACCCTTTATGGGAGGTTGCCTTGATCCTTGGATTTTTAGGGTGTATCCCCATTTAGGAACCAATGCTTCCCAAAGGATGCTAAAATAAGCTAAGTATTTGGCTAATATTCCATCGACAAATCGACCATCGGTTTGGAATGGCTTGGGGCGGATGACGTGATACGATAACCGAAGCGGCGTAAGCAGTGCGTTTGCTTTTAGCCCGGGGTGGTGTTGGTATCACGACGTTTTGCTTCCTTGTCATTCCTTCCTTTGGCTAACTTCCCGATTGAACCCTAGTCAAGGACTTAGCGAAATTTTAGTTTCCCTTAGGTTTT
The DNA here is from genome assembly GCA_020567845.1 of Rhododendron henanense subsp. lingbaoense. Classification (NCBI taxonomy): domain Eukaryota; kingdom Viridiplantae; phylum Streptophyta; class Magnoliopsida; order Ericales; family Ericaceae; genus Rhododendron; species Rhododendron henanense. The sequence continues at coordinate 5,264,388 of CM036315.1, forward strand.
AGTTCGAGGACTCACATGGTTAAGCAACATGCATTAGGGTGCATGACTCTTCATCGAGTTTCGGCAACCTCCCAAAGACCGCGCGAGCAAGTCTCGAGAACGGTGGCTGACAGTATGCTGATGCAAGATGAAATGCAGCACGTAAACAAGATATAGCACGTAACCCTACTCTATAGGCTCCTGTCCTAATTTGGAGGGTTCTATGGCTCGCTAAACATGTACAAAGGCCGGTTTTGGCTTGAAGAGGGTTCCCCGGACTAGAGCCAAAGTATACCTCCCACTATTGAGCGTACACCCAATAATGGTACAAACAGTAGGGATGACTCATCACGGTCGAGGGTTGCTGAGCATTCCGGGATTCCCTATCACCGGCAAGCCGGGTAGGATTGCCGAAACACAACAGCGGGGCTGCACAAGGTATATATACAAGAGATAGACAATGAAACAAAATAACTTTAAAAATCCCATAATCGTTTTTCAAGCTTGGCTCACAAGTTTAATTGATGCTCAAGGAAAAGCGGACCGTTTTGACAACATGTCAACTTTTTCTCAAGTATTAATTAAACCTTTTCCCCAGCGGAGTAGCCACTGTGGGCTACCACAGCCCCGGGTGGATCGGGGCGGCCTGAAAAATCGCACGCCTCATTTGAATCGAGTCGAAAAAAGTTTGAAGAGTCGCCACCCGGATTTGTGGTTCATCACCCGAGAAACCGTTTTGTTTTGAAAATGATCGATTTGAATTGAAAACCAGAGATTCGTTTCGGGATTCGGAAGCCACGTTACGAGGGGGGAAGGGTTTTACGGCACCCCCCTCGCCCGATACGGGATCGGTCTCTGCTAAACGTTTGTGGGATTTTTTCAAAAGGATTTTGTTTCATTAGACATGTAGCATTTATTCACAGGTATATCACATAAGAGGTGTATGCCAGTGCATGTGTACAGGAGGTGATGAAAATGGTTAAGGAATGCAAGATGACATAAAAATGAAACCCTGCCACTGACTTCACTCTCGAGCGCTCGGGAGTGTTGCTACTCGACCTGCAAACTTTGTTAGGCATAAACAAGATATAACACTAAACTGTAAAATGATGTGGTTGCTTTGAAAATATCATAGGCTCAGCAGAGGACTTGATAGACTGAGATAGGACCTCAATCTTTCAAATCATGCATCCCTACCACTGCAAAGTTAGATCTGCATCTTTAAAGAGAAAATGGACACATCCCTGCATGCAGAAAGTCAAAAAACACAGCAAAATGGGGAGAATAATGGACTGCAGTAGCATGCAAGCACTCCCGAGCGCTCAAGAATAGTTCCAAGCGCTTGGGAGTGAGCTGCATGTCAGCTTATTTTCAAACAGGAAATGACATTATCTTGACATGCAGACACCCTTGTTTTGATCTTTCCCAGGAGAAGATCTTCTTTTTAACCTTGGAAAATCTTATTCTTACTTGAAACTTGGTGAGAAACATCTCTGTTTTAAGAAAACCAATTTTCCATGTCTGCATGCCACAATAAAACCATTTCATTTAAGAATGCACCTTACCCCAGTCTGCTGTTTACCAAAAATGCCATGCATGGAACTGGAAACAGTCCCGAGCGCTCGGGAGCACTCTCGAGCGCTCGAGAGTGTTTCCAGTAGGTTTTCAAAAAATGCTTTGTTAACCCCTTGCTCTTATTTTTACACTAAGGTCTCCCATCCATGCACCCAGTATTAAGGACTGGGACAGGCTGAGAGACCTCCCTCAGAAGGGAAAAAATAGCCTGTTGCTTGAGATTAAAGTAGAAAAATTTCTACCTTTGATTGGAACTTTGCTCCTTGAATGGCTTTGAAAAGTGGATGAAGAGAGAAGAATACAAGAAATCAGAAACTAGGAGTGTTCTGAATTCCTTGCATTTCCCTTGATCTTTTGATCTTTGCAAGTTTTTGTTTTTGAAAACCCTTTTAGTTGGAAGACAAGTTTGGTGCTTGAGAGAGTTTTTGAACCAGAGAGGGGGTTTCTAGAGAGAGAGATTTCGTGGTTCAAATGCCCAGACCAGAGGCTATATATATAGCAAGATATAACCTATGGTTTCACTTGAAAATGAAATCAAATAAAATCTTTTATTTTGGGGGGAAAATCTTCATCCTCTGATCCTCTGCCACTAGAGGTTGAGTGTTGACTAAACATCAACCGGCTCAAAATGATTGTAATGATGGGTTGCATGGATAGTGGGAAGCCTTGCCATCCATTGGGCAGCACAGAGGACTCGAGCGCTCGAGAATGGTCTCGAGCGCTTGGGACTTCACTCTCGAGCGCTCGGGAGTGAGCCATGTCCCTGGTTTTGAAAAATGGTTCAGAGCGCTCGGGACTGCTCCCAAGCACTTGAGATTGGTTTTGACCCTTTTATTTCCCTTTTCAAATCCTTCAAGAAGCATTGTCCTAATTAATCCAAGGCTTGTCTTAATCCGAAATCATCATCGGGGAGCCTCAGGGCCACAAATCAAGGAAATTTGACGAGTCCAAATTGGGGTGTCTACAGGCGGTCTAGGCAAAAGTTAGAGCACAAAAATAAAATGAAAATTTAGCCATGTCTCCATGCACCCACTTTGAGTCTCAAGACTTGTCCTCGATTTTGAAGAACCATTTGGTAAAACATCAAAGCCTCTTAATCTCTTGGTTAGGATTCTAGTTGCTCTGTCGCGTGATTCAAAATGAAGAAAGACCATCATTTCTCTATCCAAACACTTATCCCTTGCTAGCCACATTGAGTCTCTGAATAGTTTCTTTCAAATAAAGTCTGCTAGATAGCCATCCCCCACACTGGGATAGATAAAAATGCAATGATAGATGACTACAAAATGGAAAGTAAGCATCCCGTCACACAAGGGGGTTTTGAAAGAAGAAAAACATCATCCCTTCCAATCCAAAAACAGGGGGCATTTTGAAGAAACATCTCTCTCTCATACAAAATAGAGCGATTAGATGGCTGCTAGCTTTTGGAACCCAAGCATGAGTAGAAAGTAGGTTTGAGCTGTTATATCCCTTCCTTTCTTAAGCCAACACCCTAACCTACAATATGGTCCATAATAAAGTCCTCTCGGATTGAAGAACGCAACTTAGCAACAAGGTCCTAGATACTAGGGGCATAATCAATGTGGAAGAAAAAGTTGTGTGAAGCAAAGGGGCACAACTGCATCCCCCTTTTAGAAGCGCACAATCTCCCATGGGGTGCGCGGTGGTCACTTATCAATCCAACTCAAAGTAGTCAATTCACCCTGAAGCAGTAAACTCGCTAGGGTAATGGGTTCGTGGAACAGTTTTTCGTCTCTTGACGACTGAGTGGTTTTGAATGTGAATCATGTAGGTAAAATGATGTGGTTTTGAAATCCTCAAGGAGAAATTTTCAAAATTGATTTTATTCTAAGCATTTTTGACACAGCAATACAAGCACAATTACTTATTTGTAAATTTTCACGGAGATAATATGAGTTTCCCATTTCATGAGGAGTGTAGCTAGAAGGTCCCTGGGCCATACAGTGTGTTAGCAGCATTGCTAGAGTGTTGCAATCTTTCAAGTCTCTTGGATCTCATCGCCATTTGTCTAATATAGAGTTTGTTGCCATCTTATGGTGTAGGAGAAGCACTAGCTTGAGTACGCGAAAGTTGAGATGTCCCAAAACACTTGTTTGCATATCACCACAATCACATGGTTGCTTGATGTGTAGTTTAGGTAGTTGCATTGGCCTCTTGGCCTGCACAGTTGATTTGTCTACATGAGCACCTCACTGTTTAGTCTTATCTAGACATTTCCCTGGGCCTCTTTGGCCCGCGCATTTGATTCGCTTTCATGTCTTTGTGATTGTTGTGGTTATTTGGTCTTGCACTGGTCTCTTGATCTAATATTTGATTTTTGCCTTCACTACTACATGTTGCTTGCATTATGAATGTATTTGATTATCTGTTAATGTGACGCCTCTTGGCTCTGAAAAGAAAAAAAAAATAAGCGCTATCTCTTGATACATTTGGTTTCTCGATCACTATGCCTCTTGGCATTTGCATCTCTTGATGTATTGGGTCTCTCGACCACTATGCCTTTTGGCATTGCATCTCTCGATATATTAGGTCTCTCGACCACTATTCCTCTTGGCACTACTGTGGGCAGCATGCCCTTCGGAGAGAAAGGATCTCGTTCCTTCTCGCCGTTTACGGCCCTTTTTCGAAAAATCGAGGGAGCGCGAGCGCCGGTGGCAAGCGCTTGAAAATACAGAGTCGCCACTTGAGTTTTGAAGGTCCGACACTCAAGGAACCGTATTTCGAAGCACCTGCCGCGCTGTTTGATTTGAAAAAGTGAAGGAAACCAGTCTGTCATAACCATATCTGGGTTCGGGAGCCAGGTTACGAGAGGGGAAGGGTTTTATGGCACCCCTCTCGCCCAATCCGGAGATCGGTCTCTACTTAGGCGTTTTTACGAAAACTTTTGTGATTCTTCTTCTTTTAATTAATTTTAGCCAATTAGGGCGGGGGAACAGTTAATCAGGGATTAAAAACTGTAACAATTTGCAGGATGTGATCAAATGAAAGCATGTATGGATGGCATGATGAATAATAAATGGAATGAACTTGAAATAGCGATCAGATGCCAAAACCAGGCTCGGGGCAGATTTGCCCTGCACGATGGCCAACTTGCATGCATGAACAGATTTGCACGCAAGTCAACCATCGCGCGAGACACACTGACACTCGCGCGAGTGTTGTCATCTCAACACAGTCCCAAGATCATCCCCTTCTGGGCTCTGGAAGGACCAGTGCACACCCAGGAAGCAAACCAAGCAGTTTATTGAAAGACTGTAAACACTAATTATTACAGAACGCTCCAAGCAGGAGCCAAATGAATCGAAACACAACCCCTAAACAGTGGGGGTATCAAAACAGAGGCCAAGGGCCTAGTTACCCATGCAAGGGCTATTCATGGAAATCACAGAACTGTCGCGCGACATTCCTGACTGGACTTCCAGGAATTGCTTTGCATGCTTGGGGTCCTGAGACAGATTCAGGGGATCCCAAGGGCATTCCAAACTATTTAGAGCGAATAAACTAACTACTGTATTTTGTTTTTGCATGCATAACAGTGATCTAAAAATCAAAATGAAGTACAACAGGCATGAACATGTTGCAAAACAAAAAAGGGCTAGTCTCCCTTCCCCACGAGGTCCATTCTCTTGCTGACACAAGTGTCGCGCGAGTATAGGGGACCATCGCGCGAGGGTGTAACTGCCACGAATTCTTGTAACTCTGCTGGCTTTAGGACCAGGACATGGTATTGATTACCAGCCTTGGCCCTGTCAGCCCCCCTCAGGGATCAAAACAGAAACAGGTTGAAAGTTATACCTTTGCTTGGAAAGGGTTTGGAAATGGATTGGATTGATTGGTGTGGCCTTGCAACCAAGTGTGTATGAACACACTAAGTTCAGGAGATTAGGAGGTGGTTTGGGGGTTAGTAACTTTGTGCTAGCTAGTGTAAGACTTGTAAAATAACCAATGAATTCCTTAGTTAATTTTTGGAACCCTTAACATGGAGGATGAATGGGGGTATTTATAGGAGGAGTGTAAGGGCTCGTTAGTGACCAAACAAGGCCTTGGGACCAGCCAACAAGGCTGGTCACAACTTGGTTGTGAGGCTAGCCAACAAGGTGGGTGGTTGGTTGAGGGATTGTATGGGCTACAACCTGCCAGAACTCTGTTCAGCTGAGGAAAACGGGGTTCCAGCCCATGTGACACCCAATGATCACCTGTCCAGCTGGATTCTGTGATAGGGACAGGAGGGAACTGTCGCGCGAGTGTCCAGAACCATCGCGCGATGATCAACAGTCAACAGTTTGACTTTGACCACACGTGGCAAGCATAGTACCGCGCGAGAGACTCAAAGGGTCGCGCGAGGGTCAACTCTGACTCCAAGGTTTGATTGAAGGTTTAGAGGGGGTTCAAAAGGGTTCAAGCAGGGTTCCAAGCTTAATCCATTCCCAATCCAAGCTCGTTTGATCCGATTTCATCATCGGGGAAACAAGAAAATCGTAAAACGAAGTAAAACAATTGGGAGGTCCAGATTGGGGTGTCTACAACTACATCTCTTGATGTATTAGGTCTCTTGACTTATACACCTCTCGGTGTTGTGTCCCTTGACGCCTGAGTCTCTTGACCTACATGCCTCATGGCCTTGCATCTCTTAATATGTTGTGTCTCTCGACATGTTGCGCCTTTTGGCCCCTAAATGATGTGGCATTGTGGTATACTATATCTCTTGACATATTTTGCCCCTTGGCATCCTTTAATGTGGTATGACCTATTTTACTCTAAGCATTCTATTAACCAAATAATGTGCACATGCCTCTTACACTGTTGTGTCTTCAATAATATAGCTTGCAATGGTTGATGTCTTTGTTGCATGTCACTTGGCATAAGCTAATCACATGTCCAACGATTTGAAGCATGAGGTGTAATAGAATAAGTGTTACATTCTAAATTCCAAATAGAGTGCACAAAAGTCAAAATTACGTCTCTCGTCTTGTACGCCTCATGGTGTAGTATCTCTTGATGCATTATGATGATGTTTGTGAGTCACTAGACTTATTTTGCCTGAACATTCCCTTGAATGAAACCTAGTGCTACACTCATAGGATTCACTAGTTGAGTGCATTTTGCTATCAAATATACCCTGTGTTTGCATTTGAAACAGGTTACAACCGGCTCTACGCCTCAGTTCTATCACTTTAAGCTCCAAGCTCCGACTCCTCAGGCCCTTGCCTTATGATTGATACCAGCTCTACGCCTCGGTTCCATCACGTCAAGCTGCAAGCTCCGACTCTTCAGGCTCTCGCCTCATGATTGCAACCGGTTCCGTTCCTCGGTTCTCCCATCCAAATGCTCTGTGCTCTAGTTACTGGCCTTGTGCCCTCCATCTCAAAACCGGCGTCCGATTGTCTCCAGAAGATAGTTGGATTCCACCCAATTACATCTATTCCATCAAGCTCATTCGCAAGGATAGGCTACTCTACCGAGCTCCCCTCAGTCAAAGTAAGGATGATCATGAAAAGCAAACGACTCACCCGTTGTGTATTGATCTACCCCAAAATACTGAAGATGCTCTCCGCAAGAATTTCCCCGACAGCTCGGCGCTCCTTCAACTACTCCCCACCAAAATACTGGCATAGCTCAGGTACATCGCTCGAAGGCTTGGTATGGCCCGATGGCAAATTTCTCCTCTAAAGCTATGCGCTTTTGTTTTTGGTTGCTCCGAACTACGGGTGGTCTGAATTTCCCCTGTGGAATACGTAGGCAGCCTCCCGGCCCGACCATAACAAAAACCTTTTTTAAAAAAAACCCTTGGAATAGTGGTTCGACCAAATTGAGTTGCTTTTACAACTTTGACTCTTACTTAAACAAGTCTCGCGATCCGTCAAAGTTCAGTCAAAGAGGGGCATCTGTAGACAACCCAATTTGGCCTAACAATTATTTCAAGTCCCACCTTGGGGACCATCCCGATGATAAATAGGATATGTGGTTGTTGTGGTTGATTTCATGAAAGCCTTAGGAACTTTGTGGAACTCTTAAGGGATTAAGGAACACTTTGGAATAGGTGATAGGAGTGCCAAGCGACACTTAGAGTGGATAGAAATGTGTTAACACGTGTTTTAGCCTTGGTAGCATCATCGATCTTCAATTAAGTCTACTTTCAGCCCATTTTTCATAAACTAAACTTCCTTATTTTTGTGGTTGGATTCCACCGTCTTGTAGTACTTTTAAAACCCTCTTTATTGATATATAATAAGCCTTAAACCAATTTGAAACGAGGGAGATACGAGAATTTTACCAAAACAATCCATTTTCTGACCCACTAAGGGTAAAATCATCATATCTTTTGATGTACTAAATATATTTGATCCAAACCACTTGGGTTAGAAATTAGACTTAGCAAACTTTCCAACGGTCTAAAGAACACGCAAAACCAAGTTTGGGAGTGTCCGGAGCAAGCATGCAAAGTTTGGCCTTTTGCTGGAAAATCCTTTTCACGGCCGCGAAATCCATTGAGCAGCCGAGACATCCATTTGGCGGCCAGCAGATCGTTGTTTTCTAGATTCTGGAATGGTCAACAGCTTTTCGATCCGTTCGCCCAAACCCTAACAGCCACGAACCATTACTTCGGGGCTATGAATACACTTACCATAGAGGTCTTGAAGCCATAAACTTCCATATCAATTGCGTTAATCTCGTCCGTTTGATCGGTCCTTCGAAACCCTATAAATAGGGGTCCTCTAGAGCTCCGAAATAGACATTACTCCACTCCATGATCCGCCCCCAAACTCTACAGAAATCATCTCCTATCAATCCTCTACAAAAGCCCTAACCTCCCGTAAGTAGCCGCATCCGAGAGTAAAAACCCCCAAAGAACTCACTTTGTTCTAGGGTTTTGTGAAGTTGACCACCACAATCAACCACTATTATCTACAATCAATCGCAATCCAAGCAATCAATCTCTGAGGGATCAAGGTGGTGTGGCCCAGGGGCCTATGGTTTGATTTAATTTCCGTCTCTCGCTTTTAATTAGTTCTTTCTATTAACTGTTCGTATTCTGGTGTGAGGAAGAACATCGGTTGGGAAATCAATCCTTCGCCCCATACATCGATCCGGTGGGATTCGTCGGCCGTGACAACAATTCACCGGCCGAGGGATCTATTTGTTGGGACATATTTGTTTTCTGCTTATTCTGATGCATGTTTTCATTTATCGTATTGGCTCACCTTATCAACTGTTAAAGGCTAAAAACCAGATTATGTGTTAGAATTAAATAAAGCAAATATACATTGTATGTCGAACGATTATGGGCCAGTCTCACGACTGGGCAAAGAGGGGTGCCTAACACCTTCCCCTTATTGTACTCTTAGCTCCCGTATCCGGAATCTCTGTCCATTTTTCCTAGTTTTAATAAACTAGGTGGCGACTCTATTTTGATAATAACCGTTATCGTGTGGCGATGTTCCTAGCCATGGGGATATCAACGATCTTGGCTTATGAAGTGGAACCAAACAAGCGTGATCAATCTGTATGGCGATGCCCCGTTTGGAAGGTGTCTACATTGAGGAGGTGGGTTGTTACACAAACTGTATCGACTGCATGTGGTGGTTTACTCCCGTAAATGGGGCGAAAGGCATATCATACTTGTTTGTTCAATAGGTTGTGTCAAATGTGACCACATCTCCAAAGTAATGATATGCCATGCGAGATCGCGAGTCCACCCAAAAAAATTGACTGCCCTCCCATTATCATCGCATTGAATTGCATATAAAAATTATGGATTCTGTGCTTGTCTGTTCCTAAAGTAGATGAGGACAGATTGTGCATCCCCGCCATCTAGCTCTCTATGCCTCACATTCCTCAAGTGATTATAGCAATCTCTATTATCAAAGCCAATGTGTTCGCCACCAAAAATAGAAGTAACTTTAGAAATTCCCAAATTTTCTCTATGAAAAACTTCGGTCAAATTCTTAACTGCTTTGGGCATGTGTCGATTGGACTTCATTCTCATTCTCTTAGATGGAGTCACTAATGGATGATTGTGAGCATTGGTGAAAACTGTTACTTTCCATTTGCAACTCCATTTGTCATATTTAATCAGCAAATGAGCCTTGCATCCACATTTAACAGTTGAACAACTTCTAGCTCTTTTCTTCAGTATCCCTTTCCCATCTTCCTCTATCTTGTCATTCTCATCATCCTCCTCCACGACACCATCATTTTCAATCTTTGCAACATACTTTCCTTCTTTTGTGCATACAAATAGCATACTAGTCACTTCATTCGACCGGCTTCGTCCTTTGCATGAAGTCCGAGTACGAATCCGAAAACCATTTTGTCTACCATAATCTTCATAATACTTTCGTGCTTCTTCAATTGTCTCAAAAAACATCCCACTTGATGGTGCTTTTAACCCTTCATCTACTTCGAAATCATTTATTTCAAAAGGTTCTTCCATTTTTCAACCTTCACAAGGATGGGAACAACAACAAAAATTAAGTAATCCCAACAAACTTGTTTAATGTAATCCCAATAAACTACACCATATGTCAATAAACTATATTATTGCTTGTGTGCAATGATGGGAACAAACAACAAAAATTAGCATATAAAAGCACACTACAATCCAACCAGGAGATCCCAATTCACAATGACCCAAAAAATAATGCCCAGGTAGTTTAAAGCACTGAGAGCAACAATCACACAATTGGAATAAAATAAGAGTACCAAATAAAGAACAATAGTAAACCAAATGCAATTTTCTAAGCCTTGGAGTTAATGGTTGTGGACCAGGGAACATATCATATGGTTCCTTGTGAATCCGTCGAGTACTTATCCTATGCAATTTTCTAATCATTCATTTTTTTTTTTTGGCCACTGTATTAAGTTAATTTGAAACGAGAAATCCCAAAATTACCTCACCAAGAATTCGAAAACAAGAAATTACCTTAATCCTTTTGTTAATGAATGATTCTTAGTGTCAATAATACTTCGAGGTATTCACAGGAAGAGCTGTTGCCGCCGGAGCTGTCTCACCAGAATTAGGGCTTGGATTGGGGTTTTGAGAGAGGGGTGAGATAGAGATATAGTTGCTGAAAATAGAGAGCACTTGGGCGAATTGTCGCCGGCGATCGAAGGGTCAACAGTTGATGATCGTTCGACGGTGGGAGTTTGTGTGTGAAGAAGCATGGAGGGTCGGAGGTAGCGTAGACATAGAGAGAGAAGGAGAGAACGGAGGTTAGAGAGAGAGAGAGAGAGAGAGAGGAGATCTGCACATGAGTTGAAAAGGGGAAGAGAGAGATTATGCGTGTGTGTAGGGAATCATAATACCCATCCTTCCCTCTCTCTACCTCACGTCTCTCTCTCCCTCTCACGGCTTTCTCTCTTTCACTCCCTCACTCACAAACTCACTCCACAACTAAAAACCCACCAAGATCCACCTCCATCCCGCCTTTCAATCGTAGTCTTGAGCTTGTATATCGTGGGTTTTGCTTGTAGGAGGAGTATTCGGTTGATTTTGAAGTTTGGAGAGCTAGGGCTTGCTCGAATCGCATGGGTTTCGATCTTTGACTTCGAGGTAGGGATTTCTTGCTTATTCTATGTGTTTATGAGTGATTTTGTGCCTTAATCGTGCATTGGATCATTGGATTTTGTTGTTGTGCTTGCCCTTGATTTTCTGCAGAATCGTTGCTCGTAATGTTGTAGTATCGATACAACATTAAGGCTTGTATCGATACTATAAAGTTAACATTCGAGACAGAGGCTGCTGTATTGATACAACACTAAAGTTGTATCGATACCAGGACCCTTAGGGACAGTTTTGCTCTTGCTGATCCCACTTCGATTGTTTTGACCCCCGATCACTTCCTGCACCTCTTAAACGTCTTTAAGCCATCTCTAAACTTGATTGCTCATCTTCCAATGACTTATTGATCGTTCTCATTCCTGAAACACTCGTTAAACGTAACCTTAGTATCGTTGTAAACGGAAGATGTACCATAAGGTTGCATAGGAGTACCGTAAGCTATACGAGGGGTTGTGACAAGTATGATTGGTAGATATGAGCCTCTCTAGTGACCCGAAAGGCAACATAGTAATTTGTGTCCTCATGATTCGCTTATCCTTGAAATTCCTTTGGCGCTCGTTCCTTGGATCTAAGTATCAATACTAGCGGGTAGTGTGTTGTAGAGGTGCTATGGGTTGGTACGTTATGTAGTGTATTGTGATATACTTAAGGGAAAGGCGTGTACCTATTTATTAGTTGATGTTATGATATGGTTGATTGTTTGGAATGCTTTGAATGTGAATGACCAATTGGCATATGATTATAACGATATCTTGTGGCGTATCGATAACGAGATTTGACACGAACGGGTATCACCATTCGGTGAAATGACCGAAATGGTGAGATGACCGGACTGGACACGAACGGGTATCACCACTTGGTGAGATGTCCAAAAAATGCAAATGAATGGGTATCACCATGGACATTCGGTGAGATGACTGGACCACACGCCAAACATGTGAAACAGTGAATGATGATATACGGATGAATATGCGATGTGAAATTCCGCGAACCAGAGAATGATGATATATGGAATAAAGTGTGACTATTGTAAAAGGGGTAAACGGTCGGATTTATCAAGGTTTTTGAAAGGAAAGGATTTTGGTTTTGGAAAAAAGGATTTTTTTTAATAAAAATCCTCCGGTATTCATGGGCGAATCAACGGTCTCCGGTATTTGGGCATAAATCAACGGAGCTTGACTTGTACTAATTTTGTGTTCCCCTACTCTATTTTGCAAATCGAAAAGGAGAGTGTTCCATAAAAAAGGCTTTGATAATCGATAATGTGAAATTAAGACTGACTGGAGTATTCGTACGAGAGGCCATGAGTTTTGAATTTGCGTGGTGATGGACAAGCGACGGTTGAGAACATGTTGTGGTTTAAATAGATTGATTCGAGTTGGTTTCTGCCTCTGGTTGACATGTGAGCTGTTAGTGAACCTCTTATAAAATCTTGATCCCCAAATGTTGTAGTATGCTCGTTCGTGGGATGGAACCATGTTTCTTTGTGATATCCTGTTGTATTCGTTCACTCTGGGTGCATAATTCATCGCATTTTCATATGCCTTGAGTATAGATTTCTCTACTGTGCTAGTGTAGCTCACCCTATCATTTTCAGGTACAATATAAAGGAGTTGACATGACGTACTTGATGTGCATACATGATCATATATCTTTGAAAGGTATTCATGAGGAGTTCCATTGCGTAAGATTCGAAAGGATATTTTTGGAAGAATGATTATTGTAAACACGTTATTTATTTACTTCCTGATTGACTCGGATACAAGAGTATTTTGATAAATTGGGGCCTTTGAGCCAGAAATGTAAACTGTTAGTTTAATTTGAGAACAGGAGATTGAAAGATCTTTTGGGTAATATTTGTATTACAATGAGGACTTTGATTATTGAAAGTGATTATTATTTATGTTAAAAATCGAGGCGTGACAGCTATGGACACTGACGGTGCACACACCGACATGCGGGGCTCGCACGAACAATTCGAGCCATTTAATAATTTTGAAAAAAAAATTCTGAGTGGGCCAATGCAAAATCAGCTTCATTGGATATGTGTAGGTGCTCGATCCAATTTTCTAATTTTTCATTCTCTTAATCTTAATGAAAATTTGAAAGATTGGATCGAGCACCTACCCATATCCAATGAAGTTGTTTTTTCATGGGCCCACTCAGTTTAAATTTTTTTTATTAACGTCTCAGATTATCTATGCGGGACCCAAAGTGGGCCCTGCGTACTGGTGTGTGCACCGACCGTCGATGTCTTTTAGGATCTTTGCAAGGGAAAACATACTATTGTACGGCCCAATTGGATGCATGATTAGTTTTGAGGGTATTATTTATGTAGGGGATAAAATAATATGGGGTATTATTTATGGAGGGGTCCACATTAATGTGAATTTTATAGAGAATGCATAAAAAATTAATTGGTTTGAATGAGATATTAAAAAAGAGAAATAAAATAGTACTTGGATAAGGTTTATTTTTAGTTAAAATGTTGGGGGAAATTTGGACACCTCAAAGGGTCCATAAATAATACTGTACTCCTACAATACCCCGTAGCCCGGATTAAATAGTCCCAATAATGACCTGTGATTCAGTCCGGATTCGATTTTGTTTGCCAAGGCAAAAATATACTCCTACTAATCATCCGGGTGGATTACTTAGGTGGTGTTCCACTTTTAGAAAAATTATTTTTTTTTCAAACGGAGGTAATTTCAAACTCAAATATAATGAAAATGAAGAGGGAAATAATTCTCAGCCTCACGAGGGAATTGGCGGGAACTCCGCAAGCTCCAATTCTCAAACGCTATTCATCACTTCCGCAGACCATATTCATCACTTCCACCCTCTCAATTCCCAAAACAGCTACCCTATATTCCACACATTTATCCCTACGCATCTATCTATACAGATATAAATACATATTTACGTTTATATCCATGTGTATATGCTGGTCGGGTGTGTTCCAGATCTCACAAACTGAACCCTAACCAAATCGAAGGTTCTCCCTCTTCGTGACCTACGAGTGATTTCTTGATGCCATCGCTGGTTAGGTTGAAGAAGTTGGATTCGATTTTGAATGAAACTAGGGCTTTTTTCTGCCGCGCCATGGTAGGACTAAACTTCGTCCAGTAGAAAAATCCAAGTGATCTTTTTCTGACTATATTTGCAGAAAGATGAAATTACATGCCAAATCAAAGGCCTCTCAGAAGGAAGCACCGAATCCTAAACACCAACCTCTCTTGAAGCCATCGAGCAACCGTGAGGCTTTTGGGCCTCCATTAAAGCGTAAAAGGGATGAAGAGTCTATTTCTGTGAAGCAGATTTTAAAGCAGAACCCTTACCAAAAGATTTACGCTAGCGAAAAGGGGCGAAAGGGAAATTCTGAAGAGAAAAGGAACAGTCCTACTGCCCTCACCCTTAGTGTAAGCTTTACGTCTTTACTGATGTTTTTTTTTTTTTTTTGATGGACGAAAGTCATTTTTTGTTAGAATAGTTAGATTAGTACCTTGGTAGAGGAGTTGAACTCCCGACCCCGTACCTCTTGGCACCTAAGTGCACTTGGATGCCGTTGGGCTAAATGCCCCTTGGCGTCTTTACTGATGGTCTAGCTTAATAAAATAGCAAACTATTGATGGGTTTTAATGTGAAATAAACAGGAGCCAAAACCTCTACCAAGTTTTGAAAGTTTTTCTATAGAAGAGGAAGAAGGTTCAGGTATTGTGTTTTGGTTTGGTTTCCTACTGGTTTCCCAAGAAATTCCCTTGCATCCCATATGTGCTGATCAGAGTTTATTTCATGCCCTCTGTTCATTGGATATGCAGGTGGTTACGGCACAGTCTACAAGGCACGGAGGAAGAATGACAGAGCATTATTTGCTATTAAATGTATGAGAGAATAATTTTTGTCTTTCGTTCTATCTGATTGAGTATGAGAAGAACATCTCTAGCCCTAACTCCTATTTGATTTAAAAGTAAACACTTGAGTAAAAGTGAAGCAATCCAATGGGCAAAACCAAATCTAATCACATATTTAGTAAAGCTTCATTAATGGAATGGATGCAAATTTGGGAGGCAAATAGTCTTGCAAAAGTTGTTTAAAAATTTGAGTATTCCTTTGGTTGAGTAAAAATTTGAGTTAAACTCAATTTGATATAGGTTTGAGTCACGGAGTGGAGTGGATTTTAGGGTGTTTTTACCAATTTAAGTTTGTGTAAAAAGATGCAAGGGCTGGAGATGCTTTATAAAGGCAAGTTATGCAATGTGTTTCAGTACTTGGTTTTGCTCATGGCATTAGACTACTTTCAACTACCTGTCTATAGTAACCGTTTTGATTACACGGATCTTAGACTAGTTTTCTCTTACATTTGTAGGACTATATACTTCAAGAGTGCAACTTCTTGCATTTGAAATTTATTCGTCAAGCGATTTTTCATTGTTCTATTATGACTGTCATTTCCATCCATTGGTAAGTTTTTTTTTTTGCTACGACTTCCTGTGACAAGAAATATGAGAATCTCAAAACTAAAATTAGGTAACGAGACAGTATGTGGTTTCCTATATTCATTTCCTTCTCCAACATAATATTATTGGGAATCATACGTAGCACTCTACATGAAGCTTGTTGGTTTAAATATGGGAAGAGTACCCATGGATGCAATGTAATTAACAAAAAATCCTAATACTCCTATGTCAATGGATCTATGAATCAGGTCTCATTGTTCAACTTCCAATCTCATCAGAATTCAACTCGTAGATGGCAAGATCACAGTGCTTTCCATAAATTTATTCAATGAATTCATATCACACGTAGTTACGCAAAATGGTGAAGCCACGTTGCTGCTTTGGTTGCAATAAGAAATTTTTTTTCCCATTAGTTTGGGTATGTGTCAAATATTGTGTAAAATGAATTTCTAGTGGACCAAGAAATTATATCAGCTTATATGTTTACATACATTGTGTTAGAATCGTTTATGAGCTTCAATTAAGCACCAATGCTGAGATGGGTTTATAGAATGGTCTCAAATGTTTTCATTTTGAAGGCACCCTGACATCATGTTAAGATGGAGTTGCTTACCTAATGCCATATGGATTATTTGGTTGTACTGGAACAGGTCCTCATGCAAATGCTAATAGACACCGTGTTCATAATGAGCTGAAGATGCTGGAGCGATTCGGGTAAGGATACTGAAAACGTTCGCTAAAGAACCGATTATATTTTCAAACTCAAAGTTGATATTCAGAAAGTGATCCTGATGATTCAGGGGGAAGAACTTTATCATAAAGTATGAAGGTTCTTTCAAGAGTGGAAAATCTGAGTGCCTTGTTTTAGAGCATGTTGAGCATGACAGACCTGAGGTAATTAGCAAAACACAAAAGCTATTATTTGTCCACCGTTCTCTAAATTGAGAATTAAGTTACCACTAAAATGTTTAGGTCTTAAAGAGAGAAATAGATGTTTTCCAGCTCCAGTGGTATGGCTATTGTTTGTTCAAAGCCCTTGCGCGCTTACATAAGCAGGTGAGATATTAAGCATCTTATGAATACATTTTCCTTTTGGGTTGCTAGGATTTGTCCACAGCTGATTAAGTTTGTGCTTCTTCTGCCACTTCAGGGTGTAGTTCACAGAGATGTTAAACCTGGCAACTTCCTTTTCTCCGTTAAGGTCAATAGAGGTTATCTCATTGACTTTAACCTTGCTATGGTGAGTGATACTTGTCTTGGGATTTTCAGTTTGGCATCCCTATAATTTCGGAAAATATTTTCTTACCAAGTATTGTTTTGTTTTTCCTTCACCTTGTTCAATGTAGGATCTCCATCTGAAGTATGGACCTATTGGTAAGCTGTTGCTCTCTTCTTTTATAGTTTCAAAATTGTTTTCATTTTGTAGATTCAAAATGAAAACAATGGTCCTAGGTCTCACTGGAATGTTGCCAGTAAGATAGCCTGCTTGGGCGTATTGCTACCTTTACTTCCTCTTGTTGTGTTATTTTATTTGGTCTCACTGGAATATAATTGAAGAACTGGATTAATGGAGCTACTTGGCACAACTTCACAGACAAATCAATGGTGGGCTATGATGTGAGCGTCAATTGTATTCCACTTGCCCATGCCAAATCTCTTCCTCCTACCAATCAGAAGACAGGTAAATCCTTGGAAGCAATCCATAAGGGTGCAGGAAAAGGCTCTAAACCACTTTTATTACCCAAGAATCTAAAAAGGAAAGCTGTGAAACAAACAAATGCCTTCATGGAGTTAGGCAGTAGGAATGCGATGGAAAGCCAAGGCGCAGATGGCTCTGGGATAACTTCAGCAAAGGATGCAACAAGCCGTGGAACTCCATCAACAGATAGATTGAGGGAATCCATCCCATGCCAAGGTAGAAAAGAGTTGATCAGCCTGGTGCATGAAGCAATGCAGAGTTCAAATTACAAAGCACAAAGTACTCCAGCTTCCAAGAGAAAAAGGATTGCTGCACTTCCTGGAAAAGTAGATCAAATACTTGTTTACCTTACTCCAATGCCACTGCACTCTGCTGGCTATACTGTTGCTGGTGCTGGGCCGCTGGAGAACAAAAGTGTGTTGTCTATTTTAGGTACTTGAATAACATGATATACTGACCCTTCAAGTTTTCACTAAGATTGCTCACATTCTTGTTCTTTTTTTCCTCTTTCCGTAGGGGATAGAAAGCAAAAGAGAGAAGGCCCTTGTGTTGGAACCAAGGGCTTTCGAGCTCCAGAGGTGGGAAATTTACGTTTTCTTCATTTTATCATTTGTTTTTGTTCTCTTAAAGTTGATGCAGCAACATAAATAAAATGGGGAATACTGTTGAATTCAGAATCGGATGTAAGAGCAAGAGTTGAAAATTGCGATGTAGGAAGTTTATTCTAAAGTAAATTTTTTTCATGTGGAGTAAGAACCCTGAAAATTTTGGACTTGAGTAAGAATTTGGAATAGTAACAGATGCACATTGACGAATCACATCCTTAATAAAGCTATGTGAATTTAATGAAGAGTGCCCTTAGCGGATGGGTTTCAGCTTGTACATCTATTAAGAACAAGGTTCTCTTCTTTCCTTGATTTTCATCTTTGTGGTGTCCTGAGTCCTTTAAGTTCAATCAAGTTGGTTGAGGGTTTTGTGTTTGTCAGATGATTCAAGTGTCTTAATGTCTGCTGGTGGCAAGTACCAACTATTCCTGAGGAAGTTGAGGAATCTTAATTATGCTCTCCATTTTGTTGTATTCACAAGGGTGTAAAGATAATTTTGAACTTTTAATCATTACATGCAAAAAGAGTGGATTCAGGTTCTCGTGAGCCAACATTGTAAGCATACACAGACCTTGCCACGCACATATCATTTTAGACCCCACCATGGAAATCCAATATCTTGAGAGTTTCGTTCGTGTTCTGATGTTCTCATCCTTCTCTTTAACCGGAGATGTGGGTTCAAAGCAAGTGTCCAAATTTTCTTTTGCCACTGCAATTTGTTCAGATTCCGCATGAAACTTGGCATCCCTATAGTGCCAGGCATAACATTTTACGCTTGTCTTGCGATTTCATTCTAGACAAAGGAAAAGAATATAAGATTATGTACTCATACAGGTACTATTCAGATCGCAACATCAAGGCACCAAAGTTGATATCTGGTCTGCAGGGGTCACCTTACTATATTTGATGATTGGACGAACACCATTTACTGGTGAACCTGAACAGTAAGGATCCTTAATCTTCATTGCAAGAAACCAAACATACTCGTTATTTTCTTTCCAACCTGTTGTTACCAATTGTAGGAATATCAAAGAAATCGCAAGGTTGATGGGCAGTGAAGATCTCTGGGAAGTGGCCAAGCTGCATAATGGTGAATCTTCATTTCCAGTGGTATATCACTGCAATCATTACGAACTATTCAAGTATTTATCGGTCAACTATTTCATTTTATTTGAGCTTATTTTTCTGTTGCAGGATCTTTTAGATGTACAATTCTTGCCATCTATGAAGCTGCGAGATTGGTGCAAACAGAACACGAAAAGACCAGAATTCTTGGATCTTATTCCGAGATCACTATTTGATCTTGTGGATAAGTGCCTAATCGTGAACCCAAGACAGAGGATAAGCGCAGAAGAAGCACTAAGGCACGAGTTCTTTTCTCCATGCCATGAGGGCCTATGAAACGTGAGACTACTCAGGGAATGACTCAGCTCGGACTCTGGAACTACCCTTCTTTTGCATGGGCAGTCAAGGTGAGCCATCCTTGTAGGGTAGCGTATTTTATTGTAAAAGGAAAAAGCTCCCCAGTTGATTTCCATTTTGTGAACATATTTTAACTATGTTGATATCTGAATTTAATTGATCTAGACGAAAATTGGATGACTCTAGGTCACTAGATGCTTATTGTTATAGCGGATTGAGATACAATTATGACACCATTATTAAACCGGTCTATCTCATGGTGTTTTTTAAGTCAACCCGTTTACTTGGGAAGTGTATTTGGGTGCAGTCAGTAATCATATTTGTCAATACACTGAAGAAGACAATAAATTCTGAGTTGGTTTGCCTGGGGATTTCCTGTTGGTTTCTAAATGCGTATTATCTTAATGTGTGGATAAATCTCCTATTGTATGTTGTCGAATGATTAATCATTGAATTAGGGGGAACTAATGGAGTTAAGCACAAATTGCTCCCCTTGCATTCTTGCCATGTAATAATGTATAATAACCAACTTGTTACAAGCTTTTTTTTACCAATATTGTGTGTGGCCTGTGTTCCTCGATTCTCGCTCCTCCTCCGGTGGTTAGATGGTCTCCAAGCTTTCTTCCCCTAGCCTGCACAGTGAGCGCACAACTAAGACCTGGCCGGGGATTTCCCCGACAAGGCCCTCCGGCGAGAGGATAAGTATGTGCAGAGAGAGGCAAGGGATTGGAATTATTCAGTATGAGTGTCTGTGAGCATGTACCTTTTAGGGTTGCCATTGCTTGGTATTTATAGAATTCCTTTGGCTTGCCCTCCAAGTACGATCACGTGCTTGGCACAAGCCAAGTGATGCTATGGTGACATCATGGAATAGATCTGGTAACCGCTTTTGGGGTGAGCTGGCACGCGCATGTGCGTTCATGATTATCTTTTGGTGTAACCGTTTCGACACGTGGGAAGGCCTCAGCAGGTCTCCGAGCGTCAGCTGTGGCCATGCTTCGCGGGTGGCCGAGCATCAGCAGCGGCTGTGCTTCGTGGATGGCCGAGCATATGCTAAGCCAAGCACAGCGTACGCCTCTTGAGGGGGAACACGCCGACAGGGAGATCCGCCAAGGAAGGTGGCCGAGCATAGGCTTGACCTACGCCTAGCCTGAGGCAAGTGGGATGGAGATAACGACGGGAAGCTGTGCACAAGGTTTGGGTGAGGCTTGGTCCAGGTTCGGTTTGCGCAAACGCGAACAGTCATGTTCGGCCTGCTACAATAGCCCCTCAATCTCTGCCGATGCCGAACGCGCGGTAGGGATTGATGTCGAGTTTCGGCCGAACCTATCGAATGCCGAACGTGATCATCGTTGATGAAAGTGAGATCTGGCCGAGCCCCAATCACTTTCTTCCATTTTGAAATAATATCAGCCGTCGGTGGAGAGCCCCAATGGAGGAGCGCCAGATGTCACTTCATAGCTGGGTACGGCTGGTGAGAGGACGGCTGGCAAACGTGAATTTCTGCAGGTTGTCCTATCAATGCCACGTGTCACGCATTGAATGGCCAATGGTTCGGCGATGTAATGATGGGCGGGAACTTCGAATCCCAAACCCTAGCTCTATATAATGGGCGACGCGAGGAGAGATAGACTCTCTCTCTCTAAAACTCCATAGCCAGAGCTCCCCTTGCAACGGTTTCTCAGCAGATTCGCCACCAGATCTCGCCACAAATCCTAGGTATGAGTTCGTTTTCTACTTCTCTTCACTTTTCTGCAGTTTTTATGCACTTTTTCTTTGCTTTTCTGGGTTTTTTGGGAGGTTTTGTTCTAAGTGAACAGTGGGAAACCTGGGGATGAACGAACTGTTCATCTTCACCTTCAACCTGTTCTTCCGAGCACAGATTCCTAATGATGTTTGGGCATGGCCGACGATGGAGTTGGCCGAGCCCCAAGACCTGAATCACCTGGATCTCCCGAGCTTCGAGTCTTGCTAGTGAAATTGGGTGGGCCAGTAGGGTAGCCGAACATAGTAAGGTCTTTGCCTTTTAGGCCGACGATGAATTCCTTACCATTTTCCCTTTATTCTGTTAGGTCTGGCTCACTCAGTCGTCATCATTTCTTCTGACTCTGAAAGCTCGGGAGACGATTCCGTAGATCTCGTAATCCGAGAGTACGTAGAGAGGCACAGAAGCCGACGCCAAGCTTCCTCGATCGCCTCAAATATGTCAGGTTCTAGTGACTCCAACGCCGAACGCGATCACGAATACGAGGGCGGGTACAACATCGCGCCCGAGATAACTTTTACCCCTACCACAGACTTCGAAGCCGAGCTTGAGCTTGGGCCTGAGGCCGAATCAAGATTTCGTCCTGGAGCCGAAGCCACGGTCTCTTCGCGATCTATGCCTGGTGAGACCTCATCCGAGAACAGGGAGGTCGCTGACCTCTATGAGAGGGCATGTTTGTCCCCATGCCCATTACTTTAGTGGGCGACCCAATGAGTACGCGGACTTCTGCCGAACGTACAGAATCCCAAATGACGTCGTCTTCAGTCAGGTTGCCAGCAACCGGATAAAAGACAAACGAGAAGACCGTCCCGAGCACATAACGGTTCCCCTCATGGCTATTTGTGAGGCTGGACTCCGCTTTCCTCTTCACCAATTTCTAAGGGAATTGCTGACTAGGTTCGGCATAGTACTTCACTTCTTTGCCATCAACAGTTACAGGATAGTAATGTTCGTAATCAAGTTGAAGGAGCTGCACAACCTCGAATTCACAGTTGCCGACCTCTTCCACACGTACATCATGTCTAGGCACGACAAGACCAATCGCAGGTACTTGTCGACGCGTAGTGGTAAGGAGCCCCTGATTGATGGGCTGCCCGACACCGATAAATGGGCCAACTTCTACGTTGAAGTCGGTGGGAATTATGAATTTGGGGATCAGACGGTGCGGCTACACATCGTGCCGAAGATAAAAGACTTTCGAGGTCATCAGTTCGCTTCTTTATTTCGCCGAGCATGAATTCTTCGTACACCGAGTCTCTAATTTTTGTCTGGTTAACACTTTCTTGCAGATCACCGAGCAATTACGAAAGTACAGCAGTCTTTGGCCGTCGACAAGAACGTTGAGACGTTGAAAGCCCAGATTTGTCGAGACGCGCCAACGCTTCTTGGCTACATTCCCTCGTACAAGGGGAAATTGAAGAGGAGGGAGAAAGAGACAGGGCCGAGCACGAAGGCCGTGGGTAAAAAGGTCGCCGCAGAGCAAGGAGGCAGAAGCAAAGCTCCCAAGCCGAGCAGAAAGGCAAAGGACCCAAGGGTGAAATTTCCTACTTTCAAGAAGTCAGCGGACTTTTGGTTCCAGGAGAGTCAGCCTTTTGAGTTCCCAGGTATCAGCGTTCCTCCTATCCGAACCCTCATTCCTGAATTCGCCGAGGACATGGGAAGAAGAAATGTTGCCAAGATCAACCTCAGGGACGGCGCCGCGGCTCGACAGAAGGAAGCTGAACTGTCCGAGCCCGCCGCTAAGAAGCAGAGAGTTACCCAGGATTTCTTCCCGATGAGGCCGTCGACGCCACTTCATAAGGAGAAGGATCAGACAAAGTCATCTACTGCAGGTGGCTCCAGGGCTGTGGAAAGGGCAGCTGGCTCGGGTGGCCAGCCGATCGAGCCAGAGTTCGCGCCATCTTTTGCTATGGCTGAGGGCAGAGTTGTTACCGTCGAGGATAGCGTCAAGCTCGAGCCCGGGCTTGCTGTCACTATGCTGCACGGTCTTGCTCTGCCCAGGGACATGGATAGGGTCCCTGGGGACCTTCAGCCGAGCCTGGTCCACACCAGTGCTTACCTCGTCCAGGTTCTTTTTTGACTTGGATTTAGTTTCCTGTTGATGTTTGCCGAGATTGATGATTTGTTGTTTCGTGCAGGCTGGACATGCTCTTCTGCGGGCTTCTACTCAGGCCGAGCTCTTGGCAGGCGAGAGGACACGTTATCGCGATGACGCTAAGGCCGAGCGTAATAAAACGAAGTCCGTAAAAAATAGTCTGAAGATGGCGAAGGTTAAGATCGCCGAGCTCGAGAAGGAAAGAAATGAAGCAATGGAGAAGGCCAAGAAGGCTGAGCGCGAGCTCGGCCAAGTCTTGAGGAGGGAGAAGATGAAGGAGGTGGATGAGAAGGCCTATCAGGCCGGGTACGACCGAGTTGGTGCTGAGTACATCAGGGACGCTCGGTCGATGGTGAATGAAGAGCTCAGGAAGAAGCTCCCGATCTCATACCGAACTGGGTACAAGGACGGTGTGAAGGTCGCGTGCGCGGTCATGCAGCTGGATGCGGATCTGAATTTGACCAAGTCGATTCCTGCGGCCGTTGTGCCCGAGCTCGTGCTTCCATACACCAACGAAGAATGCGAGCCACTTCCTCCAGAGGAATTTCCCGAGAGCGAAGATGACGTCGATGATCTCACTGATGCCAACGCCAACGCCGACGGTGGGGATGGATCCACTGGCAAGAATGCAGAAGATGTTGAGGGAGCCGTGGCCGAGGATGCCAAGCAAAACGCCGAGCAGGTCCCTAAGAATTGCAAGAAGGCTGTCGAGGCTGAGACTGAAGTGGCTGCTGATATAGCTGTTGAGGATGTTCCTCAAGTTTAGAGATTTCTTTATGCTTTTGTTTGAACTTTGAAATTTTTGTTGGACTGGACGGCTCCGAACTTAGGAGTTTTACCGTGCCAGATGTAATAGTTAATTGGGGGTCGGCACTGAACGGTTTATCACGCCGTACCTCCCGGCTTATGGTTGCTTGATTTTTCATTTGAAAGTTTGAATGCATGGCTTCTCTTGAAATGTCTCTGTCATCTTGTTTTGCCGAACTTGGTTGGTTGCTTTCATGCCTTAATGAAATTTTGATGATCTTGCTTGTTCAAGTGGTAGTTATCCGTAGCCCCCACTTTGGTCTGGGTTTGGCTAAGTAGTTGAATGTTTGATGTGTTGTGGTAAATGCCGAGCCTTTACCAAAGTAGAAATGTAGTTCGCCGAACAAGGATGGATGCTTGGTGCCCCTTTTAATATTTGTTGGGGAGTTGGCCAAAGTGGCAGTTCCTGACTATGTTAGTAAAGGCCGCTTGATAGTTGTAGAGTGTTTGTGGGTGGTTTGCTCGCCAAATCGCGAGTGTAACCTTTCGGTAGCCGACCATAACGTCTTGCCAATCCGAGCCAAAGCCTGTGTGTCATCAGATATGTGTTTTTTAGGCTCGGCGGACCATATGTCCTTTTTTTGCTTCTTTGGGCGGTGATAGTGGCCGAAGCAAAGGCTTTTTTAGGAGCCGTTTGTGGGTGTGGCCGAAGTCAACGTTTATGTCTGGCAGATTTAACGAGAGTGGAGGATGTGAGTGATTTTTATCGTGGAACAGTACTTGAAATATTTTAAGGAAATTAGTTTGCCAGACTCGTCTTTTCATTGAGAACTGTAGAACTACAAGACAAAGTAGGAAAACTACTGGCCGAAGCCATTATTTGAAAATAAAGAACATGAGCGGGTGGGCCGAAGCCAAACAAGAACTTATAGATTTGGGTAACATGAAGGTTAGCCGAGGATAGTGAGCAGATGAGCTTTGCATGA
Source organism: Rhododendron henanense subsp. lingbaoense (assembly GCA_020567845.1). Taxonomy (NCBI): domain Eukaryota; kingdom Viridiplantae; phylum Streptophyta; class Magnoliopsida; order Ericales; family Ericaceae; genus Rhododendron; species Rhododendron henanense. The sequence continues at coordinate 5,289,301 of CM036315.1, forward strand.
AGAAAATTTGTTCACATGTATGCCCTCTTCAAATTTTGTGCATTCCATGGGTTGGTAAGCATTTTCCCATTCATGTCTTCTAGCACGTAGGCACCTTCACCAGCAACCTTGACGACGCGAAAAGGTCCCTCCCAGTTGGGCTTGAATTTTGTTTTCTTGCTTGCTTGCACCACCTTTCGCCAAACTAAGTCATCTGGCTTGAATTTCTTGGTTCGCACGCTTCGATTGTACCCCTTGGCTACCTGTTGTTGATATTCAGCTAGCTTCAGCCGAGCGTCATCGCGCTTTTCCTCGGCAAGTATGAGCTCTTGTTCCACAGCTTCATCGTTCGTCTTTGGGTCAAAGGTCTCCGTCCTGAGGGTGGGAAACCTTGATTCCAGTGGGATGACGGCCTCCATGCCGAAAGCCATGGAGAAGGGAGTTTGGCCAGTAGAGCGTCGTGGTGTGGAACGATAGGCCCATAGGACCCTTGGGAGTTCTTCTGCCCACTTGCCGCGCTTGGAGTTCAGCCGGCATTTTATCCCGGCGCAGACAGTCTTGTTCGTGGCCTCAGCTTGGCCGTTTCCTTGGGGGTATGCTGGAGTAGAGTTGAAGAAGCGGATTCCAAATTCTTCGCAGAGACTCGTGAGGCCATTTCCAACAAATTGGGTACCATTGTCCGAGACGATGGTGTATGGGACGCCGAACCTGGTGACAATATTTTGCCAAACAAATTGCCGAACATCTGCCTCGGTAATGGTGACAAGGGCTTCAGCTTCCACCCATTTGGAGAAGTAGTATGTTGCAGTGATTAAGAACTTGAAGCCTCCTGGGGCTGTTGGGAGCTTGCCCACGATGTCGAGCCTCCATTGTGCAAATGGCCAAGAACTAGTGATTGGGAGAGGTTCTGAGCTGGTTGTTTCGGGATTGATGAAAACAGTTGGCATGGTCGGCATTTGTCGACGATTTCTTCGCAATCTTTCTTCATGTTCTTCCAAAAATACCCCTGACTCAATGCTCGTTGGCAGAGTGAACGGCCTTCAGAGTGGCAGTCGCAGCTGCCTGAGTGGAGTTCGTTGAGGATCGCGGGTACCTGTGTAGGGTGGACGACGAGGAGATAGGGACTGGTGATAGATTTTCTGTAAAACTGGCCGCTGTCGAAGAGCCAGTAGTAGGCAGCCTTGTTCCTGATGCGATGAGCCTCCTTCTTGTCGTCTAGAAGAGTGTCACTTTTGAGGAATGTGACGATCTCGTCCATCCAACTTGGCCCGAGTTCCACGTTGAGTATCTCCGCAGCTATGTCGAAGCTTGGGTTATCAATACAGCCAAAGTTGATAGTCCGGAATTCGGATGCCGTGGAAGCCGAGGCTAGACCAGCGAGAGCGTCGGCATGAGCGTTGTGCTCGCGGTTGATTTGTTCAATCTTGAAAATTTTGAACTGCCTGATGAGTTCTGCTGCTATGGCCTGATATTTCATCATCCTTGGGTCCCTGGCTTCGTAATCCCCTAAAACCTGGTTGATAATGAGTTGAGAGTCACAAAAAACGGCTAACTCTTCGACCTTCATTGCAATTGCGGAGCGTAAGCCTGCAAGGAGGGCTTCGTATTCGACTTCGTTGTTTGTGGCGGGGAAATTAATGTTGATGGCGCTTTCGGGTAAGGTCCCACAAGGGGAGACTAAGACAACCCCTGCTCTAGCTTCGTTGCTGTTAGAGGCACCGTCAACCTGAAGTCGCCAAGTGTCTCCTTGAAAAAGGAGCCAAGGTTTCTTGTTTGCTTCGTGTTCGGCCACGGGTTGAGGTGGTGGGGGAGCATTGAGAGTCTCAGTATCATCTGGAGTCAACTCGGCAATGAAGTCGGCAAGAATCTGTCCTTTGATTGCCGTCCGTGGCTCGAATCGAATGTCGAAGTTTGCTAACTCGACTGCCCACTTGGAGACCTTGTTGGAGAGGTCAGCTTTCCGAAAGAGAGCTTTGAGAGGGTATTCCGTGAGGATAGTGATCGTGTGTGCCTGGAAGTATGGAAGGAGCTTCCTAGCTGCTGACACAAGAGCGAGTGCCAGCTTTTCGAGAGGAAGGTAACGTGTTTGTGCGGGTAGGAGGGTTTTACTTGTGAAATAAACTGGCATGTCGTCGGTTCCTTTTCGCCGAACAAGAGCAGAGTTGACGGCATGAGCCGAAACTGCAAGGTAAAGGTTTAGAGTTTCGAACTCTTTTGGTTTGACCATCAAAGGTGCCGAGCTCAGGTAGTTCTTGAGTTCGGCCAGAGCTGTGTCACAGTCCGGCGCCCATTCGAAGTTGTGCCGGCTTTTGCCCTTCAAGGCGTGAAAGAAGGCGTGGCATTTGTCTGATGACTTGCTAATGAAGCGGTTGAGGGCAGTTGCCATGCCTGTGAGCCTCTGAACTTCTCTGATCGAACGTGGTGGCCGTAAGTCTGCCACCGCCTTGATTTGCGTAGGGTCTGCCTCAATGCCTCGTCTTGTGACCAAATGGCCAAGAAACTTCCCTGCACTGACATCGAATGCACATTTTTTCGGGTTCAGGCGGAGTTTGTGGAGCTTGAGGATTTCGAATACTTCGACGAGTTCTGTGAGATGATTCTGCTCCAACTGGCTTTTGACAACAAGGTCGTCGATGTAGGCTTTCAGGATGTGGCCTATCTGCGCATGAAGCATCTTGAAGATTGCTCGGTTGAAGGTGGCACCTGAGTTTTTGAGACCAAACGGCATGACGCGGTAGCAGAAGATGCCATGTGGTGTGATGAAGGCCGTTTTTTCCATGTCGTCTGGGTCCATGGCTATCTGGTGATATCCGCGATAGGCATCAAGAAAACTTAGCTGAGCGTGTCCTGCGGTTGCGTCAACTAGCTGATCGATCTTTGCGAGCGGAAACCAGTCTTTTGGGCAGGTGTCATTGAGATTGGTGTAGTCGACGCAAACTCGCCATTTGCCATTTTTCTTCTTGACAACCACGGTGTTGGAGAGCCAAGTCGGGTATTGCACTTCCTGGATGGCATTGGCTTCCAACAAACGTTCGACTTCTTCGATGACGGCATCGGCGTGTTCTGGCGCCGAGCGTCGATCCTTTTGTACCACTGGTTTGGAATCTTTCTTGATGTTGAGAGAGTGGCAGATGAAGTCAGGGTCTACTCCTGGCATCTCGTTGGGGGTCCAGGCGAAGACTTCTATGTTGGCTTTGAGGAATTGGAACATCTCTTCTCGCTCGGCGTCGCTGAGGGAAGAGCCGAGTAAGAAGAAACGTGAGCCGTCTTCATTGATTGGCAATTTGACCAAGTCTTCTTCCGCTTTATCTTCGGCCTTCTGGCCAACGTCTTCGATTACGGCCATGTCTGGGACTTCAACCCATTGTACCTGTTTGGCTTTGGTGGAATTGTGGACGGCTGAGACGTAGCACTTTTTGGAAGCTACTTGGTCTCCTCGCAGATCTTCTTGTCTCCCATTCAAGCCAATGAAGCGGACGATTTGGTGGTAGGTGGAGGCGATGGCTTGCATGCCATGAAGCCAGATTCGGCCAAGGATGGCGTTGTAAGGGCTTGGTACGTTGACGACAATGAATTCGACAGTTAAAGTTCTTGAGCCAACAACGACTGGGAGAAAGATTCGGCCGAGTGGCCAAACAGGTGCTCCGTTGAAGCCGATGAGAGGTACTTCGGTGGGTTGTAGGGCTGACTCTGGTAGATCCAATTTCTTGAAAAGGTCATAGTACATGACCTCTGCCGAGCTTCCTTGATCAATGAGGACGCGCTTGACGTCGTGGACCCCGATTTGGACGGTGACAACGAGGGCGTTCGAGTGTGGACTTTGAACATGCTCAAGGTCGCGTTCGGTAAAGGTTATTGACCACTTGGGTACTTCTTGTGGGCGTTGACGTTTGGATCCGCAACCGACTGAGAGTATCTGCTTGGATGTGGAGGCGCGATCGATGTCGGCCTTGAGTGTGGTTTCGGATGCCTTCGTCACTGGTCCGTGGATAACATGTATCAGCGGGCGCTGCTCATTGGGGTTGGGATTGCCTGTTGGTTGTCGAGCAGGTGTTTTCGTTCGATTGATGTACTGCTCGAGATGTCCTTGAGTTGCGAGTCTTTTCAGGAGAGCTTTGTAAGGTGCACAGGCTGTCGTGTAGTGGCCGAGTTCGTTGTGGTAGGAGCACTTCTTCCTTGGATTCTGGTCAGGTTGTCCTGTGTCGGTGCCGAGCTTGCCTGTCGGCCACTCGAACCATGGTTGTCGCATTATTTCCTTCAGGAAGAACCAGATTGGCTCCTTGAAGTACGTGGTCTCGGCCACATAGTCGTGTACTTTCGGCGGACGCTTTTTCCCTTCTTTGATGTTGTGTACCTGCTTCTTGGGCTGCGAGTGTTGGGTGATTACTAGTGTCGACAGCTGGGGTGCGGCCGTGGAGAATGGAGTGGTTGAGCTCTGGATTCCCTGGGCCGCCCGGTCTGCATAAAATTCCTTGAGAGCACAAAATCTCTCTACGACACGCATCAATTCTCCCATGCCGTGGGGTGGGCGGATAGCGAGCTCGTCCAGGATATTGCTGCCGGTCTCCAACCCGTTTTTGAAGGTACGTGCGGCCCAATACTCGTTGATCCCGGGGATTTCATTGAACAACTGCCAATAGCGCTCGGCGTATTGCTTGAGAGTTTCGGACGGGAGTTTCCTCATCTGAGATAAGGACTCCGGCTCCTTGGCTGTTTTGTTGCTCGTGATGAAGCGGGTGTTGAAGGCTCGTTCATGGTCAGCCAGGTTCCGTATGGATCCAGCGGGCAGCTTGTTGAACCACTGGAGTCCAAGGGAGCCGAGGCTGGAAGGGAACGCCTTGCATTTTACTTCATCTTTTTGGGTGCAGAGTTCGATTGTTTGGCGGAAATGGATTAGGTGGGTGTAAGCCTCACAGGTGGCCGGGTCGAATTTTGTGAATTTTGGTAAGTGAAAGGTGGATTCGGGTGCCGTGTTGATGATGTGGGAAGTGAAGGGAGACACGCCGAGGTCCTTCAGTTGTCTCTCAAAACCAGGTCATGGCGGTTTGCCATGCTCGTCTGTTTTTGTTCTTTTGGACTCCCTTCCTTTGGGCTCTTTTGTTGAAGTCTTCTCGGCGTCCCTGTGTTGAAGTTTGTCTTTCAAGTCTGTAATCGTTCGGCGTGGGCCGTCGATGGACTTTTCTCTGTCACGGCGGGTTTTGTTGTTGTCAACCGCGCCTTCGGCGCCGTGTTTGGTGCTCGGGATCCAAATTCTCAGGTGGGATGTCCCCGAGACGCTCAGAGACGTGGCGTCTGGTCTGTACGGAATCTCGGCTACGGTGCGAAGCCATCGTGCGAGAGAATTCCGCACGACCAGTTGAGTACGTGCTCGTGAACGACTCGGTGTCCCTTGTTCTTGTACGCTCATGATGGCTTCTAGAACGATGTGTTCCAAATGCGGTGGTTGTTTATAGAGGATAATTTCCCTGGCGTCACCAGGTGCTGGGGTAAAGCCAAGGCGGTCCTTCACGGATTCGCGTTGTCCTGTCTCGTGCGGACGTTCTTGTGGTGGGGGTGGTGGTGGTGGTGGCGGTGTCTGCCTTCGTCTACTCCCGCCTCCACCGGATCTGGATGTGGCGGGTGTGGTCTCTTGCTGCATACGCTGTTTCATCTGGGCCACCTCCGCCCTTAGTGCAGCCAACTCATTATCGCGTTCGTCGTCGCGACGCTATAACAAACGGATGTAGGCCGCCGTTACGTCGTCCGCGACTGGTGAGAGACCGGGTCCAGGGGCGAGGGACATGGATATATGCCTCTCATGGGGTGTTGTGGGGATGACATTTCCGCTAGCGTCTTTGGTCCCCGAGATGGCTACATCCACCTGATCTCCGCCCATGGTGAACGGTTTGGTCGTTGTTTTAGGAAGGAGGAAGGGGGTTTTGAAGGAAGTGAGAGCCGTTTGAATCAGAAGCGATTCACGTCAGGTTCACCAATTGTGTGGCCCGTGTTCCTCGATTCTCGCTCCTCCTCCGGTGGTTAGATGGTCTCCAAGCTTTCTTCCCCTAGCCTGCACAGTGAGCGCACGACTAAGACCTGGCCGGGGATTTCCCCGGCAAGGCCCTCCGGCGAGAGGATAAGTATGTGCAGAGAGAGGCAAGGGATTGGAATTATTCAGTATGAGTGTCTGTGAGCATGTACCTTTTAGGGTTGCCATTGCTTGGTATTTATAGAATTCCTTTGGCTTGCCCTCCAAGTACGATCACGTGCTTGGCACAAGCCAAGTGACGCTGTGGTGACATCATGGAATAGATCTGGTAACCGCTTTTGGGGTGAGCTGGCACGCCCATGTGTGTTCATGATTATCTTTTGATGTAACCGTTTCGACACGTGGGAAGGCCTCAGCAGGTCTCCGAGCGTCAGCCGTGGCCATGCTTCGCGGGTGGCCGAGCATCAGCAGCGGCTGTGCTTCGTGGATGGCCGAGCACATGCTAAGCTGAGCACAACGTACTCTTGAGGGGGAACACGCCGACAGGGAGATCCGCCAAGGAAGGTGGCCGAGCATAGGCTTGACCTACGCCGAGCCTGAGGCAAGTGGGATGGCTATAACGACGGGAAGCCGTGCACAAGGTTTAGGTGCGGCTTGGTCCAGGTTCGGTCTGCGCAAACGCGAACAGTCATGTTTGGCCTGCTACATATTGTATACATCAGTGGAGGGATAGCGGGGGTTAATAAGTTAGTCTACAAGGAGGGATAGCGGGGGTTAATAAGTTAGTCTACAAAGAGTTCAGAGGTTGTTCATAGCCCTTAACCCACAAACGCCTACGATGGTGCTCAAACCTAGTCTCTCACATGGGGAGAACTAGGAGATGTCAACTGAGTTAGGGCCCATTGGCAACTTGTTAAGCTTACACATGTGAGATAAGGTAGAATGAAACAAGTTTTAAATTTTGAATGAAGCTCCTCTTGGTGCGATCCCTCATGACTTTTTCATTTTAAAGGACTCGATATTTTTATTATCCATGCAAAACATTAAATTGTTCAGATATTTCATCAGGATAGGCTTGGTCAAATAATATTTAACATAACATAACCAGAGTTGAACTGTACATTTTTTCTTGGTCAAATAATATCTGATCACTTTGGTTTTTACTATTTTTTTACATGGATGAAAGCATGTCGAGTCTTACAAAAATGACTCTGATTGAAAAATGACCTTATTAGTGGGTCCAATTTTGCATTACATGACAAATCATTTGAGGGATCGAGAAGATGCTTGATCTTAAATTTCAAGAAGTCAGCTATGTGCCATACAGCCTAAGAATTCGACAGGGCTCATTGGTTTTGGGACGGACAATCCAATCCAATCCATTGTATTGTATGTGTCCATATTAGTATTATATTTGCCTCTTGCTTTATGGAGTAGGAGATTTATCATTTATCCACATCACGATGGGTGCATTATTTATCTGTGTCAATAGCACCTCTGTTTTTTACCTGGGTGTTTTCTCCTCTCTTTTTTTTTCAAAAAAATAAAAAATCCACAGAAATTTCACAAATATTCACATCAACGGTTTCATTTAATATTAAATCGTAAATCTATGAGGAAAAAATAATGTCAATCATAATAGGATATTATACCTTAAAACATAATAGAATTTAATAGGAGCAATGCTATGGTGATTGTTTTTGGCTATCACGTATTGAGTGCATATGCGAGGTGTCACCATTACATTAGTATAATGTACTCCACTACATGGCAAATGGGGTACATTTTACCAATATAGTGGTGACACATCACATACAAAGTTGACTGAGAGGTAAGCCCCATAAGACCGCGGGCTTAGACAACCCCCGCCATGGGGCAACCCAAAAACTAAACATTGTAAACTCAACCCACAAAAAAATAGTTTCAAATTAAATGAAGTTTCTTGGAACACTACCAGTTAGGGCTGCCCGCGGATCGGTTTTGTGCAGATTGGTCCGGTTCCCAATTCGATCCGCTCGCGGCAGATTGTCATTTTTTCCATCCACCAATCGTTCGTGATGTTGTTTGGATGGTTTGGTTTGGATGCGGCTTCGGCGGTTCCGACGGATTTGAGCATGCAATTTAATTTTTTTACATACACCAAAAAGTTCAAAAATAAAGCCCCAAAACTTCACCAATCAAGTTTAAACAAATTTAAACAAGTCTATACATTGATCCATCCTAACATTGAAACAAATTCATCCACCCTAAAATCAAAACAAGTTCAAAACATGGATCAATTGAATTTCGCTTCGATATCAATTGAATTCAAGCAAATAACTGTACAATAGTACACTTTAAGAAGCTAATTGGTTGGTTACGTTCATAGAATCTGATTCCCAATGTGATATTTAGGTTTACATGTTGTTTGGATGCTAATTGGAATAGGGCTTGGGTACTGCAGTGCAATATGTTTTTCTAGTGTTTTGTAAGAATTTGCGGATTGAACGGATTGGAAGAATTGAACCGGAACCGATTCGGATCCAAATCGGATCCGCCAGAATTAGTATTGTTAGACTTGTATCCGTCCGTAGCATGCCTCGGTTTGGTTCAGATTGGGCGGTTCGCTTCATCCACTGGACAACCCTACTACCAGTCAACCAATATGGTGATATTTAGGGAGAAAAGTTATTCCAAGAATTTTGACGTTTGAAAACAATATTGCCGAGAGAAGTAACATAGTCGATTGACATTCTTGATTTTATAAGGTTTTATCGGGAAGATGATGGTTTCCCAATAGCATGGGTTGTTTATCGAATTTTGTTGACAATACTGGTTATAATTACTTCACTGGAGAAGAGTTTTCTAAGTTGATAAAAAATGGGAAATGATTTTGCCACTCCCTTTTTTGTTAACGGCACTCTCCTGCAAGTGTATTTTTGCACCAAAAATACACTTATAGGGGAGTGGCGTTAACAAAAAAAAAGGAGTGGCAAAATCAGCAGCGTAAAAAATTTACTTTCGGAATACCCTAAGAGAGATTAAATTTATTGGTTATGATCTAATCATAATTGAAAATGAGTATTTGGAAAAATTAAAGTACGATGACTGACTTGTAAATTTTGGTTCAAAAAATGCAAGGAGAAGTTTTTTTTGAATGTGCTAATCAGAAAGCACTGGATCCAAGACTGCATTTTGAATTTGAATATTTAATGTAATTCAAGCTAAAAGCACAGTGTAAATTAGATTTTGGTTTATTTGGATCTTTTTGGACTTGTATGTCTTTTAGCAAGAAAGCAGTAAAACTGGTTATTAGCATGCTCAGTGTGATGAAAATACAGACAAATCACAAGATTCCTGTCCCCACACAAGATCTGTGCACGCTACCACAGAGTGGCACGCGTGAGCTATGGACCGGCGCGCACAAGTCCCCTATGCTACGGTTTTTGAAACCTTGTTAGCTTTAGGGCCAGAACTGGTATTGATTACCAACCTTGGCCATGCCAGCCCCCCTCAGGGATCAGAACAGAACAAACAGTAGGTGTTATACCTTTGATTTTTAGGTTTGAATGGTGGTTGAACTTGAAGCTTGAAGGGTGTTGGTAGATGGTGTTTGAATGGTGGTTATGTATTGCAGGAAATGTGTTTGCTCTTTGTATGGCTTTCTTGGTAGCTTTTTTTTGTAACCTTTTGATATATTTTTTTTGGTGTCACCCTTGTAAGTATGTGCTTACGACGAAAGATAGATACTCCTGGATGTATAGCCCGAAGCGTAGGACTTCTAGTCGTTTGCAGAATAACTTGGTAAGACCGAGATCGTACCACAGGGAATCGAATACAACTTATTTGGATTGTAGGCTTTATGTGAGGTTTTTGGCGTTTAGATGGCCAATTGTCGGTTTTGCTTTGAAAAGTGGAAAACTATTGTAAAAAAGACTAGAAATGAGGTTTGAACTAAGATAAAAAGGCGCGCGCGCGGCAAGGTCTAGGGGATTAAACCACCCGATGACTTAGCTGTTTTAACCATTTCTTTCTAACTACTCAAGGACAAGACATAGACAATCTTGAACCTGAAGCACTCAATGTTAAAAGCCAAGTATAATCATTGATTTAATTCGGAAATGACTTAAACTTGTTTAGTAAATATTTAATTCAAACACCGGGAACGTTTAAAGCTCCAAGCACCGTGTGTGACCTAAAGGTTAAAACTCCGGCCAACACACGATCAAAAAGAGTAACAACTTTAAGGTTTGGACAGAAATAAGAGATTTGAGCATTTCCTTACTAAACCATGATCAAGTTATAGAAAAACCATTAAAACTACTAAATCATGGGGAAAACAGAAAACGAAAATAAACTCGATATTATAGAGGATCCAAAGCATACAAACAACTTTAATAAATGAAAAATTAACAAACAACAAATACCTTAAGGTGTTCTTGAACAATTTAACTTAAGAAAGCTTGAAGATGACAATGGAGTTCTAAAACTTTAAAAGACTTAAAAGCAAATAATATCTAGGTCCATATCTCAAAGGAGAAGAGGGGTATTTATACAAAACCACCTTTCTCTCTCTACAAATATCCAAAAACTTGTCAAAAGTAGCAAGTATTCCATAAGTGAAAAGTCCAAAAAGTAACAAAAATCTGATCGTAAACATGTGGTATCGATACTTGATATATAGTGTATCGATACCTAGAAGCTAAGCCTGCTTGACTAGTCTTCGTAATGCTCTGGTATCGATACGCCCTTAAGGCTATATCGATACAACATTCTCTGCCTTCACTGGTAACTTAGTAGTATCGATACAGCCCTTAATACTGTATCGATACCACACTCCTACCTCCATGTAGTTCTGCCTTCTAGCTCCACGACTTGGCATCCAACGGCCCCGGACTTCACCCGATGCTTCGTTCCTTTGCTCTTGAGTCTCGATGGCGGAGTTCCACATGGCGCGGGTACTCGAACACCCTCGGGGGTTAACCTTGGAGCAAAAACACGCCTTATTAGGACGTAAAACCCGAAACTTACTCAAACGAACCTTATGTGCAAAATCACTATAAAAGCTACATAAACGCAAGTAAATATGCTATAAAAGAGGACTAAGCGCACCAAATATCTACAATATTGGGTGCTTATCAGTATGGCATGGAGGGGTTTATATAGAAGAATGGAGGGTGAGAGGGAGGCAAGGAAGTTAAAAGGGGGATAGTTACACCCCCTGTCCGAATACTGCTTTTTTGGCAAAATGGAAGCTTCTTATGTGTTGTACACCCCTGACAACAACGACTACAGACTGGATAAAGGTGTTTTGACCAGAGGGTTAACCGACGCGCACCAGTCAACGAGAAGGGTTGACTACCGTTCACAAGTTGGAGACTTGAGCGCGTGAGTCAAAGCTACCTTGTCTTGGTCAATGGTCCAACCTGACCGTTTGACCAACACCTGGCACTTTGACTCGCGCACGCTGGGTCTGAACCAACGCGTGACAGTAGGGTAAAGGTTAGGTTCTAACGAGTATCAAATACTCCAAGTTCAACCACTCGACATTCCCAAGGTGTTCTCGATCTGTTTCATCATTGGGGAAATCAAAAACCAAAAGAAAAGAGTGCTAAGCAATCCGGAGGTCCAAATTGGGGTGTCTACATTTGTTAATCTACTTATTCATGTCCGTTCAAACTGATTTGTTAAGCCTACGAGGTGAATGGTTCGATCATTAATCGAATTTCAGAAAAAAGACAAAAAATAGGAATGGAGGGGAGGGGAGCTTAACCTGATTGTTTGCATAAGAATTTATTGGTCCAGTCATACAACGACATGTGGTCACTCATATTAGACAAAACGGAGTACACATAGGCTGAAATACATGGAATCACACAATTAAAAGAACGATGACTTTCTAATCAAATCAATGTCGTTTTATAGGTAATATTAAATATTGCCAGGTGTCACTCAGACAATAGCTTAGCAGTTCGAAGCTCAGAGGTGCGAATGGTATTATTCAAGCAAGAGTCAGTTACAATTGACATGATCAAAGAAGTTAAGATTTAAGCAAATAACTGCCCACATCCACCACGATGCAGTTGAAGAAAGTGGGACGGTGAATTAAACCGAATGGCCACAAATCAGGAATCATGGGGGGAAAGTTTGAATTCAAAACCAGAGTGACTTCGAAGACAACCAGGCGGGAAATAGAAGACGTGGAGAAGACTCAAGAGTTTGCCTATAAATAGAAGAAATGAAAGAAGGAAAAACCCTAGACAAATCATCAAACAAACAACTATGCTATGCTTGGTTTGTCCATTAGGCAGTAGTTAGAAGAGCTTATACATAAGTTCGAAGTAGTTAGGAGTAGTTCATAGTAGTAGTTGTAGTCACTTTGTAACTCGTTCTGTTCGTTATTGGAAGTTTGGAGATTCAATTGGAAAGCAAGTTCATTTTTGAATTGATCAAGGTATCTTGCTTGTTCTTTGGGTTTATCAAGTTTCTAGTGGATTGTTGTGCCATTTTAATAACAACAATGCTATTCACACAACGATCCAAACACAACAACTTACACAACCTCTCACATACATGTGGGGTCCACACATAGTAGTGTGTGTGGAGCCCACATGTATGTGAGAGGTTGTGTTTGGTGTTGTGTTTGGATTGTTGTGTGAGTATCATTTTTGTTTTAATACTTCTAGATAGAGAAATCCTCTTCATTGAGGTAATTGAATCGACACCACAATCGCCTAATTAAGTTTGGCTTTTTATAAGCCTGAAATCTGAAAAGGATAATTACAAGCCTTTTTTGGCACGCTCGCATACAATCATATTTCGGAAGTAAACCAAGAATCCCAGCCAAACACTGATACAGGGTAGTTTCGTCATTAGAGTGTTTGGTAAAATTAAAAAATAGAAAGTCTACACACACAGCAGATCTGTGCACAGATTTCATTGTGGGGCCCACCACGGGTCCCACACAAATCATCCGAGCCGTTCATTAAATGGAAAACATTTTTTCAAAGGTCCCTGTAAAAAAAAAGCTCAATCCGATACATATAGGTGCTCGATCCAACTATATAACTTTTCATTGTCCAAAAATCTGAATGAAAAGTTAGATGGTTGGATGAAGTACCTATAGGTATCGGATTGAACTTATTTTTTACGGGAACCCTTGAAAAATGTTTTACATTTAATGAACGGCTCAGATGATTTGTGTGGGACCCGTGGTGGGCCCCATAACGAAATCTGTGCACAATCTGTTGTGTGTAGCAGAACTCACTCATTAAAAAAAGAACAATTGAATTGACTTTATTAAAGAAATTATGAAAAAGATATGGAAAATTGCTGATCAGTGGAAAGAGGGGAAAAGATTTCCCAGGTCATGGACAACTTTTTAGGAATTCATAAGTGATGGGAAGGAGGAAAACAATTCCTAATACATGGAATGGAAAATATATGTGGACAAAATTACCCCTCTACCTACACGACGTCGTTGAATCCCTCTCCCCAAAACCCGTATCTCTCCCGCCTCCAAATCACATCCAAACCCTAGCTCTGAAACCCCCCTCTCTCTCTCGCTGTTGCTCTCTGAAACCCATTCTGTTGCTCCTCTCTCTTCATCTCGTTGCTCCTCTCTTCTCTTCTCTCTCTTGCCAACCGACGACCAGAAATTCCCCCAACTCTCTTCGTCGATCTTCCTTGACGTTGTCATTGGTCTTGAATCTCCAGGCATAGTTGTTTTCTTTAGCCGCTGACCTCAGGCGACCTTGGAATTGGCCGACCATCGCTGTCCTTTTTCGGCCACCGGAGACCTCTATCAAGTTTCAGAATTGACTGGGTTTGAACTTCCAGCACTGATTTGCTTCCGAAATCCCCAGCCCGGGTTGGAGATCTTTTTTTACCGTAAGTTTGAGAGTTCTTAGTATTTCTAATCCCCTCAATGTGGGCTGAAGGTTAATAGTTTTTTTTCGAGTTTATTAGGAATAAAATGGTGCTAAATGTTATCTCTTGGTGCTGAACTTTTTTGTTTGGCCGGTTGAATCTTATTTCCTTGCTAGATTGGATCTGGGTGTTGATTTGAACAAAATTTTAATTTGCTCAAACTGATGGGACGAGGCTCCCCTTTCCCCCCCTTATATTTGTGATTTTAGCATACAAGTATCAAAATGTAGTTGAATTTTCCTGGAAATCCTTTTCTGTTTTTTGTGTTACATACTTTCCATATGTATTCTTTAGTTCTTGAATATCTTTTTTTCTATTTTGTTCTTGAATATCTTTTTTTTCTATTTTGTAAGTGATGCATTGATAATATTGCGAAACCCGGATAAGTAATTCTGTGGCTTACATCCCAGTAAATGCATTGAGTTTCTTCTTGGTCATGATTTCATCTGAAACATTAGAGACTGAAACATTGTATCACTTGTAGCTATTCATGCATTTGGATGTTATGGAACTTGAATGAATACCTTTTTTTTACTTTGTTTGCATACCTTCATATGAGTGGTTGAAGATGAATGTATTTGGCTTTCGTACAATTAGGCTAAGTGGATATGTTGACGGGCTATGTTTCCATTGTGAGGGGAATCCTTATTTGAGCCTTATTTTAGGAGCAGAGTGATTAGATCCTCTTTCTATGCATTGAACCGAATTTTGGATTTAACTACTTCATATCATAATTGAACGGGTGCCGTTGGATCTTAATGAGCCCTCTCTTGATTTTTGAATGGAGTGAGATGAGGTCAGGCAATTAGAATGGTCTTTCTGATCTTTATGCACGGTTAAGCTCACTGTCTTGCTGAATAAAAATTTTGATTGCATTCCTTGGCCTTTTATCTGTGCTTCAATTTCTCTTCCTCGTTGAGTTGTTCTTGTTATCACATTTGTCTTGTTTTTCTATGTTTTGGTAATGGAACTGGTTAGTGTCTTTCATTGTGTATGGTTGACAATGTGCCCCCTAGTTCAGTCGTCTGATTAGCTTTGATTTAAGAATGGACTAAGTAAAACACTGCTACTTTTGTATTTCCCATTAGTTTGATGGTGGTGGTATCGTAGTACTGGGGAAGATATGAAATGGAAAGTAATGGCAGGTTAACATGGGCGGGTAAATCTGTAGATTTATGGGTACCTAAATTACTTCAATTAATTTCAGTAATTCTGGTAGATCAGAGAAATGGACGGCATTATTTGTGTGAAAAGAGATGTCTTGCTGACAACCTCAAGCCTGAGTTGGCCTTGGAATTTAACTTCTATATGCAGGTATAAGTGATTTTATCTGTTAACATTAGTGGTCACTAGTCAGTGGTCTCAGCCAAATTCTGCCATTTTATGGGGTTTGTAGTTTTTATTTTTGGTCACTCATAGAGCATGCCAATCGGATTTTTGTGAATGATGAATACTGACCTCTGTTGTTTGAGCATTCTGGTTTTCTATTGGTTAGATGTTTGTCTATGTTTGAATGTCATCATTTTGCAATTTTAACTTCTAATTTCATTTTCTTCTTTGCCTTCTCGATCATTACTTGATACAATTCTCCTCGTTCCGGTCAATACATAGTTCATGTATAGCCTTCACATGTACGTTGTATTATACAACCGAGGGACCATGTACGTTGTATTTAATTGGAAGCTTTTGCAGTCATTACATATCCATTGGATCTAAAATCCCACAGGACATGGGATAGGGGCTTTGTTGTTGTTAATCCCATCGCTAGTGTTCCAATTTACATATCCTATGGAACAATATAGGTCTTTACTAATCTTCTAGTCAAACAGACAAGACCTAGGTGGATGGGCTAAGTGATGTTGACTGTAGTGGTAATGTCAATTGTTGATCGGCTGGTGGTTTAGTAGTCTTGTCCAACAAACAACAAACAAGCCATGGGTGGATAGAGTAGGGGCTAATCAATGTTAATGGTAGTGGAAATGGCAGTTATTGGCCAGCTTTTGTTTTTGTTGAATTGAATATAATGGCAGAAGAGAGGGTGTCAAGTTGGTTATTGCGATGGTCCCAGTCATTATCATAGATAAAACTAGGTGTTGCCTATGTCAACAACCTTCTGACAGGCACAAAAGGAGTCATTCGACTCATTCCTTTTCTTCCAATTATTAACAGGCTTTCTACTAAGAACACACTTCGTCAAAAGGTAATTGTAGTTGTGTATTATAAGCATCGACATTGAAACAAATGTGTCTCTTACCTCTTTTGCGAACCATAAGCTCAACAAATCTTGTAGGTGCTTCATAAAGGAATTCTCCTTCTACTGTCACAAGGCCAAAGTCGCTAATTTTGGGGTTGTATTCCTGCACTTCAACAATAATTGTTACAATTCATAATGTAAACTGAATTATTTTTGAGTTTAGGAGTTGATTGTGCACTCTATATGATAACCAACCTTATCAAGTAGTATATTGGCCGCCCGAAAGTCTCTGTTGGTTACTGCTGGGTTTTGGAATTGATGTGCCTTGTAATTATTCTTCAGTTAATGCCAAGTTGGCAAGTATTTTTGAAAATAGAAACTTTTTCTTCTCATTTGTATCTCAATCATGGAGATGTGTGTCCCTGAAGCATACAAAGCTGGCCAGTGTTGGCGTCCGAACAAACGCGTACCACCTTAGAAAATGTCCTTGGCTTCTTAGGTTTGTATGTTCTTCTTGAAACATTGGTTTCACTTTGTGAGTTTTCAGCTGAAATGTTGTTGTAAAACCATGTATTAGTGTAGTGAGTGACACACTTCATGCATTTAATTATTAGTGTTGGGAGTGACCAATTCATGCATTTAATGAATCACAAGATCTTACCATTGAATCAATTATGTTCTCCATTGGCTCTGGATTGTTTTTATTGCCTCTGGAAAGTTTTTTTAAACTGGGTGCAATTGTTGCTTTTTTTTTTCTTCTCATGAGCGATCTATGTTACCCAATTTCCCCTTGGTTGCTTACTATCTGATAATTGATACAGTTTTCAATAACTCCATTCGAAAGTAGATTTGACAGAGAATTGCCCACTGGCTTTTAACTTCCTCACCACTCTATCCGCTTCAGTCATGTTTTGCGGTGTTAGCCTTGATTTCCTTTGTGATAGAGTTCCTTGTTCTTTGCCATTTGCACTCATTATTTTCAATGATTGAGTCAACCTTCGCCTTGAGGCTCCTCCCTAAATCGTACACAATTCTCTCACTGAACTTATTATGTAATAACCACTATATTATGCAGCTATAAAAAATAGTCTAAGCGAATGTATGTCCTATAAGGGGCATACTGTAGGGGTTTGATTAATTGGGACCTTGACTGTGGCTCTGGTTAGGATCCTTCTCTCACAGCTCCGTGCTTCCGCCGCTGGACCTGCAACAAGTCACTAGGGCTTGTATTGCCCAGTGACCCTCCGACGAACAAGTTAGATCTCAGGGGTAGTGTTTAGGTCTAGGGTTAGAGAAGTATTGCGTACCTCTTTCAGGTGTATCCCTTTGTATTTATAGACCTAGGTTTACTTGATCTCCAAGCCAGCGCGTGGAGGGTACGCTCGGGTAACCGCCTCGGGCGACGTCACGTATGTCGTAGGGGGCAAGACGGTTACGGAGCACATGGGGCAGATCCCAATGATTATGCCAGCTGTGTGAGGAGCATGATCCTCACGGGTCCTACTTGCAGTAACCGCTTCTTCTGATGCTTCTGGAAGCACTGGTGCAATAGGGATGGATGATGATAGCCCCGAGGCCGGATACAACCGAAGACCGAGCTGTCCCCGAGGCAGATACCGAAGGGGACTTCGTTATTAGACTGCGGTCCGGATCCTTGCCACTGGTTTGGAATATGTAGCATGGTTATCGAGATGTTAACCGAGGGCCCTACAATAGCCCCTCAACTTCCTGAGCGCCACCCCCAAGCATTGGGGAGTTGACTTCTCTCGTGGGTTGGTGTAACCGGGCTCTTAACAGATGCGATACCGAAGCCACGTGTCGATCATCGCCGAAGTGGGTGACATCATGCGTCGTCTCGGCACGTGACATGTCAGATGATTGGTACGAAACGTCCCTTCAGGGACACGTGTCAGTGCGTGAATGGCTCGGTGGGCGGCGCGTCTGGCCTCGGTACAGACCCTTGGTTGCTGACCGTCCGATGGGAACACGTGTCAGAGATCCAACGGCCCGGTGCACGACGCTTCGTTTCTCGCGCGACCCTTCGTACGTTCCATTATAAATAGGTTGACAAGAGAGAGAGGACGCTATCCTCCCTTCTGACGACGTCGAATCGCTGCTTCCCGCTCAACCTAGACTTTGATCGTGATTTCGAGCGCTTTCGACAGCGAATCTTCACACGAGACCCTGGTATGTTGATCTTCACTCGTTAATCTTCAAGCTTTTCTACCGTTTTCGGCGTGCATTGAGGCGGAGACGCCACCTGCCGTCGTCTGGTTCGCGGCGGCGCTGGCGTTTCCTACCGCTGTTCATGTTCTTCCCGAGCCCCAAACTCTTCCTGAGGCCTAAAATCATACCGAAGCCTATCTTCAAATTTCATGCCATTGGAGAGACTTAGAGACCACGCGGATGATTTCTGAGAACCAAGGTTCTGAAAAGGACCGAGGCCATGAATCCCCGAGGAGTAATGACCATTCTGTCCCAAGCACTAGATTTTTTCGCTTTCCCCCTAGGCATATAGCTAACGGGCTTTTGCACATTCTCTTCTTGTTAGGTGGGGGCGAATGGTCATTGAATCCTCCTCGGACAGCTCCAGTAGTTCTGACGACTCCTTGGTCGAAGCCATTTTTCAAGAGCTTTGGAGCGAGAGATTTTACCGGGTCCCAATTGATTATATCGAGCCGGTCGACCCTAACCGAACTCTGCGAGAGATTACTTCACTTGATCCTTGGGAAATGGATGGCCCAAGTACTTCGGAGCATGGACCGGGGCCTTTTGCAAATTCGCCTGAGGAGGTAAGGGGGCGCCGAAGACCAATGAGGCCCTGCCCCTTCCGAAACAAGTATTTTACCGGAGCCCCGGCCGCTTATGCCGAGTTCAAGAGGGTTTACAGTATCCCTCCTAACGTTGAGGTCCGGTTGCTCCCAGACTCCGACCCCAAAAACCTTCTGCACCGCCCAGGGGAGTTGATCTTCCCCCTGATGGCTATCATCGAAGGTGGAATCAGGTTCCCGCTTCACCAGTTTGTCCGTCGGGTGCTCCGGACCCTCAGCCTTACCTCTTCTCAGCTCACGGTGAACTCTTACCGAATCATCACCAGCATTATTGAGTTGAGAAGACAGTTTAACCTGATCTTCGGGCTTGAAGAGCTCTTCGGAGTTTACCTGGTAGGAGTTAATCGAGAGAGCGTCCGGTACTATCTTTCCTGCCGGACGGGGTATGACACATTCTTGATCGACCATCTGCCAGACTCCGAGGAGTGGGCGAGTATCTATGCCTCGGTCACCGGGAACTTCATGTTCGGGCCCGGAGAGAGCATAGATACAACCACCAGAGTTCAGTTTGGGACTGGAGCTCTCGGTCGGTAAATTGTTCTTTGGTGGATTACTCTTCGGTAGATTTATGCTATATCTGTGTTCTTGCATTGATCTTTCTTGTTCTGATACCTCTTTGCAGCCGAAGGCATCGTTCAGGAGCTTCGGTAAAGGGCCATCCAAGCTCGGATAACTGGCGCCTACGCAATCCCAATCACCAGCCGGTATGCCCCTCAGCTCCTCGCTTACGTCCCCTCGTATACCAGCTACTTAAAGAAGAAACCGAGGAAGCAAGGGGTCCCGAGGGCAGGACGAGGAGGCCGAGGAGGAGGTCGAAAGGGAGGCGGAGGAGCGGGGAGAGGGGGCTGAGGAAGCGCTCTTGGCACCGAGGGCAGCAGTTCCGAGCCTCAAGGTGTTTTAAGAGAGGCAATTGACCGAGAGACGCCCGAGAGGACCGGACTGAGCAAAGAAATGACGGGCCCCGGAGCTCACGAGGTGTTGAACCTCAGACGTCAGAAGCCGAAGGGCCGAGGCCGAGGTTCGGTTACCGGTACACCTAGTGCCGGGACCTCGGGGGTGATCCCCGTTTCCCCGCAGGAGCCCCCGGAAAAAAGGGCTCGGCGCGAGGGGGGAGGTGACGCCCGAGGTAAGGAGAAGGAAACAATCCGGATCACCGAGGAGGAGGAACGGGTGGAGGAGCAGGATCAAGAGTCTGCTGAGAGAGAAGAGGGGACCTGGGTCCATCCAAAGGACCTTCCCTGGACCCCGGAATTTCGCCACTGTGCCGGCCGCCTGGTTCACCACGCGGACAGTGTGTCGAACCTCGGTACAGCGTTCGGAATGCTCCGAGGCTGTATTCTTCCCAGGGACGCCAAGGCTGTCCAGGGGTTGACCGAGGACATCACCGGGGAGATAGCGCAGGCCCTTTTTACTGTAAGTTGTTACTTTTCATTTATTGCTATTGGCTAAGAGTCCACACTCGTGATTCTTCTTCGATTTGTTGCTTGCAGGCTGGTGCTCGGGCTTTGGTACTCAATGACCGATGCAAAGCTCAGGAGCAAGAAATTGAGGAGCTGAAGAAGGCCCTTGAGCTGAGGGAGGATGATTTGAGGATGGCTCAGGAAACCTGCAATCTTTATCTTGCGGATTTCCAGAGGTGCGACAGGGAGAGGGTGGTTGCCGAGGCCCGAGTTGCAAAACCCGAAGAGAACGTAACCACCCTAAGGGCCACCCGGGCTTGCGAGGTTGAGGCTGCTGTGAACAAAGGCTTTGATGAAGGCTGGGCCGCAGCCAGGGTGGAGTATAAGAAGCAGGTTCGGGAGATTGAAGCCGAGCTGTACAGGGATCGCTTCTTGGATGGGCTTCGGTTTGGCCATGAGGCTCTTTTGAAGAAGTTTGATCTCCCAGCCGATTCTGAACTCCGGGTCCTGCCCGAGGTGCCCCCCGAGGAGACTGTTATGCCCGAGGAGGAAGAGGAGGACGGGCAGGTGCCAAATCCTGAGGCGGGTATTCAGACCGCTCCTGCCGCCGTCGCTTCAACCGGAGATGTGGTCTAGACCCCCCATCCCCCCAGCACTTAGGATTTTTTATCTTTTCTTTTATTTCCCACTTGGCTGGATGGTTCCAAACATTTGGAATTTACCGTTCCAGGGTTTGTAAATGATTTTTCTTAACGGGCACCGAACACAAAACCGGAGCCTAATTGGAAGTAGCAGTTTAACCTAGGAGTTTAACTTTGCAATTCATTTCGTTGCTTCTTGAATGAATAGTTTCTTCCAATTCATGCCTTGGTTATTTTTGAGATGCTTGAATGGCTTTATGCTTGTGACCGGAGGGTGCCTCTTGCCCCTGCTTTTGTTGAAATGCTGTGAAGTATCGACAGATTTTAACCAAAGCACTAACCGAGGAGATCTCAAAAATCTACTCTGAACCTAAGGGAGTAAGTTAAGACATATAGAATCGAGTAAGTTAAGACAAAGCGAAGTAGTTAGCAATTTTTGAATTTTGCGTGCCCCCGCTTTGGTTTAATTTACTCCGAACCTAAGGGAGTAGACCGAAGCAAACTCATCATGGTAAGGTGGCTGTTTAGATTAGGGCTAGGGTCCTGAAGTGGAGATGGCGTCGGCCATGGCTTCGAGACGTAGCGAATCTAAATAGTGTATGACTTATTGGAAGGTCGGTGTAAGGGGCTCGGGAAGAATACCGAGTGTCCTTAACGCCAGCGTCCGAAAGTCCGAACGACCGAGGAGGTCGTGGTGACTTGGTGAGGGATCTGCCCGGGGAATATCCCATGGAGGACAGTCCCTGAAGTCAGGATAAAACGGTTCATGCAACGGCGAACCGAGTACGAAGAGTAAATGACAAGATTAGACAGTAGTGGTAAACAAGAAATTCTCATTAAAACTGGGATGGAATCAAGCCATTACAAAAGTAGGTAGGTTTCCATTAAACTTTGACAAAAAATGAAAACCTTGCAAATAAACAAGTCCAAAGGACCGAAGCCTGGCTACCCATAAAACTTCTTCAGGTTATTAGCATTCCAGGTCTTGGCAATTGGGAACCATCTAATTTCTCCAGCTTATAGTTTCCCAAGCCGAGATGCTTTAGGACTTGGAAAGGGCCTTCCCAATTAGGCATCAGTTTCCTTTTCTTGGACTTGTCCACCACCTTCTTCCAGACAAGGTCGTCTGGTTTGAATGACCGAAGACGGACGCTTCGGTTGTAACCTTTGGCAAACTCCTGCTGATAGGATGCCAGTCTGATTTTTGCATTCTCCCGCTCTTCCTCGGCCAGATCGAGGTCTGCAGCAATATTCTCATCGTTCACCGATTCGTCATAATTTTCTGTTCGGATTGTCGGGAGCCCGACCTGGAGGGGGATTATAGCTTCCATTCCAAATGCCAAGGAGAATGGGGTCCGGCCGGTGGATCGCCGAGGCATTGTTCGGTAGCCCCAGAGCATCCGAGGAAGCTCCTCGGCCCACTTGCCCCGGCGTGATTCAAGCCGACGCTTCAGTCCTGATGAGATTGCTTTGTTTGCAGCTTCGGCTTGCCCGTTGCCTTGGGGGTAGTACGGAGTAGAAGTGTCCCATTTGATGCCAAACTCGTCCAAGAGTGCCCAGTATCTTTGTCCGGTAAACTGGCTGCCATTGTCGGTAATGATGGCGAAGGGTACACCGAAGCGAGAAATTATATTTTGCCAAACAATACGAATAATGTCCGATTCCTCAACGGTAACCAGTGGTTCGGCCTCGACCCATTTAGAGAAATAGTCGGTGGCGGTTAGGAGGAACTTAAATCCTCCTGGAGCGACGGGGAGCTTACCGACGATATGCATGCCCCACTGAGAGAAAGGCCATGGGCTAGTGAGGGGGCTGAGGTCCCGAGCCGGCTGATGAATAATGGGAGCGAACATTTGACATTTCCGACAATGCTTCACGAACTCCTCGGAGTCTTTCTTCATTGTTGGCCACCAATATCCTTTAGTAATGGCTCGGTGGGCGAGGAGCGTCCACCGGAGTGGCAACCGCTATCACCGGCGTGGAGCTCTTCAATGATCCCGGGGACCTGGTGGGGGTGTGCAACCAATAAGTATGGGCCGGTGAACGACCTTCGGTAAAGCTTCCCGTTTGGATTGAGCCAGAAAAGGGCGGCCTTGTTGCGGAGTCGGTGGGCTTCCTTTTTGTCGGTTGGGAGTGTGTCATCTCGTAGGTAACTAATGATCTCATCCATCCAGCTTGGACCGAGCTCCACATTTAGTATCTCATGGCTTAATACCTCGAGCTCAAAGCTAGGTTTGTCAATGGAGCTAAAGGAGATAGTGCGATGTTCCGAAGCAGCACAAGCTGAAGCGAGTCCGGCGAGGGCTTCGGTGTGAGCATTCTGTTCTCTCGGGATGTGTTCGACGCGAACGGCCCTGAAGCTCTTGAGAAGCCGAACAGCGGAGCTTAGGTAGGTGCGCATTCGGTCGTCCCGAGCCTCATACTCCTTGGAAAGCTGGTTGACCACCAACTGCGAGTCGCTGTAGATAACAAGTTTCTCGATACCGAGGGCTTCGGCGGTTTTGAGTCCGGAGATGAGTGCCTCATATTCAGCCTCGTTGTTTGAGGCCGGGAAGTTGATAGAAAGAGAGCTTTCATGTAAGACACCGGAGGGAGAGAGGAGTACGATCCCAGCCCCGGCGCCTCGGCTATTTGAGGCGCCATCAACATACATCTTCCACACATCGCCATGGAAGAGTTTCCAGGCGGTACTGGGGTTTGCTTGGAGAACGGCTTCGGGGCGGGGGGCTGGAGTTGAGGCGAGGACGTCGGCCGGAGTGAGCTCGGCGATGAAGTCGGCGAGGGCCTGGGCTTTTATCGCCGTCCTCGGTTGATAGTGAATTTCATAGTTGGCGAGCTCGACGGCCCACTGGGAGATTCGGTTGGAGAGGTCCGCCTTCCGGAGGAGTGACTTTAGAGGGTACTCGGTTAGAACAATGATGCGGTGGGATTGGAAGTATAGGGCAAGCTTCCGAGATGCGGAGACGAGGGCGAGAACGAGCTTTTCCAGAGGAAGATAGCGCGTCTCAGCGGCCGTCATTGTCTTGTTGGAGTAGTAAATGGGCTGATGGTTGCGTCCCTCCTGTCGGACGAGGACCAAACTTATTGTTTGAGTGGACACGGCGAGATATATGAACAGGTCCTCCTGATCCCGAGGTGTGACGAGGAGAGGGGCCTCGGAGAGGTAGGCCTTCAGCTGCTGTAGGGCTCGGTCACACTCTTCGGTCCAGTTGAAACTGCGTCGGCTCCCTTTGAGGAGGGCAAAGAACGACTGGCACTTGTCAGAGGAGCGACTGATGAATCTGTTTAGGGCGGCGGCCATGCTAGTTAGGCGTTGGACATCTTTTTTGTTGTGAGGGGCCGAGAGTTTTTCGATCGCCACGAGCTGTGCAGGGTCGGCTTCAATACCGCGTCGGGAGACGAGGTGTCCGAGGAACTTCCCGGAGCTTACCCCGAAGGCACACTTCTCGGCATTGAGGTGAAGCTTGTGTTTCTTGAGGATCTCGAAGGCCTCGGCGAGGTGAGTGAGATGGTCGCCGGCCATCATGCTCTTGACCACCATGTCATCGATATAGGCCGTCATGGTGTCCCCCAACAGACGCTCAAACATCTTGGTTATCATTCGCTGAAAGGTTGCTCCGGCGTTTTTGAGGCCGAAGGGCATGACGAGATAACCGAAGATACCGTGGGGGGTGATGAAGGCCGTATTCTCGACGTCGCCGTCGCTCATAGCGATTTGATGGTAGCCCCGGTAAGCATCCATGAAGCTGAGTCGGTCGTGGCCAGCTGTGGCGTCTACGAGCTGGTCTATTCGAGGGAGGGGGAAGAAATCCTTCAGGCAGGCGTCGTTGAGGTTAGAATAGTCAACACAAACCCGCCATTTACCATTCTTCTTTTTGACTACTACAGTGTTGGCCAACCATTTAGGGTATTGAACTTCCCGTATGGCTCCTGCGTTTAAGAGTCGGTTGACCTCTTCGATGACGGCCTCGGAATGGATCGGGGAGGACCGCCTTGCTTTTTGTACGACCGGGCACCTGGTTTTGTCGATGTTGAGCTCGTGGCAAATGAATTTTGGATCGACCCGGGCATTTCATAAGGGGTCCACGCGAAAACCTCTATGTTGCTTTTGAGGAAGTTCACCTTGTCATTCCATTCGGTGCCAGAGAGTGAGGAACCGACAAGGAAGAAACGGGAACCATCTTCGGTTATAGGGACGGTGACAAGATCCTCAATCGCCTTCTCGTCGGCAGGCCTACCGACGTCTTCAAGAACCGGAGCCTCCGGTACTTCGATGAAGTTCACCCTGGATGTCTGTTTGCTACTTCGGACCACGTTGACGTAACAGCGTTTGGCGGCGGTTTGGTCTCTGTACAGGTCTTCCTGTCGTCTGTTAGCACCGATGAACCAGACCACCTGGTGATAAGTAGAGGCTATGGCCTTTAACTTATGGAGCCAGGTGCGGCCAACGATGGCGTTATAGGGGCTTGGGACATCGACCACGACGAATTCCATGTTGAGTACGATCGATCCGGAGCGGACGGGAAGGGTGATCAAACCGAGGGGCCAGACCGGAGCCCCATTGAAGCCTATGAGGGGGACTTCGGAGGGACGAAGATCGGCGTCTGAGAGCTTCAAATCTTGGAACAAAGAGTAGTACATGACCTCGGTTGAGCTCCCCTGATCCACGAGGACGCGTCGGACGTTGAAGGTGCCGATGCACAGCGTGACCACGAGGGCGTCGTTGTGAGGTAGTTGGACGCGCGCGAGGTCCTTTTCGGTGAATGTGATTGTCCATTTGGATCCATCGTCGGTCCGGGGGCGTTTGGCTTCGGGACCGACTAGCATGACCTGTTTAGAAGAGGAAGCGTTGTTTAATTCGGCGCGGATTATACGGGCGGCTTCGGGGTTGAGAGGGCCGTGGATGACGTGAATCGTCTGGATTTCCTCTTCGGTTCTGGTTTCGGCATTCTGTGCCCGAGCCCTCGTTTTCTCATGGTCAATGAGGTTGTTGAGATGGCCACCAGCGACAAACTGCTCCAAGTAGGCCTTGAAGGGCCTGCAAGCGGTGGTAAAATGGCCCTGCTCGTTGTGCTAACTACATCGGACTATCGGGTTTTTGATTTTCCCGTTCTCAGTACCGAGCTTTTGGTTGGGGAAGGAGAAAAAGGGTTGGTCCTTCACTTGGTCGATAATCCTATAGATAGGGACGGTAAAGACGGTATTCTCAGCGTTGAAGTCTCCTGGCTTTGGTCCTTTCCTCAGAGACTGTTTGATGTGGTTGACCTGCTTCTTTGGTGTTGGTACCGAGGCGGGAGCCGAAGCAGACACCAAGGTGGATGGTGTCTTGGAGCTCGTAGGCTTCCCCATGCCCCTTTCTGCTTTGGTTTCAATAAGCTGGCACCATCCCTCGATGCGAGTCATGAGGTCCTTCATGGAATTGGGCTTGTGGCGAGCGAGATCGTCGTAAACTTGTTCGTCCTGGGCGGTGAGACCGAGCTTGAAGCCACGGGCGAAGATGATGCCGTCGCAACCTTTGATTTCGTTGAACAGTTTCCAATAGCGACCGGCGTATTGGCGGAGCGTTTCGTCGGGCCGCTTGCGTAGAGCGAGAAGAGAGTCGATCTCCTTCTTGTGCTTGTTGCTTGTGACAAACCGAGCCATGAAAGCGTCGCAGAGAGAATCGAAAGAGGAGATTGACCTGGAGGGAAGTTGGTTGAACCAAGTTAGGCCTAGGTTGCCGAGGCTTGCGGGGAAGACCTTATAGAGGAAAGCGTCATCCGAAGGCTCATTGCGAAGGAAGAGAGACATAACGAGTTTGTACTGGACCAAATGAGTGTATGCCTCGGTTTTACCGTCGTATTTTGCAAATTTGGGTTGGGTGAAGCCCTTCGGGGGTTGACCGAGTCGATCTCCCTAGTGAATGGGGAGGTCGTGAGTCTCTCGAGTCGGGCGTCTCGGTGGGGTCGGATCGAACGGTCGAGACCGTCTGGACCCCCGGTCGCGGTACGCTTCTTCGGCAACGATCGGTCCGGTCTTTCATACTCCTTCCGCTTCAGTTGGGAGTTCCCTGACCATTGAGGAGATCGCTCATACCGGTGCTTCTTGTAGCTATCTCGAGCGTAAGGCTCGAGGCGCTCAGTGGCCTGACTTCCGCCACCTTTTTCTTTAGGATGCTGGACGAATGGACTTTTTGACCGAGCGCCCTTAAGGCGCTCACGATACCCTTTTGTTTGGAATTCTAGGAGGGCGTTGTCCTCATTGGCAAAACTCGGGGTGGGCTCACGGCGACGCTCCTTGGATCTGATTGGGTGGGTGGAGGAGGCGGAGACGCTTCCGCCACCAAGCCTCTTGAAGGCGGATCGCTTCCCGCGAGGAACCCTTGGAATAGGGGAGCGGGAGCGTCCCCTTCGTTCAGCATCCTTTTCGTTACGACCCTCCCCTGGTGGTTCGAAGCGGTCCTTAGCTGAGGGGCGGGATCGGTGTTCGACCAAGCGGCCTCCGTCGCGGCTGCGGGGAGGGCTGTGATGGCTTCTTCTTCCGTCGCGGCTTCCAGAGGAATGAGATGGGGAGATTTGGAGGAGGTGTTTGATCTCCGCCAACTCGTCCCGGACGTTCCTATCACGCTCCACGACCATCGCCAGGTCGTCGATCTTCCGCTCCAGGTGGCGGATGTAGGTCTGGAGTTCGGCGGGAGCCCCTGCCTCCTGAGTCGAAGTTCCGGCCCCGATTCCGACGGACATGTGGGCCTTTCCAAGGGCGCCTGGTCCGCCGGCGGTCAGGTTCTGGTCCCCGAGATTGCCGAGGCCGTAGGTGGTCTCGCTACGATGTGGATCGTCGACTTCCACCATGGCTAGGTTGAAGAGCTTTGAACGGAGCTTTTACGAGGAAGAAAGTGATTGGATGAAGAACAGCTAGGTCCCCAGCGGAGTCGCCAATTGTAGGGGTTCGATTAATCGGGACCTTGACCGTGGCTCTGGTTAGGATGCTTCTCTCACAGCTCTATGCTTCCGCTGCTGGACCTGCAACAAGTCACTAGGGCTTGTATTGCCCAGTGACCCTCCAACGATCAAGTTAGATCTCAGGGGTAGTGTTTAGGTCTAGGGTTAGGGAAGTATTGCGTACCTCTTTCAGGTGTATCCCTTTGTATTTATAGACCTAGGTTTACTTGATCTCCAAGCCAGCGCGTGGAGGGTACGCTCGGGTAACCGCCTCGGGCGACGTCACGTATGTTGTAGGGGGCGAGAAGGTTACGGAGCACATGGGGCAGATCCCAATGATTATGCCAGCTGTGTGAGGAGCATGATCCTCACGGGTCCCACTTGCAGTAACTGCTTCTTCTGATGCTTCTGGAAGCACCGGTGCAATAGGGATGGATGATGATAGCCCCGAGGCCGGATACAACCGAAGACCAAGCTGTCCCCGAGGCAGATACCGAAGGGGACTTCATTATCAGACTGCGGTCCGGATCCTTGCCACTGGTTTGGAATATGTAGCCCGGTTACCGAGATGTTAACCGAGGGCCCTACACATACCTCAGGAGGAAAAGGAAAAAGAATTTCGAAGATAGAGAAAAATGAGCTAAGCCAAGTGGCTACATTGATCTAAGCCAAGGGCTAAATGGAAAATGGACTGATTGGGTCATGGTAGGAAACACCAATCTAACCCAATTAAAACTAACTTCACTCAATAGCTATGAAGATTTAAACAAACATGTAATCCACTGTAGACACCCCAATCCGAACCTCGAAGGGTCTTTGTCCACCCCGATGATGAAATAAAGGAAACGGCACCTTTGCGAGCTTGAATGAAAGGATTCCCTCAGCCTAAACAAATCCTCCGCCCAAATAAACCAAAAGCCCAAAAGCCCAGAGAAAGCCTAAAAGCCTTGGACTGGACATGGAACGCCGCACGAGACACCCCTACATCGCACGGCATATCGAAAGTTACAACGCCGCACGCGATCATGAGGTTAGCCGCACGACATTTCATGAAAAGTACTGACTGGCTCAGAAAGCTGTCGGCCACGCCTATTTGAGCCACAGCTGCAAAATGGCTAAGCCGAAAATACACTTTTGGCCCGCCCAGAAAATACCTCCACTATTTAAAATTCAAAATCCTTGGCTCTTGCCTATAAATACACCCCCCCACTCAAGAGAAAAGGGCCCTTGATCACCAATATACCCTTTCTCTCTCTTCTTGCTTTCACACCCATTCCCCACTTCTAAGTCTTGAGAATGTTGCTTTCGAAAGACATTCTCTAGGCCTCTTGCTCCATTTTTCTCCTCACCATCAAAGTTAGCCCCTTACTAACTTTGAGACCCCAACTACCCAATACACCCATCTATTACACACCTCCATACTTCTTTTTTCCTTATCAACCTTACCGAAGCTCATCCACCATCATCCATCCTCGTTCAAGCTCGAGATCAAAGGTAAAAACTAAGTTTCCTTGGGCTAGGCTCTGTCCTGGCCTTGAGGGGACTCTTCTGCTGATAGGCTTAACCCCTTTTGGTTAAGATCTGGTCTAAAATAATTTTTACAAAGCAAAACAGGCCCCCTGTGCTGGGTAAGCTACGCCGCGCGGCGCTTTGATGCGTCGCACGGCGTAGTGGGCTCACACGCGCGACATATCAGTTAAACTACTATTTTCTTATCTAAACTGTCTGGATCATGATCGTCCTTCGTTGGATCTGTTTCTATCTATCAATGGTAGTCTCGGAACAAGACCATATCTACAAGCCATGTTTTACCACATTGAGTAAACTCTATTAATCTTTTTGAATGAACAAATGCATTAAAAGTGGTTTTCTACTTGTGGCTTGGAGGAATGGTACAGTTCTGAGATGATCTGACGGTTGTGAGTTTTCTAATGTTTTGAAGTAACACCGTGCGTCGTACTGGATACACCGTGCGAGGCTTTGAAAACCATCGACAGCCTGAAGACAAGATCATAACCACACACGGCATATCATATGGCCGCGCGCCATATAGCGGTATGCCGTGCAGCAGAAGATGGTGATCCAGACAGCTCGTTAAAGAGCCTTTCTTGTTTATATTTTCGTCGCATCATCTTTCATCATTTCTGTATAATAAGCACCACATGCACGACAACGTGATATATTTCATCTTGTTCCCCTTTCCCGTATGTGTTTTTGAAGTTTTCCAAATGATGTTAAATCCCCCATCTAAAATGCTTAGTAGAGACCGGTTTTTGCCCGACGAGCGGGGTGCTTTTTCAATAAAACCTTCCCCGTTCGTAACGTGGTTCCCGGACCCAAAATCTCAACATTTTTTTGCTAGACCAAAGGCCATTTCTTCAAACAAACTCTCGGTTTCTCGGATCATCCATCTCAAAAATCCGGGTGGCGACTCTTCGAGTGCGTGTCGGGCGCCGGGAGCCCACAGTGGCGACTCTGCTGGGGAGATTTTTATTCAATACTTTACTTGTTTTTTTGTTTTTTAAAAAAAAAAAGAAGAATAAAAAAAAGAGTGTTGAATAATCAAAAGGGCCAAGCTTGAAAGGCATTTTATTGGGAGATTTAAAATCATTTGGAAAATTTAACTTTCTTTTACACTATGCACCGCACAAGCCTTGTTAGCGTGTCTCGGCAATCTTGCCCGGTTTACTGGTGACAAGCTCTCCCGGGATGCCTAGCAACCCTCGACTATGATGGGCCATCGTTCTGTTCGACCATTGTCTTGCAATACACTTGACATGGGGTAGTACATCTTGGCTCTAGTCCGGGGAACCCTTCTGAGACCAAAACCAGCCTTCTGCACTTGTACTTAGCCATAGAACTTTCCGAACTAAGACAGGAACCCGTGGTTAGGACTTATGTGTTATATTCTGCTTGTGTGGATTTCTTTTCTGTACATACATATCATTCATGCATTCTGTGGGCTAGAGGATAGGGCTTCTTTAGAATTCTTAAGCTTACTCCAGTCGGTCTAGGAGATCTTAAATCCATAGAGGTTGCGATACCTCTGGTGTTTGCCGTGCTCGAACGGCTCCCTTGACTCAGGGACTAACCTTGAGAACATACGTATCTGGATTCTGATAGTCACATTGCTCTGTCTCGGATGGTCAAGGTAAGGAGATTGGCTCTGGTTCCGAAGCGATCGGAATTTAACCTGCCTGACAGTACCTACCCGGGCCATCAGAAATCTTCTGTACAAATGCCTCAAGTGAGACCCAAGTTACGGTAGGTCTTAGGATTTAGGAGGCGTGTAGAAGGTAGGATGGTCGCTCAGGATGGGTTCTGAGTTGCTCCTTTTTGCCTTGTTGCCAGCCCAGAAACATTGGTCGCCTGCGAAAAGAAGAGGCTATACCCAATTGGTTTCGTCCGTCCCAAAGGTTGGTTCGCATAGACACCCTGGAAGGAATCCAACTATTTGAGGTCCATATAGAACAAGAGGGGCAATCGTCATTAGAAGGTTCACCGACATTAGCAATACAGGAATCTCTAGCCGAAGTATTGTCTGAAGGTCCTTGTCAATGGCTGACTAAGGAAACGGGGTAGAAGAGCTTAGGCAGAACATGGTCGCTATGGACACCCAGTTTAGACAATCCCTTGCCGGTGTGGATGCACAACTCAAAACCTCGGTTGCGTCCATGAAAAATGACATGAATATGATGATGGAAACCATGCAAGAAATCTGTGACAAACTCTTAATTAAGCCTGACCCACTTAAGAGTGAGACGCTGGCTAGTGAGACACCAGCAATGGATCCCAATTTAGCCGCCCTTATGGCTAAGATTGGTAAGTTGGAGGAGTCTGTACAAGAAAACAAGCGGTTGGGAAGAGGAGAAACCGACATGAACAAGTTATGCTTATTCCCCAACGCTAAGTTACCAGAAAAATTCAAGGGTGTGGATTTTGCAAAGTTTGACGGTACCGGAGATCCAAAGGCGCACCTCCAAGGGTATGTCGGTTCTCTTACCATGAGAGGAATCGAAAAGGAAGCCATGGCCCAATTATTCCATGAGTCTCTATCAAAACCAGCCCTCCAGTGGTTCCTTACCCTTGAACCCTCTAAGAAAAGGACTTGGGAAGACATTGGGACAGCATTTGTGGCTCAGTATGATTTCAACGTCGATTTAAAGATGACCACAAGATAATTGGAAAGTACCAAGATGGGTGAGAAAGAGAGCTTCGCTGATTTTGTAAAGCGTTGGAGAGCCAAGGCCGCACAATGCAGAATAAACCGGATCTGAAGGAACAAATACGGATCATCACCAAGAACCTGCCAAGCTCTTTTGCCCCATACATGGTCCTCTCCCAGGCTGCCCCAAATTTCGAAACTTTCTACGACTCGGGTTTGGCTGTAGAAGAGGCCCTACGAGATGGTACGTTAGAGAAAAAGGAGTCGGGGTCAAAATCCAAAAGAGTATACTCAGGAAATAGCAATGTCCTCTTCGGGAATACCAATCAGGCTGGAACTTCATCCACCAAGCCGGCAGAAGTGAACCAAATTTCCGAAAAGCCAAAATCCCAAAGTCGAGTCTTCACTCAGTTCAGCACTCCTAGGTCCGCTTTACTTAAGAAACTTACAGAAATAGGAGTGTTGAAACCTCTCTCACCCCCACAAACCATTCCACCAAACCTGAACCAAAATGTCTACTGTGATTTCCACCAAATGCCCGGCCATACCACTGACAATTGCATCCGCCTCCGTCATGAGATTCAAAATCTCATTGATAACAAAGTCATTGACACCCCTCCTTCAGACAAACCAAACACCATGACAAACCCCTTGCCACAACATAACACCCCCTTCCATATTAACCAAATTACCCAAACCAAAAGTCAAACTGTCCAAGACTTTAATCCTACCCTTTTCATCATCCCTGATACCGAACCAAAGCCTGTTGTGGAAATTCCCGAAGAGACTGCTCTCTGCTTCCTTTGGGAATGGGGAGATTTGATTGCTGATTGGGAGGAATTCAAGGCCACCAACTTTCAAGGTGGCATGGACCCATTGTTTTAGCCTGGATGGGAAATTGACTGGCAAAACATTCACGCTGATCCTCTTGATGGGTTTTCTTTGTACATGATGTTCGAAAACCAAAACGAGAACTTTCAAGAGATGCCTGAATGGGAATGGAACCCAATCCCGGATGAATACCAACTCTTGGCCTG
Source organism: Rhododendron henanense subsp. lingbaoense (assembly GCA_020567845.1). Lineage (NCBI taxonomy): Eukaryota > Viridiplantae > Streptophyta > Magnoliopsida > Ericales > Ericaceae > Rhododendron > Rhododendron henanense. Next base: position 5,322,341 of record CM036315.1, read on the forward strand.
GAATGATCCTCTGGATACCTTCTCTCTACCCATGCTATTCGCAGAAGAATACCAATCCCAAATGACAGCCTACGATTGACCCGAGCTTGCTCCATTTCAACCGAATCCCTCTTACCTCCATGACCTCATCATCAACAATCCATACAACAATGTAGGCCTTACCCCGTATCTAGAACCGCCAGAACCGGAAGAAGGGGCGGCTAGTAATGAGTTTGACCCAATGGACTACCTATCGGATGAAGCTAAATCTGAGTCATCTGTCACTTTCCCGAAAGATGCTGATGTCGCCATGATGAATCTATGGGAAGATGAACCAGGAGCCAAAACAAATCCGTGGGTAAATACGGAAATCATTAACATAAAGGTGGGAAATGAAGAATGGACTGTAAACAGAGTAGTGGTAGAAGCTGAGCAATGGAAGCCCGAGGATCTATGGGAAGATTTGGTTATCGCTGACCTAGCCGCCAATCTTCAAGACACCACTATTGGAAACAAGCGCAAGGCCCTCGCTGATTGTGGAGTGAGGAGTCTAAATACCGTCAAATTGGTCAATTGACCAAGAGTGGTCGAATCTACCAACCCCCTAATCTTCAAGTCGGAGAACCCTTTAACCCTCCAGTTCCACTAGCCAAAGAACCTTCTAACCCTTTCGTTACCCCAATTAAAGATACTTTCCAACCCTTTGCCCTACCAGTCAAGGAACCTTCTTGTCCTGAGAAAAACCCTGAAGGAATGGTCAAGTGCCAACTTGAACAGACTCAAGCCAAAATGTCCGTTTGGGATGTGCTTGTTCACTCCACTCGCCATCGTGAAGGACTCATTAAAGCCCTCTCTCACCTAAAAGTTCCTTCCACCATAACCCCTAATGAACTTGTAGCACTCATCAAAACCATACCCATCAAACATGCCATAACCTTTACCGATCGAGATTTACCTACTGAAGGAACTGATCATAATCGGCCACTCCATGTCACTCTGAAATGCCACGGAAAATGGGTGCCAGTAATCCTGATTGATAACGGGTCAGCAATCAATGTTTGTCCACTCCGTGTTGCCTATTGCCTGGGGTACAAAAATAATGATTTCTCTCCATCAGAAGTCAAAGTCTGGGCGTATGACAACACTCGTCGAGATGTAGTTGGAACCCTCATGCTTCCTATGACTTTTGGACCCTATCAAACAGAGGTGGAGTTTCATGTAGTGAACATCCCCGCTTCTTTTAACCTACTGCTGGGAAGACCTTGGCTACATCGACCAGACATCATGGCTGTTCCTTCTACACTCCATCAGAAAATTAGATTGGGACTTGAGACTGGGATGCTCACCATTCACGGTGACTCTGGGATTCATGCTCCCGTTGAAGACAATGCCCCACTTTTAGAAATACATCACGGGGAGGAGGACATCGCTTTAGGCGGCTTTTCGCTGGACACCTCTAATTCTGTTTTCACCGTCAAGATCGACAACGACTTTGTTATCAGCAACGTCGCCATAAAAATAATGAAGAAAATGTCCTACATGCCAGGTTTGGGATTGGGAAAGAATCTCCAAGGGCCCGCACAGTTTGAGGAACAAGGAACTTTAACCCGCATAACTGGCTTGGGATATCACCCTTCCGGAGACAAGAAAGAAAAGAAAGGGGATAGATTGGAGGACTATTTTGTCAAGGAGGAGGCAAAGCAGATTTACCAAGGGCAGCCGGAACCGTTCTGGGACAGAGAAAACAACACCTTTCTACCAGGGTTTGAGATATTTGCTAATGATGTCTGGCCGGAAAGTGATGGAGAATCAGAAGTAGTGATCAAGCAGATAAAGACAGCTGACTGGGTTGAGGTCTTTGCTATGGGCAGTCTAGCAACCTTATTTGGGAAGACAAACCAATGGGTATAGCCGTGGAAGCAGAAGTGCAGATGCTAGGGCAGGAGGCCCCTGAAGACCCGACTTCTCTCATCATGGATGTCGCAGGAGATTACAAGAACTGGACTTTCATACCAAGCGCAACCAGTCATGAGCCTGAGTCTGAATTTGAGTCCCTAGGGTCCTCCAAGTCTTCCGAGTCTGTTGAGTCTGAGTTGGTGCCTCTTGGCCCAGCTCCTCAGAGTCTGTACTTTGAATTTGAGTCCACCCGAGTGTATGATGCCTCTAAGGCCTCTGCTAATGATGAAATGAATGAATCTGGTTCTTCTTACTTCCCTGACTTTGAAATAAATTGTGTCGACCCTGACGGTAAAGAGACCGATTTCGATGGGGAAGTCCCTAAAGAAATTCGGTCCCTAATCGAAAGGGAAGACGAAAGGCATGCTCAGCCTGTAAAAGAAGAAGTTGTTTCTATAAATTTGAGAAATGAAGGGAATCCTCGAATAACTCAGATCGGTTCCGCGCTATCAGAAGAAGAGCGCCAGGCTCTTGTAAATTTACTAAAAGAATTCGAAGATGTTTTTGCATGGTCACATGTTGATATGCCCGGGATCGATCCTGAAATCGTGGAACACCGGATTCCCCTTTATCCTGATGCAAAACCGGTAAAACAGAAGCTAAGATGCATGAGGCCCGACTGGGTGCTTAAAATAAAAGAGGAGGTAACCAAACAAATTAATGCCGGATTCCTAATGGTAACTAAATACCCCCAGTGGGTCGCAAACATTGTTCCTGTTCCGAAAAAGGATGGCAAAATTAGGGTCTGTGTCGATTTCAGGGATGACTTCCCTTTGCCACACATTGATGTGCTAGTTGACAACACCGCAGGGCATGCTTTGCTTTCTTTCATGGATGGTTTTTCGGGGTATAACCAGATTCTCATGGCCCCAGAAGACCGAGAGAAAACCACGTTCGTCACCGAATGGGGAACTTATTGCTATCAGGTCATGCCCTTCGGGTTGAAGAACGCCGGTTCCACCTATCAGCGAGCTGCTACAACCTTGTTGCATGACATGATTCATAAAGAGGTAGAGGTTTACGTTGATGACATGAACGTTAAGGCAAAGGAGCGAGAAGGCCACCTACCCGTGCTCAGAAAGTTCTTCGAAAGAATAAGGAGATACAGGATGCGCCTTAATCCGGCTAAATGCACGTTCGGGGTCACTACAGGTAAAATGCTCAGGTTCATGATTACCACTCGGGGCATCGAAGTCGATCCATCAAAGATTAAGGCCATTTTGGAGATGGAACCACCGCGGACAGAGAAAGATGTAAGGAGTTTTCTCGAAAAAGTACAGTTCATCAGCAGATTCATCGCGAAATTGACTTCGACATGTGAACCCATATTTCGCCTGCTTAAGAAAGGAATACCATTTGTATGGGACGACAGATGTCAGCAAGCTTTCGAGGCCATCAAAGCCTATCTACAGAATCCGCTAGTCTTGATGCCACCTGTACCAGAAAAACCTTTGATCCTGTACCTGTCAGTCACCCCATCTTCAATGGGGTGTATGTTGGCACAGGAAGGAGACGATGGGGTTGAGAGAGCTATTTACTACCTTAGCAAGAAGATGGTCGGATCCGAAGAACGCTATACTCCACTAGAAAAGACATGTTGGGCACTCGTTTGGGCTTCCAGAAAGTTAAGACATTACATGCTAGCCTATTCGGTAAGGCTGATCTCTCAAATGGATCCCCTGAAGTACTTGTTCAAGAAGCCAGCACTCACGGGGAGAATGGCACGATGGCTGTTGATGCTAGCAGAATTTGAATTAAAGTACGTCACCAGAAAGTCAGTAAAGGGAAGAGTTGTCGCTGAGTTTTTGGCCGACTGCCCAGTCGAGGGAGGGGAAGATGCTGAATTCAAGTTCCCTGATGAGGACATAATGGCTATGGCTGAAGACGTGTGGCGGTTGTATTTTGATGGAGCGGCTAATTAGAAAGGGTTTGGGATCAGTGTGCTGTTAATTTCACATGATGGGTCGCACATCCCACTTGCATTCAAGCTTAACTTTGAGGTCACCAACAATCAGGCAGAATACGAAGCTTGTATTGTAGGCATGGAAGCAGCCATCGAGATTGGCATAGAAAAATTGGAAGTTGTAGGAGATTCAAACCTGGTTGTCTCTCAAGCGAACGGTGATTGGAATGTCAAGGAAGAAAAGTTAAAGCCATACCATCAAGATCTCGAAGATCTCATTCCCCATTTCAGTAAAGTAACTTTCACCCATGTCCCGAGACTCAGAAATCAATTCGCCGATGCCTTGGCAACATTGGCTTCCATGGTTGAAATCCCTGTCGGTGTAAAGTTAAGACCAATTGTGATCGAGCAAAGAGATACGCCAGTATACCAGCATGTCATGGTAGTCGACGAGCCCGATGATGGCCACCCTTGGTATTATGATATCTGGAGATTCGTGGAAAGGGGGGAGTATCCCGCTGAGGCTAATAAGAAGGACAGAATCGCTCTTCAGAGGATAGCAACTCAATACATCATCTGTGGAGGAAATCTATACCGAAGATCTCACTGTGGCACGCACAAGCTATGTATTCATGGTGCGGAAGCAAGAAGGGTAATGGAGGAAATCCACGAAGGCGTATGCGGTCCTCACATGGATGGCATGATGCTTGCCAAAAAGATTTTGGGACAAGGCTACTTTTGGTCCACCATGGAGACAGAATGTGTGGAGTTCGTACGACGGTGTCATAAGTGCCAAATCCACACCAACCTCACGCATATTCCACCGCATGAGCTGCAGCAAATGACCTCACCATGGCCTTTCTCGACGTGGGGTATTGATGTCATCGGAAGGATTGTACCGGCAGCCTCCAATGGCCATAAGTTCATCCTGGTGGCTGTTGATTACTTCACGAAGTGGGTGGAAGCCGCCTCGTAGGCAACTCTGACTGCAGTTCAAGTCGCGCACTTTATCAAGCAAAACGTTATCTATCGATATGGGGTCCCGCAAGCGTTCGTGTCCGATAATGGGGTCCATTTCAAAGGTCGAGCCAGAGAAGTCTTGGATGAGTTCCAGATCCAAGTACATAAATCAACAACCTATCGACCGCAGACTAATGGGGCCGTGGAAGCAGCCAACAAAACAATCAAAGCCATCCTAGAAAAGACCATTCAATCCGTAAGAGATTGGCACGAACAGCTACCATTGGCATTATGGGGATATCGCACGTCAGTACGTACGCCGACAGGGGCAACTCCGTACTCTTTGGTTTACGGTATGGAAGCTGTACTTCCCATCGAATTAGAGGTTCCATCCCTTCGGACTATGATCGAATGTAACGTTCGAGAGGCGGAATGGCTAAGCAACCGATTCGAAGAACTTATGTTGTTCGACGAGCGCCGTTTGAGGGCACTTTACCATGTTCAAGGATACCAAAGGAGAATTGCGCGCATGTTCAACAAAAAGGTAAAGCCCAGGGATTTGGCATAAGGCGACATGGTTTTGAAGGAGATCCGGGCACCAGTCTATGATCCATGAGGGAAGTTCCGGCCAAAGTGGTCTGGACCTTACATCATCAAGACCATCCTATCTGGAGGAGCTACGCAACTCATTGACTTGGACGGAAACGAATTCTCAACCTTGGTCAACCTGGATCAACTCAAGCGCTACAACCCTTGAGAGAAGCTCGCTGGGCTGAAAACCGCAAGGGCGGGCAGTTCCAGGCAAAAGTTAGAGCAAAAGCCTGCTAGGATGAAAACCCGCAAGGGCATCTTAGGCAAAAGTTAAGGTATACGATAAATGAGCTCGCTAGGCCGAAAATCCGAAAGGGCGGTACTAGGCAAAAGTTAGAGCGCAAAAGGAAAGTGTTAAAACTAGAGCAAACCCTATCCTTGAACTACGTTATGACCTGATTCCTTCACCAAAAAGGATACGTAGGCAGTCTCACTCCGAGACTCGGTCACAATCAATCAAAACGAAATCCAGGTTGACAGAATCTAGAGAGGCGGAATCAGAGAGGGGGAGACCCTCTGTAACTCACTTTATTAAAATAACTGCTTTTAGTACATATGGCTGGGCATGATTTTTGAAAATAAAAGTGCAATACAATTGGTAGTTTCCTTGAGCCCCAACTCTTGCAGCAATGTCTCTCTTGAGCCACTTCCTATAACTCCTGCGCACTACCACAGATGGGTAGGGGTGAGCATCAGTCACCTCACGAGTCCTCCAGAACCGTTGGTAGTTGCAAAGAACCGAATGACGGAAGAAAGGCAGAACTACATCCGCCAAGACCTCTGCAGGAGCCTCCTGTCTCAGACCAAGCTGATACTGAATCCAATAGGGGATGTAAAAGGTAAAAGCCTCCAAGCCAGCGAGAACAACCCATTGAGGACCCATATAGTGTACAGTCATAGGCGGAAGGCCAAGCCATGAGCACCTCCAGGAAATAGTCTCAGCCCGCTGACGTTTGAGGAAGTTGATCCACTCGGAAGCTCGCCTGCCTGCAAATTCAAAGCACCGAGAAGACAATAACCTAGCCTCATACACCAAGTTGCCAGGAGGAAGAGTCAGCACGTTCACCTTATTGCAAAGCCAAATCTGCCAAAAAGAGAGAAAACAAGTGAGAAACCATAGAAAACCAAGCCAAACGTTGAGAAAAAATGAGAATGAGGGAAAAGCACAAAAGAGGAAAGCTGAGTGAGAAACCAACCTGTAAGAGGAGAGGATTGCCTCCAAAAGTCTCGGTCTCTCCGGAGCGAACCTTGTCTAAACCCATCAATGTCTCAGCCAATACCATCGAGATCACGTCCTTCCGAGCTTCAATCTGCACAGCAATGCTGACCAACGCCGAGCTAACATGACCAGTGGAAGGTGTAGACACCCTATTTTGGACTTTCCAGAATAGTTTATTTACGGTCTTTTGATTCCCCAATGATGATTAAGGTCGAGAACATACCGAGTTTGTTGAAGAGTTTGAGTTTTGAGCATCCCGAACCTCATCCGAACCCTTTTCAAACCCTTGTCGAACCCTCAAGCCAGAACCAAATAGCCTCGACAAAACCCTACTGGAGTACGCTGGTGGATGACTAGCGTGCGCTGGAAGCTCCACCACGTGTCAGTCATCCCCAGATACTGGCGCACGCCACTAACAAGGTGCGTACGCCAATCAGAGCCAGTTAAATCAACTTTATTCCAGCTGAGCACGCGGGAGTTTTGACGCCACCTGGCGTCTGCCAGTAGTCCTCTGGTGGTTGAGGACCGTCCTCCTGTTCCCTCTACCACCACACCACCTTTCAATCCAAGTCCCATGCATTAAATGCATGGAAGGCTCACTCTTGGCTTAAGCCATCCAAACACACCCTTAGGGCCAACTGATTTCAGTCCTCCTTGGCCTATAAATACCCCTCCCTTTCACCCTTGCAAAGGGTTGGCTCACAAAGGGTTAGCATCATTAAGGAAGCCCAAGCTTTGGTCTTCCTCCTTTCCCTCTCTTTTCCCTTGTTTTCTCTTTCATCTATTGAAAGTCAAGGCAAGGAGAGTGATACCCAGTCCATAACACTCCATACTCACCTCTCAAACCCTCAAACCTCAAGCTCAAGCTCAAACCATCCACAAAACTCACAAGCAAAGGTATAATACCTTTTGCTCCTGTCTTCTGTTCTGACCCCTGAGGGGGGCTAGCAGGGTCAAGGCTGGTAATCTATACCAGTCCTGGCCCTAATGCTGGCAAGGTTTCAAAACCGTATGCAGTGATTAGTGGCGCACGCCAGTAGGTTGAGCCGTACGCCAGAAATGGTAGTATGTGCAAAACTGGCGTGGGGACCATGGATCATTGTTTTATTGCTTTATTTATGTTCTGATCACCCTGATGCATGCTAAAATCAACCTTTTGCTTACTGTCTTTTAGAACTGCTTTCTCTTCCATCTGTATCTTGCTGTAGCTTGGCCTCTGGGAGCCTTCTGGTCATGTTCCAGAGCCCAGATGGTGCAAAGCCAAAGCACTGGAGCAAAGGCACAACTGGCGTACGACCATACACTACTGGCGTACGGTAGTAGCCCAGCTTCCAGTGGCTTGGCCCTTGCATGGATCTTCCATCCAGGCCTTTGATCATCCTCCCCTCACTGTTTAAGGGGGTTTCTGTTCATTTGGTGGCTTCCTAGCCCTTTATCTCTCTGTAATAGCTTAGTAATCTTTACCAACTACGTGGTTTGTCCTGGGTGTGCACTGGTCCCTTCCAGAGCCCAGAGGGTTGATATCAGAAGCTGTGAACTTGAGTTTACCGGCGCACGCCAGTTGTGGTGTGGCGCACGTAGGTCAGGGCTGCATGCAGTGGCTTAGCCAGTGCATGCAGGCTTGCTTCTGTGTGCACCACCGCACAGTTAGTGTGCTCTAGTCTGTTCAAAACGTTCACAGTAGCTTGTTCTCAATCTATTAAATTTGTTTAGATCAAACATCAAACATCCCTAAACATTTTGTCACATACTCGTACATAACTGCAAACGTGTTACAGTTTTAATCCCCATTAACTGTTCCCCCGCCCTAACTGGCTAAGAAAATGATCAAATAAAGAGAGAAATGCAAATGTTTTATAAAATGCCTGAGTAGAGACCGATCTCCGGATTGGGCGAGAGGGGGTGCCATAAAACCCTTCCCCTCTCGTAACCTGGCTCCCGAACCTCGGATTTCAAAGTTGACAACGGACCAGTCTACAAAAGCCTTTTTCAAACTCAAACAAACGTAACCAAACGTTTTTGAAACCACGGTTTCTTGGGTACTTTCCACAAAACCCGAGTGGCGACTCTCTGATCTGCGAAGCGTTTCGCCGCGCTTTCCGCGAGATAGGGCGCACCCGGAATTTTCATGCACTAAAACGTGGCAGTTTCTGGGGGCGTGTGCCCACAGTGGCGACTCTGTTGGGGACATTACATTAATCAAACATTTGGAAATTAATACATGAATGAACAATTTTCAAAAGTCTGTCAAAACAGTACGCTCCGCGCTGCTGAAGAACGGAATGGTAACGTAACAGGATTCTACATCTGACCACTCCGAATTGGGGCTTTTACTATTGTTCGCTTATGTAGTTTTCTCCGAGTGTCGATTAATGAAGTGAGCCAAGCTTCAAAAAGCATTTTTCAAAAAGCATTCGCGATTTTCTCTATCTCGATCATTCTTTCGGCACGCGTACATTTGCATCGGTGTTCTATCAGCCCCGTTGAGGCGTTTTGGGTAACCGGCACAGTTTATTGGAGCCCGGGGTCCTCGAATGCCCAACAACCTTGGACGATGATGAGACATATTACCGTTTGATCATTGCTCTGCTGCACGCATTGCGATGGGAGGTATAAAACATCTCTAGCCTGAGGAACCCTTCTAAGCCAAAACCAGCCTCGCCATGCGTACAAAGCAATAGAACCTTTCAAACTAGGACAGGAACCCACAGGGTAGGATTACTTGCATCTAACCCCCATAAACTGTCTATGTGTTACTGCTGTTCCTATCGCATGCCTGTACATACATTCATACCGTTTTGCGTAGGAGCATGTTAGGGCGGCTTGTAGGGTTTTCTCTCTTTCAAACCCGTTTTATGCCTGCTAGGGCGCTGCCTGGACCGATGAAGAGTCGTGCATCGTAATGGTGCACGTTATCAATTTTCCAATTCCTTGGGTCAACGAGACTTTGGGAAATCGAGACTTTCTAAGTCCTTGTCTAAAACCCAATCGAGGTTTCAAACAGAAAACTAGGAACAATGGGAGACATGACATGATACTCACACCACCCAGGTTAAAAGTGCTAAACACTTATACCGCTCAAGGCTCCGGCACAGTGCTGCTTATGCCATCCTGGTTACAGTATCATATCATTAACGCCAAGTTGTTCCGTTCCAACATTGAAACTTCGAAAACAGAATAAGTCAAAGACTTAGGCTGTTTCGACATCTCTTAGTGTTAGTCGATCCCATCAAAGGTACATCGTCGAAAAGAAATCTGAGGACCTGGGCAGCGTCCGGCTGTCATAAAATGGTTTTGTCTGCTAGTTCTAGAGTCTAGGAGGACACTGACGACGCTCATACAGGCATTTTTCGTTGTTTCCTTCAAATAAAACTATTGCAGGGATACTTCCTGAGCCTTCGATTGCTTTACTGTCTAGCTTTGGGCGTTGCACCGACAAGGAAAGTACCAAAAAGAAGAGCTCTAGGCCCTCACCTTCCTCGATCATCAATCCAAAATGGCAGCACAAGCAGAGCTGGCTGAGCTGAAGAGGGCTGTACAAGAAATGAACCAAAAAATGGACAAGCAAATGGTTATGGTCCAGGGGCTGTTTGACCTTTTCACCTCCATCATGTCAAAACCGGATCAGGGGCTAGTCAAAGAACCTCTTCAGGCCTGTCACACTCATACTGTCGGAATCAAGCCGTGCTCGAGAGACATGTTCAAAGACCTAGTTGAGTGTCATGAAGCTAGAACTCGCCCGAAGACCGCTGGTTCCTTGTTCAAAGCCAGTGCCGAAAAGGAGGATATGCGCAACAAAGAAGTCATCCCCAGTGCCGAAAGAGTGCATTCCCTTGACAGCACAATGCTATACAGTGGCGGAGTGAGTAAAAGTTCTGCCAACCCTCAATCCAGTCGCCGGAACCCACCAAGGACCTTCTCGTGCTTCTCTGCACCTTTGTCCTCGGTTTATGAGAAGCTCCTTGAAGCTGACATCCTTAGGCCACTCCGTCCGACTCCTCCACCTCGAGCACCCCCGGCGTCTCACAATCCAAATGCCTATTGTGCTTTCCATCAAATGCCTGGCCATCCTACCGATGCTTGCTACCGCCTCCGACATGCCATTCAGAATCTCATCGATAATGGCACTATTCCACCCCTACTCCCATCAAAACCTGACGACAGTCCCAGCTCCTTGCTCCAACTCAAGTCTGACACTCTGGTTGGTCAGATATCTATCACCTCTGCTCAAATCAACCCCATCTCCACTCAAATCAAACCGAGCTCCACCATACTCAACCCAACCCTCTGCATTGTCCCAGAAACTCAACCCAAACCAACTGTGTTTATCCCTTCTGAATCCGAGGCTGCAGGGTGCGGAATAGAAGATGGGGCTGAAAACTGGAAAGCACTGGTTGAGGACCGGATCGATCAAGCAAAGGAGCGGACTGATAGTCTGAGGTCCTTCACTCAAGGGCATTTGGAGTTGCTGTTCTCCCAAGTGGGTTTAGTCAAAGAAGCTGAGGAAGCCGAAGTGCTGTTGCTTGGGCCTGACATCCTCTAGATCCTACCTCTCTGTAAGGAAGCAAAGGGTAACAATAAAAGTTGCATTTTCAAATCGTGTTTAGCTTACATTGCACACTTTTAAGTCTGAGTCTGACACAGTGTCTGTCAAGTCGTCTTAGTCTAGCTCTGAGTCGGAGTTCGTGCTTCTTGGCCCTCCATGTCGTAGCTTCTATTCTCAAATTCGAGTCTTTTGCTATACTTGGCAACCCCGTGGGGCTTTCTTTATGATATGCACTATCTTGCTTCTAAGTACTTTGCTGGCTTTTGAATAAACTGTGTCGACCCTGACGACGAAGGGATAGATTTCGATGGGGTCATCCCCAAGGAAATGTGTTCCCTCGCCGAAAGGGAAGACGAAAGGCATGCTCGGCCTATTAAAAGAAGAAGTAGTTTCAATAAACTTGAAAGACAAGGTAGACCCCCGGATGACTTAAAATTGGCTCAACGCTGTCCCCCAAAGGAGCACTTGGCCCCGGATGGTTCAAAATTGGCTCAACGCTGTCCCCCAAAGGAGCATCGTGCCCGATCAGACAGGTTCAAAGAATTCATCGACGTTTTGGCATGGCCTCACAAAGACGCGCTTGGCGTTGATCGTGAGATAAAGAAACTTCAAAACCCCTGCTAACGGATGTCAAGCCAGAAAGCAGAAACTCAGAAGGCTCCAGGCCTTGCACTGTGTCCAAGACAGCGTTAGCAGCATTCCATCAAGCGCACATTAAAAAGGCGCAAAAGTGGCCTGGAGCGAGGCATTTCCAACCAAAGCAATCAAGACCCTGTGTTATCAAAATCCATTTTATCAAGGGCTACGGCAAAGCTCATCAATCTCGGCGGCAGCGGATTCAATACCTTAGTCAACCTGGATCAATTCAAGAGCCACTTTTCCCTGAGAGAAGCTCATTGGGCCGAAAACCACAAGGGTGGCGGTGCCAAGCAAAAGTTAGAGCAAGCCTGCTAGGCCGAAAACCTAAGGAGGCGGTCTAGGCAAAAATAAATAGGCAAAAAGTCGAAAGCTCGCTAGACTGAAAACCTATAAAGGCGGTTCTAGGCAAAAGTTAGAGCGTAAAAGGAGAGGTAAAATACACGAGTGAACTTTGGCCCGAACTACGTTTTGACCTGATTCCCCAGAATGGGATACGTAGGCAGTCTCTCTTCAAGACTCGGTCATAATCTATTCAATTGGATCACAGGTTTACGACTTTGGCACACCGCAATGGTCGCCTAAATGGGGTACGCAGCCTGTCTCTCTTCAATACTCGGTCACAATCCGTCAATTTGTCCAAGACTTTAGTGCATCATCGTAGTCGGAACAGGACAAGCTTCATCAGAAGCAGAAGGGGGAAACCTTTCATCTTTCAATCTTATTTCAAACTACTATTTCAATTTCAAAACTGAGCAAAAAGCCTTTAAAAATATATATAAAGCATCAAAAGCAGAACGAAATGCTAGAGGCCCCCAACGGGCTCACAGTTTATTCTAAGTTCAGCAAGGCCTAGTTTAAGCAGCAGCAGCAGCTTTTCGGTCGCGCGCGCTAGTTTGAGGCTCACGCGCGCTTGTTCAAAGTGATGCGCATTTGTCTCAAACCTGTGCGCGATTCTTCAATTCCCGCAGCATACAGCAGTTGGCGGCCTTCGCGCCTAACAACAAATGTTGAACCCCCGAGGGCTATTTCAAGTTAAAACCAAGGTTTCGGTGCCTCGAAATTGGTTTTAAGGGCTCTTGCCAAGTTTTCTATGCCGCGCAGGTCATATGTGACTAATGTGACTGTGTGGGGGTGTCGGTTTCAGTCCGGGCCTATATGAGTCATCCCTTTGCGTATTTTGTCCATCTTTGCGATATTTTCTATTTTTCGGTCTTTTGCCTATTCCGGGGCTTTCTTCTCTGTTTCATTTATTCACACAGGTCTTTGTACATATTTGACTGTGTGTGAGTGTCAGTTTCACCTATCTAGGGATATTTTGGATTTTGGCCTGTTAATGCCCAAAATTTCATTATTGCCCATGTGTCGGAGAGTCTGCATTGTATCCTAGGACTCTTCTTCCTCATTCTTCCGAGCTAGGCAGTCTATACATGTGCGTATGTCTGTGTGTCAACTCGATTCGCTCGTCAATGCAAGTTGGATATTAGCGATTGGTTTATACTCTATCTCCAATGAACCGAGAATAATGCAACTTTTACAGCGCCACTACGGCATCCATGGTCCAAGCAAGCAACAAGTCATCAAGGACAGAGGGATACATTGGCCCAGTGCAAAAGCAAATCGAAGCAGCAAAGCTCCGACCCGCTCGAAAGTTATCTACTTGGTCACGCAGGCCCGCAACTCAAATCAAAGCAGTAAAGCAAAAGTGTGGCTCAGTGGTAGCCCTCAATCGTCAAAATTGCCCTGGTCGTCATTTGTGTCGTCCCGTCCTCTAGAAGCTGCCCTAGTCTGCCTTTGCATTTTCAATTTGTACATATGTGTTTAGCATACGTTGTCGTTGCATATTGTATATCAAATGTCAAAAGCAGGAAAGTGCATCAAATCAAAATCAATCCAAAGCACATGGAGGCTTTCAAATCAAATCAAGCCGAACCAGCGTGCTGTGGCATTGGCAAATCAAATCAGCGTTGAGGCCCATTCCCAACAGGCAGCCCATGTTGCCCTGATCCATGATTCCATCCCGGTTCGCTATTTCCCCAAGCAGAGCCCGTCCAATCCAAATCAACGACGATCTATCCGTCCAACTCATATCAACGACGATCTATCCATCCAATTTCAATCAACGACGATCCATCCGTCCTATTTCTAATCAATGACGATCTATCCGTCCTGTCTCAAATCAACGACGATCCATCCGTCCAATCTCAAATCAACGACGATCCATCCGTCCTATTTCTAATCAATGACGATCTATCCGTCCTGTCTCAAATCAACGACGATCCATCCGTCCAATCTCAAATCAACGACGATCCATCCGTCCAATTTCAATCAACGACGATCCATCCGTCCAATTTTAAATCAACGACGATCCATCCGTCCTGTCTCAAATCAACGACGATCCATCCGTCCTATTTCAAATCAACCACGATCCATCCGTCCAATCAATTTCGATCAACAACGATCTATCCGTCCAGCATAAATCAACGACGGTCAGTCCGTCCAACTTCCGATTCAACCGTTAGCGCATCTTCCAGCAGTCTTATTGCTCTGTCTCGGATGGTCCTTGATAAGGAGATTGGCTCTGATTCCCAATAGATGGAATTTAACCTACCTGACGCGACCTACCCGTGATTTGTTGGAACTATATGTGCCATGGTTAGCTTTATCCTCAAACAACAGCCAGTCCTGTTCAAATTCAACGATGATCAACCATGTCATCACCGACGATCAGCCATGTCGTCTATTTCAACGATGATCAGCCATGTCATCATCGACGATCAGCCATGTCATCCATCTCAACGATGATCAGCCATATCATCACCGACGATCAGCCATGTCGTCCACTCAACGATGATCATCCATGTCATCACCGACGATCAGCCATGTCGTCTATCTCAACGATGATCAGCCATGTCATCACCGACGATCAGCCATGTCGTCTATTTTAACGATGGTCAGTCATGTCATCACCCCGATCAATGGCAATCAGAATATTGCCCGCGTTCACCCCGATCAATGGCGATCAGAATATTGCCCGCGCTCACCCCGATCAACGGCGATCAGAATATTGCCCGCGTTCACCCCGATCAACGGCGATCAGAATATTGCCCGCGCTCACCCCGATCAACGGCGATCAGAATATTGCCCGCGGTCACCCCGATCAACGGCGATCAGAATATTGCCCGCGTTCACCCCGATCAACGGCAATCAGAATATCGTCCGATCGATCCACGACGACGGTCTGCCCGTCCAATCAGTTTACAACACCGTTCGCCTATCCTAGTCCACATCGGTCAGCAAGTAGCGCATTGTCCAAATAGTCTTATTGCTCTGCCTCGGATGGTCCCTGATAAGGAGATTGGCTCTGATTCCCAACAGATGGAATTTAACCTACCTGACGCGACCTACCCGTGATTGTTGGAGTTCTTTGTGCCAAGGATAGTTCGATCCCCAGCGATGGTCTGTCCGTCCAACTTCAAACCAACGATGGTCTGTCCGTCCAACCTCAAATCAACGACGGTCTGTCCGTCCAACGTCCGATTCAACCGTTAGCACATCTTCCAACAGTCTTATTGCTCTGTCTCGGATGGTCCTTGATAAGGAGATTGGCTCTGATTCCCAACAGATGGAATTCAACCTACCTGACGCAACTTACCCGCGACTGTTGGAGTTACTTATGCCAAAGAAGGTTTGATCCCTAGCGGCATTGATCCATCCGCAACTAACTATTCCCCAGGAGAGTCCACCTCACCATTCAATGATGGTCCACCCATCCCTATTTTCCAACAGAGTTCAAACTCTCTTCCAACGATCTTCAGATGGTCCGCCTGTCTTCAATCTCTCAATGGATGGTACATTTAAATACATGTCCGGATTTTCTATTTCTTCTGGATAGCCTTGAGAGGGTGTCTAGAAACCTTTGACGTTACTTGTACCAAAACAATGGTGCTCCAAGTGCCGTCAAAGGGGGGCTACTGTAGACACCCTATTTTGGACTTTCCAGAATAGTTTATTTACGGTCTTTTGATTCCCCAATGATGATTAAGGTCGAGAACATACCGAGTTTGTTGAAGAGTTTGAGTTTTGAGCATCCCGAACCTCATCCGAACCCTTTTCAAACCCTTGTCGAACCCTCAAGCCAGAACCAAATAGCCTCGGCAAAACCCTACTGGAGTACGCTGGTGGATGACTAGTGTGCGCTGGAAGCTCCACCATGTGTCAGTCATCCCCAGATACTGGCGCACGCCACTAACAAGGTGCGTACGCCAATCAGAGCCAGTCAAATCAACTTTATTCCAGCTGAGCACGCGGGAGTTTTGACGCCACCTGGCGTCTGCTAGCAGTCCTCTGGTGGCTGAGGACCATCCTCCTGTTCCCTCTACCACCACACCACCTTTCAATCCAAGTCCCATGCATTAAATGCATGGAAGGCTCACTCTTGGCTTAAGCCATCCAAACACACCCTTAGGGCCAACTGATTTCAGTCCTCCTTGGCCTATAAATACCCCTCCCTTTCACCCTTGCAAAGGGTTGGCTCACAAAGGGTTAGCATCATTAAGGAAGCCCAAGCTTTGGTCCTCCTCCTTTCCCTCTCTTTTCCCTTGTTTTCTCTTTCATCTATTGAAAGTCAAGGCAAGGAGAGTGATACCCAGTCCATAACACTCCATACTCACCTCTCAAACCCTCAAACCTCAAGCTCAAGCTCAAACCATCCACAAAACTCACAAGCAAAGGTATAATACCTTTTGCTCCTGTCTTCTGTTCTGACCCCTGAGGGGGGCTAGCAGGGTCAAGGCTAGTAATCTATACCAGTCCTGGCCCTAATGCTGGCAAGGTTTCAAAACCGTATGCAGTGATTAGTGGCGCACGCCAGTAGGTTGAGCCGTACGCCAGTCATGGTAGTATGTGCAAAACTGGCGTGGGGACCATGGATCATTGTTTTATTGCTTTATTTATGTTCTGATCACCCTGATGCATGCTAAAATCAACCTTTTGCTTACTGTCTTTTAGAATTGCTTTCTCTTCCATCTGTATCTTGCTGTAGCTTGGCCTCTGGGAGCCTTCTGGTCATGTTCCAGAGCCCAGATGGTGCAAAGCCAAAGCACTGGAGCAAAGGCACAACTGGCGTACGGCCATACACTACTGGCGTACGGTAGTAGCCGCTTGGCCCTTGCATGGATCTTCCATCCAGGCCTTTGATCATCCTCCCCTCACTGTTTAAGGGGGTTTCTATTCATTTGGTGGCTTCTTAGCCCTTTATCTCTCTGTAATAGCTTAGTAATCTTTACCAACTGCGTGGTTTGTCCTGGGTGTGCACTGGTCCCTTCCAGAGCCCAGAGGGTTGATATCAGAAACTGTGAACTTGAGTTTGCCGGCACACGCCTGTTGTGGTGTGGCGCACGCAGGTCAGGGCTGCATGCAGTGGCTTAGCCAGTGCATGCAGGCTTGCTTCTGTGTGCACCACCGCACAGTTAGTGTGCTCTAGTCTGTTCAAAACGTTCACAGTAGCTTGTTCTCAATCTATTATATTTGTTTAGATCAAACATCAAACATCCCTAAACATTTTGTCACATACTCGTACATAACTGCAAACGTGTTACAGTTTTAATCCCCATTAACTGTTCCCCCACCCTAACTGGCTAAGAAAATGATCAAATAAAGAGAGAAATGCAAATGTTTTATAAAATGCCTGAGTAGAGACCGATCTCCAGATTGGGCGAGAGGGGGTGCCATAAAACCCTTCCCCTCTCGTAACCTGGCTCCCGAACCTCGGATTTCAAAGGTGACGACGGACCAGTCTACAAGCCTTTTTCAAACTCAAACAAATGCAATTCAAAATGTTTCCAAAAATACGGTTTCTTGGGTACTCTCTGCAAAACCCGAGTGGCGACTCTCTGATCTGCGAAGTGTTTCGCCGCGCTTTCCGCGAGATAGGGCGCACCCGGAATTTTCATGCACTAAAACGTGGCAGTTTCTGGGGACTGTGCCCACAGAAGGAACCAAGAAATAGGCAGCAAGTAAGCACATGCAAAGAGCGGTCATGCGTTGAGTTTGGTAAGTTGTGTCCGCTAGATCACCAAGAGGAGAGAACGTCTCAATGAGGCGCATCACATTGAGGTGACCATTGCTAACCAAGTAACAAGCAATACCGTCATTCAACCCAAGGGAGGTAGCGAGAACCTTGGAAATGTTCTCGCGCACAGGAGGGACAATGACCTCTCCAGAGCCGAAGCCGCCAAGATAGGTGCGGAAGTCTTCTATTGTGGGGCAAAGTTCTTGTTCCCCAAAGCGAAATACGTGCACCTCTGGGTCCCAAAGACTTGTGGCAGCCCTCAAAAGCTCGGGATGGAGACGAATATTGCGAAGGTGCCTCATGGAGTAGAGGCCATGAGCCCGAAAGTTGAGCCAATCGACCCCTTCCATAGAAACCAACCATGGGCGAAGAGAACCGGTGAGAGAAAGAGCCATTGAGAGGAAGGAAAGGCTTAAGGAAGGAGAAAGATTAAGAGAAATGTGGTTAGTTTGAGGCCCAAGGCCTGAATTTATAGGAAGAGTGGAGGAGACAACTTCAACTTTCAAAGAGCCTCGGGTTCCAAAAGTGTAAATTTCCATGAGTCTTGCATGGGGAAAGGCTTGGTCATGCCCTAAAAGATCAAAGCAGACATGCATTGGCTCAGAAACGCAATTGAAGGAGTCAAACTTCAACCATCGTGCAATCTGTCTTGGGAAGCAGCAAATTGCAGACTGTCAGGAAAATAGTACCGCACGGTGTATCGGAGCAACGCGCGGTATACCTAATCCGAGGAAACACCACGGCATAACATGGATATGCCGCGGAATTAAATGGAATCCCGCACTGCATTTTGAAGCCCCGCGTGGCGTAGTAAGTCTGCATTTCTGCAGGTTTTGACAGCAGAGGTTTAGAATCAACTCAATGTACTTTCAGGCATCCCCAAACCCCAGAATACACCTCAATGGGTATTTGGGACTTCGGGGAAGTTCCGCTTCGAGTCAACTCTCAAAATTCGAGGTCGTGGCACCAAAAAGTTGATAAAATCCATTTCTTAAGCCGTGTCAAGGTATCGAAATCCGTTTCAAGTCATTCCAAGTTGATCTTTCGAGTCCCACATGTCATAATGGTCAAAAGTGACCTAGTCCAAGTTCCGGCTCGTGGTCAAAGCCAAAATTTGAGAATGTCACCCTCTAAAATCAACATTTTCTTGCTTTTCAAGCAGTTTTCGAACGTGAGGTCGAGTTTTCTAGCCACGTGTCAAGTATTGAAGGTCGCTATTGTCATATGAGAGTCGGTAACAAGGGCATTCTTGTAAATTCTTGTATTTAGTGTCAATTTTTCAGAATTATTCATTTACCTTCTTTGATTTCTATTCTGTCGTCAATATGCCTATTTGTCAACATATTGCTCACCACAAAGCTTGAGTCCACTTCAGTTTTTACGGCCAATGACTAGTTGTATGCTCTGGTTAATGTTTTAGCTATTCAATCTTCTTTATACAATAACAACGAAAGGAATTGAATGGCATAAACATTGAAAGAACAAATTTTCATATATATAATCCCAGAAACATCCATGAGTCGAGGTACATATCAAGAAGGCGTGCAAGCCCAATGCTCAAAAAAAGTCCTATCTACTGAGAGTAAACAGGCACCCTCCAGAAAAGAAGCATGCAGGCTCCACTAAAAGGCAAAAACAAAAACAAACAAAAGAAGGAGCTCAACTCTCATCCTCATCCTCCTCCTCAGAGACCTCCTCCACCTGGGAGCTGACCACCTCCTGAGTACCCGTCACCCTGGGCACAGTGCTCCCTGAGGTGTCCCCCAAGTCAATATCTGTAGGCTCCTCTGTCTCGTTGGAGACGTCGATAGGCTCACCCTCAGTCCCCTCTGAGAGACGTGGCCTCTTCGACGGAGGCTCCTCCCGAGAGCCAGCGGAAGAAGCCTGTTGCGCTTGCATGCGCACAAACTTCCTACGCAGCCCGCGTGAAGCCCCTCCTCCAGCCTGCAATAACATAACATTCATCATTTGCATCATAATCATGATATAGGCAATAAGAAGTAAAGTAAATAGTCCGAGTTTGAGAGTCCTACCATCGTCCCGCCAGCACGAAGGAGTACCTCTAGAGCATGGCCCATGGTATACTGCCTCACCAGCTGCTCCAGGCCCATCATGGCCTCCGCCATCTCCTTCACGTACTCCGGAGTCGCCTGCACAATGGGAAAAATTGATTAGAATAAACAATAACAATAGCAAGTGCTTGTCAAGATAGAAAAGTGCGTGTCATACCTGAGCAAGAAACTCCGGAGCTATAGCAGTGGGACGTGGCACCACCACTACACCAGAAGCCCCCTGGGCAGTCACCACGTCCACCGTCCAAGAGAACGCAGGCAAACTGGCCCTGCTCGAACTCGCGCCACCACCGCCACCCTCATTTCCTCTTCCTTTCCCTCCTCTCCTTCCTCTTCCACCTCTCCCTACACCAACTGACGCCAGTAGCGTCGCCTCCCAGGCAGCGTCTCGTATCCCAAAGCTCGGCATCAAGTACCGAGCCCGATACTCGGAGTAGTCAGCGTCTGCCTGGAAAAGCGGCTCCAGCTCAAGTTCCGGCCGCACAAACCGCTCAACCTCCTCCCTAGTGTACAAGCTCGTCCGTTGCACAAGGGAAGGGAGTGGCCCGGGGACTCGAAAAACGTCCAGCCTCAACGACTGACGTGACACCCGATCACCTAGGCACCACTGCCAGCCGTAAGGGGACTCAAGAAGCACGCTCCCCCTCGTCACCTCCCTGCTCCGGACCATGTAAAGGAGGTCGAAGCGATCCCATACACGCCAGCGAATCTGCAATCAAGGATATGCAACATTAGCATGAAGCCCAAATAGAAATGGACTTAATGAGCTAGAAGCATGTAAGGTGTAGTCGTACCCTGTCAGGACGCAGCTCGTCCAGGTAGAGGCGGTAGGCGTTCAGATCGCCCTTCCCCTTCTTCACCCCCTGGAACTCCTTGGACCAACGCAGAGCCCGAGGGAGTATCGTGTCACTGGGGCAGAAGTTCTCAGGAGGGTACATATCAAGCATCTCGTACGTCCATAGCTGCAGAATTAAACATCAAGGATTAGCACAAGATATGCAATAAGCGAATAGAAAGACAAATAAGCACGAGAGAAGTTTGAAATGTACCTCCCAGACTCTCCAATAACCGCCGAGGCTCTTCCTCGCTCCCCGGGAAAGAGACCCCATGAAGGCGTAACACGCCCCCAAAACCGCGCAGCCCCAGTCGAAACGGGCGATCTCCCCAACGTCCCTCAAGGCCGGTAGCAGCGAAAGGTGTACTCGGTTGCGCCTGTTGGGAAAAAGGGACGCACTAAGTAGGTACAACAAAAAGCACCTTGCCATCTGCTCCTCCTGTGCCCTGTCAGTCGGAAGCCCCTCAGTCCAAAACCTGAGAAGCTGTGCGTACTGGGCATCCTCCATCTCTGCCCTCAGCACGTACCCCAGCATCTCCCGCTGGAACGCCGCGCTCCTCCTCGTAGTGGCGTCGTAATGGATAGGGTCACCTCCAACCCTCAGACCAGTGATTGCCGAAAAGTCCAACGGCGTCACTGTCATCTCGCCAAAAGAGAAGTGGAACGAGTTTGTCGTGTCCCACCACCTCTCGGCGAGTGCCCTCACCACCTGGCGATCATTGCTCGCCCGAGTCAACACACTCACGAACGCCCCAAAGCCAGCCTATCTCACTATCTCCCTCACAGCCTCGGGGAGTCTCTCCCAAAACTTTGGCACGTCGGCCGCACCCCCGTAGCACGAGATCGTGATCCCCTGTTGCAGAAAATTAGCAATATTCAGTAAACAAGCGCAGTATACAAGATAGGTATAATATTCAAAGCAATGGATTGAGAACATCATATGATTAAATTGAAATGCAAGTGTCTAAAAGTATACCTCGTCTCGGCGTGTGGAAAGGTGCTGCTGTGGGTCCCTCAGGACTAGAGACTCGTCGTACTTAGGCCTCTCCGGCCTGTAGGCGTCCAGAAGAGTAGGCACCACTACGTGCTGAAACGGCACGTAGGTCGCCTCAACGTTATCCCCCCGGCCTCGTAAAGCCTCTGTCGCCTCATCCACAACGCTCCTCCGGGGGACTGTCTCACCCGTAGCCTCCTCCTATACTCCCCGTGGCCCCCGCCTCGAGCTCGGCCTGAAGCTCCCTCTCTCGAACCTCAAGTAAGGCCGCCGCCAGCCCAGGCACTCCCCATAAAGTCTCAACCAGGTTGTCGAGAGACGCCGCCTCCAGGTAGTCACCCAAACCTATGGGTCGTGACGACCCTGCGCCCTCACCACTGCCAACAAACATAGCCGGCATCTCCCGGTCCTCCACCGGCTCCTCCTCGACAATGGGGTCCTTCCCCAAGTCGGCCCGAGGCTCTCTCACAGGAGAAGCCTCCGTCTCCACCTCCGATCCAACCAACCCGTCGCCGTTGTGAGCCTCCGTGGCCCTCTCCTCTAAACCAACTACACCCTCCGCTCGTCCCGTCGCCTCCTCCTCACCCCCACGGGCCATTGCACCCGAACTCTCCGTGCCTTGGCCATAGTCGGCCAATACCTCACTACCACCGTCACCACCACCACTACCGGTCACCTCGGCAACCAAGGCCGTGGCCCCCTCGACCATGGCTGCCTGAGCTGAGACCCCCACGGTCTCCGGCGCCTCCCCAACCACCGTGTCACTCTCCGGAGGGACCGGGGACGGTGTAACCTCGACCCTTGGTGGTCGATCACCACCGGGTATATCTATATCGTCCATGTGTGAGAGAGAGAGAGAGACGTGAGAGAGAGATGATCGAGAGAGAGAGAGCAGAGAGGGACGCGAGAGAGAGACGTGAGAGAGAGATGATCGAGAGAGAGAGATGGTCGAGAGCAGAGAGAGAGACACGAGAGAGAGAAGAGGGAAATTCAAAAGGTGTGAGGCGTATCGTATACGCCTCACCCGTATATACCTCTCTCGAACCGGTTCGTCTGGAATTAAATTGGACCGGGTTTGAAGTCAGATGTGCCGCACGGCATATTGAATTGAGCGCACGGCATAGTAATCTGAGTGCATGATATTCTTCGAGCTGCAACGCACGGAATTTCACGTGCCACGCGCGGCATACTGGGTTACCTCGACAGTTCGAATTCTGAAAGCAATTCCTGACGATCGAGGCAATGACGCTCGTATTCATTAGGGTTTGTTCGTAAATAGAGAAAGCAGATAACAGACAGTAGTGAGGAAGGGGACTTTTCATTTCATAAAAACCGGGACGACCCCCGGGATTCTCATTACATTGTTCAAAAAAAAAAAAGGGAAAGAAAACAAAAGAAAAACAGAAAATCCTACTGCCCCTTTTCTTCATCTTCTTCGTTCCTCATTCTCAGTCGCTTCCCCCGCCGGAAGCGCCATCCCCTTCGCCCGAACGGTCATCCGAACCATTCGGATTCCCCTCCGAGTCCTCCGCGGTCTCATCTGAGTCACGCCCTGGTGCATATTCCGGGTCATGCTTGTCGTCCAGTTGATCAAACGCGAAGTCCTGCAAGTTGGACACCGCGCGGCAAAGGGTCCGGATTGTGGAGATGAGCCTTGCAATCTGACGATTGAGCGACTCGATCTCCCCCCGGTAAAAGCCCATCTCGGCCTCCAGAGATGCCACACACGCTGCCAAGTCGCTGTCCGCCATGGCCAAAATTTTGAGAAGTAACTTGTCTTTTTAGAATGAAGAAGAAATGTAGAGATACTTGAGAAAGTGGTGCATAGAGTGAAGCACCACAATCCCTTAAAAAGAGGTTGTAGCCGTCGAAGGGGCACACCTGTATTAATGGGCACCCTTAAACCAGCCGACTGTCCTCGGAAATCGAAGAGTTGCATGGAAAAGAGAAATACCGCGCGGCTTTGCGGTAAACCGCACGGCGTTTCAATGCTAGAGGATTTAGATCCAGTTTCCTCGGGAATCGATCAATCTAGCCACCAAAATCTTCTTGGAAACCAAATATCCCGGCTGTCTTGCAGCAAAAACCCTCTAGAATGTCGCGCATTAATTATGGGGTCATTTGATTCTCATCCTCCGGGACTCGTGGAATTTCTCGTCCCCCGAGGACTCACCGAACTCGCACTTTTCGCAATATTCGTCCTCCGGGACTCGTCTTCGTTACTTCACCGCCGAAATCTCCCCAGTACAGACTCACATTATTCTCGTTCCTGAAGACTCGTCTCGAATTTTCAAAGCCTCCCAAAGGCTTGTCTCGAATTTTCAAAGTCTCCCGAAGACTCGTCTCGAATTTTCAAAGTCTCCCGAAGACTCGTCTCGAATTTTCAAAGCCTCCCAAAGGCTCGTCTCAAATTTTCAAAGTCTCCCGAAGACTCGTCTCAAATTTTCAAAGTCTCCCGAAGACTTGTCTCGAATTTTCAAAGTCTCCCAAAGGCTCGCTTCAAATTTTCACGCGACACTCTATTAGCACTCAATCTTCTCAAGTTTACTGCATGGTTTTCCTCCGGGACTTGTTTTGCTTGCATCGTCCCAATTGAACTACGTTGGTCTGATCCTGCAAATGGGGTACGTAGGCAGCTCCACGAGCGGGACCACCCTTGTCACTTACTTGCATTTCCCAGTACTTTGTCCTTGTTCAAAGGCTTTAGAGCGACGGATTGGGATGCCTATTCTTTAAGCATCACTCGTACCAACCAATGGTACCCGAGTTACATTAAAGAGGGACTACTGTAGACACCCCAATCCAAACCTCGAAGGGTCTTTGTCCACCCCGATGATGAAATAAAGGAAACGGCACCTTTGCGAGCTTGAATGAAAGGATTCCCTCAGCCTAAACAAATCCTCAGCCCAAATAAACCAAAAGCCCAAAAGCCCTGGACTGGACATGGAACGCTGCACGGGACACCCCTACATCGCACGACATATCGAAAGTTACAACGCCGCACGCGATCATGAGGTTAGCCGCACGACATTTCATGAAAAGTACTGACTGGCTCAGAAAGCTGTCGGCCACGCCTATTTGAGCCACAGCTTCAAAATGGCTAAGCCAAAAATACACTTCTGGCCCGCCCAGAAAATACCACCACTGTTTGAAATTCAAAATCCTTGGCTCTTGCCTATAAATACACCCCTCCACTCAAGAAAAAAGGGCCCTTGATCACCAATATACCCTTTCTCTCTCTTCTTGCTTTCACACCCATTCCCCACTTCTAAGTCTTGAGAATGTTGCTTTCGAAAGACATTTTCTAGGCCTCTTGCTCCATTTTTCTCCTCACCATCAAAGTTAGCCCCTTACTAACTTTGAGACCCCAACTACCCAATACACCCATCTATTACACACCTCCATACTTCTCTTTTCCTTATCAACCTTACCGACGCTCATCCACCATCATCCATCCTCGTTCAAGCTCGAGATCAAAGGTAAAAACTAAGTTTCCTTGGGCTAGGATCTGTCCTGGCCCTGAGGGGACTCTTCTGCTGACAGGCTTAACCCCTTTTGGTTAAGATCTGGTCTAAAATCATTTTTACAAAGCAAAACAGGCCCCTGTGCTGGGTAAGCTATGCCGCGCGGCGCTTTGATGCGTCGCACGGCGTAGTGGGTTCACACGCGCGGCATATCAGTTAAACTGCTATTTTCTTATCTAAACTGTCTGGATCATGATCGTCCTTCGTTGGATCTGTTTCTATCTATCAATGGTAGTCTTGGAACAAGACCATATCTATAAGCCATGTTTTACCACCTTGAGTAAACTCTATTAATCTTTTTGAATGAACAAATGCATTAAAAGTGGTTTTCTACTTGTGGCTTGGAGGATTGGTACAGTTCTGAGATGATCTGACGGCTGTGAGTTTTCTGATGTTTTGAAGTAACACCGTGCGTCGTACTGGATACGCCGTGCGAGGCTTTGAAAACCATCGACAGCCTGAAGACAATATCATAACCACGCACGGCATATCATATGGCCGCGCGCCATATAGAGGTATGCCGTGCAACAGAAGATGGTGATCCAGACAGCTCGTTAAAGAGCCTTTCTTGTTTATATTTTCGTCACATCATCTTTCATCATTTCTGTACAGTAAGCACCACATGCACGACAACGTGATATATTTCATCTTGTTCCCCTTTCCCGTATGTGTTTTTGAAGTTTTCCAAATGGTGTTAAATCCCCCATCTAAAATGCTTAGTAGAGGCCGATTTTTGCCGGGCGAGCGGGGTGCTTTTTCAATAAAACCTTCCCGTTCGTAACGTGGTTCCCGGACCCAAAATCTCAACGTTTTTTCGCTACACCAAAAGCCATTTCTTCAAACAAACTCTCGGTTTCTCGGATCATCCATCTCAAAAATCCGGGTGGCGACTCTTCAAGTGCGCGTCGAGCGCCGGGAGCCCACATCCACATGTTTCAATTCCATCTAAGAGATGGGAGGGAAACACATGCCAAAAGGCTTAGATTGGACAGCCATGATTACACTATCAGCTGTAAATAACCATAGCAGGTTGCGACTGCACTGGACAGCAGCAGGCAAGCATTGAGAATAGCAATAAAGCAATGGCACAATCGCAAAAGCACAACATCAGTAGCCGTAGCAAAACAGCAGCTGCCTGCTACCATAATAGCGGCAAACAGCAGCAGCAAGAATTATCACCTGCTTGCGATGATTGTTGTTGCTACTGCTGTGACTGGTTTGCTATTTTGTTGCTACTGTAGTGCTGAACGAACAGCTGTTTTAGGATGTGTAACAGTCAATCACCTCTATTTCATTGTATTCACCTATCCTTGGGGTGTCCCTTCGAGTGTTTAGGCCTTTTCTAGGGGCCATGTCCCTAGTTTTTACTGCTAATTGCTGTGTGGCTGCTACTGCTGTCTCTGTTATGGCTGCTGCTACTGCTACATTGCTAGTGCAATCAGCTGCAAAATGTTGTTCTGCTATTCTATATTTCTATTTTTGCAGTTGCAATCTGCAACTGCCTGTTCTGCTATCATGCTGCTCCTAGTTTCTTACATAGGTTTTCTGCTCATTCAGCTCAGTTGATGCTGATGTTTGCAAATGAAAGTAGTTGATGCTGATGTTTGCAAATGAAAGTAGTTGATGCTGATGTTTGAAATTGCATTGCATTGTCTTCTTCCATTAATAATGCAATGCAATTTGGCTAAGTCTGAAATAGTTTTGGTTGGCCCTAGGAAACTAAGATGATCTGAAACATATTTTTAAGATTTCTGCTTCATAGGTTGCTTATTATGGTTTTATGTGTAAACTTCTTGGTTTCATGTACAGTTATCTCTATGATGGCACGTTCAAAGGCCAAAGCTAGGAAATCAGTAGTACCACCTATCAAAGTGAAGGTCAAGAAGGGAAGTAGTTCACAAAAGGAGCAACGAAAACCAACTGCTTTCGCTGTTTATGTGTGAGTTTTTAATAGATTATATTTGATGTCTTTTCTTATCCCACTTACGTATTGACCACTCAATCCTTGGTTAAATGCAGGATGGATTTTACTAGAGGTTTAAAGAAAATCTTTAAAGAAGACAATATAATAAAGCAAACAGAGGTTTGGATTGAGGGATGGAAAGAAACTGTATTTTTTTTATGAGTACCAATTTTTAATGTTGTCTATGATATTCATTTCCTATGTAGGTGATGGGAGCCATGTCGGAATGGTGGCATGACGGATACTTGCGGAAAAACTATGACGAAACTTATCAGGGATCAAGCAATGACGAAGGGAATGATGAGGAGGAGGTGAATGATGAGGACTTGAGTGAAGAAGAGGACATTTGTCTGCCCCGTCCAACGAAGAAGAAGAAGAAGAGTAAAGGGGAGAGCAAAAAGAAGAAGAAAGTGCCGGTACGTCAATAACTAACGATGCTTTGTAGCGTTGTTAGCAGTTCAAATGGTTAATCATGGGATTTGACCTTTATGTGCATTTATGTCCATATATAGGTATTTATGCCTTTGAATATGTATCATTTTTTATTGTGGTCTTATCCAATTTGAGTTTAGCCCCACTGTAACACAACTACTTAATTTTACCTCACAAATCAGTTTTTGATTGTTTTAACATGTAACTGTTGCATGCTAACAAAATCACCACCCAATACCTGCTATGTTTGCTACCTTTTGTGATAATGAAATTACTAGCATGCTAATATAAATTTTTGTTTGATTATACTTATAGCTTTTTATAACGACGAGGTGTTCCCCTAGGAAATTTGTTTCCTTGATTCGTACATTGACTACAGACCAACGTGATGCAATCAAAGCATTTAATCCATTCCATACACTACTTGCTGTCAAGTATGGCCATATGCACAAAGCCTTTGCTATGCATTTGGTGCAATGTTTCAATCCTGAAACTTGCAGCATAGAATTTAGGAGGGGCATAGTTGTTCATATTACTGAAGAAGATGTTGCTAGAGTTTTTGGGATGCCGATAGGGGACACACCCGTGCCCACAGAATGCCTTGAATCACATAGACGAAAAATTCAAGAGGACTTTAATGGAGGTTATAAGGGGATTAAAATCGTGAAATTGGAAAATGAGATTAAGAAAAAAAGTACTGATGGGAGGTTTCATAGGGCTTACATGCTATTTGTATTGGGATGCTTGATGTGCCCCACCACAAAGGAAGTTGTGGGGAATAGATTGTTCCTGGGGGTGGTTGCCGATGACCTTGAAATCTTAAAGACATATAAGTGGCCAGCCTTTGTGTTGGATTGGTTGGTGAACGAGATTCAAAATTATAAGGTTCGGGTAACCAAAGGTCGTGGACGGAAGGCGGAAGGAGTTGGTGGTAGTCTGTTTCTTTTGATGGTATGTTTACTTCATTTTTCTATCATTGTATTTCTAACACTTTGAATAACAATAATATGGTTTTTGTACGAAGTTAAAAATTATGACTTGTTTTGCAGGTCATATATTTTGACTTAAATCCATTGGATGTAGAAGTTGGGAAGGAACCTGAGGCTCCAATTGGCTTATGGACCAAGGAATTGATCGATATTCAAATTTCCAAGGAGATGGAGGACATGCCAATTGAGGATTCCGTTTTTTCTCAATTTCCTCCCCACAATTTGAAAAATCAGGTGATGGTATTGGCTTAGTTTAGATATTTCATAGATTCATGGTTCTTTTACCTTCAATTAGTTTTCACATATGCTCATATTTTCATTTTTCTTATACCATTTCAGATTTGCATTGATATGTACAAGGAATACATGCGTCAATTTATGAATAACTCAAAATTCTTGCATGAAATGGATGCTGCTATGGGCGAGCTCCCCTTGATCATCTACAAAGTCTGACACATTATACCAGCGTCGCCACCGATATAATATGTCAGGGTCACCAGAGGTAACACCGTGAGCTACGAGAGCTCAGCAGAATAATCCTATACCCGCTAACCCATAACTTACACAAAACAAGTCATACAGATAACGATATCTATGCAGTAACTTACACAAAACAAGTCATACAGATAATGATATCTACGCAGTATATGCTTATTCAACTATCAACAAAGACACATCCACATTCTCTATTAATTATCGTTGGTGTCGGTGACATCAGAGTTTCTCCTACGCAGCGTTTCATAGATCGTGTCATCATATTACCTTTTCAAATCAACATTTCGAAAATCACATTTTAACACACACCACACAATGGGCAAGTCCGGCCACATTGGGGTTTTCAAATACCACACACGATGGACTACCATGTCCGGCCACATCGCGGTTTTCAAAATCCACACAAGGGTTTTCACGCCAGGTCCCTATTGAGTGTATAGATAATTCATGTTACTAATGAAGCTACCAAGTCCGGCTTCATTGGTGACACACACACAATGGGCTACCAAGTCCGGCCACATTGCTGCTTTCAAAATCCATCCACACAATGAGCTGCCACGTTCAGCCACATGAGGGTTTAAAACACACCCAACCTCGGTTCCGTCGTTCCGGGTTCCCGAGTATCCTCACAATGGTTCCGCCGCACTGGGTTCCCATTGGCACACAAAAAAAAAACATTGAATTTTGGCATTGGCTCCTCTCCACGGATAACCAATCCACAATTCAAAACCCTCGGTTCCGTCGCTCCGGGTTCCTGAGTATCCTCACCATGGTTCCACCGCTCTGGGTTCCCATGGGAAATTTTGAAAAAAAATCATTAAAACAATTGTGTTGGCTCCTCTCCACGGATAACCAAACTACAATTCATCCCTCGGTTCCGCCGCTCCGGGTTCCCGAGTATCCCCACAATGATTCCGCCGCTCCGGGTTCTCATTGGGTTTTTCACAAATCTTTCTTTACACACGCACACCACACAATGGGCAAGTCCGGCCACATTGCGGTTTCAAAACTTTTTCTCCTTTTCAAAACACACCTTGTCTTTAACAAACCCTAGGTGTCATGTTTCTACTTTCTCGTTTTCGTGTCTCGTTTTCATGCATAGACTCTGCGGCAGGATGTATTGACTTCTTGAAACTAAACTAACAAGATCATCCAACTCTATATTAGTTAGCATGATCATTCTAATCATACTCGAACATTTAACACACAAATTAAAGCATAGTGCCACATGGACGGGCACCTTTGGAGTGGAAAACCACTTATGCTTTATCACAACAAGTAGTCAAGCAATCATACAACAAGCTCATCACCATCCTTATGATCAAAATACAAATACTTCTGAGTAAGCGGTAAGCTTTATCTTTCAAAAGTCGTTCTTTCTTTCTTTTAAGGAAGTTCAAAATAGCATATGTTTTTCAAATAAAGTCGGGATATACAACATACTCCCCTTCCTTTTCAAATCTTTAGTAAAATACTTTTCAAGTTCGTATATATTTCAACATCAAGCAACATGCAAGAATCATACGTTATACTTCAAGATATTAAGTGCGGGAAACTCTACGTATACTTAGGATTAAAGTGTATGAGAATATCCTACATATACATAGGGAAAGTAGATATAGAAAATCTACTATACTTAGGGTAGGTAAGGATAATCTACAT
The DNA here is from genome assembly GCA_020567845.1 of Rhododendron henanense subsp. lingbaoense. Taxonomy (NCBI): domain Eukaryota; kingdom Viridiplantae; phylum Streptophyta; class Magnoliopsida; order Ericales; family Ericaceae; genus Rhododendron; species Rhododendron henanense. The sequence goes on from CM036315.1 coordinate 5,353,170, forward strand.
GATCATTTCAAAATACGCATATAGTACGCTATACTTAGAGTATAGGAGGTGTAGGAAAATCCTACGTATACTTAGGAATAGTAGGGACGGAGAATTCTACCGTTCTTCTTGGCGGTAGATCGATCTAAGGGATTGGTCGTCGGTTTTGGTGGATCGGCGGCGTAACGGCTCCGGATTGCTTCGAAAGGAAGAGAGATGGATGTTCTCTTCCTAGAAACAACTTTTCGAACTAAACTAGACTACTTTAGAGATCTAAGGGTGGTTTTGGAGGTGGTTTGGTGGTTGCTCTTCAAGAACAAGGAAGAACATTCAAGAACAAGCAAGGAACAAGCAAGAACATTATGCTTTCTAGAGAGAGAAGTTGAAGGATGAGAGGTGTGAGTTGAATGGTGAGAATGGGGTGCTATTTATAGGCAAAGTCTTGGCTCTCTCACCCCTCTCAATGGCCGGCCACCCCTCTCTCTCTCTACCTTTCATTGTGTTGTCAAATCATGCTTTGAAAGCATGCTAAGTCTATTCTCTCATTGGTCAATCCAATCTTTTTAGGCTTAAGGCTAATGAACTAGGTTCTCATGAAGGGTTTTGGTCTACTCTTGTCCTAGAATGGGTTGGCTTGCAAGGCTAGGTTGTACTTTGGAAGACTAGAAATGGGTCGGAAAGTGGATAATAGGCTTAAGGCTAAGCTTTGTAGCTTGTGGAGTGTACAACACACAAGCACACACCTCATCTCTCTCCCTCCCATTCGGCCTCTCTCTCTCCCTCTCCTAGCCGAAATTCTCTCTCTCTCTCCCTCCCATAGATTTGCTCCATTGTGTAGTCAAATCACTTCTTTAAGCATGCCATGCCTTGTCATCAACCTTTGGGGTAATTAGGCTAGGTTCTAGGATGATTAAAGACTAGTTTGAAAGCAATCTAGGATGATTAAGGGCTAGGATTCTATGCTTGAGAAAGACTAGAATGAGTTGTCAAATCAAAAGTAGACTTAAGGCTGAGGGTAGCTTATGTAAGTGAACAACCAAAAGCACACACATGCACACATCTCTTTCTCTCTCCTCCCCACTCTCTCTCCCTCTCTTTGGCCGAAATTTCCCTCTCTCTCATTGCCTTGTCAAATCATGCTTAAAGCATGCCAAGCATGGCTTCCATTTTTAGGTTAGGTCCTAGGTTGTCATGAGAGGTTAGTCACAAAAGGAGGGACAAGTGGCAAGGCTAGTTGGTACTTTGGTAGGCTAGATTTGGTTGGCTTTTAAAAAGAGCAAGGGAAGTCACAAAAGGTTTGTACTTTGGTTGGCTAAAGTGAGATCTTTCTTGCATGAGTGGCCAAGACACAAGCACACACTCACTCTCTCTCCTTCTCTCTCTCGGCCTCCCTCCCTCTCTCTCTCTCTCTTCTCTACTTGGTTAAGTCTACATATATATATAAGTCTATATATAGAAAGAACAAGGAAAAAGGCAAAAAGGTAAGATGATTAAAGGTAAAAAGTAACTTTCTAAAAGTAACTTTCCTAGAAAGTAACTTGCTTTAAAAGGTGATGATTACCTTAGGCCATGTGTTCTACTTTTGGAAAGCTCATGATGATTCCTATTGTCCAATGGTTCTAGGATGTTAGGAGGATGTAACTAAGTCAAATGGTATTTACCCAAAGGGTAAAAATTTCCCTAGCAATTCTTGACCAAAGGATAATGAATTTCCTAGAAAGTGTACTTTAGACAATTAGGCATGATTATACTAGGTGTGCATGCATGGCAAGGCTAGGTTTGTTTCTTTTGGAAGCAAAATGATGGCTTCCTATGGTTCAAGGATTCTTAAGTGACTTGTCTTGTCAAACCTAGGCTTTCATTGTCAAGACTAACTTCTATTGCCCAAGGGATAAAGATTTCCCTAGCATTTATCGTCCAATGGATAAAGGCCAAAAGGTTCAAATGGTCCATCTAAGGTTAGGGCATCCTAGACTTGGAATCCAAGTGATTTGGTTTGCCAACTAGTTGGAATCTAATTCTACTTGCCAAGTAGGATTTCTAGCCAAGAAATATAATTTAAGGATTTTGTTTCAAATACTAAGAAATATATAAGTGCTTTTATAAGCATACTTGTCTTTTAGAAAATGACTAAATAATTTTATATGAAGAAAACCATTTTTATAAGTCTAGAATCAATAACGACTTATTTTTGGGATTTAAAAAGAAATTTTAAATGGAACCCAAGTAGTTTAAAATAAAATTCAAATTTTTAATGAAATTTTTATTTACCAAAAATCAGGGTCGTTACAGCATCCATGAGAGGAATGCTGATCTTCACTTGATTGAATAATTCATGGAACTCTGTATTGAGATTTGGTTTAGCCAAGGCCTTCAAGCGATGAGGATACGGTGCCGGTGTTGGAATAACTCGAGGGTCCGGTACACTCTCCTTCTCCTTTCCCTTATCCTTCTCCTTGTCTTCTAAAGCCTCCTTGCTTGCCTCCTTAGGAGATTCCCCAAGGTTTGATGTCAGATTTGAATGATTAATAGGAGAAGGTAACAAGACAGGTTCCGAAGGCATCTCCACTTGATTGTCCACCGTCTTCCCACTTCGAAGAGAAATAATAGCCTTTGCTTGCTCGGGAAAAGTCACCAAAAAGCTAGCAAAGTGAAGACCTTGAGGAGGTGGATTAGGAGTAGGTTGCGGATTAGGTTGGGGTTGAGTTGGAAACTTCCCTTTCTCTTGTTGTAACATCCCCACCGTTGTTGTCAACTTGCCCAACTGATTTCTTATATCACCCATCATTTGAGTTTGTTGGTCGTTGATGATTGTTTGGCCTTGCAAAAAACCATTGAATTGATACTCAAATGAGAGTTTCGGTGGTTGTTGTTGAAATTGGCCAAGTTGTTGCTGAAATTGGTTTGCATGTGGGAATGGCCCACAAGGAGCAAAACCTGGCGGACCTTGAGCTTGAGGGAATTGGAAAGCATTTTGAGGTTGCTTCCAAGGCAATTTAGGCACGGAAGGTGGAGCTTGCGAAGAACCCCCTTCATTTGACTGATTCCAACGGAAGGCCGGATGTTGACATGTCCCCGGATTATAAGATTGAGAATAGGGGTCAAAACGTTGCACTGCATGTACCTCCTCTGGAGCAATCCCATTAATCACGTTCTTGAGAGTAGGAATGTTTGGACAAGCCTTAGTAGAATGCCCCACCATCTCGCAAATGTCACAAACTTCCTCCACTTGGCGTACTACCTTCACTTCTTGAGATTGAGCACTTTTCAATTCCAACTTATCAAGCTTCCGAGCAATTTCCTCCAATCGAGTTTCAAAAGCAGTGTGTTTAGCTATAGAAAATTTCCAGGAGCTGGTCTGGCATTGATTGGACATTGCCCTTTCTTCGACGTCCACAAATTGCCATGTCTGGGTCTTCTCAGCTAGTGACTCATAGTAATCCCAAGCATCCTCCGGCATTTTTCCCATAAAGTCACCTCCTCCCATAGTGTCCAAAAGTTGCTTGCTTTCCTGAGAACAACCTATGTAGAAGTAATTGACTTGGAGATACAATGGAAAGTTGTGATGAGGAACCGACATAAGCAAATCTTTGTATCGTTCCCAGTACTTGTGAAAATTCTCCCCATCCCTCTGCCTGAAACTCTGAATCTAATCCATAAGCAATTTCGTCCGGCTAGCTAGAAAGAACTTGGTTGTAAAGGCATCCTGAACCTCTCCCCAGTTACGTAGTGACTGAGGCTTGAGAGAATTGAACCATTGTTTTGCCTTGTCCTTTAGAGTGAATGGGAACAACTTCAGGCGAGCTTGATCAAGTTGACCTTGAACTATAACGAAAGAATGCAGAATAGTCTCAAACTCCCGAATGTGCGAATACGGATCCTCCAACTCTCGCCCCCAAAATTCTGGAATTACCCGAAGATACTCAGCTTTGAAATCAAATGCAACTTCTTCGGCCATTGGGCCTTTGTGATTTCGATTGCGATTTAATTTGCGAGGTGGAGAATGAGTGGAATATGCCCGAGCAATACTACGGATTCTTAGCGGAGATGAAGACCGATGAAGTCGATTGGAAATTGGGCTTCGGTACACAGGCATACACAAACAAATTCTACCAACTAACTAATTAACCAACTACCAGACTGGAGGGGCTAGACCGCCACCTCAACTCAGCAACAAGATATGCGAGGGTTATGCCACCACCTCGGCTAAGCAATGCAATCAATAAAGTTAACTACACTAAATAAGAACAAACTCAATATTTAGCTTGGCTTCGTTACACCTCAGGTTATGGTATGAAGACCGGTTAGAGGTATCCACCAAACTAAATACGAGCTATCAAAACTTAAACTACTAGATGAAAGTGGGATACTTACAGCGGGTTGTCGAACCTCCAAGAAAGCCATAATAAGATAATCCCCGGCAACGGCGCCAAAAATGCTTCGTCCGTCAATAAATCGAAATATGATCACCCCAAGCATAGGGTAAATACATCATTTGAAGCATAATAATTCGGAAGACTAGGATCGTACCCAAGGGAATAATTAATATGACTTGAATGGATTTGTAGAAGTAAGAAAGGGTTTTCGGCTTTTAGACAGCCAACTTTGTTTTACTTTATGCGGTGGAAATAAAAAGGCTAAATTAAACAGCAAATTAACTAGGATAAAAAGCAGGCTAGGTTTAGGAGATCCTAACACCCAAGACTCAAGTTAAATTACTCTTCTCATCTATTACTCGGTTTGAGATACACAACTAAGGTTCTCAACCCGGAAGATAAAATGGTTCGCCTACCAAGCAAGCTCTAGAATTTATTTAGCAAACGCCTCGAGTGACAGAGCTCCAAGCATCATTTGTGGCAAGTAGGCAACGCTCTTGCCTACACACATGATCAAGGAGGTTAACACCTTAGCAATTTGACAAACAAATCTGAACAAAACATAGATTTTCAAACCAAAGATTCAAACTTTATGATGAGAAACGCAATTTTACTCAAGCCATGAGGTGCTAGTCACTGCATGACCAAGCCCTAAAAGACTACTCACTCATATCTAAAGAGATAAAAGCAAGTAAAAATCTAGCTAACATATTGAAAAAACCAAACTTGAAATAAACTAGTGAATATGATAGATCGGAAGAGTAGCTACAACTTTAATGAAAGCGATAATAGCAAAACTAAATTACTTAAAGCAGAAAATGCAAGTTTAAGTGCTGAAAAAATGAAGAACACTAAGAACAATTCAAAAACCAATTCAAAATATATTCTAGATCTAGAAATGAAATACCATCTCCTTTGTACATTTGTGACATCACGGCCTTTTATCACCCAAGTATTGCGCACGGAATATTCCCAAGATGCCTTGAAAATCCTCCTCCGAAGTCCTTCGGTACCGATACCTAGGCTAATGTGGTACTAGTACCAACCTTGTTAAGTGATGTCGCAAAGCATCTCGGTACCGATAGATCTCATTATGTGGTACCGGTACTGAATCGGTAGGAGCTTCGGTCTTGATCACCTCGGTATCGATAGATCTCCTTATGTGGTACCGATACCGAGCTTTGTATGTCCAGCACTTGCCTCTGGATCCTTGTCTTGCCTTTTTGTGCCGTCGGGTCACCTCTGGGACTTCATAGCTTTAGGTTTGGGGCTTGATTACACTTAAGTGTCATCCATGGTGCTAAGGATAGCTTATTTGCATGATGTACCTGTCATGACTTGAAAATACCCTTACGTGCAAAAGTAAGAGATAACAACTGAATTAACTATGAAATTAAAGTAAACTAAGGACTGCACCCTATTATGCAATATTGGGTGCTTATCAGATGCCTCATTTGGGAGGTGTCTACATGGCTCAAAGAGGCTATCAAAGGATATATCTTTATACGTCAAATGAAAGAAATGATGGCCTTTCTTCATTTTCGATTGCACAACCTAACAACAGAATCTTAGATGCTCGTTGAGAGGCTTTTGTTTGCATGCTCTAACTTTTGCCTAGCTAGGTTAAATTTTGAAGTGCTAACCTAGTGAGATTTTTTAGGATCAAGGCATCGTTCCTTGGAATGGTGCTGGGGAGCGATCCTTTTCTTCTTCTTGCATTGGGTGAAGATTCAATCAAAAACCATCTCGTGTTTTGAAGTGACTATCATGACCCTCAAATGATGGCAGGAAACGATTTCAAAAACCCGAGTTTATTATGATGATTTCTTCGACACAAAAACAAGACATTAAAAAAACAATAGCTGAACCACTAGGGGTTGACTCAGAAGACTGTGATCAAACCTCGGGAACGACTCAAATGATCATGACCGGGCCTCGGGATGAGGCTGCATACATATCCCTTTTGCAAGGGAATTAGGTCATAACGTAGTTCAGGCATATGAAACTGACCCTTTTTTTTAACAACAAAAGGGGGGGTTTACAGACCCGAAAGTGAAAACTCATAAACACGAAAGCAAAAGCGTGAAAGAGTTGAAGTACAGACTAACACAACAAGAATGAAAGCTTGACTTGAAACTTTAAGACTCATGGAAAGTTGAAGTGCGACATGGCCCATGGCGATTCTCCTTTGCTGACCCAGACTTTGATTCAATCAGAATTCCCCCCAAGGGCTCGGTTGAGTTGGGTGTTTGGTTTTCATAGTGGAGGAGGTATGGTTTTGTTGTCAATGAGATCTTGGATTGTGTGGCGAAGGCAAATGCATTGGTTGGTGGCATGGCCAAGGGTTTGGTGATAGGCACAGTAAACATTGGGGTTATGGTTGGTTGAGAGTTTTTGTGGGGGAGGAGTTGGGGTGCATGGTTTGACAAAACCATCTTGGAAAAGCTTCTCATAAATCAAGGAATGGCGCAGAGAATCAGGAAAAGGTTCTTGGTTGGTTTGGAGGACAGTTGGTCTGGGATGTGATCTTGTTGGTTTGTTTGGCTCAGTTGCAATTGTTGTTTGGGGGTCCTGAGGAGGCGTTCGCATGACTACTACTCCCACACATCATGAAACTATCCCTAGAGTAGAACCTTTTTGCCTTCGGAATGGGGTCAACCTTATTCGAAGATGCCATCTCACATTGCTTCTTTGACGGCAGGCCAAACGGATGCTTGGCTTTGGTAGAGGCTTGTTTTGATTGTTCAGGTGTTTCTGGGAGACGCTTGCAGATATCCTCTACCATGATCATTAGTTGGGTTATCTGGTCTTGTTCCCCCATATCGCCCACGACCTTTTGAGCTCATCAATGTCAATTCGATCCCCCCATTTTTGTCGGGGGTGTCTGTGGTTCGGGTCAAATCAACCTCTGCCTGAGGGGTTGAGTCTGAACAGGAACGGTTTTCTTGTCTGGACCAGTGGCTTAAATCTAACAGTAAAGCAATAGGGGACTTAGATGCATCCTTGCTATGTTTTATTAAAAAGAATGACTAGTTTTATTCGAAAAGGAATGAAAGAATGTTGTTCATGCGTCGTCATTGTCATCCTAAAATCTACTCCGGCCTGGTCTCACTTAAGGCCACTTGCACCAAGGGCTTTGACAATAACGGCTAAGTTGTGTCTGGTAGGTTAAATTCTGGCAATTGGAATCAAAGCCCATCTCCTTATCTTGACCATTCGAGACAAAGCAATAAGGCTGCTGCAACCTAGATGCAAGTATTTTTAAGGCTAACCGAGACTAGGAGCCGTATGGTTACGGCAAACGCCGGAGGTCTCGCAAACTCCACAAATTTAAAGTCTCCTAGATTGTCCCTAAAACCTACCATGGTTTGGATCTCACTTGAGGCATTGTAAACACCCCAATTTGGCCTAACGATTATTTCAAGTCCCACCTTGGGGACCATCCCGATGATGAATGGATACAGTGATTGCTAATTGACTTCTCGTAAACCTAAGGACTTTGGTGAGTACTTTTAGTCACTTAGAGGACCCAATTCAGAGCCAAATAGCCTTTCAGACAGAAATACAGCATCCTAGGAAAATACAACTGTCGGCCGCAAGATCGATCTCACGGCCCCCACTTCTTTCCTTCACCCATGGAATATGGTGTTTGAAATTCTCCCTGAGAGATTGATTCCTCACCCGCCAGATCCTTCTGGCGGCCGATAGATCATCCTTTATCCAGACTCAGGAATGTTCTGTCATCGTTTGATCCGTGCTCAAAACCCTAGAAGCCATTCTTCGATTCTTTAGGGCTACGAATGAGATTCGGGATAGAGATCTTGTTACCCTATAATTCCTTATTGATTCACGCCATATGATTGGTTGGAGTGAGTCATCCTATGCCTATATAAAGAGGCACTTAGGGTTTGAAGTAAAAAATAACAATTCATCCTCTCTAGTCACGATACTCTGCAAAAATACTCTCTCATACCTCCCTTACAAAAGCCCTAAAGTCCCAAAGGCGGCCGCAGCCCAACGATCAAACCCCCGAAGTACGAATCCTAACCCTAGGGTTTCAAGAAGGAAGTCAGTCAATCACCGTCAATCCGAAGCAATTGTGCATTGAGGGATCAAGGTGGTGAAGCCCAGGGGCCTATGGTTTTATTCATTTTCTGTCTTTATACTTTAATCGTAGTGTTTTGATTTCTTATTAAACTGTTCGTATTCTGGTGTGAGAAAGAACATCGACTGGGACATCGTTCCCATGGTCGGTACATCAATCCAGTGGGATCCCACGGCCGTGACATCTATTCACCGGCCGTGGAATCCATTCTCTCGGACGGCTTGTCTTTCCTGCTTATTTTGATGTATGCATTACTTACTGCTCTGGCTCACCATATTAACTGCTTAAAGGATTAAAACCCAGTTTACGTGTTTAGGATTAAATAAAGCAAGCACTAATCGTATGTCGAATGATTATGGGCCGGTCTCACGATTGGGCAAAGAGGGGTGCCAACACCTTCCCCTTATTGTACTCTTGGCTCCCGTACACAAAATCTCTACCTGTTTTTCCTAGTTTTTATAAACTAGGTGGCGACTCTATTTTGATGATAACCGCTATCGTGTGGAGATGTTCCTAGCCATGGGAATGTCCACGATTTTGGTTTATGAAGTGGAATTAGCAAAGTGGATATCTGTATGGCGACGCCCCATTTGGGAGGTGTCTATAGTTTTTGGTGACTCCGCTGGGGACCTTGAGAGCCATAACCAGATATTTTGACATAAAATTAATGCGTGCTTTACTTAATTCTTGTATCATATGCATCGAGCGGGCAACCTCATTGAGTTCTCCTAATATCTCGGCATGTCACGGGCTATGTTAGGGGTTCCAGCAAACTCCATAGTCACTTGTACCTCGTGGTATATCAAAGAGGGAATCACCTGATTACCGCTTATGATGGGTTGGTGAGAAGACTGTTGCCCTTCGACAACGGAGCACCCTTGAGACTACCCAAACCACACATGTGTTAAAAAGTCATAGAACTTATCAAAATAAGACAGGGATCCGCAGGTTAAGGAATTTACTTGCATTTAACTTTAAAGTTCTTCCTCACACCCTGTATAAATTGTTGTTGTAACATTTCTTTCTGTGCAGAAGGGGTGGGATTTTCAGCCCAAATCCTAGCCCTATACAGCCAAGTACTGACTTGCAGGTATTCTATTTTTAAAAGCATGCACGATAGGTAGATCAAGGAAGCAACCACAGCCAGTTTTATACTCTTACAACACCCGAAGCAATGCCAAACAGAAGTCTTTGCAACCATCTCGTCTATCATCCTTGCCTATAAGAACACCCCCATCGCAACGGTCTCAGTCACTTCCTGGGTCTTCGCGGTCGTCCTCTCAGCAAACCCAATCATCTGCCAATCTCCGAGTTTCGCCAAGCTCTTATCGCACTCCTATTTCAAAAATGTCAGACAACGACGCCATCATTGCCGAACTCCAAGCTCAAGTTGCCACCTTGCTAGCCGAGAAAGCAGCGAGAGATGCTGAGGACAAGGAAGACGAGGAAGAAGATGAGAATCCTCTTAAAGTGGTAACGACAGAAACTCCCGAATTGTCCAAGCAAGTCAAAGAAATCAAGCATGCCCTGGCCCATTCACAAGGGGATCAAATTTTGGACTTTAAAGGACTTTGCCTCTTCCCAGACTCTCAACTGCCTGAAAAATTCAAGATGCCAAACATCAAGAAATTCAATGGGACTGGTAACCCTACCAGCCATGTCTGCCATGTTATCAACACCTTAAAGCAGATGGGTTGAATGATGAGCTCATTGCTCAATTGTTTCGAAGAACTCTCACTTGAAGTGCTCTTGATTGGTTCCTCACTATGGAATTTGTGCACTATCATACTTGGCCAGAAATTGCCAACGCTTTTGTCAAGCAGTACGCATACAATGTCCAGATTGAGTTGACCACTCGAGATTTGGAGATGACCAAGCAAGAGTCAAACAAAGACTTTGCTACCTTTGTGGCTAGATGGAGAGAAAAGGCCACCAAGATGAAAAACCATCCCTCTAAAGAAGATCAAGTGAGAATAGTTGTCAAAAATCTGCAGCCTACGTATGTTAGGGATATCTACACTCAGGCTATCACTGATTTCAAACGCCTGCACGCTACTAGGCTACAGATTGAAGAAGAAATCAAGCGGGGACTCATTGGGAAAGAAGAAGCTCCTCCACTCAAGAAAACCTTCCCAACCCATACATCTCACGCCTCCATAAACACCCTTGACCCAACCTTGCCACAAAACCCTTTCCAAGCCAGCTCTTCCCGAAACTCAAATCGTCCCCGCCGTAATTTCGACCCTCTCTACTTGACTTTGTCTCAAGCCTTGACCATTCTGAACCATCAAGGGCATCTCAAACCCTTGAACAAACCACCACCTCAGCCACCTTACGGCCCAAACCATGACCCCAACAAACAGTGCCGTAACAACTCTGATTTTTACTAAATAAAAATTTCGTTGTTAATTCGAAAAGTCTTTAATTCTTCTTGAATGGTTTATAAATTCCTCTCAAAGACCTTGAGTTGTTCTTAGTAATCCGTCATGATTAGATTCTTCAATAAGGTCATTTTCTAAAGACAAGTGTGTTGGACTACTTTCCTAATCATCAAGCTTAAGCCTAGATTATATTCTTGACTAGAAATCCTACTTAGCAAGCCTAGTTAGCTTCTAACCTAATCCGTGGAGATAACCTAATTAAACTTTTGACTTCCTTGAACCGTTTGAACCTTTTGATTCCTTGAACCCTAGATGAACCCTTTGACCAAAGTCAACCTTTGATCTTTTATCCATTAGTCCATAAATGCTAGGAGAATTATTATCCATTGGATAATAGGACTAGTACTAAGATATATTAGTTAATTCAATATCTAGATTTCCCATGGGATTCCCTCATTAAAGACTTAGAAGAGTACCAAATATTATATTAACCTAGGATTCCCTATGTACTTATTTCAATATTATAAAGAAACATGTGTCAAATTGGGCTATTATAATATATAATTTTGACTAGATATCTACCTAGATCATCTAGTACATGCCTAAATATTATAATAGGACACTTGTACACCTACTCCTATATAATATAAAGATAGAACACATGTGTCTAATTGATTTGTTTAATAGGTAAATCCTTCCCTTTCAAAATCCCAATTGTTTATTAATACCTTATGTACTTCTATATTCTATTAGGTAAATATATATATACATATATATTAGATAGTACAAGGGAGAGAGGGAGAGAGAGAGAGAGGGAGAGGCCTAGAGAGATGGGAGAGGGAGAGAGAGAGATAGGAGAGAGAAAGGGAGGAGATGTACAAACTACCCTAGATTTTCTTCTTTCAAATCCTAGTTTTAATATTACCTAAGTACTTGTACTTGTGGAAGAAAAACATAGGAAAACATGGGAGGGATTTAAAGTACAAGATTTCCTTACAACAAATCCTATACTCTTCCTAAGTCAATCTACCAACCCTTGTCCTTCCATCCTTATATACATATATATATATATATATATATGTACTTTGTACCAAGAGAGAGAGAGAGAGAATAAGAGAGAGAGGCCGAGAGAGATGAGAGGGAGAGAGAGAGTGTGTGTGCAACTTGTACTCTTCCAAATCTAGTCCAATCCATGGCCAATCCTCATACATCATCTTGTACCACCAAATCTAGGGTTTTCTTACTCTTTCATATATAAGGACAATCAAATCTAGTATTCTTACTCTTTCAAGTACTAGACAAGACAAAAATCCCATAGAATAGCTTAAATTTTGTCCTAAAATGGAAATAAAGAAAGGGGAAAATCTTTGGTAGTCTTTCAAGCCTTGACATGACTAGATATGGAGCAAAATCCATTGGATATGGAGAGAGAGAGAGAGGGGCCGGCCAAGAGGGAGGAAGGGAGAGCCAATCCTTGCCTATAAATAGGACCCCATTTTCACCATTCAACTCACACCTTTCATTGCTCCAACTTCTCTCTAGAAAACCTAGTGTTCTTGCCTTGTTCTTTCTAGTTCTTGCTTGTTCTTGAGGTTCTTCCTAAGTTCTTCAAAGAACTCATCCTAAGCCGCCACTAAACTGCCACTCAACCACACTATCAATCCAAAAGTTTTAGTAGTGTTAGTCAAGATCTAGTTTCAAGAGAAACCATTCTCTTTCGAAGCTACCGGAAGCCATTCTTAAGAAGTTACTCCGTCCAACCACCGACGTACTTTCCGTAGCCGTCCTACTGCCGAGAAGAACGGTAGATTTCCTATATCTACTTCCCTTATGTATACGTAGAATTCCCATCTACACTATTTCGATATATATGTAGAAATTCAATAAACATATGCTGTTTTGAATTTATGAAAGAAAGAATGAATTTTGAACGATAATGTTCGTAGCTTAACTGAAGTATTTGTATTTTGATCTTTTAAAATGATATTAGACTTGCTATGTGCTTACTTGCATTACTTGTGGTTGTTTAAAGTAAGGCATAAGTGATTATCACTCCAAAGGCGTCCGTACATGTGACGTTATGCTTTACGAATGATTGAGCATGCTAAATGATATAGAGTTGGATGATCTTGCTAGTTTAGTTTCAAGATTACGATAATTACATGAAAGTCTTACCGCGGAGTCGATGCATGAGAACGAGACACGAAAACCGAGAAAGTTAGAAACATGACACCTAGGGTGTGTTTAAAGGCGTTGCCTTGATAAAATATTTTTGAAACTACATAATGACTAGAAATGGGGAGTCACTATGGAAGTATGGTGTGTTTGTGTGCCAATGGGAACCCGGCACGGCGGAACCATTGTGAGGATACTCGAGAACCCGGCGCGACGGAATCGAGGTTGGGTGTGTGGCTTGGTTATCTGTGGAGAGGAGCCAATGCAAAGATGTGTGCCAATGGGAACCCGGCGCGGCGGAACCATTGTGAGGATACTCGAGAACCCGGCGCGGCGAAATCGAGGTTGGGTGTGTTAAAAATGGTTTTGGAAGTGTTAATAAAGTAGAATATGGTGACACGGTCTACGAAATGTTGCATAGGAGAAACACGAAAAGACATGACACCAACGTTAGAAAGATAGTGAATGTGGATGTGTAATTGCTAAACTATGTTGTTGAATGAGCATGTGTCGTGCCTTTTTGTTATAAGTTAAGGGTTAGTGGGTATGGTTTACTCTATTGAGCTTTGTAAGCTCACAGTGTTGCCTTTGGTGACCCTGACATATTATATTGGTGGCGACGCCGGTATAATGTGTCAGATCTCATAGATGGACAGGGTGAGCAGTACACATTGGAGGCTTTTGGGGCCGAAGAGCTTGCTAGGATGGAGGAAGAGCTGGAGCAGTAGATAACCTTAGATTTCCTATCCTTCATGTAATAAAAGTACTCTAGTAGGAACCCTGTTGTAATAATGAGCTTGACTCTTCGTCTTTTATTTCAATAAAATGTTTATTTAACGTACCCGAAAATGGGGGCGTTACAAGTGCGCCTACCATCAACACCTTGGGCATGAGACAAATCGTTGCTTGTGTCTTCGCCATGACATCCAAGACCTCATTGATAGCCGAGCTATAAAACTTCCAAAACCTGATGTGCAAGCCAACCAACTCCCCACTCACAATGCTAAACCACCACCCCAAAATATCAATCTAATAAACCTATCTCACAACTCCATATACAACCCTAGCCAATACATTGTCCAAATTACCCAAGTCAAGCCAACTTTGACCTTCCCAGAGGAGGATGGGTGTTTCATGATGGAGGAAGAGGAAAATGGTGAGTCCGACCAATCAGAGGTGATTGATCCCGACATGTCTGACAAAAGTGATGAGGAAGAGCAAGCAAAAGAGGAAAAGTTAAGGGAGTGGAAAGAGCGTTCCTGGGTGAAACATAATTTGGAGGATCCAGATGTTCCATTTGTAGAGGACGATGAATGGCTACGTATTTGGTTTGAGAATAGGAAGAAGGAAAAGGAAAGGGTCATTATGATGAGAAGGCATACCCGCTTTGAGCTTGCTCAAAGAGTGGTGCCTATCAACCATCCTAAAATTCCAATGCCTCTCATTGTCTGGGAAATGATCAACCTTATAGAAGAGGTGGAGGAGTTCCAAATGCAACCATGGGTCAATCCTTATGAAGAATGCGACTATAGCCAATGGGTAGAGGAAGAAGAATATCTAGATTTCATATGCACAGATCCATATAGAACGGGAGAAAGCGACATTGATGAAATGGAAGGAGAATGCGATGATCTGCTTGATGGGATCTCCTTGGCATAGCTGTTTAACCAAATGGGAGTGACTGATCTCCCTTGCGTCCGCACAATCGACAAGGGAGATTGGTGGTCAGAAAGGTACAAAGCCCTGCCAAGTGAATGGGAGGTTAATAGAGTTGAGCCTGCTGATCCTTGGGGCACTCAGGAAGAGGAGGATGGCCACCTTACCCGAAGTAGGAAAGTATACAAACCTACCAAGCTTAACGGATAAAGTTTAACCACAACTCGAATGACAAAAGAGGAAGAGGAAAGTCAAGGGGTGGAATCCGAGGAAGATAGGGTGAAGAAAACCCAAGCTGATATTTCTATTTGGGGATTGCTTATGTCTCGAAGAAATAGCCACTGTGCAAGCTTTGAAGATGGATTTGTTCTAAAGACTCTGTTTGGCAAAGAAGAGGGTAAAGAAGAGTATAAAACTGTGAAAGGCAAAGAAAAAGGAGCAAATCCTGAGATGCTACAGTAGTTGCAAAAGTTGCGACATGACAAAAACAATGAACATTACTTTTATTTTCTAAATTAAGCTAGGATATGTTTTGGGCCCCTGTTTGGGCATTTTACTTTTGCTAAATGAATTCCTGTTTTATCTTCCGAATCATGCTTAGCAAATAATTTGGTTCCTAAATTGCAATTGCTTTACACTATGGTCTCTTTGCCAAAGAAGGGAAGCTTTAAGAATCAAGTTCTTTGTGTCACTGACAAAAGGGAATGTAGGGATGAACTTTGGTTGCTTGAGAACTAGGTTTTTGTCAAAACTTAGAAAGATGGCGCTATCTCTGCAAGAACCCTTAGAGTTAGCTTTCTCATTATGAAAGTACAAACATTGAGGAGGTTCAGAAAAATATCTCCCCTAAATCCCTCTCCTAAAATACAAAAGCCTTCTTGTGAGAAATGCTCGTTGGGTAACCAGAAAACCCAAGAAAAAGTAAGAGCAAAGCCTGCTAGGATAAGAAATTGCGAAAAGCAGCCTAGGCAAAAGTGAAGGCATTCAAAAGCTCGCTAGGGACTCAACCTCCATTAGGTAACCTAGGCAAAATTTGGAGCATGTAAGCAGAAAAACCATGAGTGGAAGCCCAACCCCAATGGTTGTGATCTTGGAACTACATAAAAGGCCAGATTCCTTGATTGGGATACGTAGGCAATCTCACATTGAGATGTGGCCCAAACATGTGGAGAGAGGAAAAATGTCAAGAGGTTTGTACTAAATGATAGGTATATCTAACTCTGCGTATTGAGCTTGCAAAAGATGAGCATGCTGTTTTTCAAAGAATTGACTATAGCAAAAGTCGTGAGAATTATTGTAGACACCTCTCAAACGGGGCATCGCCATACTGATTGATCATGCCTATTTGGTTCCACTACATAAACCAAGATCGTGGATATTCCCATGGCTAGGAACATCGCCACACGATAACGGTTATCATCAAAATAGAGTCGCCACCTAGTTTATTAAAACTAGGAAAAATAGACAGAGATTACGGGTACGGGAGCCAAGAGTACAATAAGGGGAAGGTGTTAGGCACCCCTCTTTGCCCAGTCGTGAGACTGGCCCATAATCGTTTGACATACAATGTATATTTACTTTATTTAATTCTAACACATAATCTGGTTTTTAGCCTTTAACAGTTGATAAGGTGAGCTAGTACGATAATTGAAAGCATGCATCAAAATAAGCAGAAAACAAATATATCCCAGCAAATAGATCCCTCGGCCAGTGAATTGATGTCACGGCCGAGGAATCCCATTGGATAGATGTATCGGCCGAAGGATTGATTCCCCAGCCGATGTTCTTCCTCACACCAGAACAAAGAGTTAATCAGGAATTAAAACACTATGATTAAAGTGTAAAAATAGAAGATGAATCAAACCATAGGCCCCTGGGCTTCACCACCTTGATCCCTCAGTGCTTGATTGCTTCGGATTGAGGGTGATTGACTGATCTTTTTCTCGAAACCCTAGGATTAGGGTTTGTACTTTGAGGTTTGATCGCTCAGGATACGGTTGCTCACAAAGGTTTAAGGCTTTTGTAGAGAGGATATGAGAGATAATTTCTACAGAGCTTGAAGCTATGAGATGGAGGAATTGAATGAATAATTTCGAAACCCTAAGGCCTCTTTATATAGGCATGGGATGACTCACTCTGGCCAATCAAATGGCGTGAATCAATAAGGTAGTTTAGGGTTAGAAGATCTCTGCTCGAATCTCTTTTCGTAGCCCTGAAGAATCGGAAAAAGGCTGCTAGGGTTTTGGTGCGTCGATCAAATGACTGACAGAACATTCCAGAATTCTGGAAAAATACGATCTGGCGGCCGAGGAATAGATCTGGTGGCTGAAGAATGGATTTGGCGGCCGAGGAATGGATCTGGTGGCCGAAGAATGGATCTAGTGGCCGAGGAATGGATCTGGTGGCCGAAGAATCAATCTTACGGCTAATAGATGTATTTTCCTAGGATGCTGTATTTCTGTCTGAAAGGCTATTTGGCTCTGAATTGGGTCCTCTAAGTGGCTAAAAGTATTCACCAAAAGTCCATGGGTTTACGAGAAGTCAATCAGCAATAACTGTATCCATTCATCATCGGGATGGTCCCCAAGGTGGGACTTGAAATAATCATTAGGCCAAATTGGGGTGTCTACAATTATCGTTCACCCTCTCTGACTTGAAGGTCTTTGATATAAGGGTTAGCATATCTCTAAAATTCCAGAACTTGGCAATGAGTCTATGGAACATGGCAAAAGCAAATGAAGGACATGAATTGGATAAGAACATAAGAAGGAAGAGAAAAGGAGATGCCACTTGGCTAAAATAAAATCTAGCTTCATTTAGGAAATGGAAGTAACGGCCAAAGGATTGATTTATCGGCCGAGATATCGAATGCATATCGATTCCTCGACCGTGCTATCAATTCCGCGGTCGGTATTTTGCTTCACATCTGTCGAAAAACAGTTTACTGTAAAACTATTTTTAAGATTAGCAGCTCTCGTTGTTTGATACATGTTCAAACCAATTTTAAAAGGCCATGTTCTAACTATTGCATGCAATCTCAAGGCATCTTGGGCATGAAAAGCATTTCTCATTTTATAAACAAAAGTTTGATTACAAAAATCGTTATACTGTGGTTGCTCTCACTCCGTAAATACAGTTTCTGCCTATCTTTTTGCTAACTATGTATGGACAGGAAAGAGGAGAGAAAAGAATCCTAGGTCTAATCATGGCGGCGTCTCCGAGACGGTCTCTGAGATGAAGATGGGGATTGCTCACTGGTTCCCATATCCTCCCCACTGGCAGCAGGTGCTCGTTCAGCCTCAAGCTGTAGAAAAAGGATACAAGCACTTGGATTCAAGAGGGGACACAAAATGAAGGAATATATGGGAAAACCATACCTCGAGGATTTGACTATGCTGCCTTCGAACTAAGGCCTCCGCACTTTGAAAAGCATGCAGCCATTCTTGCACTATGTCGGCAGGTACCTGTGGGGATAATCAACGTTGCAAGCATCTGAACATAGGATACAATGATGAAGCAGTAGAAACCTAAAAATACCTGCGGAGCTCCAATCGGTAATGTGTAGAGCTGGGTCGAGCAAGGAGTAAGCGCCAAAATGCTCCTCCTCCCCATCAGCAGAATAGAAAGAGACGAAGGAGGGGGGCCCATGGCCAAATAGGGGTAGCAGTAGGAGCAGCAAGCGGAGTCAAGAAGTGGCGGCAGTACTCCACATAGTCTCCTGCTTGGAGGAGTAAGCCTGCCCAATCTCTGATTCGAGCATCCTTCAAGTCTTGCTTGGACAACGAGGAAGTGGACCTCATCGACAATGGAGGCGGAGGAGGTGTAAACTAAAGAGCTTCGGCACTATAGACACCCCAATTTGGCCTAATGATTATTTCAAGTCCCACCTTGGGGACCATCCCAATGATGAAATGGATACAGTGATTGCTGATTGCCTTCTTGTGAACTTTAGGACTTTCGGTGAGAACTTTGAGCCACTTAGAGGATCCAATCCAAAGCCATATAGCCTTTCAGATAGAAAATACAGAATCCCAGGAGAATCCATTTGTCGGCCGTGACATTGATCTCACGGCCTTAACATCATTTCTTCACCCGAGCAACTTGTTGCTTAAAAATCTCCCTGAGAGATCAATCCCTCGGCCGCAAGATCTATCCTTCGGCCGCAATATCTATTCTTCGACCGCAAGATCTTTTGCTCGGCTGCCAGATCGTCCTTTTTCCAGATTCTGGAATGTTCTGTCATACGTTTGATCCGATCACAAAACCCTAGCAGCCAAATCCCGATGCGTTCGGGCTACGTTAGAGGATTGCCATGAAGAGTTAGAATCACTCTCTAACTCCAATTTTGATCGTGCATTTCGATTGGATGAAGTGTGTCATCCCTTTGCCTATATAAAGGAGCCTTTAGGTTCCGAAATTGATAAGTAAATACACCCTCTCAAGCCCCAAAATTCTGCACATATACACTCTCAAATCCCCTTTTCAAAAGCCCTAACCTCCCGAAGGCAGCCATCAATCCGACGATCAAACCCCGAAGTTCAAACCCTAACCCTAGGGTTTTCAAAGGAGCAATCAGTCAATCACCATCAATCCGAAGCAATCAAGCAACTGAGGGATCAAGGTGGTGAGGCCCAACGGCCTCTGGTTTGTCTTATTTACTCTATTTATGCCTAATCGTAGCGTTTTGATTATTTGCTAACTTTTATGTCTGGTGTGAGGAAGAACACCGACCAGGGCTTCGATCCCTCGGCCGGTACATAAAACCAGGAGGATCCCTCGGCCGTGACATCCATTCACCGGCCGCGGGATCCATCTCCCTGGGACAGTTTGTTTTGTTCAGTTTTCTGATGCATGCTTTAATTATCGCACTGGCTCACCATTAACTGCTTAAAAGCTAAAATCAGACTACGTGTTAGAGTTAAATAAAGCAAGTATATGTCTTATGTTGAATAACTATGGGCCAGTCTCACGACTGGGCAGAGAGGGGTGCCTAATACCTTCCCCTTACTGTACTTTTGGCTCCTGTACCCAGAATCTCTATCTATTTTCCTACTTTTAATAAACTGGGTGGCAACTCTGTTTTGATGATAACCGCTATTGTGTGGCGATGTTCCTAGCCATGGGAATGTCCACGATCTTGGTTTACGAAGCAAGCAAACAAACGATCAATCTGTATGGCGATGCCCCGCTCCAGGGAGGTGTCTACAATTTTTGGCGACTCTGCTGGGGACATGAGAGCCATAACCAGAAAGTTCAACATAAGACTAATACATGCTTTGTTTAATTCATTTATCATATGCATCGAGCGGGCAACCTCGTTGAGTTCACCTGATACCCCGGCATGACACGGGCTATGTTAGGGGTTCCAGCAAACTCCACAGTTACTTGTACCTAGTGGTATATCAAAAAGGAAATCACCCAATCATCGCCTATGTTGGGCTGGTGAAAGGACTGGTGCCCTTTGACAACGGAGCACCCTTGAGACTACCTAAACCTTGCATGTATTAGAAAGCCATAAAACTTATCAAACTAAGACAGGAACCTACAGGCTAGGAACCTACTTGCATTTGCTTGCAAAAGTTCTTCCTCACACCTATTGTACATATGTATTCTGTAAAATTTTCTTTTGCAGGTTAAACCTTAGGGGCCTTTCTAGATCAAATGGAAGTGGGTAAGTTAAACCAATCTAACTAAAGCAAAAACCTTTCAGGAAAAATGACTTCATCATCGTTCACATTTGATTCGCACTTTCAAGTTGTCACCAAGCTGTCTGGTCCGCTCCACTCAGCTGCCGAGGATTTCAACCCCTACAAATACATCACTCCGATAGATCAACCAAAGCCTATGGTCACTATCATTGAAGACAACCATGTCATGTTCGCAAGGACAGTCTATGAAGAAGAAGTAGAAGACATAATTGAAGAAGAAGGGCTTCGCATGGTTCCAATCTATTTTTATGACCCCTATGCACCTACCGACGACTATTGGCCAATAGACGAGGTCAATAACCTCGAAACTGAAGAAGTAAAGGAAGAAGAGTCTGCTAACAATGATCCACTAGACGAAATATCACTAAACCTACTCTTTGATGATGGGGTCACCAACAATGAAATAAGGGTGATCCACCCCATCACAGATAGCTTTGGTAATTGGTGGGGCTTTGTTGGCACACGAAGAGTCGACAACAGCATCGAAGCAGAGATTGAAGCTCAATTGGAAGAGATGACAGCAATAGCAAATCAAATGGCCCTCCAAGACTTGCAAGGTGACAGTGATGAAAGTGCGAATCAAGGTGACAGTGAAGTGTTGATGATCAACCTTGGTGATGAAAAAGACTGCTCTGAGCTGATTGTGGATGCTGAAAAAGGGGCCTACCCTAACTGGACCGTGGAACATACTCTAAAATACAAAATGAAAAATGCTAATTCTGATCTTAGTTCCGATTCCGACTCCGAGTCGACTCAGTCCGAGTCAAGCTTTTCATCATTTCAAACCACTGGGTCTAGTGAGGAAAGCCTGGTCCAAATACCAAGGCATAACTTTTATTTTGAATTCGATTCTGAAATATCTTTTGATAATTTTAGCAATGAGAAGGAGGATTTAGAGTATTTCACTTTGCCTATGATCAACTGTGTGGATTCCGACAATCCAAATTTCGAGGAAGAAATTCCAAAAGAAATTCTAGAGTTCATCGAGAGAGAAGAAGAAAGGCATGCTAAACCTTTTTCTGAGGAAATAATCACAGCGAACATAGGCTCTGAAGACGAGCCCAAAATGATTAAAATTGGCACAACACTATCTTCTCAAGAAAGTGAAAAACTAATCCTTTTGCTAAAAGAATACAAAGATGTTTTTGCTTGGTCTTATGAGGACATACCTAGAATAGACCCTGAAATTGTTCAGCATAAAATTCCCCTCCACCCAGATGCGAAACCTGTTAAACAAAAGTTAAGACGTATGCGCCCCGATTGGGTCTTAAAGATAAAAGAAGTCACTAAGCAAATCAACGCCGGTTTTCTCATAGTCACTGAATATCCACAATGGGTAGCTAACATCGTTCCAGTACCAAAGAAAACTGGGGGAATCAGGGTCTGTGTAGATTTATGAGATCTCAACAAAGCCAGTCCAAAGGATGACTTCCCATTACCCCACATAGACGAGCTAGTGGACAACACTGCAGGCCATGCATTGCTATCCTTCATGGATGGATTTTCTGGGTATAATCAAATTCTTATGTCTCCTGAGGATAGAGAGAAGACCACCTTCACTACGCCGTGGGGAACCTACTGCTACCGAGTGATGCCATTCGGGTTAAAGAACGCTGGAGCCACATACCAGAGGATGGCGACAACACTGCTGCACGACATGATGCACAAAGAAGTCGAGGTATATGTCGACGATATGATAGTCAAATCAAAGGAAAGGGAAGGACACTATGAAGCACTTCAAAAGTTTTTCGAGAGGATTAGGCAATACAAGCTACATCTTAATCCTCAAAAATGTACCTTTGGGGTAACGGCTGGTAAAATGTTGGGGTTTCTCATCACTCAAAGAGGAATCGAGGTAGATCCTTCCAAGATACAGGCTATCATGGAAATATCACCACCTAGGACAGAAAAGGAAGTAAGGAGCTTCTTGGGGAAAGTACAGTTCATCAGCAGGTTCATCTCCAAACTCACAACCACCTGTGAACCTCTTTTCAAGCTCCTGAAGAAAGGTACTGATTTTGAATGGAGCCAAGACTGTCAGCAAGCTTTCGAGGCAATCAAAGAATATCTTCAGAATCCACCTGTGCTGTCGCCACCCATCCCTGGGAAGCCATTGATTATGTATCTCTCAATAACAGACACATCCATGGGATGCATGCTAGCACAAGAAAATGACGCCAAAGTTGAGTGCGCCATATACTACCTCAGCAAGAAGATGATGGACTATGAAACAAGGTACACTCCCCTCGAGAAAACCTGCTGGGGCTAGTATGGGCCACAGAGAAACTAAGGCACTACCTATTAGCACACCTGGTAGTGCTGGTTTCCCGCTTAGACCCAATCAAATATCTTTTCGAGAAGCCAGCACTTATCGAAAAGCTAGCTAGGTGGTTACTACTGCTAGCAGAATTCGATCTCAGATACATGACAAGGAAATCAATAAAAGGAAGGGCTGTAGCAGAGTTCTTGGCAGATCACCCTGTGACAGAGGCCGAAGCAGAGGACTTCATGTTCCCCGACGAAGACATCTTGTGTCTCCTGGATGATACCTGGCAGCTCTATTTTGATGGAGCATCAAACCAATGTGGATATGGCATAGGGGTATTGCTAGTTTCCCCAAACAACTCTCATATCCCTTTATCATATAAACTAAGGTTTGAGGTCACCAACAACCAAGCTGAATACGAGGCCTGCATTGCTGGAATGGAGGCAGCACTGGAACTAGGGGCAAAAAGGGTAGAGGTCATTGGAGATTCAAACCTGGTGGTATCCCAAGCAAGAGGAGACTAGAAGGTCAAGGAAGACACACTGAAACTATATCACTCTGTGCTGGAAGATCTAATTCCACAATTCGATTCCGTTATCTTCACGCATACTCCCCGAGTGAGCAATAGATTTGCAGATGCACTGGCAACATTGGCGTCTATGGTCAAAATACCCCTGGGGTTCATGATGTGGCCTCTCATGATCGAACAAAAGGTCAAACCAGCATGCGAGTGTACCTTCACCAAAGAAGGTGAAGACGATGGCAAGCCATGGTACGAAGACATGAAGAAATTCCTGGAAGAAGGAGAATACCCATTCGAGGCCACCTCAAAGGACAAAATGGCTCTGCAGAAGTTTGCCGCCTGATTTGTAATCAGCGGAGGAGCATTATATTGAAGGGCATACTTGGGTCCAAGTCAACTTTGCGTCACAACGGAGGACAGCCGCAAGATAATGGAGGAAACATACGAAGTAATTTGTGGGCCACACATGAATGGGGCAACAATGGCAAAGAAAATCATGCGTTAGGGATATTACTGGACCACAATGGAGGCCGACTGTGCTGACTATGTCCGCCGATGTTACAAATGCCAAACTCACGCTGATCACATGCGTATTCCCCCTACGGAATTATATAGCATGACTTCCCCTTGGCCATTCTCCACCTGGGGGATAGACGTCATTGGGAGTATAAATCCAAAGGGAAAATGCAAGCATCAATTCATTCTGGTGGCTATCGACTACTTCACCAAGTGGGTAGAGGCAGCCTCTTACGCTACCCTCAAAGCCACACATGTGGCCAAGTTTATCCACACCAATATCATCTATCGATATGGTGTACCCCACGAGTTCATCTGTGATAATGGATCGCATTTCAAGGGAGCAACAAAGAAGCTGTTTGCTGAATTTGGGATACAAAATCATCGGTCATCTACTTATCGACCTCAAACTAATGGAGCAGTTGAGGCTGCAAACAAAAACATCAAGAGGATTATGCGGAAGACTACTGACACCTTCACGGACTGGCCAGAAATGCTACCTCTGGCACTATGGGGTTATCGAACGACTGAAAGGACTTCAACTGGGGCCACTCCCTACTCCTTGGTCTATGGGATGGAAGCCGTCTTGCCTATCGAGCTAGAACTACCCTCACTAAGGGTTCTGGTTGAGACTGGAACTTGGTATCTCTATAGAAGAACTAGTGTAGACACCCCAATTTGGCCTAACGATTATTTCATGTCCCACCTTGGGACCATCCCGATGATGAAATGGATACAGTGATTGCTGATTGCCTCCTTGAGAACCTTAGGACTTTCGGTAAGAACTTTGAGCCACTTAGAGGACCCAATTCAGAGCCATACAGCCTTTCAGACAGAAAATACAGAAGCCTAGAAGAATCCATCTGTCGGCCGTAACATCGATTTCACGGCCTTAACATCATTTCCTCACCCGAGCAACCTGTTGCTAGCAAAATCTCCCTGAGAGATCAAACCCTCGGCCGCAAGATCTATCCTTCCGCCGAGACATCTATTCCTCGGCCGTGTGATCCTTTACTCGACCGCCAGATCGACCTTTTTCCAGACTCTGGAACGTTCTGTCAGACGTTTGATCCAACTACACTACCTTCCCGATGCGTTCGGGCTACGTTCAGAGATTGCGACGAAGAGTTCGAATTGCATTGCAATTGCAATTGCAATCGTGCCATTTGATTGGCCGGAGTGAGTCACCAATTGCCTATATAAAGGGCCTTTGGACTCCGAAAATATACACACGAAAATTGATAAGTGAAATCACTCACCCAAGCTTCGAAACTCTGTCAAAATACTCTCTCCAAACCTCTCTTCAAAAGCCCTAACCTCCCGAAGGCAGCCACCAATCCAGCAATCAAACCCCAAAGTTCAAACCCTAACCCTAGGGTTTTCCGAGGAGCAATCAGTCAATCACACCCAATCCAGAGCAATCTAGCAACTGAGGGATCAAGGTGGTGAGGCCCAACGGCCTCTGGTTTGTTTTATTTACTGTACTTATGATTAACCGTAACGTTTTGATCATCTGTTAATATTTCTGTCTGGTGTGAGGAAGAACACCGACCGGGGTTTCGATCCCTTGGCCGGTACATAAAACCAGGAGGATCCCTCGGCCGTGACATCTATTCACCGACCGCGGGATCCATCTCCCTGGGACAGCTTGCTTTGTTCTGCTTTCTGATGCATGCTTTACTTATCGCACTGGCTCACTTTACTTACTGTTTAAAGGCTTAATTAAACAGATTACGTGTTAGAATTAAATAAAGCATTTACATGTCTTATGTTGAACAACTATGGGCCAGTCTCACGGCTGGGCAGAGAGGGGTGCCTAACACCTTCCCCTTACTGTACTATTGGCTCCCGTACCCAGAATCTCTATTTATTTTACCAGTTTTAATAAACTGGGTGGCGACTCTGTTTTGATGACAACCGCTATCGTGTGGCGATGTTCCTAGCCATGGGAATGTCCACGATCTTGGTTTACGAAGCAAGCAACCAATCGAGCAAACAAGTGTGATCAATCTGTATGGCGATGCCCCGTTTGGGAGGTGTCTACACAAGAGACATCAAAGTAGGAGACATGGTGCTCAAAGCAGTCCGTCGCCACATTTCAGACCCGAGGGGCAAGTTTAGACCAAACTGGGGAGGACCCTACTTTATCAAACGCATACTTTCTGGAGGAGCAGCATACATTGCAGACTTAGATGGAATGGAATTCGCAACGCCAGTCAACATTGACAAGCTGAGGAAGTATTACCCCTGAGAGATGCTCGTTGGGCTGAAAACCACAAGGGTGGGTCAACCCAAGCAAAAATTAGAGCAGCCTGCTAGGTCGAAAACCCGCAAGGGCGGCTTAGGCAAAAACTAAGGTATAAATAAAACGCTCGCTAGACCAAAAACCCATAAGGGCGGTTTTAGGCAAAATTAAGAACACAAAAGGAGAGGAAAATACCCGAGTGGACCCTAATTAAAACAAAACAAATCTCGTCTGTTGGAACTACGTTTATGGCCTGATTCCCTCCATGGGATACGTAGGCAATCTCTAGTTTGAGATTCAGCCACTGCTATCATCATCATCACTTCCAAAATTTCTAGGTCTATCCTAAAACATGTTCACTATCAAACCATGGCAATAACATCTTCAAATAAAACGGCCAAATGTTTTGTTATTCCCAAAGGAAAAGGAAAGGCAAACCTAAACAATTCTCAATCTATGGAAGCTAGAATCAAACAACATCTTTTGAAAAACATAAGCAAAGTGTCAATCTCTAGGTCTTTCTCCTCTTTGCACTTTTATCCTCCAAAAGGTTTTTCTTCAGCCAGTGCTTATAAGAACCTGATAGCTTGTCAGCGAAGTTCTCAGCAACCTTCTGCATTACCCTCTTCGGCCAAAGACGCAGCATATTGCGACGAAAGCTGGCATCGTGAAACTTGGGAACAACGTACTTAGGGTCACCCAGGATTGCAGTTTGTTCAGCCCCGAACTGCCTTTGAAAGCGAGCAGGAAAATAGAAGATGACTCGAGTGATACCGATCACTGCTACACTGAAATGGTTCATGGTACTCACAGTCATACTCTCAACACCATACCAGGGGCAGACCCATCGAATCCGATTGCCCCTGCGAGTCTTCATCCATGCTTCCCAAGCAGCCTCAGTTGGAAACTGTCTAATCATACGACGCTCCGTACAGTGGTCTGAACTATAGGGAAGTCGCTCTGGCACATCCCATACCCTTAGCTTCTCAAATAACCATACCTAGAGAACAAGGGAAAATTGTGAGTTGTGAGAACATGTGAGTCAAAACAAAAGAGTGATTAGTGAAAAGATAACTCGACAAATAAACAAACAAAGAGCGAACCAGCAGTAGCAAAGGACTGCCCAAGAACTGGGCTGTAGGATCACCCTTCATCGCATCAAGACCTATCAAAGTCTCTGCCAACACTAAGCCAGCGAAACTTACACGGTTTCCAATTTGTTGAGCGAAATCAAGCAGCATGGAATCAGCATAGCCAGAGGAAGGGCCAAGCAAGTAATAATGGAGAAGACAGATGCACAATGCATGAAAGCACGCCTTCTGTTGAGAAACTTGATGATGAGCTTCAGCTGTACCAAAACGCTGAACAAACTATAGGATTTCCAGCCTTCCATGAACTTGGAGCAAATCCTTCAAAAGATTACCTCGGTTGAACAAAGGGTTAGGGAAATGAGACCTTCTCTATCCGAATGACCCATGATGGCCGCAAACTCCTCGATAGTAGGACACAGTTCTTCTCTTCTAAATCGAAAGACATGAAAAGCAGGATCCCACAAGCTAGTGGCTACCCTAAGGAAAGCAAAATTCACAGGAATTTGACAAAGGGAGAAGAGAAAGTCCATACCAAAGGACTTAAAGTGTAAACGGTCGGGACCATTAAAGGAATTCAACCACTGGTCAAGGACTGGTTGTGCCATATGCAAGCAATTATTACTGACAATGCTATCGGGTTCGTAGAACGCGTACTTGTAGACTAAGTCGAGTCCTAGTTTGAATCGGAATCGGATTCTAAATCCTCAGTAACCTAGTCGGTCTCTCGGCCGGCACTTCGATATAACGGCCGTAGGATCAGTCCATCGGCCCGTGAAAATCAGGGTTGACCTAAAAGTCAAACCTAGGCAGACGAAACGATCCTTCGGCCGCCAGATCTAAGGCTCAGCTGCATAATCGGTAGGTCGGCCGCCAGAACGGCTATTTTACAGTGGATTTCCACGGTCCAGACCATTTCACCCAATCTTCACCCAGATTATCAATTTTTTTATGCAATACAAACGGTACAAAAGCATACACAATCACATAGGAGAGCAAAAGGTTTTTGTTTCATATAACGAAAGCTTTTACACACAAAGTGGATCATCCCACATTTTCTAAATGAACTATACATCAGTTTCCTGTCGAGCTAACCTATGCAGGAAGAGGAAAACAAAAACAAAAGCAAAAAAGAAGGAGAAGAGGATGCCGAATCTTCTAGTAGTCCGAACACTAGAGACCAGCTGCAAAAAAGAAAAGGACACCCCTGGGGCGGTGTATACCAGAGGAGTACTACGGTGCAGAAGAGACACCACGTGGCTCAAAGGAATCACCACATGGCCCAGAAAAATCACCATACTGTGTACCACCGCCACCCCAGGAGTTCCACGTCACGGAAGCAAACCACCCATGCGAGGGTCTCTAATCAAGCATCAAGACAAGTCCAAGAACATCACGGATTCCCTCCGCGATCGCTGGCCGTGCATCATCCATGGCCCAGAGTTGACAGGAACAAGGAGAAGAGAAAGGGGCCTTCGGTAGAAGTCTCGGACACAGATGATGGAGAGAGAAGAGAAGAAGATGAAACAAAAAAACACCGAGGCCTCGGCTTTATAGAGCTCTGGAAATGAAGCGATTACTCGGCCGGTTCATCGATAATTCGGCCGGCACATCAATTGCTCGGCCGATAGATCTATCTCCTGGCCCTCCAATCAATTTCCTTCAGCCCCAGTGGATTTTTCTCAGTGCACCAACTCAAGCAATTATGCAGCTCTAAGCTCCAACCAACAAAGTAACCTTGGGGGCATTCCCGAGCAAATGCAATATTGACAGAACTAGCCTTGGAAACATATCCAAGCAGGAGGAAACTCTCTCTCTCTCTCCGTAACAACAAGCTCACCAGATGTTGGTCACTTGACCAACTATAAACCCTAAGCTTCGAGCTTATTATCCAACAGCTTCGCACTTAGCACCACCCCATGCTCATTACTCAAACCATTCAGCAACCTTGCACTTACAACCTCACTCAGCGGCCCTACGCCCGTGATCAAACTATTCAGCCATTCAACAAGACCTCTCAGCCGTTCAGCAAAACCTCTCAGCCGTTCAGCAAAACCTCGAGCTAACTGCTACGCTCATACTCATAGCCTTCAAGAAACTAAAAGGCTCCATCTTCTCAGCAGCTCCAAGCTAACCATCTCGCCGGCACTACACCCGTTCTCACCGTCTCAGTGGCTCTATGCCCGCGTCTTTCATCCCAGCAGCTCTACACTCGCTATCAGTAGCTCTAAACTCGCCTGACAGCTCTAAAGTCATCCAAGCAACTCCGAGCTCATCACTATCAAGCTATTCAGCGGCTACAAGCCCATATCACAACAGGCTCCACGCCAGACAACTCAGCGGCTCCAAGCCCTCAACTCAGCAGCTCTATGCTCGCAAAACCCAGTAGCAGGCTTTACGCCTATAATCATACTCAAGCAATCTCAGCGGCTCCAAGCCCATTATCACAACGGCTCTACGCCCGTATTCACCATCTCTATCACTCAGCAGCTCCACGCCCACTATCTCAAATGGCTCTACGCCATAACAATTCTCAACAGGCTCTACGCCACCCCAATCAGCAACATATCACCTGTTCTCAAGCTCTACGCTTGAATGCTCAAAATCCAACATTTTGAATGCTCAAAGCTCTTCGAACGCCCAACCACTGTGTACTGGATGCCCAAGTTCTACACTTGAATGCTCAAGCTCTACGCTTGAATGCCCAACCATTGCGTACTAGATGCTCAAAGCCTATACTTTGAATGCTCGGATTCTGCCGTCCGAATGCTCGAGCTCTACGCTTCGAATGCTCAAGTCCAGAACTTGATAGAAGCTCTAAGCTTAAATCAAACACACACGCACGGGCCCGTGCACATCTACATCAATTGCATCACCATTATCACATCGAGTCTGCATCATCATATCTATTCATGTCTAACCAACATCATCACATATACACACTTTGCATCTCTATCTCTCATGAAACAGGTCAATCCTGCAATCAACTGGCTCTACGCCTCGGTTTTATTGATCAGTCCAGTGCCTCGATCCTTTGGCTCTACGCCAAAATTTATGATGAGAAAGCCCCGTGCACAGACCATCAGAATGCAAACCGGCTCTACGCCTCGGTTCAAATCACGTCAAGCTCTAAGCTCCGACACCTCAGGCTTTCGCCTTATGATCAATACCAGCTCCGCGCTTCGGTTCTATCAAGCTCAAAGCTCCAATCTCCTCAGGCCCTCACCTCATGACCACAGCAGGCTCTACGCCTCAATTCTGTCAAGCTCCTCAGGCTCTCGCCTTGTGACTACAACTGGCTCCGTGCCTCGGTTCCATCACAACCTACCATTCTCCAGGCTCTCGCCTCATAATTATCAATCCAGCTCCGCGCCTCGGTTCCCTCATCTCAACGCTCCGTGCTCTAGTTACTGGCCTCGCGCCCCCCATATCTCAAAAATGGCATCCAACACGTCTCCAGAAGATGGCTTGGGTTCCACCCCGTATCTCAAAACGGCGTCCGATTTATCCCCAGCAGATGACTTGGATTCCACCCCAATTACATCAATTCCTTCCAGCTCATTCGCATGGATAGGCTACTCTACCGAACTCCCCTCAGTCCAAGTAAGGATGGTCAAGAAAAGCAAACACACCCGCCGTGTACTGATCTACCCCAAAATACTAAGGATGCTCTCCGCAAAAAATTCCCCCGGCAGCCCCGCACTCCTTCAACTGTCTTCCGCCAAAACCCTGGCTTAACCCAGGTACGTTGCACTACGGCTTTTTAAGCCCAAAGGTACGTCTTATGTCTTTAACCCTCCAAACTTTTTCTTTTTCTTTATTGCTCCCGAACTACGGTTGGTTTGAATTTCCCTTGTGGAATATGTAGGCAGCCTCCCGGCCCGACCATAACAAAAACCTTTTTTGAAAACCCCTTGGAATAGTGGTTGGACCAAATTGAGTTGCTTTTACAGCTTTGACTCTTACTCAAACGTGTCTCGCGATCCGTCTTAGTTCAGTCAAAGAGGGGCATCTGTAGACACCCCAATTTGGCCTAACGATTATTTCAAGTCCCACCTTGGGGACCATCCCGATGATGAAATGGATACAGTGATTGCTGATTGCCTTCTTGTGAACCTTAGGACTTTTCGGTAAGAACTTTGAGCCACTTAGAGGATCCAATCAAGAGCCATACAGCCTTTTAGACAGAAAATACAGAATCCCAGGAGAATCCATCTGTCGGCCGTGACATTGATCTCACGGCCTTAACATCATTTCTTCACCTGAGCAATCTGTTGCTTAAAAATCTCCCTAAGAGATCAATCCCTCGGCCGCAAGATCTATCCTTCGGCCGCAATATCTATTCCTCGACCGCAAGATCTTTTGCTCGGTCGCCAGATCATCCTTTTTCCAGATTCTGGAATGTTCTGTCATACATTTGATCCAATCACAAAACCCTAGCAGCCAAATCCTGATGCGTTTGGGCTACGTTAGAGTATTGCCATGAAGGGTTAGAATCACTCTATAACTCCAATTTTGATCGTGCATTTTGATTGGATGAAGTGTGTCATCCCTTTGCCTATATAAAGGAGCCTTAGGGTTCTGAAATTGATAAGTGAATACACCCTCTCAAGCCCCAAAATTTTGCACATACACACTTTCAAATCCCCTCTTCAAAAGCCCTAACCTCCGGAAGGCAGCCATCAATCCGACGATCAAACCCTAACCCTAGGGTTTTCAAAAAAGCAATCAGTCAATCACCATCAATCCGAAGCAATCAAGCAACTGAGGGATCAAGGTGGTGAGGCCCAACGGCCTCTGGTTTGTCTTATTTACTCCATTTATGCCTAATCGTAGCGTTTTGATTATCTGCTAACTTTTCTATCTGGTGTGAGGAAGAACACCGACCAGGGCTTCGATCCCTCGGCCGGTACATAAAACCAGGAGGATCCCTCGGCTGTGACATCCATTCACCGGCCGCGGGATCCATCTCCCTGGGACAGTTTGTTTTGTTCAGTTTTCTGATGCATGCTTTAATTATCGCACTGGCTCACCATTAACTGCTTAAAGGCTAAAATCAGACTACGTGTTAGAGTTAAATAAAGCAAGTATATGTCTTATGTTGAATAACTATGGGCCAGTCTCACGACTGGGCAGAGAGGGGTGCCTAATACCTTCCCCTTACTGTACTTTTGGCTCCTGTACCCAGAATCTCTATCTATTTTCCTAGTTTTAATAAACTGGGTGGCAACTCTGTTTTTATGATAACCGCTATCGTGTGGTGATGTTCCTAGCCATGGGAATGTCCACGATCTTGGTTTACGAAGTAAGCAACCAAACGAGCAAACAAACGATCAATCTGTATGGCGATGCCCCGTTCCAGGGAGGTGTCTACAGGCACATGGGCACCACTAACTCACCACCCGATCACCCGAGTAGCGGGCTCGGCAAAAAGGGCCTTCAAGCAAACTACGAGTACGATCCAAGACTCTGGAACGCGCAAGAGGGGCGTCCTCTGGTACGTCACTCCAAGGGTCGAACTGCACCTGCAAATAGGGTTAAATCAGTCATAACACAAGGATATGAAAGTCCAAAGATAAGGAATGCAGGAGAAAAGAAAGGTACCTGATTGACCATCAGCTGGTCCAAAACCCGCCGCCACTCAGGAAGGCTCAAAATAGGTGACCGTGGCTTCCGTTGGCCTGCCAACCACCACTCATAGCGAGTAATGCAGCTTGCATTCTCATGTTTGGTACCAGTAGGGAATTGGAGGAGGTGCTCAAAAGCCCAAAGCTGCAAAATAAAGGATATTTTCAATACAAGGAAAAATCAAAATGAGAAAGGAAGGAAAGGAAAAAGGGTGTACCTCAAGCACTCGATAGTGGCCGCTAAGGATATGACTCTTGTCCCGTGAACAAACTCCCAAGTGGCCGTATGGGGTGGCCAAGGTAGATGCCCCCCAATCAAATTCCACAACGGCCTCCAAATGCTGCAAAGGGGCAAAAAACTGCGTATGCGCTGAATTCTCCTTATTGGCGTATAATGTCTGCCCAAGGAGGTAAGGAAGGGAAGCTCGTGTCAGCTGCTCAACGCTCACCTGGTTAAGGATGTTAGCCTTCATGAAGTTCTTACTCAGCCAGGAGACATCGAGGTGACCCCGCGAATGAAGAGGAGGCACCTTGCCTAAGAACCACTCCAAAGCTCCCTCTCGCTGCCAAAGCTGAGGGTCAATCTGAAGGGGAGCTCCACCCACCCGCAAGCCAGTCAGACGAGAAAAGTCGCCAGGGGTGATCGTCATCTCACCGGCAGAAGGAAAGTGGAATGTGTTGGTTGTAGCCCACCATCTCTCCACCAATGAGGTCATCAAGGACTAATCAATCTTTGGAAGATTGAGGCCCAGAGCAAATGCCTCAAAACCTGCGGCATGCACCAATTACCAAGCTTGCTCTGGCAACGCCAAGAACCACTTGTGCACTTCTTTGCCTCCACCACGAGCTTCCAGTCTTCTGTTTCTCTACAAAGTTCCACCAAAGACAAAAAGGGAGTTAATCTCATGATTGCATAAATGAATGTAATGAAAAGCTAGGGGCATTAAGTTAACATCTAAAGACAGCATGCATTGCCTAAAAGGAGGCATATTTATTTAGATTTTCTAAAAAAAAACAATTTTGACCCCATCATGGGTCATTCTCATTGCCGCCTCTAGTTGAAAATAAAGAGGATTCCACCTCGTTGATAAAAATTCATTTTATTCGTGCAAATTGAACTGTGAACTAAAAGTAATAAACTTTTCATTTTCAGGGAATTCGGAAAGGTTACCGAAATATTGAGGATGCTCATATGTTGCTCGGGCTCCCGACGAACCACCTCAGCCTCTGGGCCACCTACTGGAGGGCGGTACTGCAGGAACCCATCAAAACCCAACCTATGCGAAGGAAGAACGCATGTAATAGCATCAAACGGACCAAGCTCTTCAACCGCCTCCTCGTCTGAAGAAAGATCAGAGGGGTGATAACATCCGCATGGAGGAAGCAAGGAGGAACTCGCAACAGACGGTGGTACAGTGGTAGAAGAGGATGGCTGAAAGGTGGTGGTTTCAAAGCAAGGTGGCGCGGCCATTGTGGTCAGAAAAGAAGGAGGAGAGATGCAGCAGAGAAGAAGGAAAGACGGCAGCAGAAGAGAGGGAAAAATGGCAGTGGGAGAAGCGACAGTGGTCGAAGGAATGGGGGCTGGAGATGTTCGGACAAGAGAGATGAAGGTGAAGAAGAAAGGAAAAAATGAGCCATCGAATCGATTAAACCTAACTTAAAATTGATTTTCTGACTTTTGGCATTCTCACGGTCGATTTTTCAATCCTTCGGCCGAGACATCGATTACTCGGCCTCTGAATCCATCTACTGGCCCGCATATCAATTTCCCAACCCAGCATCAGATTTTGCTCGGCATACTAATATGAGCTTCTGGGTCCACGACCAACAGAACCAATGACAGAAACAAGCCTTAGGGGCATCCCCGAGCATATGGAATCTCAAGCACCGACGCTGAACCCACTTTGGGACTTTTTCTGAGCTCTCTCTGGAGCAGCAAGCTTGCAATTGCTGGTCGCTTAACTGTCAAGGATTATGAACTCCGAGCTGTTGCTCACAAAATCCAAGGGTCCTTGGTACCTCAAACTCAGGCTCTGTGCCCCAATTACTGTGCTCTGAAAGTACGATAGCCATCATATTACAACTGAGCTCTATGCTCATGCCTATCAAATAGCTCCATGCTCACCTTCAGTGGCTCTATGCTCATTATTTCAAGTCACTTAATAGCTCTATACTCATGATCTCAGCGGCTCCAATCAAGCTACTCAGCGGCTCTACGCCCATAAACTCACTCAGCAGCTCCGTGCTCACTATCTCAGTAGCTCCGTGCTCTCAAGCTCCGTACTTCTATTCTCAACAGGCTCTGTGACATAATGAAACAATCAACAAGATATCATCTGTTCTCAAGCTCCGTGCTTGAATGATCAAAGTTCTACACTTTGAATGCCCAACCACTATGTACTGGATGCTCAAAGTTCCGCACTTGAATGCTCAAGCTCCACGCTTGAATGCCCAACCACTGCGTACTGAATGCTCGAATTCCATGTTCAAATGCTTAAAGTTCATACTTTAAATGCTCGGGTTCCGCGCCCTGAATGCCCAACCACCGTGTGCTGGATGCTCAAAGCCTGTACTTTGAATGCTCGGAATCAACCCTCCAAATGCTCGAGCCCCGCGCTCTGAATGCTCAAATCCAGAACTTGAAAGCAGCTCTACACTTAAAACACACACACGCACGGGCCTGTGCACATAGCCATCAATTGCATCACCATTGTCATCATCGAGTCTGCATCCCCATCATATCTACTCATATCATATACATACTATGTCTTGCATCTCTCTCACTCATGAAACAGGTCATCCCTGCACACAACCGGCTCCGTGCCTCAGTTTTATTAATCAGCTCCGTGCCTCGATCTTCTGGCTCTATGCCAAAATTTGTGGAAAATGGAAGATGAAAAATTTAAGCTCCGTGCTCAGACCCTAGGGCTCTTGCCTTATGACTGTAACCGGCTCCGCGCCTCGGTTCTATCACTTCAAGCTCCGTGCTCTGACCCTAGGGCTCTTGCCTTATGACTGTAACCAGCTCTGCGCCTCGGTTCTGTCACTTCAAGCTCCGCGCTTCATTTACTAGCTCTGTGCCGCCATATCTCAAACTGGCGTACGATCGTCTCAAGAAGATGGTTTGGATTCTACCCAATTACATCAATTCCTTCAAGCTCATTCGCAAGGATAGGCTACCCAACCGAGCTCCCCTCAGTCAAAGTAAGGATGATCATGAAAAGCAATCGAATCACCCGTTGTGTACTGATCTACCCCAAAATACTAAGGATGCTCTCTGCAAAACTTCCCCAGTAGCTCCGTTCTCCTTCAACTACTCTCCGCCAAAATCCTAGCATAGCCCAGGTACGTTGCACTACGTCTTTTAAAGCTCGAAGGTACGTCTATTGTCCTTAACCCTCTAAACTTTTTGTTTTCCTCTATTGCCTCGAACTACGATTGGTCTGAATTTCCCTTGTGGAATACGTAGGCAGCCTCCCGGCCCGACCACAACTAAAAACTTTTTCGAAAACCCTTGGAATAGTTGTTCGACCAAATTGAGTTGTTTTATGGCTTTGATTCTTACTTGACACACCTCGCGGCCTATCCAAGTTCAATCAAAGTGGGGCATCTGTAGACACCCCAATTTGGCCTAACGATAATTTAAAGTCCCACCTTGGGGACCATCCCGATGATGAATGGATACAGTGATTGCTGATTGACTTCTTAAAAACCTGAGGACTTTGGTGAGTACTTTTAGTCACTTAGAGGACCCAATTCAAAGCCAAACAGCCTTTCAGACAGAAATATAGCATCCTAGGAAAATACATCTGTCGGCCGCAAGATCGATCTCACGGCTCCCACTTCTTTCCTTCACCCGTGGAATATGGTGTTTGAAATTCTCCCTGAGAGATTGATTCCTCGTCCGCGACATGCATCCCTCGGCCGCCAGATCCTTCTGGCGGCCGCTAGATTGTCCTTTTTCTAGATTCTGGAATGTTCTATCATCGTTTGATCTGTGCTCAAAACTTTAGCAGCCATTCTCCGATTCTTTAGGGCTACGAAAGAGATTCGAGACAAAGATATTGTTACCCTGTAATTCCTTATTGGTTCACGCCATTTGATTGGTCGGAGTGAGTCATCCTATGCCTATATAAAGAGGCACTTAGAGCTTGAAGTGAAAAATAACAATTCATCCTCTCTAGTCATGATACTCTGCAAAAATACTCTCTCATACCTCCCTTACAAAAGCCCTAAAGCTCAGGGGCATACGGTTTGATTCGTTTTCTGTCTTTATACTTTAATCGTAGTATTTGATTTCTTGTGAAACTGTTCGTATTTTGGTGTGAGGAAGAACATCGGCTGAGATATCATTCCCACGATTGGTACATCAATCCAGTGGGATCCCACGGCCGTGACATCTATTCATCGACCGTGGAATCCATTCTCTGGGACATCCTGTCTTTCTTGCTTATTTTGATGCATGCATTACTTACTGCTCTGGCTCACCATATTAACTGCTTAAAGGATTAAGACCAGTTTACATGTTTAGGATTAAATAAAGCAAGCACTAATCGTATGTCGAATGATTATGGGCCGGTCTCATGACTGGGTAAAGAGGGGTGCCTAACACCTTCCCCTTATTGTACTCTTGGCTCCCGTACCCAGAATCTCTACCTATTTTTCCTAGTTTTTATAAACTAGGTGGCGACTCTATTTTGATGATAACCGTTATTATGTGTAGATGTTCCTAGTCATGGGAATGTCCACGATTTTGGTTTATGAAGTGGAATTAGGAAAGAGGATATCTGTATGGCGACATCCCATTTGGGAGGTGTCTATTCCGAATGTTCGGAATCAGATCCAATATCCTTATCTTGACCATCCATGGCAGAGCAACAAGATTGTTGCAACCTAGATACTAATGCGTCCAATGCTAGACCGAACCGGGGGAGCTATATGGGCACGGCAAACGCCAGAGGTATTGCAAACTCCGTGGATTTAAAGTCTCCTAGACTGACAAGAAAACGGTTTTAAAAAGTTGCCTCAATCCTCAGAGTTTCTTTTTAATGGTGTATCCTTTGTTAATAACTGCGCTTTAGGAGATGTCAAAGCAAGCTAAGTCTTTAATTGGTTTTCTTTCAAAGGCTCTCTTTCATTTTGAAAATGACTTAGTAAGAATGACGTGGTACTTTGACCGAAATGGCGTGAGTGACATGGCGCTATTAGCCTAAACAATGTAAGTAGCTTCGTACTGTAACCAAATTGGTGATAAGTATCATGGAATTATCACTTTAGTCATTTCTTCCCTCTCTTTTTTGTTATTTTTCTTTTTGTTTTTGCTTTTTGTTTTTGAACCCTTGGTTTGAAGAATGTATTGAAGACTTAATAAGATTTGATTTCCCCTGAGCATGTCGTTTTAAGGACTTATCAATATTAAGCAATGTGCGTCCATGGGGTACGACTCTTCATCGGGTGTTAGCAACCTTTTAAAGGCCATGGGAGGGAGAGAGAAGTCCTAGAACTACTCTAACGGTCGAGCTATACATGTGCGATGTATCATGATGATGTTATGTAGCATGTAAGTAGGAAAAATGCAGCACGTAAGTAGGATATATCACATAGTCCTAACTGACAGGACCCTATCCTAGTGTGGAAGGTGCTATTGCTTACTACGCATGCAAAAGGCCGGTTTGGGTTTAAAGGGGTTCCCCGGACTAGAGTCAAGATGTACCTTCCATTGCCAAGTGTACAACAAGGCTACGGTCAAACAGTATGATGACTCATCACGGTTGAGGGTTGCTAGGCATCTTGGGAGTGCTTGTAAAAGAATAAAGTTAAAATTTTCAATAGATTTTAAATCCCCCAAGAAAAATGCTTCTTAAACTTGGCTCTCTTTATTATTCGATCCTTTGAAAAGTTTAAAAGAAAAATTCCAAAGTATTGAATAACTTAAGTCCCCAGCAGAGTCGCAACTGGAATTTTTGAGATGATTTATCTAAGAAACCGAGAGTTTGTTTGAAAGTGGCTTTTGATCTAGCGAAATTGTTGATTCGGGAGCCACGTTACGACCAGGGAAAGTTTTGTTAAAAAAGCACCCCGCTCCGCTCGCCCGTTGAAAATCGGTCTCTACTTAGCATTTTAAAAGGGGATTTAATATCATTTCAAAAACTTAACTTTTGAAAAACAAAAACGGGAAAGGGACATGGGATTTATAACACATTGACATGCTCAGTATGTTTGTTGTGTAGTGTAAGGAGGTATTCCCGAATAGGCTCAAATGGGGCCCGAACACATGGTACGTGGGACCATGGTTTGAGTAAGATAGGATAAGTCGCCGTGCAAGACGGTGGTCGAAGACATGGGCCAATGACATGAGAAGTCATTGGTCCAGGGAGTCTGTACGGGGCCAAGGGCCAATGAACATGAGATGTTATTGGTCCAGGAGATTGAACCAGTGACATGAGAAGTCACTGGTCCAAGTAGTCTATTGGGCGATGAGAGGGCCGAACAGGTAGAGCCCGAACACATGGTACGAGGAACCATGGTATAAGTAAGACAAAGATAAAAGCCGTGCAAGACGGTGATCGGCGACATAGGACCAGCAACATGTGAAGTCATTGGTCCAGGCAATCTGTACGGTAAAGAGGACCAGTGGAAATGTGAGGTTATTGGTCCAAGTAGTCTGTTCGGTAATGAAAGGGCCAAACAAAGCAAGAACTCTTAAGGAAACAGCCTCAAAGAGCACCCTGGAAGGTTCTAGAACAGTGGTATTCCGTAAAGGAATAAGATCCCGAGAATATAGGATCTGGGGAAGATACCCAACGAGAATGGGATGTTTGGCCTACT
The DNA here is from genome assembly GCA_020567845.1 of Rhododendron henanense subsp. lingbaoense. Taxonomy (NCBI): domain Eukaryota; kingdom Viridiplantae; phylum Streptophyta; class Magnoliopsida; order Ericales; family Ericaceae; genus Rhododendron; species Rhododendron henanense. The sequence continues at coordinate 5,392,643 of CM036315.1, forward strand.
ATGGAAAAGAGTCCTAAAAGGACTAAGGTAATGAATTGATAAGGGAACAAGAATCCCAGATATAATGGGTTTCCTACACGAGGTAGGAGACTTACGGCAACATGGATACTTGGACAACAAGTATCTATGAATCTATAAATACGAGGTAAACCTGGAGGTAAAAGGTACGCAATTGGTAGCAATCGAGTTATTTACCTACTGATAATTAGGGTTTCTTAACAGTACATGATATTGACTTTGGCATCAGAGGGCCTTTGCCGATGAGAGGCAAAGGTACGCTCACCCTTGTCTGTTTTGCAGTTAGGGTTTCGACAGAAGGATAGGGTTCCAGCGAGGAGGCACGTGAAGCTGTTCACCAAAAAGCTAGAGTTAGCACTAAGCGGATTTTTTCCCCTTACAATTGGTGCCGTCTGTGGGAAATGATAGAGTTCCCATTGAAACCATGGTGGAAAAAGAGCCATACGACCCAAAGAACATGCGTGGTCTTGAGGGGGTCGAGACAAAACGCCACTGTAGGCTCCGAAAAAGCTGCTGGTGGAGAAACGGAAGGGCGCGGCGGGTACTAGTTACTCACTGGTTCAATCCTAGAGTTCAAAAGAGAGAGAGATTCGAGAAATCGAGTACGAAAGGGGTCACCTTGAGAAGCCTTGGAATCCACGAGAAGAATCCAAGAGGAGGAGCTGAACAACGGAAAGGCTCAGAAAGGCTTCCCCACGAAGAGGGAGGGGCATGAGTTGTACTCATGAGCAAAAAAGGGTTTCTTCATGAAAAAGAAACAAGAGGTGAAGCCTAACTCCAGGGGAGAAAAGGTCAAGAAAGCACCACCGAAACAGGTATGAGAGACTTGATTCTGATTGGGAGAAAGAGGGAGTGCGAGAGGCCGTGGCACGAAAGGCTGGCCGGCATGAAGAAGGAACTGTGACTGCACGAGAAGTAGCAAGGAGGGCCCTTAGTAATATTGCTTCTTCTCCTTTCTCTAGGAGGTTGCAAGAGGCTAGATTGCCGAGCAAGGTGAAGCAGAGCCCGTTCATCCTCTATGAGATAGATGCGGTTTCCGTGGCTCACATACAGCATTACAAGCAAGCCATGTTTGTAATGATGATTGCACGAGAAGCAGCAAGGAGGGCCCTTAGTAATTAGGGCATCTTAAAGGAACACGTGGATGTGGTTGCTAAGTGTTCTCGAAGAGTAGTTTGAATCTGCTAGGAGCAGTCTGAATCTGCTCGGCATCAGCGCAATGCAATTTGAATCTGCTAGGCAGCAGCGCAGTGTAAACCTGCTTAGAGATCTTAAGGAGTAGTCTAAATCTGATCGGCATCAGTGTAGTCTGAATATCTGTTAGACAATTGGGTGGAGCAATCTAAATTTGCTATGCAAAGCAATTCAAATTGCTATGCAATTGCACGGAGCAGTCTAAATTTGTTAGGCAATCGCACAGAGAAGTACATATTTGTTAGGCGCTTTCTATCTGAATTTGTTAGATGATTGGGAAGATCGGTCTAAGTTAGGCAATGACAACATACTTGAGACTACGAAAGGTCTCAAAGAAAAAGAATGTGATATTGAATAAATTGCTTAGCGTATGAAAAAACGTGAGCAAGAGATCAAAGACTTATAGAAATGCCTACGAAAGAAGGAGAATTCAGGTAGTGCTCGAATAAGTGACGAACTGAAGGGCCGAGCACCTCTACGGATAGAAACCTGGAAAGTGTATAGTTACCGCACAACGATGCTCTCGTAATAAGCCCATGAGTGAGGGATTACGATGTAAGAAGGAATCCACCGAGCAGGATCAAGAGGAGTGAAAATTACTATGTACGAATCCTTGTTGATCAGGCTACAAGAAGCGAGAAAGTGGCAGCCTAAGATCTGCTGGACAAGTATGAAGGGGTCTACGAGCAATAGATCAGCTCAAGATGGGGACCCGGTGCCTATACCATGGAATATGCAGATAAGTATTGGAATTACTTATTGAAATTTATATTTTTTATTGATTAGCTATGAGTTGCTATAAGGGAATTATGAACAGAATTCTGTAGAAACTATTGTTTATTGTGATTTATTAGCTACGAGTCGCTATAGGGGAATTATGATCAGAATTCCATAGAAAGTATTCAGCTATGAGTGGCTTTGTGATAGAATTGTGAAAATTTTATTTGTGTTCGGTCCTAGCGCGAATAAGCTAAGTATGGACCCAAAATCACGTAATTTGCCTCCATACTGGGGAGCAGGGATAGTGTGCATACAAATATGAATAAACTTGGAATGAAGCGATAAAACGAAATTTGAAAAAAAACTTGAGAACCGAATAAACTTAGGCCATGGCAATGAATAATGCCCAGATCTGATTGAGTACGATCAAACTCAAAATTTGGCCAGGTGCGAATAATCTTTGGCCATGGAGATGAGTGGTGCCAAAGATTGATTAGGTACGAACAAACTTAGAGTATGGCTAAGTACAAAGACACTTAGGCCTAAGCAATAAACATTACGTGATTATGGGGAGTTACAAATAAGATTCATTTGTTATGTTTTTAAACTACAAGTTAGTTGCAAAGGGTTATGAATAACATTCCTTTGAGTTTGAGTTATGAATAAAATTCTCTTTTCTGATAATGAAAATTGGGTTTGATTGTGTTAACTACGAATATGGTTCCAAAAAGAAAGGAACTTTTCGTTCCCATATTGGGGAGCAGTGGTTGGGTATACCATACTATATACGAAATAATAGCTAAGTCATAAAAACTTAGGTGCATATGAATAGACGCACAAATTTGCTAAGTCTGAGAAACTTAGGTGTGTATGAATAGACGCACAAATTCACTAAGTCTGAAACACTTAGGTGTGTATGATTAGACGCACAAATTTGCTAAGTCTGAAACACTTAGGTGCGTATGAATAGATGCACAAATTTGCTAAGTTTGAAACACTTAGGTGTGTACGAACAAGCGCACAAATTTGCTAAGTCTGAAAAAATTAGGTGCGTATGAATAGACGCACAAATTTGCTAAGTATGAAAAACTTAGAGGTGTGTGAATAAGTATGAGAAACTTAGACATGTACGAGCAAACACGCAAATTTGTTAAGATATAAAATACTTAATTGTGTACGAATAAACACACAAGTCTGCCAAGTATGAAACGCTTGGGCGAGCAAGCACAGTACAAAAAGTGCAATTTATAGCCGAACACGTGACAGATGGGTCCACATTGGACCCTACCTCCGATCAAGGTGATGATCGACGGTAGAGATGACGACGGCACGAGAGGCCCGTAACGGCATGGGCTGTTCGGCGTTGAGATAGCCGAACAGTAGGAGCATCCTGACTTGAGTGACCTTAGGAGATAAGGCGGTAAAGATATTCTGGAAGATTCTAGTGCGGCTACACTCCGTGATAGAACAAGATCCCGCGAATGAGGGATGCTAGCTGTGTTTCCTAACGAGGATAGGATATTTGGCTTGGGGAAAGAATCCCATAGAGATTGAAGGTTGCCGAAATCCAATCGAGTATGGTTGAACTCATAATATTGCTGAGTGCGAGAACACTTAGGTTAAAGCAATGAATATTGCTGAAGACTTGCTGAGTATGAATATACTTAGTCCAAAAGCAACGGTTGGCTAAGTAGGAAGACACTTAGGTCAAAAGAAATGAATAATACTAAAAGGAAGCTAAGTACAGACAAACTTAGATAGTTCACCGAGTTTGAACAAGTACGAGTATAACCTAAGTACGAATACACTTAGGAATATGTCCAAGTATGAAGCACTTGGCATGCTTACGATAAAATGCATATTTTTGCCAAAAATGAATACATTTGGGCACCAACTAAGTATGGGAAACTTAGAAGAAAAATTCCCTAAGTACAAAATACTTAGGTGCATACGATAACATGCACAAAACAGCTAAGTACGAGCAAACCTAGCTGGTTATCCTCAAGTATGAACAAACTTGGAGAGCATAAAGTTAACTAAGTATGCGAAACTTAGAACTTGAACATGATTAACTGGCCGCAAAGGGCCACCAGCACAATGGCCACGAAGGGCCGAGCAAACCAACAAATATTCAGGCCAGTGCAAGGCCATAGAAACAACCAACGTCATGCCGCCAGGGGCCAAATACCTGTGTTAAATGTGTGGTGCGTCTGTTCGGATGGAGGCCCGACGACCATGGCCCTGAGAACCACTGTGGCCCCGAGTAGTGCCACGACCCCGACCAGCACCAGGAATGGTGAGTAGGCTGCTGAGATTGATCGGTTGGTTCATCTCTTGAGGTGGGGGAGAAGGAGAATAACCACTGGATGTGGAGGTTGAGGTTTCCTCAGAAAGAGGGATAGGTTCGTCAGGAATTGGAGGGGTATGAGAACACCTTTCTCCTTCTTGTTCGGGGTGTGAGGTGGAAGGACCAGGAAGTGGTGGATTATCAGCTGCTCGTGTGCGCCGGTCAATGAACCCGTCGTAAGAAGCCCTGTAGCTGAGGAGCACATGCGCTGCTCTTGCTCGGCCTGCAAGATTAGTACCTTGCCCGTTGAAAGGCAACGCTTGGTTGATATCGGTTACGTGGACTTGAGGGGTAATGATATCGTGCCCTTGATTGACGTTTGTGGCTGCAACGAAGATTGCAACAACAAATGTTAGTAAAAGTATAAGTGAAAGCGAAGGGTACGAATAAACCTGAACTATGACAACGAAGAATGTCAAAAGTAGGCCCCAGTACGGAGAGGCTTGGGGTCCGAGAAGTGAATATTGCGCTGAAAATGGCTAGGTGTAAATAAACCTAGTCTTGGTAGTGAAGAATCCCAGAATATAACCATTGGTAGAAATGAATTGGGCATTGGCTTCAATCATGGACAGGTCAAGGATATCTTCTCTCCAAAAGACCAAGGGCAGGGGATTCGTTCGAGATCTTCGACATTCATCCATCCATAGGCAATCTCTCCTTCCATTTTGATACATAGTTGGCCCTTCTAACCATTGATTTCATTTCAGGATGAGAACCAAAGACTCAAGCCGTACGAAAAAACTTAGGATATGGGTGCGTCGTGCACAAACTAAGACCAGAACGTGAAGAGGTTTGAGGCCCGAGCAGCAAACATTGCTTGAAACATTACAAGTGAAGATTGTCAGACAAAGGCCCAAGCATGAAGAAGTTTGGGGCCTCAGCAATGAACAATGCTCTGATGCGAGCAAAGCCTGAGATAAGCTAGGTACGACATAAACCTAGGCACAACAGTGGATTGGCTAAGAACGAGTATGCTTAGGCCTTGGCATTAAGGAATGCCAAAATCGACAAAGTCCGAGCAAACTTAAGCCCTGGCTACGAGCTGAGCCCGAGATAGGCTAGGTGCAGAGGGAACCTAGGCCTTGGCAATGGATGAGATCTAAATCAAGTCCTAATGCACTTAGGACTTGGCATTGAATAATACCCGAAACAGCCATGTTCGGCCGAGAATTGGGGATGAGTACGAGTACTCCTAGGGTAGTGAACATTGTTGGGAATTCGCTAAGTATGAGAAAACTTTGGGCCAAAGCAATGATTAAATACCGAGAAATTTCAAAAGTACGGAATGACCTAGGGTCATTGCTAAGTATGAACAAACATAGCAAGAGTGCAAAAAAATTTACTCAAATGAGTGAACTTAGCAAGCGGCAACGTGTACTGCCAGAGAATTCCCAAGCATAAGCAGAAACTTACGAAGTGAAGGTCGAGTGAACTTGGTGCGGAAATGAAGGTTCCTGAGGCAGTGGACAGTGCTTAAATGGCGGAAGGTGTTTTGTAGATACCCCAATTTGGACTTTTCAAAATTCCTTGATTTGTGGCCCGGAGGCTCCCCGATGATGACTTTGGATTGAAACAAGCCTGGTACCGATTGGAACTTTGCTCCTTGAAAGATTTGGAAATGGAATAAAAATGGTCAAAAGCATTTTCAAGCGCTTGGGAGTAGTCCCGAGCGCTCCAAACCGTTTTCCAAAACCTCTGGCCTGGCTCACTCTCGAGCGCTCGAGAGTGAAGACCCAAGCGCTCGGGAGTGATCCCAAGCGCTCGAGTCTTCTTTGCTGCCCAATGGATGGCAGTATCACCCACTACCCTTGCAACTCATCATTATCACCACCTTGAGCCCGCCGATAGCTCGGTCCACACTCAACCTCTGGTGGCAGAGATTCAGGCCAAAGATTTTCCCATTAAAAAAATGCTTTATTCAAAACCATTTGATTTCAAAAACCATAGGTTATTTGGCCTATAAATATAACTGGTTTTCAGCTGAGAAAAGGGGCTACGAAATTTTCTCTCTCTAAGAACTCCATCCTCTGCTCTCTTTCTCTCTTGCTTGAAACCAAAAACTCCTAAAACTCACCTTCCAAACTTCAAAAGTTTTAGAAATCATCAAGGGAAAGGGCAAGAAATCCAGAATACTCTTCTGATCTCTTGCACTCTTCTCTCTTCATCTACATTTCAAAGCCATTCCAAGGAGCAAAAGTTCAAGGAAAAGGTAGAAACTTTTACCTTTGATCACAACCAAAGGGGGCTGTTCATCCCTTATGAGGGGGGTCTCTCAGCCTGACCCAATCTTCAATACTGGGTGCATGGTTGGGGGACTCTAGTGTAAAAACAAGAGCAATGGGGCACAAAAAATGTTTTCACAAAACCCTTACTGGAAACACTCCCAAGCGCTCGAGAGTACTCCGGAGCGCTCGGGACTGTTCCCAGCTTCATGCATGGTCCTTTGTCATATGGCAGGTTGGGAATGAGGTGTAATCTTAAAAGAAACGGTTTCATCTTGGCATGCATGCACAGAAAACCATTTTCCCTAAAACAGAAACATTTTCTCACAAGTTTTCATGTGTGAACAAGGCTCCTTTCTTTCAAAGTTAAAAGAATCATTCACTTCAGGGGAGAATCAAAACAAGGGCCTTTGCATGTTAAGATAGCACCGTTTCCTGTTTGAGAGTAAGCTGACATGCAGCTCACTCCCAAGCGCTCCGAACCATTCCAGAGCGCTCGGGAGTGCATGCATGTCATTGCTTCCCATTTTCCAGTCTGCTGTGTTATCTGGTTTCTGCATGCATAAGTGTATCCTGTTGCTCTTTTAAATTTGTAGATTTAGCCTTTTTAAGGCAGGGATGCATGATCTGAAAGATTGAAGGCTTAGCTCAGTCTTTCAAGTCCTCTGCTGAGCCATTAGTGTACTTAATATCATTTCAGTTTCCAGCTTTGCATTGTATTCTGCCTGTTCTAACAAAATCTGCAGGTTGAGTGTCAGAACTCCCAAGCGCTCGGGACTGCTCTCGAGAGTGAAGTCAGTGGCAGTCTCTAGTTTTCTGTCATTTATGCATTTGCTCACCGTTACTCCATCATTTCACTTCCCCCTGTACAACTGCACATGCATGCACTGCTTACCTGTTATAACTGTGGATACTTGCTGGCTGGTTTAAATGAAACAAAATCCCTTTTAAAAATCCCGCAAACGTTTAGTAGAGACCGATCTCGAATCGGGCGAGGGGGGTGCCGTAAAACCCTTCCCCCCTCGTAACATGGCTTCCGGACCTTTGAAACTGATCTCTGGTTTTCAACTTCAAATCAACCGGTTTTCCAAACAAAACGGTTTCTCGGGTGATATACTGCAAATCCGGGTGGCGACTCTTCAAACGGTATTTTTCTTCAAAGCGGCGGAAAAATAAAAACACTTTTGTTTTTCGGGCAGGTAGCCCACATGTTTCTTTCTTTTTCTAAGAGGGAGATGAGAGAGAGAGTGGGGTTTTGAAATGGGCCGAAATCCCATAAATACCCCAATTGATGGGATGGCATAAGCGAAACGTCACCCCAAACGCCGTTTGCGCGTCTCCTTTCACCTTAAACACCGTTCAAATGAAAAAATAACGGGAAGTTGAGATACGAATCACTACTTTGACGAGGGCGTTAGTTCGGATTAATTGAAATATGTGCGCAGTACGATACATGGACACGACCCTAAAAAGGCTTGACCTCGAGATGCCAAAGCATTAATGAGAATAGATGGTATGTCTACACAAAAGCTCACGTTAAATGGAGGAAGCTTTACACGTTGCCACTGAGCATTGACAATGGGAAAAGCTGGGGAGCAATTGTAGGGAGGTATTCCCGAATAGGCTCAAATGGGGCCCGAACACGTGGTACGTGGGACCATGGTTTGAGTAAGATAGGATAAGTCGCCGTGCAAGACGGTGGTCGAAGACATGGGCCAATGACATGAGAAGTCATTGGTCCAGGGAGTCTGTACGGGGCCAAGGGCCAATGAACATGAGACGTTATTGGTCTAGGAGATTGAACCAGTGACATGAGAAGTCACTGGTCCAAGTAGTCTGTTCGACAATGAAAGGGCCGAACAGGTAGAGCCCGAACATGTGGTACGAGGAACCATGGTATAAGTAAGACAAAGATAAAAGCCGTGCAAGACGGTGATCGGCGACATAGGACTAGCGACATGTGAAGTCATTGGTCCAGGGAGTCTGTACGGTAAAGAGGACCAGTGGACATGTGAGGTTATTGGTCCAAGTAGTCTGTTCGGCAATGAAAGGGCCGAACAAAGCAAGAACTCTTAAGGAAACAGCCTCAAGGAGCACCCTTGAAGGTTCCAGAACAGTGGTATTCCGTAAAGGAATAAGATCTCGAGAATATAGGATCTGGGGAAGATACCCAACGAGAATGGGATGTTCGGCCTGCTATGGAAAAGAGTCCTAAAAGGACTAAGGTAATGAATTGATAAGGGATCGAGAATCCCATATATACTGGGTTTCCTACACGAGGTAGGAGACTTAGGGCAACATGGATACTTGGACAACAAGCATCTATGAATCTATAAATATGAGGTAAACCTGGCCGGAGGTAAAAGGTACGCAATTGGTAGCAATCGAGTTATTTACCTACTGATAATTATGGCTTCTTAACAGTACGTGATACTGACTTTGGCATCAGAGGGCCTTTGCCGACGAGAGGCAAAGGTGCGCTCACCCTTGTCTGTTTTGCAGTTAGGGTTCCGGCAGAAGGATAGGGTTCCAGCGACGAGGCACATGAAGCTGTTCACCAAAAAGCTAGAGTTAGCACTAAGCGAATTTTTCCCCCTTACATGCAGAGTATGATACGGATGAACAATGTGTAAATAACAAAAAGCTATACAGAATAGGAAACTGCTACTGTTGAAAAAGAATGCCGCGTGGCAAAAAAATAGACCACACGGTGTACAAGGAACGCCGTGCGGTATATCTTTCTGCATATTCCAGAGTGGTTCGAGTTTGCATCATAAAATGAACCCTTGGCCTTTAAAATAGAATTTTTCCTATTCTGAGTTTTTGGAAATCAGATTGTGAAGCCTTTTGGTTCCCTTTTATCATACAAAATCTTGTTAAAAGCCATTTTCAGATGCTGGAAAGACTTAATGAAACTCAAAAATAACTTTTGACATAAAACTCCACTCTGCAATGTACCTGCACAACCTTTAGATAATATTAGCAAAAGAAAAAAAAATGAGAAAAAATGATGAACAGACTGAATAGAACTAAAAGTGCTGCACAATGTAATACAACACCACACGGTGTAGCGTATCTAGTGCAGTTGTTGTTTTTGTTTTGTTTTTAAAATCATTTTTAGGTCAACACCCAGTATGAAGAGACTAAGAGTGACCACAATAAGCTCTCCTCAAGGCCAAGACTGAGCTTGACCTAAGGAACTTGTTAAACCTTTCTTGTTCGGCTTGCGAATGTTTGAATATGGAGAAATGGAAGTGGGTTTGACTAAGATAGATGAAAGTCAAAGGGATTTCTGAGTTTGAGTAGGATTTGAATGAGTTTTGTGAGCTTGGTTGAGGAAAAACGAGATTTTTGAAGTAGAAAGAGGTGTATTAGTGTAATGTTTGAGTTGAAGGAGAAGAACCCCTAAAAAAGGCTGATTTGTGGCCTATTTATAGAGAGATTGGTCAAGGGTGATGATGGTGGAGAGTATGAGGTGGAGTGTAGAAGAAAGAGGAAGACCGAATCTGTTCAACGGTCTTCTGAATCGCGCTTAGAGCTTTTGACCGAGCATGGCTGACAGCTTTTCTGTTGTTGTTAGGAATCTTTTAAAATGTCACACGACATTTTGAAATACCGAACGGTGTTCTATAGTGCCGTACGGCACTCTAAAGTGCCATGCAGTGCTCTAAAATGCTGCATGGTGTTTTAAAATTCTGCACCGTATTTCTTGATAGCACAACATACTGAACTTAGCAGGGGTGCTCCAGGCACTCCCGAATTCGGATTTGAGCGCGGTTTGATACATTAAAATGTGTGCCCATTTTACTTTCAGTGAATCATGGAATGTTATGGAAAAAGTCATTTTTTGCAAAGCGATCGCATGTTTCACTTTTAAAATTGAACCAGGAGCCACCTACATATTTATAAAGGGATTTTATTGAGGTTTGTGAAGGAGTAATGATCCAAGCTTTGAAGGTATATTTTTCCTTATTTCATCATCGAGGAGCCAACCATGCCAAACTTAAAGATATTCCAAAAGCCCGGATTGGGGGTGTCAACAAGCATAGAGATCGATGTTTAACTTAGATCATAGATGTTTGACTTGTGTGTGGTGTAGGCATGTAAAAAATCTAGCCTATCACAAATTGCCACGTGTTGCTAGGGCATATAAATTGGCCAATCAAATGTTGCCAAGTGCCTATGAGTTAAAGTCAAAGTTTCATGGACAGGCCAATCAAGTGATGCCAAGTGTCCGTGGTCAAAAGTCAGAGACATATAAATGGACCAATCAAATAGTGCCACGTGTCAAAATGACACAGTTATTATTTTATCAAGTCCGACCAATCAAATTAGGCTACTTGATGAATAATAATATATCTCTTTATATAAAATTTACCTTCTCTAAAATAAAAAGAAAGAAAAGGTAATATCAAATTATTATTATTCCTTTTAAATTCAATGAAGGAAATAATTGAAGAGATCAATACGGAAGGTTAGGGTTGGAGTCTCCATCCCACATCCTTATAAATAGAGGTGCTTCCTCTCATATTTTGGATCATCCATCAATCATCAGCAACTCATAGCATTGAGTGCTTGAAAAATCAAAGCTACAATGGCCTTCAGAACTTCTCAAGTCTACATCAAACAAGAAGACAGTTCTTCATATCAAAGCTTCAAAGCTCTGAAGAACATTGAAATCAAATCATCATCTTCTTCGCAAATGTCGGAGAAGATTCCGCCGTTCGATTTGGGATCAAGCATCAAGCCCTCGTTTCAACAACTGAAGAGAAGAATCAGAAGACTTTATTTTCCTTGATTAGAAAATACATCAGAGACTATAACCCTAGTTTTCATACATCAATAAAATTGACTCTTGTTCAACATTTTTCCATCTTTTTCGCAGACTCGAAATTTGTGTTTAACAAATTTTGGCTCGGTCAGTGGGACAATCTCTGCCTCTCATCTCTTCCCTTCAACAAATCAACAAACTCTCGATGGCTCCTAAGAACTAAGAACAACTGTTCAAAGTCTCTTCAAGCCCAAGTTGCACACTTCAAGTCTGCAATCACTGCAAAACCTACCTTTGGATCTCATGCTAGAAGTGCTAGTCCAATAACTCGAAGCAAGTCAAAGGCTGCAGCTCAAGCATCTGCACAAGCCTCGCTTCTGCCTAAACCAACTCCGTTGTTGGTGCTGATCTACCGAAAGCATTGCCAACCTTCACACGCTCATCAAAAGGGAAGGAAGTGTCTCTACCATGGAGGCAACGAAAGACATGGCAACCAACATTGAAAATCCCTTTGTTTATCCCATGCTTCATGAGTTTGCTTCAGAAATTCGGAAGAACCCGAAAGAAGGCCATTCAAGCAGTTTTGATTCTGCCTCTTCTCGAAGCACTCCTCCGTCAAACCTCAATGCCTTCACCAAGCCTGTCAATTCTTCAATCATGGATGTTATGACGATAAATGCAGTCAGTCTAGAAGAGCAAGTTGCTTCCTTGGCCAAAGCAGTTGAAGGGTTGTCAAAAACCCTAGAAGAGCGCGACTCTAAAATTGCCTCCCTCAAGAACAAAATAGAAACTATGGGGGATTCAAGTCAAGTTGGGTCTTCAAGCAAGCAGAAGGAAGTACCAAAGAGTTTACGCTTTCTTGTGATGGTTTGATTCCCATGGACCAGCTGAAGGATTTCATTCTAGGCACTATTAAGCAAAAGTACAAGGAGGCACCGAAATCTTCTTCCACATATGCTTAGCCTTATACTCAAAGGATCAACCTTTTGAGGATGCCTGCTGGTTACCAGCCACCAAAGTTTCAACAATTCGAGGGCAAAGGCAATCCGAAGTAGCACATCACTCTCTTTGTGGAAACATGCAGCAATGCTGGAACTGATGGTGATCTTCTCGTCAAGAAGTTTGTTCAAATGCTCAAAGGCAATGCTTTTGACTGGTATTGCGACATTGAACCTGCACGATTGACAATTGGGAGCAATTGGAACAAGAATTTCTAAACCGTTTAAACAGCACTCGCCGTATTGTCAGTGTATGTTTGAGCTTACGAATGCTCGCCAATGGAAGGATGAACCTGTCATCGATTACATCAATATATGGTGGAACTTGAGTCTAAATTGCAAGGATAGGCTATCTGAAACTTTCGGAATTGAGATGTGCATCAAAGGCATGCAGTGGGACCTATAATACATTCTTCATGAAATCCTGCCTAAAACCTTCGAAGAATTGGCTACTCGAGCTCATGACATGGAGCTCACAATTACGTCAAATGGAAGGCAAGGTCTATCGGTGCAAGACTCTTGCAAAGCACAAGATTCTCCACCATAGGAAGTAAGCCAAATATTCGTAAAGGGGCAAATTTCTAGTCAAAGGAGATAAGAAGGAATCCATGGCTGTGAATGTTACACCATTCAAGATCTCTACCAAACCCAAAGAAAAGTAATTAGAGAGGTTCACTCTGCCGCAAATGAAGGAGAAGAAAAGGCTCACATTGAAGAAGATGCAAGAAAAGGTGTATCCTTTCCCGTTTCTAAAGTCCCTTCGATGTTTGATGAACTTTTAGATCTGAAACTCATTGAGCTCCCAGAGATGAAGTGACCCGAGGAAGCTAATAAAGTTAATGATCCAAACTACTATAAATACCACTGCTTGGTTCTAGTCACCCAACCCAACAATGCTTCGTCCTGAAAGAGAAGATAGTGGAGCTCGCTAGCCAAGGAAAGATCGTCTTGGAGGAAGAAAAAGAAACCGTAGCTACAAATCAAATTGTGGCTACTCTACAAGACGAAACTCAATAGCTTGAAGATTCAATTTGGGTCATTCGATCCAATTGAAATAGCGCGATGTCATTCTGTTCAAGAGTTTGGGGGCAACATCTTTGCCAAGACAAAAGTAGATGACACGGATGATGAAGGATGGACGCTTGTTACTCGTAGAAAGAAGAGGCGCACACCAAGTGCGAAGCATCGTCAATCTGTGGCCCCAAAGCCTACTCCCAAAAGCATGCAAGCAAGAAAGCAACAAAGAAGGAAGAAGTCAAAGAAAATAGCTTCAAACTTCCCAGAAGACAACCTTATGGGACTTCTTACCTGAGTCGGTTCGCAACACCAGTCTTTTTGAAACTTTATGTAATACTGTGAATTGTGAAGTAACGAAAGATGCAGAACTTGAGTCTCCTCTTGCATTCAAACATACTCCAATCAAGCCTGGCTCTACAACTTGTGCCAGCAATTGTCTTGTTTGCATTGGAACCATTACACTCTCTAACGAGGATTTGTTGCTTGGCGACGCACCACATAATTGTCCACTCTTTGTCACTAGATACATATGTAAAAAAAGAGTCAATAGGATGCTCTTAGATGGTAAATCTGCGGTCAACATCTTGCCTCTTCGTACCTTGAAGGAACTTGGTATCTCTATAGAAGAACTAGTGTAGACACCCCAATTTGGCCTAACAATTATTTCAAGTCCCACCTTGGGACCATCCCGATGATGAAATGGATACAGTGATTGCTGATTGCCTCCTTGAGAACCTTAGGACTTTCGGTAAGAACTTTGAGCCACCTAGAGGACCCAATTCAGAGCCATATAGCCTTTCAGACAGAAATACAGAAGCCTAGGAGAATCCATCTGTCGGCCGTAACATCGATTTCACGGCCTTAACATCATTTCCTCACCTGAGCAACCTGTTGCTAGCAAAATCTCCCTGAGAGATCAAACCCTCGGCCGCTAGATCTATCCTTCGGCCGAGACATCTATTCCTCGGCCGTGTGATCCTTTACTCGGCCGCCAGATCGACCTTTTTCCAGACTCTGGAATGTTCTGTCAGACGTTTGATCCAACTACACTACCTTCCCGATGCGTTCGGGCTACGTTCAGAGATTGCGACGAAGAGTTCGAATTGCATTGCAATTGCAATCGTGCCATTTGATTGGCCGGAGTGAGTCACCAATTGCCTATATAAAGGGCCTTTGGACTCCGAAAATATACACACGAAAATTGATAAGTGAAATCACTCACCCAAGCTTCGAAACTCTGTCAAAATACTCTCTCCAAACCTCTCTTCAAAAGCCCTAACCTCCCGAAGGCAGCCACCAATCCAGCAATCAAACCCCGAAGTTCAAACCCTAACCCTAGGGTTTTCCGAGGAGCAATCAGTCAATCACACCCAATCCAGAGCAATCTAGCAACTGAGGGATCAAGGTGGTGAGGCCCAACGGCCTCTGGTTTGTTTTATTTACTGTACTTATGATTAACCGTAACGTTTTGATCATCTGTTAATATTTCTGTCTGGTGTGAGGAAGAACACCGACCGGGGTTTCGATCCCTCGGCCGGTACATAAAACCAGGAGGATCCCTCGGCCATGACATCTATTCACCGACCGCGGGATCCATCTCCCTGGGACAGCTTGCTTTGTTCTGCTTTCTGATGCATGCTTTACTTATCGCACTGGCTCACTTTACTTACTATTTAAAGGCTTAATTAAACAGATTACGTGTTAGAATTAAATAAAGCATTTACATGTCTTATGTTGAACAACTATGGGTCAGTCTCACAGCTGGGCAGAGAGGGGTGCCTAACACCTTCCCCTTACTGTACTCTTGGCTCCCGTACCCAGAATCTCTATTTATTTTCCCAGTTTTAATAAACTGGGTGGCGACTCTGTTTTGATGACAACCGCTATCGTGTGGCGATGTTCCTAGCCATGAGAATGTCCACGATCTTGGTTTACGAAGCAAGCAACCAATCGAGCAAACAAGTGTGATCAATCTGTATGGCGATGCCCCGTTTGGGAGGTGTCTACAGTTTTTGGCGACTCTGCTGGGGAATCGAGAGCCATAACCAAAAAGTTCAACATAAGACTAATACATGCCTTGTTTAATTCATCTATCATGTGCATCGAGCGGGCAACCCGTTGAGTTCGCCTGATATCCCGGCATGACACGGGCTATGTTGGGGGTTCCAGCAATTTCCACAGTCACTCGTACCTAGTGGTATATCAAAAAGGAAATCACCCAATCACCGCCTATGATGGGCTGGTGAAAGGATTGGTGCCCTTTGACAACGGAGCACCCTGAGACTACCAAAACCTTGCATGTTTTAAGAAGCCATAGAACTTATCAAACTAAGACAGGAACCTACAGGCTAGGAACCTACTTGCATTTTCGCTTCCAAGTTCTTCCTCACACCTTGTACCATCTGTTGTTGTAATTAACTCTTTCTGTGTAGAAGGGTTGGGATTTCCAGCCCAAATCCTAACCCTACACAAGCCAAGTACTGACTTACAGGTACTCTACTTTTCAAAGCAGACACAATAAGTAAAACAAAGAAGCAACCACAGCCAATTTTATACTCTTACAACACCCGAAGTCACGCCAAACAGAAGTCTTTGCAACCGTCCCGTCTGTCACTCTCACCGGCCAAAACACTACACTGCTACGGTCCCAATCACTTCCAAGGACTCCGCGGTCATCTCCTAAACAAACTCAATCATCTACCAAATCCTAAGCTTCATCAAGTAATCCTCCCACCCTCATGGCAGATAACGACACCATCATTGCTAATCACCAAGCTCAAAGTCGCTACCTTACTAGCAGAGAAAGCAGCAAGAGATGCTGAGGACGAAGAGAATTCGGTGGAAGATGAGAATCCTCAAGAAGTGGTATTGGTAGAAAACCTTGAATTGGCCAAACAAGTCAAGGAGATCAAACGTACTCTGGCCTGTTCACAAGGGGACCAAATTCTAGATTTTGAAGGACTCTACCTTTTTCCAGATTCTCAACTACCTGAGAAGTTCAATAGAACTGGCAATCCCACTAGCCATGTCCGCCATGTCATCAACACTTTGAAGCCAATGGGCTTGAATGATGAGCTCATTGTTCAGTTATTTCAAAGGACTCTTACTAAAAGCGCTCTCGATTGGTTTCTCACTTTGGAGTTTGTGCACTATCATACTTGGCCAGAAATTGCCAATGCTTTTGTCAAGCAATATGCATACAACGTTCAAATTGAGTTAACAACTCAAAATTTGGAAATGACTAAGCAGGAATCAAACAAAGACTTTGCAACCTTTGTGGCTAGATGGGGAGAAAAAGCCGCCAAGAACAAGTGAGAATAGTCGTCAAGAGTTTGCAGCCCAAGTACCTCACGCACATTTGCACTCAGGCTATCACTGATTTCAAGCGCCTGCATGCTACTGGGCTGCAGATTGAAGAGGGGATCAAGTTAGGCCTCATTGGGAAAGAAGAAAACTCCTCCAAAAAAAACCTTCCCAACCCATACATCTCCTGCCTCCGTCAACACCCTTAACTCAACCTTACCACAAGACCCTTTTCAAAATTAGCTCATCCTGAAGCTCAAATCGCCCCCGTCGCAACTTTGACCCTCTCTATATGACCTCATCTCAAGACTTAGCCATTCTGAGCCGTTAGGAGCATCTCAAACCTTTAAACAAACCACTTCCTCAGCCACCCTATGGCCCAAACCATGATCCTAACAAATAGTGCGCCTACCACCAACACCTTAGGCATGAAACAGATAACTGCATGCGTCTCCGCCATGACATTCAAGATCTCATTGAAAGCCAAACTATAAAACTTCCAAAACCTGATGTGCAAGCCAATCCACAATGCTGAACCACCACTCCGAAACATCGATCTCATAAACCTATCTCACAACCCCACATACAATCCTGGCAAATACATTATCCAAAAAAACCAAGCCCAGCCAACCTTTACCTTCCCGGAGAAGGATGAATGTTTCATGATGGAGGAGGAAGAAAACAACGAGTCCGATCAATTGGAAGTGATCAATCCCGACATGTCTGACAAAAGTAATGAAGAAGAACAAGCAAAGGGGAAAGTGACTTTGACGGAATGGAAGGAGAATACGATGATCCATTCGATGGAATCTCCTTAACATCACTATTCGGCCAAGTGGAAGTAACTAATCTCTCTTATGACTGCATAATCAACGAGGAGGAAAAAGAGGTGATGAAAACCCAGACTGACATTTCCATTTGGGGACTACTCATGTCTCAAAGAAGTAGCCACCAGTGAAGATGGATCCAGTTCAAAGGCCCTATTTGGCAAAGAAGATGGTGGAAAAGAGTATAAAGTTGCGAAAGGCAAAGGTTTTGAAAACAACCTCGAAATGCTACAGTAGCTACGAAGTCACAACATGGCAAAGAACATTAAACATTGCTTTTATCAAACTAAAACATGTTTTGAGCCCCTGCTTGGGCATTTTATTTCTGGTAAGTGAATTCCTATTTCATTCTCTAGACTATGCTTATTCAATGATTTACTTCCTAAATTGCAATTGCCAAACACTATAGTCTCTTTGCCAAACAAAGGAAATTTCAAGGAATCAAGTTCCTTGTGTCGCTGACAAAAAGGAAGGAAAGGATGAACTCTAGTTGCTTAAGAAACTAAGTTTTTGTCAAAACTTAGAAAGAAGACACAATCTCCACGAGAACACTTAGGGTTAGCTCGCCCATTATGAAGGTACAAACACAAGGGAGATTTAGAAAAATATCTCCATCAAATTCCTCTCCGAAACGCAGAAACCCTCTTGAGAGAAGTGCTCGTTGGGTAACCTGAAAATCCAAGCAAAAATAAGAGGAAAGCCTGCTAGGGCAAGAAAATGCAAAAACGCAGCCTAGGAAAAAGTTAAGGCATTCAAAGAAAAGCTCGCTAGGGACTCAACCTCCATTAGGTAACCTAGGCAAAATCAAGAGCATGTGAGAAGAAAAACCAAGAGTGAAAAACCCAACCTCAAAGGTGATGATTTTAGAACTACGTAAAAAGCTTGATTCCTTGATTAGGGATACGTAGGCAATCTTATATCGAGATGCGGCCCAAACATTTGAAGAGAAGGAAAAACATCAACAAATTTGTACTCAATGATAGGCATAGCTAACCCTGCGTATTGAGCTCGCAAAAGATGAGTATGCTTTTCTCGAAGAATTGGCAACAGCAATAGACACAAGAATTATTGCTCATCCCCTCTAACCTGAAGGTCATTAACACAATGAGTAGGATACCTCGAAAACTCTCGAGTTTGGCAATCGGACTATGGAACATGGCAAAAGCAAAAGGCAAGAAAATCAAAACCAAGTATAAGAAGGAAGAGAAAAGAGGATGCCACTTGGCCAAAACAAAATCTACCTTTGGAAAATCAAAGTAACGGCCGAAGAATCTATACATCGGCCACAATATCGATTTTTCAGCCGAATAATCAATTCTTCGGCCAGTATTTCATTTTCACACAAATTACTGTCTATCAGCAAATACTTGTTCAAAAAGCCATGTTCTGACTATCGTATGCAAACTCAAGATATCTAGGGGCATAAAAAGCATTTCTCATTACATGAACAAAAGCTTGCCTACAAAATCATCACTGTGGTTGTTTTCACTATACAAATACAGTTTCTGCTTCTCTCTTTGCTAACCATGAACAGGAAGGAAAAAGAAAATCCTAAAGCTGGTCGTGACGGCGTCTCCGAGTCGATCTCTGAGATGAAGAAGGGGATTGCTGGCTATCCTCCCCACTGATAGCTGGTGCTTACTCAGCCTCAAGCTACAAGGAAAAGAATACAAAACAAAGGGCAATCACCAAGGGCTCCTCTTCTCTGTCATCAGAGTGGAAGGAGACAAAGGAAAGGGCCCGTGGCCAAACAGGAGCAACTGAAGGAACAGCAGGCAAAACCAAGGAAAAATGGTAGTACTCCATACAGTCACCTACCTAAAAGAGCAAACCTGCCCAGAGCATTCTCTAAGTCTACTTTAGACATCGAAGAAGTAGATCTCATCAACGCCGGAGGAGGAGGAGGAACAAACTAAAGATCCTCAGCATGCGGGCGCCACTGGCTGGCCACTCGATCACATAAGTACCAGGCTTAACAAAAGGGACCCTCAAACAGGCTACGAGTACAATCTGGAACCCTGGAACGTGCAAAAGGGGTGTCCTCTGATACACCACTCCAAGGGTCGAACCTCACCTACAAACAAAGTCTAAACCAGCCACAGCACAGAGGAATGGAGATCTAAAGACAAGGAATGCAAGGGGTACCTGGTCAACCGTCAATCGGTCCAAAACTCGTCGCCAAGGCTCAAAATTGGTGACCGTGGCTTCCGTTGCCCCACCAACCATTGCTTGTAGCAAGGGAAAAATCACAAAAGAAGAAGGATATACCTCAAGTACCCGGTAGTGACCGCCAAGAGTCCTGTCCCGTGAACAAGCCCTAAGGAGGCCATACAAGGTAGCCAAGGCAGATGCTCCCCAATCAAGCTCCCAAACAGCCTCCAAATACTGCAAAGGGGCTAGAGACTACCTATGCACTGAACTATCCTTGTTGACAAACAACGAGGTAGAGAAGAAAGACCCGTGTCAACTACTCAACACTCACCTGAGTCAAGATATCAACCTTCATAAAAGTTTTGATCAGCCAAGAGACGTCAACATGACCATGCAAGTGAAAAGGGGGCACCTTGCCCAAAAACCACTCCAAATCCCCTACTCGCTCCCAAAGCCAAGGGTTAACCCAAAGAGGAGCTCCACCTACTCATAGGCCAGTAAGCAAAGAAAAATCACCTGGCGTGATCGTCATCTCGCCAACAGAAGGAAAGTGGAACGTGTTGGGAGTATCCCACCACCTTTCAACCAGCAAGGCCATCAACGATTAATCCATCTTCAGAAGATTGAGGCCCAAAACAAACGGCTCAAGACCAGCAGTGCGTACTAACTCCCGAGCCTGCTCCGACAACGTCACAAACCACTTGTGCACTAAAGGCCTCCACTGCGAGCCTCCAATCTCCTGTTTCTCTGCCAAGGACAAAAAGGGAGTTAATCTCACGATTGCATAAACAAATAAAAAGCTAGGGGCATCAAATCAACGTTTAAAAAGCATGCATTGCCTAAACAGGGGGCACAGTTATCTTAGCTTCTTTAAACAAAACAACTTCGACCCAACCACGGGTCCTTCTCATTCACGCCCCTGGCTAAGAGGGATCTCATCCCGTAAATCAAAACAAAAAAACTCACTCTTAAATCATACAAAATCAAAAACTCCGAACTAAAGCAAACTTTTTGCTTTTCAGGAAGCTTACCGAAACATTGAGGGCGCTCAAGTGCTGCTCAGCGGCTCTACGCCCACACCTCAACAGCTCTATGCCACGCCATGTGCACAACCTCGCGCTCAGCAGGCCAGCAAGATAATCCTGTGGCTTCCACTCAATGCACCCTCCAGAAGGCGTTTATATTGCTAGCTTCCAGAAAGCTTTTATATTGCTAGCTTCCAGAAAGCGTTTATATTGCTAGCTTCCAGAAAGCGTTTATGTTGCCAGCTTGCAGAAAGCATTTAGCCACCAGAAGACATTTGAGTCGCTAGAAGGCGTTTGGCCTCCGGAAGGCACTCCCAGCAGTGGAGATAATGGAAATCTCCCTAACAAATTGGAATATGGTCAAGGACTAGCCTTGGGGACAACCCCGAGCATATGGAATCTAGCCTTGGGGGCAATCCCGAGCATACTTGTGAGCTACCAGCCCGAAAAAATTATTATTTCCCGTTTTGAAGAAAAATATGGTTTGAAGAGTCGCCACCCGGATTTATGGTTAATCACCCGAGAAACCGTTTTGTTTGGAAAAATGATTGATTTGAATTGAAAACCAGATATCGTTTTGAGGGTCCGGAAGCCATGTTACGAGGGGGGAAGGGTTTTACGGCACCCCCCTCGCCCAATTCGAAATCGGTCTCTACTAAACGTTTGTGGGATTTTCAAAAGGGATTTTTGTTTCATTTTAACCAGCTAGCAAGTATCCACAGTTGTAACACATAAGAAGTGTATACTGGTGCATGTGTACAGTCGAGGGTGAAATGGTCATGCAAAATATGCAAGGTGGCTGAAAATGCAACACTGTTATTGGATTCACTCTCGAGCGCTCGGGAGTGGTCCCGAGCGCTTGGGAGTTCTGACACTCTCAACCTGCAAAACTTGTTAGCACAGACAAAATATAATGCTAAAATAGGAATTGAAAAGCTTCTATATACACTACTGGCTCAGCAGAGGATTTGAAAGACTTGAATAAACCCTCAATCTTTCAGATCTTGCATCCCTGCCTTGACAAGATTAAATCTACAAATTTAAAAGAGCAGCAGGCCACACTTATGCATGCAGAAACCAGAGAACACAGCAGACTGGGAAAATGGGATGCAATGGCATGCATGCACTCCCGAGCGCTCGGGAATGGTTCGGAGCGCTTGGGAGTGAGCTGCATGTCAGCTTGCTCTCAAACAAGAAATGGTACTGACTTGACATGCAATCACCCTTGTTTTGACATTTCCAGAGAAGAGAACATCTTTTAACTTTGGAAATAACTTATTTTTCATGAAAACTCGTAAGAAATGCTTCTGTTTTAGTGGAAAATGACTTTCTTGTGCATGCATGCCAAAATAAAACCATTTCACTTAAGAGTGCACCTCATTCCCAACCTACTATGTCGCAAAGGACCATGCACGAAACTGGGAACAGTCCCGAGCGCTCAGGAGAACTCTCGAGCGCTCGGGAGTGTTTCCAGTAAGGGTTTTATGAAAACATTTTTTTGTACCCCATTGCTCTTGTTTTTACACTAGGGTCTCCCAACCATGCACCCAGTATTGAAGATTGGGTCAGGCTGAGAGACCCCCCTCAGAAGGGAAGAACAGCCTCTTTAGTTGTGATCAAAGGTAAAGATTTCTACCTTTTTGCTTGAACTTTGCTCCTTGGAATAGCTTTGAAAGGTGGATGCAGGGAGAAGAGTACAAGAAATCAGAAGCAGAGAGTGTTCTGGATTTCCTGCCCTTTTCCTTGGTGATTTCTAAAACCTTTGGAGTTTGGAAAGTGAGTTTGGAAGTTTTTGGTTTTTAGCAAGAGAGAGAAAGAGAGCAGAGAATGGGGTTCTTCAGGAGTGCAATTTCGTAGCCCTCCTGCTCTGCTGAAAACCAGTGGTATTTATAGGCAAAATAACCTATGGTTTTCAAAATCAAATGGATTTGAATAAAACATTTTTTAAAATGGGGGAAATCTGCTGGCCTAGTGTTCTTTGACTGAGGTTGAGTGTTGACTGAACTACCAGCTGGCTCAAGATGGTGGTAATGATGAGTTGCATGGGTAGTGGGTGATACTGCCATCCATTGGGCCACAAAACAGTCTCGAGCGCTTGGGACCTCACTCTCGAGCGCTCGAGAGTGAACCAGGCCAAAGGTTTTGGAAAATGGTTTTGAGCGCTCGGGACTACTCCCAAGCGCTTGAAAATGCTTTTGACCATTTTTATTCCCTTTTCAAATATTTCAAGGAGCAAAGTCTCGATCGGTGTGAGGCTTGTTTCAATCCAAAGTCATCATCGGGGAGCCTCCGGGCCACAAATCAAGGAATTTTGAAGAGTCCAAATTGGGGTGTCTACAATACTCAAGAACTAGCCTTGGGGGCAATCCCGAGCATACTCAGAACTAGCCTTGGGGGCAATCCCGAGCATACTCAGAACTAGCCTTGGGGACAATCCCGAGCTTGTGGAATCTAGCCTTGGGGGCAATCCCAAGCATACTCAGAACTAGCCTTGGGGACAATCCCGAGCATGTGGAATCTAGCCTTGGGGACAATCCCGAGCATGTGGAATCAAGCCTTGGGGGCAATCCCGAGCATACTCAAAACTAGCCTTGGAAACATCCCGAGCATAAGGAATCAATCAAAACCCCGTGGAAGATGGAAGATGGAATACTCAACAGCTCAGCAGCTCTACATTCACCATCCCGACAATAGGCTCTATGCCTATAATCATATTCAAGCGATCTCAGCGGCTCGAAGCCCATTACCTCAACAGGCTCGAAGCCTATGTCTACCATCTCAGCGGCTCAAAGCCCTTTTATCATAGCGGCTATATGCCCGTATTCACCGTTTCTATCACTCAACGGCTCCACGCCCACTATCTCAACTGGCTCGAAGCCATAACAGACATCTCAGCGGCTTTACGCCCATCACTTAGCGGCTCCAAGCCCATTATCATAGCGGCTCTACGCCCGTCATTTCATCAACTCAGCGGCTCAAAGCCCACCATTTCAACTGGCTCGAAGCCGTAAACAATCAGTTCTCAGCGGCTCAAAGCCCATTATCTCAACTGGCTCAAAGCCGTAAACAAGCAAATCTCAACAGGCTCTACGCTGCCCCAACAATCAAGCCATCTATTCTCAGGCTCTATGCCTGAATGCTCAAAATCTAACATTTTGAACACTCGAAGCTCTTCGAATGCCCAACCACTGTGTACTGGATGCTCAAGTTCTACACTTGAATGCTCAAGCTCTACGCTTGGATGCCCAACCACTGTGTACTGGACGCTCAAAGCCTGTACTTTGAATGCTCGGATTTTGCCGTCCGAATGCTCGAGCTCTACGCTCTGAATGCTCAAGTCTGGAACTTGATAGAAGCTCTAAGCTTAAAACAAACACACACGCACGGGCCCGTGCACATATTGCATCAATTGCATCAAAATTATCACATCGAGTCTGCATCATCATATCTGTTCATATCTAACAACCATCATCACACATATACTCTCTACATATCTCTCATGAAACAGGTCAACCCTGCAATCAACCAGCTCTACGCCTCGGTTTTATTGATCGGTCCAGTACCTCGATCCTTTGGCTCTACGCCAAAACTTATGATGAGAAGGCTCCATGCACAGACCATCAGAATGCAACCAGCTTTACACTTTGGTTCAAATCACGTCAAGCTCTAAAGCTCCGACACCTTAGGCTCTCGCCTTATGATCAATATCAGCTCCGCGCTTCGGTTCTATCAAGCTCTAAGCTCCTGTAGACACCCCAATTTGGCCTAACGATTATTTCAAGTCCCACCTTGGGACAATCCCGATGATGAAATGGATACAATGATTGATGATTGCTTCTTTGAGGACCTTAGGACTTTCGGTGAGAACTTTGACCATTTAGAGGACCCAATTCAGAGCCATACAGCCTTTCAGATAGATATATAGAAGCCTAGGAGAATCCATCTGACGGCCGTAATATCGATCTAACGGCCATAACATCAATCCCTCGCCCGAGCAACCTGTTGCCAGCAAAATCTCCCTGAGAGATCAATCCCTCGGCCGCAAGATCTATCCTTCGGCCGAGACATCCATTCCACGGCCGTGACATCCATTGCTCGGCCGCCAGATCGACCTTTTTCCAGACTCTGGAACGTTCTGTCAGACGTTTGGTTTGATCCAACTACACTACCTTTCCGATGCGTTCGGGCTACGTTCGGAGATCAAGACGTAGAGTTTGAGATGCATTGCAATTGCAATTGCCATCTCGTGATTTGATTGGCCGGAGTGAGTCATCCCTATGCCTATATAAAGGGGCCTTTGGGTTCCGAAATTAACACACAGAAATTGAGATACCCACACACTCAATCAAACCTCGAAGCTCTGCACAAATACTCCCTCAATCCCATACTTCAAAAGCCCTAACCTTCCGAAGGCAGCCGTCAATCCGGCGATCAAACCCCGAAGTTCAAACTCTAACTCTAGGGTTCTCGATCAAGCAATCAATCAATCACACCCAATCCGAAGCAATCAAGCAACTGAGGGATCAAGGTGGTGAGGCCCAACGGCCTCTGGTTTGTCTATATTCACTGTATTTCTAACTAACCGTAGCATTTCGATTATCTGTTAATCTTTCTGTCTGGTGTGAGGAAGAACACCGACCAGGTCTTCGATCCCTCGGCCGGTACATCAAACCAGGAGGATCTCTCGGCCGTGACATCTATTCACCGGCCGCGAGATCCATCTCCCTGGGACATTATGTTTGCCTTCCTGCTTTCTGATGCATGCTTCAATTATCGCACTGGCTCACTTTGCTTACTGTTTAAAGGAATAATTAAACAGACTATGTGTTAGAATTAGACAAAGCATCTATACGTCTTATGTTGAACGATTATGGGCCAGTCTCACGACTGGGCAGAGAGGGGTGCCTAACACCTTCCCCTTACTGTACTTTTGGCTCCCGAATCCAGAATCTCTATCTATTTTCCCAGTTTTAATAAACTGGGTGGCGACTCTATTTGATGATAACCATTATCATGTGGCGATGTTCCTAGCCATGGGAATGTCCATGATTTTGGTTTATGAAGTGAGCAACCAATCGAGCAAACACAACGTGATCAATCTGTATGGCGATGCCCCGCTTGGGAGGTGTCTACAGTTTTTGGCGACTCTGCTGGGGATTTGAGAGCCATAACCAAAAAGTTCAACATAAGACTAATACATGCCTTGTCTAATTCATTTATCATATGCATCGAGCGGGCAACCCGTTGAGTTCACCTGATATCCCGGCATGACACGGGCTATGTTGGGGGTTCCAGCAAACTCCACAGTCACTCGTACCTAGTGGTATATCAAAAAGGAAATCACCCAATCACCGCCTATAATGGGCTGGTGAGAGGATTGGTGCCCTTTGACAACGGAGCACCCTGAGACTACCAAAACCTCGCATGTTTTAGAAAGCCATAGAACTTATCAAACTAAGACAGGAACCTACAGGCTAGGAACCTACTTGCATTCTACTTGCAAAAGTTCTTCCTCACACCCATTGTATATGTGTATGTTGTAAAGTTTCTCTTTTGCAGGATAAACCTTAGGAATCTCTCTAAGTCAAATAATCAGTAGGTAAGATTAATCAATCTGACTAAAGCAAAAACCTTTTTCAGGAAAAATGACTGCATCATTGTTCACGTCTGATTCGCACTTTCAAGTTGTCACCAAGCTGTCTGGCCCGCTCCACTTTGCTGTTGAAGATTTCAACCCCTCTGAATACATCACTCTAGTAAATCAACCAAAGCCTACGGTGGCTATCATTGAAGACAACCATGTCATGTTCGCTGGAACAGTTTATGAGGAAGAGGTAGAAGACCTGATTGAAGAGGAAGGGCTTCGCAGGGTTCCAATCTACTTTTATGACCCTTATGCACCTACCGATGATTATTGGCCAATAGACGAGGTCAATAACCTCGAGACCGAAGAGGCAAAGGAAGAAGAGGCTGTCGACAATGACCCACTAGACGAGATATCACTAAACCTGCTCTTTGATGAGGGGGTCACCAACAATGAAATAAGGGTGATCCACCCCATCATAGACAGCTTTGGTAATTGGTGGGGCTTTGTTGGCACACGACGGGTCGACAACAGCGACGAAGCCGAGATTGAAGCTCAACTGGAGGAAATAACAGCAATAGCAAATCAAATGGCCCTCCAAGACTTGCAGGGTGACAACGATGAAAGTGTGAATCAAGGTGACAGTGAAGTACTGGTGATCGACCTTGGTGATGAAAAAGACTGCTCTGAGCTGATTGTAGATGCTGAAAAAGGGGCTTACCCTAACTGGACCGTGGAACACACTCTAAAATACAAAATGAAAAGCGCTAATTCTGATCTTAGTTCTGATTCTGATTCCGACTCCGAGTCGACTCAGTCCGAGTCAAGCTTTTCATCCTTTGAAACTACTAAATCTAGTGAGGAAAACCTGGTCAAAGCACCAAGGCATAGCATTTACTTTGAGTTCGACTCTGAAATGTCTTTTGATAAATTTAGCAATGAGAAGGAAGATTTAGAGTATTTCACTTTGCCTATGATCAATTGTGTGGATTTCGACAAACCAAATTTTGAGGAAGAAATTCCAAAAGAAATTCTAGAATTCATCGAGAGAGAAGAGGAAAGGCACGCTAAACCTTTTTCTGAGGAGATAATCACAGCAAACATAGGCTCTGAAAATGAGCCCAAAATGGTTAAAATTGGTGCCGCACTATCCCCTCAGGAAAGTGAAAAACTAATCCTTTTGCTAAAAGAATACAAAGATGTTTTTGCCTGGTCTTATGAGGACATGCCTGGAATAGACCCTGAAATTGTACAACATAAAATTCCTCTTCATCCCGATGCAAAACCAGTTAAACAAAAACTGAGACGTATGCGCCCTGATTGGGTCCTAAAGATAAAAGAAGAAGTCACTAAACGAATCAACGCTGGTTTTCTCATAGTCACCGAATATCCGCAATGGGTAGCAAACATCGTTCCCGTACCAAAGAAAACTGGAGGAATCAGGGTCTGCGTAGATTTTCGAGATCTCAACAAAGCCAGCCCGAAAGATGACTTCCCATTACCTCACATAGACGAGCTAGTGGATAACACCGCAGGCCATGCATTGCTATCTTTCATGGACGGATTTTCTGGGTATAACCAAATTCTTATGTCTCCTGAGGATAGAGAGAAAACCACCTTCACTACACCTTGGGGAACCTACTGCTACCGAGTGATGCCATTTGGGTTGAAGAATGCTGGAGCGACTTATCAGAGGATGGCCACAACACTGCTGCACGACATGATGCACAAAGAGGTCGAGGTGTATGTCGACGAGTTCTTTGAGAGGATTAGGAATTATAAGTTGCGTCTTAACCCTCAAAAATGCACTTTTGGGGTAACAGCTGGAAAGATGTTGGGTTTCCTCATCACTCAAAGAGGAATCGAGGTAGATCCTTCCAAGATACAGGCTATCATGGAGATATCACCACCTAGGACAAAGAAGGAAGTAAGGAGCTTCTTAGGGAAGGTACAGTTCATCAGCAGGTTCATTTCCAAGCTCACAACCACCTGTGAACCTCTCTTCAAGCTACTGAAGAAAGGTACAGATTTTGAATGGAGCCAAGACTGTCAGCAAGCATTCGAGGCAATCAAGGAATACCTTCAGAATCCACCTGTACTATCGCCACCCATCCCTGGGAAGCCATTGATTCTGTATCTCTCAGTAACAGACACGTCCATGGGATGTATGCTAGCGCAAGAAAACGACGCCAAAGTAGAGTGCGCCATATACTACCTCAGCAAGAAAATGATGGATTATGAGACAAGGTACACTCCCCTCGAGAAAACCTGTTGGGGGCTAGTATGGGCCACAAAGAAACTGAGGCACTACCTGTTAGCACATCCGGTGGTGCTGGTCTCTCGTTTAGACCCAATCAAGTATCTTTTCAAAAAGCCAGCACTTATCGGAAAGCTAGCTAGGTGGTTATTGCTGCTAGCGGAGTTCGACCTCAAATACATGACAAGGAAATCAGTAAAAGGAAGAGCTGTGGCAGAATTCTTGGCGGATCACCCTGTGACAGAGGCCGAGGCAGAGGACTTCATGTTCCCCGACGAGGATATCTTATGTCTCTTAGACGACACCTGGCAACTTTACTTTGATGGAGCATCAAACCAATGTGGATATGGCATAGGGGTATTGCTAGTTTCCCCAAACGACTCTCACATCCCTTTGTCATATAAGCTAAGGTTTGAAGTCACTAATAACCAAGCTGAATATGAGGCTTGTATTGCTGGAATGGAGGCAGCCCTGGAGCTAGGAGCAAAAAGGGTAGAAGTCACTGGGGATTCAAACCTGGTGGTATCTCAAGCAAGAGGAGACTGGAAGGTCAAGGAGGATACACTGAAGCTATATCACTCTGTGCTGGAAAATCTAATTCCACAATTCGATTCTGTTATCTTCACGCACACTCCTCGAGTGAGCAATAGATTTGCAGATGCACTGGCGACATTGGCGTCTATGGTCGAAATACCCCTGGGATTCACAATGCGGCCTCTCATGATCGAACAAAAGGTTAAACCAGCATGTGAGTGTACCTTTACCGAGGAAGGTGAAGACGATGGCAAGCCATGGTACGAAGACGTGAAGAAATTCCTAGAAAAAGGAGAATACCCGTCCGAGGCCACCTCAAAGGACAAGACGGCTCTGCGGAAGTTTGCTGCTCGATTTATAATCTGTGGAGGAGCATTGTACCGAAGGGCACACTTGGGTCCAAGTCAACTTTGCGTCACAACGGAGGACAGCCGCAAGGTAATGGAGGAAATACATGAAGGAATTTGTGGGCCACACATGAATGGGGCAACGATGGCAAAGAAGATCCTGCGCCAGGGATATTACTGGACTACGATGGAAGCCGACTGCGCTGATTATGTCCGCCGATGTTACAAATGCCAAACTCACGCTGATCGTATGCGTATTCCCCCTACAGAACTGTACAGCATGACATCCCCCTGGCCATTCTCCACTTGGGGGATAGACGTCATTGGAAGCATAAATCCAAAGGGGAAATACAAACATCAGTTCATTCTGGTGGCTATCGACTACTTCACCAAATGGGTAGAAGCGGCTTCTTATGCTACTCTCAAAGCCACTCATGTGGCCAAATTCATTCGCACTAATATCATCTATCGATATGGTGTACCTCACGAGTTTGTCTGTGATAATGGATCGCACTTCAAGGGGGCGACAAAGAAGCTTTTCGCCGAATTTGGGATACAAAATCATCGGTCATCTACTTACCGACCTCAAACTAATGGAGCAGTTGAGGCTGCAAACAAGAATGTCAAGAGGATTCTGCGGAAGACTATCGACACTTACACAGACTGGCCGGAAATGCTACCTCTGGCACTATGGGGATATCGAACAACCAAAAGGACTTCAACTGGGGCTACTCCCTACTCTCTAGTCTATGGAATGGAAGCTGTCTTGCCCATCGAATTGGAATTACCTTCGTTGAGGGTTCTAGCTGAGACTGGGATGATCGAGGAAGACTGGGTTCAAAACCGCTACGACGAGTTGGCACTACTAGACGAAAGGAGACTGAGGGCTTTATACCATGTACAAGGGTATCAACGCCGCATTGCACGGGCATTCAACAAGAAGGTGAAACCTAGGGATATCAAGGTAGGAGACATGGTGCTCAAAGCAATTCGTCGCCACATCTCGGACCCAAGGGGCAAGTTTAGACCAAACTGGGGAGGCCCCTACCTTATCAAACGCGTACTTTCTGGAGGAGCAGCATACATTGCAGACTTGGATGGAATGGAATTCGCAACGCCAGTCAACGTTGACAAGCTAAGGAAGTATTACCCATGAGAGATGCTCGTTGGACCGAAAACCACAAGGGTGGGCGGATCCAAGCAAAAATTAGAGCAGCCTGCTAGGTCGAAAACCCGCAAGGGCGGCTTAGGCAAAAACTAAGGCATAAATGAAACGCTCGCTAGACCGAAAACCCGCAAGGGCGGTTTTTAGGCAAAATTTAGAGCACAAAAGGAGAGGAAAATACCCGAGTGAACCCTAACTAAAAACAAAACAAATCCCCTTTGTTGGAACTACGTTTATGGCCTGATTCCCTCCATGGGATACGTAGGCAATCTCTAAGCTTGAGATTCGGCCACTGCTATCATCATCACTTCCGAAATTTCTAGGTCTATCCTAAAGCATGTTCACCATCAAATCATGGCAACAACATCTTCAAATAAAACGACCAAATGTTTTATTATTTCCAAAGAGAGAGGACAAAGCAAACCTAAACAATTCTTAATCCATGAAAGCTAGAATCAAACAAACATCTTTTGAAAAACATAAGCAAAGCGTCGATCTCTAGGTCTTCCTTCTCTTTGCACTTCTATCCTCCAAAAGGTTTTTCTTCAACCAGCGTTTGTAAGAACCCGATAGCTTGGCAACAAAGCTCTCAGCAACCTCCTGCATCACTCTATTTGGCCAGAGACGTAGCATATTGCGACGGAAGTTGGCATCATGGATCTTAGAAGCAGTGTACTCAGGGTCACCCAAGATTGCGGCTTGTTCAGCCCCAAATTGCCTTTGAAAGCGGGCAGGGAAGTAGAAAACAACTCGGGTAATACCAATCACTACTACACCAAAGTGGTTCATGGTACTTGTGGTCATACTCTCGATACCATACCAGGGGCAAACCCATTGAATCCAATCACCTCTGCAAGTCTTCATCCACGCTTCCCAAGCAGCCTCAGTTGGGAACTGTTTAACCATGTGACGCTCCGTGCATTGGTCTGGATTGTAAGGAAGTCGCTCCGGCGCATCCCACACTTTTAGCTTCTCAAACAGCCACACCTAGAGAAAAAGGAAAAATTGTGAGCTGAGAGAACATGTGAGTCAAAACAAAAGAGTGATGAGTGAAAAGATAAATCTGACAAATGAAACAAATAAAAGAGCGAACCTGTAATAGCAAGGGACCGCCTGAGAACTGAGCTGTAGGACTACCCTTCATCAAATCTAGACCCATCAAGGTCTCTGCCAATACTAAACCAGCGAAACCCACACGGTTTCCAATTTGCTGAGCAAGGTTAAGCAATATAGGATCAGCATGACCAGAGGAGGGGCCAAGCAAGTGGTAATGAAGGAGACAAACGCACAATGCATGAAAGCACGACTTCTGTAGGGAAACTTGGCGATGCGCCTCAGCCGCACCAAAACGTTGGATGAGTTGCAGAATCTCCAGCCTCTCTTTCACTAGGAAGAACTTAACTTCATGTTTCTGAACTTTGAGTAAATCCTTCAGGAGATCACCACGGTTGAACAAAGGATTAGGGACAATGAAACCCTCTCTATCCGAATGACCCATGATGGCTGCAAATTCCTCGATGGTAGGACATAACTCCTCCCTCTTAAATCGAAAGACGTGAAAATCAGGGTCCCACAAACTAGCGGCTGCCCTAAGGAAAGCAAAATTCACGGGAATGTGGCGAAGGGAAAAGAGGAAGTCCATACCAAAGGACTTAAAGTGCAGACGGTCCAGGCCATTGAAGGAATCCAACCACTGATCAAGGATTGGTTGTGCCATGTGCAAGGAAATTGCTGCTGACAATACTATCGGGTTCGTAGAACGCGTACTTATAGGGCTAAGTCGAGTCTTAGTTCGAATCGGAATCGGATTCTTAATCCTCGGAAATTCAGTCGGTCTCTCGGCCGGCACTTCGATTAAGCGGCCGTGGGATCAATCCATCGGCCCGTAGATAATAGGGTTGACCTGCAAGTCAAACCCAGGCAAACAAAACGATCCTTCGGCCGTTAGATCGAAGCTTCGGCCGCGTAATCATTTGGTCGGCCGCCAGAACGGCTATTTTACAGACTGTTCCCACGGTTCAGTTCGTTTCATTGGATTAACAAGAGTATTATACGCAAACCACGCAAATATAGCATACACAATCACAAACAGAGCAGGGAGGTTTTTGTTTCATATAACGAAAGCTTTTTACATCACAAGGTGGATCATCCCACATCCCCTAAAACAAACTATACATCGATTTTCTGTCGAACTAACCTATGCAGGAAGAGAGACAAAAAGCAAAAAAGAACGGAAGCAGAAGAGGATGCCGAACCCTCTGGTGGTCCGAACACCAGAGACCAGCTGCAAAAAAGGAAAGGAAACTCCTGGGGCAATGGTACAGAAGAGACACCACATGGCTCAAAAGGATCACCACACGGCCCAGAAAAATCACCACACCGTGCACCACCGCCACGCCAGGAGTTCCGCGTCACGGAAGCAAGCTACCCATGTGAGGGTCTCTAATCAAGCATCAAGACGAGACCAAGGACGGCGCGGTCTCCCTCCGCGATTGCTGATCACTCATCCATGGTCCGAGGTCGACGAGAACGAGGAAGCAACGTCTTCGGCTACGGAGCTTTTGAAACGAAGAAGAGAAGAGGACAAGAAAGAGAGAAAAGTGAAATGAAACGGTCGACGCTGTGACCTTTTATAGGCCCCTGGAAATAAAGGGATTACGCGGCCGATACATTGATAGCTCGGCCGACTAATCGATACTTCGGCCGAGAAATCGATCTCCTGGCCCTTCAATCAGCAACAGGAGACTTTGCTCGGTGCACTGGCTCAAGCCACTACAGATTTCTGAGTCTTCAGTCAACCAAAGTAGCCTTGGGGGCATCCCCGAGCCAACACCATGTGATCAAGACTAGCCTTGGGGGCATGCCCAAGCATCGAAAATCTCTCTCCACAAACTGCTGGCCAGCAAAACAAGACACTCAGCAGCCTTGAGTTCAAAACTTCAACGGCTCCAAGTCCATTATTGGCAGGCTCTACGCCCGTATCAACCCACTCAGCGGCTCTACGCCCCATCTACCAATTCAGCAGCCCTGTGCCCATCATCTCCATACAATTCAGCGGCTCTAAGCCTGCTATCTCAATTGGCTCGAAGCCATAACAATCAATTCAGCGGCTCGAAGCCCATTTACCTCAACAGACTCTACGGCTTGAAGCCCTCGAATCAACAGCTCTGTGCTCGCTATCACAACAAATAGGCTCTACGCCTGTAATCAACCGATTCAACGGCTCTACACCCACTGCCTCAAATTGGCTCGAAGCCATAGCAATCAACTCAGCAGCTCTACGCTCGCTATTACTCACCTCAGCGGCTCTAAGCCCACTATCTCAACTGGCTCAAAGCCGTAACAACCAACTCAGCGGCTCTAAGCCCATTTGTCTCAACTGGCTCGAAGTCGTACACAATCAAGTTCTTAACAGGCTCGAAGCCTGTGTTCATCATCTCAACTGGCTCGAAGCCCATTATCAACAGGCTCTACGCCCATATTCACTCATTCAGCAGCTCTGCGCTCGCTATCACAACTCAGCGGCTCAAAGCCCATTACTTCAACAGACTCGAAGCCTGTATCTACCATCTGAAATGGCTCAAAGCCATAACAAACAATCTCAGCGGCTCCAAGCCCATTATCTCAACTGGCTCGAAGCCGTAAACAAGCGACAGGCTCTACGCCGCCCCAACAATCAAGACATTTATTCTCAGGCTCTACGCCTGAATGCTCAAAAATCTAACATTTTTGAATGCTCAAGCTCTACGCTTGGATGCCCAACCACTGTGTACTGGATGCTCAAGTTATACACTTGAATGCTCAAGCTCTACGCTTGGATGCCCAACCACTGCGTACTGGACGCTCAAAGCCTGTACTTTGAATGCTCGGATTCTGCCGTCCGAATGCTCGAGCTCTACGCTCTGAATGCTCAAGTCCGGAACTTGATAGAAGCTCTAAGCTTAAAACAAACACACACGCACGGGCCCGTGCACATTTGCATCAACATTTTCACATCGAGTCTGCATCATATCTGTTCACGTCTAACAACCATCATCACACATATACACTCTGCATATCTCTCATGAAACAGGTCAACCCTGCAATCAACCGGCACTATGCCTCGGTTTTATTGATCGGCCCAACGCCTCGATCCTTTGGCTCCACGCCAACACTTATGATGGAAAAGCTCCGTGCGCAGACCATCAGAATGCAACCAGCTCTACGCTTCGGTTCAAATCACGTCAAGCTCTAAGCTCCGACAACTTAGGCCCTTGCCTCAAGACTGCATGCAGGCTCCACGCCTCAGTTCCTTCATCTCAGGCCCTTGCCTTATACCAGCTCCGCGCTTCGGTCCTAGCAATCACCTCAGGCTCTAGCCTTATGATCAACACCAGCTCCGCGCTTCGGTCTTATCAATCACCTCAGGCTCTCGCCTTATGATCAACACCAGCTCCGCGCTTCGGTCCTAGCAATCACCTCAGGCTCTCGCCTTATGATCAACACCAACTCCGCGCTTCGGTCCTATCAATCACCTCAGGCTCTCGCCTTATGATCAACACCAGCTCCGCGCTTCGGTCCTATCAAGCTCAAAGCTCTGACACCACAGGCTCTCGCCTTATGATCAACACCAGCTCCGCGCTTCGGTCCTAGCGATCACCTCAGGCTCTCGCCTTATGATCAACACCAGCTCCGCGCTTCGGTCAAACTCAAATCCCCTCAGGCCTTTGCCTCAAGATTGCAACAGGCTCCATGCCTCGATTCCATCACTCTCCAGGCTCTCGCCTCATGACTACAACCGGCTCCGTGCCTCGGTTCCCTCATCACCAAAGCTCCGTGCTCTAGCTACTGGCCCTGCGCCTCCCCTACATCTCAAAAGCAAACCGGCGTCCAATTCATCCCCAGTAGATGATTTGGATTCCACCCCATTACATCAAACCCTTCCAGCTCATTCGCAAGGATAGGCTACTCTACCGAGCTCCTTTCAGTCAAAGTAAGGATGATCAAGAAAAGCAAACGCACCTGCAGTGTACTGATCTACCCCAAAATAACTAAGGAAGTTCTCCGCAAAAACTCCCCCGGCAGCCCCGTGCTCCTTCAACTACTCTTCGCCAAAACCCTGGCTCAGTCTAGGTACGTCACACTACGGCTTTTTAAGCCCTAAGGTACGTCTTCTGTCTCTAACCCTCCAAACTTTTTATTTTTCTTTATTGCCCGAACTACGGTTGGTCTGAATTTCTCTTGTGGAATACGTAGGCAGCCTCCCGGCCCGACCATAACAAAACCTTTTTCAAAAAAAAACCCTTGGAATAGTGGTTGGACCAAATTGAGTTGCTTTTTACAGCTTTGACTCTTACTCAAACATGTCTCGCGATCCGTCTGAGTTCAGTCAAAGAGGGGCATCTGTAGACACCCCAATTTGGCCTAACGATTATTTCAAGTCCCACCTTGGGACAATCCCGATGATGAAATGGATACAATGATTGATGATTGCTTCTTTGAGGACCTTAGGACTTTCGGTGAGAACTTTGACCATTTAGAGGACCCAATTCAGAGCCATACAGCCTTTCAGACAGAAATACAGAAGCCTAGGAGAATCCATCTGACGGCCGTAATATCGATCTAACGGCCATAACATCAATCCCTTGCCCGAGCAACCTGTTGCCAGCAAAATCTCCCTGAGAGATCAATCCCTCGGCCGCAAGATCTATCCTTCGGCCGAGACATCCATTCCACGGCCGCGACATCCATTGCTCGGCCGCCAGATCGACCATTTTCCAGACTCTGGAACGTTCTGTCAGACGTTTGGTTTGATCCAACTACACTACCTTTCCGATGCGTTCGGGCTACGTTCGGAGATCACGACGTAGAGTTTGAGATGCATTGCAATTGCAATTGCCATCTCGTGATTTGATTGGCTGGAGTGAGTCATCCCTATGCCTATATAAAGGGGCCTTTGGGTTCCGAAATTAACACACAGAAATTGAGATACCCACACACTCAATCAAACCTCGAAGCTCTGCACAAATACTCCCTCAATCCCATACTTCAAAAGCCCTAACCTTCCGAAGGCAGCCGTCAATCCGGCGATCAAACCCCGAAATTCAAACTCTAACTCTAGGGTTCTCGATCAAGCAATCAATCAATCACACCCAATCCGAAGCAATCAAGCAACTGAGGGATCAAGGTGGTGAGGCCCAACGGCCTCTGGTTTGTCTATATTCACTGTATTTCTAACTAACCGTAGCATTTCGATTATCTGTTAATCTTTCTGTCTGGTGTGAGGAAGAACACCGACCGGGGCTTCGATCCCTCGGCCGGTACATCAAACCAGGAGGATCTCTCGGCCGTGACATCTATTCACCGGCCGCGAGATCCATCTCCCTGGGACATTATGTTTGCCTTCCTGCTTTCTGATGCATGCTTCAATTATCGCACTGGCTCACTTTGCTTACTGTTTAAAGGAATAATTAAACAGACTATGTGTTAGAATTAGACAAAACATCTATACGTCTTATGTTGAACGATTATGGGCCAGTCTCACGACTGGGCAGAGAGGGGTGCCTAACACCTTCCCCTTACTGTACTTTTGGCTCCCGAATCCAGAATCTCTATCTATTTTCCCAGTTTTAATAAACTGGGTGGCGACTCTATTTGATGATAACCATTATCATGTGGCGATGTTCCTAGCCATGGGAATGTCCATGATTTTGGTTTATGAAGTGAGCAACCAATCGAGCAAACACAACGTGATCAATCTGTATGGCGATGCCCCGCTTGGGAGGTGTCTACAGCTCCGATCACCTCAGGCTCTCGCCTCATGACTACAGCAGGCTCCACGCCTCAATTTCATCACCCCAGGCTCTTGCCTCATGACTGTAATCGGCTCCGCGCCTCGGTTCCTTCATCCCCAAAACTCCGTGCTCTAGTTACTGGCCTTGCGCCCCCCATATCTCAAAACAAACCGGCATCCGATTCATCCCCAGCAGATGGCTTGGATTCCACCCCAATTACATCAATTCCTTCC
The DNA here is from genome assembly GCA_020567845.1 of Rhododendron henanense subsp. lingbaoense. Classification (NCBI taxonomy): domain Eukaryota; kingdom Viridiplantae; phylum Streptophyta; class Magnoliopsida; order Ericales; family Ericaceae; genus Rhododendron; species Rhododendron henanense. Next base: position 5,430,129 of record CM036315.1, read on the forward strand.
AGCTCATTCGCAAGGATAGGCTACTCTACCGAGCTCCTCTCAGTCAAAGTAAGGATGATCAAGAAAAGCAAACGCACCTGCCGTATACTGATCTACCCCAAAATACTAAGGAAGCTCTTCGCAAAAACTCTCCCGGCAGCCCCGCGCTCCTTCAACTATCTTCCGCCAAAACCCTGGCTCAGTCTAGGTACGTTGCACTATGGCTTTTTAAGCCCTAAGGTACGTCTTCTGTCTCTGACCCTCCAAACTTTTTACTTTTCTTTATTGCCCGAACTACGATTGGTCTGAATTTCCTTTGTGGAATACGTAGGCAGCCTCCCGGCCCGACCATAACAAAACCTTTTTCAAAAACCCCTTGGAATAGTGGTTGGACCAAATTGAGTTGCTTTTTACAGCTTTGACTCTTACTCAAACATGTCTCGCGATCTGTCTGAGTTCAGTCAAAGAGGGGCATCTGTAGACACCCCAATTTGGCCTAACGATTATTTCAAGTCCCACCTTGGGACCATCCTGATGATGAAATGGATACAGTGATTGCTGATTGCCTCCTTGAGAACCTTAGGACTTTCGGTAAGAACTTTGAGCCACCTAGAGGACCCAATTCAGAGCCATACAGCCTTTCAGACAGAAATACAGAAGCCTAGGAGAATCCATCTGTCGGCCGTAACATCGATTTCACGGCCTTAACATCATTTCCTCACCCGAGCAACCTGTTGCTAGCAAAATCTCCCTAAGAGATCAAACCCTCAGCCACAAGATCTATCCTTCCGCCGAGACATCTATTCCTCAGCCATGTGATCCTTTACTCGGCTGCTAGATCGACCTTTTTCCAGACTCTGGAACGTTCTATCAGACGTTTGATCCAACTACACTACCTTCCCGATGCGTTCGGGCTACATTCAGAGATTGCGACGAAGAGTTCGAATTGCATTGCAATCGTGCCATTTGATTGGCCGGAGTGAGTCACCAATTGCCTATATAAAGGGCCTTTGGACTCCGAAAATATACACACAAAAATTGATAAGTGAAATCACTCACCCAAGCTTCAAAACTCTGTCAAAATACTCTCTCCAAACCTCTCTTCAAAAGCCCTAACCTCCCGAAGGCAGCCACCAATCCAGCAATCAAACCCCAAAGTTCAAACCCTAACCCTAGGGTTTTCCGAGGAGCAATCAGTCAATCACACCCAATCCAGAGCAATCTAGCAACTGAGGGATCAAGGTGGTGAGGCCCAACGGCCTCTGGTTTGTTTTATTTACTGTACTTATGATTAACCGTAATGTTTTGATCATCTGTTAATATTTCTGTCTGGTGTGAGGAAGAACACCGACCGGGGTTTCGATCCCTCGGCCGGTACATAAAACCAGGAGGATCCCTCGGTCGTGACATCTATTCACCGACCGCGGGATCCATCTCCCTGGGACAGCTTGCTTTGTTCTGCTTTCTGATGCATGCTTTACTTATCGCACTGGCTCACTTTACATACTATTTAAAGGCTTAATTAAATAGATTACATGTTAGAATTAAATAAAGCATTTACATGTCTTATGTTGAACAACTATGGGCCAGTCTCACGGCTGGGCAGAGAGGGGTGCCTAACACCTTCCCCTTACTGTACTCTTGGCTCCCGTACCCAGAATCTCTATTTATTTTCCCAGTTTTAATAAACTGGGTGGCGACTCTGTTTTGATGACAACCGCTATCGTGTGGCGATGTTCCTAGCCATGGGAATGTCCACGATCTTGGTTTACGAAGCAAGCAACCAATCGAGCAAACAAGTGTGATCAATCTGTATGGCGATGCCCCGTTTGGGAGGTGTCTACAACTAGCACCTAGCCATCTCATAATCCAAGGATTCAATCAAGGGGGGCAAAGAGCTGTTGCCATCATTCGTCTGGACCTACTCATTGATGATATGACTTCAAACTCACTACTCCATATCATTGACGCCATAACCTCTTACAATGTATTGCTAGGGCGGCCGTGGCTCCATGAAAATGGCATTGTCCCATCAACCCTCCATCAATGCTTCAAGTACTACAAGGATGGTGTGATAAAGAAGGTGGTACCCGATGACAAACCCTTTAGCGAAGCTGAATCCCATTTTGCGGATGCTAAATTCTACTTGGCAAACATGGTGTTGACAGAATTAGTGCCAACTGCCTCTTCATCAAAAGCTACATACCCTCCAAGGCCAACGACATTCAAGTTAGTAAAACCAACATTCTTGCTAAGGTGAAGGAGGAAAATAATCGAGGTGGCAAGCATCACAAGGAGGATCCATCAAAGAAGAAAGGCACACCAATACTTCACTATGTACCAAAATTGAAGAAAAGCGAAGAGTCAGCCTTTGATGGATTAACACTCCCAGTTGCTAACCTTAACAAAGCGAAGGTTGGTTCACCCCTGAAAGGATACGTTCGAGCAACACATGGCCCCGCAATGGAACTTGACGGCTTGCCTTCACAGCAGACAAACGATTTTGACCCCAATGCCTACAAGCTGCTCGTAAAGGCTATACATAGTCCCAAAGATCGTACCACTCTAGGGAGACTCTTGCCTGAAGTAACCAGAAAAAGATAACTGACTTGAACCCGACTCAGAAAATGCTCAAGCATAAGGGATATGCTATCAAGGAGTCTCAAGCAGGCCTTGGATACACCGCACCTGCTCCTGCTTGCATCTTCATAAGCAACAACTACATTACGGCAGAAAAAGGTACTTCATCACCAAAGGCATCGGTCTTTGATCGCTTGAGTGCTCCAAAATCACAAAGGTCAATCTTTGACAGATTGACTCCTCAAGAAGAAGTTGTCTCATCAACCCCCACGAGAGGACCCGTTCAAGATAGATTAGGGCAACAAAGCAAGAGCTTTACACCTTCTGTCTCGCGAAAGTCTATCCAAAGTAGATTGGGACTACTTGTAACGCCCCCATTTTTGGGTTTGTTAATTAATCATTTTATTAATAATTCAAACAGAGTCTGGCTCATTATTACATTGTTATTCTCCCAAAGGAGTACATTTTATTCGAAAGGAAGGGAACAAGGGATTCCTAACTACAGCTCCGCCTGCTCTTCCATCGTAGCCGGCTCTTCGGCTCCGAAAGCCTCCACAGTGTACATCTCACCCTGTTCGTCTATAAGGTCTGACACATTATACCGGCGTCGTCACCAAAGGCAACACCGTGAGCTTACAAAGCTCAGTAGATAAACCGTACCCACTAATCCTTACTTATAACCAAAAATTCACATAGATAATTACACATGCTCATTCTTTGAAGTAATTCAAGCAATAACACATCCGCATTCGCTATCTTTTTTAACGTTGGTGTCATGTCTTTTCGTGTTTCTCCTACGCGACTCATCGTAGACCGTGTCATCATTTTTCCACTTCATTAACACTTCCAAAGTTCATTTGAAAAATCACATTTTTAACACACGCACACCACACAATCGGCAAGTCCGGCCACATTGAGGTTTTTAAAACACACACAGCCTCACAATGGTTCCGCCGTCATAGATTTCCATTGGAACACACCCAACCTCAATTCCGCCGTTCCGGGTTCTCGAGTATCCTCACAATGGTTCCGCCGTCCCGGGTTCCCATTGGCACACATTAGCATTGTCTCCTCTCCACGGATAACCAAGCCACACACCCAACCTCGATTCCGCCGTTCCGGGTTCTCGAGTATCCTCACAATGGTTCTGCCATCCCGGGTTCCCATTGGCACACACACACACACACACATAATGACTCCCAAAAATGGTCATTATGTAATTTCAAAAATATTTTACCAAGACCATGCCTTTAAACGCACCCTAGGTGTCATGTTTCTATCGTTCTTTGATTTTCGTGTCTCGTTCTCATGCATAGACTCCGCGGTAGGACTTTCCTTAGTAAACTTTATATTTGGATAAGTAGTAAAGATTATCTACATTTCAAAAGTAAACACATTTCTAATTATAATTTAGGGAAGTAGATATGGAAATCTACCGTTCTTCTTGGCGGTAGAGATGACTACGGAAAGTACGTCGATAGTTGGACGGAGTAACATCTAGGAATGGCTTCCGTTAGCTTCGAAAGAGAATGGTTTCTCTCGAAACTAAATCGTGACCTACGGTACTTGACATTTTGGATCGAAAGGGTGGTCGAGCAGTGGTTTAGTGGCAGCTTAGGATGAGTTTCTCAAGAACAAGCTCAAGAACAAGCAAGAATACAAAGCTTTCTAGAGAGAAGTTGGAGCAAAGAAAGGTGTGAGTTCAAATGGGAGAAATGGTTGCTATTTATAGGCAAAACTTTGGCTCCCTCTCCTCCAACATGGCCGGCCCTCTCTCTCTCTCTCCAAATCCCAAAGATTTCTTCCAAATCTAGTCATATCCTAGGCTATGAAAGGCTACCAAGATCTTCTCCTTTCTTTATTTCCATTCTAGGACAAAATCTATATTATTCTATGGGGTTTTTGTCTAGTCTAATACCTTAAAGAGTTAGAATACTAGATATGGTTGTCCTAGTTAAACATGTGCAAGAAAAACCCTAGATTTTGGTGGTACAAAGTGATGCAGGAAGATTGGTCAAGATTGGTGCAAGATTTGGATGGTACACTAGCACACATCACACTCTCCCTCTCATCCGGCCTCTCTCTCTCTCTCTCCCTCCATCTCTCTCTCGGCCTCTCTCTCCCTCTCTCTCTCTCTCTCTCAGTACAAAGTACATACATATATATATATATGTTTACAAGGACAAAGATTTGAAAGAGTAAGGATTGGATGGTAAGTTTGTAGGAGATTTTGTAGGCAATATCTAGTACCCTAAATCTATCTCACATCATCCTATCTTCTTCCTTCATTTAGCACATGCACCTATGTCTAGATAAATCTAAGAATTGATGGAAGAAAGAACAAGGAAGTACACCATATCTTGTTCTCTGTCTCTCCCTCCTATCTCTCTCTCTCGGCCTCCTCTCTCTCCTCTCTCTCGGCAATCTCTCTCTCTCTTTCTCCTTCTCTTGTATATATATACATATATAGGTGAAAGACTATAAGTACTTCTAGTACCTTGATGATTTACTAGATTTCTAGGTCAAGATTTCCTAATAAACTAAGTTAATAGGCACATGTTTGCTCATTAAATATAACCTAGAATTTTAGGATGACATATGCCTAGTTTAATACTTAATTGAATTAGACACATGTTGGTTATAAACTAATAAGTTCTAGGTACGTAGCTAGGCTTCAAAGATTTGATCAAGAGTACAACATATCTTGATTTTTCTCTCTCCTATCTCTCCCTCTCTCTCGGCTATCTCTCTCTCTCTCTCTCTCTCGGCTTCTCTCTCTCTCTCTCCCGAATTCTCTTTCTCTCTCTCTCTCCCTCTCTCTCCCTTGTACTACAATCATATATTAATATAGATACATATCATCAATTAGATTTTGGAAGTACAAGGTTAATAATAAACTAAAGGGTTTTTGAAAGAATAAGATTTTCCCATTTAATAATGAATTTGACACATGTTTTCTATCTCTATATTAAATTGGGGAGTTGTACTAGTACCCTATTATAATAAACATATAAGTACTAGAGAATCTAGTCAAAATTTTATAATATAAAGCTCCGATTTGACACATGACTCCTTATAATACAATATTTGTACTCAGAGAATCTTAGGACCCAATATTATATTAGATACTCTTCCAATTCTTTAATGGGAGAATCCCATGGGATTCTAGTCATTGATTTAACTATAATATAATAGTACTAGTCCTATTATCCAATGGATAATAATTCTACTAACAATTATGGACCAATGGACAAAGGTCAACGGTTGACTTTTTGGTCAAAGGGTTCAAAAGGGTCAAAAGGTTCAAATGGTTCGAGGAAGATCAATGATTAAATTAGATTATCCCCAAGGATTAGGTTAGAAGCTAACTAGGCTCGCTAAGTAGGATTTCAAGTCGAAAGGATAGCCTAGGCTTACGCTTGACAATTAGGAAAAAGGTCTAACTCGCTTGTCTTTAGAAAATGATCTTATTGACGAATCTAATCAGGACGGATTTTGGAAGCTTATACGGTATTTATCTAGTCACTAAAACGATTATCGAATAACAACTAGATTTTTATTTTCTGAAAATCGGGGTTGTTCAACCTATCCCCCTTAAACAATTTCGTCCTCGAAATTAGGTGCACGCTCAGATTCGAATAGGTGGGGATAATTCGCTCTCATGGTTTCTTCTCTTTCCCATGTGGTCTCTCCAGCTCCTCGGTGCTTCCACATGACTCGTACCAGTTTGATTGTCTTGTTCCGGATTATCTTCTCACTACGGTCTTGAAGCTCTATTGGTTCCTCTTCGTATGTCGCGTCTCCTTCCATGGCGATGTCTTCCCAATTGAGGACATGCGTGGGTAGGGCGAGATATTTGCGGAGCATGGATACGTGAAACACGTCATGTACTCTATCTAGTTACGGTGGCAGGGCTAAGCGATACGCAACTCTCCCGATCTTTTCCACGATGTCAAAGGGTCCTATGTATCGTGGGGATAATTTTCCCTTCTTCCCAAATCTGATGACTCCTTTCTTCGGTCGGATCTTCAGAAATACATGATCTCCTACGGCAAAAGTCAATGGTCGGCTCCTTTTATCCGCGTAACTCTTTTGTCGGCTCTGAGCTGTCTGGATCCTTTGTCGGATGGTCTTGATCTTCTCCATAGTATCTCGTACTATGTCTGGTCCAATCAATCCCGCTTCTCCAGCATCTGTCCAGCAGACTGGGGATCGATAGGGTCGTCCGTATAGGGCTTCATATGGCGCCATCTCTATGCTCGCTTGATAGCTATTGTTGTAGGCAAACTCGACTAATGGTAAATGTTGCTCCTAGTTTCCTGAGAAGTCTAAAGCACAGGCTCTCAGCATATCTTCCAATGTCTGGATTGTCCTCTCCGTTTGTCCGTCTGTTTGGGGGTGGAAGGCGGTACTAAGTCTCACATCTGTTCCCAATGCCTTCTGCAGTCCCTTCCAAAAGTGCGATACGAAACATGGGTCTCTATCGGATACAATCGAGATGGGTACTCCATGGAGTCGTACAATTTCTCGAATGTATAGGAGACTCAGTTGTTCCACGTTTTCTGTCATCTTTACAGGCAGAAAATGCGCGGATTTGGTGAGTCGATCCACGATCACCCAAATAGCAGTGTTGGATTTGGCAGACCTTAGTAGTCCAGTTACGAAATCCATCGAGATGTGCTCCCACTTCCACGTTGGAATTGGTAAGGGTTGAAGGTCTCCTCCGGGTTTCTGATGTTCGGCCTTGACTTGTTGACACACAAGGCAAGTTGATACAAATCGAGCCACGTCCTTCTTCATTCCTTCCCACCAGTATGTCCTCCGCAGGTCGTGATACATCTTTGTACCGCCCAGGTGGACTGTGAAGTTTGAATGGTGAGCTTCGCGGAGTACAGCTTCTCGAAGAGCTCCCATATTAGGTACGAATACCCTTCCTTTGAATTGCAGGCTATTATCTTCCTCGATCGCCCATCCTGGTAGCGCCTTTCCTTCTCAGATTCGGTACCGGATGAATTCGCAATCTTGCTCAGAGGTTTGAGCTAGTAAAATCTCTTGGCGTAGTGCGGGTTCTGCAACGAGAGCATACAGTCGGGCGTTCCCATTCTCTGAGGAAGGCCTCAAGTTGAATTCGTTAAGGGTATCCACCATTTCCCATTCCTTGATGGCGGTCTTGACTTTCTGAGCCTTGTCCTTTCGGCTAAGAGCGTCAGCTACCACGTTGGCCTTACCGGGATGATACTGTAGCGTGAACTTGTAATCCTCCAAGTATTCCATCCAACGGCGCTGCCTCATGTTCAACTCCTTCTGAGTGAAAAGGTACTTGACGCTTTTGTGGTCAGTAAAGACTTCGAATTGTTCTCCCCACAGATAGTAGCGCCAAGTTTTGAGGGCAAAAACTACTGCAGCCAATTCTAAGTCATGAGTAGGGTAATTCTTCTCATGTGGTCGGAGTTGTCGCGATCTGTAAGCAACAACTTTTCCATTCTGCATCAGCACACAGCCCAAGCCATCCCTCGATGCGTCGCAATAGACGGTATAATCCACGCCTCGCTCGGGGATAATAAGTATCGGTGCACTGGTCAGCCTCTTTTTCAACTCCTGAAAAGATTTTTCACAGGCTTTATTCCAATCCAGCTTCACTCCTTTCTGAGTGAGTCTCGTCATCGGTTTGGCGAGAATCGAGAAGTCTGGTATGAATCTTCGGTAATATCCAGCCAATCCTAGGAAACTTCTGATTTCAAAGACGGAGGTTGGCTGCTTCCAATTTAGCACTGCCTCAACCTTACTTTCGTCCACAGCTATTCCATCCTTGGATACTACGTGACCCAAGAACTTAACCACTTCTAGCCAAAACTCGCATTTACTTGCTTTGGCAAAAAGTTGGCTATCTCGGAGTACTTGTAGCGCTATCCGAAGGTGTCCTACGTGCTCCTCCTTATTGGCGGAGTATATCAAGATGTCATCAATGAACACCACTACAAACTTATCTAAGTAGGGTTGAAAAATCTTGTTCATGAGACACATGAATACTGCCGGAGCGTTTGTCAGCCCAAATGGCATTACAACAAACTCGTAGTGTCCATATCTGGTGCAGAAAGCGGTTTTGGAGATATCCTCATCTCGGATTCTAAGTTGGTGGTAACCTGATCGGAGGTCGATTTTTGAGAAACAGGTCGCTCCTCTCAACTAGTCGAATAGATCATCGATTCTAGGTAAAGGGTATCGATTCTTGACCGTGACTTGGTTTAGCTTCCGATAATCGATGCACAGTCGAAGCGTTCCTTCTTTCTTCTTCACGAACAATGCAGGTGCTCCCCATGGTGACGTGCTCGGTCTGATAAATCCTTTATCCAACAGCTCTTGCAATTGGGTCTTGAGCTCCTTCAACTCTGCGGGGGCCATACGGTATGGTGCCATGGAGATTGGGGCTGTCCCCGGTTGGAGTTCTATAGAGAAGTCTATCTCTCTCTGTGGTGGTAAACCAGGAAGTTCTTCAGGGAAAACATCGGCGTACTCGCAAACGATGTGTGGTAATCCCATATCCATCCTGTCAGTTTCTTCCATTTGGAGACTAGCTAGCCATCCAAACAGTTGATTCTGCCACCTAGATCTCTTCGTCGTTAGACTCGCTACTTATCTATCCCTCTTAAAACGGAAACGAGTTCCATCAGGGGTGTATGCCGTCACCGTCTTTTGATGACTGTCTATGACTGCTCGGTGTGCGGATAGCCAGTCCATTCCCAAGATTACGTCGAAGTCCGCCATGGCAATCACTCTGAGGTCGCAGGTTAAGCATAAATTGGCTACTTCTAATTCGCACCCTCTACACACTAGACTAACAGTTATACTACCCCCCAATGGTGATGCTACTTTCGTACTAGACTTAAGGGGTTCCGTTTCTAGTGCTAGAGCAGTAACGCAGGCAATCGATATAAAAGAATGAGATGCTCCGGAATCAAACAAGGCTTGTACACACGTACTATACAATAGTAGCGTACCTTGGATCACGGAGGGATCCGATTCTTGCTCCTCAGTCTGTAGTGCAAATATGTGCCCTCCAGTGCCATGCTGGGTTCCTATGGGCTGTTTGCCTTGGTTTTGCCCGGTTTGCTGCTGCAGTGGGCCTCCCGAATTCTGCTTCACAGAACCGACTGCTCCAGGGTTTTGAGTCCTTTGAGCTCCAAAGCTTCTAATTCTCTCCCTTAGAGGTTGAGGGCACTCTCGCTTGTAATGGCCTAAGGCCTGACAGTTGAAGCACTGCACTGTCGCCCTGTTTTGGCCACCCTTCTGTGGTACACCGCGTCCTGGTGTAGTAGTCCTCCAAGTTTGGTTGGTTTGGGACGAGGCAAAGGGTTTGGTAGGGTAAGGTCCACGGTTGCTACTGACCGCTTGGTTTCGAATTGGTCCACCGGTATTGCTGGTCGCTTTTCTCCATCGGGTTTTGAAATCGGTCTCCTCACTCTCCAGTCGAAGAGCACACTTCACCACACCAGAGTAGGTGGGAAAGGCTTGTGCTACTACGGCCCTTCGAGCGGTTGTCAGGCCCCACTCAAATCTTCTCGCCTTCTTATCTTCCGTTGCCACGGCGGTTGGGGCATAACGGGACAGCTCCTCGAACTTGGCCGCGTACTGGGTTACGGTCATCGTTCCTTGCTTCAGGTTCATGAATTCTTGCTCCTTGGCTAGGCGAATGGGTGTGGGAAAATATTTGTCAAAAAAAACAAGGTTTCAAATTCGGCAAAGGTCATGGTGGCTATGGCATGGGTTGCCTCCATCAAGTCCCACCAGTAACGGGCTTCTCCCTTTAGTTGGTACGTGGCTAAGGCTACACGATCTCCATCGCGGGTAATCTCCAAGGTGTCCAGGATCACCTTGACTTCTTTCAGCCAGATCTCGGCGATGGTAGGGTTAGTATCTCCATTAAAAGTCGGGGGTCGACGTTTGCAGAATTCGTTCATCGCTCGAGTTCGGTTCATAGGTTCGTCATCGCGGTTAGGGTTTCGACGGTTGGCATTTAAAGCAGCCACAAATGCTTGCATGATTTGGGTTAGGTTGAGGTTTGCGTTTGCGTTAGAGGATTCTCCGGCCTCATATCCTAATCCACTGCGTCGGCTTACCATCTACGAGTAAAAGTTGTGAAAAAGGGAGGTTTAGCCTAATGAACGATGTCGTTTCGAAATTGGTTCTCTTCCTAAGATCGAACGCAATAATTTAAGCAGGACGCAACATTATTCCTTAATATACGGCAAACTTTTCCATAGATAAGCAAGGATTACAACATAAGCATAGAATTCTACTACAACATAAAACACAAAGCAGTTTTTCCTAGTACAAGTTGAAATGATCCTACACAATTCCTACTACATAATTCCTATCACATGGTTTGGTTAGCCTACGAGTGCCACAAGTGCAACTACCACTACCGCGACCTTATTCTAATACTACCATACTACTGACTAGGTGGTGTGAGTCCAAAGTGCTCCCTCAATTGTTCCTTCCACTCCTTTTCCCTCTTTTCGAGCCAATGCTCTCCCTTTCGACGGACCTCCTTGGCCAGCTCCTCCACCTCTTTGAGTCGGTCCTTATTGGTAAGGGGTGTCATCACGACAAACTCATACATTTGGAATCCAGTCTCGGGGTCACATATACCCAAGTGGGGTATAGGGGTAAGGCTCCCGGGTGCTAGTATGGCCTTGTAAAGTACCAGGTCCGCAACAGTGGTCGGGGCAACAGAAGTACGGCTATCCATATCTACAATAAAGAAAAATATATATTAGACTTATGGGTGTGAGAACAATCACGCACAGGTATGCTCGTAAATAGTGATCATAAGCTTAAAAAGAAGTAAACGGTTCTATTTCATCAACGAAACAAGTACATCATAGATGGCTTATATTAGCCCAAATCCTTACTACAATACCAGTCTTACTTATGACATGCCTTTCTAATGGACCTAGAAGACGGATGGAAAGTGGGCCTTGTATGCGCCTATGTCGGTTTCAAAGGGTGGCGGTGGTACATTGCCGGGGTCGATGTTGAAATCTAGGAAGTCCTCTTTCCAAATCTCTATCTCCTCTTCGTTGGGTATTTCTTCATCGTCAGATGGCTCCTCATCGTCAGATGGTAAGTCCGGATTTGGTCCATTCAATAAGTACTGCCAATCGGCTTCGTTCTCGGGTGGGTCATTGAATTCCATGGGTTCTTCTTCGGGGTCTTCTTCGGGATCCTCCTCAGGGTCTTCCTCTATAGGTGGGTTGAGAAATGGTTCTATTTGGACTAGAGTGGGTATTGCGTCTACCTCATCTCCTACCTCAAAATCGGGTTCCGGTAAGACACCGTGTTCATGGTAATAAAGTGTGATGTATGGGAAGGCATGAGGAAAGTAGGGATCGTCCACCAGTTGATTGGTCATGACTCTTAGGGTGTTTGTAAGTTGTTGGACTTCATGCATTAGATCATATTGGTAAGGGTTTGGTTGCTCCATCTACAAGGAAGATTTTAAACCTCAATTAGTAACGTTTTAAGATGGTTTCAATCTAAATAGGAAGTTTCTAAATTTCTAAGTTCCACATTTGATTATTGATTTAAGTCATCATCCAATTGTTCGGGAATTCCCAGCTCAGGGTACTGCCAATTTCCACACCTTGCTTCAATCCAAGGATTGTTTTGACAAAATTCCACCCAATTTGGGACGGTAAACTTAAACTCAATTCACGTTTGTGCAATGGTCAATCTATCTCGTGGTTCTACCCATTCTACCCATGGCCGAGGTTTTGAACCTAAAGCTCTGATACCAAGTTGTAACGCCCCCATTTTCGGGTTCGTTAATTAATCATTTTATTAATAATTCAAACAAAGTCTGGCTCATTATTACATTGTTATTCTCCCAAAGGAGTACATTTTATTCAAAAGGAAGGGAACTAGGGATTCCTAACTACAGCTCCGCCTGCTCTTCCATCCTAGCCAGCTCTTCGGCTCCGAAAGCCTCCACAGTGTACATCTCACCATGTTCGTCTATAAGGTCTGACACATTATACCAGCATCAATCGCCACCAATATAATATGTCAGGGTCACCAAAGGCAACACCGTGAGCTTACAAAGCTCAGTAGATAAACCGTACCCACTAATCCTTACTTATAACCAGAAATTCACATAGATAATTACACATGCTCATTCTTTGAAGTAATTCAAGCAATAACACATCCGCATTCGCTATCTTTCTAACGTTGGTGTCATGTCTTTTCGTGTTTCTCCTACGCGACTCATCGTAGACCGTGTCATCATTTTTCCACTTCATTAACACTTCCAAAGTTCATTTGAAAAATCACATTTTTAACACACGCACACCACACAATGGGCAAGTCCGGCCACATTGAGGTTTTTAAAACACACACAGGCTCACAATGGTTCCGCCGTCACAGATATCCATTGGAACACACCCAACCTCGATTCCGCCGTTCCGGGTTCTCGAGTATCTTCACAATGGTTCCGCCGTCCCGGGTTCCCATTGGCACACATTAGCATTGGCTCCTCTCCATGGATAACCAAGCCACACACCCAACCTCGATTCCGCCGTTCCGGGTTCTCGAGTATCCTCACAATGTTCCGCCATCCCGGGTTCCCATTGGCACACACACACACACACACATAATGACTCCCAAAAATGGTCATTATGTAATTTCAAAAATATTTTACCAAGACCATGCCTTTAAACGCACCCTAGGTGTCATGTTTCTATTGTTCTTTGATTTTCGTGTCTCGTTATCATGCATAGACTCCGCGGTAGGACTTTCATAGAAATCTTGAAACTAAACTAGCAAGATCATCCAACTCTATTTCATATAGCATGCTCAATTATTCGTAAAGCATAACGTCACATGTGCGGACGCCTTTGGAGTGATAATCACTTATGCCTTACTTAAAAACAACCACAAGTAATGCAAGTAAGCACATAACAAGCCTAGTTTATCTAAACGGTCGAAATACGATTTCTTAAAGTTAAGCCACAACGTTAACCTTCAAAGTTTATTCTTTCTTTCAAGATGTTCAAAACAGCATATGTTTATTGAATTGTAATGCATATATCAGAATAGTGTCGATAAGGATTCTATGTTTTCGCGAGAGGTGTCGATTAGAAAATCTATGTGGACATGCCTTTATCTTTACTCTAATCAATTTGAGTCACGTATACGATATGCTACACTTAGAGTAAAATCTATCTACATATTCTTAGCCTACTTTAAAGTAAACTTTATATTTGGATAAGTAGTAAAGATTATCTACATTTCAAAAGTAAACACATTTCTAATTATAATTAAGGGAAGTAGATATGGAAATCTACCGTTATTCTTGGCGGTAGAGATGAATATGGAAAGTACGTCGATAGTTGGACGGAGTAACGTCTAGGAATGGCTTCCGTTAGCTTCAAAAGAGAATGGTTTCTCTCGAAACTAAATCGTGACCTACGGTACTTGACTTTTTGGATCGAAAGGGTGGTCGAGCAGTGGGTTAGTGGCGGCTTAGGATGAGTTTCTCAAGAACAAGGAAGAACACTCAAGAACAAGCAAGAATACAAAGCTTTCTAGAGAGAAGTTGGAGCAAAGAAAGGTGTGAGTTCAAATGGGAGAAATGGTTGCTATTTATAGGCAAAACTTTGACTCCCTCTCCTCCAACATGGCCGGCCCTCTCTCTCTCTCCAATCCCAAAGATTTCTTCCAAATCTAGTCATATCCTAGGCTATGAAAGGCTACCAAGATCTTCTCCTTTCTTTATTTCCATTCTAGGACAAAATCTATATTATTCTATGGGGTTTTTGTCTAGTCTAGTACCTTAAAGAGTTAGAATACTAGATATGGTTGTCCTAGTTAAACATGTGCAAGAAAAACCCTAGATTTTGGTGGTACAAAGTGATGTAGGAAGATTGGTCAAGATTGGTGCAAGATTTGGATGGTACACTAGCACACATCACACTCTCCCTCTCTCCCTCTCATCCGGCCTCTCTCTCTCCCTCCATCTCTCTCTCGGCCTCTCTCTCCCTCTCTCTCTCTCTCTCTCTTGGTACAAAGTACATACATATATATATATATATGTTTACAAGGACAAAGATTTGAAAGAGTAAGGATTGGATGGTAAGTTTGTAGGAGATTTTGTAGGCAATATCTAGTACCCTAAATCTATCTCACATCATCCTATCTTCTTCCTTCATTTAGCACATGCACCTATGTCTAGATAAATCTAAGAATTGATGGAAGAAAGAACAAGGAAGTACACCATATCTTGCTCTCTCTCTCCCTCCTATCTCTCTCTCTCTCGGCCTCCTCTCTCTCGGCAATCTCTCTCTCTCCCTCTTTCTCCTTCTCTTGTACTTATATATACATATATAGGTGAAAGACTATAAGTACTTCTAGTACCTTAATGATTTACTAGATTTCTAGGTCAAGATTTCCTAATAAACTAAGTTAATAGGCACATGTTTGCTCATTAAATATAACCTAGAATTTTAGGATGACATATGCCTAGTTTAATACTTAATTGAATTAGACACATGTTGGTTATAAACTAATAAGTTCTAGGTACGTAGCTAGGCTTCAAAGATTTGATCAAGAGTACAACATATCTTGATTTTTCTCTCTCCTATCTCTCCCTCTCTCTCGGCTATCTCTCTCTCTCTTTCTCGGCTTCTCTCTCTCTCTCTCCCGAATTCTCTTTCTCTCTCTCTCTCCCTCTCTCTCCCTTGTACTACAATCATATATTAATATAGATACATATCATCAATTAGATTTTGGAAGTACAAGGTTAATAATAAACTAAAGGGTTTTTGAAAGAATAAGATTTTCCCATTTAATAATGAATTTGACACATGTTTTCTATCTCTATATTAAATTGGGGAGTTGTACTAGTACCCTATTATAATATACATATAAGTACTAGAGAATCTAGTCAAAATTTTATAATATAAAGCTCCGATTTGACACATGACTCCTTATAATACAATATTTGTACTCAGAGAATCCTAGGACCCAATATTATATTAGATACTCTTCCAATTCTTTAATGGGAGAATCCCATGGGATTCTAGTCATTGATTTAACTATAATATAATAGTACTAGTCCTATTATCCAATGGATAATAATTCTACTAACAATTATGGACCAATGGACAAAGGTCAACGGTTGACTTTTTGGTCAAAGGGTTCAAAAGGGTCAAAAGGTTCAAATGGTTCGAGGAAGATCAATGATTAAATTAGATTATCCCCAAGGATTAGGTTAGAAGCTAACTAGGCTCGCTAAGTAGGATTTCAAGTCGAAAGGATAGCCTAGGCTTACGCTTGACAATTAGGAAAAAGGTCTAACTCGCTTGTCTTTAGAAAATGATCTTATTGACGAATCTAATCAGGACGGACTATGGAAGCTTATACAGTATTTATCTACTCACTAAAACGATTATTGAATAACAACGAGATTTTTATTTTCTGAAAATCGGGGTTGTTACACTACTAAGTGAGATGTCTTCAACAAACGCTCCACGAAAGTCTGTCCATAGTCGATTGGGTGTTTCGAGCAGTCCCATCAAGAAGGTTTCAAAACGGAGGACTACTTTTTTGTCAGAAGATACCCTCTCGCATGAAGTGCAGAACTACTCTCGTTGTGGCAATTGATGATGCATTGCTAAGAGTAAAGCAACAAACTATGGTGCTGTCCAAAGTGCCTTCTAAGGAATTGGATCGTTGTCTCGATGAAGAGTCCGCCACTTCCTCCTTCCATATCACGACAACTTGTAATGAAATTCAAGTAGAAGAAGATGTTGAAGATGCTCCACCAGAGTTAGAAGAAAGAGTGAGGTCCACTATCGACAACCTAAAGGAGATCAATTTAGGGATTGAAGATGACCCACGACCAACTTACATCAGCGCTTTGCTCAAACCTGAAGAAGAATTGTTAAGCATAAGTGGTTACCACTCCAAAGGTGTCCGTCCATGTGGCACTATGCTAAATTTTATGTGATTAATTAAGGAGCATGATGATGTGATAAAGTGAGCATGCTATTTAATATAGAGTTGGACGATCTTGCTAGTTTAGTTTCAAGATTACTTAAAATGTGAAAAGAACCACCGCGGAGTCATGGCAAGTGAACGAGACACAAAGAAACCGAGAAAGTAGAAACATGGCACCTAGGGTGTGGATAAATGAAATAATTAGTCTTGGATAAAATATTTTTGAAACTACATTGTGGCCGGACGTGGTAGTCCAATGTGAGTATGTTTTTGAAAACCGTAATGAGGCCGGACTTGGTAGCCCATTGTGAAGATTCCCAATGGGACCGGACGTGGTAGTTTCATTGGTAGTATGGCTTGGTTATCCGTGGAGAGGGGCCAAAGCAAGTTTGGGAAGAAGAAAATGTGTTTTGAAAACCATGTTATGGCCGGACTTGGTAGCCATCGTGTGTGTTGCTAATGAAGCCGGACTTGGTAGCCTCGTTAGTAACAATTGTTGATAAACCTTAGCAATATTGACTTGGTAAGTAATAGTGAAAAGGATGACACGGTCCACGAATCGTTGCGTAGGAGGAACTCAAGAAAAGGCATGACACCAACGTTAGTAAGTTAGTGAATGTGGATGTGTTATTGCTAATTATGTTTTTAAATGAGCATGTATAAATTGTTTACATTCCCTGCCTGTTTTAAGTTAAGGGTTAGTGGGTATGGTTTATTCTATTGAGCCTTGTAGCTCACGGTGTTACCTTTTTGGTGACCCTGGCATATTATACTGGGGGCGACGCTGGTATAATATGTCAGAGTTAATTGATGAGCAAGGCGAACAGTACACATTGGAGGCTTTCGGAGCCGAGGAGCTTGCTAGGATGGAGGAAGAAGCGGAGTAATAAGAATGCCTTAGAATTTCCCATCCTCGTGTAATAAAAAGTACTCTAGTAGGATCTATGTTGTAATAATGAGCTTGACTCTTTGTCTTTTAAATTCAATAAAAATGTTTAAATAACGTACCCGAAAATGGGGGCGTTACAGAAATAGTACTAAACGACGTCGTTTTAGGAGGGAGCGAAAAAATTACGCGCGATCGTGGTAATATTGGCGCCCATGACGAAACTAAAAACGGCATTTGCTGCAATAATGCCGTTTTTGAGTAATTTTTACCGGCATTTTATAACTAATGCCGTTTAAAGATAATATTTTCCGGCATTACTCTTAATGCCGGGAATAACTAGTATTAACGGCATTTTAACACATGCCGGTAAGAAAAATGCCGTTAATGCCACATTTTCTTGTAGTGTAGGAGAGAGAGAGAGAGAAAGATATGGAGTACAATCTTGGTCTTTCTTCCACCAAACTCCATTGTATATTCATCCTAAGTACAAGTACTAGTGAAAGAAGTGAGATATGGAAAATATGGAGAGATTGGAAGTACAAGATTGTCTTACAACCTTACAAACCAAATCCTTACTCTTTCTAGTCAACCACCAACCATTGTCCTTTCATGCTTATGTGTACATTGCACTAAGAAAGAGAGAGAGGGAGAGAGAGGCCGAGAGAGATAGGGAGAGGCCGGATGAGGGAGAGAGAGGGAAGGTGATGTGTGCAAGAGTACTCTCCAAATCTAGTCCACCCTTGTTGGCCATCCTTGTACACAATCCAAGTACAACCAAAAAATCTAGTCTTTCTTACTCTTTCATATCTAAGGACAACCATATCTAGATTTCTTACTCTTTCAAGTACTAGACAAGACAAAAACCCCAATAGAATAACCTAGATTTGTCCTAGATTGGAAGAAAAATCTTTGAAAACTTTCCACCTATGTACTTCTGTACATTAGGAGAGAGAGAGAGAGAGAGAGAGATTTCGGATGAGAGGAGAGGGAGAGAGTGATGTGTGTGCTTGTGTACTCACACAACCTAGTCACATCTTTGGCCAATATCTTGCCAAATCAAATCCAAAGTACCAAATCTAGTCAAGCAAACCCTTACCCGTTGGGTAATAAATGTTAGGAGAACTTTTATTCCTTAGATATAAGAAAACCTAGATCTTCTAAGTACACTAGTAAATATATAAGTACTAGTACTCTTGATTTTAGTCAAGATCTTTAGCCATCATCCTACCTCATCCAAGTACCATCAAATCTAGTCAAACTATTATCCATTGGACCACAAATGTTAGGGGAAAAATTGTCTCTTGGATAATAGACCAACCTTTGGCCTATAAATAGCAAGCTCACCCAAGCTTAAACTCATACCTTCACTTCTTGCTCCAACTTCTCTCTAGAAACCATTTCTGTTTTTCCAGACAGCTTACTGCCCTTCACAAAACCTCAATATTCTCCTGCTTAAAGTAGTCCTTAGGACCAACTCCCTCCGGGAAAGTTGTAGAGTACTTCAAGAGCTTCAAATTAGACCCAAGAACCACCCTAATCGGTCAAGAAACGACAAAGATATCGACATCCGAAGTTCAGCAAAAATTCGGATTTCCAGATTCCAGACAGCTTACTGTCTCCCCCTTTATCACCATATTCCTCCTACCTAAAGTAGTTTCTAGGATCAACTTCCTTCACAAAAGTGGTAGAGCACTTCTAGAGCTTCGATGTCAACTCAAGAACGATCATATTCGGCCAAATATTGATCAAGTTACTGCCATCCGAAGTTCGGTCCAGATTCGTGAGTTTCACCGCCCGTAGAATTTTCCAACTAGCTTATTCGGCCCCGACTAGTTTCGGATCAAGGTAGGATTTTCCTACACCTCCTAAACTCTAAGTATACGTAGAAATATCAATAAACATATGTTGTTTTGAACTTTAAAAAGAAGCATGAGTTTTTGAAAGATAACGTTCCTAGATTAGCTTTAATTATTCGTAATTGGTCCTAGAATGATTATGAGCATGATTATGTGATTACTTGTCTACTTGTTGCTGATTAAGCATAAGTGGTTACCACTCCAAAGGTGTTTGTCCATGTGGCACTATGCTTAACTTTGTGTGATTAAATGTTGAGTATGATGATGTGATAAAGTGAGCATGCTATTTAATATAGAGTTGAATGATCTTGCTAGTTTAGTTTCAAGATTACTTAAAATGTGAAAAGAACTACCGCGAAGTCATGGCATGCAAACGAGATACAAAAACCGAGAAAGTAGAAACATGACACCTAGGGTGTGGTTGATATGGATAAAAATATTTTTGAAACTACATAATGGCCGGACTCATTGTGTGGATATGAAAACCTGCGTTGTGGCCGGACTCGGTAGCCCTTTGTATGGACTTGCGAAAACCGCAATGTGGCCGGACTTGGTAGCCCATTGCGAAGATTTCCAACGGGGCCGGACGTGGTAGTCTCATGTGGTAATATGGCTTGGTTATCCGCGGAGAGGAGCCAATGCAAGATTTGAATGGATTGTGAAAACCGCGGTGTGGCCGGACTTGGTAGCCTATCGTGTGTGTTGCTAATGGAGCCGGACTTGGTAGCCTCATTAGTAGCAATTTGTTAATGAAACTTTGGAAATGTGGATTTGGTAAAGGTGAAAAGGATGACACGGTCTAGGACGAGTCGCGTAGGAGAAACACGAAAAGGCATGACACCAACGTTAGAAAGATAGCGAATGTGGATGTTGTAGGGAGGTATTGCCGAACAGGTGCAAATAGTAGCCGAACACGTGGTGTTCTAGATCCGTGTAATGAGGAGAGTGATATGGGATTCCGTATAAGATGAACGGCGGCGGAAAGGTCCGGTGCATCCAGAGGGCACCAGATTAAATTGTCTGTTCGGCTGAAAGGGACTAACGACATGAGAAGTCGTTAGTTGGTACAGCCTGTTCGGCCAAGAGGCGCCAATGACATAGAAAATCATCCGGTTGTTCTGTCTGTTCGGTAGGAGCATATGCCGAACAGATAGAGTTACTTGATGAAACATTGTCTTAAGAAATAAGGCAATAGGGGTGTCCTGTAAGACGGACCCGATATACGGTAAAGATAAGTCAAGAGACAGTCCTACTAAGGGATGAGTTCTATGGATAGAAGAGACCCTATGAGGAAGGGATCTCAGTTGATTGGGTAAGAGATTCCCAGAAGAGCCAGGTTTCCTGTACGAGACAGGAGGCCTGGGACGAGAAGGATGCTTGGAAAGCAAGCATGCTCATATCTATAAATACGAGGTAAACCTAGAGGAAAAAGGTACGCAATAAGTTGCATTCATTCCACACTTCCTATTGATTTTTAGGGTTTTGAGACAGTACGTGATAATAACTTAGGCATCGGAGGGCCTTTGCCACGAGAGGCAAAGGTGCGCTCACCCCTTGTCTGTTTTACAGGTTAGGGTTCAGGCGAAGGTATTAGGGTTCCGATTGGGCAGCACGTGAAGGAAGGAGATTCAGTACTGTTTTAGGTACTATCTATTTTTCTCCACCTACAATTGGCGCCGTCTGTGGGAAACGAAAGAGTTCCCTTTTGAAATACGACCATGGTGGAGGTAGATCCAGTCACACCGATCAATGACAAAAACCAGGCTGGTGGCGGAGGGGATAAGTCCCCACCAGGTGCTCCGAGAAAGCCAACTAGCGGACATGATAAGAGGACCACGAGCAGGGATCCTCTTGCCATCCATGACAACTCCAAGAACAAGGAGGGCAAAACGGCCACAACCTCCACGCGAAGGAGCAAATCCCATCACAGAGGAGAATCGGTTGCACATTCAAAAAGTGTGCACAGCAACGAGGATATCCTCGATAAAAAGAGGCAGGAAGTCGAGGAATATGCTCGACTAATACGGAAGAGGGAACACGAGATCCGAGAGTTAGAGCGAATCCGTGAACATCCCGAGGATTCTGGGTTAGCAGAAAGGGGGTCCAAGGGAGATGGGTTGGTCATGGTGCGGTACACAAAGGCTCCTTCACGAAGAAGGAGGAGCAGATCCAGAACCCCCACTCCTCCCAAAAAGAGAGCTTCTTCACGAAAAAGAAGAAGCAGGAGTCCAAGCAAGCAAAGGACTCCCCCACGTTACAGAAGCAGGAGCAGAAGCTCCTCACCCGAGGAGGGCATAAGAAAACACCCCAGAGACAGGTATGAGAGACCTGCTAGTGATTGGAACAGGGCAGTAACCCACGAATCCAAGAAGCGAGAGGATGGGTCTATGACTGCACGAGAAGCAGCAAGGCGGGCCCTAAGTAATATAGCAGCGTCACCCTTTTCAAAAAGGCTACAGGATGCGCGTCTGCCGAGCAGAGTGAAGCACGGGTCGTTCGTGCTTTACGAGACAAATGCAGATCCCGTTGCTCATGTGCAACATTACCAACAGGCAATGTTCATGCATGATGGAGATGATGCCATCATGTGCAAGATGTTCCCTTCAAGCTTGGGAAAGGTGGCTTTATCATGGTTTCATAAGTTGGAACCACGTTCCATAAGAGGATGGACACAGTTAGCAGAAGAGTTCACTGCTCGGTTCTTAACCAGTAGAAAGGCTCCCAAGACGTTCGAAAGTCTCTCAATGATGAAGCAGGAGGATGGCGAGCCGATCAGAGATTATGCAAAGAAATACTGGGAGACCTTTAACGAGATAGACAGTTGCAGTGAGGAATATGCTATTGCAACCTTCAAAACTGGCTTGCCTGTTCGGGGAGAGTTACGCCGGTCATTGAATAAGCATCCTGTGTCATCGCTGGCCAGGCTAATGGAGTGTATCGAACAACACGCAAGGATGGAGGATGACATACTCCGGGAGGAAGGCAGAGCTATTGCCGAACAGCCAAAAACTCCAGCAAAGAAGTTTGATAAGCCGGAACCCAAGACCTATAGGAAAGAGTACGGGCAGGCTAAGAAAGAGCCTTACAAGGAAAAACAGGCGCCTGATCCAAAGTCGTTCTTTTCGATAACCACGGTTTGGAAAGAGCCAATTTACAGGATTCTTTATCGAATAAAGAATCAGCCTTTCTTCAAATGGCCCCCAAGTCTAGGTGGAGATAAGGAGGCAAAACGTGCTACGAATCAGCACTGCAGTTACCACAAGGATTGGGGTCATATGACAGAGGATTGTGAGATGTACAAGAAACATCTCGATGATTTGGTCTCTCGTGGTTACCTTAAGGAATTTATTCAGGACGATCCCAAAGATAAAGGGAAAGCAATGGAGTTGGATTACGAGCAGAATCCTAGGGGGGTAATCCATATGATACATGGATTGGCCACACCTTATACGAGGAATGAGGTGAGATTGATGCAGAGGCAGGTCAAGCATGACCAGTATGTTATGCGAGTGGGAAACAAGAGGGGGCGAGAGAATGATATGCCCAATGAAGCTATAGTCTTTACAGATGAAGATCTGAAAGAGGTCCAGGTGCCCCACAACGATGCATTAGTCATAACCCTACGAATTGGGGAGTATGACATTGAGAGAATCCTGGTAGATTCTGGGAGCTGTACAGAGGTATTGTATTATGATGCATTCAAGAAGTTGGGGCTGAAGCAGACAGATTTGGAACAATCTATTACGCCTTTGGTAGGATTTGGTGCAAGTGCAGTATGGCCCCTTGGAAAGGTGACAGTGCCCGTTCGGGCAGGAACAGTGGTCCTGAGAACGGATTTTTTAGTTGTAGATGTACCATCCTCCTATAATGCAATCATAGGAAGGACTTGGTTACACAAGATGAGAGCTGTTTCTTCCACCTATCACCAGATGGTGAAATTCCCAGGATCCCACGGGATCGAAAAGATAAAAGGGAACCAAAAATCAGCACAACAATGCTTGATTTCAATCATCAAGAAAGTTCCGAAGGCCCATCAAGTTCATACAGTAGAGGCAGATCAACCAACTGTTGAAGATGTTGGAAGAAATCCAACAGACAAAGTAGTGGAAGGCCTAAAGAAAATACAGATCAACGAAACTGATCCCGAAAGGTATTTTTTGATTGGAGAAACACTACCGGATGAGGAAGAGTCCGAATTAATAAGTTTTTTAAAAGAACATGTGGATGTGTTTGCATGGGTACCAGAGGAGATGCCTGGGGTGGATGCAGATGTGATCTGTCACCACCTAAATGTCGACCCACAGCATAAGCCCGTTATTCAGAAGAAAAGAAGGGCAGCAGTACAGCATGTTGACGCTGTTATTGAAGAAGTGGATCGTTTGCTAGAGGCTAAAGCAATACGAGAGGTCTATTACCCAGAGTGGCTGTCCAATACTGTAGTTGTAAAGAAGAAGAATGGGAAGTGGCGTGTCTGTGTAGACTTCACAGACTTGAATAAAGCTTGTCCTAAAGATAGCTTCCCTCTCCCAAGGATTGATCAATTGGTTGACGCCACTGCTGGGTATGAACGAATGAGTTTCCTCGACGCATATCGAGGATACCATCAGATTGCCATGTTTGGACCTGATCAGGAGAAGACTTCTTTCATTACACCACGAGGGTTGTACTGCTACAGCGTTATGCCTTTTGGGCTAAGAAATGCAGGGGCAACTTACCAAAGGCTGGCCACAATCATGTTCAGGAAGCTTCTTGGCCAGACTATGGAGGTATACATAGAAGATATGGTAGTCAAGAGCAGAACCAGGCAGGGGCACATTCAGGACTTGAAAGAAGCCTTTGGAATTCTGAGGAAGTACAAGTTGAAACTCAACGCCTCGAAATGTGCGTTTGGAGTTGGCTCTGGGAAATTCCTGGGCCACCTAGTGACTCTGAGAGGAATCGAGGCAAATCCTGATCAGATAACAGCCTTACAAAAGCTTCAAAGTCCTAAAACTACGAAAGAAGTCCAGAGGCTGACAGGGATGGCTGCGGCCCTAAACAGGTTCATCAGCCGTTCAAGTGACAAATGTAGGCCCTTCTTCCAGTTGCTCAAGAAAAGAGAGGGATTCGAATGGGGAGCAGAATGTGAGCAGGCATTCCAAGACTTGAAAAAGTATTTGGCTCAAGCTCCCCTCCTGTCAACTCCAGATCCAGGTGAGATTTTGGTTTTGTATCTAGCAGTTTCTGAACATGCTGTAAGTGCAGTTCTGTTAAGGGACAAGGGACCCGAACAGATCCCGGTTTATTATGTTAGTAAAACACTTCTAGATGCAGAGACGAGGTATCTGCCCCTTGAGAAACTAGTCCTTGCGTTAAGGACAGCAACACGAAAGCTGCCCCATTATTTCCAAAGCCACAAAGTTGTGGTTTATACTGAGTTTCCCTTAAGATCACTGCTACGAAAGGCAGATTTCTCTGGACGGATCTCAACTTGGTCTGTTGAGTTAAGTCAGTATGATATTGACTATCAGCCGCGCACCGCGATCAAAGGCCAGGTGTTGGCTGATTTTGTGGCAGAATTTTCACCAACTGTAGCACCTCAGCCTCCTACGAGACAGGAGCAAAAGGTTGAACCTTCAAGAAGAAAGGGTAAGGCACCTGCCGAACAGGACCCTTTGGAATGGAAACTATTTGTTGATGGATCTGCCTGTAACACTGGTTCAGGCATTGGAATTGTTTTGTTCCCTCCCGGAGGGGTTATGATTGAGCAATCTGTTCGGCTAGGATTCAGTGCATCGAATAATGTAGCAGAGTACGAGGCTCTCCTGGTAGGATTGAACAGTGCAAAAACTCTGAAGGTTAAAAGAATCAGAGTTTATTGTGATTCACAATTGGTCGTAAACCAACTGTCCGGCGAGTATGAAGCTCGAAATGAGAAGATGGCAGCCTACGTGGAGGCAGCCAAAAGTCTACTTAATACCTTCGAAAGGGTGTGTATAGAACAGATAAGCTCCGGACAGAATTCTCATGCAGATTCCTTGGCTTGGCTGGCTGCAGCTGTCCCAACTGAGCTCAAGCGAAAGGTAGCAGTTGACTACTTGGCCGAGCCGAGCATCGGAAGAAGTATGGACTTGATCCTGGACGTGAACCAAGGACCAAGTTGGATGGATCCAATTGTAGAGTTCTTACGAGATGAAACTCTCCCTACGGACAAAAAGGAGGCACACAAGATAAAAACCAAGTCTGCAAGGTTTTGGCTATCCCCCGAGGGAAAGCTATATAAGAAGTCCTTCACTGGGCCATATTTGCTTTGTGTGCACCCTGAGATGGTCCAAAAATTCCTCCATGAAATCCACGAAGGAACATGTGGAAGCCATGCTGGGGGCAGATCCATTGCCCACCGAGCAATCTCCCAAGGGTATTGGTGGCCACATATGCAGGAAGATGCCAAGGTCTATGTTAAAATTTGTGAGAAGTGTCAGAAGTTCTCACCCATGATAAAGACACCAGCCGAAGATCTGGTACCATTAACTAGCCCTTGGCCATTTGCCCAATGGGGAATGGACATCGTGGGTCCACTGCATAAAGCAACAGGAAATCGAAAGTTCTTGTTGGTAGCCACTGATTACTTTACCAAGTGGATTGAGGCAGAACCTTTGGCCAAAATCACTGAACCTATGATAGAAAGGTTTGTATGGAAGAGCATTATCACTCGATTTGGGGTCCCTTATTCTTTGATCACAGATAATGGGGCACAGTTCCAGAAAAAGTTCAAAACTTTTTGTTCTCAATATGGGATAAGGAACTATTACTCAACCCCTGCCTACCCTCAGAGCAATGGGCAAGCAGAAGCTTCCAACAAAACAATTCTTGATGGAATCAAGAAGAGGCTGGACAAGGCAAAAGGCAAATGGCCTGATGAACTGCCCCTGGTCCTGTGGGCCCACCGAACAACACCTAGGAGATCTACGGGAGAGACCCCCTATTCGTTGGCATATGGTACAGAAGCAGTTATACCCCTAGAAGTTGGACTTCCAACCAATAGGACTGCGTTGGTTGAAAGTGGGGGTAATGACAGGGCTCTAGAAATTGCGCTTGATCTGGCCGAAGAGAGGAGGGAGAGGGCTTTGATCCATTTGGCCTCATACCAAGAACAGCTAATGAAAGGCTACAATAAACATGTCCACCCCCGAGAATTTGGCATTGGAGACCTTGTGCTACGAAAAGTACTCGGTAATACCAAAGTAGCTAATGAAGGAAAGCTGGGAGCAAATTGGGAAGGACCATATCGAGTAACAGAAATTGTGGGCATTGGGGCTTATAGGTTGGCTGACCTGGACGGGAACCCGGTACCAAGGCCTTGGAATGTCCACAATTTGAGAAAGTTCTTTGTTTAGAAGACTTTTTGTTTTTTAAATTCTGTTTTAGGATTATGTTATTGTGTGGGAATTACGAAGACAATTCCTTTGTTTTTTAAATTCTGTTTTAGGATTATGTTATTGTGTGGGAATTACGAAGACAATTCCTTTGTTTTTTAAATTCTGTTTTAAAGATTATGTTATTTTATGGGGATTACGAAGAAAATTCCTCTATTTATTAGTTGTAAGGAGTACGCGTAACGACTCCTTAAGTTTGAGAAATAAAAGAAATAATTTTTGTGAAAATTTGTTTCTTCTAAGTATATACGTCCTTTCTTGACTTATGAATACGAATAACGATCAAGTTAACCATCCTTCGTATTGGGGAGCAGGTAATTGGCATGAACGCCTTAGAACGCACGAAAATACGTGATAAATATATCTGTATAAAAAGTTAGATTATTTGAGTACGAAATACTTGTTTGCACGAATTGTTAAAGTACGAGAAACTTAAACAGAGTACGAAATACTTGTTTGCACTGCTAAGTACGATAAAAACTTAACAGGACGGCTGAGTACGAGAAACTTAAAAGTACGAGATACTTGTTTACATTAAAATATCCTAGTACGAAAAACTAGAACAGGTACGTAATACCTTACAGCATACAAAAGAACATTGTATGAAAAAACCAATAAGTACGAGAAACTTAACCAATCAATAAGTACGAGAAACTTAACCAATTTTTTAAGTACGAAAAACTTAAAATTCCCTATTTTCTGCTAAGTATGAAAAGACTTAGAAGCAATAGCTAAGTATGAGTACACTTAGAAATCTGTCCAAGTACGTAACACTTGGGGAACATACGCAAATATGCAGAACAGACTTAGAAACATTCCTAAGTAAGAAATAACTGGGATGCACACTTGATAGGCATATCAAAAAACTAAGTATGAAAGACTTAGCATAAAAACGCTTGGCCACGAAGGGCCCCTGCAAAATCAAAGCCACGAAGGGCCGGGCAAACCAATGTACTGCCACGAAGGGCCAAAATACCTGTGTTAAAAGTATTTAAGAATACTGATGCCACGCAGGGCTGAAGATCATGGTCACGCAGGACCAGCAAAGTGTTTTAGACAAATGGGCTAAAGACTTACCAAGTTAGTCCAGGTTCTGGACCTCAGGGGTAGTATTGCTCGGAACCGCAGTAACATTGCCGTCTCTGGCTGGTTGCTCCTCCAGGTTCACGGTTTCAGTAGTTGCTCCTCCAGTAGATGATTGCTCGGGATTTCTTTCCTGAGATTCTGATTGAGCACCCTGGGACTCCATCTGAATCTCTTCATCAGCGTCAGCGAAATCATCAATCTGCTCCTCGATATCATCAACAGCAGGTTCCTCAGGATCGAGAGGTTGCTAGAGACGTTTGCTGGGCAAATCATTTTCTATCCAGAGTCTACAATCATCAGGAGCTCCCACCTTTGTAAGGCATGTCTCCCAGCACACGCCCCAAATTTGGTCCTGAATGCCAGGCATCTGCTCCACATAGCTTGCTGTGGCGGCATCAAACCCTTTCTTGAAACCATCTTCATGAGCTGCCTTTTTTGTACTGTCAATTTCGGACAGCGCCTGGCGAAGGTTTTCCTCAGCAGCATCCAGCTTCACCTTTGTACCATCCGCTTCCAGTTTAGCTTTATCTCTCTCTCTCTCCAGCCTTGTGACTGATCGGATCAGACTGGTGTTTTCATTCATCAGCCTGTTCCTTTTAGCCTCGGTCTCTTGAAGCCTCTGGCCCATTGTAACCATCTTTTGAATAAACTGGAAAGAACGACAGGAAACTCAATTTATAGTTAGACATCCTTGGAACTACCAAAACGAATGTGGGATGAAAGGCTGGAGTAACAACTTGGGATTACCTTGATTCCACTGACGAGTCCAGTGGATATAAGCCGTTCAGAAGAATTGGAAGACTCTTTTTGCATGTCGATAGGCAGCAGCAAACCTTGTGCAAGGGCCAGTGCAATCTCAGAAGAACTTGCACTGTCCCCAACATTTATTGGCCGGTCACCCCTAGTGAATTGAGGGGCCCAGGCATCGTGGATCACTTGAGTAACAGGGGCAGGTGGCCCCAGATTTGCATCAGCAGCAGCTTGTGAATCTGAGGCCCCGGTTTGCTGATGCCTTGGGCGTTTGTCCCGGTGGGCATCAGCAACCTCAATAGAATTGTCCTGTTCCCGAGGAGAAGAGGAGGACCGTGTATTAGGGCCCCTAGAGCGACGGGGTGGTGGGGGAGCCTGGCCAGTGGACGCCGCTCTGCCCGGGGCACCACGCCCCCGAGGTGAGATTGTGAGAAGGGTACTGAGGTTCAAAGGTTGGTGAGACATGGTACCTGAATCTGGAGGGGATGGAGAATATCCTGGAGAGGACGATTGACTTGTATGTTGTTGGGGAGCTGATTGTTCGGGTTGTTCCTAGATGGCCTCTTGTCGACGAGAGGACCTCCTAAGAATCAGGCGGGGTAAAGGGATTCCCTCGGAGATTGGAACTTCTCCTGACTGTCCGGCGATTGTTATGACGGTACTTGGTCTTGAACCTCTCACTTGGGGAGCAGTCGAAGTCGAGGCACCGCTGTTACTTGGGTGAGCAAGTCTTCTGTCTATAAAACCCTTGTAAGCTGGATCATAGCCGAGTAGAACATTTGCATCGCGTCCTCGTCCAACT
This sequence comes from Rhododendron henanense subsp. lingbaoense, assembly GCA_020567845.1. Lineage (NCBI taxonomy): Eukaryota > Viridiplantae > Streptophyta > Magnoliopsida > Ericales > Ericaceae > Rhododendron > Rhododendron henanense. Next base: position 5,459,481 of record CM036315.1, read on the forward strand.
GTTCGTGTACCTGGCACCCCTTTATATCTCAGAACTGTGTTGATCCCCCCTTCTCGGATGTAGCTTGGCTCCCTTCTTGGGCGTCTATTGGCGTTTTCAGCTGAAACAACAAAAAGTGGAACTCTCAGTGAGAGACTTCGATATGAAAGAAAAGGTGACTAAAACTTAAAAAGAACAGAAAGCAGAGGCGTACGTGGGAAGCCCCATTCGTGGGGGACGTGGACACCCACCACCTGGCCATCTGGACCCATGGGCTCGAAAGCTCCAGTAACGTAGAGGAAGTCCATCTCATGGTCCCGAGCAGAGTCTGGTAGGTTAAGCACGAAACGCTTCTCTGCCTTTCTCACTTTAAGGTAGTAAGTATTGTATTCTCGATTCAATACAATGCTATACCACCACTGGATATCCCAGATTCCTAAATTGGTCCCCAATATTTTGTTCAAAGCTACAACCCCCATTACTAATCTGAAAAAATTAGTAGATACTTGCATGGGATTGAGTCGATACCAGTTAAGAGTTCGACGAAGTAGTGGGTCGAGGGGGAAACGAACTCCACCCTCGACGACAGCCACGATTGGGATACACGTTCTATCCCATTTACAGGCATTTCTAATCGCGCCTAGAGGGGCGAGTTCTAAACCAACAGTTTCTGGTATGTTATATTTAGTCCTAAATGCCGCCATTGCAGCAGGTGTCTCGCAAAGTTTTCTGAATTTTCCTGGCTTAATGCCGCTGTCAGCTTCATCCGCCATGGATGAACTGGAGGAATACTAAAACTGAAGTCTGAGAATAAGGGCGAAAAACCCTAAATGAGGAGAGAACTGGGAACGAGAATCTCAGAGTAAAAACGAAAACAGAGTGGAAATGAGAGTCTTACAAAGGATTTGTGAAGATTTCCTGAGATGGATTCGAGTTTGCAGACGGCGGCGATGGCGGACTGAAGATGAACAGTTGCGATTGGTTTTAGAGAGAGAAAGGGCTGAGATTGGAAGGTTTTGTGTGAAAAAATCCAAAACCCTTCGTATTTTTGAGTTTAAGGGAAAGAAACGGAGACGGAACGTCTCCGTTAAAACCCGTTACATGAAAAGTAACGGAAAAAGAATCAAAGAGAATAAGCATTCTAAACGCCGTTAGGCGGAACGTCAGTTCGAATTAAATGCGTAGCGTACAAGGTGCGCCACGTGGATTTAGTACCTCGAGATGGTATAATGACTAAACCGCCAAAAAACATCAATAGAAGCCCAATGACTGTATCTGCACGGGATCTTATCTGTTCGGCTCTGAGTTCACTTTTGAGCTTTACTCATCATCTTCGAACAGTGATAATGAGCGAAAGCTGGGGAGCAATTGTAGGGAGGTATTGCCGAACAGGTGCAAATAGTAGCCGAACACGTGGTGTTCTAGATCCGTGTAATGAGGAGAGTGATATGGGATTCCGTATAAGATGAACGGCGGCGGAAAGGTCCTGTGCATCCAGAGGGCACCAGATTAGATTGTCTGTTCGGCTGAAAGGGACTAACGACATGAGAAGTCGTTAGTTGGTACAGCCTGTTCGGCCAAGAGGCGCCAATGACATAGAAAATCATCCGGTTGTTCTGTCTGTTCGGTAGGAGCATATGCCGAACAGATAGAGTTACTTGATGAAACATTGTCTTAAGAAATAAGGCAATAGGGGTGTCCTGTAAGACGGACCCGATATACGGTAAAGATAAGTCAAGAGACAGTCCTACTAAGGGATGAGTTCTATGGATAGAAGAGACCCTATGAGGAAGGGATCTCAGTTGATTGGGTAAGAGATTCCCAGAAGAGCCAGGTTTCCTGTATGAGACAGGAGGCCTGGGACGAGAAGGATGCTTGGAAAGCAAGCATGCTCATATCTATAAATACGAGGTAAACCTAGAGGAAAAAGGTACGCAATAAGTTGCATTCATTCCACACTTCCTATTGATTTTTAGGGTTTTGAGACAGTACGTGATACTAACTTAGGCATCGGAGGGCCTTTGCCACGAGAGGCAAAGGTGCGCTCACCCCTTGTTTGTTTTACAGGTTAGGGTTCAGGCGAAGGTATTAGGGTTCCGATTGGGCAGCACGTGAAGGAAGGAGATTCAGTACTGTTTTAGGTACTATCTATTTTTCTCCACCTACAGATGTGTAATTGCTAGACTATGTTTTTGAATGAGCATGTGTAATTGTTTATCTGCTTCTTGTTGTAAGTTAAGGGTTAGTGGGTATGGTTTATTCTATTGAGCTTTGTAAGCTCACGGTGTTGCCCTTTGGTGACCCTGACATATTATATTGGTGGCGACACCGGTATAATGTGTCAGACCTTATAGACGAACATGGTGAGATGTACACTGTGGAGGCTTTTGGAGCCGAAGAGCTGGCTAGAATGGAAGAGCAGGCAGAGCTGTAGTTAGGAACCTTAGTTCCCTTCCCTTTTGAATAAATGTACTCCCTTGTGAGATTAACAATGTAATAATGAGCCAGACTCTGTTCATTTTATCAATAAAATGTTTAATTAACGTACCCGAAAATGGGGGCGTTACATTTCTTGATCTTTCTTCTATCAAATCCAAGTTTAATATTGTAGACACCCCAATTTGGCCTAACGATTATTTCAAGTCCCACCTTGGGACCATCCCGATGATGAAATGGATACAGTGATTGCTGATTGCCTTCTTGAGAACCTTAGGACTTTCGGTAAGAACTTTGAGCCACTTAGAGGACCCAATCAGAGCCATACAGCCTTTCAGACAGAAAATACAGAAGCCTAGGAGAATCCATCTGTCGGTCGTAACATCGATCTAACGGCCTTAACATCATTTCCTCACCCGAGCAACCTGTTGCTAGCAAAATCTCCCTGAGAGATCAATCCCTCGGCCGCAATATCCATCCTTCGGCCGCAACATCCATTCCTTGGCCGTGTGATCTATTACTCGGCCGCCAAATCGTCATTTTTCCAGACTCTGGAACGTTCTGTCAGACGTTTGATCCAACTACACTACCTTCCCGATGCGTTCGGGCTACGTTCAGAGATTGCGACGAAGAGTTCGAATTGCATTGCAATTGCAATTGCAATCGTGCCATTTGATTGGCCGGAGTGAGTCACCAATTGCCTATATAAAGGGCCTTTGGACTCCGAAAATAAAGACACGAAATTGATAAGTGAAATCAATCACCCAAGCTCCGATATTCTGTCAAAATACTCTCTCCAAACCTCTCTTCAAAAGCCCTAACCTCCCGAAGGCCGCCATCAATCCGACGATCAAACCCCGAAGTTCAAACCCTAACCCTAGGGTTTTCAATTAAGCAATCAGTCAATCACACCCAATCCGAAGCAATCAAGCAACTGAGGGATCAAGGTGGTGAGGCCCAACGGCCTCTGGTTTGTTTTATTTTCTGTCAATAATCATGATTTTAGCGTTTTGATTATTTACTAACATTTCTGTCTGGTGTGAGGAAGAACATCGACCGGGGCTTCGATCCCTCGGCCGATACATCAAACCAGGAGGATCCCTCGGCCGTGACATCAATTCACCGGCCGCAGGATCCATTGCCCTGGGACAGCTTTGCTTTGTTCCCTGCTTTCTAACGCATGCTTCAATTACAGTCCTGGCTCACTTTACTTACTATTTAAAGGATTAATTAAACAGACTATGTGTTAGAATTAAATAAAGCATCTACATGTCTTATGTTGAATAACTATGGGCCAGTCTCATGGCTGGGTAGGAAGGGGTGCCTAACACCTTCCCCTTACTGTACTTTTGGCTCCCGTACCCAGAATCTCTATCTATTTTCCCAGTTTTAATAAATTGGGTGGCGACTCCATTTTGATGATAACCGCTATCGTGTGGCGATGTTCCTAGCCATGGGAATGTCCACGATCTTGGTTTATGAAGCAAGCAACCAATTGAGCAAACAAGTGTGATCAATCTGTATGGTGATGCCCTGTTTGGGAGGTGTCTACAAATATACATAGGAGTACATGCACTAAATGGAGGAAGAAGATAGGATGATGTGAGATAGATTTAGGGTACTAGATTTGCCTACAAAATCTCCTACAAACTTACCATCCAATCCTTACTCTTTCCAATCTTTGTCCTTGTAAACATATATATATATATATGTACTTTGTACCAAGAGAGAGAGAGAGAGGGAGAGAGAGGCCGAGAGAGAGATGGAGGGGGAGAGAGAGAGAGAGGCCGGATGAGAGGGAGAGAGAGAGAGTGTGATGTGTGCTAGTGTACCATCCAAATCTAGCACCAATCTTGACCAATCTTCCTACATCATCTTGTACCACCAAAATCTAGGGTTTTTCTTGCACATGTTTAATTAGGACAACCATATCTAGTATTCTAACTCTTTAAGGTACTAGACAAGACAAAAACCCCATAGAATAACATAGAATTTGTCCTAAAAGGGAAATAAAGAAAGGAGAAGATCTTGGTAGCCTTTCATAGCCTAGGATATGACTAGATATGGAAGAAATCTTTGGGATTTGGAGAGAGAGAGAGAGGGCCGGCCATGTGGGAGGAGAGGGAGCCAACTTTTGCCTATAAATAGCAAGCATTTCTCACCATTTGAACTCACACCTTTCTTTGCTCCAACTTCTCTCTAGAAAGCTTTGTATTCTTGCTTGTTCTTGAGCTTGTTCTTGAGTGTTCTTTCTTGTTCTTGAGAAACTCATCCTAAGCCGCCACTAAACCACCGCTCGACCACCCTTTCGATCCAAAAAGTCAAGTACCGTAGGTCACGATTTAGTTTCAAGAGAAACCATTCTCTTTCGAAGCTAACGGAAGCCATTCCTAGACGTTACTCCGTCCAACTATCGACGTACTTTCCGTAGTCATCTCTACCGCCAAGAAGAACGGTAGATTTCCATATCTACTTCCCTTAAATATAATTAGAAATGTGTTTACTTTGAAATATAGATAATCTTTACTACTTATCCAAATATAAAGTTTACTTTAAAGTAGGCTAAGAATATGTAGATAGATTTTACTCTAAGTGTAGCATATCGTATGCATGACTCAAATTGATTAGAGTAAAGATAAAGGCATGTTCACATAGATTTTCTAATCGACACCTCTCGCGAAAACATAGAATCCTTATCGACACTATTCTGATATATGCATTGCAATTCAATAAACATATGCTGTTTTGAACATCTTGAAAGAAAGAATAAACTTTGAAGGTTAACGTCGTGGCTTAACTTTAAGAAATTGTACTTCGACCGTTTAGATAAATTAGACTTGTTATGTGCTTACTTGCATTACTTGTGGTTGTTTTTAAGTAAGGCATAAGTGATTATCACTCCAAAGGCGTCCGCACATGTGACGTTATGCTTTACTAATAATTGAGCATGCTATATGAAATAGAGTTGGATAATCTTGCTAGTTTAGTTTTCAAGATTTCTATGAAAGTCCTACCGCGGAGTCTATGCATGAGAACGAGACACGAAAACCAAAGAACGATAGAAACATGACACCTAGGGTGTGGTTAAAGGCATGGCCTTGGTAAAATATTTTTGAAATTACATAATGACCATTTTTGGGAGTCATTATGTGTGTGTGTGTGTGTGCCAATGGGAACCCGGGACGGTGGAACCATTGTGAGGATACTCGAGAACCCGGAACGGCGGAATCGAGGTTGGGTGTGTGGCTTGGTTATCCGTGGAGAGGAGCCAATGCTAATGTGTGTCAATGGGAACCCGGGACGGCGGAACCATTGTGAGGATACTCGAGAACCCGGAACGGCGGAATCGAGGTTGGGTGTGTTCCAATGGAAATCCGTGGTGGCGGAACCATTGTGAGGCTGTGTGTGTTTTAAAAACCTCAATGTGGCCCGACATGCCCATTGTGTGGTGTGCGTGTGTTAAAAATGTGATTTTTCGAAATGAGATTTGGAAGTGTTAATGAAGTGGAAAAATGATGACATGGTCTACGATGAGTCGCGTAGGAGAAACACGAAAAGACATGACACCAACGTTAGAACGATAGCGAATGCGGATGTGTTATTGCTTAAATTACTTCAATGAATGAGCATGTGTAATTGTCTATGTGAATTTCTGGTTATAAGTAAGGATTAGTGGGTACGGTTTATCTATTGAGCTTTGTAAGCTCACGGTGTTGCCTTTGGTGACCCTGACATATTATATTGGTGGCGACGCTGGTATAATGTGTCAGACCTTATAGACGAACAGGGTGAGATGTACACTGTGGAGGCTTTCGGAGCCGAAGAGCTGGCTAGGATGGAAGAGCAGGCAGAGCTGTAGTTAGGAACCCTAGTTCCCTTTCCTTTTGAATAAAATGTACTCCTTTGTGAGGTTAACAATGTAATAATGAGCCAGACTCGGTTTGAATTATTAATAAAATGATTAATTAACGAACCCGAAAATGGGGGCGTTACAGATTTTATCAATAAAATATTTATTTAACGTACCCAAAAATCAGGGCGTTACAGAGTGGTATCAGAGCTCTAGGCTCAACACTCGACCATGGGTTGAATGGGTAGAACCATAAGATAGTTTGACTGTTGCACAGACGTAAAATTGAGTTTAAGTTTACCGTCCCAAATTGGGTGGAATTCTGACAAAACAATCTTCGAATTGAAGTAAGGTGTGGAAATTGGCAGTACCACCGAGCTGGAAATTTCCGAACAATTGGATGATGACTTAAATCAAGGATCGAATGTGGAATTTAGAAACTCAAAGTTCCTTAGAGTTAAGAAAACCCTTGTCTTAAAGACGCTACTACTTGAGGTTAAAATCTTTCCTTGTAGATAAACCGCCTAGTCAACCTGTTAGCTAGAGTGGAGTAGCAACAGTGTAGTAGTATTAGAATAAGGTCCCGAGAGTCGTAGTCACACTTGTGGTACACTAAGGCAAAAGGAACCATGTAGTAGGAGTAAGAAGGACCATTTCAACTTGTACTAGGAAGAATCTTGTGTCTCTACTTGTCTTTTGTAGTAGAACTCTATGCTTATGATTGTAATTCCTTGCCTATCTACGAAAAGCTTGCTTTATTTAAAAGAGTACGGTTGCATACTATTTAATTTACTGTTTTCAACCTTAGGAGGAAAAACCTTTATAAAAGAAAAACGTTTAAGTAGACTAAAACCCCTTTTGCAAATTCTACTCGTAGATGGTGAACCGACGCAGCGGCCTAGGACACGAAACCGGAGAATCCTCTAACGCAAACCCCAACCTAGCCCAAGTCATGCAAGCACTTGTCACCGCTTTGAACGCCAACCGCCGAAACCAGAACTGCGATGAGGAACCAATGACCCGAACTCGGGCAATGAATGAGTTCTACAAACGCCGACCCCCGACTTTCCATGGAGATACCAACCCTACCGTGGCTGAAACATGGCTGTAAGAAGTCAAGGTGATCCTGGACACCTTGGAGATTACCCGGGATGGAGATCGTGTAGCCCTAGCCTCGTACCAACTGAAGGGAGAAGCCCGCTATTGGTGGGAATTGATGGAGGCAACCCATTCCATAGCCACCATGATTTTTGCCGAGTTCGAGACCCTGTTTCTCGACAAATACTTTCCCACACCGCTTCGCCTAGCCAAGGAACAAGAGTTCATGAACCTAAAACAAGGAACCATGACCGTTACCCAATACGCGGCCAAATTTGAGGAATTATCCCGTTACGCCCCAACCGCTGTGGCGACTGAAGACAAGAAGGCGAGAAGGTTCGAATGGGGGCTGACAACCGCTCGAAGGGCTATGGTAGCTCAAGCTTTCACCACCTATGCTGGGGTGGTAAAGTGTACGCTCCAGCTAGAGAGCGAGGAGGCAGACTTTAAAACCCGCTGGAGGAAAGCGACCGGTAACACCGGTGGACCTATCCGAACCCAACCCTCCAATGACAATCGTGGACCCTACCCCACCAAACCCTTTAACCTATTTCAAAACAACCAACCCTGGGAGACTATTACCCCCGGATCTGGCGGACCACAAAGAGGTGGTCAAGACATAGCAACAGTTCAGTGTTACAACTGTCAGGCTATGGGCCACATTAGGCGCAACTGCCCGCAGCCTCAAAGGAGGAGGGATGGGAACCTTGGGAATCAGAAAACTCAACAACCTGGACAGGCCGGTTTTGTGAAGCAGAACCCTGAGGCCCATCGCAACAACATAATAGGCAAAACGAGGGGAAGCAGCTCATGGGAAACTAGCAAAGCGCTGGAGGACGTATCTTTGCACTGCAGACTAAGGAACAAGAGCAGGACCCCTTTGTGATACAAGGTACGCCACTATAGTACCTGTATACAAACTTTATATGACTCTGGAGCATCACATTCACTGCCTGCGTAACTACTCTAGCATTAGAAACAGAACCCCTAAGTACGAGTACGAAAGTAGCATCACCGTTTGGGGGGAGTATAGCTGTTAGTCTAGTATGTAGAGGGTGCGAATTAGAAGTAGCCAACTTGCGACTAACCTGCGATCTCAGAGTGATTGACATGGTGGATTTCGATGTAATCTTGGGAATGGACTGGCTATCGGCGCACCAAGCAGTCATAGACTGTCATCAAAAGACGATGACGGCTTATACCCTAGAGGGGACTCGTTTCTATTTTTAAGGGGGATAGACAAACAGCAAGTTCGACGACGAAAAGATCAAGGTGGCAGAATCAACTATTTGGATGGCTAGCCAGCCTCCAACTGGAAGAAGCCGATAGAATGGAAGTGGGATTACCGCACATCGTTTGCGAGTACGCCGATGTTTTCCCTGAAGAACTTCCTGGCTTACCACCTCAGAGAGAGATAGACTTCTCTATAGAACTCCAACCGGGAACAACACCAATCTCTATGGCCTCGTACCGAATAGCCCCTGCCGAGCTAAAGGAGCTCAAGACCCAATTGCAAGAGCTATGGGACAAAAGGTTTATTAGACCAAAAGCGTCACCGTAGGGAACCCCAGCATTATTCGTGAGAAAGAAAGAAGGGTCGTGATAAGGAAACTCTGTAAGGCACGGGTCCGCATGATGATTTGATAGAAGTTTTGCATTTGGCGTTGGTGTTTACAGGGGAAACTTTATCAAGGGCGTACAACGAGGCAAGCTGAGCGACGACTAAAACAACTTCAACCCCATCTTGTTAAGCAAGTGATAAGGCTTAATTCGAGTAACAAAACATATAACGGATTGGTGACAACCTGCTTCTATTTTCTTTTTAAAGGGGATAGACGATGATTAAAGGACCATATAGCGACAAGGTCTAATCCGTAGCCACGCACCAATTTCGAGGATGAAATTATTTCCAGAGCCATACAGCCTTTTAGACAGAAATACAAAATCCTAGGAGAATCCATCTGTCGGCCGTTACATTGATCTCACGGCCTTAACATCGTTTCTTCACCCGAGCAACCTGTTGCTTGAAAATCTCCCTGAGAGATTAATCCCTCGGCCGCAAGATCTATCCTTCGACCGCAACATCCATTCCTCGGCCGCCAGATCGTCTATTTTCCAGACTCTGGAACGTTATGTCAGACGTTTGATCCAACTACACTACCTTGCCGATGCGTTCGGGCTACGCTCAGAGATTATCACGAAGAGTTTGCATTGCATTGCAATTGCAATCATGCATTTTGATTGGTCGGAGTGAGTCTTTCTCATTCGCGCCCCTGGCTAAAAGGGATTTCATCTCGAGAATAAAAAGTTCGCTCTTAAACCATGCAAGATTAAGCTCCAAACTAAAGCAAAATGTTTACTTTTCAGGAAACTTACCGGAACATTAAGGATGCTCAAGTGCTGCTCAGGCTCTCTGCGAACTACCTGGGCCTCTAGGCCACCAACAGGAGGACAGTACTGCAAGAAACCGCCATAGCCTAACCTACGCGAAGGAAGTATGTAGGTAGCAGCATCGAACAAACCCGGCTCTTCAATCACTTCCTCATCGGACGAGGGATACTCACACCTACACCGAGGTTGCAAGGAATAACCCGCAACATCCGTAGAGGAGGATGGCAGCAAATCAACGGAGGGTGGCGTGTCCATTTTGTTGAAAGCAAGAACGGCAACAACCGACGGTTGCAACAACCGAAACCAGCAGTGAAGGCGACGAAAACCGACGGTGATGGCCGAAGGTGGCCAAACTACGGTGGTCAGAGGAACGACGGCGGCCGGACGACGGTGGTCGGAGGAACGAAGGTGGAGAGGTTTCGGACGAGAGAAGAGAGGAGGAGGGGAAAAGATTAAATGACCCGTGAGATCGATTAAATCGAACTTAAATCGATTTTCTGACTTTTGATCTTCCCACGGCCGAGACATCGATTACTCGGCCGAGGCATCAATCCTTCGGCCAAGAGATCGATCTCCTGGCCCCCCAATCTATTTCCCTCAGCAACATCAGGTCTGGCTCAGTGCACCAATTTAAGCAAATATGGACTTCTGGGTCCTCAACCGACAAAGTAGCCTTGGGGGCATCCCCAAGCCAATACAACGTGATCAGAACTAGCCTCGGGGGCATATCCGAGCATAAGGAAGCTCTCTCTCCACAAACTGCTGGCTGAAGCCCTTGCTACAGCAAATCAACTCATCCAACAGCAACTTCGAATTCATCATTATCAAACAACTCCGCAGCTCCGTGCCCATATTCACCCACATCCATCAACAGGCTCTAAGCCCAATCATCACCAGCAGCTCTAGGCTCACTCAGCGGCTCCAAGCCCACCATCTCAGCGGCTCAAAGCCCATCTCAAAACATTCAGCAGCTCTACGCTTGCCACTCCAGCAACCATACAACCATCAACTCACTCAGCGGCTCTATACCTATGCTCACTATCACTCAACAGCTCTACGCCCGCACTCGTTGTCACTCAATTGGCTCTAAGCCGTAACAACCATCTCAGCGGCTCTATGCCCATCATCTCCATCAACTCGGCGGCTCTACGCCCTCACCTATCAACTCAACGGCTCCAAGCCCACTATCTCAACTGGCTCGAAGCCGTAACAACCATTTCAACAGGCTCTACGCCGCCCCAACAATCAAGACATCATCAATTCTCAAGCTCTACGCTTGAATGCTCAAAATCTAACATTTTGAATGCTCGAAGCTCTTCGAATGCCCAACCACTGTGTACTGGATGCTCAAGCTCTACGTTTGGATGCCCAACCACTGCGTACTGGATGCTCAAAGCCTGTACTTTGAATGCTTGGATTCTGTCGTCCGATTGCTCGAGCTCTACGCTCTGAATGCTCAAGTTCGAAACTTGAAAGAAGCTCTATGCTTATATCAAACACACACGCACGGGCTCGTGCACATATTGCATCAATTGCATCACCACTATCACATCGAGTTTGCATCATCATATCTATTCACATCTAACAACCATCATCACACATAAACACTCTGCATATCTCTCATGAAACAGGTCAACCCTGTAATCAACCGGCTCTACGCCTCGGTTTTATTGATCGGTCCAGCGCCTCGATCCTTTGGCTCTACGCCAAAACTTATGATGAGAAAGCTCCGTGCACAAACCATCAGAATGCAACCAGCTCTACGCTTCGGTTCAAATCACGCCAAGCTCTAAGCTCCGACACCTCAGGCTCTTGCCTTATGATCAATACCAGCTCTGCGCTTCGGTTCTATCAAGCTCTAAGCTCCGACACCTCAGGCTCTCGCCTTATGATCAATACCAGCTCCGCACTTCGGTTCTATCAAGCTCAAAGCTCCGATCACCTCAGGCCCTCGCCTCATGACTACAGCAGGCTCCACGCCTCAATTTCATCACCCCAGGCTCTCGCCTCATGACTGTAACTGGCTCCGCGCCTCGGTTCCCTCATCCCAAAGCTCCGTGCTCTAGTTACTGGCCTTGCGCCCCCCATATCTCAAAACAAACCGGCATCCGATTCATCCCCAGCAGGTGGCTTGGATTCCACCCCCATTACATCAATTCCTTCCAGCTCATTCGCAAGGATAGGCTACTCTACCGAGTTCCCCTCAGTCAAAGTAAGGATGATCAAGAAAAGCAAACGCACCTGCCGTGTACTGATCTACCCCAAAATACTAAGGAAGCTCTCTGCAAAAATTCCCCCAGCAGCCCCACGCTCCTTCAACTACTCTTCCGCCAAAACCCTGGCTCAGCCTAGGTACGTTGCACTACGGCTTTTTAAGCCCGAAGGTACGTCTACTGTCTCGAACCCTCCAAACTTTTTTATTTTTCTTTATTGCCAGAACTACGCTTGGTCTGAATTTCCCTTGTGGAATACGTAGGCAGCCTCCCGGCCCGACCATAACAAAAACCTTTTTCAAAAAACCCCTTGGAATAGTGATTGGACCAAATTGAGTTGCTTTTTACAGCTTTGACTCTTACTCAAACATGTCTCGCGATCCGTCTGAGCTCAGTCAAAGAGGGGCATCTGTAGACACCCAATTTGGCCTAACGATTATTTCAAGTCCCACCTTAGGGACCATCCCGATGATGAAATGGATATAGTGATTGCTAATTGCCTTCTTGAGAACCTTAGGACTTTCGGTAAGAACTTTGAGCCACTTAGACGACCCAATCCAGAGCCATACAGCCTTTCAGACAGAAATATAGAATCCTAGGAGAATCCATCTGTCGGCCGTTACATTGATCTCACGGCCTTAACATCGTTTCTTCACCCGAGCAACCTGTTGCTTGAAAATCTCCCTGAGAGATCAATCCCTCGGCCGCAAGATCTATCCTTCAGCCGTGACATCCATTCCTCGGCCGCCAGATCATCTATTTTCCAGACTCTAGAACGTTCTGTCAGACGTTTGATCCAACTACACTACCTTCCCGATGCGTTCGGGCTACGCTCAGAGATTATCAAGAAGAGTTTGCATTGCATTGCAATTGCAATCATGCATTTTGATTGGCCAGAGTGAGTCACCAATTACCTATAGAAAGGGCCTTTGGGGTTCTGAAAATACAATAACGAAATACACAAAATTCGTATACTCCCATACTCTCTCAAGCCATGAAACTCTGCACAAATACTCTCTCAAACCCCCTCTTCAAAAGCCCTAACCTCCCGAAGGCAGCCATCAATCCGACGATCAAACCCCGAAGTTCAAACCCTAACCCTAGGGTTTTCAAAGAAGCAATCAGTCAATCACAATCAATCTGAAGCAATCAAGCAATTGAGGGATCAAGGTGGTGAGGCCCAATGGCCTCTGGTTTGATTTACTTTCTGTCTATAATCTTAATCGTAGCGTTTTGATTATTTGTTAACTTTCCTGTCTGGTGTGAGGAAGAACATCAACCGGGGCTTCGATCCCTCGGTCGATATATCAAACCAGGTGGATCCCTCGATCGTGACATCCATTCACCGGCCGCGGGATCCATCTCCCTGGAACAGCCTGTTTTGCTTTTCTGCTTTCTGAAGCATGCTTCAACTATCGCACTGGCTCACTTTACTTACTGTTTAAAGGCTTAATTAAACAGACTATGTGTTAGAATTAAACAAAGTATCTACATGTCTTATGTTGAATAACTATGGGCTAGTCTCACGGCTGGGCAGAGAGGGGTGCCTAACACCTTCCCCTTACTGTACTTTTGGCTCCCGTACCCAGAATCTCTATCTGTTTTTCCTAGTTTTAATAAACTAGGTGGCGACTCTGTTTTGATGATAACCGCTATCGTGTGGCGATGTTCCTAGCCATGGGAATGTCCACGATCTTGGTTTATGAAGCAAGCAACCAATCGAGCAACAAACGATCAATCTGTATGGCGATGCCCCGTTAGGGAGGTGTCTACAAAACACTTACTTAGAAATAACTCGAAAGCCAAACAGAGATAAGTAAATAAATGGAAATTTCATTAATTAAACTCCTACTATTTACAAGGATAACAAAAAATTAAAATCCTAACTTTCTAATAACAAAAAGTAACAAAACAAATAAAGGATAATCTAGGCCTTCGAAGGGCCAGAGTGCTGAGAGGTGGCCTTCTTATTCTCAAAATAATGAGGAAAAGACCAAGTAACAAAGCTGTGAAACTTGGTCCATGCAAATTGGAGAAATTTCATCTTCATTTTCCTTGTGCTCTATTCTGCATCCAACTTCAATTTTTTCTCCAAAAGAGGCCTGAAATTGAGCACCATAGCTTTGGGCTTTCTTTGGAGTTGAGCCTCTTTTATTGGGAACTTCATTTGATCCTCTTGAAGTGCCCTTGAAGCTGTTTGCTGGCGTGATTAGGAACCACTTTGAAGGATTCAGATTTGAACCCTTCAATCTTGTTATGCAGCTTGTCAAGTCTCTCCTTGGCAAGATCAAAATCTTGAAGATCTTGATTGAAAGTATAGGCAGCGGCATTGGCTTCGAGCCACATCCTGATCACTGGAAGAAAATCCAAAAAGCAGTGGATTTGGTAAGTAACCACAGTAGGAGTGTAACAGAGGACAAGTGTTTCCCAAGCCCATTTAAAGTTGGTCAATGGGACTTGTTCTTCTAAGATGGTAACATCCAAGAAAGCAAAGGCAGCAAGAAGTTGTAGGGCTTTGCTTTTATCAGAAGGAAACATGGTATAACCATAATCTAATTGGAAGTGAAGAGGATTGTTGGCAAGGCTAGCCACTTCCCCCAAACTATTGGTGTTGATAGGGGTTTCTCTCCAATTTCCCCAACCGGACTCATTAACGGAGTTTGAAAGGGAAGAAGAGGCTTCCAACCCGTAGGAGAAGGGGTTGGGGTATGTATAATTCGATCAGAGAGAATCCTACCAGCCAACAAACGGGGGGAACCTAAAGGAGAAGTTTGAGGAGTGGGTTATTGTTCACATTGAGGTCTTCCAGAACAAGATTGATTTCAGGAAGGGAATCCATGGCTAAAGACGCGTATTATCTGGGAAGAATTGGATTTCGAAAGGGAGAAGGAAGATGATGTGATTCTTAAATCCCAAGTTATGATTACTATTTGTAGATGAATTAAGGGAAGACTTAAAAATCCATCCTCCAACCTCATTCAACTTAAGTATTCATCCTGCACTTTTTGAACAGTTATGATTTCATCCCCATTTTAAAATAATCCCAGAACTACCCTTATATAATACTATATATATATATATATGAGAGATTTTTTAGGATGAAATCTTAAAGTTTAGGGTCCTATTTGTTATTATGGGATATCAAATCCCGTAATCTACGCTTTCCATTTGATATATATTGATAAAATCCCTAAATTATAGCACTGCCTATTTATCACCATACCCACCCCGATCAAACATCCTTCTGGCCTCCTCGGCGGAACCCTCGGCGGCCTCACCCTCACCGTCCCTCTCTTCGTCATCTGCAGTCCCGTCCTCATCTCCGCCGCGCTTACCCTCGCCTTGGCCGTTGCCGGCTTCCTTCCACCCTCCAAGCGGCTGCGCATGGATCGGCGGCAAGTAGCATGGGGAAGATGCAATATTTGGCATAACTCCTCTCGTCGTCGCGGTTAAACCGGCGATCAGTCCATCGATCGTTGATTTCGACTTCCAATCCTGAAAATCTTGACAGAGATTTTGATCCTCATCTCCATTTGTAACAGAAACCCACTCCAGTGAACGGCGCTCCGGCAGTCCATTCCGGCGAGCTCAACCCAGTACAACCTCTGGTTTGAAAAAACAACCAAATCGGGTGAAAGATCCAAGTACGTATTTGGGGGAGGAGTTCTACTGGTTTTAATCGTTATGGTAATTTAATTCTCCTAGCCCATCCCGCCGCCGTCCTCCATCGCCATTCCACATAGATTACGAAAAGGTTGGTATTCATGGTTTATTAACCATGAATCGGCGATTGAATATTCATGTTTTTTTTCTCATCTTGTTCGTTGATTTTTTTTGATTTATGGCTTGTTTGGGTATTCATTCCATGATTATTAATGAAAGTTTCCATGACGATACACAGATTGAATGGTTTTTTTATTTATGCCTGGTTTGGGTATTCATGGTTAATAAACCATGAATCAGTTGAGCTCCTCCAACCAGACATTTTGGCATGTATTGATCATGATAAGTTGACCACGTTGTAATCGTCATGGTAATTTAACCATTTAACCATGTAACGGTTTGAGTATGTCATGTTATTTCTTTTTTATGGTAATTTAGCAATGTTCCGTGTAATAAGATCAATGAAAAATATGGTTTTTTTGTTGTCCGGTTGGCCAACTCGAAGAATGAAGAAAAAATGTGATCAACTTATCATGCAAAGATGGCCATTGCGGAAAAAGGAAGGAGAAGGACTAAGACGAATGTAAAAAATTTAAAATGCAAAAAGACGGTTTATCAAGAAGGAAGGTAAAAATCATTGGGATTTGGTGATCTACACATTCAAAAATTTGAAATCATCCTATTGTTTCTCACTTAATTGGAGAATTGTGATATGAAACCAAATCCCTTTAATTTAGGAGTCAACAAGGTTTATCAAGGACTGTGGTATTCATTTGAATCCCTTTAATTTAGGAATCAAACAAGCAAAGGGGTAACAAGGGTATTTCACACACTAAGGGGATGAAAACATAAGCATGAAAAAAGGGCGGGATGAATTCTTACATAGCATGGATAAAGAGGATGAATATTTAAATATTCCATGAATTAAATGAAGGAATGCATTCAGCTTTGGGAAGCTCAAGAGACGTGCATGGAAATAGATCTTTTTTCATGCCCCATGCACCCTTATTTGTAGGAAGACGTGGGTAGTTAGCATGAACACTTATTTAATTTCTTTAAATAAGATGTTAATGCGGGGGGTGTGTTTACATCCAAAAATATTACACCCAATGGGAAAATTACACGTGGCACTAAACAGTGTGCAGACCAATCAAAACACGTTGTAGTTATGCCTGAGATATAGAGAATCGATGGGTTTAATTACGATGTTGTTTTAGTACTATACGGTATCGTTTAGATTGGAAACGACCATGTTTGGACATAAAATGACAGATATCAAGAGGATTATTAAGCATAACCGTTGATCAACTCCTTAATTCATCGAATGGTGACATTAGAGGCTCATTTTATAAGGAGAATCAGTTATGTTTATTCATATTCATCTGGGTAACCCATTTCAAAGCACTAACTCATATTGCGTAGAAATAGGAGCCCATTATCCATGTGCTAAGCCACGTTCTACAGCAACAAACGTGGGAAGCAGAATGATTTTCTGGAAAGACCAAGTCAACAGCAATTCGAAAGCAGTTACAACCGTTCTTGGAAGGAATCAAGGCGTTTCAAATCAAATTTGAATGAAGACTTGGGCGCTAAAGGAAAATGTGGAGAACAGGAGTTACAGACAGACACTTTGTCTATAAATATAAGAAGTAAACACTACAACAAACAAGGCCTATTATAGCGTTTTCCCGCCCACGCTATAATAAGTGGGCTTCCGTTCCTTTTCTTTTCAGTTCAATAGTGTTTCATTAAAACTCCTCTCCCTATAGCGTTTTCTTCCCCTTCCATAGCGTTCCAGAACACAGGAAAAAAATGCGCCCAACTTTTCGCGCTCCCGCTCTGATATTTCCCCAAATATTTCTAATTTCCTCCCAGTTCCCAGTGCGTACTTCCTTTGCACGATAGCTCCCAAATCCCAAAATTCCTTTCTCATCCCCAAACTGAATCGTTTCCCTTCTCATCTGCTTACTTAGGTAAGAGAAAACCCAATCGATTATTCCAATTGTTACACGAAAATCATTGGCGCCAGATCTGTTAATAATTTTGTGCGACTGGTTCTAGGGATTTCAAGTTGTGCGAGCTGCTGTTGCTAGCTAATGGATCGATTTTGGGTATTCTAGGGTTTCACTCGTGAGCACCAGGTTTGTTCTTCTTGTAACGCCCCTGATTTTTGAGAACGTTAAATAAACATTTTATTGATAAAACCAAATGGAGTCTGGCTCATTATTACAACAAAACTCCCACAAGAGTTCAATATTTACACAAATGAAGGGGTTCTAGGGTTCCTAACTACAGCTCTGCCTGCTCCTCCATCCTAGCCAGCTCCTCAGCTCCAAAAGCCTCCAAGGTGTACTGTTCATCTTGATCATCTACAAAGTCTGACACATATACCAGCGTCGCCACCAGTATAATATGTCAGGGTCACCAAAGGTAACACCATGAGCTACAAGAGCTCAACAGAGTAAACCTATACCCACTAACCCTTATCTTACAAGTAGCAAGTCAATAAGCCATGATACATGATAGTAACCAAACTAACACATGTGCATTAAATAACTTCACATATAGAGATGTACAATAACACATGCACATTCATTACTCGACTAGCGTAAGTGTCCGTGTCATCAGAGTTTCTCCTACGCAGTGTTTCGTAGACCGTGTCACCATTTTGCTTTTCATTAGCCAAATCAACAATTTGAAAATCATTTTTAACACACCCAACCTCGGTTCCGCCGTTCCGGGTTCCCGAGTATCCTCACAATGGTTCCGCCGTCCCGGATTCCCATTGGCACACAAAAACAATGAATTTGGCATTGGCTCCTCTCCACGGATAACCAATCCACAATTCAAAATCCTCAGTTCCGCCGCTCCGGGTTCCCATTTGGGTTTTCAAAAATCATTAAAACAACTGCGTTGGCTCCTTTCCGCGGATAACCAAACCACAATTCATCCCTCGGTTCCGCCGCTCCGAGTTCCCGAGTATCCCCACAATGATTCCGCCGCTCCAGGTTCTCATTGGGCTTTTCACAAATCTTTCTTTTACACACGCACACCACACAATGGGCAAGTCTGGCCACATTGTGGTTTCAAAACACACATTGTCTTTAACACACCCTAGGTGTCATGTTTCTACTTTCTCGTTTTCATGCATAGACTCCGCGGTAGGACTTCTCTTGCAAGAAATCATAAATCATTCATTGTAATCTTGAAACTAAACTAGCAAGATCATTCAACTCTATATTAGATAGCATGCTCACATTATCACATCATCATGCTCAACATTTAACACACAGAGTAAAGCATAGTGTCACATGGACGGACACCTTTGGAGTGGTAAACCACTTATGCTTTATCACATCAAACAAGTAAGACAAGTAAACACGTATACATGCTCATAATCATCTTAAAGATCAAAATACGAATACTTAAAGTTGGGCCACAAACGTTATCTTTCAAAATTTGTTCTTCCTTTTCAAAAAGTTCAAAATAACACATGTTTATTGAAGTAAGGGTCATTTATTCAACATGCTCATACATCCTTTAGCCAAATAAGTATACTAGCTATCTTTCTTCATGCTTTTCAAAAAAATACAACAATATACCATATACGTAGAGAAGGTAAGTAGAGGTATTCTACACATCACTAGACTTTTATACTTAGAGGAAGTGGTTAGGACTATCCTACATTCATTTCATCATACGCTTATCATATGATATATTTAGAGTTAGAAAGTATAGAAAAAATCTACATATACTTAGGAATAGTAGATAGGGAAAATCTAGCTTGATCCGAAACTAGTCGGGGCCGAATAAGCTAGTTGGAAAATTCTGCGGGCGGTGAATCTCGCAAATTCGGACCAAACTTTGGATGGCAGTAACTCGGTCAATATTTGGTCAAATATGATCGTTCTTGAGTCAAAATCGAAGCTCTAGAAGTGCCCTACAACTTTTGTGAAGGAAATTGATCCTAGAAACTACTTTAGGTAGGAGAAAAATGGTGATAAAGGAAGAGACAGTATGCTGTCTGGAACTGGAAATCCGAGATTCTTACTGAACTTCGGATGTCAATATCTTTGTCATTTCTTGACCGATTGGGGTCGTTCTTGGGTCTAACTTGAAGATCTCGAAGTGCTCTACAACTTTCCCGAAGAGAGTTGATTCTAAGGACTACTTTAAGCAGGAGAAAAATGAGGATTTGTGAAGGGCAGTAAGCTGTCTGGAAAACGAAAATGGTTTCTAGAGAGAAGTGAGAGTGTGTGGTCCGTGATCCTCGATCCCCGCACCTCTGTTGATGGTTCGATGATGGTTTGAGCCTTCTTCTCCTAGCCTGCACAGGGAACGCACGACTAAGACCTGGCCGGGGGTTGTCCCGGCAAGGCCCTCCGGCGAGAGGATGAGTATAGTGCAGAGAGAGGTAGTCGAAAGCTGGAGAGAGTAAGTGTGAGTACTGAGTAGCGTGTACCTGTTAGGGTTATCATCACTAGATATTTATAGGGCCTCCTGGCTTGCTCTCCAAGTACGATCGCGTGCCTTCCACGAGCCGAGTGACGTCATAGTGACGTCAAAGAATAGATCTGGTAACCGTTTTTGGGGCTGAGCTGGCACACCCATGTGCGCCCAAGATCATCTTCTGTTATAACCACCTCTGCACGTGGCAGGACGCGTGGCTTAACAGATAGCCATCGTCGGCAGCCAGCCGTGCTCTGCGGATGGCCGAACATGGATAATGCTGAGCCTGGCCATGCGTCAAATGGGGAAGGTAACGTTGCCGTAGGCTTTGCCGATGACGGAATCCGAGCACAGGCTTGTCTCCTGCCGAGCCTGTGGCAAGTCGAATATCAACGACAAACCGACGACGGCAGCCGAGCACGAAGCCGATGCTTGGTACGTAGCAGGCTAGGTCTGCACTATTGCGAACATCTATGTTCGGCCCGCTACAATAGCCCCTCAATCTCTGCCGATGCCGTACGCATGGTAGAGATTGAAGTTAAGCCCTAGGCCAAACTCGTCGAATCGCCGAGCGTGGTCTTGTTTGATGAAGGCGGACTCCAGCCGAGCCTGTATCATCTCTTTCTTAGGAGCAAGCTCGATCGTCGATGAAGTACTCCAGTGGAGGGGTGCCAGATGTCACCTTGTGGCTGGGCACGGCTGAAGAGAGGACGGCTGGCAAACCCTGCAAACTGTCCTTTCAATGACACGTGTCACGCGCTGAGTGGTCAGTTGTTCGGCGGTGTAATGATGGGCGGGAGTTTCAAACCTTCAACCCTAGCTCTATAAAAGGAGCGGGGTGAGGAGAGAGAAACGTCTCGATCTCTCTCTCTCTCCAGACCTCCATTGCCAGAGCTTCCAAACAGCAACCGTTCATCTTCTGGTCTTGGTTCCCAGCGATTCTGCCACCAGATCTCGCCACAAATCCAGGTATGTGATCGTCTCTTGTTCCTCTTCACTTTTTTGTAGTTTTCCTGGCATTTTCTTGTTCATTTTCTGGATTTTTGGGGCATTTTTGTTCTGAGTGAACAGTGCGCCCTGGAGATGAACGAACTGTTCATCTCCATCTTCAACCTGTTCTTCCGAGCATGGAACCCTCAAGGGGTTCTGGGCTTGGCCGTTGATGGAGTAGGCTGAGCCCCAGTCTTCTGATGTTTTGGTAGGTTTAGACCGAACATGATTTGGCCGAGCCTTGAGAACGACGATGGGGTGGGCCAGTTTAGGATGCCGAGCGTAGTGAGATCCCTGTTTTCTAGCCGACGACGAGGTCTCATGTTTTGATTTTTGCCTTTTGTTAGGTCTGGCTCACCCAATCATCGTCATCTCATCCGACTCTGAGAATTCAGGGGATGATTCTGCAAACCTTGTAATTCGAAGTTACGTGGAGAGGCACAGGAGCCGACGCCAAGATTCTTCGATCAACTCGAACATGACGGGTTCTAGTGATTCCAACGCCGAGCGTGACCATGAGTATGATGGCGGGTTCAATACCAAGCCGGAAATATCCTTCACCACCAGGACCGAGTCCGAAGCCGAACATGAGCTTGGACCCGAGGCCGAGTCTAGGCTTCGTTCCCAGGCCGGAGCCACATCTTCCCGTTCTGCCCCTGTCGAAACCTCGTCCAAGAACATGAAGTATGCCGACCTTTTCGAGCGGGGTCACGTGTGTCCCCACGCCCATTACTTTAGCGGGCGTCCTAACGAATACGCAGACTTCTGCCGAGCGTATGACATTCCGGATGATGTCGTCGTTCATCAGGTAGCCAGTAATAAGATTAGGGACAAGTTGACAGACCGTCCCGAACACATAACGGTTCCCTTGATGGCCATCTGTGAGGCTGGGCTCCGTTTCCCCCTGCATCTGTTTCTGAGGGAACTGCTGGCCAGGTTCGGCTTAGTACCTCATTTCTTTGCAGTCAACAGTTATAGGATTGTGATGTCCATAATCAAGTTGAAAGAGCTGCACGACCTCGAGTTCACCGTAGCCGACCTCTTTCATACATACATCATGTCTAGGCACGGGAAGACTAGCCGTGGATATCTGTCGACGCGTGGCGGCAAGGAGCCTTTGATAGATGGGCTTCCCGACACTAACAAATGGGCTAACTTCTATGTCGAAGTTAGTGGGAACTACGAGTTCGGCGATCAGTCAATGCGGCTGCATTCTGTGCCGAAGATAACGGACTTCCGAGGTTTCTTTAATTTACCAAACATGATTTTACCCCTCCATTGTATTCTTGATATTTGGCTAACACTTTTCCCTTTTGCAGATCACCGAGCAATTACCAAGACCCAAAATTCTTTGGCCGTCGAGGGTCACGTGGAAGTGTTGAAGGCCCTTATTTGCCGTGACGCGCCGACGCTGTTTGGTTACGAGCCTTCGTACAAAGGGAAGTTGACGAAGAGGAAGAAGAAGGACAAGGAGGCTGGGCCGAGCACGAAGGCTAAAGGTAAGAAAGCAGCTGCTGAGGAGCAAGGTGTTGGTGGCAATATTCCGAAGCCGAGCAAGAAGGCGAAGGAACTGAGGCTCAAGTTTCCCACCTTCAAGAAGTCAGCCGACTTCTGGTTTCAGGACAGTCAACCCGCCGTGTAACGCCCCCATTTTCGGGTACGTTAAATAAACATTTCATTGATAAAATCAAATGGAGTCTGGCTCATTATTACATCGAAATTCCCATCAGAGTGCTTTCATTACATAAAGGAAAGGAAAACTAGGGTTCCTAACTACAACTCCACTTGCTCCTCCATCCTAGCCAGCTTCTCAGCTCCAAAATCCTCCAAGGCATACTGTTTATCTTGATTATCTACAAAGTCTGACACATTATACCAGCGTCACCACCGATATAATATGTCAGGGTCACCAAAGGTAACACCATGAGCTACAAAAGCTCAGCAGAATAATCCTATACCCACCAACCCCTAACTTACAACCAAGAAGCATATAAACAATTACACATGCTCATTCAACAACATAATTAGCAATGACGCAGCCACATTCACTTTCTTATTCACGTTGGTGTCATGATTCTCTGTGTTTCTCCTACGCAACAATTCGTAGACCGTGTCATCCATTTCACTATACGAAAACAACATTTCGAATATCTTTTCAACACTCGTTACCAATGAGGCTACCAAGTTCGGCTCCATTGGCAACGCACACAATGGGCTACCAAGTCCGGCCACATTGCAGTTTCCGCAATTCATTCAAATCTTGCATTGGCTCCTTCCCACGGATACCAAGCCATACTACCAATGAGACTACCACGTCCGGCCCCATTGGCAATCTTCACAATGGGCTACCAAGTCTGGCCACATTGCGGTTTTCACAAGACCATACAAAGGGCTACCAAGTCCGGCCACCTTGCAGGTTTTCACATCCACATAATGACTACCACGTCCGGCCATTATGTACTTTCAAAAATATTTTATCCATATCAACCACACCCTAGGTGTCATGTTTCTACCTTCTCGGTTTTTGTGTCTCGTTTGCATGCCATGACTCCGCGATAGTTCATTTCACAATTTAAGAAATCTTGAAACTAAACTAGCAAGATCATCCAACTCTATATTCACTATCATGCTCATATTATCACATAATCATGCTCAATCACATTTAAGCATAACGCCACATGTACGGGCGCCTTTGGAGTGATAAATCACTTATGCTTTAATCAACAACCACAAGTAATACAAGTAAGCTCATAACAAGTCTAATATCATCTAAACGATCCAAGTACAATTACTCAAAACTAATTCACGACGTTAACCTTCAAAGTTCATTCTTTCTTTCAAGATGTTCAAAACAGCATATGTTTATTGAATTGCACTGCATATATCAGAATAGTGTTGATAAGGATTCTACAAGAGGTGTCGATTAGATAATCTATGTGATCATGCCATTATCTTTATTCTAATTGATTCGAATCATGCATATGATATGCCATACTTGGTGAAAAATCTATCTCATGTTCTTAGCCTACTTTAAGGTAAACTTTATTTTTGGAAAAATAGTAAGGATTGTCCATCTTTCATAAGTATACACATTTCAATTTATATTTAAGGAAAGTAGATATGGAAATCTACGTGATCATACTATTGTTTATACTTCGGAAAATGAGTTGAGATTAATCTATCTATAAACACGATTATCTATATTTCAAAGCAAACACATTTCTAATTATATTTAGAGTTCGAAAGTATAGGAAAATTGACATATACTTAGAGTGTAGGAGGTATAGGAAAATCCTACGCTTAAGCATCATACTATATCTTACAGGTAAACTACGTTTAATTATCATTCAACCAAATCACATGTACTTAGAACAAGGTTGTATTTAATCTAGTTTCGACAGCATAACTACGTATACTTAGGATTTAAGTAGATAGGAGAATCTACTATACTTAGAGTTAGGAGGTGTAGGAAAATTCTACCTTGATCCGAAACTAGTCGGGGCCGAATAAGCTAGTTGGAAAATTCTATGGGCGGTGAAACTCATGAATCTGGTCCGAACTTCGGATGGCAGTAACTCGATCAATATTTGGCCGAATATGATCGTTCTTGAGTTGACATCGAAGCTCTATGGAGGCACCTCCCAAACGGGGCATCACCATACAGATGGATCAATGTTTGTTTGCTCGATTGGTTGCTCACTTCATAAACCAAAATCATGGACATTCCCATGGCTAGGAACATCGCCACATGATAACGGTTATCATCAAATAGAGTCGCCACCCAGTTTATTAAAATTGGGAAAACAGATAGAGATTCTGGATACGGGAGCCAAAAGTACAATAAGGGGAAGGAGTTAGGCACCCCTCTTTGCCCAGTCGTGAGACTGGCCCATAATCACTCAACATAAGACGTATAGATGTTTGGTTTAATTCCAACACATAGTCTGTTTATTTATTCCTTTAAACAGTAAGCAAAGTGAGCCAGTGCGATAATTGAAGCATGCATTCAGAAAGCAAATAAACTATCCCAGGAGATTGATTACTCGGCCGGTGAATAGATGTCACGACCGAGTAATCACACTGGTTTGATGTACCGGCCGAGGGATCGAAGCCCCGGTCGGTGTTCTTCCTCACACCAGACAGAAAGATTAACGGATAATCACAATGCTATGGTTAATCAAAAATACAGTAAATTAAGACAAACCAGAGGCCGTTGGGCCTCACCACCTTGATCCCTCAGTTGCTTGATTGCTTCGGATTGGGCGTGATTGATTGATTGCTTGATCGAGAACCCTAGGGTTAGGGTTTGAACTTCGGGGTTTGATCGCCGGATTGACGGCTGCCTTCGGGAGGTTAGGGCTTTTGAAGTATGGGATTGAGGGAGTATTTTGACAGAGTTTCGTGGCTTGATTGAGTGTGAAGGTGTGTTAATTTCGGAGCCCAAAGGCTCCTTTATATAGGCATAGGGATGACTCACTCCGGCCAATCAAATCACGAGATGGCAATTGCAATTGCAATGCATCTCTAACTCTACGTCGTAATCTCCGAGCGTAGCCCGAACGCATCGGGAAGGTAGTGTAGTTGGATCAAACCAAACGTCTGACAGAACGTTCCAGAGTCTGGAAAAAGGTCGATCTGGCGGCCGAGTAAAGGATCTTGCGGCCGTGGAATGGATGTCTCGGCCGAAGGATAGATCTTGCGGCCGAGGAATTGATCTCTCAGGGAGATTTTGTTGGCAACAGGTTGCTCGGGTGAGGGATTGATGTTATGGCCGTTAGATCGATGTTACGGCCGTCAGATGGTTTCTCCTAGGCTTCTGTATTTCTGTCTGAAAGGCTGTATGGCTTTGAATTGGGTCCTCTAAGTGGCTCAAAGTTCTCACCGAAAGTCCTAAGGTCCTCAAGGAAGCAATCAGCAATCACTGTATCCATTTCATCATCGGGATTGTCCCAAGGTGGGACTTGAAATAATTGTTAGGCCAAATTGGGGTGTCTACAGATGCCCCTCTTTGACTGAACTCAGACGGATCGCGAGACATGTTTGAGTAAGAGTCAAAGCTGTAAAAAGTAACTCAATTTGGTCCAACCACTATTCTAAGGGGTTTTCGAAAAAAGGTTTTGTTATGGTCGGGCCGGGAGGCTGCCTACGTATTCACAAGGGAAATTCACACCAATCGTAGTTCGGGCTGAAAAAAGCTTTGTTATGGTCGGGCCGGGAGGCTGCCTACATATTCCACAAGGGAAATTCAGACCAATCGTAGTTCAGGCAATAAAGAAAAGTAAAAGTTTGGAGGGTTAGAGACAGAAGACGTACCTTAGGGCTTAAAAAGCCGTAGTGTGACGTACCTAGATTGAGCTAGGGTTTTGGCGAAGAGTAGTTAAAGGAGCGCGGGGCTGCCGGGGGAATTTTTGCGTAGAACTTCCTTAGTATTTTGGGGTAGATCAGTACACTGCAGGTGCATTTGCTTTTCTTGATCATCCTTACTTTGACTGAAAGGAGCTCAGTAGAGTAGCCTATCCTTGCGAATGAGCTGGAAGGAATTGATGTAATGGGGTGGAATCCAAACCATCTGCTGGGATGAGTCGGACGCCGTTTGTTTTTGAGATATGGGGGGCGCAGGGCCAGTATCTAGAGCACGGAGCTTTGGGGATGAAGGAACCGAGGCACGGAGCCGGTTGTAGTCATGAGGCGGAGGCCTAAGGTGAGCTTATAGCTTTGGAACCGAAGCGCGGAGCTGGTATTGATTCACAAGGCGAGAGCCTGAGGTGATGATTTCTGGTGTAGTGGAACCGAGGCGCGGAGCCGGTTGTAGTCACAAGGCGAGAGCTTGGGGAGATTGGATAGGACCGAAGCGTGGAGCTGGTGTTGATCATAAGGCGAGAGCCTGAGGTGTCAGAGCTTTGAGCTTGACGTGATGAACCGAAGCACGAAGCTGGCATAAGGCAAGGGCCTGAGGTGAAGGAACTGAGGCCTGGAGCCTGATGTGGTTTATGAGGCAAGGGCCTGAGGAGATTGGATTGAGGCGTGGAGCCTGTTGCAGTCTTGAGGCGAGGGCCTGAGGTGAGCTTAGAGCTTGATGGGACCGAAGCGCGGAGCTGGTATAAGGCAAGAGCTTGAGGTGAAGGAACTGAGGCATGGAGCCTGAAGTGATTGAGGCGTGGAGCCTTCATGCAGTCTTGAGGCGAGGGCCTGAGTTGTCGGAGCTTAGAGCTTGACGTGATATAAACCGAAGCGTAGAGCTGGTTGCATTCTAATGGTCTGTGCACGGAGCTTTCTCATCATAAGTGTTGGCGTGGAACCAAAGGATCGAAGCGCTGGACCGATCAATAAAACCGAGGCATAGAGCCGGTTGATTGCAGGGTTGACCTGTTTCATGAGAGATATGCAGAGTGTATATGTGCAATGCTTGTTCGTTAGATGTGAACAAATATGATGCAGACTCGATGTGATAATGTTGATGCAAATGTGCACGGGCCCGTGCGTGTGTGTTTGTTTTAAGCTTAGAGCTTCTATCAAGTTCCGGACTTGAGCATTCAGAGCGTAGAGCTCGAGCATTCGGACGGCAGAATCCAAGCATTCAAAGTACAGGCTTTGAGCGTCCAGTACGCAGTGGTTGGGCATCCAAGCGTAGAGCTTGAGCATTCAAGTGTATAACTTGAGCATCCAGTACACAGTGGTTGGGCATCCAAGCGTAGAGCTTGAGCATTCAAAAATGTTAGATTTTTTAGCATTCAGGCGTAGAGCCTGAGAATAGATGTCTTGATTGTTGGGGCGGCTTAGAGCCTGTTGCTTGTTTACGGCTTCGAGCCAGTTGAGATAATGGGCTTCGAGCCGCTGAGTTGTGATAACAGGCGTAGAGCCTTTTGATAACGGGCTTCGAGCCGCTGAGATTGGTTGTTTACGGCTTCGAGCCATTTGAAACGGTGGGCTTGGAGCCGCTGAGTTGAGTGATTACAGGCGTAGAGCCTATTGCCATGATAGCGAGCACAGAGCTGCTGAGATAAAGGGCTTCGAGCCGCTAGCTGATAGTAGACGTAGGCTTCAAGCCTGTTGAGGTAAATGGGCTTCGAGCCGCTTGGTTGATTGTTATGGCTTCGAGCCAATTCAGATGGTAGATACAGGCTTCGAGCCTGTTGAGGTAATGGGCTTCAAGCCGCTAAGATTGGTCGTTATGGTTTCAAGCCTGTTGAAATGGTGTGCTTGGAGCCGCTGAATTGGCAGATGAGGGCGTAGAGTTGCTGAGTGAGCGAGTATGGGCACGGAGCTGCTTATTTCCTTGGTAGTGGATACGGGTATAGAACCGCTGTAGTTTTGAGCTCAGGGCTGCTGAGCGTCTCGTTTTGCCGGCCAGCAGTTTGTGGAGAGAGATTTTCCTTATTGCTTGGGTATGCCCCCAAGGCTGGTTTTGATCATGTTGTGTTGGCTCGGGGATGCCCCCAAGGCTACTTGGTTGGTTGAGGACTTAGAAGTCTGTAATCGCTTGAGTTGGTGTACTGAGCAAAATCTGATATTACTGAAGGAAATTTGATTAAGGGGCCAGGAGATCGATCTCTCGGCCGAAGAATTGATGTCTCGGCCGATAATTTGATGTCTCGACCGTGAGAACGCCAAAAGCCAGGAAATCGACTTAAGTTCAGTTAAATCGATCTTACGGCCCATTTAATCCTTTCTTCTCCTCCTCTCTTATTCTCCTCCGTTCCCCTCGCCTGACGACCACCGTACGTCGCCGCCCTCCTCCACTACCGTCGACCACCATCATTTCCGGCGATCATCCCCAACGCCGCCGTTCGCCATTGCTGCTGGCTTCGGTTGTTTTGAAACCGTTGGTTTTCCTCCCATTTTGGTTCAGACGTGATGGCCACGCCATCTTCAGGTGTCGCGGGTTCGTCCTCGCATCCTCCATGTAGGTGCGAGCATCCATCTTTCGATGAGGAGGCGATTGAGGAGCCCGGTTTGTTTGATGCTACTACCTACGTTTGTCCTTCGCGTAGGCTGGGTTATGGCGGTTTCCTGCAGTACCGTCCTCCTGTTGGTGGCCCAGAGGCCGAGGTGGTTCGTCGAGAGCCTGAGTTTCACCTGAGCGTTCTGAACATGCCGGTGAGTTTCCTGAAAAGTAAAAAGTTTTACTTTAGTTCGGAGTTTTGGAAATCCTTGCATTTAGAATAGAATTTTTTGCTTGCGGGACGAAAATCCCTTTTGGCTAGGAGCGTGAATATGAGGAACCCATGTTTGGGTTGAATTTATTTTTGTTTAAGGAAACTAAAATAACTATGCCCCCTGTCTAGGCAATGCATGCTTTTAGATGTTAATTTGACGCCCCTTAGCATTTTCTTTGTTTATGTAATCATGAGATTAACTCTCTTTTGTCTTTGGCAGAGAAATAGGAGGCTGGAAGCTCGCGGTGGAGGCAAAGAGGTGCACAGATGGTTCTTGAAGCTGCCAGAGCAAGCTCGGGAATTAGTACGTGCTGCAGGTTTCAAGACGTTCGTTCTAGGCCTCGACCTTCCGAAGATGGATTGGTCATTGATGACCTCGCTGGTTGAGAGGTGGTGGGATACCACCAATACCTTCCACTTTCCTGCTGCTGGTGAGATGACTATCACTCCGGGTGACTTTTCTTTGCTGACTGGCCTGCGGATAGGTGAAGTTGCTCTTCGAGTTGACCCCCGGCTTTGGGAGCGAGATGGTGCTTTGAGGTGGTTTCTGGGCAAGGTGCCCCCTGTTCGTTCTCGGGGTCACATTGATCTTGCTTGGCTAAGCAAGACTTTCATGGTGGCTGATATTCTGACCCAGGTGAGTGCTGAGCAGTTGACACGGGCCTTCCTTCTTTACCTCCTTGGGCAAACGTTGTTTGCCAACAAGGATGGTTCGGTACATACGCAGTTTTTGGCTCCTTTGTAGCACTTGGGAGCTATTCGGGAGTTTGACTGGGGCTCGTCTGCTTTGGCCACTTTGTACGGCAGTCTTGGAGCTTGCTCGCGGGACAAGAGTCCCATTCTTTGTGGCCACTTTCGAGTGCTTGAGGTACGTATCATTCCTTTGTTCTTCTGTTTTCACTTTGGCTTTTTCCTAGTTCTGAACTTGCTTTGGTTATCCTGCTTTTCAGCTCTGGGCTTTTGAGCACCTTCTCCAATTCCCTCCTGAGACTAGGCACGGTGACGCGGGCAGCATACCTCGTTACGAGCGATGGTTGATGGGGCAACGGAGGCCACGGTCACCAGTTTTGAGCCTTCCCGAGTGGCGACGAGTTCTGGACCGACTGACGGTCGATCAGGTACCTTTTCTTTTGTACCTCTTGTCCTTTAGACTTCCATATTCTTGTGTCGAGACTGATTTGTCCTTGCTCTATAGGTACGGTTTGACCCTTGGGGTGGTGTACCAGAGGATGCCCCTCTTGCACGTTGTAGAGTCCTAGATCGGACTCGTAGCTTGCTTGAGGGTCCATTTTGCCGAGCCTAGTACTTAGGCGATCGAGTGGCCAGTCAGTGGCGGCCACGCGTTGAGGCTCTTCGGTTTGTTCCCCCTTCTCCTCCAGTATCCATGAGGTCCACTTCTTTGATGTCGAGGGAAGACCTGAAGAATGCTCGGATCAGAGATTGGGCGGGTTTACTCCTCTAGGCAGGTGACTATATGGAGTACTGTCATCTTTTCTTGACCCCCTCTGTTGCAGCTCCTCCCGTTGCTCCTGTTTGGCCACGGGCTCCTTCGTTTGTCTCCTTCCACTCGGATGATGGGGAAGAGGAGCGCCTGACGATGACTCCTTGTACGACCCAGCCTTACACTTTGCCAGCCGGGGCTTCGCAGGTATCTTTAGCTTTTCATGTTAGCTTTCCTCTCCTCGTATTGTATCCCTTGCTTTAGATGTTTGTAATGTTTGCCTGTTCCACAGGTGCCTGCTGAGATAGTGCAGGAATGGCTTCACGCCTATCAGAGTATAGAGGTTTTGGTTCGGAGACAGCGCCGTAGGATCCTTGAGGTATGACTTTCTTCATGAGCTTTATCTGCTATGTATTATCCCTTGAGTCTGAATGTTTATATCTTCCTTGGCTGCAGCTTGAGGCTGAGAGAGTACCGGCTGCTGAGGGGAATGTGGGGACCAGTGAGCAGCCTTTGCCTTCTTCTCAGAGATCGCCTAGCTTTTAGGGCTTTTCTTTTCCCTGTTTATAGTTAGTAGATGATAGGCAGAAACTATATTTGTATAGTAAAAGCAATCACAGCAACGGTTTTGTAAACAAGTTTTTGTTTGAGAAATGAGAAATGCTTTTCATGCCCCTAAATGTCTTGAGTTTGCATGCGATAGTCAGAACATGGCTTTTTGAACAAGTTTTTGCTGATAGACAGTTATTTTGTGTGAAAATATTTGGCCGAAGAATCGATCACTCGGCCGAAGGATCATTGTTGCGGCCGAGGTATTGATTGTCCGGCCGTTACGTCTATTTTCCCAAGGAAGATAGGTTTTGCTTTAGCCAAGTGGCATCCTATTTCACATCATTTCCTATGCTTAGTCTTTGATTTGCTGTCTCTTGCCTTTGCCATGCTTTACAGCCTGATTGCCAAACTTAAGAGTCTTTTGAAGGATCATACCCATTGCGTTGACGACTTTTGGGTTAGAGAGGATGAACTGTAATTCTTACGTGTCTTTGTTTTTGCCAATTCCTTGAAAAATGACTAACTCATCTTTTGCGAGCTCAATACGCAGGGTTAGCTATACCTATCATTGAGTACAAATCTGTTGATGTTCTTCCTTCTTTCCAAATACTTGGGCCGTATCTCGATGTGAGACTGCCTACGTATCCCAATCAGGGAATCAGGCCTTTTACGTAGTTCCAAGATCACCACCTTTGGGGGTTGGGTTTTCACTCTTGGTTTTTCTTTCTTTCATGCTCTAAGTTTTGCCTAGGTTACCTGATAGAGGTTGAGTCCCTAGCGAGCTTTCCTTCAAATGCCTTAACTTTTGCCTAGGCCGCGTTTTTCGCTTTTTCTTGTCCTAGCAGGCTCTGCTCTTACTTTTGCTTGGGTGTATAGGTTGCCCAACGAGCATTTTTCTCTCAAGAGGGTTTGTGTTTTGGAGAGGAATCTGATGGAGATGTTTTTATGAATCTCCTTGTTGC
This sequence comes from Rhododendron henanense subsp. lingbaoense, assembly GCA_020567845.1. Classification (NCBI taxonomy): domain Eukaryota; kingdom Viridiplantae; phylum Streptophyta; class Magnoliopsida; order Ericales; family Ericaceae; genus Rhododendron; species Rhododendron henanense. The sequence continues at coordinate 5,491,661 of CM036315.1, forward strand.
GTTTGTACTTTCACAATGGGCAAGCTAACCCTAAGTGTTCTCACGGAGATAGCGTCTTCTTCCTGAGTTTTGATAAAAACCTAGTTCTAAGTAATTAGAGTTCATCCTTTCCTTCCCTTTTGTCGGGGACACAAAGATTTTGATCCCTTCGAATTCTTCCTTTGCTTTGGCAATGAGAGTATAGCGCATGGCAATTGCAATTTAGAAATTTGGATTTAGATAAGCATAATCTGGAAGATGAAAAAGGAATTCTCTTAGCGGAAATAAAATACCCAAACAGGGGCCCAAAACTCGTTCTAGTTTGTTTAACAAAAATGCTACAGGTACAGATTTTCGGGTACAGCAGCGGGTACAGCAGCGTTTTGCTCCCGTCTCGGGTCTCGCAAAGATGATCGGAGCCGCTCATTTTGTTCAAAATACGTCTTTTAGGGTCCCTGTAAAAAATCACCTCAATCCGATATCGGGAAAGGTGTTTACGAATCATCCAATTTTGCTTCAAAATTGGGCTCAATTTTGAAGCAAAATTGGATGATTCGTAAACACCTTTCCCGATATCGGATTGAGGTGATTTTTTACAGGGACCCTAAACAACGTATTTTGAACAAAATGAGCGGCTCCGATCATCTTTGCGGGACCCGAGACGGGAGCAAAACGCTGCTGTACCCGGCTGCTGTACCCGAAAATCTGTACCTGTAGCCGGACTCTTTGTTTAAAGCAAAAACAATGTTTTAACGTTTCTTATTTGCCATGTTGTGACTTCTCAGCTACTGCAGCATGTCGGGGTCATTTCCCTTGTCTTTTGCAACTTTGTACTCTTTCCCACCCTCTTCCTTGCCAAACAGAGCCTTTGAACCGGGTTCATCTTTTGCATGATGGCTACCTCCTTGAGCCATGAGTAATCCCCAGATGGATGTGTCGGCAGGAAACTCCCTTTCTCTTTCCTCATTGATTGCGTGGTCATCAGCTATTTCCTCCTGATTGAATAGTGATGCTAAGGAGGTTTCATCGAGCGGATCATTGCACTCTTCTTCCATTTCATCAAAGTCGCTTTCCCCTGTTTTATAGGGTTCTGTGCACATGAAATCTAGATCTTCTCTTTCCTTTATCCATTGACTATAGTCGCACTCGTCGTAAGGGTTGACCCATGGTTGCATTTGAAACTCCTCTACTTTCTCAATGAGATTGATTGTCTCCCAAACAATGGGTGGTGTTGGAATTTTGGGACGGTTGATGCGTACCACTATTTGGGCAGGCTCGAAGCGAGCGTGCCTTCTCATCATGATGACCCTTTCTTTTTCCTTCTTCCTATTCTCAAACCAGATACGAAGCCATTCGTCATCTTCTACAAATGGAATGTCTGGATCCTCCAAATTGTGTTTTGCCCAAGAGTGTTCCTTCCACTTCCTTAGCTTTTCCTCATCTGCCTGATCTTTGCTGCTTATGTCGGACATATCAATGTCGATTACTTCTGACTGATTAGAATCATTATCCTCCTCCTCCTCCATCATGAAACACTCGTCCTCCTTGGGGAAGGTTGAGGTAGGTTTGGTTTGGTTGTCTTGGACAATGTATTGGCTGGGATTGTACGTGGGGTTGTGAGATAGATTTATGAGATTGATATTTCGAGGTGGCGGCTCAGCATTGTGAGTAGGGAGTGGGTTGGCTGGCCCATCAGGTTTTGGTGGCTTTATGGTTCGACTATCAATAAGGTCTTGAATGTCGTGACGAAGACGCATGCAATTGTCTGTTTCGTGCCCAAGGTGTTGGTGGTAGGCGCATTGTTTGTTTGGATCATGGTTTGGACCGTAAGGCGGCGGAGGAAGTGGCTTGTTTAGAGGTTTAAGATGCCATTGACGGCTAAGGATGGTCAAGGCTTGGGATAAGGTCATATAGAGAGGATCAAAGTTGCGACGAGGTCGATTTGAGCTTCGGGATGGGCTAGTTTGGAAAGGGTCTTGAGACAAGGAGCCAAGGGCATTTACGGAGGCGTGAGATGTACAGCTAGAGAAGGTTTTCTTAGGTGGAGGAGTGGCCTCTTCTTTCCCAATGAGTCCTAGCTTGATTCCATCTTCGATTTGCAACCCAGTGGCATGCAAGAGCTTGAAATCGGTGATAGCCTGTGTGTAAATATGCCTGAGATATTTGGGTTGCAAATTTTTGACAACTATTCTCACTTGGTCTTCCTCGGAGGGACGGTTTTTCATCTTGGCGGCCTTCTCCCTCCATCTTGCCACAAAGGTAGCAAAGTCCTCATTGGAATCTTGTTTGGTCATTTCCAAATCTCGAGTTGTTAGCTCAATTTGGACGTTGTACGCATACTGCTTGACGAAAGCGTTGGCAATTTCTGGCCAAGTTTGATAATGTACAAATTCCAAAGTGAGGAACCAGTCGAGAGCACTTCCGGTGAGAGTTCGTTGGAACAACTGAGCAATGAGCTCGTCATTCAAGCCCATCGGCTTTAGGGTGTTGATAACATGGCGAACATGACTGGTAGGGTTGCCAGTTCCATTGAACTTCTCAATGTTGGGCATCTTGAAATTCTCAGGCAGCTTGGATTCTGGGAAGAGGCAAAGTCCCTCGAAATCTAGAATTTGATCCCCTTGCGAACGAGCCAAGGCTTGTTTGATTTCCTTGACTTGTTTGGTCAACTCAGGACTTTCTGCCAATATCACTTTATGGGGATTCTCGTCTTCCATTGATTTTTCCTCATCTTCAGCATCTCTAGCTGCCTTTTCTGCTAGTAGTGCAGCGATTTGAGCTTGGAGGTCGGCAATAGTGGCGTCGTTGTCTGCCATGAAGGTAGAAGGGTTGCTTGACGAAGCTTGAGATTTAGTGAATGACGGGGTCCGTTGAGGGGATGACCGGGAAGTTTCTGAGAGTGGTCGGAATTGTTGTGGTGAGGGTGTCTTGTCAGATGAGGACGATAGACGGGAGGGTTGCAGAGACCTTTGTTTGGCGTAGCTTCGGGTGTTGTAAGAGTACAAAGTTGGCTGTGGTTGCTTCTTTGATTTACCTATTGTGCCTGCTTGAAAAATAGAATACCTGGAAGTCAGTATTTGGCCTGTGTAGGGTTAGGATTTGGGCTGAAAATCCCAACCCTTCTGCACAGAAAGAGTTAATTACAACAACAAATGATACAAGGTGTGAGGAAGAACTTTTGCAAGTAGAATGCAAGTAGGTTCCTAGCCTGTAGGTTCCTGTCCTAATTTGATAAGTTCTATGGCTTTCTAAAGCATGCAAGGTTTTGGTAGTTTCAGGGTGCTCCGTTGTCAAAGGGCACCAATCCTCTCACCAGCCCATCATAGGCGGCGATTGGGTGATTTCCTTTTTGATATACCACTAGGTATGAGTGACTGTGGAGTTTGCTAGAACCCCCAACATAGCCCGTGTCATGCCGGGATATCAGGTGAACTCAACGGGTTGCCCGCTCGATGCATATGACAGATGAATTAGACAAGGCATGTATTAGTCTTATGTTGAACTTTTTGGTTATGGCTCTCATATCCCCAGCAGAGTCGCCAAAAACTGTAGACACCTCCCAAACGGGGCATCACCATACAGATGGATCAATGTTTGTTTGCTCGATTGGTTGCTCACTTCATAAACCAAAATCATGGACATTCTCATGGCTAGGAACATCGCCATATGATAACGGTTATCATCAAATAGAGTCGCCACCCAGTTTATTAAAACTGGGAAAACAGATAGAGATTGTGGATACGGGAGCCAAAAGTACAATAAAGGGAAGGTGTTAGGCACCCCTCTTTGCCCAGTCGTGAGACTGGCCCATAATCACTCAACATAAGACGTATAGATGCTTGGTTTAATTCCAACACATAGTCTGTTTATTTATTCCTTTAAACAGTAAGCAAAGTGAGCCAGTGCGATAATTGAAGCATGCATTCAGAAAGCAAATAAACTGTCCCAGGAGATTGATTACTCGGCCGGTGAATAGATGTCACGGCCGAGTAATCACACTGGTTTGATGTACCAGCCGAGGGATCGAAGCCCCGGTCGGTGTTCTTCCTCACACCAGACAGAAAGATTAACGGATAATCACAATGCTATGGTTAGTCAAAAATACAGTAAATTAAGACAAACCAGAGGCCGTTGGGCCTTACCACCTTGATCCCTCAGTTGCTTGATTGCTTTGGATTGGGCGTGATTGATTGATTGCTTGATCGAGAACCCTAGGGTTAGGGTTTGAACTTCGGGGTTTGATCGCCGGATTGACGGCTGCCTTCGGGAGGTTAGGGCTTTTGAAGTATGGGATTGAGGGAGTATTTTGACAGAGTTTCGTGGCTTGATTGAGTGTGAAGGTGTGTTAATTTCGGAGCCCAAAGGCTCCTTTATATAGGCATAGGGATGACTCACTCCGGCCAATCAAATCACGAGATGGCAATTGCAATTGCAATGCATCTCTAACTCTACGTCGTAATCTCCGAGCGTAGCCCGAACGCATCGGGAAGGTAGTGTAGTTGGATCAAACCAAACGTCTGACAGAACGTTCCAGAGTCTGGAAAAAGGTCGATCTGGCGGCCGAGTAAAGGATCTTGCGGCCGTGGAATGGATGTCTCGGCCGAAGGATAGATCTTGCGGCCGAGGAATTGATCTCTATCTCAGGGAGATTTTGCTGGCAACAGGTTGCTCGGGTGAGGGATTGATGTTATGGCCGTTAGATCGATGTTACGGCCGTCAGATGGTTTCTCCTAGGCTTCTGTATTTCTGTCTAAAAGGCTGTATGGCTTTGAATTGGGTCCTCTAAGTGGCTCAAAGTTCTCACCGAAAGTCCTAAGGTCCTCAAGGAAGCAATCAGCAATCACTGTATCCATTTCATCATCGGGATTGTCCCAAGGTGGGACTTGAGATAATTGTTAGGCCAAATTGGGGTGTCTACACTCTAGAAGTGTTCTACCACTTTTGTGAAGGAAGTTGATCCTAGAAAGTACTTTAGGTAGGGGGAATATGGTGATAAAGGAATGGACAGTTTGCTGTCTGGAATCTGGAAATCCGAATTTTGACCGAACTTCGGATGCCAATATCTTTGTCGTTTCTTGACCGATTAGGGTGGTTCTTGGGTCTAACTTGAAGAGCTCGAAGTGCTCTACAACTTTCCCGGAGGAAGTTTATCCTAGAAACCACTTTAGGTAGGAGAAAGAATGAGGTTTTGTGGAGGGCAGTGGGCTGCCTGGAAAAACAGAAATGGTTTCTAGAGAGAAGTTGGAGCAATGCTTGAAGGTGTGAGTTCAAGGCATGAATGGCTTGCTATTTATAGGCCAAGGGCTCTCTCTCTCTCTCTCTCCCTCTCTCCCTCATCCGAAATCTCTCTCTCTCTCCTATCTTTGATTTTTTTCTTATTTAAACACATGAAAGACTAGATTTTGTACCTTGGGAAGATTTGATGGTACTTGGATGGTGTGAGGTGTTGGCCAAAGGACCATGACTAGGCTTAGGAGTACACTTGCACACATCACTCTCTCTCTCTCCTTCTCATCCGAAATCTCTCTCTCTCTCTCTCTCTCTCTCTCTCTCTCTCTCTCTCTCTCTCTCTCTCTCTCTCTCCATGGTACAATGTACATAAGTACATAGGTGGAAAGATTACAAGATTTTCTTTCCAATCTAGGACAAGTCTAGGTTATTCTATTGGGGTTTTGGTCTTGTCTTGTACCTTGAAAGAGTAAGAAATCTAGGGTTGGTTGTCCTTAGGTGATCATGTGCAAGAAAGACTAGATTTTGGTTGTACTTGGATTGTGTACAAAAATGGCCAACAAGGATGGACTAGATTTGGAAGAGTACAAGTGCACACATTACTCCCTCTCTCTCTCCCTCTCCATCCGGCCCTCTCTCTCTCTCTCCCTCTCTCTCTTTCTCCCTTGATTAGTATATGAATATCCAAGGATGACTAGCTACAAAGGACAAGGTTGGTGGACTCATTTGGAAGAGTAAGGGTTTGGTGGAAGTAAATCTTGTACTTCAAAATCTAACTCATATCTTCCTATCTTCTTCTTTCAACTAGTACAAGGTCAATGTTATTCTATGGGGTTTTAAGTCTAATCTAGTACTTGGAAAGAGTTGAAATTAAGATATTGTTGTCCTTGGTTGAGAAAGAACAAGAACTCTAGATTGGGTGGTACAATGGTGATGTAATAGAATGATCCATGCTAGATATGGGAGTACACTAGTCACACACTTCACATTCTCTCTCCCTCTCTCAACCGGCCTTTCTCTCTCTCTCTCCCTCTCTCTCTCTCGGCCATTCTCTCTCTCTCTCTCTCTCTCTCTCTCTCTTGGTTTAAGGTACATATGTATATATATATATATATACTAATGTGAAAGGACAATGGTTGAAAGAGTAAGAATAAACTAATGGTTTGTAAAAAGATTAAGTAAGAAAATCTAGTACTTGACTATATCTTAGGTCATCCTATCCTTCATCTTTCTACTAGTACTTAGGTGAATAAACAAATAGGTTTGGTAGGAGAAAGATCAACAAGTACTATCACATCTCTCTCTCTCTCTTTCTCTCTCTCCTATCTCTCTCTCCCTTATCTCTCTCTCTCAGCCTCTCTCTCTCTCTCCCTCTCCCGAATTCTCTCTCTCTCTCTCTTCCTCTCTTTGGTACTTTGGACACCTAAGCTTGTAAGGACAAGGGTTGGTGTAAGGGTACTTTGAAAGAGTAAGATTAAGGTGTAAGGGATTTGGTAAGAAAATCCTAGTACTAGAGTCCACCTCATGTCCTTCCTATTTATTCTTCTTTCACTAGTACATGTACATATATATATATATATATAACTTAGATTTGGTAGAGAAAGAATAAGGGTACAACACATCACTATCTCTCTCTCTCTCTCCTATCCTTCTATCTCTCTCTCTTCCTCCTTTGGTTAATATAAATACATATATGAAGAAGACTACATAAAAGTACAAGGTACTATGATCTTATCCTAGGCTTTCTAAGTCAAAATTCTATATTAAACTAATCTTATTTGACACATGTACTACTAGAATATAATATAAGGTACTTAGAGAATCCTAGGGTATTAAAATACTAGGTACCATGCTAATTCTTTTAATTAGGGAATCCCATGGGAAATCTAGATATTGAATTAACTAGTATATCTTAGTACTAGACTATTATCCAATGGGTAATAATTCTCCTAACATTTATGGACCAATGGATAAAAGATCAAAGGTTGACTTTGGTCAAAAGGGCTCATTTAGGGTTCAAGGGTTCAAATGGTTCAAGGAAGTTGAAAAGGTCTTCCTAGGGTTTAGGAGAAGCGACTAGATGAATTGTTAGTTAGGGTTTCTCAAAGATTGGTTAAAATCTAACTAGTCTTGCTAAGTAGGATTTCTAGCCAAGAATATAATCTTAAGGCTTACTAGCACACTTGTCTTTAGAAAATGACTATGTTAACTAGCGAGATGCGTTCAAATCTAATTACGACGGATTACTAGGGAAGATATACAAGTGTTTTTTTTTTACAAGCCTACTTGTCCTCGGGGAAAGACTAGAAAATAATATGGAGAACACTATATTTTCGAGTCTAGAATTTAGTAATCGACGGATTTTTGGTTATTTAAAAAGGGATTTTAAATGGAAATCCAAAAATTCAAATTTTTAATGAAATTTTTATTTCCCAAAAATCCGAGTCGTTACACGCCGACTTCCGAGGTATCGATATTCCTGCTCTCCGAACTCTGATCCCAGAATTTGCTGACGATATGGGCCGAAGGAATGTCTTGAAGGTTAACTTAAGAGATGGCGCCGCAGCTCGCCAAAAGGAAGCTGCACCGTCTGAGAATCCTTCGAAGAAGCAGAAGGTTACACATGACTTCTTCCCCACCAGGCCGCCGACGCCGCTGCCGAAGGAGAGGGATCAAACCGAGTCATCAGCTGCTGGCGGCTCAAAAGCTGTGGAGAGGGCAGCAGGTTCAGGTGGCCGAGCGATCGTGCCAGAGTTTGCGCCATCGTTTGCGATGGCCGACGGCAGGGTGGTTACGGTTGAGGACAGCATCAAGGAGGAGCCTGGCCTCGCTGTGACCATGCTGCACGGACTGGCTCTGCCGAAGGACATGGACAGGGTTCCAGGGGAGCTTCAGCCGAGCTTGGTCCATACCAGTGCTTATCTCGTCCAGGTATGCTTTTGACTTAGTTTCTTAGTTCTTTATTATCTTTTGAAGTTTTGCCGAGGCTGATGACTTGTCTCGTGTAGGCTGGGCAAGCTCTGCTGCGTGCTTCTCGTCAAGCCGAGCTCTTGGCCGCTGAAAGGACTCGTTACCGTGATGACGCGAAAGCCGAGCGTGAAAAGACAAAGGCTGCGAAGAACGGCTTGAGGCTTGCCAAGTCCAGGGTTGCCGAGCTCGAAAAAGAGAGGGATGAAGCCCTTGAGAAAGCCAAGGAGTCTGACCGCGAGCTCGGTCAAGTTGTGAGGAGGGAGAAGAGGAAGATGAAGGAGGTGGACGAGAAGGCCTACCAGGCGGGGTATGATCGAGCCGGAGCAGAGTACATGAGAGATGCTCGGTCGATGGTGAATGAGGAGGTCCAGAAGAGGGTTCCTATTGCGTACCGAAAAGGGTACAAGGCTGGGGTGCAGGGTGCTTGTGGGGTTATGCAGCTGGAGCCTGATATGAACCTGATGAAGACCATCCCTGCAGCCGTAGTGCCCGAGATCGTGCTGCCGTACACGGGGGAGGAATGTGCCCCACTTCCTCCGGAGGAGTTTTCTGAGAGCGAGGAAGACGTTGATGATCTGACTAGGGCCGACGCTGAAGGTGGAGGGGATGGTTCAAGTGGGAGGAAGAAGGCCGAGGCTGAAAACGCCGAGCAAGGCACCGAGCAAGCTGAGAAGAATGATGAAGTGGCTGTTGATGCTGAGGACGGTGCTGCTCGTGTTGCTGAAGTTGCAGCAGGGGGTGATCCTCCCCAAATTTAGAGTTTCTAGTTTCTTAGAGTTGTGTGTTTTTTTTTTTTTTTCCTTTTGAACTTTTGAAGTTTTTTGTTGGACTGGACGGCTCCGAACTTGGGAGTTTACCGTGCCAGGTGTAATAGTTAACTTGGGGGTCGACACCGAACGGTTTACTACGCCGTACTTCTCAGCTTAGGATTTTTGACAACACTTGTCTTTATTTCAAAGTTTTGAATGAATGCATGGCTTCTTTTTGCAATGTCTCTGTTAATGCCGAGCTTGACTGATTGCCTTCATGTCTTCACAAGATTTTGTAGGTCTTGCATGTTTATGAATGTGTAGTTGTCCGTAGCCCTCACTTTGGTTTGGGTTCGGCAGAATAGTTGAGAATCTTTCATGATCGAAATGGTTAAGTATAGATATTGCAACCGAGCCTTGACCAAAGTATTATTGTCCTTCGAACAGGTCGCCGAACATGAGACTTTTGAAGCTGTTATGATTCAGCTTGTTTTGATTGTAAGATTGTAAGAATGTGAGATGCCCCTTGCCAGTGGCTGGGGCTCGGCCAAAGTTTCAGCCCCTGGCCATGGTAAAGGAACGTTGAGAGTAGCTATTTGATTTGTGGGTTCTTTGCTCGCCAAAATGCGAGTGTGGATTTTCGGTGGCCGACCATAATGTCTTGCCAATCCGAGCCGAAGCCTAAGTTCCATTAGAAATGTGTATTTTAGGCTCGGCGGACCGTACGTCCATTGATTGCTTCTTTGGGCGGTAATAGTGGCCGAAGCAAGAAAGGGCTTTTTAAGGAGCCGTTTGTGGTGTGACCGGAGTCAACGTTTGTGTTCGGCATTGCAGCCGAAGGTCGAACAATGCTTGAAATGCTTTTGAAAACTTTTTACCAAAAAGATTGTCATTTCATTGATAGTTCTCGAAGTACAGGTAAAATATTGAAGATAAAAACAGTAACAGTGGGTCGAAGCCCTTCTTTGTAAAGAAAATAGACATGTTGGCCGAAGCCGAATAAAAAGTGACAGTTTTGCCGAGCTTGGTGTGAAGAGGTTCACATGTAAGCCCTCTTGAGGTTTTGTGCATTCCATGGGTTGGTGAGCACCTTCCCTTTCATGTCTTCGAGGGTGTAAGCCCCTTCACCGGCAACTTTGACGATGCGAAAAGGCCCTTCCCAATTAGGCATGAATTTTTTCGTCTTGCTTGCTTGTACGACCTTTCGCCAAACCAAATCGTCAGGTTTGAACTTCTTGATTCGAACACTCCTGTTGTATCCTTTGGCAACTTGCTGTTGATATTCGGCAAGCTTCAGCCGAGCGTCATCGCATTTTTCTTCAGCCAGAATTAGCTCTTGCTCCACGGCTTCATCATTTGTCTGTGGGTTGAAGTTTTCCGTTCAGAGGGTTGGGAACCTTGATTCCAGTGGGATGACGGCCTCCATGCCGAATGCCATCGAGAAGAGGGTTTGGCCTGTGGAACGACGTGGTGTGGAGCCGTTGGCATAACGAACGACCACCAGAGTGGCAGCCGCGGCTTCCGGAGTGCAGTTCATCAAGGATCTCGGCAACTTGGTTTGGGTGGACGACGAGAAGATAGGGCCCGGAAATGGATTTTCTATAGAGTTGACCGCTCTCAGAGAGCCAATAGTAAGCGGCCTTGTTCCTGATTCGAAAGGCTTCTTTTTTGTCGTCGGGTAAGGTGTCATTCCTCAGGAAAGCGATGATTTCATCCATCCAGCTTGGACCAAGTTCGATGTTGAGCACCTCTGGAGTTGTGCCAAAACTTGGGTGGTCGATGTTGCCGAAGTTTATTGTTCGGAACTCAGATGCTTTTGAGGCCGAGGCGAGGCCAGCAAGTGCGTCTGCGTGTGCGTTGTGCTCACGGTTGATCTGCTCGATGTTGAAATTTTTGAAGCAAGTGATGAGTTCTGCTGCCGTGGCTTGGTACTTCATCATCCTTGGGTCCCGAGCTTCGTAGTCCCCCAGCACCTGATTGACTATAAGTTGAGAGTCGCAAAACACGGCCAAGTCGTCAACTTTCATTGCGATTGCCGAGCGTAATCCAGCAAGCAGGGCTTCATATTCGGCCTCATTGTTTGTGGCGGGGAAGTCGATGCTGATGGCACTTTCGTGAAGAGTTCCGCAAGGAGAGACCAAGACGACTCCAGCTCCGGCCCTGTTGTTATTGGAGGCGCCGTCAACTTGCATTCGCCAAGTGTCTCCCTGAAAGAGGAGCCACCGTTTCTCTTTTGGTTCGTGTTCGGCAGAGGGTTGGGTTGGAGGAGTGTTTAGGATCTCGGAGTCTTCTGGGGTGAGCTCGGCAATGAAGTCGGCAAGGACTTGCCCTTTGATTGCCGTCCTTGGTTCAAAGCGGATGTCAAAATTTGCCAACTCGACCGCCCATTTGGATACTCTGTTTGAGAGGTCGGCTTTTCGAAAAAGCGCTTTGAGAGGATATTCGGTTAAGACCGTGATTGTATGTGCCTGAAAGTACGGCAGAAGTTTTCTCGCCGCAGATACGAGGGCGAGTGCCAACTTCTCCAGCGGAAGGTATCGAGTCTGGGCGGGTAGGAGCGTCTTGCTTGTGAAATAGACAGGCATGTCGTCGGCCCCTTCTCGCCGGACAAGAGCTGAGCTGATGGCGTGGGTTGAGACCGCCAGGTAAAGGTAAAGGGTTTCGAATTCCTTAGGTTTTACCTTTAGGGGTGAAGTACCGAGATAGTCTTTGAGTTCGGCCAGTGCTTTGTCGCAGTCTGGCGTCCATTCGAAGCTTCGTCGGCTTTTCCCTTTAAAGGCGTGAAAAAAGGAGTGGCATTTGTCAGACGACTTGCTGATGAAGCGGTTGAGGGCTGCCGCCATCCCTGTGAGTTTTTGTACCTCTCTGATTGTTCTTGGTGGCCGAAGGTCTACCACCGCCTTGATTTGGTTGGGGTCGGCCTCGATGCCGCATTGTGTGACCAAGTGGCCGAGGAATTTTCCAGCACTGACGCCGAACGCACATTTCTCCGGATTTAGACGGAGTTTATGGAATTTGAGGATCTCGAAGACCTCGGCCAGCTCCTTCAGATGATTGTGCTCCTTCTGGCTCTTGACGACGAGGTCGTCAATGTATGCTTCTAGGATGTTGCCGATCTGTGCATAGAGCATTTTGAAGATTGCTCTGTTGAATGTAGCACCTGAGTTTTTAAGTCCGAATGGCATGACCCTATAGTAAAAAATACCATGTGGAGTGATGAATGTTGTTTTCTCCATGTCGTCCGGGTCCATGGCTATCTGGTGATAGCCACGGTAGGCATCCAAGAAACTCAACCGAGCATGGCCTGCTGTTGCGTCTACTAGCTGGTCGATCTTCGGCAGCGGGAACCAGTCCTTTGGACAGGCGTCATTGAGGTTCGTGTAGTCGACGCAAACTCTCCATTTCCCATTCTTCTTCTTTACAACCACAGTATTCGAGAGCCAAGTTGGGTACTGTACTTCTTGTATTGCGTTGGTGTCGAGAAATCTGTTGACCTCTTCGATGACGGCGTCGGCGTGCTCAGGTGCCGAACGTCGAGCTCTTTGTACCACCGGTTTGGAGTCCTTTTTTATGTTGAGGGAGTGGCAAATGAAGTTGGGATCCACCCCCGGCATCTCCTCTGGGGTCCAAGCAAAGACTTCCAGATTTTCTTTGAGGAACTGGAACATCTCTTCTCGCTCGGCGTCGGTTAGTGAAGAGCCAAGTAAGAAAAAGCGTGATCCGTCCTCATTGATGGGCATTTTCACCAGGTCCTCCTCTGCTTTGTCCTCGGCCTTTTGGCCGACGTCTTCGATTACGGCCATGTCTGGGACTTCAACCCATTGCACTTGTTTTGCTTTGGAAGAATTGTGTACGGCGGAGACATAGCATTTTTTGGACGCGATTTGGTCACCTCGTAAATCTTCCTGTCTTCCTGTGGCGCCGATGAAGCGGACAACCTGGTGGTATGTTGAAGCAATTGCTTGCATTCCATGGAGCCAAGCTCCGCCGAGGATGGCATTGTATGGGCTCGGCGCGTTGACGACGATGAATTCAACGGTTAGAGTCTTTGAGCCGACGACGACCGGGAGGAAGATTCGGCCTAGCGGCCATACAGGAGCTCCGTTGAAGCCAATGAGGGGTACCTCAGTGGGCTGCAAAACCGACTCTGGTAGGTCCAACTTCTTGAAGAGGTCATAGTACATAACCTCAGCTGAACTTCCTTGATCAATGAGGACGCGCTTGACGTCATGAACATCGATCTGGACGGTGACGACGAGTGCATCCGAATGTGGAGTCTGAACGTGTTCAAGGTCACGTTCGGTAAAGCTTATCGTCCATTTGGGCAAGTCTTGTGGTCATGAACGTTTGGATCCACAGCCGACGGAGAGTATCTCTTTTGAAGTTGAGGCTTGATCGATGTTGGCTCTGAGGGTGGTTTCGAATGCCTTTGTTACTGGTCCATGGATGACGTGGATCAGCGGTCGTTGTTCGTTGGGGTTGGGATTTGTCTGCCGGGCGGGCGTCTTTGATCGATCAATGTATTGATCGAGGTGACCTTGAGCTGCAAGCTTTTCGAGGAGGGCTTTGTATGGTGCGCAGGCAGTCGTGTAGTGGCCGAGCTCGTTGTGGTAAGAGCATTTTTTCCTTGGATTTTGATCCGGTTGGCCGGTGTCGGTTCCAAGCTTGCCCGTCGGCCATTCAAACCATGGTTGTCTCATTATTTCCTTCAGAAAAGACCAAATTGGTTCCTTGAAGTGTGTGGTCTCGGCCACGTAGTCATGTTCCTTTGGCTGACGCTTCTTCCCCTCTTTGATGTTGTGCACTTGCTTCTTCGGCTGCGCTTGTTGGGTCGCCGCTTGTGCCGGCAGCTGGTGTACAGTCGAGGAGAATGGATTGGTTGAGCTCGGGATTCCTTGGGCCGCCCTGTCTGCATAGAGTTCCTCGAGAGCACAAAATCTTTCCACGACGCGCATCAGTTCACCCATGCGGTGTGGTGGGCGGATGGCGAGTTCGTCTAAGATTTTGCTGCCGGTTTCCAGACCATTTTTGAAAGTGCGCGCAGCCCAATATTCATCGATTCCTTGAATTTCGTTGAATAGCTGCCAGTAACGCTCGGCATATTGCCTGAGGGTTTCGAACGAGAGTTTTCTCATCTGAGACAGGGACTCAGGCTCTTTAGCCGTTTTGTTGCTCGTGATGAAGCATGTGTTGAAGGCGCGTTTAAGGTCAGCCAGGTTCCTTACGGATCCAGCGGGCAACTTGTTGAACCACTGGAGTCCTAGGGAGCCGAGGCTGGACGGGAACGCCTTGCATTTTACTTCATCCTTTAGTGTGCAGAGCTCAATGGTCTGTCTGAAGTGAATGAGGTGAGTGTAGGCCTCACATGTCGCCGGGTCGAACTTCGTGAATTTGGGTAGATGAAAAGTGGGTTCCGGCGGCGTGTTGATGATGTGGGAGGTGAATGGGGAGACGCCGAGATCCTTCAGTTGCCTTTAAAACCCTGGGCGCGGCGGTTTGCCGTGCTCGTCCGTTTTTGATCTCTTGGAATCCCTTTCCTTGTTCTCCTTTGCTGACGTCTTCTCGGCTTCCCTTCGCCGAAGCTTGTCTCGCAGGTCCGTCGCTGTTCGGCGTGGGCCGTCGACGGTTTTGTCCTTGTTGCGACGGGTCTTGTCCTCATCGTTCGCGCCCTCAGTGTGTACACCTTTCCCGTTGCGCCGAGCGTGGTGCTCGTCATCTACGTTTTCAATCGGGATGTTCCCTAGGCGTTCAGAGACGTGGGGTCTGGTCCGTGCAGAATCTCGGCTACGGTGCGAGACCGTTGTGCGAGAGAACTCTGCATGACTAGTTGAGTACGTACTTGTAAACGACTCGGTATCCCTTGTCCTGGTTCCATCGTGATGGCTTCTAGAACGATGTGTTCCAGATACGGTGGGTTGTTTGTAGAGGATGATTTCTCTGGCATCGCCTGGTGCTGGAGTGAAGCCTAGGCGGTCTTTCACGGATCCACGTTGGCCTCCCTCGTTCTGACGCCCTTGTGGTGGTGGTGGTTGTGGTGGAGGGGGTGGAGTTTGCCTGCCTCTTCCCCCGCCTCCGCCAGATCTTGATGCGGCAGGGGTGGCGTCCTGCTGCATGCGTTGCTTCATTTGGGCCACCTCCGCCCTTAGCGCGGCCAGTTCATTGTCGCGTTCGTCATCGCGACGCTGCAGTAGGCGGATGTAGGCCGAAGTTACGTCGTCTGAGACGGGTGAGAGTTCGGACCCAGGGGCGAGGGACATGGACATGTGCCTTTCGAGGGTTGGTGCGGAGATGACGTTTCCACTAGCGTCTTTGGCCCCCGAAGCGGCCGCGTCAGCTAGATCTCTGCCCATGGTAGGTGATTTGGTGGTTGTTTTACGAAGGAGTGAGGGGGTTTGGAGGATGTGAGAGCCGTTTGAATCAGAAGCGGTTCACGTCGGGTTCACCAATTGTGTGGCCCGTGATCCTCGATCCCCGCACCTCTGTCGATGGTTCGATGATGGTTTGAGCCTTCTTCTCCTAGCCTGCACAGGGAACGCACGACTAAGACCTGGCCGGGGGTTGTCCCGGCAAGGCCCTCCGGTGAGAGGATGAGTATAGTGCAGAGAGAGGTAGTCGAAAGCTGGAGAGAGTAAGTGTGAGTACTGAGTAGCGTGTACCTGTTAGGGTTATCATCACTAGATATTTATAGGGCCTCCTGGCTTGCTCTCCAAGTACGATCGCGTGCCTTCCACGAGCCGAGTGACGTCATAGTGACGTCAAAGAATAGATCTGGTAACCGTTTTCGGGGCTGAGCTGGCACACCCATGTGCGCCCATGATCATCTTCTGTTATAACCGCCTCTGCACGTGGCAGGACGCGTGGCTTAACAGATAGCCGTCGTCGGCAGCCAGCCGTGCTCTGCGGATGGCCGAACATGGATAATGCCGAGCCTGGCCATGCGTCAAATGGGGAAGGTAACGTTGCCGTAGGCTTTGCCGATGACGGAATCCAAGCACAGGCTTGTCTCCTGCCGAGCCTGTGGCAATTCGAATATCAACGACAAACCGACGACGGCAGCCGAGCACGAAGCCGATGCTTGGTACGTAGCAGGCTAGGTCCGCACTATTGCGAACATCTATGTTCGGCCCGCTACAGAGAGCAAAGGAGTGAAGGTGTGAGAATGGCTTGAATGAGCTTGCTATTTATAGGCCAAGGCATGTCTCTCCCTCTCCCTCACCCGAATCTCTCTCTCTCTCTCTCCTATCTTTGATGTCTCTTGCTTGGTCACATGAAAGCATGGCTAGATTTGGTACTTTGGATTTTGTTTGAGAGGATTTTGTGTAAGAAGATCAAATCCCAAATCTCTCCCATATCTCTCCCTCCCTCTCCAAATCTCTCCCCCTAGTACAAGGTACCTATATATATAACTTGATTTGGTAGAAGAAAATCTAGGATGGCTTGTCCATGGTACAACAATATCTCTCTCCCTCTCTCCTATCTCTCTCCGTCTCTCACGGTCTCTCTCCTCTCTCTCTCTCCCACGGCTTTCTCTCTCTCTCTCTCTCTTGTACTTTGTATGAATATATATATATATATAAGTATGTACTATGTAATCTAAATAGATTTTCAAGTCAAAATTTTCTATTAAAATAGTCCAATTTGCACATGTTCTTATTGTATTTTTATATTAATGTATTTTGTGAATCTTAGGGTAATATATTTTAAGGTATATACATATATATGTTTAAGTATATATGCACATGGAGAATCTAAGAAGTGACTAAATTAATAAATCCTAGTACTTGTTGGTAAGACTAACCTTATTAACCAATGGGTAATATTTTCCCTAACATTTATTGACCAATGGTTAAAGTAAACAAAAGATATACTTATATATATATGATCTTGAAATGACTATGTCCTTTAAGCATGTGTATACATGACTATATATAACTATATATATGTACCTTTAACAAAATCTAGTAAAGTACTTTTGGTAGAAATATAGGTTTTTCTATTGTCCAATGGATAAAGATTTCCCTAACTTTTATCGTCCAATGGGTAAAGGTCAAAGATGACAAGTATGACTTTGATTGGCTAGTCATATATATGTGTGTGTGTATATGTACATAATAATAATAACCTAGGTCCAAAAAGATTTCATTAGGGTTTGAAAGGTTCAAAAGGTTCATCTAGGGTTAGGAGCATGCAACTAAGTGAAATGGTAGTTCGGTTTCTCCAACTAGTCGGTTAGAAACTAACTAGACTTGCCAAGTAGGATTTCTAGCCAAGAAATATAATCTAGGACTTTATTCAATTATTAGGAAAATATACTAGCACACTTGTCTTTAGAAAATGACTATATTGACCGGTGTTAGAAGATTTAAATTTTATAAGTTTCAAATCTAATTATGACGGATTATTAAAAGGAATTTTAAAATTCAAATTTTTAACGAAATTTTTATTTACCAAAAATCAGGGTCGTTACAAATCCCAAAATTCCCTTCTCATCCCCAAACTGAATTGTTTCCCTTCTCATCTGCTTACTCAGGTAAGAGAAAACCCGATCGATTATTCCAATTGTTACACGAAAATCATTGGCGCCAGATCTGTTAATAATTTTGTGCGACTGGTTCTAGGGATTTCAAGTTGTGCGAGCTGTTGTTGCTAGCTAATGGATCGATTTTGGGTATTCTAGGGTTTCACTCGTGAGCACCAGGTTTGTTCTTCTTCTTCTTCTTCTTCTTCTTCTTCTTCTTCTTCTTCTTCTTCTTCTTCTTCTTCTTCTTCTTCTTCTTCTTCTTCTTCTTCTTCTTCTTCTTCTTCTTCTTCTTCTTCCTCTCTCTCTCTCTCTCGTTCCATCAAATAGCAGATTCACGTTTTATGAAAAGAAAATTAAGACAGAAACATTAACCAGTTTGAGCGTATGAAGCTTTCGACATGCACAACCCTAGCCACTTCGGAAATGAAAATTTTGAATATTTGACTACATATATGTACAATTAAGCATTTTGAAGGTTTCATTTTTGGGGTTTGTGATTCTGCATTGTTTATTGGAAATTGGGGCTTTTTTTGGTCTCTGTGCTTCAAAAGTTCTACTTACTTAAAATCTCCATTTTATATACATAGTTTGCTGAGAAGCCCTAAACAGGATCAGTTCGATTTTCCTTGATTCTTGCCGAAATACAAACTAGGGCTTAATATTCAGTACGCTTTTGCCTAGAAAACACAAGAAGATCATTGGGGTTTTTATATGTTTCATTCATCCGATTAATGTCATGTTAGCCAAGGCTTTGCATGCTATGCCTCAGTACAAGGAACTTTATACTGTACTTTAAGTTTTTCGTGGACTTGATTATTTATATTTTGCACTTACCCACATGACTAAACTTTATACTATAGTTTAAGTTTGTTTGAGAGTGTGGACTTTTTTTCTTTTCTTTTTTTCAATCGGCTTTGTTGTGTTTGGGAATTTGGGCTTTGCTTTGTTTAGTCTTTTTTGTGATATTATGGTTGCATGTTCGATTAGAGTAATGAATAGCTCAAAAAAGGTCCCTAGTTTATTTATTCCAAGTGATCTTTTGTCTGTGGTCCCCCATTTGCTTCTTCTTTATGTAATCTTCAAGCCAACAAAATCGACTCTATTTGTGATTGGGAGAGCATGGGTGAAGGGGGAGGAGATTGAGCCAATGGTAGCCCAAAACTAAGTAAGTGGCCCACCTGGCCCACCACCCAATTTAAAAATGATGTCTGAGCAAAACTTTCCTCCACGGCAGATGAGATTGTTCCCCTTCCATTGGGAATGCATGGTTGTTCCAATGACCTCGAGTTCCGAATAGCTACCAAATCTTTTACTATTGTCTTTGAATAAAACCAACTACCTGTTTTCAAAATACGACTTACCAGCATCGTGAGCCACATCAGTTGCACTGACATTTGGCAAAGTACCCACGTTGTTCCCTTCAGTTTCAGCCACCTCCTCAACCAAGTCCAAATGATCATCCACGTCATCATCTTCCTCGATCATCCTCATTTCTGTTCTGCTTTGACTCTTCAGTTGGTGTTTTTAGAGATGAATCCTCAATGTGGCATCCAGGGCAAGCACACTCAGTACGGAGTATCATATTAACGACCATCTGTTCTTCCATAACTCTTATCTGGAACACACTATCGTTGTTTTCAATCTCCATTATTAGATTTATCATGTCCATTTCTCTGGTGGAGATGAGGACCTTACCCACAGAAAAAGACAGCTCGTTGAGTGTATCCTCGACAATAAGTACAACCTCCTCCCAGAGCTTCCCAATCTTTAGAAATGTTTGGGAATTCCAAAAATGTAGAGGAATGCCATAACAGTTTTGCCAAATCAATCTTG
Source organism: Rhododendron henanense subsp. lingbaoense (assembly GCA_020567845.1). NCBI lineage: Eukaryota > Viridiplantae > Streptophyta > Magnoliopsida > Ericales > Ericaceae > Rhododendron > Rhododendron henanense. The sequence goes on from CM036315.1 coordinate 5,510,942, forward strand.
ATGTAGGGTTATTCTTTGCATCTTCCCATTTGTATGATTCAACAAACCAAGCCATCTTTCCCCAATTGAACATTGAGTTTCTTTCAGCAATATCTATGAAAGTTAACACCACCATATCACCTCCCATTGTACGAACTAGAACATGAGCATGTCCAAGATTTCTAAGATAATCTTGGATCAGAACAATAGGTTTAGTTGAAGATAGTTTGGCTATTGCACTTCGGTGGAGCCATTCATTACCCACTTCCTTTGCTTTGATGGACTTGACTTTCGTTGCCCAGGTCATCTGTTTAGGAGGATGACGATTTAGAGTGTTACTCAGTGGCCCCATCATACTTTTCCTCCTCTAGATCCAAACCTCTTTAGGTTTTTTATTACCACGATTGCTCCGAATTCCCGTACTCACACCTTGCTGCTGCTTCAGCTCTTGATTCCTCTGATTACTCTTATCCCAATCCATCTGATAACCCATACCCACACCTTGCCGCTGATTCAGCACTTGATTCCTCCGATTGCCCTCTTCCCAATCAACATTTTGCCTTCCGTTTCCATTTTCCTTTCTATGCATGTGATTGGATTTTTTGAAATCACCCTGTATTTGTTGTCTCCACTGGTTGGGTATTGCATTTCCCTGTAGCTTCCAATCCGACTGAGATTTGAGATTGTTGTGTTGTTTCTGGCTTTGAAATCTAGCAAGATTTACCACGAGTTTGTGTCCCCAAACCCACAACCATTAATTTCCTCTGCAGCATTGACAACTTCCATTCTGTTCCCAAATCTGACAAACCCAAATTGCTGACCTGTGATTCTACTTGTCTTGTTGGGGATGTATAAATCCCTAATTTTTCCAAATCTGGAGAATAAGTTGTAGATCTATATCTTCTGAGTATCTTTTGGTAGACTATCAATGAATAATGAGAAGATCTCGACGCCTCTATCCCGGCTTCTCTCCATTGTCTTTTTTGTTGTCTTTTTTTTGTTGTGCAACCCACGAACCATTGTCTTTTTAGAATGATTATTTGTTAATCTATATAGGCATGCTTTTGAGATTCCAAGCAAAAGTGATAATCTTTTAATCTATATAGGCATGCTTTGGTCACTACAACAAATTCTAGATTTTGCTACAAAATATTTTGTCACTACTTGTTAGTTTTTCGTCACAACATTGTTGCAATGACAAAATATTTTTGTCGCCATTTTGTCACAACAAGCCCGTAGTAATAAGTTTGTTGTGACAAACTTTCCAACCCGTCACAAGAAACCAAAAGTTAAGATGACCACAAGAGTTTGTTACAAAAAGTTTTAGTAGTAGTGACAAAATATTTTGTCGTAATATGAAATTCTTTTGTCACCATTAGGCTGACGTTTGTCACAATAAGTTATTTCTGTAGGGTATAAAAATCTTATGATGACAAATAATTTTGTGGCAAAAACTCAAACTTTGTCATTAGAAAGTTGTTAAGGCAAACAAAATTTGTTATTATTGGAAAGGTAATTTTGTCATCATAAGCTTGTGGTGAGAAAAGACTCATTCATCACAAAAATAAAACAATAGTGACAATTATTTTGTCACAACATCATTATTAATTTCATCACCAGAAGCACAATTTTGTCACAAAAATATTTGTCCAGACACAATTTGTGACCAAAAAAAAAATAGTTCGCCACAACAAAACTATACAAGATATTTCATCACAATAAGAGGAGCAATTGCGATGAAGTGATTTTTTTTTTGGGTAAATCAGCTTGAAATAAAAAAGAGGATAACCGAATATACAGCCTACAAGGGGCATTCCCCAGGAGGAAAAACAAAACAAAACAAAGATTGAGGAAATTGAAGATCCACGCCAAGTGGCTACATGGAGGATAATACTATAATCTAGCAAGCTACAAATAACATCAAGAGATGCATTTGTTTCCTAACCATCTACAAGGGATATAGCACCATTCCAAAGTACTGTAATGTAATATGGATCACGCAAGGTGGCAGCCCGGGGTATTTAACAGCATGGAGGAACCACCAATAGCTGTTGCAAAGGTGGCAGCAGCTCCTAGAACAGATGAAAACACATAGAGCATCCAGTTTTAAACGGCAGACTTGTAACAGCAATGAGACATCAGCAGACTTATATTGCTGGCAACAGCGAGACAGCAGCAGCTATTACACATATACAGTAGCAGTAGCAACAAAAATAGCTGAAAACTATCCACCAGTACAGTAGCAGCAGCCGTAGCAGTACTAGCAAAACTAGCAAATTACTATCCAACAGAAAACTGTCCAGCAGCAAAACTAGCAGACAACATCAGCAGCAAGTTCTAAATTGCACTTATAAGAGAAATGGCAGTTAAAGTTGGAGACTGATAGCAGTTCAGAAGGAAAGTTAGTAACAGCAGTAACTAAGATAGAAGCAACCAGCTGGATAGTAACAAAATGGAGAACATGGAAAAAGGACAGTCCAGTTCTATGGTACCCAAGCAACTGGAGGATGGACAGTCCAATACTCAACAGAACAACACTTCTTACAGTAGAAACTAGTAGCAAAAGTAAGCTAGGGACATGCCCCCTAGAAAACGTTCCAAAGGACAACCCCCTAGGATAGGTCAAAAGAAATTGAAAGCTGTAACAGAAAACATCTATGTAGGTACACACTTGCAGTTACAATAACAGCTGTAACAGAACATAGCTATGTAGATACACACTTGCAGTTAGATAACAGAAACCAATAACACAAGTACATGCACGTTCCAATAATACTTCTAATAACACACAAGCACATGAAAATGCTTACCACTGAAACTAAAAAAAAACACCTCAGGTATGAAATGAGGTAAGTCATGGTCTAACAAGTATAGTGCAGCAGAGGGATTCCCAAACTAAATATGAGGTCTCACTGACTTCTATCACCCTTGGAAACTGACCTCCCACTCATCTTTTTTTCTCACAAGCATAGGGAATAAAGGGCTCCACCAACTCCCTCTGCTAGTTCTCACATGAATCTCCCACTATTTATTACCTCCACTCTCAAACAAGAAGGTTGAGGCCCAAGCACACAACTCACTAGGATAACACACAATATAGTAGGTACACACTTCAAAATTGTAACTCAGAAATCAGTGACCAAAGATTAAAGTATATACATGTTAGGATAGAAGTAATAGCAGTATAGACCCCTTGAATAGTGACCTCTGAATGTGACTGGTCTGATTGATTTGGTCACCGTATGATGTGAGTCCAAATCTCCTGGCGAATAGAGCTGAAGGATCAAGGGGATAGCTGTGAGGCTACCCACCCTTGAGTAGTGACCTGCAAATGAAATGATTTGAGTAGAAATCCAATCTACCAAGTATATTTAGATTAATGGTGAATGTTCCACATAGAAAGTAAATGAGGAGGTCCCTTGAACTCTAAGGACAACAACTTGTTTCTGACCTCATTTGAAATTTTGTTAGCAACTACTCTAGGGGGGCAGCTGAGATTCTGGGACTTTCTAAAATTCCTCTCAAGCCATAATTGGTGCACATAGACTGTAAACACAAGCCTAGCAACCGTGACTGCCAAGGATTTACCCTTTAGAATGGACAAATTACTTACCCACTGTTGCCAAGAGGACAATCCTACCAAATGAGGACATTTAGAGGATAGAATTCCTCTAATCTGTGTAGCTATGGGGCACTCAAAGAATAGGTGATCGTGGGATTCTACACCCAGACAGAAAGTATAGATGGAGGTAGATTTCATGCCAAACAGTGCCAAAGTATTAGTTTGGGAGAGACGTGCTATTGTGACAAAATTTTACTGAAATCAAGTGCCAAAGTATTTTGTAACTATCACAAATCCACAACTGATTCAAAAGCATAAACCTTACGCAGTCGACAATTCCACAACTTTCACTAACCAAACACAAATTAACCATGTTAAACAAGTATTTCCTAAGAAAACATTTGCAAAAAAAGAGATCACAAGCAAAGCAAGCTATGACATAGTCATTTGTCTCAATCATAAACAATACGAGACTGCCTTTTAGCTACTAAAAGAAATATTGTTCGAACCAAAACCTAAGACACCAAATCTAACATAAGGATTTGAATCCTTTGCAAATGGGTTTGAACATGTAGCCATCCCTTCAAAATTTTCAACCACCTGCAATAGTAAGAGTAAATCCTAAATTAGTTAAGAATATTTTCTTTGTTTGATCGGTATAAGAAAATATATAGAATATAAAAGAAGAGTACATGGAAAGAGAAATAGTGGGTTGATGAGTAATCAATACCGAAAAAGTAATGCCAAAAAGCCTAAACTAAAAGAGAAAAAGGCCAAGAAAGTAAGGAAGCAGTGGCCAGAGAAACAGAATCATTTGGAGAGCCAAGAGAGGATGCAGAACAGGTAGTTGAATACCGGTACTTGCACTCCTGCCGAGGAAAGCTATACTCCATGGCATAGGAAAGGACAGAATGAGACTAACTACTCCTAGCCAGAGACTCGAATTCATTCCTTACCTTCCATTGCATTCAATCAAATAATACATGGCTCTTTTCATGTTATATAAGCCGGCTCTCCCTTCAGCCTACCTCTTTTTATACTAGCAGAAACTCTAGTTGTTGGCTAGCAAGACGAGCTCTTGCCGTCCCATTGCTTGATTTTTGATCCAGTGCTTTCTTCTACCTGCTTGAATTTTCTTACTCGCATTCTAAGAGGCCTTTTCTGTCCCGGTTACAGCATTCCTTTCTATTGCACCTAAAATCTCTATTTTTGCTAATATTTCACGTGTTTCTATTTATGGTTCCTATGGAGCTACATTGCAACAAATTTTCTTTTTCTGCAGCATTACTTCTATGATCGTAGGAGCACTGGCCGCCATGGCCCAAATGAAAGTCAAAAGACTTCTAGCTTATAGTTCAATTGGACATGTAGGTTTTTCACGCTCTCTAGTTCTAATTGGTTGCATAGCTATCCATTCCTACCTGCTAATCTCGATTTTGATAATTCTTTGATCACTACTCTGGATGTGGATCTACTCGCTATGCCATGGATTTACCTATTGAAGTTTACAGATTTCAAAAGGGAACCAGCCATATGGGGTAATGAAAGCCAAGCCCATGGTTGATAAGAAGTGCTTCTGTCTTGCTTCTTCGCAACTCATGGGGCAATGGACAAGCCAACCTAGGAGCAAACCTCTCGGTCGTTAGCTTCTTTTCTTCCTGCGTAAACTTCCCTGCTAACCTCTTTGCTTCAAAACCAAAGCGGAACTTACCTAGTAAAGATCGACTCAAATAGATGCTTATCAGTTGCTTTTTTTTCAGTTCTTTCTTTCTTTCATTGATGAGGTATTCCCTAGCTTCAATTCAGTGAATGCTTTTAATGACCATTTGCTGGGCGATTATTTCAGATTGATCGGAACAAATAGATAAATGAAACTTTGAGCAAGTCTCCTTAAAAGCAGATAGGGTAATCAGAACAGGATCAGCCGAGGCTAAGACAAGAGGATGGCCTAAATGCAAACCATAAATAGCTGATAGTTTTTCTCTTCCTCTACCTTCACTCGCTGCCTTGCCTTCGATGACTCAAACGGGGTCAGTTTAGTTCAAAGTCTTTTCCAAATAGTTTAGTTTGCGTTGAATTCTAGTAGTTCCTATAGTAGTCTTTGAAGTTGACTGGGACGAATGCCGATGGCTAGTTCCAGTAGAGTGGAGGCGAGTGACGAACTTGTTGTGCCTTAAGTTTCTCGATTTAGTGAGTGAGTCAAGTTCACCAAATCAAATGGCTAGTACTGGTAGACAACCAAAATTATCAAAGCTAGACATTCATATGTTGTGTCCTGCATAATTCCTGGTACACAATAGAAATCAATGAAACCAATAAACAACCTCACTTCAACTCAACATAAGTTGGATTCTGAGGTGGAGACAGAAATCGATGAAAACAAAAGTTGAAAGGTCACCGCTGAATAACCTCAAACTCCAATTTCAACTCACTTTAAACACCAAACTTTATAGGTCATCAGTTGCTTCAAAAGGAAAACCAAAATGAACACCCATCATTCATAAAAAGAGCTATTTAAACTTAAAGCAATATTCCATCCAAGAACTGGTTATAATGAAAGTAAGAAATAAGTTTTAAACCATAAAGCAAATGAAATTTTGCTAACATCAATCAACCAGGTAGAAATAGATCCCAACACTTGTGTTTGGTCAAAACTGGGGAGTCATATGTTTGAAAAATACATAAAGCTAACTCATTCAAATTTTATCATCAACGTGAGACGTAAAAGCAAGTAACATTTAAGCTTAATGAAGATATGCAACTTGCCAAACTCCTAGGGCAGAAAAGAATAAGAATAAAGGGAATTGTTCATTGAATTAATTAATTCAAACAGGTAATAGTCAAGGTAGAAAAGAATAAGAATACAGGGAATTGTTCATTGAAACACTTATTCAAACAGGTAATAGGCAATAAGACCAAAAACTGGTAATTTGTGAAATTGATTAAGATACTTCACATACCAAAGCACATTCATGATATGACCACAATCTGTGAAAATAAACCCCACTTTCACGTGGGAGAATGACCTAAAAAGATAACCATATAATGTACGTTTGCGCCTCGCATCTCCAACAAACAGAACCACGCCAATAGTAAAACTAATGAAGCTTGAGAGACAGAAACCAGACAAAGATAGAGGATAAAGGATCAAGACCTCTCGTGCTGCCGCGCGATGAAGTTCGATCGTCTAGGTCATGGTGGTGAGTGTGCAGAGAGCGTTAGTACTGCGGGGTCTTCCAAGTTCCAACTTCGTTTGAGAGAATGAGAGAGAGCAATGGTACCTCGAAATCGTACACAAGGAGGCAAGTTGAACCTGTTTTTGGTCGAATCCAAACAAAACGCGCACGAAATCAGAGGGTTTGGTAATTTTGGGTAAGAAATTAGGGCAAAATGAGTCGGGAAGAAAGGAAGGGGGTGACTTTGGTGGCGGGGGCTGCGCCGGTGATGGTGTGGAACTTAGTTGAGGAGAGAGCGAGAGAGAGACGACGGGATTGATCTGGGGATTTCTCTTCATTTGGAAAGAAAGGAAGCAGGGGTTACTTCAGCCCGCCATTTGTTTTCCAGCGAAAGTTGTGATTTCAATTTTTTTGGGATTTAGCACTAAAATAATTAAGCGTTTTTTATCGGGGCTAGTGATTTTGCCGCACCATTTTTTGTTATTGCCACACCCCTGCAAGTGTATTTTTTCATCAAAAAATACACTTGCAGGGGTGTGGCAATAACAAAAAATGGTGTGGCAAAATCATTTCCCTTTTTATTGTGCAATACAACAAATTCTAAACTTAATCAGTCAATTAGTTTTTTAATAATGGTCGATTGAACCATTACAATTTCATATTTCATCTTTATAACCGAACCATATTTGATTCATCCCTAGACATTAAAATATTAGACTGCAATATCCGACCTCCACCTGAGTCTTTTTTTTTTCCGATCGGAACCGTCCATCTTCTATCTATTATGGAGTACATCATTTCTACCAAAAATGAAGCTAATCGGATGTCGTTACACATTTGATCAGATATAAAGACCCATTTTGTTAATGAAATTGTGTCTCGATAAATAAGCTTTCCAAACCCGACCGAGACAAATTTTTACGAGAATGATATAATCAATAAGGTAAACAAAAGCAACGGTCTGGATCATCGTAATTGTGTTGCATTCGAATGACTACCATACGTTCAAGTATAGCACAAGACTTAGTTTGTAAACAAATACATTGAATGTATAGAATTTAAAGGTCATTAGCAACTCACTTTTAACAATGGTCGATCTGAACTGTTAGGACTTCACGTCTCACTGATTCCATGGTTGTCACAAAAATCAAAGATCATCGAATATGGGCGACCGCCTGATCCGACAATATTTGATGCATCCCGAGGCATTAAATTATTAGATTGCAAGACACGACCCCACCAAAGTCTTTATTTTTCGATCCAAACCATCTATCTTTTACATATTACGGAGTTTATTATTCATACCAAGAATAAAGTTGATCGGTATCGCTACACGTTTGACCGGACGATAACTATCATCCAAGAAAAAGAATTACGTCCCAATCAAGGAGCTTTCTAAACTTAATCGAGCCCAATTTTTACGATATTGATTTGATCAATAAGCACAACAAAATCAACAGCCTCGACTATTAAAATAATTTTGTCTTATTGAGATGTGCTAAATAATTGTATCGAGATTATTAGAAAATGTATAGCATATACTCGTAACATTATTAGATTTGCTCGAGCAGTTGTTTTTTCTTTCGGTCTATTAATCTAGTGCTTTTCTTGGGCGCTAGTAAATGAGAAGTCTATTCCAGCACTTTTTGTGGGTGCTGGTAATTGAAGGGTCTATTCAAAAGCTTTTTTTGGGCCGTTGATAAATATCTAATCAATATCCGCTAGTAAACGAAGGCCTTGGGTGGGCAATATATGGGTGTAATGCCTATAAACCCACTAAATGTGTCCAATCATGACGTACAATTTGATAACAAAAATATATTGCAGTAATAGTAGTAATTCATTGTTGTGACAAAATATTTTGCAACATTAGAGTATTTAAATAAAACCGTATTGCCACAAATTTATGGTGACAAAAATATTTGGTAGCAAGACTAAAAACTATTGCAACCAACTATCGTGATGAAATTGGTATCGTTGTCATAGCTCTCCCTTGTATCTTTGTTGCCACACACAAGATTTTGTCACAACAACTAAATCTCTTGTGACAAATAATTTTGTTGCAAGTACCTACAACAATAGCAAGGAAATTTTTTTTGTCACTATACGTACAATCCCAAATTTTTTGCAACAAAACAAATTGTAGCAATCATGATTTCTTGTTGTGACAAACGATTTTGTCATGGTATATCCGAAACAAGCCTTTATTGTGACAAACTTCTTGTGACAAAATTATTATGTGGCAACATTTAATTTCCATCGGCGGGAAACTTTCCCACCCTTCTTCTTGTGACAAAATATTGCAACAAAATTAATTTTGTCACAACAACTTCACTGTCGGCGGCTTGATGCTACAAAATTATATTTCGTCACAACAAGTGAACATGTTGTGACAAAATTAATTTTGTCAAAACGAATTTTGTAGCAAGATCTAGAATTTGTTGTAGTGGGTTCATTATGTGGGCTCCTACCCTACCTTTTATGAAACAACTATAAATAAAATCTTTGAAGTGGTCCACTACTTGTGTTTTAATGTCTGGTTTCTAGTGTCCCTAAATTATTTGAGTGAATATAACATGCTTATTGATGCCGATGCATAAATATTGGTGTATTATTTTCAGTGCTTGGATTTACCACTGTTTCCTTATTAATATATGTTTCCTTATTAATATCCTGACCTTCATCGTTCTTCTGCTTCTTGATTTCGCAGTCACAGAAGATTACATACTGCACTGGTAGAAGTAAACAGCCAGTTCAAAGAGTGCTCAACAGGTGTGATTTGATTTTTGCCAGGATTGGCTGAGTATTTGATTTTTCGTACATGCCTTAGTTGCCTACATTATCTTGACATAGTGCCCAAGAGTGGATAGGTTGGAGTGTGTGTTTATGTAGTGTGTGTTTTCTACAATAGTGCAACTTCAGAAGTCCACTGGACTTTATGTAGTGTGTGTTTTTCTGAAGTTAATTAACTGATTGCTTGTTGGTTTTGTTACAAAGGGCTGCATAATTGGTCTTGTTATAAACTGGAAGGTATGAGTGGTCTTTGTAGAAAAACAAGACCTACGTGGCTACTTTCGAAGCTGATAGGTTTTAGAACATAAATATGTTTGAAACTATCTTGTGGGAAATTAGGCAATAACTTGTTAATGTTGCTGCCTATCTAAGTTTCCATGCCTAGCTTCCACTACTTTTAGTGATGGTTGTGGAATTGAAAAAACTAAGAAAAGATGAGGAAAAAGGGGATAGGATTTGCAATTGGTAACAACTTGGTTATATACTTATTTGTAATTGGCTCTAAGTCAGTAATTTACACCACCGGTTGGGGCAACTATTAAACATAACTTCAAGTCAACTACCATGAGTGGAGTCAGGAACTTATTGAGGTATCTATTATTCCGGCAACGGAAGGAACACCAACTACACCCATTATTTCTCCCTCGGTAAAAAGTTATTTACTTTAGCAAAGTTATGTACTTTAGCGTTTGTAAAAAAGTTATTGATTCCTGCTTGACAGATTTCTGAAAATTATTTGGAATGTTGTGCGCATAAGATGGATAAGTAATGTGACTCTTCTCCACAGAACCTAGAACTGCATAACACATGCTATCTGGAAAGGTTTTAATGAATCTCTAGTTTCCTTGTCGCTGCCTTGGCTTTTGCCCTCTGAAGGTTCTCCTATGCAGTGATTTTAGCTTCCTCCCTCTTCATTCTGAATGAATGAATGGATGAACTTAGAGAAAGTTAGATACTTAGTAATTGAACCTGCTTTAGTTGGACTTGCTTTACTTGAATTTGCATTGTGGGAATCTGTATTCAATCTGTTTTAGTTGCTTGAACTGCATTGAATCTGTTTTTGAACTGCATTGACTCTATTTCAATTGCTTGAATCTGCACTGAATATGTTTCACTTGCTTTGGACAACTTTGGAAAAGCTTTGGCACTAACAGTTCTTTACTTTGACTGTGTTCTGAACCTGAATATGCTATAAGTTGTGTTTCATTCACTTTAGTTTGAATGTGTTTTGAGAGTGTTCTTTTTGTTTAGCATTCACTTTCACACTTTGGCATTCACATTCACTTTTCCAATCCTTAGCTTAGATAGCTGCTGTATTCTCACGAGAACAATTAGAATATCGCTAAACCGCAGGTGACCAAACCTATCTACTTCTGCTTACTCGGTTGGAAAAAAACTATCGCCAAACAGAATGACACTCTTGTATACAGAATCACACTAGCACTCTTAGCTCTTTAGCTATTATGCTTGGTAGTAAGGCGAGGAATGATAGCAAGAGTGCTTTATGAGAAAGAACCCTTTACCCTTTTTCTCTTTGACCTTGACCAAGCCCTTGCTTTGCTCGTTTGACGCCTTGACTGGCTAACTAAGAGACTAGTCCCCTTCCTCTTGAAAATCCTTATCTACATCTATGGCACCTGCTACATCTAGTCAAAGCACCCCTATCCAAAAGGCACATTTCATCATAGGGTGAGGAGGTAACCTTGGCTGACGTATGTATCACTACTCATATCAAAGTAGGCCATCCACCATATAATCCACCTGCTTTGCTTGCTACTCATCCCGTGTCTCTTACTTAGCTTGAGTCATCTTAGTTGTTGCATCTTGTAGGCCTTCTTTGTAGCTCACTCAAGGTGGGGATAATATTATTCCGATGAAAGGATCCCTGCCCTACCTGCCTACCCAGCAGTACCAGAAATGGAGCCCACTGCTCTGTATCTGGGGAACATTTTTAATTTATAGAAAAGAATCGCGACTACTAGTACACCTAGCGGCTCGATGCTGGCTTGGATCAAATCCTTGGTAGGGTGTTCAATCTACTAGCCGCATCTAATCGTTCAGTGCTTTGATTATATGAAACTACTTGAATCGAACTGCCTTGTTTTGGATGAATTTGAAAGAACTGCCTTGTTTAAGATGTATCTTGCTGTTTTGGTATGCTGCATTTTCTTATGGGCGTGTCCTAAGGGTGTGGCTTGGAGTGGGTTAGTTCCTACTACAAACCACTTCAGTCTTGATTGTATTTTCAACAAGAGTCATGTTTTTTTCTGCTGCTAAACCATACTGTTTGCTGCTATGAAGAATCTGTAAGCTGCATTGTTTTGTATATATGCTGCTGTGTTTCTGCTACTGTTGTGTCTGCTACTGCTGCTATGTTTCTGCTATTGTGTCTGTCGTATCATAGAGCAGTGTAATTGCTGCTGCTGTTTTGTTGTTGCTGCTGCTGTTTTTCTACGGTTGTTCCTGTTTTGCTGCTAATTTTCTATTATGGCAACTGTTTTTCATGTCAAGATGGTGTATCTTGCTGCTTTTTCCTATGGTGTATAGTCTACTGCTCTTTCTTAGGATTTTTGTTGGCATCCTTCGCGGTTATTGTTCCAAGACGAGTGGACTTACCCTATGTATTACATGTACGATTGTATGATATCAGGAAACAAGCTTGGTGTTGTTAAGATGGTGGACAAAGATTGGGTGCGTTTGAATAGGTAATAGAAAAACTTTTTTAGACAACTATAGATAAACTAGTTACATATTCTTAAAACATTTAACACACTTAGCTTGTACATTTGTAAATGCACTGACGAGTATATGAACGCAGCATTGAACTTTATGGAGATGGCTAATCAAAACGCAGGATGTTTAGGAAAGATTCTATGCCCTTGCAAACATTGTCGGAATTTGAGTCACCATTGTGTTGATGATGTTTATGAACACTTGGTCATAAATGGAATGGATCCTACATACACAACTTGGTTTCATCATGGGGAGGAACCAAGTGCTGCACAAAAACCTAGAGAAGTGGAAATGTCAGATGCACATAACTTATACAGTGCAACTTATGCACGAGATGTAGACCATCTTGAACCACTTGATGAAGCTAGAGATGAGGTCTTTGCAAAAGCATTAAGGGATGTAGAAACTCCATTATACCCTGGTTGTGAAAAATATACGAAGTTGTCAGCAATTGTTACTTTGTACAAGATCAAAGTTGAAAATGAATGGACAGATGAGAGTTTCACTATTCTTTTGGGGAAGCTTCAGGATATGTTCCCCATGGATAATACAATGCTATGCTCTGTTCGTGCAGTTAGAAAGTTCCTTAAAAAATTTGAATTGGGTTACGAGAAAATTCATGCTTGTGTGAAGGATTGTTGCTTATTAAGGAAAGAGAACGCATAATTAGAGAACTGTCCAAAATGTGGTCGTTCAAGATGGAAGGTAGACGTACGCACAAAGAAAATAAAAAAAGGGGTTCCTGCCAAAGTGTTGAGATATTTTCCTATAATTCCAAGGTTTCGGAACATGTATAGGTCATTCGAAGTAGCTAAAGATTTGACATGGCACTCTACTCATAGAAGCAGTGATGCCAAGATGTGACACCCGGTAGATTCACCAACTTGGAAAACAATCGATGATAAGTGGCCATCTTTCTCAGCAGATCCATGGAATCTAAGACTTGGTCTTGCTACCGATGGTTTCAATCCATTCCGGAATTTGAGTTCGACGTATAGTTGTTGGCCCGTTATGCTGGTTATGTACAACTTGCCACCTTGGTTATGGATGAAAAAGGAAAATGTTTTGTTGACACTATTGATCCCAGGACCTAAGCAACCGGGTAATGATATTGATGTATATCTACGACCTCTTATCGAAGACCTACAGATTTTGTGGACCAACGGAGCACCTGTTTATGATAGGTTCACTAACTCTACATTCAATCCGAGGGCAATTTTGATGTGGACAATGCATGATCTTCCAGCATATAGAAATGTTGCCAGGTGTACGACTAAGGGTAAATTTGCATGTCCTATATGTGGTGAAAATACACGTTTTCTATGGCTGAAATTCAGTAGGAAAACTGTATATTTGTGCCATAGTTGCTTTCTTCCACCATCTCACCCCTTTCGGAAGAAAAAATCATGGTTTGATGGAAAGGAAGAAAAGGGGGAAAAACCTAGAATCATGACTGGCAAACAAATTTTGGAAACTCTGAAAGATATGAAGAATGACTAGGGGAAAGGTGGAGAAGGAAATAAAAAACGAAAGCGGGACAATGAAGATAAACAAAGGTGAAAAAAGAGGTCAATCTTATTTGATTTATCATATTGGGAGGTAAACTTTATCAATCAGCATTTTGATCAATCTATATCTTATGTTTATATATATTGATCTTAGTATAGTTTATGATTGTTTCTCTACTATTCTATGTAGGAATTGCTAGTACGTAATAACTTAGATGTCATGCATATCATTAAAAATATTATTGAGAGCCTTATTGGCACGCTGTTGGATATTAACGGAAAATCTAAGGACGGTTTAAATGCTCGCAAGGATATGCAAGATTTGGAAATAAAGCATGACTTGCATCCAGAAGATCGAGGGTCTAGGACATATCTTCCTCCAGCTTCCTATACATTTTCCAAGGATGAGAAGCGAATGTTTTGCAAGAGGTTGTTTGACTTAAAAGTACCTGATGGGTATTGTTCAAATATTGGGAATTGTGTATCAATGGATGAATTGAAGGTCACAGGTCTCAAATCTCATGATTGCCATGTGCTAATGCTTCAGTTGTTGCCTGTAGTCTTAAAGGGGTTACTACCAACTGGACCGAGAAATGCGATACTTCGCCTTTGCGCATTCTTCAATAGATTGTGTCAAAGAGTTATTGATCAAGAAGAAATGGCATCCCTTGAGGATGAGGTGGTTGAAACGTTATGCATGCTTGAGAGGTTCTTTCCACCTTCGTTCTTTGATATCAGGGTGCACTTAACAATTCACTTAGGACGAGAAGCACGACTTTGCGGGCCAGTCCAATATCGTTGGATGTACCTTTTTGAGAGGTGAACCCTTTTAGTTTTTTTAATGAATAATCATCTATGTTTTTGTCCGTCATCTATGATTGTATAATGTGAATGTACTTTTCTTCATGATTAGAAATATGAAGATATACAAATGAAGTGTTGGGAATCATGCACGACCTGAAGGTTGTATAGAAGAACGCTACCTCGTAGAAGAGTGTATAACATTTTGCAGCCGACACATGAAATCTATGGAAACAACCAATAGGGGACCTCACAATCAAGATTTTGAGAATGATGTAATTCTCGAAGGCCGTCCAATATCAGCTGCCACTTCCATCACATTGACCGATGAAGTTTTAGAAAGTGCACATCGTTACGTGTTATTCAATACAGCCATAGTAGAACCTTATTTGGAGTAAGTTTGATGAAATTCTGCTTGCAGAATTCATAATTTCTTATACACATGTGAATCACTTACTCATTCTTTCTTTTTCTATTAGGATGCATATAGAGGAGTTAAAGAACTCAGATGCCAGTCTTGGTCTTCAAAAAAATAAAAGTTTACTTTTGAAAAGGCACGCTGACAACTTTTCAAAATGGTTGAGGGAAAAGGTTACCACTTATTTTGCTTGAGGTTTATCAAGTTTAATATTGTAATTAGTATAGTATTAATTGGGTTGCATATACTTGAACAGATTCAGGTAAAAGCATGCAAAAATAATGAATTGGAGATACTACAATGGCTTGCTAATGGTCCTAGAAAGCATGCCATGAGTTATACGGGTTATATCATCAATGGGCAGCAGTTCCACACAAAGGAAGCTGAGAAATCAACCCAAAATAGTGTTGTTTCCATTGACGCGGCAACTTTGTGTAGATCAAGTGTGAAGGACAATGCACAAGTCGTTGATGTAGTTTCATACTACGGGGTGATTAAAGATATAATTTTGTTAGATTATCACACATTTCAACTACCAATGTTCAAGTGTGACTGGGCAAACATTGGCCATGGTGTTAGGATGGAAGATGGTTTTACACTTGTTAACCTACACCAAGGTCAGACCCAATATGACAAAGATCCATTTATCCTTGCATCCCAAGCAAAGCAAGTTTTTTATTCAAGGGAAACCAAATCTTCGAATTGGTATGTTGTGCTAAAGGCACCTCCTAGGGGATTTTATGACTTGGAAATGTACGAAGAAACTGTGGATACATCTTCTAGGACACAAGATGTTTCAGCCCTTGGTATGAACGATGATGATGATGATGAAAGGATAACTAACGTTAGAGGAGATTGTGAGGGTAAATGGATTGAGGATTTCTAGTCATTGTGTAGACACCCCAATTTGGCCTAACGATTATTTCAAGTCCCACCTTGGGGACCATCCCAATGATGAAATGGATACAGTGATTGCTAATTGACTTCTCGAGAACCTTAGGACTTTTGGTAAGAACTTTGAGCCACTTAGAGGACCCAATCCAGAGCCATACAACCTTTCAGACAAAAATACAGAATCCTAGGAGAATCCATCTGTCGGCCGTAACATTGATCTCACGGCCTTAACATCATTTCTTCACCCGAGCAACCTGTTGCTTGAAAATCTCCCTAAGAAATCAATCCCTCGGCCTCAAGATCTATCCTTCAGCCGCAACATCCATTCCTCGGCCGCCAGATCTTTTGCTCGGCCGCCAGATCCTTTGTTTTCCAGACTTTGGAACGTTCTGTCAGATGTTTGATCCAACTACACTACCTTCCCGATGCGTTCGGGCTACGCTCAGAGATTACCACGAAGAGTTTGTATTGCATTGCAATTGCAATCGTGCATTTTGATTGGCCAGAGTGAGTCACCAATTGCCTATATAAAGGGCCTTTGGGGTTCCAAAAATACAACAACGAAATACACCAAAATTCGTATACTTCCATACTCTCTCAAGCCACGAAACTCTGCAAAAATACTCTCTCAAACCCCCTCTTCAAAAGCCCTAACCTCCAGAAGGCAGCCATCAATCCGACGATCAAACCCCGAAGTTCAAACCCTAACCCTAGGGTTCTCAAAGAAGCAATCAGTCAATCACAATCAATCCAAAGCAATCAAGCAACTGAGGGATCAAGGTGGTGAGGCCCAACGGCCTCTGGTTTGATTTACTTTCTGTCTATAATCTTAATCGTAGCGTTTTGATTATCTGCTAACTTTTCTATCTGGTGTGAGGAAGAACATTGACCGGGGCTTCGATCCCTCGGCCGATATATCAAACCAGGAGGATCCCTCGGCTGTGACATCCATTCACCGACCGCGGGATCCATTACCCGAGAACAGCTTTGTTTTGTTCTACTTTCTAATGCATGCTTTACTTATCGCATTGGCTCACCTTATTTACTGTTTAAAGGCTTAATTAAACAGACTAATGTGTTAGAATTAAACGAAGCATCTATATGTCTTATGTTGAATAACTATGGGCCAGCCTCACGGTTGGGCAGAAAGGGGTGCCTAACACCTTCCCCTTACTGTACTCTTGGCTCCCGTACCCAGAATCTCTATCTGTTTTCCTAGTTTTAATAAACTGGGTGGCGACTCTGTTTTGATGATAACCGCTATCGTGTGGCGATGTTCCTAGCCATGGGAATGTCCACGATCTTGGTTTATGAAGCAAGCAACCAATCGAGCAATCAACAACCAATCTGTATGGCGATGCCCCATCTAGGAGGTGTCTACACATTGCGCCTTATAACTTTTGGTTTTTCTTTTTTGGTTTGTATCTTGCTAGGATCTTTTTTGGTTTGTAACTTTTGGTATGTTGTACTAAAGGCACCTCCCAGGATCTTTTGGTTTGTCTCTTTTGGTTTGTATCTTGCCATCGTGCCTTAATTTGTTGTTCATATTGTACTTGGATATTTGTTAAGTTAATTTCTGGTTCCTACTATGTTACTGGTGCAGATTGGTTTGTTTTTTCTGTTAACTTGTTTCTTTTATGTATTCAATAATATGTATATCCAGCCGAGGTACTTGTCCAAAATGTTGACAGGCTATGAAAATTTAAGGCAAAAAAAAAATGGAACATAACGTAGTAGAATTGAAGGGTGCTGGAATCAAGAATGTGCCAAAGTTATTGTTGGGCTTAAATCAAAGTGCCAACGGTAAAGTTAATGATAAGGAAGAAGTTGACATTGGACGTGCAGTTGATGGTGATGAAGACTTTGTATTATCTGATGGTGAAGAAAGGCTGAGTGCTAATAGTGACAATGATGATCCCTCGGGATCTAAAACAAATAAGGTGATGTTTCTATAGGATATATAGTATACTCTTTAATAGATTAATGTACTTCTACATATTTTCCATATACATGCTCTTTTTATAATTTACATACTCAGTACAATGTTGTCCACTCCACTTCATTCATGCATTACTTCTTTCATATTTTCAGGTGAATGGTACAGGTCGAAGAAAGAAGAAGGCTTGTTAGAGTGCACAACCTCCAAGAAAATCATAAAGAACTCAAGAACAAGGTGGCAGCACCCAGGGAGCAACCCAAGCTGAGCAGCTTCCCACATCACCTACTGAACAAACTAACATATTTTGCAGCCCACATACGGTTGTCGGCTGTGTGGGTGAGAAACAATATTATGAGTTTATTTCTTGTTTGTTTACTTTTTTTATGTAATATTTTAGAAGTACATTCATATCCAATGCCAAATTCTATAGAAACTCCTGCAATCCCTTCAAGAACGTCACAAAATCTCAAACGCAAAAGAGGCCCGACCAAGCTGAAAACCATTGCTATAGATGGAAGTAGTCGGATTGAGGTTAAATTTGATGAGAAAAATTGAACGGAATGGACAGAATTCAACTAATCTGAAAGAAGATGCTGTTTCTAAAGTGCTTGGTGCCGAGAGGAATGGCCGTGTAAGAACATTTGGAAAAGGAGTCACTCAAACAAGATTAACTATATTATCACAAATGAATGGTCAATTTGCTGAATTACATGAAGAAAATGCTCAGATGAAGTCTCAAATGTCGGATATGCGAAATACAATTGACGAGTTAAAGAAAAGCCAAGTAAGTCAGTTATCATTTTCTTCGTTGGTGGTCATTTCAGACTAGTTTGATTAATGACATTTTATTTGTTTCCCATTGTTGAACTTTCTAGGTTCAAAATCCGGCAACAACTGAAGCAACATCAACTACACCCCTTGTTTCTCCATCGGTAACATGTCATCCACAGAGTGTCATTACCAAGTGCAAGTTACTAGATTGGATGGGGACAGGAGACGTAGTTGCGGAGGGGCGTTGGGCTTCAAGTGATCCATATTCCAGTGCTCATTGTGTTCCGATTGGACCTAATGCAATGAAAGTTTGGGTGGATGTAGCAAAGAAACCTGAAGAGTTTCTGTGGAGGGCTCCAAGTGATATGACCTATATCGTAGATGCTGTGGGAAGTACCATCGCATGGCTTGCTGACTTTGTTATTTTGGACTCTTCTTCCCCAGGGTATTGTACTTTTACTTTCCTCCATATCGAAGTATTCTCTCGGATGATAAATGTATGTCTGATTGCCCGTGTTAATGATCTCCATATTGGAGGGTAGATTGCTATACCAGAATTTATGCATACCTAGTTTTAGTGTTGTCTATTTTTTGCTAGGAAACATCTGTTAACTGTTTGGGAGGACATTAGTAGGCATAACATGACAAGAATGCAGAAACTTGACGATAAGGTCATTTTTAGGAGAAAACAGTTAATAGCTATGAAAGGAACATTGAGTATGAAGGTGTTTGATCAAAGAAATGCACACTTTTTAAAAAGAAGAATATGTTGTTTTTCTCTATCTATGTGGACAGCCTGTTACCAAAATGGTATTGAATCAAAGGTTTGTTGCTGGATGTGAAGGAGATTCTCTATCTTGTGTGTTATCAAAGTGATAAGCACCCGATAATGCAATGTAGGGTGCGCTAAATCTTTAGTTTTAGTTTAATTCCTTCGTTAATTTAGTTATTTTTAATTGCTTTTGCTCGTAAGGTATTTTAGTTTCGTTTTGTAGAGAAACCGTTTAGTACAAGAGTTTTAAATGTTGGGGATTCGAACGTCCAAACCCACAAGCAAATGCACACAATCGAAGAACAAACCAAGAACAGAAAACAATCTAAAGCAAGAAAAGAACAAGACACAGAGATTACGTGGTTCTGACTTAAGCTGATTGCTTAATCGTACGTCCACGGGGTGCTGGGGTGTTTCACTATGATGTAAAATATGTCAGAGTTACAAAAGGAGGCAGCCATAACTTTGCTTTTATATCATAAGCATACAATGGACCGAAACCCTAAAAAAGGCTTACCCGCATGCATCTCGGTTCGCGCTCAGCTTAAATAGATTTCATCCCAACAATTCTCCCACTTGAAAACTGTTTACAGCGGCACCCCCAAATATACATCAACGATCATCTTCAGACACCACCAATCATAAACACCACCAACACCCAGTCTCCCACTCAAGCTTGGAGACCCACGAAAGCTGAACAAGCCTTCAGCTTCCCCACAGTAACCACCTTCGTGAACATGTCTACCGGATTTTCACTTGTGTGAATCTTCTCCAAAGTGAACTGCCCTTCCTCCAACAGAGAGCGAATAAAGTGATATTTTATGTCGATATGTTTGGTCCTCGAATGAAAGGCTGCATTCTTCGCCAGATGTATAGCACTTTGACTGTCGCTGAACAGTCTGCATTTGTCTTGCTCTTTACCCAACTCTTTCATGAAGCTCCTCAACCATACCATCTCTTTGCACGCCTCCGTGGCTGCAACATACTCTGCCTCTATCGTGGAAATAGTCACTATTCTCTGTAGCCGTGAGACCCAATTGACTGCTGCACTCCCCAATGTAAACACATACCCAGTAGTGCTTTTCCTACTGTCAATGTCCCCTGCCAAATCTGAATCCACAAAACCTTGCAGACAAATATCAGAACCCCCATAACACAGCCAAATCCGTAGTACCTTTCAGATAACGCAAAATCCACTTGACTGCTCCCCAATGCTCCTTGTCCGGATTTGCCATGAACCTACTGACAACTCCCACTGCATGAGCAATGTCTGGCCTTGTATTAACCATGGCATACATCAAACTGCCTACTGCCAAGGAATATGGAACACTCTCCATGTAGCTCTGTTCTTCATCAGTTACTGCATTCCTTTCACTCGAAAGTTTGAAGTGACTTGCCAAAGGTGTGCTAATTGGCTTAGCATTCTCCATGTTAAAACGTTTCAGCACCTTTTTAACATACTCTTCATGTGACAACTTCAAATTTCCCCTTGCTCTGTCCCTACTAATTCGCATCCCAAGGATTTTCTTCGCAGAACCCAAATCTTTCATTGCAAATTCTTTGGACAGTTGTGCCTTGAGATTCACAATCTCATCCATGCTTGAACCTGCAAAAAGCATATCATCTACATACAACAAAAGTATGAGATATGACGTACCAAGCTTTTTAAAGTAACAACAGTGATCCCCATGACACCTACTGAAACCCGTATTAGTCATAAAAGTATCAAACTTTTTATACCACTGTCTCGGAGCCTGTTTCAACCCATACAGGCTCTTCTTAAGCTTGCACACTTGATTCTCCTTTCCTTCCACAACATAACCTTCTGGCTGATGCATATAGATGTCCTCCTCCAAGTCCCCATGAAGGAAAGCAGTTTTGACATCTAACTGCTCTAAGTGCAAGTTCTCAATAGCCACAATATTAAGAACACATCTGATAGTACAAATCTTCACAACAGGTGAAAAAATTTCAGTGAAGTCGATACCTGGTTTCTGCTCAAAACCCTTCACTACCAACCTTGCCTTGAACCGTTTGCTACCATCAGATTCTTCCTTAATCCTGTAAACCCACTTGTTGTGCAAAGCTCTCTTTCCCTTGGGCAACAGAACCAATTCCCAAGTCTGGTTTGATGAGAGAGAATCCATCTCATCATCCATGGCGTGCTCCCACTCCTCCCTAGTCTCAACCTGCAATGCTTCTTTAAAACATTCTGGTTCACCACTATCTGTTAGTAACAAATAATGTAAAGATGGAGAATAACGTATTGGAGGTTTAGCAACACGTGTAGACCTCCTAGGAGGGGGAGTCTGTGGATTTTCCTGTGGAATGGATTCGGTATTAATATCCTGAGGCTGCAGGACTTTGCTGTCTGGGATCCCTTCAAACTCTACCAAGTCTGAATTTTCCTCAGCCTTCTCGGGTTGACTGTTCCTGTTTCTATACAGAGCAGATTCATTAAATACCACATCCACACTCCTGCGTGTTTTCTGATTTTCAAAATCATACAGCCTATAACCATAGCTATCAGTACCATAGCCTATGAACACGCACTTACGAGACTTAGCACCAAGTTTACCCCTTTCTGCCAGTTCTATATGCATATAAGCAATGCAACCAAAAACTCGTAAATGAGATAAATTTACCTCTTTACCTGTCCAAGCCTCTTCTGTTAATCCACAATTCAAAGGAACTGAAGGTCCCCTGTTGATCAAATACACAGCCGTATCTACTGCATGAGCCCAGAACTGCTTAGGCAACCCAGCATGTAACCTCATGCTCCTCGCACACTCTAGGATCGTCCTATTCATGCGTTCAGCAACTCCATTCTGCCTTGGCTTTCTTGGGACCGTTTTTATCCTACGAATCCCTTCCGCAGCGCAATGAGCCTCAAACTCATCGCTACAATACTTGCCACCGTTATCTGATTTCAGACACTTCAATTTCTTTCCTGTTTCATTCTCAACTAGTGCTCTCCAATTCTTAAAGACACTAAACACATCAGACTATATTTAAGAAAATAAACCCACAATTTTCTAGTAACGTCATCAATGAAAGTAACAAAATAATTAGCACCACCATGAGAGGTTACCTTAGAAGGGCCCCACACATCGGTGTGCACAAGCTCCAGCTTCTCTGTTTTCAGGGTCCTAGCCACCTTCATAAAGCTGACTTTCCTCTGTTTCCCGAGAACACAGTCCTCACAGAACTCCAAGTCCAGCGACTTACAACCTGGTAACTTTCCCTTCGACAACATTACTTTCATCCCCTTTTCACTCATGTGACCCAGTCTACGTTGCCACGTAGTGCAATCAATCCCTTTTGTTGCCACCGCAATGCTACTATATGTACCTGTAGATACATAGAGGGTTCCGTCTTTCTTACCACGAGCAAGAGTCAAGGCCCCTTGCTCATCTTCCATGCGTCTGAAGTAAATGATGTAACAACTCCACCCTCTGACAACTGACCCACTGAAATAAGATTCCGTGTTAGACTAGGCACATGTCTAACATTCTTCAATTTCAAAACTGTCCCGTCTGTCTGAGTAATCTGTACATCTCATTTCCGAACTATGCTGCAAGCTTCATCATCGCCCAAATACACTTTGCCGAAATTTCCTTGCACATAATTTTGTAACACATCCATGCGTGGAGTAGCATGGAATGAGGCTCCAGAGTCTACAATCCAAGACTCACTGCGAGAATCCAGCGAACAAATCAAGCAATCATTATCAGACTCATCAGATACATAGGCAGTGTTCTTACCCCCTTGATTTTTCCCGTTCTGCTGCTTTGCCGGTGCCTTACAATCTCACCTCCAATGCCCCTTCTGACCACAGTTGAAGCACTCCTCAGTCTTCGTATCTCCTCCTCGAGATTTATTATGGCCCCTGTTATTTGAAGCCGCTCTGCCCTTGTTTTTGTTCTTGTTGTTTCCCCTATTCGCAGACCTGCCCCTATCCTCTGTACTCAACGCTGAACCTAAAGCAGTATCCTCACCTGATACCCTCCTCCGAGCCTCTTCGCCTAATATCAAACCAGTAACATCCTGTTTTATCTTTTCAGACCCGGAAGAATTGCTTACTGCCATGACAAGTCCGTTCCAACTTTCTGGCAAACTTGATAGTAAAACAAGAGCTCTAATTTCATCATCGAAATTAATACCCACGGATTCTAGCTGATTCGTGACCGTATTAAATTCGTTGAGATATTTAGCAACATTAGAATTTTCAAGCATCTTTAGGTTAAACAACTTTTTCATAAGATATACCTTATTCACCGCTGAAGGCTTTTTGTACATCTTTTCTAGGGTTTTGAACAAATCTGCTGTAGTCTTTTCTTTGGCAATATTTGACGCAACCGACGGCGCGAGGGTTAATCGCACAGTCCCCAAAGCTTTGCGATCCAAAATATCCCAATCTGCTTGTTTTTGCTTTTCGCTTAACGCCGCTGATCGGATGATATAGATCCTTCTAATACAGAATATCCTCCATCTGCATCTTCCAGAAAGCATAGTTCGTACCATTGAACTTCTCGATCTTGACTTTGTCTTCTGCCATTGTGTGAAACCCTAGATCTCCTAACCCGGAGCTCTGATACCAGTTGTTGGGGATTCGAACGTCCAAACCCACAAGCAAACGCACATAATCGAAGAACAAACCAAGAACAGAAAACAATCTAAAGCAAGAAAAGAACAAGACACAGAGATTACGTGGTTCCGACTTAAGCTGATGCTTAATCATACGTCCACATGGTACTGGGGTGTTTCACTATGATGTAAAATATGTCAGAGTTACAAACGGAGGCAGCCCTAACTTTGCTTTTATATCATAAGCATACAATGGACCGAACCCTAAAAAGGCTGACCCGCACGCATCTCGGTTCGTGCTCAGCTTAAATAGATTTCATCCCAACATTAAAGCCCAAAGCTTGTCAAAGATGATCAAGTCCCAAAGCATAGGCTGGAAAGACCCGAAGATGAACCGTCGGCTTGAGAAGGCAAGCCAAAGATCGAAGAGCAAGGACTGCCATTTAACCGTTCGGTATCGGTACCATTTGAAGAACTCCATCGATACCAAACTCCTTCTTCAGCAGCAGCCTCTCAAACAACTCGGTATTGATACCACCTAGTTTAGTCTATTGGTACCGATTGGCTCAGTGGTAACTCCTTAAATGTCTCGGCATCGGTACCCCTTTTCAGTATCTATCGGTACCGAACCCATTATCACAACAGCGTACCATGTTTGCTATCGGTACTAGGGATGGCAATCTCAGCCGCCCCGACCCAACCCGATCCGTTCCCCGCCCCAAATGGGTAGGGGATTTGGGGATTATTTGGGGATCGGGTAGGGTATGGGGATAATTTTTAAAAAAAAGTGGGGAACGGGTAGGGGGTGGATATGAGTTAGTACCCGCCCCTCCCCGATCCCCGCCCCGCCCCACTAGCCTCCTATATATAATAATTATATTTATATATACATAACTTATTAACTTAGGGTTCCCGTTCCCCACCCTTGACCCCACTAGCCTACTATATATATACATAAGTTAGGGTTTCCTTCCCACTTCCCAGTCGGCAGTCGCCACTCTCCATCCAATCTCCATCCAGTTCCCGACTTGGCTACTCCTCTCTACTCCGATAATCTCTCTCTCTCACTCTCTCTCTCTCTCTCAGCCTCTCTCGCTCTACTGAATCTTGATTATTGACTGAACATTGATACAGAAATCCAACCCCAACCTGGTATTAAGTGCCGAGAACTTTGGTTTGAAGTGAAAGGAGAAACAGAAGAGCACACAAGAACTGGTATTTTGGACTTGTAATGATACCCATCTCTCTCTCTCTCTCTCTCTCTCTCTCTCTCTCTCTCTCTCGATCAATCGATCGATCTTGACTCTCATTCTTGCTCGTGTTCTTGTTCCAGGTTTGCTGTTATGGAGAAGAAATTGACACACTTAAGATCCCCTCCATCGTCAAGGTATCTCTCTCGATCTTGACTCTCATTCCTTTTCCTGATTTGAAATACAAAAAATAGCTAGAGTTGGAAAAATGGTAAGGGGAACCACGAACAGACCTTATCCGAAGAAAAAAAAAGGTGAAAACATTGATGTTAGTTTGAACAGCTGATGTATTGTTGAATGAATTTTATATATGTGAGAAGTTAGAGTTTCTGTGAGAAGTTATGTCATGGTGTTAGATATAATTTTTGAATGTAATGTATGTCGTCTTGTAGTCTACCACTTCGGCAAACTCGCTCGCTGTCAGCTCAAGTGGAATCGAATGATATGCGACCACCAACACTTGGTAGCTCACAAGCTGAAACAGAACCAGAAGAATTAGAACCAGAAACAGAGTCGTCAATTCCTGTTATTGGTCAAGTTGAGTATAACTCTGAAGGTGATGAAGTGGTGGATACAAGTAACTTAAGGAGTCTCCAATGGCAGAATTTTCAAAAGATCAAAGTTACAATGGGGGTAAAGACGCAATATAAAGCAAGGTGTTTGTATTGTAATAAAAAGTTATGTGCGGAATCTAAGAGTGGAACAACACATTTGAAAGATCACTTGAACTCTTGTTTGAAAAAAAAAATGGTTGATAGTAAGCAAACATTTTTAACACCTAGTGTTATGATGGGGGCGGGAAAAAGTAGCACACTCCAAGCTTATGCCTTCAATCCAGATCATGCTAGGAAGCAACTAGCTCATATGATAATAATGCATGAATACCCTCTCAGCATAGTGGAACATCTTGGGTTTAAGAGATTTTGTTATGCTCTACAACCTTTGTTTCATGTGGTTTGTCGAAATACTATCAAGAAGGATATTTTGATGATATATGAAGTTGAGAGGATGAAGACAATGAGGCTTTTGGAAAGAAACCAAAGTAGAGTTTCCTTCACAACGGACATGTGGACAGCTAGCAATCAAAAAGAGGCTTTATGGTCATCACAGCACATTGGATCGATGATTCTTGGAAATTGCAAAGCCGCATTATTAGGTAATACATTTCTTAATGTTCATTACAGTTCGTGAATTAATTTTATGCTACTTTTTGAGTGTTGGAATTTTATAAATATATTCTACTTCTTTCAATGATTATAGTAATTGTTCTATTTAGGTTTGCGTATGTGCCTTGTCCACACACGGCGGAGGTATTGTCTGAGGTTATGATGGATACATTTTTGGAGTGGAATATTGATAGAAAGTTATCTACTTTGACAGTTGACAATTGTTCTACCAATGATGCTATGATTAATCTTTTTGTTGGAAAAATTTGGAAGTGATCATCTGTGGTTTAAGAGTTTCTTTCATGTGCGATGTTCTGCCCATATTCTTAACTTGATTGTAAAGGATGGTTTAGATGTCATTAAGTCTTCGATTGAGAAGGTTAGAGATAGTGTTGCTTATTGGACAGCAACTCCAAAAAGAGAGGAGAAATTTGAAGATGCAGCTCGCCAATTGGGAGTTTTTTATGGTAAAAAGTTGTCTCTTGACTGTCCCACTAGGTGGAATTCGACCTATTTGATGCTTTTAACCGCCATTAAATATAGGAGTGCTTTTGGCCGTTTAAGACTCAAGGATCCCCAATACAAATGTTGCCCAAATGATGATGATTTGAACATGGCCATAGATATATGTGAGAGGTTGAAAGTATTTTACGAGGTCACTTTGTTGTTTAATGGGACTAGTTATCCAACTTCGAATCTATTTTTTAAAAGTGTGTGTGAGATCAAAATGAAGTTGTCGGAATGGGTCCTTTGTGAGAATTTTGTGGTGTCGGACATGGCCTTGAAAATGATTGAGAAATATGACAAGTATTGGGAGAATAGTCATGGATTTTTAGGAGTGGCAGCCATGTTGGACCCAAGATTCAAGATGTCCTTGATTGAGTATTATTATTCAAGTATTTATGGGGAGCGTGGTGATGAGATGATTGAGAGCATTAGGAGATGTTGTTTTGATTTGCTTACGATCTACGAAGGAAAAAACAAGAATGATGGCACATCTGCAAGCAAGCCACCAGCCTCTACCACGGAGGTGAATAATTTTGATGGTTTTGAAATGTTTCTTAACACGAAAAAGAAAGCTAAAAGTGCACATGTGCAGTTGGAATTGGATCATTATTTGGAGGATGATTTGCTACCGAGACATGAGAGTTTTGATATATTAGCTTGGTGGAAATCTAGTGGCTTAAAGTACCCTACTTTGCAAGCCATAGCTCGGGATGTGTTGGCCGTGCCTGTATCCACTGTTGCATCAGAGTCCTCATTTAGCACTGGTGGTAGAGTGATTACTCCAAATCGAAATAGACTTCATCCTAAGACTTTGGAAGCATTAATGTGTACTCAAAGTTGGTTGGCTGCCCTTGAGAATAGAGGTAATTTTTAATTGTCTTATTAGTTATTTCTCGTCATACTTTTATTTGCAATTGCTATTTTCTAATATGGTATATATCACTCGTTTTCTTTTATATTTTAAGGTGAAGCAACAATACCTGGGAATCCTTTTCCAACTATCAATGATGATGATACGGACGTAGAGGACTGTGTGTCTGGTGGAAGTTGTGTAACATATGTTGGTGATGATTGATCAGGTAAGAGTTGTAGTTATTGATTCTTGTAATGGGGTTAAAACTAGTAAGTCGTGGTTTATGGTCCTCTTTGAAGGCTATGACGATTTCCATAAATAGTTTGATTTAGGTGACCCCAGTTTCTGTGATTCTGGTGTACTCCTTATTGTTTACAAATTAGCATAGCTTTTAAGTGTTGGGCTCTAAACTGTGAAACTTTTCTTGAACATTGCTACTTGACATGAGAAGGTGTTCCTTATTATGATTGTAACTTGTAAAGCAATCCAGACTTATTTTCTACTTATTGTCAGACAAGACACAAAACTTATTTTGTACGAGTTAAGATGCTTTTTCAGCATTCATTCTGCTATTCAAGTACTAATGCTCTTGTTTCTACTGTCTAGGCACTTCAAGTTTCAAGTTTGGTAACTGCATATGCTGGGAATCGACTGTTTGTGCTCCGTTTTTTAGAGTTTCCAATGCTCTACTGCTCTTGTTTGTTTGAAACTGTTTTTATTTCAATTTGGTTTGTAATGCACTATGGCAGCAGCTATGTGACTGTTTTAATTTAAATTTGGTTTGTAATGGCTGCCGTAATGGCACTACGGCAGCAGATATGTGACTCTTTTCATTTTGATTTGGTTTGTAATGGCACTATGGCAGCAACTGTGGCTGTTTTCCTTGGTTATCTGCTGACTGTTTTCATTTGGATTTGGTTTGTAATGGCACTATGGCAGCAACTGTGGCTATTTTCCTTGGCATTTGGTTTGTAATGGCAGCCCAGATTGTTGTTTTTTTTTGGAATTTAGTTTCATGGTTTGCATTTTCTAATGGCTGGTGACTATTTTTTTAAAAAAGTTTTGGAATCTTTGGATCCCCGATTCCCCGTGGGGATCCCCGTTCCCCATTTGGGGCGGGGATGGAGGGTAAAAATAAATCCCCGGTGGGGATCGGGGCGGGGATGGGGAGGAGTTTGGGTTCGGGGATCGAGGATAGTGGTATCCACCCCCGACCCTCCCCGTTGCCATCCCTAAGATTCGGTACCAAGGGCTTCAGAGGGCATCTTTGGAGCATCTTGGGGAATATTCTGTGCGCGGAGCTTGGAGCATATAAATAGGCGTTTTGTCACTTGTACAACCAGAGTTTTGTATTGCGTTTTTCTTAGATCTAGATCTAGATTTTGAATTGCTTTTTGCTTTTAGCTTGTTCTTGAGTGTTCTTCATTTTCCAGCACTTACTTTTTAATTTCCAGCCTTTACTAGTTAGTTTTTGCTACTTTCTTCTTTATTAAAGTTGTTTACAATCATCCGATCTATCAATATCACTAGTTTATTTCATGTCTTGTGATTTCAATATGTTAGCTAGATTTTTGCTTGCTCTTATCTCTTTAGATATGTGTGAGTAGTTTTCTAAGGTTAGGTCATGGGGTGATTAGCACCTCATGGCTCAAGTAAAATTGCGTTTTTCACCATAAAGTTTAAATCTTTGGTTCGAAAATCGATGTGGAGTTCGGATTTGTTTGTCAAATTGCTAAGGTGTTAACCTCCTTGATCATGTGTAGGTAAGAGAATCACCTACTTACCACACATGATGCTTGGAGCTCTGTTGCTCGAGACGTTTGCTAAATAAATTCTAGAGCTAGCTTGGTAATCGAACCATTCTATCTTCCGGTTAAGAACCTTAGTTGAGTATCTTAAACCGCGTATTTGGGTGAGAAATGTGATTCGACTTGAGTCATGGGTGTTAATTATTCCTAGACCTAACCTGTTTTTTATCCTAGTTTATTCGCTTTTAATTTAGCCCTTTTTATTTCCACCGCAAAGTAAAACAAAGTTGGCTGTCTAAAAGCCGAAAACCCGTGCTTACTTCTACAAATCCAATCAAGCCGTATTAATTATTCCCATGGGTACGATCCCGGTCTTCCGGATTATTATGCTTCAATTGGACATTTTACCCTACGCTTGGGCTGATCTTATTTAATATATCGACGAACGAAGCATTTTTGGCGCCGTTGACGGGGATTTCTTATTATGGCTTTCTTGGAGGTTCGACAAACCGCTGTAAGTATCCCGCTTCTTTCTTGTAGTAGTAGTTTTGTTGTTTATGTGTTAGTAGCTTGTATTTATTTGGTGGATACCTCTAACCTAGTTTCATGCCAAACCTGAGGTGTAACGAAGTCGGGCTAAATATTGAGTTTGTGCTTAGTTAGTATAGTTAGATTAATTTGATTGCATTGCTTAGCCGAGGTGGTGGCATAACCCCTCTCATATTCTGTTTGCTGAGTTGAGGTGGCGGCCTAGCCTCTCCAGTCTATTAGTTTGTTGGTAATTAGTTAGTTAGTTGGTAAAATTTGCTTGTTTATGCCTGTGTTCCGAAGCCCAATTTCCAATCGGCTTCATCGTTCTTCTTCTCCGCCGAGAATCCGTAGCATTGTCCTGCGTATCCTGCCCATTCTCTGCCTCGCAAATTAAATCGCAATCGAAATCGCAAAGGCCCAATGGCTGAAGAAGCTCCAGTTCGTACTCTGCGTGATTATCTTAATCTAGAACGGGCTCCTCAAGTATTGCCTATCGTTATTCTGACTCCGACTGCTGGGAATGCATTTGAATTCAAAGATGAGTACCTTCGGATAATTCTAGAATTTCGGGGGCGAGAATTGGAGGATCCGTATTTGCATATCCGTGAGTTTGAGAACATTCTCCACTCTTTCGTTACAATTCAGGGTCAACTTGATCAAGCTCGCCTGAAGTTGTTCCCATTCACTCTGAAGGACAAAGCGAAGCAATGGTTCAATTCTTTGAAGCCTCAGTCACTGCGTAATTGGGGAGAGGTTCAAGATGCTTTCACTGCTAAGTTCTTTCCAGCCAGCCAGACGAAGTTACTTATCGATCAGATTCAAAGTTTCAAGCAAAGGGATGGAGAGACTTATCACAAGTATTGGGAGCGATACAAGGACTTGCTCATGTTGGTTCCTCATCACAACTTTCCATTGTATCTTCGAGTTAATTACTTCTACGTAGGTTGTTCTCAAGAGAGCAAGCAGCTTCTGGATACTATGGGAGGAGGTGACTTCATGGGAAAAACACCGGAGGATGCTTAGGATTACTATGAGTCATTGGCTGAGAAGACCCAGACTTGGCAATTTGCAGATCCAGGGGATAGGGCGATGTTCAATCAAGGTCCTACCGGCTCCGGGAAATTTTCTATTGCTGAACACACTGCTTTTGAAACTCGATTGGAGGAAATTGCTCGGAAGCTTATAAGCTAGAATTGAAAAGTGCTCAATCTCAAGAGGTGAAGGTAGTTCGTCAAGTTGAGGAAGTTTGTGTCATTTGCAAGTTCAACCTCCCGCACCTCAGTTACCTTGGAAGCAACCTCAGAATGCTTTCCATTTCCCTCAAGCTCAAGGTCCGCCAGGGTTTGCTCCTCCTGCTCCATTCCCTCATGCAAACCAATTTCAGCAACCTGGCCAGTATCAACAGCAACAACCCCCGAAGCGTTCTTGGGAAGATCAATTCAGTGCTCTCTTGCAAGGTCAAACTGCTATCAATGAACAACAAACTCAGATGATGAATGATATCAGAAATCAGTTGGATAAGTTGACCACAACGGTGGGTATGTTACAACAAGAGAAGGGTAAATTCCCAACACAGCCTCAACCTAATCCGCAACCGACATCTAATCCGACTTCTCAAGGTCTTCACTTTGCTAGCTCGCTAGCTCTTCGGTGACTTTCCCCGAGCAAGCAAAGGCTATTATTTCTCTTCGTAGTGGGAAGACGGTGGATAATCAAGTGGAGATGCCTCCGGAGCCTACTTTGTTGCCTCCTCCTATCGAACGTTCAATTCCAACACCAATCCTTGGGGAATCTCCCAAGGAGGCAAGCAAGGAGGATTCAGAAGATAAGGAGAAGGAAAAGGGTAAGGAGAAGGAAAGTGTACCGGACCCTCGAGTTGTTCCAACGTCGGCACCTTATCCTCATCGCTTGAAGGCTTTGGCTAAACCGAATCTCAATGCGGAGTTGCATAAGCTGTTTAATCAAGTGAAGATCAATATTCCTCTTATGGATGCGGTCAAGCAGATTCCCTTGTATGCTAAGTTTCTTAGGATCTATGTATGCGGAAGCGAAAGCTTAATGTCCAAAAGAAGATCTTTTTGACCGAACAAGTGAGCTCTATTATTCAGACGAATATCGCGCCGAAGTACAAGGATCCGGGGAGTCCCACCATTGCAGTCACTATTGGAGAGAAACGTATCGAACAAGCCTTGCTTGATCTTGGAGCAAGTGTGAATCTGCTTCCATTTTCTGTTTATCAAGAACTTGGGTTGGGGGAGATGAAGCCTACTTGAGTCACTCTTCAGTTAGCCGATCGGAGTGTCTGTGTTCCAAGGGGGGTAGTAGAAGATGTTTTGGTGCAAGTTGGTCAGTTTATCTATCCGATGGACTTTGTGATTCTCCATACAAATCCGACCGATTCTTGTGCCGCTTCTACTCCGGTAATCCTTGGGAGACCTTTTCTAGCCATGGCGGATGCAGTTATCAACTGTCAGAATGGATTGCTTAACATGATCTTTGGTAACATGAAGATGGAGGTCAATGTTTTCAATATAGGCAGTCAGATGGGGGATGACGAGAACGTGAATGAAGTGAGCTTTATTGACTCTCTAGTGGAGGAACATGTCGATGAGTTGCTTTATAGCGACCCTTTGGAAGTTGCTCTTACAGCCAAGGAGGCTGAATTTCTCAAATCTTTTGAAGTAAGTTGTTTGTATGCATTGCTGAATGAGGATGAAGCTTGCGCACTGAATGCCTGGACCCCAAAGTTTGAAGAATTTAAGGAGCTACCACCGATCGAGAAGAAGGTTCTTCCCTCGAGTGTTGAGCCACCAAAATTGGATTTGAAAGCCTTGCCTGACACGCTGAATTATGTTTTTCTTGGAGATAACGAGACCTATCATGTGGTTATATCCTCCTCTCTTGGGAATCTCCAAGAGGAGGAGTTGATCAAATTATTGAGGAAGCACATGAAGGCTATAGGGTGGACCGTTGCTGATATCAAAGGGATTGACCCTACTCTTTGCTCACACCATATCGCTTTGGAGGACAACGTCAAGTCATCTCGACAACCCCAACGCCGTTTGAACCCTATTATGAAGGATGTAGTTCGTGCTGAGGTTTTGAAGCTGCTAGATGTTGGAATCATCTACCCCATTGCTGATAGTAAATGGGTGAGCCCGATTCAAGTTGTACCAAAGAAATCTGGGGTTACAGTTGTGCGCAATGAGGAGAACGAGCTCGTGCCAACACGTGTTCAGACGGGATGGAGAGTTTGTATTGATTATTGGAAGCTCAACGCAAGCACAAGGAAAGATCACTTTCCCTTGCCGTTTATCGATCAGATTTTGGAAAGGATAGCCAGGCATGCGTTCTACTGCTTCTTGGATGGTTATTCCAGTTACAATCAGATTGAAGTTGCATTAGAGGATCAAGAGAAGATGACATTCACTTGCCCCTTCGGAACTTTTGCTTATCGTCAGATGCCGTTTGGTTTGTGCAACGCTCTAGGGACGTTTTCAAGGTGTATGATGGGGATTTTTAGTGACATGGTCGAGAAGATAGTGGAGGTTTTCATGGATGATTTCTCTATTTTTGGCGACTCGTTCGAGTCATGTTTGGCCAATCTTGAAAAAGTTTTGACGAGATGTGAAGAAAAGAACTTGGTGCTCAATTGGGAAAAGTGCCATTTCATGGTCACTCAGGGTATTGTTTTGGGGCACATCATTTCTTCTGTTGGTATCGCGGTAGATAAGGCAAAGATCGATCTCATTTCCAATCTCTCGACTCCAAAGTGTGTGAAGGATATCCGATCATTTCTCGGGCATGCTGGATTCTATCGTCGATTCATCAAAGATTTTAGTGCTATCTCTCGTCCCATATGCCATCTCCTTTCCAAAGACGTTCCATTCGAGTGGACCCTCGCGTGCGAGCAAGCATTTGTCAAGTTGAAGGCTAGTCTCACCACTCCTCCGATTGTGCAACCGCCGGATTGGAGCCTCCCGTTTGAGCTTATGTGTGATGCAAGTGACTATGCCGTAGGTGCTGTTTTGGGACAAAGGAAGGACAAGCATCCATACGTGATCCATTATGCAAGCAAGACCTTGAATGATGCGCAAATGAATTACACCACCACAGAAAAGGAGTTACTTGCGGTGGTATTTGCTCTTGACAAATTTCGGTTGTACTTGATAGGAGGTGCTCCTATAGTGATCTACATGGACCACTCCGCTCTCAA
Source organism: Rhododendron henanense subsp. lingbaoense (assembly GCA_020567845.1). Taxonomy (NCBI): domain Eukaryota; kingdom Viridiplantae; phylum Streptophyta; class Magnoliopsida; order Ericales; family Ericaceae; genus Rhododendron; species Rhododendron henanense. Next base: position 5,545,146 of record CM036315.1, read on the forward strand.
GTATCTACTTACTAAGCAAGATGCCAAAGCTCGTTTGATACGATGGATTCTGCTTCTCCAAGAGTTCAATTTGACTATTAAAGACAAGAAGGGTGTCGAGAACGTGGTAGCTGACCACTTATCGAGGTTACAATTTGAGGATCCTACTCTAAGTCTCCCTATCGTGGACATGTTCCCGGATGAACAGTTGCTGGCCGTTTCGAGTACCCCATGGTTCGCCGACATAGTGAATTATTTGGCTACGGGTCTCTTACCACCGCATTGGTTTCCTCAAGAGCGTCGTCGGTTCCTTCATGAAGTACACATGTTCTCCTATGACGACCCCTATCTTTTCAAGTACTGCCAAGATCAAATAGTGCGCCGTTGCGTTCCAGATTCAGATCAACAGAGAATTCTTGAGTTTTGCCATTCGGAAGCTTGTGGGGGCCACTACTCTTTTAGAAAGACTTCCACCAAGGTGTTGCAGTGTGAATTCTATTGGCCCAACTTACACAAGGATGCTTATCACTTTTGCGTCGCTTATGAACGTTGCCAAAAACTTGGGAGTGTGACTTGGAAGGATAAGATGCCACTCACTAACATCCTTGTAGTTGAGATCTTCGACTGTTGGGGCATTGACTTCATGGGATCGTTTCTTGTTTCCTTTGGTAATTTGTACATCCTGTTGGCGGTCGATTATGTTTCAAAGTGGGTAGAAGCCGTTGCAACACGTACCAATGATGCCAAGGTGGTGGTGGAGTTTCTCAAGGACAATATTCTTTCACGATTTGGGATGCCGAGAGCAATCATAAGTGACCAAGGCACCCACTTTTGTAACCGAACATTTGAGGCCTTGATGAAGAAGTACGGGATCACTCATAAAGTCTCCACCGCTTATCATCCACAAACAAATGGGCAAGCAGAGTTGGCAAATAGGGAAATCAAGCACATTTTGGAGAAAACAGTGAACCCTAACCGGAAAGATTGGAGTCTCTGTTTGAATGATGTACTGTGGGCCTATCGCACGGCATATAAAACCATCTTGGGAGCTTCGCCGTATCATTTGGTTTTTGGGAAAGCATGCCATCTTCCAGTCGAGCTGGAACACAAAGCATATTGGGCTATCAAAGCACTGAATTATCATTTACTAGCAGTCGGGGCACACCGAAAGCTCCAACTCAATGAGCTAGAGGAGATTCGAAGAGATGCTTACGACAACACCGCCATCTGCAAAGTAAAAGTCAAGGCCTTCCACGACAAGCAAATTCACTGGAAAGACTTTGAGATTGGACATAAGGTACTCCTATACAACTCTAAGCTTCATTTGTTTCCTGGTAAATTACGTTCTCGTTGGGCTGGCCTGTATGTTGTTGAGCATGTTTATCCTCATGGTGCTGTTGATGTTGTGAATCCGATTAATGGTAAATCATTTGAAGTGAATGGACAGAGGCTTAAACCATTTCTCAGCAGTTTCGAGGTTGGAGAGCCGGATGAGGAGTTGATCGATCCAGTTTACACGGTTGCTTGTTACTTTATATTTGCACAGGGAGCGAAAGCGTAACCGCTGAATTTAACTGTTTGTCGGACCCAGCCCCCATGTAGGGGACACCTTGGAGGCTTTCGGAGTTGGCTAGGATGGAGGAGTAGGCGGAGTAGTAGATAGGAACCCTAGTTTCCCCTCCTTATGTTGAATAAAAGTACTCTTGTGAGAATTATGATGTAATAATGAGCCAAACTCTATTTAGATTTTCAATGAAATTGTCTATTTAACATTCCCAAAATTAGGGGCGTTATAGTAAGTCCCACATCGAGCAATTCTGAAAAGATTAATTTGTATATAAGTGATTCCGACCAGCTACTGTTGTATAACTTGAGGTTAACCTTTTGAGCCACGTGGTTAGGCAAATGGTTAGCAGGTCAGTAGGGGCGGGTCATTACACTCGGGTCCTTGGACATGATCGAAGGTTATCCATGGTGTCAAAAAACACCTTTTTCTCACGGTTTACCTGAAACACTTGAAAAACTACCTTATGTGCAATATCACATAAAAACGACAATAAATATATACAAACACAACATACTAGATGACTTAAGCACCAAGAATCTACATTATTAGGTGCTTATCACGTACTTACGGCACTACCCACCCTGATTGGAATTACATTTTCAATCTTGAGAGTGGGTCACAACACTAAATCGATTAATTAGTGTATAGTATGTGATCCACCTCTCGGTGGCATGAAAGAGAATTATTTGAGAGAATTACTCATGTCTAAGCACTCTCCCGACTAAATTTTTTGGAATATATATGATCAACAAAGAAGTACATCAATTTGCTTATGGAATTCAAGTAAACACCAAGTGAAAATTTAACCTAGTATAAAGAACTCAGCTATCAAAACCATCTTTTTCAATTTCCTTGGAGAATGTATTTAAAAAGTACAAAACCACCAAATACAACTAGAGAACTCAGCTTCAATATTCCAAATTTGTCACTTTCCACTCCATACTACTACACTATTTGCTACAAAGCTAACCTAACATTAAACACAACTAAATAATTAAACTCCAGCACTATTCCAAATGAACATGTACAAAAGAAAATTCACCAACCCTGCTTCACTAACGACAGGGGTACCCATGTCGTTTACAAATTCGGCTGTAGGTGGATTGCAAATTCACTCACAGATCAAATTCACCTTGCGTTTTTCCCAGCCAAAGACCGAAGATTAGGAGGGAAGGGATTGCAAGTTTGGGCAGCTCCCAAATCATGGGCCTAATCCCCTATCCAAAAAGCCCATAACTGGACCCGGGGGCTCTGCTGTGCCCATGGAGGCAGCAGCCCCTACCCAGTACTAAAACGTTGTCGTTTTGGTGAAAAAAAAATCCCTATCTTCTGTTTGCAATCTTATGGAGCAGAAACGTGATTATGAGAGTTTTAGAGACAAAATTTGATTATGTCTTTTTAGAATAATATGATCAGAATAATAAGATCTTCACATCCGTTCAAATGGATTAAAAATTGGAGCACTTAATTTTTTAACCATATTTTTTAATATATAAACGGTCTCAAAAAATTAAGTGCTCAAATTTTCACTCTGTTTGAATTAGTGCAAAGATCTTGTTATTCTTATCATATTATTCTAAAGGGTCGTAATTTATTTTTATCTTTGGGCTCTCATATTAAGTATATGCTCTTTATTTAAAACCCTATGGAGCAAAAATGTGATTATGAGAGCCCTATAAACAAAAATTAATTATGACCCTTTAGAATAATATGATAAGAATAACAAGATCTTTGCACTGATTCAAACGGAGTGAAAATTTGAGCACTTAATTTTTTTGAGACTGTTTATATATTAAAAAATACGGTTAAAAAATTAAGTGCTCCAATTTTAATCCGTTTGAACGGATGTGAAGATCTTATTATTCTGATTATATTATTTTAAAGAGACATAATCAAATTTTGTCTATAAGGCTCTCATAATTACGTTTTTGCTTCATAAGATTACAAATAGAAGATAGTGATTTTTTTTTTTCCCATCAAAACGGCAACATTTTATTACTGGGCAGGAGCTGCCCCCTCCATGGGCGCAGCAGAGCCCCGGATCCCCGTAACAGTAGTTTCCCTTATGAAAATCCTGGTGCATGTCACTTGACCTGAGCATCCATCTATTTTCCACCGTCTCGAATCCGCGGTGCATGCTGTCTTTAAAAGACATGTGTGTTGGGCTGATCTCAACTGTTCATACTGAACAATGAACGACTCAAATTACACTTCAATCGAACAACGAGCTGTCCATGCACCCCCAATTCGCCCTCCCTCCTTCCCTCCCGAGTCCCGACGTCTTTCACATATAAACCATTTTCTCTCTTTCTCCTCCCTCTACTCTACGTCGGCTTTTACAGCCTGAACCCCCCCAATTCAAATCTTTTATATTCCCACCACTAAAAACCCTAACCCCAACCCCAACTCCAACTCCAACTCCAACTCCCAACTAATCACTCCCATTTCTGACATATCCAATACAATCCATTTCCTAAACCCTAACCTATTCCAACTTTTTATTCATTATTATTATTATATTCTGTGATGGATCCTCAAGGGAACAACCTCTTCGAAACGGCGTCGCAGCCCGACGCCGGCGCCACCGACGCCTACACCTTCCTCGAATTCAACGCGCAGGGGGAGGAGGAGGAATTCCACTACCCCGAATTCCAGGAGCTCTCCCAGCCAATTCGATCCCCCGGGGTATGGCCCGCACCGCCCTCCTCCGATTCCACATCGGACGACAGGGGTGCCGCCTCGGACCACCATTCCGACGCCTCGCCGGTCTCTGCAAAGGGCAGGGGCGGCGGCAATCAGGCGGCGGCGGTGGAGGCGCTGGCGGCCGGGATGAGTGGGCTGAACTTCGAGGAGAACGTGGGCGGGGATGAGGAGGGGTACGAGTATGGTAAGAGGGATTTCAGTGAGCATGGTTGTCGGTACTGTGGGGTGGCGAACCCCGCGTGTGTGGTGAGGTGTAACGTGCCGTCGTGTCGAAAGTGGTTCTGCAATTCCCGTGGGAATACTTCTGGCTCGCATATTGTTAACCATTTGGTAAGTGGAAACATGCTTAATGGTCTCATTTCTAGTTTATTGTGTGGGTATTATTTTGTTATTTCGTACTTTTGTGGAAGAGCAAGAAATGTATTAATGATGACAATGTTAAACCCACCGTGTGCATCTAATACAACTGAAAAAACCTATTGCACACGAATGAGACAAATAACACATTGAAATCAGCGATAATATTCATAGACTTGGGTACGCGTATTGGGTAATCATTCTATCATGTCAATGACTCTTGCACACTGAGACAAGATTCATATTCGTCCATGTATTTTTGTTTTGTTTGGGGGAAGTTTTTGTTTGAACGGTTTCATAAAAACGTACCTGGATAGAAAGTTTTGTGTGTGCATATTTGTGTAGTAAACTTGAATGGTAAATATGCTTTCTAGGTGAATTCCCAACTAAACAATGTTGGAAACATCTTACACCCTTACTCACTTTCTGAGTGTCAGCTGTTCGAAACCCAGAATTTAGTTCACTTTAGGATTCATGTAACATAGCTTTGTTGGTGTTGTAGGTTGATTGGTGACAATGGAGCAATTGCAAGGGTTTGTTTTAGTTCTTTTTGGTACTAGAATGACTAATCAAATGGTTATTTGTTGGAGTTGGGCTTATGACAGGGCACTGAAAAATGATATAATCGAGGAGTTTAGGTAAATGGGGTCAATTCAAAGACTGAAACCGTCCCATAATAGGAAAACAACTTGTACACTACCGAGTGATACTAAATAATGTACTTCTACAGATACATACCACAAATTAAATTAATTTTTCCTTTAAGTAGAAGAAATCGAAGTTATGTGATTATTTTGGGCCCACCAGCAGCAACATATCCTTCCATTTTGGGCCCACCAGGGGTCGTACATTGATTACTGGAGCTAGTTATTTTGGAAGGCTCATCGCGACGATCATCCTACACGTAGATTAGGTTGAATGGTTATTGGCATTCATACGACCAAGACACTATTTTCTTGATAAAATAGATGGCCATTATAGATTGTCTATTGTTTTTTTTCAAAACAAGTGTTATGATATTATAGCTACTGAAACTCGACTAATCTAATCAATTTCAGAATGGTCTGCTAGTCGAGGCCTTAAAGATTTATGGCTTGAATCATCAATATGGAACCAAATGTGAGCCCATAATTGGAAAACTGCATGCTACGGTTGAATTTCCCTATTGCACAAACTCCCAATCCAATGCCATAATGGAGAAAATTATCCAGTGCTTTGCATGTTTGTATCTTGTCTAGGGATTCGACTTCACACTCATTTTGAATCAGCCGAAAACAGGGTGGATTATTCAATGCTTTACATCATGAAGGTTGCTGGTCAATGCTCTTTTTTGACGTTTCAAAATTTTACTTCTACAAATTCATGCCATAATAATAGTGGTTCATGTTTTTGCACGGGGTCAAACTGACCCCACACAGTCCTTCCTTAATGTTGTCGCCACCGTTTGGATTTAGGTTGGAAATTTTGACAAATGCACTTGAAGCATTTATATAAGAAGCTTAAAGCGATGAAATAGAGGTTAAACTAGTCTTCTTCTTCTATTTTTTTCTTTTTATTATTATTTATTGAAATTCGTTACGTAGACTTATGATTTCTATGCGCATTTATGGTGCTTATGCATCCACGGCCATCTATCAAATGGACGCTGTGTAGATGAACCAATAGTGAAAAGAACTTCTTTTATTGGTCATAGTTTTGACTAGTGAAGCTCACATTTCATAGTTGTGATCGCTAAATGTCTTGGTGTAGAAGTTGTTGCTGCAACCTTTTCTTTTTTCTTTTCTCCCTTTTTTGCTATATCTTGTGAACTTATTTCGGAATAAGAGCATCTCCAATCCAACACCCTCCAAATCTCTATTTGAGAGGATCAAATTAATCTATTTTATTTAAAAAGTAGATTTAGGGGATTGTACTATTTATCTCAACTCCAACCCAATACTCTATTTCTCAACTCCTACACATATTTGGAGGAGATCCTCTATTTTTTCCTTCATCCTCTATATTTAGAGGATCAAAGTTCATCCTCCCAAATGGAGGAGAGTTTTAGAGGATGGGTTGGAGAATGTTTTTCCTCCAAAATGAAGAAATGGAGTATGGGTAGGAGATGCTCTAAGAGATGTTACAGTTTATTTCTTGGTATCGATATGTAATCTTACCTTATCTTTGTAGGTGCGAGCTAAACACAAAGAAGTTTGTCTTCATAAAGACAGTCCCCTTGGAGAAACAATCCTTGAATGTTACAATTGTGGATGCCGAAATGTGTTCCTTCTTGGATTCATCTCTGCCAAAACAGAAAGTGTTGTTGTTCTTCTTTGCAGGGAGCCTTGTCTTAGTGTCAATGCCCTGAAGGACATGAATTGGGACCTGAGTCAGTGGTGTCCCCTTATAGATGATAGATGTTTTCTGCAGTGGCTTGTTAAGGTTTGTACTTTCTTTCCCGAGTCGTGATTTCGGTTTTCTCTTTATGTGGTATATATTTTTTAAAGGTTGCTAACCTGTTATGGGTCTGCAGGTGATGCAGTAGGATTTAGGGGTATTGTTGTCATTTTATTGTCTTTAGTGTGTGTAGGATTTTGAGTCTATAAATAGGTGTCTTGTGCCCTCATCAGGTAGCTTTTTGATTATTAAGGATATTGAATATATTGTTGAGACATAGTTTCTCTCTCTACCCTTTGGGGTTTATCCCCTTGAATGGGATTTTGCTCATTTATTTGAATCTTGGATTCTTTTCATATTTTGGTTGCATCATTTGGTATCAGAGCTTCTAGACTCGATCCCCAACGTTCATCTCGCCGGAGACTTCACCGGAAATCTAAATCTCGCTGGAAACCTAAAACGGCGCTGGAAAATCTCGCCGGAGCCCCCAAATCACTCCAAATCCTCAGATCTATCCAACCCAACACCTTATACTTCGATTTCGACCCTATTCAGCCCTGAATCGAACCAAAAACCTTCAGATCTGACCTATTTCGGACCTCAAACAGCTGATTTCGACAACACCCAGCCTTGTTCGAGCTTGAATCTGTCATTTCAGAACTCAAATCAAAGTTTCAAACCCAGATCTGCCTGTTTCGGACCATTTCGGAGCTGCTACAGTGATTTCGGAGACTGCTACAGTGATTTCGAGCCTGCCACAGTGATTTTGAGCACAGCTACAGTGATTTCGAAACTGCTACAGTGATTTCAAGTCAGATCTGTGGGTTTTGAGGGTTTTCATACTGATTTCAACCAATTTTTGCTGATTTCGGACAAGATCTTAGGTGGGTAAGTGTCGAATCCTTATTTTCTTTGCTGGGTTGTTACTAGATTGCTCCGTAGTTGTTGATTCGAGTATGATTACTGCTGATTAAGTGTTTTTGGGGTTGTTTCTGTTGAAATTGGTAGCTGAGTTGACGGGGTTTTCATTCTTTGGGGTTGATTTGCTTGTTTGAAATTGATTGTGGGTATTGTGATGGCTCATGGAGATAGAGTTAGAAGAGGAGGTAGAGGTAGAGATATGGGAAATTTTGGTGATGAAATTGATACTTATGGCAATTCAAATTGCGAGAGGAATGAGATTAAAGAGTTGAGTAAAGAAGTGGCTATCTTGGTTGAAAAGGTGCGACGTTTGCAACTTCCGACCAAAGGTATGGATTCTTTTAAGTATAACCATCGTGTTGGTGCTCCGCATTGGCATAGAGTATGTTCAAACAACATTGTGGTTAAACTTCCCATGTTTGATGGAAGCCTCACTCCTAAGGAGTTTGTAGATTGGTTGAATACTCTTGGGAGAGTATTTGAATGCCATGTTATCTCAGATGAAATGAGAGTGAAGTTAGTTTCTAAACATCTTTGAGGAAGAGCCTTTGATTGGTGGAAACAATTACAAGATAGTAGGAAAAAGAGAGGTAAGGGAAATATTAGAGAGTGAAAGAAGATGAAGAAAATATTCGAGGAACGATTCTTACCTTTCTCTCACTTTGCCAATGTTGGTTCTTTGACTAATGTTGGTAAGTATAGGACTTATGGAAAGTCTTTTGGAGTTGGAGAACGAAGCACAGTGCATATAGGTACTGTCCCAATACAAAATCAACCTTTATTTGACACTTTGAAGGCTAGAAATTCTTCTACAAATGAGAAACTTGAAGGCTTCAAGCAAGGAAAATCTAGTTTCAAGTTAGAGGTTGGTGAAAATGCTTATGAGAATCAAAGTAATGCCATTTTTGTTGAGGAGAAGATGAACTTCAACCCGAATGTGTTTGATGATGAGATGAAACATGGTTATTTCGACGACGCTCCCATCTTTGATGAATATCCTAATGAAGAACTTGAGGGTGTTCTTGAAGATGATTGTGTCTTTGAGATTGAAGATGTGCCCGTCTTTGATGAGTTTCCGAATGAGGAGTTTGGTGTTGATAATGAAGAGGGAATGCTAATTGATGAACTTTTGGCAGAAGGTTATGGAGAAGAAGGAAGTTATGACCTTGAGATTGAAGATTGCTCTCAAGAATTGAGTTTCAAGTTGCCTTTGGTACAAGACACTCGAATTGAAGAGCATGAGAATGATTTGGAAGCTCCACTATTTGATGAAGAGTTGGTTGAACCAAAGGTCGAGGATTGCTTCCAAGTGTTGCCTCATGGAGTGCCCCAATTGCAAGATGTTCAAGTTTGTGGTACATTGGTCCCCAAGTCAACACTTCTCTCCACACCCATCCCTTGGGCTTCACCAAAAGAAGCGGAAGCACTCATGGGACAATTTGAAGACCCCTTGGGTATGGTGTTCACTCGAGCGAGTCTTGGGTCTGAGGTGGTGCACGCTCTTAAATCTTCGAATGATGATTGGTCTAAGTATATTTTGGGAGTATGTGTTCGGAGATCTTTTGATGGTATTTTGTTGTACCGAAGACATGCCAAATGGATTGCTTATTCACACCTAAGTATGGCTGCGATGGATGTATACGAGAAGAAGCTCATATTGAAGATTGGTTGTGATGAGGGAGATGTGATCGAGGAAGTGCAGCCACATGCCGAATCCAAAGCTCTTTAATAAAGACTTTGTTTTGTTCTTACTTAAGTAGTAGTCTTGAGTCTTGTTGTCCAACTTGAGGACAAGTTGTTTTCTTTAGAGGGGGTGTATGATGTAGTAGGATTTAGGGGTATTGTTGTCATTTTATTGTCTTTAGTGTGTGTAGGATTTTGAGTCTATAAATAGGTGTCTTGTGCCCTCATCAGGTAGCTTTTTGATTATTAAGGATATTGAATATATTGTTGAGACATAGTTTCTCTCTCTACTCTTAGGGGTTTATCCCCTTGAATGGGATTTTGCTCATTTCTTTGAATCTTGGATTCCTTTCATATTTTGGTTGCATTAGCAGGTGCCATCTGAACAGGAGCAGCTAAGGGCACGCCAAATCAGTGCTCAGCAAATAAATAAGGTTGAAGAACTTTGGAAGACTAATCCTGATGCTACCTTGGAAGATCTTGAAAAGCCTGGTGTCGACGATGAACCTCAGCCCGTCGCCTTGAAGTATGAAGACGCGTATCAGGTGCCTATTTTTGCAATGCCTCTAGGGAATTGGAGCTTTCATGTTATGATTGTCCACACAAATCACAACCTGAGAATGCTGTGAGGAGTTGGAGTCATGTATCTAAATTTGTTTCTCCAACTTGGGGCTTTTCTTTTTTTGTATTTCCTACTGCAGTATCAAAATGTGTTTGCGCCACTTATCAAGCTTGAAGCTGACTATGATAAGGTATGTATGGTGGTTCTCTATTTGTTTTTTCTTTCTCCTTTTATTGGGCTCCTGAAGGGGTGGTTATCGTGTCGTGTCCCAGGGGTGGTTATCGTATCGTGTCCTTTCGTGTCCTTTCGTGTCATCTCCCGTTTTGTCTTCTCGAATTCGTGTCAAAACACCTAACATGAACATGTCATATATCTTGACACTAACCTGCCTTGCCTAAATTCGTGTCGTGTTCGGGTTGATACTGTTAAGATCCTGAGTTAACTTTTTTAATATGTACATGAAGTTATACACCTAGCAATGTTGCGCATGAACAAACTTATTTAATCCAGTAACAAAAAAAGAACATTTCCAATACCATCATAATCACAGAAATGATAAAATCAACCAAAAAAAAAAAAAAGTCAGCAGCAACCAAATCATGAAATTGAAAAATACGTAAGTCTCAAAATTAATTACTTTTTGTATGGTTTTTAGCTAAAACAATATAAAGTCACCAACAATTATAGAAAAGGTTTGAATCATATTCTGTGATGGGTTGTATAATAAATATGCATGTCTTGCCTTTCCGTAATGACATTGATGTTTATGATTTTGGATAGTCAAATATTCTATTGATTGAGAAATTCAAAATATTCAAACTAATCTTTTAGAAAACACAAGTACGGCACTCGAATAGCTACGGCACCTGGCTATTGGTTGGCATAGCCGACATGGTGTCATGTCGTGTTAACGGGTCAACATGGAAAACTAAATGGTTAGCTGTGTTCTTATTGAGTTACTTGAGTCTAACCTGTATTTGTCATGTCATATTTGTGTTCGTATAAAAAAGTGTTCGACCCAAATCCTCTAACTTCGTGTCTGGTTAACAGGTGGTGTCCTTGGCTTACTATTCTTTTTAGGTTTTGAAATGTTAGGGATTTGTTATTCTTGTATTTTATGCTTACATAATTTGATTATTATTATTATTTTTTGTAGATGATGAAAGAATCTCAAAGTAAAGACAATCTCACGATTCGATGGGATATTGGTCTCAACAAAAAGCGCATTGCATATTTTGTTTTTCCGAAGGTGCGCCGTCATCTTGGTTTTGTTGAATTTCCATTCCAGAATTTTTTTTTGGGTCAGTCCCCAGCTTTTAAAGTGGCAATGAAACTGTATTGAACTCTTTCATTATCTAACCTGAACATACAATTTTTTGTGTTGCAGGAAGATAATGAGTTGCGTCTTGTACCTGGTGATGAGTTGCTGCTTCGTTATTCAGGAGACGCTGCCCATCCTGCATGGCAGTCGGTAGGGCATGTGGTAAGCACTCTTGTTGATGAGTTTTCGTGCCTTTCCTTCCCTTGTCTTTGGTTTTGGATCATTTTGTGGACTTTTAGAATGCTCATTTATTTAGAAAAAGTCATTGGTGCACTTTTATGTTGCTTGATAGAAATTTTCAAGTGAAGAGATATCCTTTACTCTGTTTTTTGTCCTTTACATGGCACTCTTAGGATGTGGGTACGTTTCAGGAATCGCATGATGGGTTAATGTTTATTGCAGATAAAACTAACTGCACAAGAGGAGGTTGCTCTTGAGCTTCGTGCCAGTCAGGTGGCTTGTTTATAAACTTTTGTTACTTTATTCTGCTTTGATTGCGAACTGTAGGCACTTATTGTAAGATTTTCTGCAGGGATTTCCTGTTGATGTCAACCATGGTTTTAGTGTTGATTTTGTATGGAAGAGCACAAGTTTTGATCGGATGCAGGGAGCAATGAAAACGTTTGCGGTGGATGAAACAAGTGTTAGTGGGTGGGTTGGCTGCTTTGTATTGTATTAGTTTGAGCTCACTTGGATTACTTTTGTGTGCACTGTACTAGTTTGAGCCAATTTGGATTACTTATGTGTTCCTGTTACATTGTTTTCCTTTTCCCTTTTGTTTTGCTAGAATTTTATGGAATTGATGAGATAGATATCTATTAGTAATAGAAGAATGTTGGCATCGTTTAGGCTTGGCTTAGTTAGCTAATTTTCAAGTACGATGACTTGAATTTCATGTCTGGCAAACTTTTTTGGGCTTGTCCCAGTTAAAGTGGGCATTGCTAAGCCTGCTATAAGAGTATAAGCTTGAGCAACTAGCCTGCTTTTATTGGAACTTCTTGGCAATTTGTTTGAGATTATTTGTTCTCCGCTGTTGAATTCGTAGCTGAGTTATGACTTCACGTAAATGCTTGTTTCATGTAGGTATATTTATCACCACTTGTTGGGACATGAAGTCGAGGTTCAGATGGTCCGGAATACATTGCCTCGTCGTTTTGGTGCACCTGGCCTACCAGAGCTTAATGCATCTCAGGTTAGCTGTCTTTACTGCATGCTCTTTGGATTCGTTGCCAATTGAAAATGTTCTCTATTTTATTTACTTGTAAAAAAAATGTACTAGTTTTTTTGTCTTGAGTAGTTTCTTTTCTCTATCATTCTCTCTCTCATGTCTTTTTTAATTTTGTGTAATTGTAGGTTTGGGATTTTTGTCTGATATGTATTTTGTCAGTAAGTGCGATATTGGTTTAGAATCAGCATAATTGATGTAATTTTCAGTTATTTAAGAGATTTTCTCCAGACCGATAATACATGGACTCACGAGTGTCGGATGTGTTAGCCGTAGATTTCTACTAGATGGATATGCAGACTTGTCTATAAAAAAATGCTTTTGTCATCTGTTTGGAAAATACTATTGCTATATATGGCAAGTCAATAATTCTTGGTTTTCCTTGAGAGAAAGAAAGAATATCATAATATGTGATTATGGCGGCCAAAAAATTTGGAGTCACACCACTTTAGCCCAACATGCCAGAATATAGAACTCTCAGTTTTGAAGCCAAAGAACAATATATTGGCAAACATGCAGTTCCATTAAAGTTAAATGGGGACTTCAAAACTCCCAAACTCTCCATGTTTCTTTTAGACTCTTCCCACTTGAATGCCTATTCGTCTTTAACCATTCACCTTCTCTGTTCCGCACCATTCATGACCCTAACACACACACATCTCAAACCACAATTGAAATGAGTCAAAACCCATTGGTTTCGTCTTCAACATCAGTAATGGTGTTGATCTGTTTCGTCTCTCGTCAGCTTCGACAAGACATCTTCTCTAGTGAAGCAAAACTCTAATGGATAGAGCAGATGGTCCAGTCAGCAACTTTTACTTAGTCCTCGCTGTCCACTTCGAATGGCATTGCTTTCAGAATTCAGGGCAAATCCATATCTCGCTGATTTGCTTTGTTGGTGTGCTTCTCTCTCTATTTCTTCTTCATAGTCCATTCTTATTATGTGAATCTCACTCTTCAATCTGTGAAAACTGTCCTATTCCTATACATGTGTGGTACCCATGCAATGTATGGGACAAGAGAAAATTCATGTTATGTTTTATCTTGTCTACACCTTTCATCCAAGGGTTCTAAGTACTGTACCGGCTATGGTACCGTTTTTGTTATTGGTACGGTACATACCGGTACTGGAACAATTTCGGGTACCGTTTCAGATTTATCGCTAAATATATTTATTTGTACATACATTGTATATAATAAGCAACTTAGCATATTTGTTCGTATTACACATTAAAGATTTTTTTTTGATCATATACACTTTTTTGGGTAAATATCATATACACTTAAATACTCCAAATAAAGGTTGTCGTAAAATATAGGAGAAATACATTTTGGTTTTGAAAATTAGTTTGTAGATTGTCAAGCAAAGGCTGTAAATTAAAGGGCATGGTGTCCTTTGCTCCAAACCTATGTGAAATCACTGTTGACAGAGTACCCATGTCAGATAAAGCAACAGCTTTTGTCAGTAGAAGAGAAAAGGAGTCTGTTCCGAGTTGTCCTTTCACCCTCTGTTGCATTTGTTTACGGAGAAATGCCTAAATTTTGCCATTACGACCGGAAAGGTCCCGTAATTTACCCGGTACGATACCGTTTTTATTTCAAACCGGTACATACTGGGCGGTACGATACGTTATATACAACATTGTTTTCAACATAATTCTTTTAAATCACAGGCAAAGAAATGAGAGAAGTGGTAGGCAATAATGAGTGACTTGAGAAAGTGGAATGGTGGAAGAAGAAAAGAATGTGAGATGCAAAGAGGGTGATATGGATTTTTCTGTTATTTTCTTGATTTTTTTGTATATATTATAGATGTGTAATCGACAATCTTGTAGGAATCCCACACCTATACACTTGTTCACGTGTTGTGTTGCATCGACACCCGTATCCAACAAAATTTGAAGAGTCTGTGTAACATCAACATAGCCCATTATGAGTTTTCTAACTTTCATTAGGATGCTTCAAAACTAAATTAAGGAAAACTGCCCATAGCCTTTGCTCGATGTTTATACTTCATTATGTTTGTAATTTTGATGATTCAACATCCTCAATCAACTTCGAAAATTATCGAGCGATGTCAAAACACCCTCTTCAACTGGATTGTCACATTCCTTGTTTTTCGGAGTGTCTCCGTAATTATAACTTCATATTCCTTTCACTTTCCTTGCTTTTCTTTAACCTTAAAGTTTTGTAAATTTTGTAACCTTCCAATTTGATTTTGTTTAGTATTGATAATATCATTCTTAATTACCTAAGAATGTGCAAAACAGTGTCTAACTAGTTCTCTCTTTTGCATTTTCAATATTTGGGATGTTGTGCTCTTTTTCTGAGGGTTTTGACCTTCTTCAACTATTGGTAGATTTTTGCAGTAAAAAGTGTCCTTCAAAAGCCAGTAAGTTTGATTCAAGGTCCACCTGGTACCGGGAAAACTGTGACTTCCGCAGCAATTGTGTATCATATGGCCAAACAAGGCCAGGGTCAGGTAATTTCACTTGCAAATTTAGGAAATATTATCTCCTTGCATGCTGTTTTTGTGATAATATGTGTCTGTCAGGTTTTGGTTTGTGCTCCCAGTAATGTGGCTGTTGATCAACTAGCTGAAAAGATCAGTGCCACGGGTTTGAAGGTAAAATACTTGACATTATTTACAGCCTCACTGTCCTTGGTTGTTGTATGATATTGTGTATTTGGTTTAGTGTATGTTTCTCACTACTATGATTCAGGCTTGAACTTGTGATTGATTTTACCACTAGTTGAAGTTAAAGCTGTAAATGTACTGAGCTAAGCCATGTACCTGGTATTTGGGCTTTGTTCAGTTAGCTTGGGTGTAATTTTTGCTTGAACTTGCATGAGCTCCAATGTGGAAATGTTTGGGCTTCAGCTCCACTTGCGTGAATTTGGATGAAGATGAGCTTGAGAAAGAGATCAAGAAATTGAAAGAATATCTAAATTGTTGAGTTGGTTGTTCCTTATAGTTTATAAATCTGGATTCTTACCATGGCCCCTAGTCACTTGTGATGGTTCTCCTTTCCTCAATGAGTTTGGATGATAGTTTTCAATTTTCATTGCTTTCTCCTGGAAAGTTCTGATGTCATAGGGAATTAATCTCAATAGGGCTCTATGGCAGACGAAAACACAAATGTCTAGGAAGAAGAGTTTAGATGTACATAAATTTCGGGAAAGTAATTCACCACAAATATGATGTGTGAAATAATCTGATGTTCTTCAAATAATATTAGGGGTGTAAGAATCAGAGCTTCTAGGAAGTTATCAATGTTGCATTTGCAGTCTTGTTGCACATAGAAGAAGTACCATCAGTTGCCTTAGCTGCAAACTTAGGGCGAGGCCCTGTTTCTGCAATGGTGTCCCTTTTCCATGTTGGAGCAAGACAGGCACTTCCTATCTGAAACGGGAGCTTAACTAGTAAGAAGGAGGCTCCTATTTATGGAGAATTTCTACACATTTATACTGACGAGGTGGGGGAAATGAGGTCTCACTGCTTGCCCTACTATTGGTAAACCTGCTACGTGTTACAAGCACGTAAGAGTTGAGCTTGAGCCTGTTAAATGTGGGTTATTTGATGAAGTAAAACCTAGAGTTGAGACATGGGCTTACAGTCTTATGTGATTAACACTTCACCTCAATGAGAGCCTTGCCATGATGTGATTCTCTAATTTCTCATTTGATGACTTAAGAAATTTAAACTGTGAGAAATAAAAGAAAGGTTTACACTCTACCTTGTGCTTTAGAACCCCAAAGTAAAGTGTCAACTCATCCCCTGCTGATTGGCTCCACACCTCACCCCCCTGTGAAAAAAGCACGACTTGTGGTGGAGTTTTCTATTACTTTTTTTAATTTTTTTTTTATCTGTACTTAAGCTATTCATATTTTGTCCTTATTTGGGTGGGAGAACTTGTGATCTTTTATTGGAAGTTTTCTTCCCACCCAACAGTTTTTGTGACCCTATCTAGCGTCACAGGTGCAGTTGTAAAAGAGAAATGCCGTATAACTTGATTTCTGTTCATTCTCAACTTTTAGTGGTGATTATCTTCCACAGTGATGAATCCCCCTGTTATTGGTTGGAGGTTGGTTTGAAGAAAACACTGAATAGTTCATGAATTTTGAATTGTTGGATAACACAAACCAAATTGAATCCCTTTCATCTTCTGGTTGAATTCTACATCTTGTTACTTATCTTTGCTCATTACTTGGTGTTCCTTGCTCATGACTTTAATATTTGTTACTTTGATGAAAACAGGTTGTTAGGCTCTGTGCAAAATCAAGGGAAGCCGTAAGTTCCCCTGTTGAGCATTTAACCCTTCACTATCAGGTTTGTTTATTTTTTAGTTGTTTCAAGTCTTATGTAATATTGGTTCTGTGTTTGAGCATTATGCATCTTACAGTTGTTTACTGCAGGTTCGTCATCTTGACACATCTGAAAAGAGTGAACTTCACAAGTTACAGCAACTGAAAGATGAACAAGGTGAGTTCCAGTGACTTGCTTGTGGTTGTGTGGTTTTCTGTTCTTGATTTGGACTCATTTATGTGAATCAGTTTCTTTCTGGTGCTGAGGCAGTGTACATCAAATGCCCACAAAACAATTAAGAACTGCGCAAAAAGACATCAGTTTCTTTCATGCGCCTCTCGCCTTGTCGCTTTTCCTCGCCTCCTGCGCCTTATTGAAGGGGCTGCGCCTGGGCTGCCTCAAGGCGCAACAGGTGCGCCTCGCCTCGCCTGGCGCCTAGGCGCGCTTTTGACAACTATGGACCACCCCCTCGACCACTACCTTGTCCACGAGAGGGACGACCATTTAACTTCCAAGTTTTGTTGCAATAGTCACACCGGAGCAATTCCTTATCAACAGAGCCACTTTTATCACCAAGTTGACCTTGGGTAGACTTACCATCCCGTGGAGAGGGAATGGCAACTAAGGCAGAGCGATCCGGAATTGGAGAGTGAACCATCGCACTCCGTCTACTCTCCTCCTATTGAACACATGCATAGGCTATGATGCACGGACACGGACACGGGGACACGGCAATTCTAAAAAAATGGGGATACGGACACGGCAGGGGACACGCCACGTGTATATTTATTTATTTATATATATATATTTCTAATTTTTTCCAAGTTTAAATGGCAAAATGTAGACAAAACATAACAACCATAGTTCTAATACCATTCAAACAAAACAAGACATCCATGATCCGTAAGTTCAATACAATCCAAATACCCAATTGAAAACAAAACATGATAAACATTCATAGTTCCATAATACTAAGCCAAAGAAATAAACTAAGCAACTAGTCTCCAAATTTCAATTAGACCCAACTTCCATCGATTCTTCAAGAATCTCATCTCCATCATCTGTAAAGACTATAGCCTCCATTTCGGGTTCATCAAGTGAGAGGTTTGCAACCTCAAGCATCCCAACCTCATCAAGTGAGCCAAATTGGTCTCCCGCAATATCCCACATCTTAGTCTGCCCTTGACAATATTGTGGGCTTCTCCTCGATAAAAGCCGAAGGTTGCTATGAACAAACACCAAGTCCTCTGCCCGTTGGGGGGTCATCCTATTCCTTTTCAATGAATGGATGAAGGAGTATGTACTCCAATTTCTCTCACAACATGAAGAAGAAGGTTGAATGAGAACCTTCAAGGCTATAGTTTGAAGAGTCGGGGCGGATGCACCATGAATAACCCACCAACTATGAGGATCCATAGTCCACATATCTTCAATAGAATCAATGTCGGCAAATGGCCCATCCTTGGTTGAGAACTTGGCATACTCCATATTGGCTTTGGTACGCATTATGGAATCATCAAAGTACCTTTTCAAGCATTTCTTTCTCTCATTTGTGACCTCTTCATCCTTGTGTGGAGGAACTCGCTTTGGATCTTCTTGAAGCCATTTCTCACTATAATACCTAAATTATAACGTAAATAAATAATTAAGAGGTGAATAATGGTATAGAGACTAAGTTATTGAAATTGGTAAATGAATTACCTTGGATTTAGAGCATGCGCCAAGCAATGAAGCGGTGTATTGTTCTTGTTCCACCTATCCACAAGTATTCTATGAATGACGTTATAAAATTCAATCTCATCATCCAATTGGATATTTTCGTGTGTGTAGATGGCAAGCTTCACTTTCTCAATCATAGTATCCCACACGTCATAAATCAAGCGAAGAGTAGGCTTATCCGTGTCACATGCTCTAAGCATGTCATAAATAGGTGCCATAAAGGATAGAATGTAGTCCACCTTATCCCACCACCTCTCATTCAACAAAGTCTCCCTCACAAATGAAGCCCCTTCATCTTGCCTATGAGAATTCCATTGAGTGCTAATTACCATCGATTGAAGACCTTGCTTGATGAGCTTAAACCTCCTAAGCATCACAATGGATGAAGCAAAGCGAGTCTCGGCAACCGAAAGCAACTTCAAAGGAACAAACTCATTGAAAATAGCCAATCTCATCGAGTGATTCATTATGAAATTCTTAATGATCGATGCATCACCAATGGTAATATTAATCCAACTACACTCATCATACACAAGTGAGTTATTGTCAACATTTTTTGCGGCACAAATGTTCTTCAAAGCAAGATTGAGAGTGTGCACCACGCAAGGAGTCCAAAAGATGTAAGGGTATTGTGTTTCAATAATTTGTCCCGCCGCCTTACAATTTGGAGCATTATCCGTGAGAATTTGAACCACATTCTTAGTCCCTATCTCAATAACAACCTCCTTCATCAATGAAACAATAAAATGTTTATCTTTTGTTTCCCCCTCACAATTAACAGCCCTAAGAAACATTGGTAAACCTCCGGTGACCGCCATAAAGTTGATTAAAGATCATCGTTGAGGATCACTCCAACCATCACTTGCAATTGTCACTCCCTTTCTCCTTCCATGTGCCTTTAATAGGCTCTAACAACCGTTCAACATTTGCCCTTTCTTTTTGAAGCAATGTAGTTCTCAACAAGTTGTACCCCGGAGGTAGATATCCCGGTATGCTATTATTCACGGCATACGTATATGAGTTAACATAGTAGGGATTTCTTGCCAAATTGAAAGGCAATCCCGCGGAGAAAAACATTCGAGCAATCTCACTATGTAATTGATCTCGGGCCCCAACATTAAAGCATTTAACGACAGGATTATTAAGTTGAGTAACATTCGCCCTCCTCCTTTTTGATCCCAAGCCTTCTTGTGTGTGACTCATGCCCAAAAGAGATGCACTAGATGGAGGCAATGGAACTTCCTTTGGTAGGGATTCTTGTGATTTCTGTTCCTTCTCTTCCAATAATTTCTTAAATAACAAAGTATCTTTATTTGTTACCGAAAGACATGGCCCTATCACCTGATGCGCAATTTTCAGCAAGTGAGCTTTCACCCTTGTGTAAGACCCATTTTTTGTTACACCGCAAAAGTTGCACCTCCATTTAAAATTTCCTCCTTTTCCAGGTAATTTTTCCAATTTAGTTACAAATTTCCAAAGTGCTCCTCCCCTTGCATCATCCCTGACAGTGGGTGTGCTACTAGCACCGTTGAGGAAGACATGCCTATATAAATGATATATTTGAAAAATCTGGGATTAAACAACAGTATACGTAGTATACTCATATACTAGTAACTACTAACTACACTGACCAGTGTACTACAGTACACGGCAAACACACACATACAAATAGTTTTTCAGAGAGAGAGAGAGACCTGTGTCAGTGTGTGTGTGAGAGAGAGAGACCGAGATGAGAGAGAATACGAGAGAGAGAGAATATGAGATAGAGTGAGAGGGGACAGAGCTGAGAGCTGCTTCGTTGTTCTTGTTCTTCATTCATTCTACGTCGTCTCTTAGAGGAGGAAAGCTGATCCTTCCATTTTTTAGGGTTTTAAAGTCATGGGTAATGTTTATATATTGGGTTAATTACGTTTTAACCCAATATTTTAAGTAATAACAGTTTGACCCCAAATATTTTTAAAATTTACAATTTGGCCCTCAAATTTTTTTAAAATTACAATTTGGCCCCCGCTGTGTCCCCATCAGTCGTGTCCCCCTCAAAATTTAATATGGCGTGTCCCGTATGTGTCCCCGCGTGTTCCCGTGTCCTAACACTGTGATTCGTCGACCTCTAGAAGTGTCGGTGCTTCATAGTGCATAGGCCGCTCCTAGAGTAGGAAAAGGAATCCGGCCTAGCACCAGCACTCGAATCGGATCAAACTCTATATCAAGACCAGCAAGAAAATCATAAATGCGCTCTTTCTCCACCATCTGGTGAAATGTAGTGGCATCAGCAGTGCAAACAGCTTGAAAAACCCGATAGTAATCAAGTTCCTGGCATACTCCACACAATTCACCATAATACTCAGCGAGAGATCGATTGTGTTGATCCAAGCGCCGAAGTTTCTTCCTCAACTCAAAAGCCTGGGCATTATTACCTTTCTGGGAATAGGTTTGTGGTACAACAAGCCAAATCGTATGAGGTGTGTCCAGAAGCAAAAAAGTATGGCGAATGGTAGGAATCATAGAGTTAAATAGCCAAGTCATGGCTAAAGCATTCTGCCACGTCCATGTCTCAAGTTCTGGTCCAGTAGTTGTTGGTTTTGAAACGGGGCCTGTAATGAATTTCAACAAGCCACGGGCAGTGATAGCAAAAGTAAAGGTGCGAGACCAAAGCAAATAGTTGGAACCATCCAACTTAATGTGGCAAATTTCCAAAGAAGAGTTGTCTAGAGTCCCAACATGACTCAACTCATTTTTGGCACTAGCGGAAGCAATTTTGGGATCCTCCGACATATCAACAGAGGAACAACAACCCAAAACAGACAATACCCAGTAGACCCAACACTAACCAGCCTCAATCCACACTAAACAGATGTAACCCAGATAAAATCAACCCTAAGAGCAGAGATTCAAGTGCCAAAAACACAGGTTAATGACTCTTACCACTGTGGTGACTGCCGAAATAGTGATAAAACAGAAAACCAAGCTCTGAAAGAGCACTGAAATGCCTAGGTCGAGCTGGGTTGAGTCTGAATCAAGCTGGGAATGGCTCTTGGATGTCCGAAAGTGAAGAAATCAGCTCTGTTTTGCGCCAAAGTAGCTGGAAAATGTATGGGTCAGCTCCAACAGCTTTGAAACTCCAAAATACCAACTGGGTAAAGTTGCCGGTGGTTTGGCGAGGTCAGAAGGGGCCGGCGAAGGTCCGGCAAGGCTGGGTATGGTCGTTGGTGGTCAGAAAACCTAACGACAGTTTGCTGCAACGAGAGAAACAAGAAGATACGAACCAGATCTGGTTCGTACAAGTACGAAAATGGCTGGAAAGGACTCGTCGGAGTAGGAAAGAGCCTCGCCGGCGTCAGAAGGTCTCGTCGGCGTATGGGTCAGGTTGGTTGATGAGCGTGATATGGTAAGGCACCAGGAGACAGCTCTGATACCATGTTTGATTTTGGGGGAAAAAGGAGAACCCATATTAGGTTTCTCTCTCTCACACTTTGTATGTATATGAACAAGAGTAAAAGTACAAATATACCCCTAAGTAACAAATACATAACAAAGTGAACCCTAACTTAACATCTTCGGATGGGTCTCTCTCTCTCTCTCTCTCTCTCTCTCTTGCATGCTCGCTCGCTCACATGCACATATATATTTGAAATTGGAGAGATGCATTTCATGACCTGGATTCTGCATTAAGGGAAGTTTCTAATACATGTTATTTCTGCAGGAGAATTATCCAGCAGTGATGAGAAAAAATATAAAGCTCTGAAGCGAGCGACGGAGAGGGAGATATCTCAGAGTGCTGATGTCATTTGTTGTACATGTGTCGGTGCTGGCGATCCTCGGCTGACTAATTTTAGATTCCGCCAGGTCAGTTTATGAACTATTTTTTGCAGTCAATGGAGGAAGGCCATACTTTTCGCTATGGTTAACATAAGCTTTTTGTCTATTTATAGGTCCTTATTGACGAGTCTACTCAATCATCAGAGCCCGAGTGTCTTATTCCCTTAGTTCTTGGAGCGAAGCAGGTAGTTGTTGAAACTATTCTTTACATTCTCTTTAGTCTTTTCCAGTCTATTTCATCTGCATCTTTTTTCTAAGAAGAGTTTTCTTTTAGGTAGTTCTTGTTGGTGACCATTGTCAGCTTGGCCCAGTCATAATGTGCAAGAAAGCAGCTCGTGCTGGGCTTGCCCAGTCTCTCTTTGAACGCCTAGTGCTACTTGGTGTGAAACCAATCAGATTGCAGGTGAATTTTCTTTTTGCGGCTTTTGTGTTAGTATGCATGTATGTGCATGTCACGTTTAATGGAACTTCTATTTGCCCCGATGTGCAGGTCCATGTATAGATCTTCCATTCCTCCTATTTTCCTTCTCAAAGCTATATAGGTTGGTTTTGTTAGATCACAACTTGTCCCAAAAGCTTGAGATGTTAGGGGTTTTGCCCAACGATGTATACTATGTGGGATCAACAGACACGACACTGACATGTAAATTTTGAAAAATGGGAGGATGACACGTTTTAAGAATTATTTTTATACTATCCTATTACTAAAATATACGCTTATAAAACTCTCTGATGGTGAATATGTAACACCATGTAGACCTTAAATCAGATTTATCATTACGTCAGTCCCAAATTGAAAAAGTGTTATCATTTAGGTGTCTTTATGACCAATAAACAAAAAATGAGACTTCCCTAAGTTCTAATTAGAGTCTACTATTTCGTTTAACACCCCCAACTTGTTTTGTGAGAGTCCTGAGCATTTTTTGGAGTGTCCGCGGAGTGTCCAAATTGAAAATGTTGAGAAAAAAAAACACTTCAGATTTAAGTGTTGGACATTTGTCCGGAGATGTTGGTGTCCGACACCGGTATGTGACCTTCGATGAAGTGTCCGTGCTACATAGAATGCATATCATGCTATTGAATATCCTCCCTCACGTGCAACCCCGTCTTGCATGTGGACATGCAAACATCTTGCATAAAACGACCATGATACGGAGGAGAGAATCTGAATGCAAATGGTGACAAATGCAAATGGAGAGACTTGAACCCAAGACCTCTCTCTCACCTTTAGCTTTGATGCCAGGTTAAGTTACCAATTACTCTTTAAATCTTAAGTTGTTTGGAAATGGGCCCAGCGATGTATTTCGACCTATCTAACAGCTTAAAGATTGACCTTCTTTGATAAATCTGTACACCTTCCTGGGGCTGTGTTGATGTGAATCCCATGATGTTCCTCGTGGTTTCTCCTTCTCTGGTCATCAGCTTTCAAATCGGACAAAGTCCAGTTATTGACACAAGCATGTGTAGTTGGTCTAGTGGCCATATTTACCTTCCGATGTATATAGTAATGTGTCCTCCTAATTCAGTCCAGTTTAGAGTAGACCAGTGACGACGATGTTATGCTTTTGGTTGTGTGATATTTTCTTTTGGATCATTGTTGGTGATTTGCTTTTGATTGAGTCTGAGAAATTGTAGGACATTTTGTTTTGCATATGCCGTTGATTATGTTCGTCAATTTATTCTTGCTAATGCTAGTGACGACATACTCTTTTGAGGGCAAACGACTAAGTGTTCTGGATTGTACCCTCTGTTCTCCCAGTTTTCGTTGTACCTAAACTGATTTTGTTTCTGGACATAGGCTGGTTCGATATCGAACTGATGACATTTTTTGCCTTGTACTGTTGAATTCCAGGTACAATACCGAATGCATCCAGCCCTTTCGGAATTCCCTTCTAACAGCTTTTACGAAGGTACACTTCAAAATGGCGTGACAATTAATGAAAGGCAATCTCCAGGCATTGATTTTCCTTGGCCTGTGCCAAATCGTCCAATGTTCTTTTATGTTCAGGTATGATGTTTTTCTCTTAGAAGCTTTTGGAGTTCAGTATGGTGTTTATCCTCGTAAGTTTTGACAAATGCTTATTGCTCGCGTGGAAAATACTCAAATGTTATGCTTGATAACTTCTCTTGGAGACTTTGTTGATATTTTTTTAGCTGCACAATCATTAGAGGTTTTTGATGAAAAGTGCAACCAGGCTTGGTTCTGTCATTTCTATAACTCTTTGTGGCCCCAATGATGCAGTAGATTTAAGGGTATGTATGTCTTTTGAGTCCTTTGTAGTAGAGGGTCTATAAATAGGAGTCTAGAGTGCTCATTAGGTAGTTTTTTTGATGTATTGATAAAAGAATATAGAGAGCTTTTGCTCCTTGTATCCCATTTTGGGATTTATCTCTCTTATGAATCTATCCCTTGATTTGGTTTGCATCACCCAAAACTTATTATGAGGCTGTATCTTAATCTTGTAGATGGGACAAGAGGAGATAAGTGCCAGTGGAACTTCCTATCTGAACCGGACTGAGGCTTCTAATGTTGAAAAAATTGTGACAACATTTTTAAGGAGCGGTGTAGTTCCTAGTCAGGTGTGACTATTTATCTTCTTAGCATTTTTCTGGCTAATTGTATAATCATTTTTAATTCATCCTTTTCCAGATTGGGGTCATTACACCATATGAGGGACAACGAGCATATATTGTGAACTATATGTCAAGAAATGGTGCCCTCCGACAGCAACTTTACAAGGAAATTGAGGTACTATCTACATATGGCTTAGGCTAACTGTGGACTTAGATCCTTGTTTGGAAATTCCATGTTTAATATCCCTTTCAAACAGGTTGCAAGTGTAGATTCATTCCAAGGAAGGGAGAAAGATTACATTATTTTGTCTTGTGTGAGGAGTAATGAACATCAGGTTGGTTGATGTATTTTGTACCGTCTTTTATTTTTCTTAGAGTTTTCTTGTAGAAAGTCTGGCTACCGCAGTGACACAAAGTGTTGAGGATATAAATAACAACAATTGTCCGTCTCTCTAACAGCATAAGCTTAAAAGCTTGTAAATGGGTTGGTGGTTAATAATCTCATATTAGAAGTTATAACGATGCTGTCCCCAGTGACACACTTAAGAGCTTGTACTGTTTCTGTCCCCATTCACTCACTAAGAAGTAATACTAGGGTTGTGCCCACTCACATACTAATGTTTCTGCTCCGGAAATAAGTGCTTGTGAATGCTTGCTCTGTTAATATCAAAATGAGAATAAGAACTGCCTTTTAAACTATATTTGGAATTTCCTCCGTGTGTATGCTGCACGGAGTGATACATCAACTCTCCTTGACTTGATGCAATACCTGTATTTGACTGTGTATTTTCTATTTAAATGATACTTGCCTGGTGCTATTATTCAAATTGATGAAAGCTTCAGTTATATACTCAGATTTAAGCACACAATATTGTCAAACAACCCCCAATACATTCTCCATGATGGCCTTCGTTTTCAGCTTGATAACTTCTTTGATGCTTGATAGCGGACTCTCTTTTTTCCCAGGGTATTGGATTCCTTAATGATCCACGAAGGCTTAATGTTGCGCTCACCCGTGCCCGTTATGGTATTGTCATTTTGGGGAACCCTAAAGTTCTAAGCAAACAGCCATTGTGGAATGGTTTATTGACACACTACAAGGTATCCACATCACTTGATTCTTTAGTATAAGTCTTTCTGGCTGAACTGAATTGTGGTTGGGATGTTAATGTTTGCTGGCTCATCTTTGTATCAGGCGACATTCTGCGTAAGTTGTTTTTGGTTCTATTGTCCACTCATTTTGCATGTTGAGTTTCCTGCTTAGAAGGCTCTAAAAACGAGCTAGTTGTGATTGAGCTGGCATTCTAATGTTATGATCATAGGTTACCTGGCTAGCTATTAATTGGTCCTCCCTCCTCCTTTTCTTCCCTTTTTTCCCCTTCTGTTTCTTAAGGAGCATGAGTGCTTGGTGGAGGGGCCTTTGAATAACTTAAAACAGAGCATGGTTCAGTTTCAAAAGCCTAAAAAGGTATGGCAACGAGTGAATATTTTTTTGTTTCGGTATACAATGATGAATAATGTTCAAAGTAAACTAAGTTATGGTTGGTATGGTGCAAGATTTATAATGACCGCAGACTTTTCTTTGGTGGTGGACATGGAATTGTGCCTGATGCTTTTGGGTCTGTTGCCTCGTCAAGTCCAAATTCTGATAGGAGGAATGGTCGCTCTAGGGGTATGTTGTGTAAATCAGTGAGATGTTTCAAAGATATAAACCCCCTTGCTTTCCCTTATCTTCTTTTGAGTTGCTGTTTTATAGTATACTTACTTCCAATTGCTCTGAACGACAGTTTTTTCTTCTTCTGGCAAACAGGTTCTTATTTGCCATCTGGCCCGCCCAATGGTACCCATAAGCCTGGGCTATATCCTGCTGGTTATCCTATGCCTAGGGTTCCTCTTCCAGCATATCACGGGGCCCCACTTTCACAACCTTATGCTATTCCAACCCGTGGAGCTGTTCATGGACCCGTTGGAGCTGTTCCTCATAGGCCACAGCCTGGGAACAGAGGTTTTGGGGCTGGACGTGGCAGTTCTCCCATAGGGGGTCATCTTTCCCACCAGCAAAGCTCCCGACAACCTATTGGGAGTCTAGGGCCCACTTTCAACTTCCCTCCTTTAGAGAACCCAAACAGCCAGCCTTCTGTTGGTGGGCCATTATCGCAGCCTGGATTTGTTTCTAATGTTCGTATGGTTTAGCTACTGTTAGCTGTTAGTTTTTTTCATCCTTCATTTACATGGTTTAAGTAATGAGTTTATTTGGATGTATACCACAGATGACAGGCCAAGGATCAAGCCAAACATTTCAGGATGGTTTCTCTATGGGTGGCATGTCTCAGGTATTTTATTTTGTGAATGCTGGAATGTTCCTATAATTGGTTGTTTTCACCTTATTAGAATGTTGTGTTTCAACCGCAAAACAGGATTTCTTGGGTGATGATTTCAAAAGTCAAGGATCACATGTTCCGTATAACGTTGCTGAGTTCTCCACACAGGTAAACTGGTGGTTGGAACTTGAAACTCTTAGGCTAATTGTCTCTTAATTTTTTTCCATTTTCCTTGATGAAAGAACTTTTGAGGATGACCGATTGGACAAGCACAGTTCTTTTTTCTTGATTAGTGCCTTTCATCAACAGCTCTAAATGTCATGTTACTATACAGGCTTCTCAGAGTGGATATGCTGTTGATTATGTTACTCAAGGAGCACATGCTGGGTTTCCAGGAAGCTTTCTAAACCAGAATTCACAGGCTGGATATTCTCGTTTTGGTTCAGGAAACGATTCCATGTCTCAGGTAGGTTTATTTATTCATTTGTTGTCGGGTGAAATCCTTAGCCTGGTGCTTTGAGCCTAAAGCACTTCACCGTCCTGACTCCGAAATACATGCCAACCATGCTGACGTGATTTGAGACTGATGTTTTCATTTAACTTTGCTACGGAAAATGGTCAAAGACTGTTACACCTTAAAAACTGTGATTCCCATGTCTTCGTCTCCACAGCTACCATGACCATCGCCGTTCTCAACCTACTGCTGCCACCAGATTCAACCACCCCAATAGCATCATTCATACTGTATTTATAATACGTGCATAGGTAAAAAATGGTTCAATATACACACACACACACACACATAGTGGCTAACTTTAATGTGAAATTATTTAGAAGAATGTAACATCCCACATGATCATGACTGGTTAATGCTACCCAATGTGCTAGACATATTCGTTCCAAGATTGCCGATCTCAACTGGTTAAATTTATGGCGACTTCACCTATACATAGTCATATTATAGATACCACCCACAGGTTCAGAGCTTCATGGGTGTTAATAGCACTTAGGAGGTCGAATTGAGTAAACAAAATCTAGGATTTCCGAGGATATGAGACAGGTTCAGGGAGGGCAGTATCAGGGAAAGAGGGAGGGGTAACATGGAGGAGCTGATACTGCTTCTTAGTTTGGGTTTCTGATTGGTTAGGCTTTATCGCAAGTAAAAGATTAGGATTGAGAAGTTTAGATCAAGCGGTAATCTGGGCCAGTCAACATAAGAATGGGGAAGGCTTTCAACGCTCAGTGTATAAGCTGCTATTGCTGCTGCTTTATATCATATATGTATGGCTTGAAAGCAATGCCAGAATCTTTGAGAACTGACAGAGAGATGCATGCACTGTTGTAAGTGTGATGAATTCTGACTTGAGCGATTGCTTGAGTTCATGGAGAAGGATCAAGAGGAGTGCCAAGAATCAGGCCCTGTGTGCTCAGTGGAATATCTCCCCCCTGCACTTTTGCTCCATGCCTCCATAGGTGCTGTGTTGGATGGGTGTCTTGTCCCAACCAGTTAGCTAGGTGCTGCAGATGTTTTAGAGGGCTGCAGTAGGTGTTGGTTAGGATTGGTATTTGCTCCTTGTTGATTTGGTTTTTGTTTCTCCTGTATCTTGCAGTATAGGCGTTTGTTGTTGTTTGTTTACACCAGTCAATGATCTGTGTGGGCTGTGGATCTGTAGTTCTTGTTGGTTAGGGCTGGTCTTACTCCTTGTTGCTTTGGTGATCTTGTATCTGTGGTTTGTTCCATTAAAATTTACTTTACCCAAAAAAGAAGAAGAGAGGTTAAGATGCCAATTGTATGATTGTCTTTTTGCATTAGAGGTTGATTTAAACCTTTTCTTCATGTTGACTCTCAAATCAAGTGCGGCTGTGCGGGTGCCCCAAATTTTACCAATTTGGGTATTTTTGTAATGGTAGCACTTTAGTCCCAATTCGCAAGCGGGTGTATTGCATATTTCTTTCAAAATAACTGAGGTAAAGTGCTCTAGGGCCAAACCATGTGGGGATAAAAAGCTCTAGGGCCTAACCACAATGGAGTATATATATTGTCACAAATGGCAGTTATACAGGAGTTCACAAATGATGGTTACATTGTCCTTTTTCTTTTACCACCTGGATCAATATTTTTGTTTTATATCTCATTTTATTGAGTAATTGTAACAGGACTACATGGCTCATGGATCCCAGGGTCTCTTTACACAAGTTGGATTCACTGATCCATCACAGGATGATGCTTCCCAGAAACACTTCGGTGTGGCCAATGCCAATGCACTTCAGTCTCAGGTTTCCATCTTTCTGCTTTCCTTTTTTTTCTTTAACATTGGAGGCTGTAGCCTTGGGGGGGGGGGGTTGAATCTTTCTATGGCTAGACTTGGACCCCTTGATCTCCTAGAGAGGAATAAGAATTCTGGCAAACTGAGCTAGCCCGATTGGTTTATGTTTTTTTCCTTGTCCTTTGTCTATCTTTACCAGTTTTTTTGAAGGCCTGAATTGCATCATTTCTCCAAGCCAATTTTGTTAGAGCTCCTCCAAGGGATTGTTTTGCTATAATTTTAGATGACACTGCATCAACAGTCTGCTATTTTTCTGCTATATTTAGACAAGGGAAAAATCCAAATAACCCCCATGTAGTTTGCCTCATGTGTGACTTACCTTCCCGACAATTTGCATGGTTTCGGCCATTTACCCCGTAGCCTCCCCTGCTGTAAAAATTCCATCATAATTGACAGCAATTGTGCCACATGTGCTTATGTGGAGAGTTTAGATACGGAAAAATTCCATTCAAATTTTCTAGCAAAAAGAGACAAAAGCCCTCATCATCTTCTATCTCTGTACCTATCAAAAGACCCTAGCCACCAGTAACCCCTGCACTGCCGAGTCTGCCGTTGCCCGTAGCCACCGGCCCGGACCACCTCTTCCACCAACACAAACCGCTGCCACCATAACATGAGAATCCAAGGGTGCGATTTCGCCTTTCACCATCAGAAATTCCCTCTTGCGTAACTGCTCATAACCCACCATAAATCTGGGTTCATCTCTTCCTCACTCCCTTCTCTTCTCCTTTTTGTATGATATGCTTAGTGGTGGTTGTTTTGGCTTGATTCCATTCCAAATTTAACTCTTGTTTTGGTGTTTTCAGTTTCTTTTCTCTTTTAATAAGGAGATCGTTTTGTTTTTTGGTTTTTAAGGAACTATGATTCTAATAAGGAGATCCTTTTCCTCTGCTAATCCCCACCACTTCCACCACCTCTTCCCTGCTTTGCCACCCTGCCTCCCCAGATCCTGTAGTCCTCCCCTCTCCTGGTTTGCAACACACACACACACACACGCACATACACGTGTCTGTAATTATGTTTATGCCTATATTTACCGTATATGTGATATGTATCATATGATTTATGGAGTATGATTAATATGAAAATATACATTAATATGTAAATTAAGGAAAATATACGTGAGTTTGTGGTTATTGCAAGATATAATTAGAAATGAAAGCCTTCCCGGGAAAAGTAGGGTTACCACCAATAGAAGATGAGAGAGAATAGATTAAGGTTATTTGAACATATGGTTACGGACTTATGGCAGATGGTAGCACTAAGGGGTGGGATAGACCGAAATTGATTTTAGAGGTGGTAGTTCAGAAAGACCTAGATTTATTGGATATCAGGGAACACGCTGCCCTCCACAAAACGGATTCATGTAGCTGACCCTAGTTGATTGGGCTTAAGGGTCGGTTAGTTTGGTCTGGTCCATGAACTCTTCAACTAAAACTTAGGGAGAGAGATACACGAGAGAGAACAGAAGAAGATGATGAGGACATTTCCCTCATTTCACACAAACCGTTAAACGGTATTAGTTGTGTGCACTGTAGTTCAAAACCATGCGTGGGCATTTGCATAGTTACTAATGGTAGGTAGGTAAGTTGCACATGAGGCAAACCACATTGGGGTTAATTGGATTCCTCCCTTTAGATAAACCTTAGCTGTGGCTACATTATTGCAAGACCTCTCTCTCTCTCTCTCTATTGATGGCCCACAAAGTATCATTGGCATTTGACTTTCTGTTTAGAAAACAGAAGAGATAAAAATTGTACCACTGGAATTCCATTTGCGAGAACGTGAACTTTTCCTTGCCACATTTTATTTTTGGCTAGCCATTTTGTTAATCAACGGAAGAAGATGCTTTAAATATTTTTGTTGATTGTCAAAATTCTCTAGATTCAAATTTTAACTGTACTTGGCTATTTGGTTAATCAACGAAGGGGCATGTTCTTATATGTTATCCAGTTTCCAGTATGTATCATTTGTTCTTCTCTTTGTTTGTAGGGTTTGATGAATCCACTATATTCCCAGCCCTTTGCCCTCTATAATACACAGCCAATGAACTTGCAAGCTACACAGCAGCTGCAGCAACAGCAGCAGTCACAGCAGGGACAAATCTCCCAAAATCAGAAACTTCACTAGAATGGTTGATAGCTCACGTGCCATTATCTACGATGGGTTAAAGTATTTGCACCCGGCAGCTTGATTTGTGCAGTCGCGTGCCTTCATTGACATATCAAAGGTTTGCCAATAATTGAGGCCTGCCAGTTGTGTGATAACTCAACATATTAAAAGATGATTCCAAATGATTTTGGAATCATAAGTTTTGGGTTGGCAAGATGGCTATGGATCTCGGAGGAAACACAGGCAGCACACATTCAGGGCTGTGTAAGTAATGATAACCCCATTGTATCTTTAAGAAGGTTTGTATTGATGAGGAGAACATAAAATCGTTGTGGGGGAGCATTGCATGGATGGATTGGTCGGAAGGGTTGGGATAAGATATTGAGAAGCAGATCAATATCGCTGTTATGCACGCAGAAGAGCTTAGCAATGGCAACTCTTGTACAGTGCAGGGAAATTCACCTTACCCTCTCAGATCTTGATGACATGTGATTATACTCTGATTAACTGTTTTAAGTGTTACTAAATAGACGATGACGACATGTTAAATTGGTGTTCGTAGATGGGACTATTGCAACCCTGTTGTGCACCTTTCACTTCGTGGGCTTTCATATAAACGCATGAAGTTTTCCCTATTGTGCCTTGGTTTTTCTTTGGGTGTTGGAGCATTTTAAAGTGGCAAGTATTATCTGAGCGAAGTTTTAGTATTGTAATTTATTATTAATATTTATGATTCTGTAATTGTGCAGTACTGATGTTCTGGATTTTGAATGAAGCATGGTAATGAGTACAAAGTTGTTTCGGGTTTGTGTATATATGGCCAAAGGCTAAATCTGTTTTGAGTCTCCTGCTCGTACCTCCATTGATTGGCGATTACACGGCCACTTATCTTGTGTTATTGTGTTATGAGTGTCTAATTGAACAGTTCTGGAAACCGGCAAGTATCATAAACGGCTTAAGTTTGGCTCATTTGTATCACCAGCTTATAACATGTCGAAACTCGTGCTTAATTTGTTTACTCGTTTAATTCATGTATTTAGTTTTACTGAGTTAATTGTCCAAGTAATAGGAATCGGATTTGTGAAGGTAATGGGGAAAAAAATTCGTAACTGCAGTTTTCGTAAATGAATGTTACGAAAATGTTATTAATACACTCACGCAAGTTATTCTTAACTGCAGTTTTCGTAAATATAAAGGGGAGATTTTGTAATTTATTCTCTCTTTTCGTTTATGAGAACAAACATAGTGCACCTATCATTGCTCTAAATTTAACACTCTAATCTCTACTGAAGTACACAACCATGGATTGTTATGCATAATCACGCGACTAAGCACGAGCGTTTGGATCAGTTAGGGGCCCACAACTAGCGTAAAAACACAAACATGGTTAAAACAGTAGAATTGGGCGGTGACTATCCCCACATGGAGCAGGTGGTGGATGCCGGACCCTCTTCACAAAACCAGAAACAATAAGCAATACATATGCATGAAACATTCAGCCCAAGGCGGAACCACGAATGTAATTTGTCCTGGGCTAAAATGGGTTGGTGAGTAGAATGGGTTGGGCTAAATTTTATATATAATTTTTTTTTTTAAAGCTGATCTGAGCTATAGCCCACCCTTCTATACTCATATTATGAGTGTCTAATTGAACAGTTCTGGAAACCGGCAAGTATCATAAACTGCTTAAGTTTGGCTCATTTGTATCACCAGCTTATAACATGTCAAAACTCATGCTTAATTTGTTTACTCGTTTAATTCATGTATTTAGTTTTACTGAGTTAATTGTCCAAGTAATAGGAATCGGATTTGTGAAGGTAATGGGGAAAAAAATTCGTAACTGCAGTTTTTGTAAATGAATGTTACGAAAATGTTATTAATACACTCACGCAAGTTATTCCTAACTGCAGTTTTCGTAAATATAAAGGGGAGATTTTATAATTTATTCTCCCTTTTCGATTATG
Source organism: Rhododendron henanense subsp. lingbaoense (assembly GCA_020567845.1). Classification (NCBI taxonomy): domain Eukaryota; kingdom Viridiplantae; phylum Streptophyta; class Magnoliopsida; order Ericales; family Ericaceae; genus Rhododendron; species Rhododendron henanense. Next base: position 5,578,982 of record CM036315.1, read on the forward strand.
AGAACAAACATAGTGCACTTATCATTGCTCTAAATTTAACACTCTAATCTCTACTGAAGTACACAACCATGGATTGTTATGCATAATCACGCGACTAAGCACGAGCGTCTGGATCAGTTAGGGGCTCACAACTAGCGTAAACACAAACATGGTTAAAACAGTAGAATTGGGCGGTGACGATCCCCACATGGAGCAGGTGGTGGATGCCGGACCCTCTTCACAAAACCAGAAACAATAAGCAATATATATGCATGAAACATTCAACCCAAGGCAGACCCACGAATGTAATTTGTCATGGGCTAAAATGGGTTGGTGAGTAGAATGGGTTGGGCTAAATTTTACATATAATTTTTTTTTTAAAGCTGACCTGAGCTATAGCCCACCCTTCTATACTCATAGTTCTGCCATTGATTCAACCACAATACCAATCATAACACTCTCACATAGACGTGGGACCTATGGGCTAAACCCAAACGTGAAACCGACCCCATGTGAGAATATTGTGGTTGAGTGTTTTTGAATTGCATGATTTGACAAGAAAAGAATGGAAAATTTCGTGGTGCATGGTGATTTGTGGGTGGCTAAGTGTTTGCCTTTCCACAAATTCCTGCTTATCTTTTGAATATTTTTGTGGCCACATTTTTTTATATGGGAGGCCATAGATATCTCTACTGACTTTTCCCTAGTGAGATCTTGCCTTATCTCGCTTTTCCACCAAACTATTCTCACATAAGAGAATCTAATCTTCTGTCAGTTTTATTTTGTTTAATTTTCATAAAGCATACCGCCTTAAACGGCAAAAAAAATAAATGTTGGCTTTGAGTTGTAATAGTGCAACTTAAAGTTATATTGTAAGTGTGGCCCCATTGGACTGTAAATTACGCGCTTACGGTTACAAGATTAGTAAACAAATATACTTCATCCGTCTCAATTTGTTTGCTCTTTACGGGAATTCTCCCATTTTATTGACTCAAAATCTTTGGGTTGAAAAATGTTTAGATCTTCAAAAATACCCTCTTTGCTTGGTTTTGTGTTAATTTGGTATTTGTTTCAGCTCAAAACTAAAGGGATATAATTGAAGTTTTGTCTTTTTGGTTGTTTCTAATTATGGAAAATTACAAATTTGGAATAGCCCAAAATGAAAATATAATGAAACAAAATAGGATGGAGGGAGTATTTCGCGGAAGGATGTTATGATTGTTTGAATTTGAATATAACAATGGTGGTGGTGTTGTACATCCAAATGGTAAACCATGAGCAACACTTAGGAGGATAACCGTTGTGGGCTACCAGCCCGAAAAAATTATATTCCCGTTTTGACGAAAAATTGTTTTGAAAAATCGTTTTGGTTCGATTTGAAGAGTCGCCACCCGGATTTGTGGTATATCACCCGAGAAACCGTTTTGTTTCGAAAATGATCGATTTGAATTGAAAACCAGAGATCGTTTTGAGGGTCCAGAAGCCATGTTACGAGGGGGGAAGGGTTTTACGGCACCCCCCTCGCCCGATACGAAATCGGTCTCTACTAAACGTTTGTGGGATTTTTCAAAGGGATTTTGTTTCATTAAACCAATTAGCAAGTATCCACAGTTATAACACGTAAGCAGTGCATGCATGTGCAGTTGTACAGGGGGAGATGAAATGATGGAGTAACGGTGAGCAAATGCATAAATGACAGAAAACTGGAGACTGCCACTGACTTCACTCTCGAGCGCTCGGGAGTGGTCCCGAGCGCTTGGGAGTTCTGATACCCAACCTGCAAGCTTTGTTAGCACAGACAGAATATAATGCTAAAATAGGAACTGAAAAGCTACTATATACACTACTGGCTCAGCAGAGGATTTGAAAGACTGGAATAAACCCTCAATCTTTCAGATCTTGCATCCCTGCCTTGACAAGATTAAATCTACAAATTTAAAAGAGCAACAGGCCACACTTATGCATGCAGAGACCAGAGAACACAGCAGACGGGGGAATATGGAACGCAATGGCATGCTGTAACGACCCGGATTTTTGGGAAATAAAAATTTCATTAAAAATTTGAATTTTATTTTATTACTTGGATTCCATTTAAAATTCCTTTCTAATATCCAAAAATCCGTCGTTACTAAAATCTAGACTTACAAATATAGTCTTCTTCATAAATTTCTAGTCATTTCTCCTAGACAAGTATGCTTGTAAAGCACTTAGATTTCGTCGCCTTGCAACATAGTCATTTTCTAAAGACAAGTGAGATAGTAAACCCTAAGGCATCCTATTTAGCAAGCCTAGCTAGCTTCCAACTAATCGTTAGGGTAACCTAATCGGACCTTGGACCCTCATGAACCATTTGAACCCTAAGTGAGACCTTTGACCAAAGTCAACCTTTGATCTATTACCCATTGGATGATAGATGCTAGGATAATCTTTATCCATTGGACAATAGGTTTACACCTAGGATATTGTGACTAGATTACTAGGTACACTTTATAAGATTATATATTACTTACCATCTTTACCCATTGGACGATAGAAGTTAGGAGATTTATTACCCATTGGACGATAGGTTAACCTTTCCACCTAGTACAAAGTCTATTAGTTTAATTAGATTCACCATGAGTCATTGTACTATATTAGATAGATTATATAAGTTTAGTACTTCCCTCTTTAACCTTTGGTTAATAAATGTTAGGGGAATTATAATCCATTGGTCCATAAAACCATATCAAGCTATAGTACTAGGTTAGTATTAGTTAATTCCTTCCTAGATATGATATGTACTAATTTGATTAAATTATGTGATATGTTTACATCATCCTAGCATACTATATATTAGTATATAGTTATAAGTACATAGGTGGCATTTTGACATAGTTTAATAGGATAGTTTGACTTAGAAGTCCAAAATAAGATCGCATAGTACATTGTCCTTTTTTCTTAGTCTTTCTATCAACCAAGGAAGGAGGAGAGAGAGGGAGAGAGAGAGAATTCGGAGAGAGAGAGGAGAGAGAGGCCGAGAGAGAGAGATGAGGGAGAGAGATAGGAGAGAGAGAGAGAGAGAGAGATAGTGTTGTACCTTCTTGATCTTCTTCTACCAAAAACCCTAGTTCTATATTATATGTACATGTACTAATAGAAGAAGAAAGGTTTAAAGGACATGAGGTGGACTAAAATACTAGATCTTCTTTGCCATATCCCTTACAAGCCTTACACCAAATCCTTACTCTTTCACTTAGTCAAATACCAACCCTTTGTCCTTTCTCCATTAGGTGTCCAAGAGAGAGAGAGAGAGAGAGAGAGGGAGAGAGTGGCCGAGAGAGAGAGAGAGAGAGAGAGAGAGAGAGAGAGAGAGAGAGAGTTCGGATGAGAGAGGGAGAGAGAGATTGTGATGTGTGTGCAATTGTACTCACCATATCTTCCTACATCACCTTATTGCATCACCTTGTACCACTCAATCTAGGGTTTCTTATTCTTTCAACCCTAAAGGACTACCATATCTTATTTCTTATTCTTTCCAAGGACTTGATTGGACCAAAACCCCATTTGAATAGATTAAACCTTGTCCTAGTTTGAAAGAAAGAATAAGGGAAAATCTTAGTCTTTCAACCCTTGTACTTCTTTGGACCAAAGAGGGAGAGAGAGAGAGAGAGAGAGAGCCGAGAGAGATGGGAGAGAGGGAGGCCGGGAGAGAGTGAGAGAGGGAGAGAGAGATTTGTGTGATGTGTGCAAGTGTACAACTAGCCTAGTCATTGTCCTTTTGATCAACACCTCATCCAATCTAAGGACAATCAAATCTAGTCAATCTATGATCCATTGGATAACAAATGTTAGGGGAAATATTGTCTCTTGGATAATAGACCAACTTGGCCTATAAATAGCAAGCCATTTCAAGCCTTTGAACTCACACCTTCAAGCTTTGCTCCAACTTCTCTCTAGAAAGTCTAGTGTTCTTGTTGTTCTTGCTTAGTTCTTAGTTGTTCTTGAAGTTCTTCCCTAGTTCTTCAAGAAACTCTTCTAGTGCCGCCACTAAGCCGCCACTCCACCACCCTACCGATCCAAAAGTTTTAGTAGTATTAGTCAAGATCAAGTTTCGAGAGAAACCTTTCTCTTTCGAAGCTATCGAAGCCATTCCTAAGCCGTTACTCCGTCCGACGAACTATTTTCCTAATCCGTAGCCGACTACCGCCAAGAAGAACGGTAGATATTCTATATCTACTCTTCTCTACGTATACGTATATATTCCTTAGTATAGTTCCTATGCTTTCAAAGATCTAAGTATAGCGTATTGCATGCGTATTTCGAAATGATAGTAAGTTATTCTAAACCTTTGAAACCTCGAGCATACGTAGATTATACGAGCCACTTTCCTTAAGCATGACTAGAAATGTTTAAGAATTGTTATCTTGATTAACCATGGCATGATTAGCTTATCGTTAGAAGTACTCAATAAACATATGCTGTTTTGAACTTAAGAAAGCATGATTTAGGATTAAGCTGTTTAATCTTAGAATGAATGTGAGCATGATTATGTGATTACTTGACTACTTGTTGTTGATAAAGCATAAGTGATTTATCACTCCAAAGGTGCCCGTCCATGTGGCACTATGCTTAACTTTGTGGGATTAAATGTTGAGTATGATGATGTGACAAAATGAGCATGCTATCTAATATAGAGTTGAATGATCTTGTTAGTTTAGTTTCAAGATTTCCTAAAGTCTGAAAGAATTACCGCGGAGTCATTGCATGCAACGAGACACGAAAACCGAGAAAGTAGAAACATGACACCTAGGGTGTGGTCAAAGGAAAGATGGGATTAACGTGCGGAAAATATTTTGAAATTACATAATGACCGGACTTGGTAGTCATTGTGTAAGTGTTTTCGAAAACCGTAATGTAGCCGGACTTGGTAGCTCATTGCGTAGATTTCCAATGGGACTGGACGTGGTAGTCTCATGTGGAAATGGGGCTTGGCCGGACGTGGTAGCCAATGCAAGATTTGAAAGAATGTGTTTTGTGAAACCATGATTGGCCGGACTTGGTAGCCGTCATGAGTGTTACTAACGGAGCCGGACTTGGTAGCCTTGTTAGTAGCAATTTGTGAAAGAAGCGTGGAAAATTATGATTTTGGTAAAGGTGAAAATGTGACACGGTCTACGATGAGTCGCGTAGGAGAAACACGAAAAGGCATGACACCAACGCTAAAAGATATCGAATATGAATGTATCATTGTGTTTCGATATTGTTGAATGAGCATGTGTAATTGTTTATATGCTTCCTTGCTTTAAGTTAAGAGTTAGTGGGTATAGTTTATTCTATTGGGCTTGTAGCTCATGGTGTTACCTTTTTGGTGACCCTGACATATTATACTGGGGGCAACGCTGGTATAATGTGTCAGAGTTAATTGATGAGCAAGGTGAGCAGTACGTGTTGGAGGCTTTTGGAGCCGAAGAGCTTGCTAGGATGGAAGAAGAAGCGGAGTAGTAGAATACCCTAGAAATTCCCTCCTTGTGTAATAAAAGTACTCTAGTAAGACTTATGTTGTAATAATGAGCTTGACTCTTAGCCTTTTTATTCAATAAAATGTTTAATTAACGAACCCGAAAATGGGGGCGTTACACATGCATGCACTCCCGAGCGCTCGGGAATGGTTCAGAGCGCTTGGGAGTGAACTGCATGTCAATTCTCTCTCAAACAGAAAATGGTACTGTCTTAGCATGCGAAAACCCCTACTTTGATCTTTCATAAGAGAAAATAGTCTTTCGAGCTTGGAAATCTTGGGTTTTATACGAAAAACTTGTAAGAGGTGTTTCTGTCTCGAGATAACTGATTTTCTGTGCATGCATGCTAGAGTAACACCATCTTATTTGAGAGTGCACCTCACCCCCAGCCTATTGCTTACCAAAATGCCATGCATGGGACTGGAAACAGTCCCGAGCGCTCGGGAGAACTCACGAGCGCTCGAGAGTGTTTCCAGTAAGGGTTTTGTGAAAACATTTTTTTGTACCCCATTGCTCTTGTTTTTACACTAGGGTCTCCCAACCATGCACCCAGTATTGAAGACTGGGTCAGGCTGAGAGACCCCCCTCAGAAGGGAAGAACAGCCTCTTTAGTTGTGATCAAAGGTAAATGTTTCTACCTTTTGCTTGACCTTTGCTCTTTGGAATAGCTTTGAAAGGTGGATGCAGAGAGAAGAGTACAAGAAATCAGAAGCAGAGAGTGTTCTGGATTTCTTGCCCTTTTCCTTGGTGATTTCTAAAACCTTTAAAGTTTGGAGGGTGAGTTTGGAAGTTTTTGGTCTTTTAGCAAGAGAGAGAAAGAGAGCAGAGGATGGGGGTTCTTCAGGAGAAAATTTTGTAGCCCCTTGCCCTGCTGAAAACCAGTTGTATTTATAGGCAAAATAACCTATGGTTTTCAAAATCAAATGGATTTGAATAAAACATTTTTAAAATGGGGGAAATCTGTTGGCCTAGTGTTCTCTGACTGAGGTTGAGTGTTGACTCAACCCTCAGCCGGCTCAAGGTGGCTGCAATGATGGATTGCATGGGTAGTGGGGAGCCCAGCCATCCATTGGGCAGCACAGAAGACTCGAGCGCTCGGGAGAACTCCCGAGCGCTTGGGTCTTCACTCTCGAGCGCTCGAGAGTGAGCCAGGCCAGAGGTTTTGGAAAACGGTTTTGAGCGCTCGGGACTTCTCCCAAGCGCTCGAAAATGCTTTTGACCATTTTTATTCCCTTTTCAAATCTTTCAAGGAGCAAAGTTCCGATCGATACTAGGCTTGTTTCAATCCAAAGTCATCATCGGGGAGCCTCCGGGCCACAAATCAAGGAATTTCGAAGAGTCCAAATTGGGGTGTCTACAGTTGCCCCTCTTTGGGCGACGCTCGACATCATGCATGGATACGAGTGTCCTCCAAAGATTGAGACAGCCCAATTCGAGCCAAATCAAATCCTCAACTCAAAATCAAATGCAAGTAAAGACACAAACATTTGATGCATGTGGTCGCGTCTTTTCAGACTGCCTACGTACCCTTTTTTGCAGGGATCAGACCAGCGTAGTTCTTTGGGGCAAATGCAGACATGCAGACATGCACGTAAATGATGGAAAGGCGTCCCTCAGGACGGTGCCAAATCTATGGCGGGGTATGAAGGTGGTGCCAAATCTATGGTGAGTTCGACGGGTGCCAAATCTATGGCGGGAAAGAACGGTGCCAAATCTATGGCGAGTTCGACGGGTGCCAAATCTATGGCAGGAATGAAGGGTGCCAAATCTATGGTGGGAAAGAAGGGTGCCAAATCTATGGCGGGGAAGAAGGGTGCCAAATCTATGGCGGCGGATGACCTGGAGAAAATCGGGGATGAAGGGTGCCAAATCTATGGCGGCGGATGAAACTGGATAAAACCGGGGATGAAGTGTGCCAAATCTATGGCGGCGGATGACCTGGAGAAAACCGGGGATGAAGGGTGCCAAATCTATGGCGGCGGATGACCTGGAGAAAACCGGGGATGAAGGGTGCCAAATCTATGGCGGCGGATGAAACTGGATAAAATCGGGGATGAAGGGTGCCAAATCTATGGCGGCGGATGAAACTGGATAAAACCGGGGATGAAGGGTGCCAAATCTATGGCGGCGGATGACCTGGAGAAAACCGGGGATGAAGGGTGCCAAATCTATGGCGGCGGATGAAACTGGAGAAAACCGGGGATGTAGGGTGCCAAATCTATGGCGGCGGATGACCTGGAGAAAACCGGGGATGAAGGGTGCCAAATCTATGGCGGCGGATGACCTGGAGAAAACCGGGGATGAAGGGTGCCAAATCTATGGCGGCGGATGAAACTGGATAAAACTGGGGATGAAGTGTGCCAAATCTATGGCGGCGGATGACCTGGAGAAAACCGGGGATGAAGGGTGCCAACTCTATGGCGGCGGTGACCTGGAAGGGATGGAGAGTGCTCGCACATATAGTACCTCAATGAATCAACTGAATTTTAAACCTGTAAATAAAGATGATTGCATGCTTGTGATATGCAGGTGCAGCCACGATGTTCAGCCAGGGCACGACCTCAGGCTATCATGAGCTCTCTAGCTTCTGCTAGCACACGGGGACAAGGGACACAGAGAGTGTCGCGGCCCGCTGCAGAGGCTGGACAGTTTGAGGTAGTCCCTAGGGCGGTGTTCCAGCAGAGACTCGCTCGTGTGGAGGAGTCGGCGGAAGAGGAGGGGTCAGAGGAGTCTTCTGAGTCGCGTGTGTTAGGGTCGACAGACTCAGAGACTGCTCCTGGCTCTCCAAGAGACGATGACGGTGATAACGATGATGAGAGTGACAGCAGAGAGCCCGAGGGCCACCAGCGGAGGGGGGGGACTCGTCGTGCCTGAGTCTTAGGCTTTTGCTTTGCTAGCTTACTCATACATAGACCCGAGCGCTGAGGTAGTTGTAGCTTCTAGGCCTGCGTGCCTTGATTTTGTTTGGGTCTGCGTGCCCCGATAGTTAGGATTGGGCGGTGCTTGCCCCAGCTTTCGTACTTCCTTCCTTACTCATTGTAAATACCGTACTTCATTTATGAGAATTTGCACTTCGTTCTTTGGTATTTGTTCGCACTTCCTTTTAGAATTGTATTTTATGAAATATGTTCGTCTAGCTTGCAAGAAAGTAGAGAGCACGCAAATTTCAACCGATACTCTCGAAGTAGGAACGAAAATCTGACGTCGACGCACAGTCAATAACGCACATTGCGACTTATCGTTGGGTTCAATAAAACACGCTTAACGTGGTATTTGACGTACTCGAGGGAAGAAAGTCTTGGGGATTTTGGTATTTTTCAAAGAACATGAACAAATATGCAGGAAAACACGTAACGAAAACCGCTGTATCCCCTGGGAACATGTTGAGAACCTCCTGATTTGAGTTGGACATATTTGTGGCACTGAGCTGGGGCTGGAACACTGGGATCAAAACCCTATATAAAACGGTAGAACTCTCGAGTGCTTGGGAGTGGTCTCGAGCGCTTGGGTCTTCACTCCCGAGCGCTCGGGACTTCTGTCACTGGCAGTTCAGAGTTGTTTCCCAATGCCACTCACTAGCTATTCCCATGTCGTCTTTTTCTGCATGCACCCTTCCAAGACGTCTTGTAACTCTGCACCATTTGTTTCCCAGCAGAAACAACTTCCCAAAGCAAGACTTGGGCTTTTCCAACATTTTTTCAAATTTCCAAAGTTTGAAATTTTGAAGTTGTCTTGAAAGTGTTGGGCTTGAAGAGTTCCAAGGCTAGTGAGGGTTGGTACTGCACTCTCCAGACCTCTATAAATAGAGAGCTCCTGTCTTGGCCATTCATTCACATTTCATTCCATTCTTCTCCTCCTAAAAACCCTTTTTCCTTCCAAAAACCCATTCCTCTCATGGCCTTGCTAAACCAAGCCTTGCTCCGTCCTTGGTTGGACAGCCTCGAAGGCATCGACTGGCTGAACTTCCAAGGACACCGACTTTACGCTCTTAGGCATCTTCGGGAGATCGCAATCCGTCCTGTCTTGCTACATGCGGCGGTGCGCTTTTGGGATTCCGAAGCGCATGTCTTTCGCTTTGGTTCTCAAGAGCTATGCCCCACCGTCGAGGAATTCCATGCTTACCTTGGAAGTCACGACTCCACGGAGCCCATTGTCCCAATGCTTAGAGAGAGTATGAAGAATATCCTGAAAGCTAAGCTAGGTGTTAGTGGAAATGTCGCTGAGTTTCTCACTTGGGGCAATGCCATCAACATCGTGCAGCTGTACGATAGATTCAGTCCACCCGGGGACTTGACAGACTTCGAATACCAAGGTCGACGAATGGCGGCCTGTTGCATTTGTCTCTTGGCGGCTTTTCTGTTGGTTCCGCCCGTCGGTCAGCCCAGTTCCTTACTGGTGGGTGTTGCTTCCCAAATCGAGGCTCGCAAGGATGTGGCACCCTTGGTCCTTGCCGAGACCTTGATGGGGCTAGATGCTGTCCATGCTGGTCGCACAAGGGTCTTTGGTGGTAGCCCGCTGTTGCTGCAGGTTAGGGACCTCACTCAGCTCTCCTTTTTCTATTTCTCTCATTCATTTTACCTCAACGCTCGGCTCAGGCTTTATCTGGCTCCTTACTTGTTTTCTCTCTTTTTTGGTAGATGTGGCTTTGTGACAAGTTAAGTCTGCTGACACCTCCGGCGAACGACTGGTGGTATCGTGCAAGTGGATGGAACCGCCCTTTTCTAGCGATGTACAGCAACGAGGATGACTGGGCTGATTTCTTTGCTTCTGCCGAGGAAGATGACATCGTTTGGCGGTGCCATTGGTTGAGGCTCCCTGCCATGACTACTAGTAACATGGGTTCGACGCATGTGCTCGTGGCTGGCTTGACAGGCTTCTCCTTCTATTCATCCTTCCGCATCCTCCGTCAGTTTGGACTTAATCAAGAAGTGCCGCTGCCGGGTTCTGAAGTGCTTCGTCTCCCTCCCTTCACCATTCCGGGCCTTCGGAATTATGTTCGATCGTGGGAGGCTCGCAGGACTGAGCCAAGTGATTCACTTTTCTCTATTGCTACGACCGGAAGGTATCGCAAATGGCTGAGGAGAGATGTGGAAGCAAGGATGGGTTGACCGCTTACTTTGCCGTTTTTGAAATAAAAGGAGTGTGTTAAAACGTGCGTTTTTCGTTTTCATGCTCAGCTTGTAATAAAGAGATAATTTGAATAAAATCGGCTGATTAAGGGTTTCCCCCTTTTGGTTGGTTAATCGCATGCGCCTCTAAGAAAACGTTCTGATTCGTCAATTTGGATTTTGATTTTAGAGATATTTAGGGCCGAACCTCAGCGTGAGATTGCCTACGTATCCCTCGTGAAAAGGGAATCAGGCCCATACGTAGTTTGGGCTAGGGTTCGCTCGGGTATTAACACTCTCCTTTTGTGCTCTAAATTTTGCCTAGGACCGCCCTTTCGGGTTTTCGGCCTAGCGAGCTCTCTTTCAACTTTTGCCTTAACTTTTGCCTAAGCCGCCCTTCCGGGTTTTCGACCTAGCAGGCTTGCTCTAAATTTTGCCTGGGACCGCCCGCCCTTGCGGTTTTCAGTCCAGCGAGCTCTCTCAGGGGTAATACCGTTTAAGCTGATCCAAATTGACAAGGTTAGAGAACTCGTTGCCGTCGAGGTCGATGATCGAGGCTGCTCCTCCAGAGAGAATGGTCTTGATGATGTATGACCCTGCCCATTTAGGTCGGAACTTTCCTCGTAGATCAAACACCGGCGCACGAATTTCCTTAACTACCATGTCCCCCTCTTGCAGGTCTCTCGACTTCACTTTCTTGTTGAACGCCTGGGCGATCCTTCGCTGGTAACCCTGAATGTGGTACAACGCCCGTAGCCTTCTTTCGTTGAATAACATGAGTTCTTCAAATCTCCCACTGATCCATTCAGCCTCGTTCACTCCGCTCTCAACCATGACTCTCAGCGATGGATCCTCTAGCTCGATAGGGAGAACGGCCTCCATACCGTACACCAAAGAATAGGGTGTTGCCCCCGTCGGTGTACGAATAGACGTCCGGTATCCCCACAAAGCTAGTGGTAATTGTTCGTGCCAATTCCTAGCTGACTGAGTAGTCCTTTCGAGGATCGTCTTGATCGTCTTGTTCGCTACCTCCACTGCCCCATTTGTTTGTGGCCGATAGGTGGTTGAATGATGCACTTGAATCTTGAACTCGTCGAAGAGTTCCAAAACCTTTCCCTTGAAGTGAACGCCATTATCAGACACGAAGGCTTGAGGGACTCCATAACGATAAATAATGTTTTGCCTGATGAAATGAGCCACTTGAACGGCCGTCAATGTCTTATACGAGGCTGCCTCGACCCACTTGGTAAAGTAATCCACTGCTACCAGAATGAACCTGTGACCATTGGAAGCCGCGGGAGTGATCTTTCCAATAACATCGATGCCCCAGGCAGAGAACGGCCACGGTGTCGCCATTGAGTGTAATTCCGAGGGCGGGACATGGATAAGATTGGCATGAGTCTGGCACTTATGACATCGGCACACATACTCGATGCAATCTGTTTCCATGGTTGACCAATAGTATCCCAACCTCAGAACCTTCTTTGCTAGCATCATTCCATTCATGTGGGGCCCACAAACACCTTCATGAACTTCTTCCATTACTGCTCTTGACTCGTCGCCGTGAACACACAACTTATGAACCCCGCATGGAGATCGCCGGTATAGTTTCCCACCACAGATGATGTATTGAGATGTGAGCCGCTGCAAAGCGATCCGATCCTTCTTAGTTGAATCCGCGGGAAATTCCCCCTTCTCGACGAGATTCCAAATATCATGGAACCAAGGGAGGCCATCATCTGGTTCGTCGATGTTCATAACATAGTCGTACACGTGTTTCCCCCTCTGCTCAATCATGACAGGTCTTAGCTTTACCCGATTGGAAGTTCCAGCATGGACGCTAAAGTGGCCAGTGCATCCGCGAATCGATTCTTCATCCTTGGTATGTGCGTGAAGGTCACCTTTTGAAAGTTCGGGATAAGCTTGTCGAGTTGCTGATGATACGGCTTCATCTTCTCGTCCTTAACTTTCCATTCTCCATTTGCTTGTGATACGACCAAGTTGGAATCTCCGACAACTTCCAGTACTTTGACTCCAATCTCCAATGCAGCTTCCATTCCCACAATACATGCTTCATATTCTGCCTCGTTGTTTGTGACTTCGAAGTTTAGCTTGAATGCGAGGGGAATGTGCGACCCCTCAGGCGAGACTAGCAGTATGCCAATCCCAAAGCCCTTCTGATTGGCGGCTCCATCGAAGTACAACATCCACGTTTCGTCAATTGCTGTCATTACATCTTCGTCGGGGAATTGAAATTCAGTGTGTTCTGGGCCTTCAATCGGACGATCCGCCAAGAACTCTGCCACTGCTCTTCCTTTCACTGACTTGCGAGTGACGTACTTGATTTCGAACTCAGCCAACAAGAGCAACCAACGTGCTAACTTACCGGTAAGTGCTGGCTTCTCGAATAGATATTTGAGAGGATCCATCCGAGAAATCAGTATCACCGAGTAAGCCAGCATGTAGTGTCTCAATTTCTTTGTGGCCCATATCAGCGCCCAGCACGTCTTTTCCAATGAAGTGTACCGTTCTTCGCTTCCCACCATCTTCTTGCTCAAGTAGTAGATTGCCCTCTCAACCCCATCTTCTCCTTCTTGTGCCAACATGCACCCCATTGACGAGGGCGTGACGGACAAGTATAGGATCAAAGGTTTTCCCGGGATGGGTGGCATCAAGATTGGAGGATTCTGGAGATAAGTCCGCACCGCTTCAAAGGCCTTCTGACACTTGTCATTCCACTCGAATTTCACGTCTTTCTTGAGTAGTCGAAACAGTGGTTCACAGGTCAAGGTCAACTTGGCGATAAACCGGCTGATGAGCTGGATCTTCCCTAAGAAGCACCGGACCTCTTTCTCGGATTGGGGTGGCTCCATCTCAAGGATGGCTTTGATTTTGGAAGGATCCACCTCAATCCCCCTGGTTGTGATCATGAACCCAAGCATCCTGCCAGCCGTGACTCCAAACGTGCATTTCTGTGGGTTGAGACGCATCCTGTATTTCTGAATCCTTTCCAAGAACTTTCTCAATGCTGGGAGATGGTCTTTCCGCTCCTTTCCTTTCACTATCATGTCATCGACGTATACTTCGACCTCCTTATGAATCATGTCGTGGAGCAGTGTTGTGGCACCCCTTTGATATGTAGGACCGGCGTTTTTCAACCCAAATGACATAACCCGATAACAGTATGTCCCCCACTCGGTGATGAATGTTGTCTTTTCCCTGTCTTCCGGAGCTAGGAGAATCTGATTGTACCCTGAGAAACCATCCATGAAGGACAGTAGAGCGTGCCCTGCAGTGTTATCAACAAGTATGTCTATATGCGGTAATGGGAAATCGTCCTTAGGGCTTGCTTTGTTCAGATCTCTGAAATCGACACACACCCTGATTTTTCCATCCTTTTTGGGGACAGGAACGATGTTGGCTACCCAAGTGGGGTACTCCGTTACGATTAGAAAACCGGCGTCGATTTATTTTGTGAGCTCTTCTTTTATCTTAAGCACCCAATCGGGCCGCATTTTTATGAGTTTCTGCTTAACGGGTTTTGCGTCGGGGAAGAGAGGGATCCTGTGCTTGACGATCTCCGGGTCGATTCCGGGCATGTCCGCGTGAGACCAAGCGAAAACTTCTTTGAATTCTTTTAGTAAATCTGTGAGCTCTTGAAGCTCATCGGGGGACAGCCCGGAACCAACCTGAACCAATCGAGGGTTCTCCTCATCACCCAAATTTATAGAGATTATTTCTTCTTTTAAAGGCTGAGCATGCCTTTCATTTTCGCGATCGATGAGGGAACGGATCTCCTTGGGGACGTCCCCATCGAGATCTATTCCTTCATCGTCGGGATCTAAACATTTTATTTCAAAAATCGACAAGTAAGCGAAAGCGTCTTTCATTTCATTAGCAGCCTCCTCTCAAGGGGGAAATACAGCGGTTGACTCAAACTCAAAGTAAAAGCTACGCTGTGGAGGGCCGATAGGCACAAACTCCGACTCTGTGCTAGACGACGAGCTAGTGTCGGACCCGGATTCAGACTCAGTGTAGGTGCTGTGAGTGCGAGTTACATGTGGTATGAAAGTGCAATTATCATAAACGCCTACAGCCTCCACGATGAGTTTGGAAGGATCTTCAACCTCTTCTTCCTCTCCAAGCACCAGCACAGCAGCGTCTTCGACCATACCCTCCGGATCTTCACCCTCAAACAGGAGTTGGAGACTGCCCAAACCAAAAGCCTCCAGCCAGTCGAGTGCCTCAGATACCTCTTCCACCTTGGTCACTACTTCATCCTCTTCCCAAGTGTCGTTGGCAAAGATTTCAAATCCCGGATACTTCATTTTCGTGTCAAGATCCACAAAGGGCTCGGGTTCTCCTTGGTACAGCGCCTCTTTCACTTTCAGCTTAACCCCGGCTGCATGAGCCCGGGCGCGGTTGCGCCACTTCTTTGCTGGATCGCTCTTCTTGGCCTCATATCCTAGACCGAAGCGCTCGTTACTTCCATGAAAATCAGGGAACTCCGGGACTCCTTGACCATAAAGTCCCAAACCCATGCCCGGTAGATACTTCATCCTTTTCATAATTTCCAGCGCTGCGGAGCTCACCAAGAAGCCGTCTTTGGCCCGGATGGTGCACACTTTCGAAGTCATAACCGCAAAGCCCCCCATGGCAATGTCCTCCTCTCCATGCATAATCTCTAGGAGTGGGGAATTGTCCTCAGAGTGTGGACGGATGCCTGAGTCTCCATGGATGATGAGGGTTCCAAAATCTAAACCCAGAATGAGTTTCTGATGCAGTGTTGAGGGCACACCCATGACATCCGACCTGTGCAGCCATGGCCTCCCCAGCAGGAGGTTGAACGACGCAGGTATCTCTAACACACAAAATTCGACAGTGGTTTTAAACTTCCCCGTCACAAGTTCCAAGTTGATTGTCCCCAAAACATCGCGGCGCGTATTATCATAGGCGCGGACACCCAGATTTGATGGTGCAAAGTCCTTGTTCTTGAGGCCCAAGCAATAAGCGGTGCGAAGTGGGCACACGTTGATGGCTGAACCATTGTCAATGAGAATTGCGGGGACCCATTTTTCGAGACACTTCATCGTCACGTGAGTGGCTTGTTATGGTCAGCTCCCTCCGGCGGGAGGTCCTTTTCTGTGAACGATAGGGTGTGCTGGGTGAGGTTCATCGGGGTTATGAGGGCAATGAGAGCTTCCGGGGCTATATCAGAGGGGACCTCGAATTTAGAGAGAGTGTTTACGAGCCTGCGGCGGTGCTCGCGGGATACAGCTAACACTCCCCACATAGACATACGAACAGGGGTTTCTTGGAGCTGTTGGATTATGGGGTCAGTGGTGGCAGCTGGGTTTTGTTGTTGGGAGGCATCAGGGTTTGAACTCACGAAAGGGTTGAGATGGACAGGCGGGTTAGATTGAGGTGGTGTGTTTGTGGAGTTAGGAGGGTTGTTTTGTGGAGCTTGAGTGGTGTCCGGGTTTGCTGAGTTGATGGGGTTGTTCTGCCGCGGCGGAGGGGCTCGGGATGAGCTTCCCCGCTGGAGGTTGGTTGGCTGGTACACTCTTCCACTCCTGGTAAGATTGCTGATTGTTTTGGGAATGGGCTCCCACCAAGTACCCTCCCAAAAGTTGGAGAAGTTAGAGTTGCAAGGGTCAGCCTTACGTTTTCCTTTGTCAAGTGCCGTTTTCTCCAAGGTTTCGTTGAGGGCTTCCATCTCCAGAGCGTGCCACATATTTCCTTCCTCTAGGGAACTCCAAAAGTTGACGTTGCTGTTGCCGTTGTTGTTACTGTTGTTACTATTGTTGCTGCTGTTGCTAATCTGCAGAGAGCCTTCATCTATCATGGCTCTATTGACGGTCAGTTCCTCGCCATCAATCCACACATTCACCAATTCAGATTTTCCCCACAGATCTTCAGGGTCCAGTACACAGATAGCGGGCTCATTGGGGATTTCGACTACGGGCTGCGGAAGGTGCTCCCCAATAATGTAATCTTGCGGGATGAAAGCCTGATCCATGATATGGTCCAGAGCGTCGGATCCTCTAGTGATATTGATAATGGCGCTGACAGTGAGCCCCGAAAACATGCGGGGGTTCATGATGTCCATTTCTTCACGAACTTCTTCCTCTAGGAAAAGGTATGCCAATGACGTCTCGTCTAACGGGTCGGAATCATCAATCCAATGCCACCCGTTGGGTTCGGGCTCCCATGCCCATTCATCCTCTTCTTCAATCGGTTCTGGCTCCAAGAACAGAGCAAACAGGGAGTACCCGTCCAACGGGTCGGTCATTATTTCTTCGAATTCCTGCCTCCAATTGCCATGCTCCAATTCCTCAACTTGGAGAGCATCGAGTGCCACGGGCCATACTCCAGTTACGATTGCCCGATTTTCCACTGTAAGGAAATCACTTGCCAATTCTTCCCACCTTCTTTGGAAATCCCAATTCGCAGATTCAAGGGCACAGACGATATCTTCGGTTGGCAACTCGACAATTGGTTTGGGTTGGGTGGTAGGGAGGATGTAGAGGCTCGGGTTAAAGGGGTGGTCTAGGGAGATATGGTTGGTGCGGGCGTTAGTGTGTTTCGGGAGCGGGTTTGAGATGGTGTTTGGTTTTTGTGGTGGCGTGGGGAGAGTTTTGTTGTCTATGAGATCCTGGATAGCATGGCGCAGGTGGAAGCAGTTGTCGGTTGAATGGCCCGGGCCCGGGCCCTGGTGGAAGGCACAGTATGCGTTAGGGTTGTGGGATGCGGGGAGTTTTTGTGGTAGGGAAGTAGGGGCAAGTGGTTTAAGCATGCCACTTTCGACCAACTTCTCGAGCACAGCAGAGAGGGGTGCCGAGAATTGAGCAAAAGCGCGGGATTGGGTACGGGGTTGACTAGCTTGGGTCACAATCTGATTGACGGGCTCGGCTTGAGTTGTGTTTGAGAAAGTGTTTGGGAGGTTGGTGTAGTTCGAGTTGCCAAACAGGGCGTTGCTGTTTCCGGAGTAAACCTTCCTGGGTTTGGGAGCAGGCTCGGGTTTGTCAAGGATCCCCAATTGAACTGCTTCTTCGACGGCTAAGCCTGTGTCGAAGAATGTTTTAAAGTCTGAGCACGCTTGAGCCATAACCATGTGCCGTGCGAGAGTTGGTTGAAGGTTCCGGACAATCATCCGGATCTGGTCCCTGTCACTTGGTCTGTCTTTCATCTGTGCGGCCTTAGCCCTCCACCTTTTTACGAACTCGGCGAAGGCCTCCTTTGCTTCCATCTTCGTTGACTCTAATTCACGAGTGGTCACCTCCAACTGAATGTTGTAATCGTATTGCGCCACAAAAGCCGCGCATATGTCTTCCCATGAGTGCTTCTTCCTTTCATCCAGGGTAGTAAACCAGTGCAAAGCATGCCCCACTAGAGTCTGCGAGAACATCTGTGCCATAGCATCCTTCTCCACTCCCCACATGGAAAGTGCTCCGATGTATCCAGTCAAGTGAGCCTTTGGGTCTCCTGTCCCGTCAAACTTAGCGAAGTCGATCGGCCTGAACTTTTCCGGAAGCTTTGCATTAGGAAACAAGCAAAGCTTGTTGATGTCAAAACCGGTTGATGCTATCTTCTCATTTCTTGCCACAGACTCCTCTAACATGGTGATCTTCGCCAATACTGCAGCCATCTCGGGGTTTTGCGGGGTTTCCAATTCAACGGTCAGCTGCTCCGGGTTCGGCATCGGATTCGGATTAGGGTTTGGATTGAGGTTCAGGTTGAGGTTAGGATTGAGGTTTAAGTTGAGGTTAGGATTTGGATTTGGAATCGGATTGGGATTTGGGATCGGAATCGGATTCGGGATTGGGTTAGGATTTGGATTCGGGTTCAGTGGTGGAAAACGTCGTGCAACCCCAGTAATCATCATCATAAGTTGGGCGATTTGGTTATCAGTGCGCTCGCCGAGATGTTGGATACCTTCCCTTATCTGTCCCATTTCTCCGTACAAGTTTTCCAGACTTGGGTTATGATTTGGATTAGGAATGGGGTTAGGATTTGGATTTGGCTCGCCTCCGTTTGGGTTCAGGTTTGGGTTACCTCCGTTTGGGTTCGGGTTCGGGTTGCCTGCATTTGGGTTTAGGTTGCCCCCATTTGGGTTTGGATTGGGGTTTGGGTTTAGGTTCCCGATCAATAGATCCATTTCCTCCCTCAAATCTGATGCACCGACAGAAACTGCTTGAAGTTGAAGCCGTTCCAATCTCTGTCCCAAGGGTCTGGTCCAGGAGGGTATGGTGTCCTTCTTCTTCGGCCCAATTGCTCAGTACTGACAGCAAAGCAAAAACCGTGCTCAGACGCGATTCCTGTTTATATTTTCATGAAATATGTGCATAGGTTTTTAGAAAATGTGCATCATCGTCACCGCCATCGACTCTGATTTTCCAAGAATGATCGAGTGTCCTTCACGCGAGGTTGCCTTGATCCTCGGATTTCTTTTTAGGGTGTATCCTTTGTTCAGAATGACAAATTCTAAGAGATGTCAAAATGAACTAAGTATTCAACTAGTCCTCATTCGAAGTTTCAATTTTGAACTTGGAATAACTTAGTATAGACGACGTGATACCCCAACCATCGTGGTGTCAGTGACATGGTGCCATTAGCCAGGGTGGTGTAAGTAAAGTGGTATCACGGCGTCGTTTTCCTTGTTATTCCTTATTCTCCGTTGAAATTTCGATTAGGCATTAGTCAAGGACTTAGTATATTCTGATTTCCCAAAGTCTCCTTGTTCTAAGGACTCATGTAGTTAAACAACACGCACATAGAATGCGTGACTCTTCATCGGGTCTTGGCAACCTCGCAAAGACTGCGCGAGCGAGTCTCGAGAACCGTGGCTGATGGTATGAGGGTGCAAAATGCAATGCAGCACATAAACAGGATATAGCACGTAACCCTACCCTGTAGGTTCCTGCCCTAATTTGGAAGGTTCTATGGCTTGTTAAGCATGTACAAAGGCTGGTTTTGGCTTGAAAAGGGGTTCCCCGGACTAGAGTCAAAGTATACCTCCCACTATTGAGCGTACACCCAATAATGGTACAAACGGTAGGGATGACTCATCACGGTCGAGGGTTGCTGAGCATTCCGGGATTCCCTATCACCGGCAAGCCGGGTAGGATTGCCGAAACACAACAGCGAGGCTTCACAAGATATATATACAAAAGATAGACAACAAAACAAAATCCCTTTGAAAATCCCACGAACGTTTTTCAAGCTTGGCTCACAAGTTCAATTGATACTTAAGGAAAGCGGGCCGTTTTATCAACAAATCAACTTTTTTTCTCAAGTATTAATTAAACATCCCAGCAGAGTCGCCACTGTGGGCTACCAGCCCGAAAAAATTATATTCCCATTTTGACGAAAAATTGTTTTGAAAATCGTTTTGGTTCGATTTGAAGAGTCGCCACCCGGATTTGTGGTATATCACCCGAGAAACCGTTTTGTTTCGAAAATGATCGATTTGAATTGAAAACCAGAGATCGTTTTGTGGGTCCGGAAGCCATGTTACGAGGGGGGAAGGGTTTTACGGCACCCCCCTCGCCCGATACGAAATCGGTCTCTACTAAACGTTTGTGGAATTTTTCAAAGGGATTTTGTTTCATTAAACCAATTAGCAAGTATCCACAGTTATAACACGTAAGCAGTGCATGGATGTGCAGTTGTACAGGGGGAGATGAAATGATGGAGTAACGGTGAGCAAATGCATAAATGACAGAAAACTGGAGACTGCCACTGACTTCACTCTCGAGCGCTCGGGAGTGGTCCCGAGCGCTTGGGAGTTCTGATACCCAACCTGCAAGCTTTGTTAGCACAGACAGAATATAATGCTAAAATAGGAACTGAAAAGCTACTATATACACTACTGGCTCAGCAGAGGATTTGAAAGATTGGAATAAACCCTCAATCTTTCAGATCTTGCATCCCTGCCTTGACAAGATTAAATCTACAAATTTAAAAGAGCAACAGGCCACACTTATGCATGCAGAGACCAGAGAACACAGCAGACGGGGGAATATGGAACGCAATGGCATGCATGCACTCCCGAGCGCTCGGGAATGGTTCAGAGCACTTGGGAGTGAACTGCATGTCAATTCTCTCTCAAACAGAAAATGGTACTGTCTTAGCATGCGAAAACCCCTACTTTGATCTTTCATAAGAGAAAATAGTCTTTCGAGCTAGGAAATCTTGGGTTTTATATGAAAAACTTGTAAGAGGTGTTTCTGTCTCGGGATAACTGATTTTCTGTGCATGCATGCTAGAGTAACACCATCTTATTTGAGAGTGCACCTCACCCCCAGCCTATTGCTTACCAAAATGCCATGCATGGGACTGGAAACAGTCCCGAGCACTCGGGAGAACTCTCGAGCGCTCGAGAGTGTTTCCAGTAAGGGTTTTGTGAAAACATTTTTTTGTACCCCATTGCTCTTGTTTTTACACTAGGGTCTCCCAACCATGCACCCAGTATTGAAGACTGGGTCAGGCTGAGAGACCCCCCTCAGAAGGGAAGAACAGCCTCTTTAGTTGTGATCAAAGGTAAAGGTTTCTACCTTTTGCTTGAACTTTGCTCTTTGGAATAGCTTTGAAAGGTGGATGCAGAGAGAAGAGTACAAGAAATCAGAAGCAGAGAGTGTTCTGGATTTCTTGCCCTTTTCCTTGGTGATTTCTAAAACCTTTAAAGTTTGGAGGGTGAGTTTGGAAGTTTTTGGTTTTTTAGCAAGAGAGAGAAAGAGAGCAGAGGATGGGGGTTCTTCAGGAGAAAATTTCGTAGCCCCTTGCTCTGCTGAAAACCAGTTGTATTTATAGGCAAAATAACCTATGGTTTTCAAAATCAAATGGATTTGAATAAAACATTTTTAAAATGGGGGAAATCTGCTGGCCTAGTGTTCTCTGACTGAGGTTGAGTGTTGACTCAACCCTCAGCCGGCTCAAGGTGGCTGCAATGATGGATTGCATGGGTAGTGGGGAGCCCAGCCATCCATTGGGCAGCACAGAAGACTCGAGCGCTCGGGAGAACTCCCGAGCGCTCGGGTCTTCACTCTCGAGCGCTCGAGAGTGAGCCAGGCCAGAGGTTTTGGAAAACGGTTTTTAGCGCTCGGGACTTCTCCCAAGCGCTCAAAAATGCTTTTGACCATTTTTATTCCCTTTTCAAATCTTTCAAGGAGCAAAGTTCCGATCGATACTAGGCTTGTTTCAATCCAAAGTCATCATCGGGGAGCCTCCGGGCCACAAATCAAGGAATTTTGAAGAGTCCAAATTGGGGTGTCTACAACCGTCAAGAGCAAAATCCATTGGAATACAGGGCATGTTCACGGACTTGTGACCTTCATTTAAGGGAATACAAACACAAGTTTGATTCGATAGACCCACCGATTGTAGTGCTGGTGACGTGGAGTGTTCGATCAAGTACTGCTAAAGATAGAAGTCCATGCAAACCATAAGTATCGTAGTGGAGACGAATCTGTCTTAAAGTATTGAGTGCAACTCCATTGATACCATTTTGTTTTAATCAATTTCCAAGTTTTGAGTTCTAGTTTTTATTGAACCCATGAGGTTACTGATGCAAGCCCTTATTCGTCTGTGCTGCCGCGCGGAAGCTACCGAAAGTGGCTCAGGAGAGACATTGCTGCTTGGGCTCGGGCTCGAGGAGACTGACTCAACTCTACTAATTTGACCATGAAATAAATTGTGGACCCACTTTATCTGTCATGTCGCACTTTTATTTCTTGTTTTTGAGAGTTATGCTCACCCTTATGTACTAGAAGCAGTTATTTAAATAAAAAGAAGATATGGAGGGTTTCTCCCTTCTTGATTCCATGCTTTGAGTTCTTGCATCCTAGATTTTGATTTTGACGGATTGTGACCGGGCCTCAAAGCAAGGATGCCTACGTATCCTTTTGTAAAGGAATCAGGTTATGACGTAGTTCAGGGTAGGGTTCGCTCTGGTTTTAACGCTCTCCTTTTACGCTCTAAATTTTGCCTAGTACCGCCCATTCGGATTTTTGGCCTAGTGAACTCCTTTATTATTTGCCTTTACTTTTGCCTAGGCTGCCTGTAGACACCCCAATTTGAACTCTTCAAATTTCCTTAATTTGTGGCCCTGAGGCTCCCCGATGATGAATTTGGATTGAAACAGGCCTCGAACCAATTGAAACTTTGCTTCTTGAAGGATTTGAAAAAGGAAATAAAATGGTCAAAATCAATCCCAAGCGCTTGGAAGCAGTCCCGAGCGCTCAAAACCATTTTCAAAAACCATTGGCCTGGCTCACTCCCGAGCGCTCGAGAGTGACAGTCCCAAGCGCTCGAGACCACTCCCGAGCGCTCGAGACTTCTGTGCTGCCCAATGGACGATGAGGCTTCCCACTATCCATGCAACCCATCATTACAGCCATCTTGAGCCGGCTGAGGTTTGAGTCAACACTCAACCTTCGGTGGCAGAGGATCAGATGATGGAGATTTTCCCCCTTAAAAAATGATTTTATTCAAATTCATTTCATTTTGAAAACCATAGGTTATATTGCCTATATATATAACCTATTTTCAGCTGAGAGGGGGACACGAAAAAATCCTCTCTCTAAACCCCCCCCCCCCCCCTCTCTCTTGTTCAAGAAAACTCTCAAGCTCAAACTTGTTTTTTTTTCAACTTCAAATATTTTCAAAGGCAAAGGTACAAAGGTCAAAAAACATCAGGAAGTGCAGGAAGTTGAGAACATCCTTGCTCTCTGATTTCTTGCATTTCTCCTCCTTCTTTCAATTTTCAAAGTCATTCAAGAAGCAAGGTTCCCACCAAAGGTAGAAACTTTCCTACTTTGATCTCAAACAAGAGGCTGTTCTTCCCTTCTGAGGGAGGTCTCTCAGCCTGTCCCAGTCTTTAATACTGGGTGCATGGTTGGGAGACCTTAGTGTAAAAACAAGAGCAAAGGGATCACAAAACATTTTTCTCAAGAATCTACTGGAAACACTCTCGAGCGCTCGAGAGTGCTCCCGAGCGCTCGGGACTGTTTCAGTTCCATGCATGGCATTTTTGGCAGGGCAGCAAGCTGGGGTGAAGTGCACTCTTAAATGAAATAGTTTTATTGTGACATGCAGACATAGAAAATTTGTTTTCTCAAAACAGAAATGTTTCTCACCATGTTTTAAGTAAGAACAAGATTTTTCAAGGTCAAAAAGAAGATCTTCTCCTGGGAAAGATCAAAACGGGAGTGTCTGCATGCAAAGATAATGTCATTTCCTACTTAAGAGTAAGCTGACATGCAGCTCACTCCCAAGCGCTCGAAACCATTCCTGAGCGCTCGGGAGTGCCTGCATGCTACTGCAGTCCATTATTTTCCCCATTTTGCCATGCTTCTGACTTTTTGCATGCAGGGATGTGCCCATTTGCTCTTAAAAGAAGTAGATCTAACTTTGCTGAGGCAAGGATGCATGATTTGAAAGATTGAGGTCCTATCTCAGTTTATAAAACCCTCTGCTGAGCCTGTAATATGCTTAAAATCATTTGAGTTTACAATTTTTAGTGTTATACCCTGTTTGTGCCTAACAAAGTTTGCAGGTTGAGCATTAGCACTCCCAAGCGCTCGGGACCACTCCCGAGCGCTCGAGAGTGAAGTCAGTAGGCAGGGCTTCAGTTTCTGTTATCTTACATTTCATCGCTATTTCGTCACTCCCTGTACACATGCACCAGCATACACGCTTATTTGGTATACCTGTGGATACTTGCTACATGCTTAATGAAACAAAATCCTTTTGAAAAATCGCACAAACATTTAGTAGAGACCGATCTCGTATCGGGCGAGGGGGGTGCCGTAAAACCCTTCCCCCCTCGTAACGTGGCTTCCGAACCCTTAAACGAATCTCTGGTTTTCAATTTCAAATCGATCATTTTTCAAATAAAAACGGTTTCTCGGGTGGCGAACCATAAATCTGGGTGGCGACTCTTCAAATTTTTTCGATTCAATTCAAAAAAGCGTGCGTTTTTCGAGCCGCCCCGATCCACCCGGGGCTGTGGTAGCCCACACTGCCATTGCGGGTTTTCAACCTAGCAGGCTTTTGCTTGGATTTGCCCACCCTTGCGGTTTTCAGTCCAACGAGCTTCTCTCAGGGATAATAGCGCTTGAGCTGATCCAAGTTGACCAGGGTTGAGAACTCATTTCCATCCAAGTCAATAAGCTGTGAAGCTCCTCCGGATAAGTTGGTTTTGATGATGTACGGCCCTAACCACTTTGGTCGGAACTGTCCTCGTGGATCAAAGACCGGTGCCTGAATTTGCTTCAAAACCATATCACCTTCTGCTAAGTCCCTCGGTTTCATTTTCTTGTTGAATGCACGTGCAATCCTTCGTTGATATCCTTGAATGTGGTAAAGGGCCCTCAGTCTTCGTTCATCAAACAACATGAACTCCTCAAATCTATTGCTTAACCATTCTGCCTCTTGAACCTCACATTCAATCATGGTTCAGAGAGTGGAACCTTTAGCTCAATGGGGAGCACAACCTCCATACAGTAAACCAAAGAATAAGGAGTTGCTCAATGGGGAGCACAACCTCCATATAGTAAACCAAAGAATAAGGAGTCGCTTCTGTTGGCGTACGTACGGACGTTCGATATCCCCATAATGCTAGTGGTAGCTGTTCATGCCAATTCCTTGCGGATTGAGTGGTCTTCTCTAGAATGGTCTTGACCATTTTGTTCGCTGCTTCCATGGTCCCATTGGTTTGTGGTCAGTAAACCATTGACTTGTGCACTTGGATTTGAAATTCTTCCAAAACATTCCTAGCTTGGCCTTTGAAATGAACTCCGTTGTCTGATACGAATGCCTGAGGAACTCCATACCTGTAAATGAGATTCTGCTTGATAAAATGTGCGACTTGTACCGTGGTCAGGGTTGCATAAGAAGCAGCTTCTACCCACTTTGTGAAATAATCAATAGCAACTAAGATGAACTTGTGACTGTTGGACGCTGCCGGCACAATTCTTCCAATAACATCAATTCCCCACACTGAGAAAGGCCAAGGAGAAGTCATCTGATGTAGTTCAGATGGCGGAACATGCATAAGGTTGGCGTGGATCTGGCACTTGTGACATCGCCGCACATACTCTACGTATTCTGTTTCCATGGTCGACCAGAAGTATCCCTGCCTTAAAATTTTCTTAGCAAGTATCATGCCGTTCATATGGGGACCACACACTCCTTCATGAATCTCCTCCATTACCCTTTTTGCTTCCGCACCATGGATACATAACTTGTGCATTCCATAGTGCGATCTTCAATACAAATTCCCCCCCGCAGATGATGTATTGAGCTGCAAGTCTTTGGAGAGCTATCCAGTCTTTCTTACTTGCTTCGGCGGGATATTCTCCTCTTTCTACAAATCTCCAAATGTCATGATACCAAGGGAGGCCGTCGTCGGGTTCGTCAACAACCATAACATGCTTGTATAACGGCAAATCTCTTTGCTCAATTACGATGGGTCTTAATTTCACACCAATAGGAATTTCAACCATGGATGCTAGTGTCGCTAGAGCATCTGCAAATTGGTTCTTAAGTCTCAGCACATGAGTAAAAGTCACTTTGTTGAAATGAGGGATGAGGTCTTCAAGGTCCTGGTGGTATAGCTTTAGCTTTTCCTCCTTAACTTTCCAATCGTCGTTGGCCTGTGAAATGACCAGGTTGGAATCCCCCACTACCTCTAATTTCTCCACGCCAATTTCGATGGCTGCCTCCATGCCTACAATGCATGCCTCGTATTCCGCCTGATTGTTGGTGACTTCAAAATTCAACTTGAACGCAAGTGGAATGTGCGATCCTTCAGGTGAAATTAACAACACACCAATTCCAAACCCTCTCTGATTGGCGGCTCCATCGAAATACAATTTCCAAACATCCTCGGCTATGGTCATTAGATCTTCATTAGGAAACTCAAATTCAGCGTCCTCACCACCCTCGATAGGGTGGTCGGCCAAGAATTCTGCAACGGCCCTTCCTTTTACTGACTTCCTGGTGACATATTTGAGCTCGAATTCCTCCAACATGAGCAGCCAATGTGCCAGCTTTCCAGTGAGAGCTGGTTTCTCAAACAGGTACTTAAGAGGGTCCATTCGAGAAATCAACCTTACCGGGTATGCCAGCATATAATGTTTCAATTTCTTAGAAGCCCAAACAAGTGCCCAACATGTCTTTTCCAAGGGGGTGTAGCGCTCTTCGCATCCAACCATCTTTTTTCTTAGATAATAAACAACCCTTTCAACCCCATCGTCTCCTTCCTATGCAAACGTACACCCCATTGTAGATGGAGTGACGGACATGTATAGGATCAAAGGTTTTCCTGATATGGTGGCGTCAATACAGGTGGATTCTGCAGATAAGTCCGAATTGCCTCAAATGCTTTCTGGCATTTATCATCCCATTTAAACAGCACCCCTTTCTTGAGTAGGCGAAATATCGGCTCACAGGTTGAAGTCAACTAGCGATGAATCGGCTGATGAATTGCACTTTGCTAAGAAAACTTCTTACATTCTTCTCAGACTGAGGTGGCTCCATTTCCAGAATGGCCTTGATCTTCAAAGTATCTACTTCAATGCCACGAGTAGTGATCATCAATCCCAACATCTTCCCTGCGGTGACCCCAAACGTTCACTTGGCCGGATTGAGACGTATCCTGTAATTTTGGATTCTTTCAAAGAACTTCTTGAGTGCCGACAAGTGTTCCTCTCATTCCTTTGCTTTGATGATCATGTCGTTGACGTACACTTCTACCTCTTTGTGGATCATGTCGTGCAACAAGGTCGTAGCCGTTCGCTGATAAGTGGACCCTGCATTCTTTAGCCCAAAGAGCATAACCCGGTAGCAGTAAGTTCCCTATTCAGTGACAAATGTAGTCTTTTTCCCGATCCTCTGGGGCCATGAGGATTTGGTTGTAACCTAAAAATCCATCCATAAAAGAAAGCAAAGCATGCCCAGCAGTATTGTCGACCAGCACGTTAATGTGTGGTAATAGGAAATCATCCTTCGGACTGGATTTGTTTAAGTCTCTCAAGTCAACACAGACCCTAATTTTGCCATCCTTTTTGGGAACAAGAACAATGTTTGCGACCCATTGAGGGAATTCAGTTACCATTAGGAATCCTGCATTAATTTGTTTAGTGACTTCTTCTTTTATTTTAAGCACCCAATCGGGCCTCATTCGTCTCAGCTTTTGTTTTACAGGCTTTGCGTCGAGATAAAGGGGAATCCGGTGTCCCACAATTTCAGGATCGATTCCGAACATATTAGACCGTGCAAAAACATCCTCAAATTCTTTAAGCAAATCTATGTGAGCTTGGCGTTCCTCTGGAGATAGCGCGGAACCGATCTGGACCATCCGAGGATTCTCTTCATCTCTCAGATTTATTAAAACAACTTCTTCTTTTATAAGCTGAGCATGCCTCTCATATTCCCTTTCAATTAGGGACCAAATTTCTTTAGGGATGTCCCCATCGAAATCTGTCCCTTCATCATCAAGGTTGACGCAATTTATTTCAAAATCAGAGAAGTAGGCGAAATCGGCTTCATTTATTTCATTAGCAACAAAGGCCTCGGGGGCACCAAACACACGAGTAGACTTAAACTCAAAGTATAGACCATGAGGAGTCGGGCTGAGAGGCACCGACTCAGACTCAACAGACTCGGAGGACAGGGAAGACTCGGATGACTCGGATGACTCGGACTAAGAATCAAACCCATGGCATGTCACACTTGGTATGAAGGTCTAATTCTTATACTCTCTAGCGACATCCACAATGAGCGAAGTAGGGTCCTCGAGGGCCTCCTGCCCCAACATCATTACTTCAGTCTCAACAACTGTACCCGTTGGTTTGTGTAGCGGGCCGAACACGGATGTTTGCATGGTGCTGGGGTGAAGCCTAGGCTTACATGTGACGCTTCCCACACAACATATCAAGCAGACAACTACCTTCGGCCAACACTTTTATGTTTTTCTTTTGCATTTCAAAAAAGGGCCTCGACCCACTGTTACTGTTTTTATCTTCACTATTTTCCCTGTACTTCGAAGAAATATCAATGAAATGACAATCTTTTTTGATCCAAGAATCTTCAAAACATTTCAAGTATCATTCCACTCTCGGCTAGAATGCCAAACACAAACGATGACTTCGGTCACACCAAACGGCTCCTTAAGAAGCCTCTTGCTTCGGCCAATAACACCGCCCAAAGAAGCAATCACTGGACATATGGTCCGCCGAGCCTAAAATACACTTACAATTGGAACTCAGGCTTCGGCTCGGATTGGCAAGACACTATGGTCGGCCACCGAAAGGTTACACTCGCAATTTGGCGAGCAAACCACCCCTAAACAATCACTACTCTCAAACGTTCCTCTACCATGGCCAGGAGCTGACACTTTGGCCGAGCCCCATCCACTGGCAAGGGGGCACTTCACACTCTCAAACAAGTTAAAGGTTGGATCATGTCAGATCACAATACATCCATGTTCGGCAACCTATTACTACGGCTATACTACTTTGGTCAGGGCTCGGCTGCAATATCTATACTTAACCATTTCGATCATGAAATACTCTCAACTATTCTGCCGAACCCAAACCAAAAGTGGGGGCTACGGACAACTACACATTCACAAACATGCTAGACCTACAAAATCATGTGAAGACATAAAGGCAATCAGACAAGCTCGGCATTAATAGAGACGTTGCAAAAGAAGCCATGCATTCATTCAAAAAAGACAAGTGTTGTTAAAAATCCTAAGCAAGGAGGTGCGGCGTAGTTAACCGTTCGGTGCCGACCCCCCTTCAACAATTACATCTGGCACGGTAAACTCCAAAGTTTGGAGCCGTCCAGTCCAACAAAAGTTCAAAAACAAAACTATAAACCCTAAAGTTGGGGCGGATCACCCTCGGCTGCAGCTGCTGCAAGACGAGCAGCACCGTCCTCGGCTTCAACAGCCACTTCATCATCTTTCTGAACTTGCTCGGTGTCTTGCTCGGCATTGTCAGCCTCGTCCTTCTTCCTCCCACTTGAACCATCCCCTCCACCTTCAGCGTCGGTGATAGTCATGTCTTCGACATCGTCCTCACTCTCGGGAAAATCCTCCGGAGTAAGTGGCACACACTCTTCTTCAGTGTACGGCAAGTTGAGCTCGGGCACTTCAGCCACAGGGATCGACTTCATCAGGTTCATGTCCGGCTCCATCTGCATGACCCCACACGCAGCCTTCACTCCATCCTTGTACCCAGTTCGGTACGCGATCGGCAGCTTCTTCTTAAGCTCCTCGTTGACCATCGACCGAGCCTCCCGGAAGTACTCGGCGCCGGCTCTGTCGTACCCAGCTTGAAAGGCCTTCTCATCCACCTCCTTCATCTTCCTCTTCTCCCTCCGCACAACCTGCCCGAGCTCGCGTTCGGCCGTCTTGGCATTCTCAAGAGCTTCATCCCTCTCTTTCTCGAGCTCGGCAACCCTCGACTTGGCAAACCTCAAGCCGTTCTTCGCAGCCTTCGCCTTTTCACGCTCGGCTTTCGCTTCATCGCGGTAACGAGTCTTCTCAGCGGCCAAGAGTTTGGCTTGCCGAGAAGCACGCAGCAAAGCTTGCCCAGCCTACACAAGATTAAGTCATCAGCCTCGGCAATACATCAAAACATAAAAAAGAAAAAAACCAAGTCAAAAAGCGTACCTGAACGAGATATGCACTGGTATGGACCAGGCTCGGCTGAAGCTCCCCTGGAACCCTGTCCATGTCCTTCGGAAGAGCAAGCCCGTGCAGCATGGTCACAGCAAGGCCAGGCTCCTCCTTAATGCTGTCCTCCACCGTGACTACCCTGCCGTCGGCCATCGCGAATGATGGTGCAAACTCCGGGACGATCACTCACCCACCTGAACCTGCTGCCCTCTCCACAGCCTTTGAGCCACCCGCTGCCGAAGACTCGGTTTGATCCTTCTCCTTTGGAAGTGGTGTCGGCGGCCTGGCAGGAAAGAAGTCATGTACCTTCTGCTTCTTTGCCGAACTCTCGGAAGGAGAAGGAGCAGCTACCTTCTTGGTGGCAGCAGCCGCATCCTTAAGGTTCATCCTCACCACATTTCTCCACCCCATGTCGTCGGCAAAATGAGGAATTAGGGTTCGGATTGGAGGGATGTTGATACCTTAAAGGTCGGCTGGCTGACTTTCCTGGAACCAGAAATCAGCTGACTTATGAAAAGTGGGAAATTTTACCCTCGGCTCCTTCGCCTTCTTGCTCGGTTTTGGAACTTCGTCGCCAATGCCTACCTCAGCAGCTGATTTCTTACCCTTGGCCTTCGTGCTCGGCCCTGCCTCCTTATCCTTTTTCTTCCTCTTCGTCAACTTCCCCTTATACGAAGGCTCGTAACCCAGCAGCGTCGGCGCGTCGCGGCAGATACAGGCCCTTAGTATCTCCACGTGATTGTCTACGGCCAAAGAGTTCTGGGTCTTGGTTATTGCTCGGTGATCTGCAAAGGAAAAGGGTGTTAGCAAAATATCACAAATTCATTAAAGGAATGGATCATGTTCGGCAAATTAAAAAAGAATAGGAAACCTCGGAAATCCGTTATCTTCGGCACAGAATGCAGCCGCATAGTCTGATCGCCGAACTCGAAGTTCCCACTGACTTCGACGTACAGGTTAGCCCACTTATCAGTGTCGGGAAGTCCGTTTATCAATGGCTCCTTACCGCTACGTGTGGACAGATACCTTCGGTTAGTCTTCCCGTGCCTAGACATAATGTATGTGTGGAAGAGGTCGGCAATGGTGAAATCAAGGTTGTGAAGTTCCTTTAACTTAACTACGGACATCACTATCCTAAAACTATTGATCGAGAAATAGTGAGGTACTATGCCGAACCTGGCCAACAGTTCCCTCAGATATGGATGAAGGGGGAAACGAAGCCCGGCCTCACAGATGGCCATCAGAGGGACCGTTATGTGCTCGGGACGGTCTTGCCTCTTGTCCCTAATCCTATTACTAGCCACCTGGTGGACGACAACATCATCCGGTATATTGTACGCTTGGCAGAAGTCCGCATACTCGTTGGGACGCCCACTGAAGTAATGGGCATGGGGACAAACCTGCCCTCGCTCGAAGAGATCGGCGAACTCTCTGTCCCCAGACGAGGTTTCAACAGGAGCAGAAAGCGAAGAGGTCGTAGCTCCGGCCTGGGAACGAATCCTGGACTCGGCCTCCGGCCCAAGTTCGTGCTCGGCTTCAGATTCTGTGCTAGTGGAGAAGGTTATCTCTGGTTCGGTGTTGAAACCACCGTACTCGTGGTCAAGCTCGGCATTGGAATCACCAGAATCTGACATGTTCGAGGCGATGGAAGAAGCTTGACGTCGGCTTCTGTGTATCTCCAAGTACTCTCGGATCACAAGGTTTGCAGAATCGTCCCCTGAACTTTCAGAGTCGGATGAGATGACGATGATTGGGGGAGCCAGACCTAACAAAGTCAAAAACAGAAAAATGAGACCTTGTCGTCGGCCAGAAAACAGGTATCTCACTACGCTCGGTATCCTAAATGGCCCACCCCATCATCGTTCTCAAGGCTCGGCCAAACCATGTTCGGACGGAACCTACCAAACAACAGAGACTGGGGCTCGGCCTACTCCATCGACGGCCAAGCCCAGAAACCCCATGAGGTTCCATGCTCGGAAGAACAGGTTGAAGAGGGAGATGAACAGTTCGTTCATCTCCAGGGTGCACTGTTCACTCAGAACAAAAATGCCCCAAAAAACCCAGAAAACCAAAAGATAATGGACTGAAAACTGCAGAAAGAAAAGAGAAGCAAGAATCGAACACATACCTGTGATTTTCAGCAAGATCTGTTGGCAGAATCGTTGGGAGTCGAGATTGGAAGATGAACCGTTGTTCTCCAGAGCTCTGGCGATGGATTTTTAGAGAGAGAAAGTGAACGAGAGCTTCCTCTCTCCTCGCGTCTCCCTTTATATAGGGCTAGGGTTGGGAATTCGAAAATCCCGCCCATCATTGCACCGCCGAACGACTGACCACTCAGCGCATGACACGTGTCACTGAAAGGATGGTTTGCAGGGCTTGCCAGCCTTCCTCTCGTCTGCCGTACCCAGCCACAAGGTGACATCTGGTGCCCCGCCATTGGAGTACTTCATCGACGGTCAGGATTGCTCCTGAGAAAGAAACGTTTCAGGCTCGGCTGGAGTCCGTCTTCATCAAACAAATATACGCTCGGCGATTCAACAAGTTCGGCCTAAGGCTCGACTTCAATCTCCACCATGCGTACGGCATCGGCAGAAATTGAGGGGCTATTGTAGCGGGCCGAACACGGATGTTCGCGTGGTGCGGATCATACCTGCCATGAACCGATCGTAGGCGTCGTGTACGGCATGCCGACGATGACTCGTCATGTATATTCGGTTTGCCTCAGGCTCGGTAGTGAACAAACCTACGCTCGGATTGTGCCGTCGGCAGAGTTCCCGGCAGCGTTACCTCCCTCATTAAACGCATGGACATGCTCGGCGTTGCCCGCGGTTGGCTACCTTCAGAACACGCGTGCAGCCGACGGTGGCTAGCTGTAAAGCCACGCGTCCTGCCACGTACAGAAGCGGTTATAATAGAAGATGATCACGGGCGCACATGGGTGTGCCAGCTCAGCCCTGAAAGCGGTTATCAGATCTATTCTTTGACGTGACTATGACGTCACTTGGCCCGTGGAAGGCACGCGATCGTACTTGGAGAGCAAGCCAGAAGGCACTATAAATACCTAGTGATGGTAACCCTAACAGGTACACGCTACTCAATACTCACACTTATTCTCTCTAAGCTTTCTGCTTCCTCTCTGCGCTATACTCATCCTCTCGCCGGAGGGCCTTGCCGGGACAACCCCCGGCCAGGTCTTAGTCGTGCGTTACTTGTGCAGGCCAGGAGAAGAAAGCTAACCCACCATCGAACCACCAACGAAGGATCAAGGACCAGAGGATTACGGGCCACACAGTTTGCCTTCCTCAAACAGGATCGCCAGACTCCCCATGTTAAAAACCTCAGCTCAGTCAGTTGGTCCTTCTTTTATCACCACTGCCTCGACCTCTTCTTCATCTTCTAGCCAAACATCATTAGCAAATATCTCAAACCCTGGCAGCAGAGTGTTGGTTTCTTTATCCCAGAATGGTTCCGACTGGCCTTGATATATCTGTTTGGCGTTTTCCTTCATGAAATAATCTTCCAGCCTGTCTCCCTTCTTTACCACTTTGTCACTGGAGGGCTCGTAGCCGAGGCCAGTCTTACGCATTAGGGTTCCGATGATTTCAAACTTTGGGGGGTCCTTGTAGATTCTTTCCCAGACCAAGTCCCGGCATGTAAGACATTTTCTTCATCATCTCCAGGGCAACATTGCTAATGACAAAGTCATCATCCACCCTGACTGAGAAGACAAAGCTTGTAGTGTCTAGTGAAAATCCTCCTAGAGCAATGTCTTCTTCTCCATGTTGAATTTCCAAGAGCGGGGCATTGTCTTCAGTGGGTAAACGAATTCTAGAGTCCCCATGAATGGTGAGCATTCCCGTTTCAAGTCCCAAACGGATTTTCTGATGGAGGGTGGAAGGTGCAACCATGATGTCGGGGCGATACATCCATGGCCTTCCGAGTAGCAGATTGAAGGAAGCGGGGATACCTAGCACATGGAACTCCACCTCAGTCTGGTAGGACCCAAATGTCATAGGGAGCATAAGAGTACCAATCACGTCCCGACAGGTGTTATCATATGCCTGAACTTTGACATCGGATGGGGAGAAATCCTTGTTTTTGTTCCCCAAACAATAGGCGATGCGGAGTGGGCAGACATTAATCGTAGAGTCATTGTCAATTAGGATTATCGGAACCCATTTTCCTTGGCATTTCAGAGTGACATGTAGCGAGTTGTTGTGATCAGTCCCTTTAGTGGGCAGGTCTCGGTCAGTGAAGGTGATAGCATGCTTGATGGGGATTGTTTTGATGAGCGCCACAAGCTCATTTGGAGATATATCAGAAGGAACTTTTAGGTGGGAAAGAGCTTGGATAAACCCCTCACGATGGTGGGTGGGGTGGACAAGTACATCCCAGACAGACATTTTTGCTTGGGTCTGCTCAAGTTGTCGCTTTATCATTCCTTCAGGGGCAACAAGGTTTTTCTCAAGACGGGAAGGCTCTTTGGCTGGTGGAGCAAATGGATGGAAAAGGTTTGTGGTTGGTGAGGCAAAGGGATGGGAAGGTTCTTTGGCTGGTGGAGCTACAGGGTTGGAAGATTCTCCAGTTTGGAAGTTAGGGGTTGGTAAACACAGCCACTTCTTGTCAAATGGTCAATCTAGCGAAATTTTTGTTCCTCGCTCCATAAGTCAACAGGAGCCTTACACTTGCACCCGATGGTGGTCCCTTGGAAATTTTTGGCCAAATCATTAATGACCAGGTCTTCCTAGAGGTCCTCAGGCTTCCACTATTCTGCCTCCATCACCGCCCGATTTACGGTCCATTCCTCATTTCCTACCCGCATGTTGACAACTTCAGAATCTGTCCATGGGTTTGGCCTGGTCTCTGCTTCCCATGGTTGCGGCTCATCTTCCTATAAGTTTTTGAGAGATTCAGATTACAGCATAGAGACATTGGCATCATTAGGGAAGATAACCGTTGGTTTTGATTCTGCTTCATCCACAATGTAGTCCAGTGGGTCAAACTCATTGCTCGCCACCTCCTCCCCGGGTTTTGGATCCCAATACCATGGATTGAAGTTCACTTTGCTGTACAGATTATCAATGACAAAGTCATTGAAATGGGAGAAATTAGGGCGGAGTGGAGCGAGTTCTGGCCAATCGTAGGTGACCCTTTCAGGTTGATATTCTTTAGCAAACTTCATGGGCAAAGAGAATGTGTCCAAAGGATCATCCATAGCCAGGAGTTGATACGCATCTGGGATCGGATTCCATTCCCATTCAGGACCCTCCTGAGGAATTCCATAGTTTTCGTCCTAGTTCTCAAACATCATGTACAAAGAGAGCCCATCAAGAGGCTCAGCCTGAATATTTTCCCAATCAACCACCCATTCGGGTTCAAATGGTGGATCGACTGCTCTTTGGAAGTTGGCAGTTTCAAATTCCTCCCAATCGGAGATCAAGTTTCCCCACGTATCCTCCCATTCTTGAAGAAAGCAAAGGGCGATTTCTTTGGGGGTGTCAACAATGGGCTTTAGTTCAGTATCAGGAATGATGAAAAGGGTAGGATCAAAGTCCTGAGGGGTTGAGTTATTTATAAGGGTGATTTGGTTAATGCGGAAGGTGTTGTTATGTGGGGGTAAAGGATTTGAGATGGTGTTTGGTTTATCTGGTGGAGGGGCCTTGATGACTTTGTTGTCAATGAGGTTCTGAATCTCATGACGGAGGTGGATGCAGTTATCTGTGGTATGGCTTTGCATTTGGTGATACTCACAATGGACATTGTGATTGAGGTTCGGTGGGAGAGTTTGTGGTGGTGGGAGCACTTTCAGAACCCCAAACTCGACGAGTTTCTTGAGTAGGGCAGATCTAGGGGTGCTGAATTGGGTGAAGGTTCGGTTTTGGGATTTTGGTTTTCAATGATTTGGTTTACTTCTGCCGGTTTAGCAAAAGATGTTCCGGCTTGCTAGGTGTTGGCATTTCCGAAAAGAACATTACTATTTCTAGAGTACACCCTTTTGGATTTTGAACCCGTTTCCTTCTTCTCTAAGGTTCCATCCCTCAGAGCTTCCTCCACAGCCAGTCCAGAGTCATAAAAGGACTCAAAGTTCAGAGATGCCTGAGAGAGGACCATGTATGGTGCAAAGGCACTTGAAAAGTTCTTCGTTATGATCCGGATTTGTTCCTTCAGATCTGGCTTATTCTGCATTTGAGCGGCTTTGGCTCTCCAACGCTTCACATAGTCAGCAAAGCTTTCTTTTACACCAATCTTGGTGCTCTCCAACTCCCTCGTAGTCATTTTTAGGTCCACATTGAAATCATATTGGGCAACGAAAGCTGTCCCGATATCCTCCCAGGTTCTTTTCTTAGATGGTTCGAGGGTAAGAAACCATTGCGGTGCAGGACCAGTTAGATACTCATGAAACAACTGTGCCATAGCCTCCTTCTCAATCCCTCGCATGGTGAGAGACCCAACATACCCCTGAAGGCGAGCCTTTGGGTCAGTGGTGCCATCAAATTTTGCAAAATCCATACCTTTAAACTTTTCGGGTAGCTTGGCATTTGGGAACAAGCACAACTTACTCATATCTATCTCACCCTTCCCAAGCTTTTCAGTTTTTTGAACAGACTCCTCAAGCTTGCTGATTTTGGCGATGAGGGCAGCCAAATTAGGATCTGTGACTGGCTTTCTCCTTGAGGGAGTTCAGACTGTGGAGGAGGCTTAGTTTGCAGTCGGTCACTAATTTCTTGCATGCTCTCCATCATCTTAAGCATGTCTTTTTGCATTGCGATAACAAAAGCCTTGAGAGCTGAGCATTGACTTTAGCAATGGACAGCTTGAGCTTGGTGTCCAAATTTGCCATGTTTTGCCTGATTTCCTCCATCCCATTTCCTTGGTCAGCCATTGGTAAAGGATCTTCGGTCGGTATTGCTGC
The DNA here is from genome assembly GCA_020567845.1 of Rhododendron henanense subsp. lingbaoense. Lineage (NCBI taxonomy): Eukaryota > Viridiplantae > Streptophyta > Magnoliopsida > Ericales > Ericaceae > Rhododendron > Rhododendron henanense. The sequence goes on from CM036315.1 coordinate 5,616,170, forward strand.
TAATGGCTCTTGCAATACTTCTACTGACAATTGTCCTTCCTGTAACACCTCAACCTCAAACCACTGGGTTTCTTCCACAATATCTGTGCGAACTTGTCTTCGAAGCGGATGAAACCAATTGGGTACAACCTCTTCTTGCAGTCAACCAATGTTTTAGAACTGGTAGCAAAGCAAAAAGGAGCGACTCATAAACTAATCATGGAAAATCGCCCTATCATTTTGTAGCAGGTCGAACATACGAGTTCGCAGTGGTGCGGACCGAACCCAGTCCGTACCGAACATGAATCTTGTGCATAGCCCCTGGCGCTATTCCTCGGGGCCATCTCGCTCGGCACAGACTCGGCAGAAGACGAGTCCGTTCTCGGTCTCTGCCCTCGGCAAGGTCCTTGACGACGTTACCTCCCCCATCGGCCGCATGGCCAGGTTCGGCATAATCTGTGTTCGGCCACTCGCAGAGCACAGCTGGCTGTCGACGACGGCTGGCTGTTGAGCCACGCGTCCTCCCACGTGCAGAGGCGGTTATAACAGAAGATGATCATGGGCGCACATGGGTGCGCCAACTCAGCCCTGAAAACGGTTACCAGATCTATTCCTTGATGTCACCATGACGTCACTTGGCTCGTGGAAGGCACGCGATCGTACTTGGAGAGCAAGCCAGGAGGCCCTATAAATATCCAGTGATGGTAACCCTAAAGAGGTACATGCTACTCCATACTCACACTGATACACACTCCAGTCTTCTGCTACCTCTCTCTGCACAATACTTATCCTCTCGCCGGAGGGCCTTGCCGGGACAACCCCCGGCCAGGTCTTAGCCGTGCGCTCCCTGTGCAGGCCAGGAGAAGAAGGCTCAACAACCATCGAACCACCAGCGGAGGAACGAGGATCAAGGATCACGGGCCACACAATTGGTGAACCCGACGTGAATCGCTTCTGATTCAAACGGCTCTCACATCCTCCAAACCCCCCCTCACTCCTCCGTAAAACAACTACCAAACCACTCACCATGGGCGGAGACCTGGCGGACGCATCCGTTTCGGGGGCCAAAGACGCCAGTGGAAACGTCATCTCCACAACACTCCCCGAAAGGCACATGTCCATCTCCCTCGCCCCTGGGTCCGGACTCTCACCAGTTTTGGACGACGTAACGACGGCCTACATCCGGCTACTGCAGCGTCGCGACGACGAACGCGACAACGAGCTGGCCGCGTTAAGGGCGGAGGTGGCCCAAATGAAGCAACGCATGCAGCAAGACGCTACCCCTGCCGCATCAAGATCTGGCGGAGGCGGGGGTAGAGGAAGGCAAACTCCACCTCCTCCACCAAGATGCGGGGGTAGAGGAAGGCAAACTCCATCTCCACCTCCTCCACCACCACCACCACAAGGGCGTCAGAACGAGGGAGGCCAACGCGGATCCGTGAAAGACCGCCTAGGTTTCACCTCGGCACCAGGCGACGCCAGAGAAATCATCCTCTACAAGCAACCCACCGCATCTGGAACTCACCGTTCCAGAAGCCATCACGAGCGAACCAAGACGCGGGATACTGAGTCATTTACAAGTACGTACTCGACTGGTCGCGCGGAGTTCTCTCGCACAACGGTCTTGCACCATAGCCGAGATTCCGCACGGACCAGACCCCACGTCTCTGAACGCCTAGGGAACATCCCGCTTGAAAATCTAGACGACGAGCACCATGCACGGCGCAACGGGAAGGGCGTACGCACCGAGGGTGTGAACGAAGACAACAAAACCCGTCGTAACAAGGACAAAACCATTGACGGCCCGCACCGAACAACGACGGACCTGCGAGACAAGCTTCGGCGCAGGGACGCCGAGAAGGCATCCGCAAAGGAGAACAAGGAAAGGGATTCCAAGAGATCAAAGACGGACGAGCACGGCAAACCGCCGCGCCCAGGGTTTGAAAGGCAACTGAAGGATCTCGGCGTCTCCCCCTTCACCTCCCACATCATCAACACGCCGCCGGAACCCACTTTTCATCTACCCAAATTCACGAAGTTCGACTCGGCGACCTGCGAGGCTTACACTCACCTAATCCACTTCCGGCAGACCATTGAGCTCTGCACACTAAAGGATGAAGTAAAATGTAAGGCGTTCCCGTCTAGCCTCGGCTCCCTAGGACTCCAGTGGTTCAACAAGTTGCCCGCTGGATCCATACGGAACCTGGCCGACCTTGAACGCGCCTTCAACACACGCTTCATCACGAGCAACAAAACGGCTAAAGAGCCTGAGTCCCTATCTCAGATGAGGAAACTCCCGTTCGAAACTCTCAGACAATATGCCGAGCGTTACTGGCAGCTATTCAACGAAATTCCAGGAATCGATGAATATTGGGCTGCGCGCACTTTCAAAAACGGTCTGGAAACTGGCAGCAAAATCTTAGACGAACTCGCCATCCGCCCACCACACGGCATGGGTGAACTGATGCGCGTCGTGGAAAGATTTTGTGCTCTCGAGGAATTCTATGCGGACAGGGCGGCCCAAGGAATCCCAAGCTCAACCAACCCATTCTCCTCGACCATACACCAGCTGCCGGCACAAGCGGTAACCCAACAATCGTAGCCCAAGAAGCAAGTGCACAACATCAAAGAAGGAAAGAAGCGTCAGCCGAAGGAACATGACTACGTGGCCGTGACCACACACTTCAAGGAACCAATTTGGTCTTTTTTGAAAGAAATCATGAGACAACCATGGTTCGAGTGGCCGACGGGCAAGCTTGGAACCGACACCGGCCAACTGGATCAAAATCCAAGGAAAAAATGCTCTTACCACAACGAGCTCGGCCACTACACGACCGCCTGCGCACCATACAAAGCCCTCCTCGAGAGGCTTGCAGCTCAAGGTCACCTTGATCAATACGTTGATCGATCAAAGACGCCCGCCCGGCAGACAAATCCCAACCCCAATGAACAACGCCCGCTGATCCATGTCATCCACGGTCTAGTAACGAAGGCATCCGAGACTGCCCTCAAAGCCGACATCGATCACGCCTCGACTTCCAAAGAGATACTCTCAGTCGGCTGTGGATCCAAGCATCAACGACCACAAGAAGTGCCCAAGTGGACGATAAGCTTCACCGAACGTGACCTTGAACATGTTCAAACTCCGCATTCGGACGCCCTCGTCGTCACCGTCCAAATCGGCGTTCACGACGTCAAGCGCGTCCTCATTGATCAAGGAAGTTCAGCCGAGGTTATGTACTACGACCTCTTCAAAAAGTTGGAACTACCAGAGTCGGCTCTACAACCAACCGAAGCACCCCTCATCGGCTTCAACGGAGCACCTGTCTGGCCGGTTGGCCGAATCTTCCTCCCGGTCGTCGTCGGCTCAAAAACCATGACTGTCGAATCATTGTCGTCAACGTGCCGAGCCCATACAATGCCATCCTTGGCCGAACTTGGCTCCACGGAATGCAAGCCATTGCTTCCACATACCACCAGGTCGTCCGCTTCATCGGCGCCACAGGAAGACATGAAGATTTGCGAGGTGACCAAATCACCTCCAAAAAATGCTACGTCTCCGCCGTACACAATTCTTCCAAAGGGAAACAAGTGCAATGGGTTGAAGTCCCAGACATGGCCGTAATCGAAGACGTCGGCCAAAAGGCCGAGGACAAAGCAGAGGAAGACCTGGTGAAAATGCCCATCAACGAGGACGGATCACGCTTTTTCTTACTCGGCTCTTCACTAACCGACGCCGAGCGAGAAGAGATGTTCCAGTTCCTTAAAGACAATCTGGAAGTCTTTGCTTGGACCCCAGAGGAGATGCCGAGGGTGGATCCCAACTTCATTTGCCACTCCCTCAACATAAAAAAAGACTCCAAATCGGTGGTACAAAGAGCTCGACGTTCGGCACCTGAGCACGCCGACACCGTCATCGAAGAGGTCAACCGACTACTCGACACCAACGCAATACAAGAAGTGCAGTACCCAACTTGGCTCTCAAACACTGTGGTTGTAAAGAAAAAAAATGGGAAATGGAGAGTTTGCGTCGACTACACCAACCTCAATGACGCCTGTCCAAAGGACTGGTTCCCACTGCCGAAGATTGACCAGCTAGTCGACGCAACAGCAGGCCATGCTCGATTGAGTTTCTTGGATGCCTACCGTGGCTATCACCAGATAGCCATGGACCCAGACGACATGGAGAAGACAGCCTTCATCACACCACATGGCATTTTTTGCTACAGAGTCATGCCATTCGGCCTCAAAAACTCAGGTGCTACCTTCAACAGAGCAATTTTCAAAATGCTCTATGCGCAGATCGGCCACATCATAGAAGCGTACATTGACGACCTTGTCGTCAAGAGTCAGAAGGAGCACAATCATCTCTCGAAACTAGCCGAAGTATTCGAGATCCTCAAACACCACAAACTCCGTCTGAATCCGGAGAAATGTGCGTTCGGCGTCAGTGCGGGAAAATTCCTCGGCCACTTGGTCACAAGACGCGGCATCGAGGCCGACCCTACTCAAATCAAGGCGGTGGCAGACCTACGGCCACCACGAACAATCAGAGAAGTGCAAAAACTCACAAGGATGGCGGCAGCCCTCAACCGCTTCATCAGCAAGTCATCTGACAAATGCCACACCTTTTTTCACGCCCTTAAAGGAAAAAGCCAGCGAAGCTTCGAATGGACGCCAGACTGCGACAAAGCATTGGCCGAGCTCAAAGACTATCTCAGCTCGGCACCCCTAATGGTAAAGCCTAAGGAATTCAAAACCCTTTACGTTTACCTAGCGGTCTCAACCCACGCCATCAGCTCTGCTCTTGTTCGGCGAGAGGGAGCCGACGACATGCCTGTCTATTTCACAAGCAAGACGCTCCTACCCGCCCAAACTCGATACCTTCCGCTGGAGAAGTTGGCACTTGCCCTCGTATCTGCGGCGAGAAAACTTCTGTCGTACCTTCAGGCACATACAATCACGGTCTTAATCGAGTACCCTCTCAAAGCTCTTTTTCGGAAAGCCGACCTCTCAAATAGAGTATCCAAATGGGCGGTCGAGTTGGCAAATTTTGACATCCACTTCGAACCAAGGACGGCAATCAAGGGGCAGGTCCTCGCCGACTTCATTGCCGAACTTACTCCAGAAGACTCCGAATCTCTAAACAATCCTCCACCCACTCAACCCGCAGCCGTACGTGAGGCACAAGAGAAACCTTGGCTCCTCTTTCAAGGTGAAACTTGGCGGCTTCAAGTAGATGGAGCATCTAACAGCAACGGAGCCGGAGCAGGAGTTGTTTTGGTCTCCCCTTGTGGGACTTTACACGAAAGTGCCGTCAGCATTGACTTCCCCGCAACAAACAATGAAGCCGAATACGAAGCCCTCATTGCTGGCTTACGTTCGGCAATAGCAATGCAAGTCGACGACTTGGCTATTTTCTGGGATTCTCAACTCATCGTCAACCAAGTATTAGGGGACTACGAAGCTCGGGACAACAGAATGATGAAGTATCAAGCTACCACGACCGAACTCATCAAGCACTTCAAGCATTTCAAGATTGAACAGATAAACCGAGAACACAACGCGCATGCAGACGCACTCGCTGGCCTGGCCGCAGCCTCCAAAGCGACCGAGTTCAGGACCATCAACTTCGGCAGCATTGACCGCCCAAGTTACGACACCATCCCAGAGGTGCTGAATGTCGAGCTCGGACCAAGCTGGATGGACGAGATTGTCGCCTTTCTCAGAAACGACACCCTTCCTGAGGACAAGAAAGAGGCTTTTCGCATTAGGAACAAGGCTGCCTACTACTGGCTTTCTGAAAGCGGCCAACTATACAGAAAATCCATCTCCAGACCTTATCTACTCGTCGTCCATCCAACCCAGGTTCCCGTGATTCTCAACGAACTGCACTCCGGAAGCTGCGGCTGCCACTTTGGCGGTCGCTCATTATGCCAACGTGCCATGAGTCAAGGATACTTCTGGAAGAACATGAAGAAAGACTGCGAAGAAGTCGTCCGGAAATGCCGACCATGCCAACTGTTTTCCCCAATTCCCAAGCAGCCGGCTCAGAATCTCTCCCCCATCACAAGTCCATGGCCATTCGCACAATGGGGGCTTGATATCGTCGGGAAACTTCCAACAGCACCTGGAGGCTTCAAGTTCCTAATCAGTGCAACAGACTATTTCTCAAAGTGGGTGGAAGCCGAAGCACTCGTCACCATCACAGAGGCAGACGTGCGACGCTTTGCCTGGAGGAATATTGTAACCAGGTTCGGCGTCCCATATGCCATCGTTTCCGACAACGACACCCAGTTTGTTGGAGACGGCCTTACAAGCCTCTGCGAGGAGTTTGGCATACACTTTTTCAACTCGACCCCAGCTTACCCTCAAGGTAATGGCCAAGCCGAGGCCTCAAACAAGACAGTTTGCGCTGGAATAAAATGCCGACTGAACTCAAAAAGAGGCAAATGGGCAGAAGAACTACCAAGAGTCTTATGGGCTTACCGATCCACACCTCGTCGCTCTACCGGCCAAACTCCCTTCTCAATGGCATTTGGTATGGAGGCCGTCATCCCACTGGAATCCAAGTTCCCTACCCTCCGAACAGAAACCTTCGACCCACAGACAAATGATGAAGCCGTGGAGCAAGAGTTAATTCTAGCCAAAGAGAAACGTGACGATGCTTGGTTGAAGCTCGCAGAATATCAACAACAGGTTGCCAAAGGATACAACAGGAGTGTCCGAATCAAGAAATTCAAGCCTAATGACTTGGTTTGGCACAAAGTGGTACAAGCAAGTAAGAAGAAAAAATTCATGCCTAACTGGGAAGGGCCTTTTCGCATTGTCAAGGTTGCTGGAGAAGGAGCTTACGTCCTTGAGGACATGAACGGGAAAGTACTCACCAACCCATGGAATGCACAGAATCTGAAGAGAGCATACATGTGAAACGCCCTTTACAACATGATTGGCTGATCACCATCCTCGGCCAACCTTCTTGCCGCCTAAAATTTTTCTTGGTTCTGTTTGGCTTCGGCCTATTTATCTATGTCCTTTTTACTTCAAAGAAAGGCTTCGACCTACTGTTTTTATCTTTTACTTTCCCTGTACTTCATGGATTATCAATAGAAGAGACAAGCTTTTCAGTTAATCGAATCTTCAAAATATTTCAAAGAATCACTCTACTCTCGGCTCCAACGCCGAACACAAACGTTGACTTCAATCACAACCACAAACAGCTCATTAAAAAGCCTTTTGCTTCGGCCACTATCATCGCCCAAAGAAGCAATCAATGGACGTACGGTCCACCGAGCCTAAAATACACATATCTAATGGAACTTAGGCTTCGGCTCGGATTGGCAAGACATTATGGTCGGCCACCGAACGGTTACACTCGCACTTTGGCGAGCAAACCACCCATAATCAATCAGCTAATCTCAACGTTCCTCTACCAAGGCCAGGGGCTGACACTTTAGCCGAGCCCCAGCCACTGGCAAGGGGGCACTTTACACTCATAAAATCGACAAAGGCTGAATCATGCCAGATTACAACATATCCATGTTCAGGCGACCTGTTGGAAAGGCAATACTACTTTGGTCAAGGCTCGGCTGAAACACCTATACTTAACCATTCATCATGCAAGGTTCTTAAATATTCTGCCGAACCCAGACCAAAGCGAGGGCTACGGACAACTACACATTCAAAACAAGCAAGACCTTCAAATTTGGTGAAGGAATGAAAGCAATCAGTCAAAGTTTGGCATTAACAAAGACGTTGCAAAAGAAGCCGTGCATGCATTCAAACTTCAAAAATAAAGACAAGAGTTATCAAAAGTCCTAAGCTGGGAAGTACGGCGTAGTAAACCATTCGGTGCCGAACCCAAATTAACTATTACATCTGGCACGACAAACTCCCAAGTTCGGAGCCGTCCAGTCCAACAAAAATTTCAAGAAGTTCAAAGACAAAACTCTAAAAAAGTAGGACTCTAAAGTTGGGGAGGATCACCCTCTGCAGCGACTTCAGCAGCACGAGCAGCTTCATTTTCGGCATCAACAGCCACCTCATCATTTTTCTCAGCCTGCTCAATATCTTGCTCGGCGTTCTCAGTATTGCCAGACTTCTTCCCTCCCAAGCCTTCCCCACCTCCATCGGCATCGGTAAGATCGTCAACGTCATCTTCACTCTCGGGATATTCCTCCGGAGGAAGCGAGGCACACTCCTCATTAGTATATGGCAACACGAGCTCGGGCACTTCGGCTATAGGGATTGACTTAATCAGATTCATGTCGGGCTCCATCTGCATAACCCCACATGCAGCTTTCACCCCAGCCTTGTACCCAGTTCGGTACGAGATCGGCAGCTTCTTCAAGAGCTCCTCGTTAACCATCGACCGAGCCTCCCGGATATACTCGGCACCAGCTCTATCATACCCAGCTTGGAAAGCCTTCTCGTCAACCTCCTTCATCTTCCTCTTCTCCCTCCTCACAACCTGGCCGAGCTCGCGCTCGGACTTCTTTGCCTTCTCCAATGCATCATCTCTCTCCTTCTCGAGCTTGGCTACCCTGGCTTTGGCCAGCTTCAGGGCAGTCTTCGCAGCCTTCATTTTTTCACGCTCAGCCTTAGCGTCATCGCGGTAACGTGTTCTCTCAGTCGCCAACAGATCGGCCTGGCTGGACACTCGCAGCGCAGCTTGTCCGGCCTATAGAAGATGAACCTATCAGGCTTGGCGAACAGAGGAAGGAAAATAACTTCAACTAAAATAGGAAAAGTACAAAATAGGCCAATTACCTGAACAAGATAGGCGCTCAAGTGCGCAATGCTTGGCTGGAGCTCCCCAGGAACTCTGTCCATGTCCCTCGGCAGAGCAAGGCCGTGAAGCATGGTGACGGCCAACCCAGGCTCGACCTTCATGCTGTCCTCAACAGTGACGATCCTGCCGTCGGCCATTGCGAAGGACGGCGCGAACTCTTGCACAATTGATCGGCCACCCGAGCCTGCTACCGTCTCCATAGCCTTCGAGCCACCCGCAGCCGATGACTCAGTTTGCTCCTTTTCCTTTGGGAGCGGCGTCGGCGGCCTCGTGGGGAAGAAGTCATGGGTGACCTTTTGCTTCTTTGCAGCATGTTTGGCAAGTTCAGTTTCCTTCTGGCGAGCTGCGGCACCATCTCTGAGGTTTAGCTTCACAACGTTCCTTCTGCCCATATCGTCGGCGAACTCGGGGATAAGGGTTCGGAGGGGAGGAATATTGATACCTTGTAAATCGGCGGGTTGGCTATTTTAATTTGGAACCAGAAGTCGGCTGACTTCTTGAAAGTGGGAAACTTCAGCCTTGGTTCCTCACCTTCTTGCTCGGCTTTGGAATATTGTCACCAACCCCTTGCTCCTTAGCAGCTGCCTTCTTGCCCTTAGCCTTCGTGCTCGGCCATGCCCCCTTTTCCTTCTTCTTCTTCTTCAACTTCCCTTTGTATGAAGGTTCGTAACCTAGCAGCGTCGGTGCGTCGCGGCAGATGTAGGCCTTCAACGTCTCCAAGTGACCATCGACGGCCAAAGAATTTTGGGTCTTGGTTATTGCTCGGTGATCTACAAAAGGAGAAAGTGTTGGCAAAATATCGGGAATACAATGGAGGAATAAATCGTGTTCGGCAGATTAAAGAAACAAAAGGAAACCTCGGAAGTCCGTTATCTTCGGCACAGAATGCAGCCGCATTGACTGGTCGCCGAACTCGTAATTTCCACTAACTTCGACATAAAAGTTAGCCCACTTGTCGGTATCAGGAAGACCATCTATCAAAGGCTCCTTACCACCACGCGTTGACAGATACCTACGGCCAGTCTTCCCGTGCCTAGACATAATGTATGTATGAAAGAGGTCGGCGACGGTGAATTCGAGGTCGTGCAGTTCCTTTAACTTAATTACGGACATTACTATCCTGTAACTGTTGACCGCGAAGGAATGTGGCACTATGCCGAACCTAGCCAGCAGTTCCCTCAGAAACGGGTGAAGAGGGAAGCGAAGCCCGGCCTCACATATGGCCATCAGGGGGACTGTTATGTGTTCGGGATGATCTCCCCTCTTATCCTTGATCCTATTACTAGCCACCTGGTGGACGACGACATCATCTGGGATGTGGTACGTTCGGCAGAAGTCTGCATACTCATTGGGGCGCCCGCTGAAGTAATGGGCGTGGGGACAAACCTGCCCTCGCTCAAAGAGGTCGGTGAATTCCCTATTCTCAGAAGAAGTCTCGGCGGGAGCAGAGCGGGAAGAGGTCGTGGCTCCGGCCTGGGAACGAAGCCTAGACTCGGCCTCAGGCCCAAGTTCATGCTCGGCTTCGGATTTTGTGCTAATGGTAAAGGATATCTCTGGCTCGGTATTGAACCCGCCGTCGTATTCGTGGTCACGCTCGGCGTTGGAGTCACTAGAACCTGACATGTTCGAGTCAATGGAAGAAGCTTGACGTCGGCTTCTGTGTATCTCCACGTATTCTCGGATCACAAGAGCTGCATAATCGTCCCCTGAACTTTCAGAGTCGGATGAGATGACGATGATTGGGTGAGCCAGACCTAACAAAGGCAAAAAATACGAACATGAGACCTCGTCGTTGGCTAGAAAGCAGGGATCTCACTACGCTCGGCATCCTAATTGGCCCACCCCATCATCTTCTTCAAGGCTCGGCCAAATCCGTGTTCGGCCTAAGCCTACGAAACGTCAGAAATTGGGGCTCGGCCAACTCCATCGACGGCCAAGCCCTGACACCATGAAGGATCTACGCTCAGAAGAACAGGTTGAAGAAGGAGATGAACAGTTCGTTCATCTCCAGGGCGCACTGTTCACTCAGAACAAAAAATGCCCCAAAACCCAGAAAACTAAACGGAAAATGCAGAAAACTTGCATAAACAACGAGAGTAATGAAAAACGAACTCGTACCTGTGATTTTTGGCAAGACCTGGTGATGAAATCCCTGGGAATCAAGATCAGAAGACGAACCGTTGCCCTTCGAAGCTCTGGCAATGGAGTTATAGAGAGAGAAAGGGTCTGTGACCTTCTCTCTCCTCGCCTCGCCCCTTTTATAGGGCTAGGGTTTTGCTTTTTGAGTTTCCCGCCCATCATTACACCGCCGAACCACTGGCCACTCAACACATGACACGTGTCATAGAAAGGACGACCTGTAGGGGATTGCCAGCTGTCCTCTCACCAGCCGTACCCAGCCATGGAGAGACATCTGGCACTCCTCCACTAAGGCTCTCCATTAATGGCTGATGCTGCTCCTAAAGAAAAGAATGGATTAGGCTCGGCTGAAAGTTCACCCTTGACAAACAAATACCGCGCTCGGCGTTCGACAGGTTCGTCCAATGCTTGACTTCAATCCCTACCACGCATTTGGCGTCGGCAGAGATTGAGGGGCTATTGTAGCAGGCCGAACATACGAGTTCGCAGTGGTGCGGACCGAACCCAGTCCGTACCGAACATGAATCTTGTGCATAGCCCCTGGCGCTATTCCTTGGGGCCATCTCGCTCGGCACAGACTCGGCAGAAGACGAGTCCGTGCTCGGTCTCTGCCCTCGGCAAGGTCCTTGACGATGTTACCTCCCCCATCGGCCGCATGGCTAGGTTCGGCATAATCCGTGTTCGGCCACCCGCGGAGCACAGCTGGCTGTCGACGACGGCTGGCTGTTGAGCCACGCGTCCTCCCACGTGCAGAGGCGGTTATAACAGAAGATGATCATGGGCGCACATGGGTGCGCCAGCTCAGCCCTGAAAACGGTTACCAGATCTATTCCTTGATGTCACCATGACGTCACTTGGCTCGTGGAAGGCACGCAGTCGTACTTGGAGAGCAAGCCAGGAGGCCCTATAAATATCCAGTGATGGTAACCCTAAAGAGGTACATGCTACTCCATACTCACACTGATACACACTCCAGTCTTCTGCTACCTCTCTCTGCACAATACTTATCCTCTCGCCGGAGGGCCTTGCCGGGACAACCCCTGGCCAGGTCTTAGCCGTGCGCTCCCTGTGCAAGCCAGGAGAAGAAGGCTCAACAACCATCGAACCACCAGCGGAGGAACGAGGATCAAGGATTACGGGCCACACACGTTTACATGCCTCCTAGAAACTAACCCTAGGACATACCGTGAACCAGATCTCACTTAAGGCGTTTGTACAGAAGATTTCCGATAATCCCGGTAGGTACTGTCAGGCAGGTTAAATTCCATCGATTAGGGGAACCAGAGCCAATCTCCTTACCTTGACCATCCGAGACAAAGCAATATGATTACTGAAATCCGAATACGCACGCGCTTAAGGTTAGTTTTGGACCAAGGAAGCCGTTCGGGCACGACAAACACCGGAGGTATCCCAAATTCCATGGATTTACAGTCTCCTAGACCGACCGAAAAAAAAGGTTTTTATGTTTTTAGGTTGCAACAATCCTCAGAGCTCTTTTTATTGAGATATTCCTTGCTTTATTGAGGTTTCAGGGAATACCAAATTGAACCGCATTTTTTATTTCATTGTCCTTGGAAATCATAAAGACGTGGTATTTCAATTAGAATGGCAAGAGCAACACGTCGCTTTCAAGCCAAAATGAAATTATCCATCAAATACCGTGCTTTTGTTTATTTTGATCATCTTTTTTTTTTAACTTGAGCACAATGAATCACAAGTTTGGTAAATTCGATTTTCCTTGATTGTCAACTTTTCAAAGGATCAAGTGATTTAAAGAACGTGCATCGTCAGGGGGGCACAACTTTTCATCTGGTGTTAGCAACCTTTCGAAAACGGCGGGAACAAAGCGTCCTAGTAGAGTTCTACCCTTTAGACTGCATGAATGTGGTGATGAATGGATGATATGTATGTACAGAGGAAATATGCACGTAAATAGGGTATATCACATAAGCCCTAACCATAGGCTCCTGTCCTAGTTTGAATGGTTCTACGGTTATCTACAAGTGCAGAAGGCCGGTTTTGGTTTAGCGGGGTTCCCTGGACTAGAGCCAAGATGTAACTTCCATTGTTAAGTGTATTGTGAGACAACGGTCAAATGGTACAATGGCTCATCATGGTTGAGGGATGCTAAGTATCCTGGGAGAGCTTGTCATCGGCAAACCGGGCAAGATTGCCAGAACACACTAGTGAGGCTGTGCGGTGCAAAGTTTACAGAATGATAGAGTTTAATTTTCCAAAAAATATATTGAAAATGCCTTTGAAGCTTGGCACTCTTAATTATTCATTTCTTTGAAAAATAGAAGTAAATTCCAAAGTTTTGAATAACCGTCGTCCCCAGCGGAGTCGCCACTGTGGGCTCCCCGACCGGCGCGCCCGAGAGTCGCCACCCGGATTTTTGAGATGGATGATTCGAGAAACTGAGGGTTTGATTTGAAAAAGAAGGCCTTTGGCCTTGCAAAACGTTGAGACTTTGGGTTCGGGGGCCACGTTACAAATGGAGAAGGTTTTGTTGAAAAAGCACCCCGTTCGCCCGGTAAGAACCGGTCTTTACTTAACATTTTCAAAGGGGGAAAACTTTAAATATCATTTGGAAGATTAAGCTCTTAAATAACAAATAAGGGAAAGGGACAGGGGACCGAATATATCACATTGGCGTGCTTGTGGTGCTTACTGTACAGTAGATAATCAAATGGATAATGTGCAGAAATAAGATGACAGTTTAACAACAGACTACCTTGGTCACAAACAACACTGTATGATGTACCAAGATACCTCGCACGGTACTATGGTACACCGCACGGTATACCTTCCCGCTGATAGCCCACCATCACTTAGAGCCTTGCATGGTATACTAGCTACATCGTACGATGTTATTCGAAACATCGTACAATATAGATCCTGGCTTATTTCAGAATGACTTCATATTCTCAAGATAGAACATGCCCTTGATCCAAACAGATGGTACACCGCACGGTATACCTTACCGCTGATAGCCCACCATCACTCAGAGCCTCGCATGGTATACTAGCTACATCGTACGATGTTATTCGAAACATCGTACGGTATAGCTCTTGGCTTATTTCAGAATGACTTCATATTCTCAAGATAGAACATGCCCTTGATCCAAACAGCTTTCTTATTGTTTTTGTTGTTTCTGCTTTTCATAAAACAGTTAGTAAACCCTTTTTGATGCACTTGATCATTGACAATGATCCTGAAAGCCTCTTTTGGAGAGTAAAAACATAGTTTTTAGATGAAGCCTCATTCTAAAATACACATGTAACGATCTCTAAATAACGTTAGTGTAACCAATAGTGGATTGGTGTGATCAAGACAAATAGAGCAACTAGATGATGAGTATAATAACACCGTACGGTGGACCTCACTACATCGTGCGGTGTATCATAACACCGCACGGTGTAGTGCTTCCAGTATAGTCACCAGTTTTTGTTTTGTTTCTGAAAATGGTTTTTAAGTTGACACCTAACAGAAACAAGTTAAGTGTGACTTCAGAAAGCTCCCCTCAGGGCTAAGACTGAGCTTAGCCCAAGGAAACTCACTTTTATACCTTCGGATTTGAGCTTGGATGAGGATGGATGAGTATGGGGTTTAGAACTTTTAGGTGGTGGAGTTTCAAAGCTAGTAGTGTACTAAGCTTTGGAATAGAAGAAGAGTATAAATTTTGGTAGAGAGAGAATGTCAGAGTAACTTTCTCAAGACTTGGAGAGGGTCCTTTTCATCTAAGATGAGGGCTGTATTTATAGGCAAAAGCCAAGGAATATCAATGCAAATGGGGGGAGGTGGATTCTAGGCTGGCTAGAAGTTTATTCCCTGCCAAGCCGTTTTTCAGTTGTGGCTCCAATAAGCGTGGCCAACAACTTTCTGAGCCAGTCAGAACTTTTCCAAAAAAATCGTATGGTTTAGTAGTACCCCGTGCAGTATTCCAGGTCCAATTCTGGGCTTTTGGGCTTTTCTGGGCTTTTTTGGACTTTCTGGGCTTTTTGGGTTATGGGGGTCCACATTCAAGCTCTTGAAGGCATCGTTTCCTTTGTTTCATCATCGGGGAATTTAAAGAACCTTCGAGGTCCAGATTGGGGTGTCTACAGGTTGGTAACAGTGCAACGCAAGATGAAATATGCCGAGGTTGTTGAGTTTGCAAGGAGTATTGATATACCGAAGGATGCTCAGAGTAATAGGGGAGTTTGGGAACCGAGGTAACTGGCCATTATCGCTAGTTCTTCGGGGACTTTTGGGAGCCAAGGGAGGAAAAGGCCAAGAGAATCATCTCTGGCAACTCAAAGCCAACCGAGTGTTAGGGCATTGATCGATTCTTCCGGGGTGCGAGGAGCTCTTTCTAGGCCATTGGTTACATGTCACCATTGTGGTCAGCCGGGCCATTTCCGTGCAGATTGCCAGACGAAAGCGTGTTTTGTATGTGGCGAGTTTACCCATCTTGCTAGGGTTTGTCCTTGGAGAGGAAGAGGCGCTCGTAGTGAGTCGGGTTCCATGCAGCAGCCGGGGTCAGGGCATGGGTATGGCCAACAATCGTTTAGGGGTACGCAGAGGCAGCAACAACCACATTTTCGTCAGACCACTACCATGCAGGGCTCTTAGGGCAAGTTTACCAGCTTGTTTAAAATAGCTTTATAGCTATTTTAGCTCACAAAAAAGAGAAAAGTACCCATACAACAGTGAAGGTAAACAGAGAGCTAATCTAGCTCCATCTATAGTTGTAAGCTAAAAATAGCTTACAACTATTCATAAGCAATCCATTTTATTATTGTTTCCTCTCTCTCCCCCCTTCTCTCTCTCTCTCTCATATTATAATAATAGGATAAAGGAAAAGGTTGAAAAAATGTGTATTTTAATAGAGAGTAGGTTAAATAGATAGTGTTGGTGTAGTGTTGAAAGAAATATGAGTAGGTAAAATGAAAAATGTACACTGTTCACAAGTTTTTTTAAACTAAATATTGATAAACTTGCTCTTAGAATGAAAGGGGTGCGAGTTCTTCTTCTCCTACTCAGGCTACGGGGCAGAGAGGAGGATTTGTTCAGAATCAGACTACTCAAGGGAGGGCTTTTGCCATCACTTCTGCTATTCCACCACCTCCTGTCACTTCTCAGGCTCTAGAGGCTTCAGTTTTGAGGTCAGTGTACATTTCTTTTATTCAATTCCTTTGTGAAAGTACTCTTTGATTCTAGAGCATCTCATTCTTTATTGTTGCATCATTAGTATGTGCTTTGGAGTTGGAAATTGAAAGTCTGAGTCCACCGTTGTTTGTTGAGACACCCTTAGGGGGTAGGACGCCTTTGGATCGTATTTGTCGAGACTGTGAACTTCTTATCCATGATCGTCGCTTCACTTTTGATTTCATCGTGTTGGGTATGTCGGGCTTTGATCTTATCTTAGGAATGGATTGGTTATATACGTTTCACGCCCCTATCGATTGTTTCAAACGCCAAGTTCGTATATGTCCACCTGAGGGTGCTTGCTTTGAGTTCTTCACGGAAAGTCGGGAACCGTTAGAACTGTATCTGTGTGGGTCTTGTGAGCAGGAGTCCATTTATTCTTTGTTGGCGAGCTTGACTTTAGATGAGGATGTGTCCGCTATTCTTTGTTGGCGAGCTTGACTTTAGATGAGGATGTGTCCACGCATGGGGAGTTACCCCTTATAGTTCGCGATTTCCCAGATGTGTTTCCGGAGGAGTTACCCGGTTTACCTCCCGAGAGAGAAGTCGAGTTTACTATCGAGTTACTTCCTGGTACCGCACCAATCTTCGTACCTTCTTATCGTTTCGCTCCTGTTGAACTTAGGTGTGAGCACAGCCGCCCGGCGATCGCGTGACTGAGCACGGGTGGGTGGACTTTATTGAAAACACGATGACCGGCACAACACTGTTAAATACTTGCACTTAAACAAGTATTCGACAAAACTTAGAGTCGTCACTTGGTTTAGGTCCAAGAACCATGAATGACTCTTATGGAAAGGCTTGATCCTTGCATCACAACAGATAGGTCCGGGGGCTAAGGTATCGAGTGGGAAGGTGTTAGGCACCCACTCCGCCCAATCTGACGATTGGCCTCTACTCATCACCATTGGTTCAAATCATCTCTATCCTAAATGCATGAGACTCGAGCAAACGGACAGGTAGATTTTAGTAAACACGTTTTTGAAAAAGGTGTCTTTTGCAAGAGGGAAAAATCATTTACAAAGACTACCTCCGTCGAATGCAACATGCAGAAAAGAAAACAAAAGCATGCAACTTATGGATGAGAGCCTAGAGATGAATAGTCCATTATCATCCTCTATCCATAGGTGATGATCAACAGCCATCCATAGGTCCTCACACAGTCCCTAGATCTAAACTAGCACACAAAGAAGATTAATCCGCCGTTGCGAATGTCGGAAGGGTCCTTACTTCTAAGGGAAGTTACCATATAGCTAACGAGCATTGCAAAGGCCTGAATTAAATAGGTGCGTATGACATGCGATATTAAACTAGACATGCAACTAAACAGAAGTAGGAAACATGCATGATATGATTGAACTGAATTGAACTAACATGCAACATGAACGAATTAGGAAACTAACTAAATTGGAAACCTAATCGGATTAGGAAACTTTCCAAATTAGGAAACCCAACCAAGTTAGGAAAGCAACCTGATTAGGAAATCTAACCGGATTAGGAAACTTTCCAAATTAGGAAATTGGGTTAAATTAGGAAAGTAACTCGATTAGGAAACCATGTGCAACGACAGGCTACTCATGGATGGACCATTAGGGTAGAACAACTAATTAAACGAAGATCACGCTAATATGCGACATGTAGGGGTAAAATAGTAATTTGACATGCTGGGACAAAACTGGCAGCATAACGGCTGTAAACAGATGATATGCACGGGAGTATGTGGATATCATAAAGGTATGGACTCAATGACTAGTATGCATGCGGATAGCATAACAGTAGGGGCAAAATAGTAAATATGCATATGGACGACATAACAACTAGGTATTGATGCATGTGCAAGTGGTCATACGGATAGAGTAACAACAAGATAATCTATTCAAAGAACTAAATGTAGCACTACGACTAAGCATGCATTAAGGGCAAAATAGTCATTATACATGAACTATCTAAACCCTAGATTATTATGCATGAATGAAAACTAAGTTAGCATGCAATATTAAAACGAATTAGAAAGCCTAAACTTGCATGAACTAAGTAAGAACATTAAACCCTAAGTATGCGACTAACTAATTGAACTAAGCAATAATTAAATAGTAGCTAAACTAAACTAAACTAAACAATAAAGAAAATAAAGACGAACGACATACCTTGACTCCACGAGACCAAGCAGACTGCCCTCAGGAACTGAGCGGAAATGTGAACTAGATTGCCCATAGGTGAGCAACCTTGACGCAAGATGCCTTCGGCTGCCTAACGGCGTGGGAAAGACTTTACTATGCCTGAATACTAGCTAAGAAGCCTTAGCCTGCTCTCAAGCACTATATGAATCGAATGATTCTGAACTTTCTGAATGAATGCTCTAAGCCACAATGATTCTAAACGATTTGAAACCTATGGAGGTAAGGGGTTTATATAGGGTGAATTCACAAAAGAAAAACACTGAGTTTTCGATGTGGGACTGCGGAAAAATACGGAAAACACAGAACCTGAGGCGACAGAACACAAAACGACGCCGTTGCATCACATGATGGTCGGCCCGGCTTCAGCCCATGTTTATGGGCTCCGAGTAGGCCCCCCTTGGTCCAGGGTTGGTTTGGGTCCGTTCCGATGCGTTCCGGGCTGATTTTTGGGCCAAAATCAGCGACCATTTGGGCTAAAAGCAAGACTGTTGTGGGCTAAAAACGAAATGTTTCATGGATTAAAAAGACTCAACATTTTTAAAAGAACATTTTAAAATGGAACGCAACATAATTTATAAGAAAGTTTGCCATTTTGGTAAAAGTATTTTGAAAGAAACGACGGAAGACTATCTTTGAACATCAATGCATCAAGATCACTCCTTTAGAATAACCGTAGTCGAAAGCAACATTCTCATCATTGGGCAGCCGCTTGGCGGGAGGCCTAAGCGTTATGGACTACCAAGATGGGGTGTCTACAGATGCCCTCTTTGGCAGAACCCATGGAACATCATGTGAATAGGAGTGAATGTCAAATCCCTAGACAACTGTAGACACCTCCCAAACGGGGCATCGCCATACAGGTTGATCGTGGATTGCTCGATTGGTTGCTTGCTTCATAAACCAAGATCGTGGACATTCCCATGGCTAGGAACATCGCCACACGATAGCGGTTATCATCAAAACAGAGTCGCCACCTAGTTTATTAAAACTAGGAAAAACAGATAGAGATTCTGGGTACGGGAGCCAAGAGTACAGTAAGGAGAAGGTGTTAGGCACCCCTCTCTGCCCAGCTGTGAGACTGGCCCATAGTTATTCAATATAAGACGTATAGATGCTTTGTTTAATTCTAGCACATAGTCTGTTTAATTAAGCCTTTAAACAGTAAGTAAAGTGAGCCAGTGCGATAATTGAAGCATGCATCAGAAAGCAGAACAAAACAATCTGTCCCAGGGAGATGGATCCCACGGCCGGTGAATGGATGTCACGGCTGAGGGATCCTCCTGGTTTGATATATCGGCCAAGGGATCGAAGCCCCGGTCGATGTTCTTCCTCACACCAGACAAAAACGTTAGCAGATTATAAGAACGCTATGATTAGGTATAAAAACGATAAATAAAACAAACCAGAGGCCGTTGGGCCTCACCACCTTGATCCCTCAGTTGCTTGATTGCTTCGGATTGGGTGTGATTGACTGATTTACTTCTCGAAAACCCTAGGGTTAGGGTTTGTACTTCGGGGTTTGATCGTTCGGGATGCGGCTGCCTTCGGAAGGTTAGGGCTTCTATAGAGGGAGTATGTGAGATGATTTCTGCAGAGCTTGGAGGTATGAGATGGAGGAATTGAATGTTAATTTCGGAACCCTAAGGCCTCTTTATATAGGCAATTGATGACTCACTCCGGCCAATCAAATGGCATGAATCAAAAAGGAATTATAGGGTTCAAAGATCTCTAGACGCGATCTACTTCGTAGCCCGAACGCATCGGAAAAAGGCTGCTAGGGTTTTGGTGCGTCGATCAAACGACTGACAGAACATTCCAGAATTCTGGAAAAAGACGATCTGGCGGCCGAGGAATTGATTTGGCGGCCGAGGAATGGATCTGGCGGCCGAGGAATCGATCTTACGGCTGAGGAATGGATTTGACGATCTGGCGGCCGAGGAAACGATGTTGAGGCCGAAGGATAGATCTTGCGGCCGAGGGATTGATCTCTCAGGGAGATTTTCTAGCAACAGGTTGCTCGGGTGAGGAAATGATGTTAAGGCCATGAGATCGATGTTACGGCCGAAAGATGGATTCTCCTAGGCTTCTGTATTTTCTGTCTGAAAGGCTGTATGGCTCTGATTGGGTCCTCTAAGTGGCTCAAAGTTCTTACCGAAAGTCCTAAGGTTCTCAAGAAGGCAATCAGCAATCACTGTATCCATTTCATCATCGGGATGGTCCCCAAGGTGGGACTTGAAATAATCATTAGGCCAAATTGGGGTGTCTACAACAACACATTCTAGGTAGGCCGTAATGCTTAGGCCGACTCTTACGCAGAACAAAACAGTAAATCAAGCATGCAAGCGGTCGGGCTCCAAAGAGCTGCCTACGTATCTCTTTGAGAGAATCAAACCAGTGTAGTTCGATTGGGGCAATTTTGAAAACCTTAAACACATACCTGAGCAAGGAACATTCCTTGAAAATACCTGACTACTGGGGAAAATGAACTACCGATCTCTGCTGGGAAAGGGTAGCTATTACTGAGAGGATGAACTCTGTTGGGGAGATGAACTACCAAACTTGGAGTGGATGGATCCCTTCGACAGAAAAAGAATTCTTTGGGGGAATAGATTTCTTTGGTAGGGGGTGGATGCCTCGACAGTTTTGGGTAGGTCACTACGCCAATCACTTTCCATGACCATCCTTACTAGGACCGAGGTTGTTTCTTATGCTAATAATTCTTTTGAGGGAATGAATCCCTATGGAAGGGGGTAGATCCCTTTTGCAAATAATCCTTCGGAGTGGACAGATTTCTTAGGTAGGAGGTGAATCCCTTTGGCAAATAATACTTTGGAGGAAATAAATTCCTTTGGTAGGGGGGTGGATCCCTTTGGTGAGGAAATAAAATTCCTTTGGCAATGAAGAGGGGGGTGAATCCCTTTGGTGAGGAAATAAATTCCTTTGGCAATGGCGAGGGGGTAGATCCATTTGGTGAGGAAATAAAATTTCCTTTGGCAATGGCGAGGGGGTGAATCCTTTTGGTGAGGAAATGAAATTCCTTTGGCAATGGCGAGGGGGTGAATCCCTTTGGTGAGGAAATAAATTCCTTTTGCAATGGTGAGGGGATAGATCCCTTTGGTGAGGAAATAAAATTCCTTTGGCAATGGCAAGGGGGGTGAATCCCTTTGGTGAGGAAATAAAATTCCGTTGGCAATGACGAGGGGGTAAATCCCTTTGGTGAGAAAAATAAATTCCTTTGGCAATCCATAACTCAGGAGACTTCCAATGTCTCCTTTGGCAAGCATAATAACAACTCAGGAGATCTCAAATGTCTCCTTTGGCAAAATAATCCAAAACATCTCAGGAGATTTCCAACGTCTCCTTTGGCAAACAACTCAAAGCTCAGGAGATTTCCATCGCCTCCTTTGGCAAACGTAATAACAACTCAAGAGATCTCCAATGTCTCCTTTGGAAAAATGATCCAAAACTTAGGAGATTTCCATCACCTCCTTTGGCAAAATAATCCAAAACTGAGGAGATTTCTGTCGACTCCTTTGTCCATAACAACTCAGGAGATTTGCAACGTCTCCTTTGGCAAAATAATCCAAAACTGAGGAGATTTCCATAGTCTCCTTTGTCCATAACAACTAAAGAGATTTCCAACCATCTCCTTTGGCGAACTAATCCAAAGCTCAGGAGATCAATTACCATTGCCTCCTTTCGCAAACTAACAACTCGAGATTTCCAACATCTCCTTTGGTAGTGTAATCCTGGGGCCTCTGCTGGGGAGAGAAAAACTAAAACTTTTCTTTAGAAAAAACTTCATACTTGGGGAGTTTTCTTCTGTCCCCATCAAACGGCACAATATTTGCAAAAAAATTAACGAGATGCATTGTGCTGCTGCGTGCTCAAATTATGTCCCTTCTTTGACCTGGGCTCGGGGACACCAAAATTCGACTTTATTCTCAACGTTCATCCAAATATGCTAAAAAACTATGCACGGGGCCAAAACAAGGAGGTTCGGTGCCGACATGGGTCAAAACAGGATCACAGGAAGCAAAACGGGGTGAACCGGAGCTCGAACCCGAGTCAAGGCCGGCCCGACCTTATCCCAGAGCCGGCCTGGCTTTGGTGCTCCTATGGGCAGCTTTAAAAACTAAGGGGGCACGGCCCCTTGCTCATTTGTATCATTTCCAAGTTGTTCCCCACACTGAAAACACCTCTTTCATCAATCCCTTCAACTTCAATCCTTAAAATGGACCTCGATCAAGGTCCTTATTTGCGACTTCAATGCCGAAGAGGAGGAATATCCCAATGATGTAACTCTTCATCAACAATTCAAACAAAGAGGATTCAACTACAATGGAGGTTATATGGATGGAAAGGTTCTAAAATATACTCATATGCATCTCTCCAAGGATGTCTACGCCAAAACGGTATGTAATCCCTCTTTAAACCATGTAAATGTCACAATTGCCATCATCTAAGTGCTTGCTTGTGCTTGTGCAAGATCAAATTCAAATCAATTTCTATTAGAACATGCATAAACAAAGTGTGCACACACCATGTGTTTGGAAAAATATCTGAATGAGAAACTTAGACTAGAATGATCCTAATGCTTGTATATGACATAACCTTATGACTTGCTCATGATTCTAGGATGCACATTAGATATATTCATGCTCAATTGAACACGAAACAATAAAAAATTCATGCTTAGGAAAGCTTACGAACACATGCACACAAGGTGTTCGATGAAGCGCCACAACGACAACTTTGAACTAGGATGTGATCAATCCTTCCATACAATGAAAATATATGACTCTATCATGCTCCTAAGATGTTCTCCTAACAAAGTGATGCCATGTAGGGTAAAAAATATGCAAGTCCTTCATACCAAGATACACATTGTAAATGCATGCTAAACAAGTAGAATTTTTAAAAACTACTTATTTAAACTCATGTAACCATGGACTTTGGTGCATCCGAATGACTTAGCTATGATGCCAAAGCGCTCAACTTGACATATGAACCCAAAAATAAGCAAACTTCGTACTTGGAAAAGCTCGGGAATGCACACACTCATGCCATTCGGCAAAATGATAAAATGAGATTCTTGAGCTAGAATGCACCTTAGATGAAAGATTACTCATGCTCAACAATGCATAGACAAGCATCTTAAAAGATGGAGAAATTTGCAAAATGTAAACCATACGTACCTCGCTTACTTACCTGTCGCTCATTTGGTTGTTTGCTCTTCGTGGTGCAGTCTCATACCGAAAAATTAAAAGGGCATGGTGCCATTAATCCTTTGGTCACATGGTACAAAGATCTACCAGCACTGGTGAAAGCGAATGTGCATGCGGCCGGCTTTGGTCACTTCATGCAAATCCTTCCAAGCTTCCGTGGCAAAACATCGGTTATTGTGGGCCTAGCTGAACGATTGTGGGACACAACCAACACATTCCATCTTCCATTAGGAGAAATGAAAATGACACCACAAGATTTCTCCATGATCACCGGCTTGAAGATTGGTGGCTGAGCCCTCTTGTTTTGCCCATTAATGGCATAACACCAAGATAGAATTTTGGGACTCCTCGGTCCTAAATTCATGCAATACTACCAAAACAGATCTGTTATTTCTTGCTCATATCTGCGGGTTGCTTACAAAGGAAACAAGGACCTATCGGGTGAAAATGTGAATTACATGACTCGAGCCTTCATCCTTTACTTGCTCGGGTCTAGCCTCCTTGCGAATTCCGATGGTACCGTCAATCTGGGTTTGCTAGAAAGCTTGGCAGTCATTGAAGAAATCCATAATTTTAACTGGGGCGGGAGTGCTTTGGGTGCGCTCTATGGCAACATGGGGGAACTTTCTAGGACGATGGTGACAAGCATCGTAGGATTCTACTGGGCCCGGGAGGTAAGTACTTGGACATACCTTGCGTTCTTTCCATCTCTTGTTCATTCCATCTTTATCCTTTGCTCATCTGGGTCTTTTAAAAAATCTGCAGATGTGGTGCTTTAGCTACTTTCCATCATTCGCTCCAAAAGGGGAGCCTCCTACTTTGGACCTTTTTCCAAAGGGTCAGCACTACAAACAAGGTCAAATCAAAAGACACGTTGCTTTCGATAGTGTGCTGGAGATTAGGGAGGCATTGAGTGCCTTCACTGCACATGATTTATCAACTTCTCACTCATTTTCGACTTTGAACTTTTCATTGGCATGTCTTTCCTTTCAAATGACTTGCTTTTAACAACAGGTGAGATGGCAACCATGGCAAGGATCTGTATTTCTGCCAGAATGTAACAATGCGCAGATATTGACTAGACGAAGGGTCCTTTTTGAGGGTCCCACTGGCTATGAATGGTATCTGGGAGAGAGGGTGACCAGACAATCATTAGGGTTGCATGAACCAGGGGTACCGCTTGCCCCTCCTTTGCTGATGAGATGTGCTGACCAGTTTGACTCAAATGAGCAAATAGATGGAGCTATGCATGGATATGATGCGCGGGATTTCATTTAACAAGGAAATTACGAAGCTTTCATCCGTGACATACTGATGCCACTCCCTCCAGAAGAAGAGTTTATTAAACCCTATTCGGGAATAGCACCACCTATGTATGGCCAGGAAATGGCCTATGATGTGCCTGAGGGTATCGAGCTGATTGACTGTAGAGACCCGAAAATTTTAATTATTGAAATACTTATTAAATGGTTAATTGGGAGAATATGGTTTATTTGGTAGTTAATTTGAATTGAGGACTAGAATGAAAGAATTGAGACTTGAGGGAGTGTGGGTGTGATTAGAAGATATGGGAGTATATATATGGGGTGTGTGTATGTAGGAGATCAAAATATCTCCTAATCACACTCTCATCCGTCCCCCCTCTCTCTCTCTAGCCGACTATCTCTCTCTCTCTCCTCCTCTCACTCAAAACCCCACTCCATCTCTCAATTACTTCAAGAATCAACCTCCCTCCGACCTTGAAATCACGTAATTGAGCTCGAAAATCCTTGGGTAAAGCTTGGAGGAGAGTTTTTCCTTGATTTTTAAGTTCAAGGAGGCTAGGGCTCGCTTCAATTGCTTGGATCTTTGTTATCGTCATGAGGTAGGGACTTCTTTACCTCTTTTATGTGTTTATATGATGACATGGTGTGAGAATCGAGCTTGGATCGTCTCTCTTTGTCCATTCGAAGTTGTCAGAAAACTGCAAAAATTGCCCGAAATTGCCTAGGGATCGATCCCTAGACTTGGGGGGATCGATCCCCCTTTGTGTTCCCATCATCTAGTGACTACAGGGATCGATCCCTGAATCGATCCCCCTCCACTCTGGATAGTTTCGCGCTGTTTTGCTTCTCTTCGACCGTTTTGACTTCTGATCACTTCTAAACCCTTTTGGACACCTTCTAACCTATCTCTTGCATATCCAATTGACTTCCTACGATTTTTTGACGTTATTCTTGATCCATTGGCCCTCCATTAAAAAGGAATGAATAATAGTTTACATGGTGAAAACGTTGATAAAATGCACCTTGTGATTGGTTGATTGCTTGTGGACGTTTATGGCATATTCTGTGACATTGTTGGCATATTGAAAGATGTTTCATGTATGAATATGATCATGGGAAAGTCTTGACTTGCATATAGAGTGAAAAAGTTGTTGTATGGGTCGGAAGTTGGTTTAGGAAGTCTCATAACGCAAGGGGTGGTAATACGGAGACTTGTGTGGGTCTCGTAACATAAGGGGTGGTAATATGACGATCCTAGTTGTTAGGACTCTCCGTAATGCAAGGGGCGGTAATACGGTAACCCTCATGGTGTTATATGGTAACGCAAGGGGTGGAAATACCGATGGTGGGGATTGGTGATAGAGAGTCGTGTCGATATAGTTAGAGTTGTCAATATTTTGTGAACTAGTTTGGCATATCATGATAATGGCATATCTTGGAATGATCATATTGATTGTTGGCACTCCTGTCAACTGATTGTTGTCCATCATTTGAGCTAAATCTCTTGCCTTCATCCTTTTACACGTACCATCATATTTATACATAGAATTGATAAAGATTTTCCTATTGGGCTAGTGTTGCTCAACATAATCTTTCTTTTCAGGTTCAAACGCAGGACAATAGCTTACATGCTCTGTGTGCTTGGATGTGAAGATTTTGGAAGTTAACCTCATGTAGTTACTTAAGCATCTTTGTATTAACTTTATTTTGACAGAGATGTATTCATAACTTATCATTTCAATACTTTTGACTAAACGTTTGTAATATTCTAAACAGGCTCGTACTTGTATTTCAGTTGATTTGGGCCATAGTGCCAAGGTTGTAATTCTGTAAACTTGAGAACCTAATTTGTAAATAGAATAGGTGGGGAACTCTTTTGGGTATTATATATGATATGCGAGGATCTTTTACTGAAATGACTTATTTAGTTATGTTAAAAATCGAGGGCGTGACAAATTGGTATCAGAGCATCTAGGTTTGAATACTTTGAGACCGTGGGGAGACTTCTAGTCTCATGGGTTCAAAATGTCATGCCTTTTTTGCATAACATGTGTGTGCTATTGTGCATTGACATTACTTGGCTTCTATGGCACTGCATTTCAATATCGTAGAGTGATGTAGAGTTGTTTGACCCGTGTTGGGATAGCTAGGGGCTTTGACCTCATAAAATGATGCTGTTATTGATGAACTTTTCTTTCTTAAAATTTGTAGTAAAATGCCTCCAAGAACGCGTGCTAGAGCAGGTGAGGCCGAAAGTCGGGGTGGTCGTGGCCGTGATCATGGCCGAGGGGCGCCAGTTGAGGATGAGGTTAGCCATCATGGGGAAAATCCGAATGGGAATCCGGGGGAAGGGGCCGGATACGGTCAGGGAGAGGAAATACCGGTCGTTCAGAATCCGTTTGCTAGGGATTTCATTGCGGCTCTTGCGGCTGCAAACCTTTTGAACCCAGCTCCTAGGGAAAGTGCAGATAGCCGAGCGATGTCAGCAATGAGGGAGTTTAGTCGTAGAAACCCACCAACTTTTGATGGGTCGAGCAGTGACCCTCTTGTGGCCGATCATTGGCTAGCCCAAATCCGAAAACTCTTCAGGGCTCTTCAGATTATGGAGGACAACTTGCGAGTCAATATTGTAGCCGTTCAGCTTACCGGGGAAGCGAATGAATGGTGGGAGTTTGTGTTGGAATCGAGAAAGGATGCGAGGAGAACGGCAAGGACCGCGGCTCAAGCAAATGAGCCAGATGTTGAGAACATAACTTGGGCCAAATTTGAGGTGCTATTCGAGGAGCAATATTTTTTGGAAACGAACCGTGACCAATTGAGGGACGAGTTTGAAAGGTTAGAGCAAGGGGATATGACAGTGTCAGAGTATGCATTGAAATTTCAATCTTTGTCCCGTTTTGCACCGGAATTGGTGGCTTATGAGGAAAGGAAATGTAGGCAGTTCGAGAAGGGCTTGCACGATACTGTGAAGAAGTTTGTTGTGGCACAACGCAAAGGGAGGTTTTCTGAAGTTGTTGAGTGTGCGAGGAGCACTGAGACACCTAAGGAGGCACCCAAAAATCCTAAGGTTTGGGAATCGAGACAACCAACGGGGTATGAGTTCCTCGTCGGGAAGTTTCGGTAGTCAAGGGAGGAAGAAACAACAAGATCACATGTCGACTTTGTAGGGTTTGTCAAATTTTAGGCCTCCACCTTCTTCTTCGTTTGGGACTCGGGGAGTCTCTAATAGACCTCTAATCATATGCCATGAGTTTGGTCAGGCGGGGCACATTCGCGCCCAGTGTCCACGACTTTTGAACACATGCTTTACTTGTGGGAAGGGTGGCCATTTTGCAAGGAATTGCCCGCGTGGAGAAGGGGCATGTAGTGAGTCTGGTTCGGTGCAACAACCAAGGGGTGGATAGGGTTCTAGTCGGCAAACATTTTGGGGTAATCAGAGGCAACAGTAGCCTCACTTCCATCAGACCATGTCAGCTCAGGGATCTCAGGTTGAGAGAGGAGCGAGTTTGTCCATGCCTACTCAGGGTTCCGATCATTGGGGTGGACATGATCAGAGTCAGACTACACAAGGAAGGGCTTTTGCTATCACTTCTGCTATTCTGCCTCCACCACCTCCTGTTACTTCTCAAGCCCCGGAAACTTCAGTTGTGAGGGGTACATTTCTCTTGTTTAACTCCTTTGCTAGAGTATTATTTGATTCTGGAGCATCGCATTCATTCATTGCTGCATCTTTTGCTTGTGCTTTGGAATTGGAAACCGAATGTTTCAATCCTCCAATGTTCGTTGAGACACCCATAGGGGGTAGATCACTGTTAGATCGTATTTGCCGGGATTGCAAGCTTATCATTCGAGATCGTTGTTTTACCTTTGACTTCATTGTGTTGAATATGTTGGGTTTTGATCTTATATTGGGAATGGATTGGTTGTCCGCGTTTCACGCCACCATAGATTGTTTCAAACGTCGAGTCCATATTTGTCCGCCGGGGGGTGCTTGTTTTGAGTTCTACGGGGAGCGTCGGGAACCATTGGAACCGTATTTGTGTGGGTCTCGGGAGCAAGAGTCGGTGTATGCTTTAATAGCGAGTTTGGCCTTAGATGAGGACGTATCCGTGCGTGGGGAATACCTCTTGTTGTTCGTGACTTTCCGGATGTGTTTCTGAAAGAGTTACCCGGTTTACCACCCGAGAGAGAAATTGAATTTACTATCAATTTGCTTCTTGGTACCGCTCCTATTTCCTTACCTCCTTATTGCTTTGCGCCCGTCGAGTTGAGAGAATTGAAGGTTCAGTTGCAAGAATTGGAGGATTTGGGGTTTATCCGTCCGAGTACGTCACCATGGGGAGCACCGGCCTTGTTTGCTCAAAAGAAGGATGGGTCGCTTTGTCTATGCATCAATTACCATAAATTTAACCGTGTCACCATTAAGATCAAGTACCCCATGCCTAGAATTGACGACTTGTTTGATCAGCTTCGAGGTGCAACTTGTTTCTCTAAAATTGATTTGAGGTCCGGTTACCTCCAGTTGAGAGTTCGGAGGGAAGATATTCCAAAAATTGCTTTTCATACTCGATATGGCCATTATGAATTTGTTGTTATGCCCTTTGGATTGACGAACACACCGGCGACTTTCATGGATCTAATGAATCGTATTTTTCGTGCCTATCTTGATCGTTTCGTAGTTGTCCTTGTGGACGATATCCTTATCTACTCGCCTTCAGAGGAGGAACACCAAACTCACCTTTCTATTGTTCTTGAACTCTTGAGAGAGCACCGTTTATATGCCAAGCTTAGTAAGTGTGAATTTTGGTTGTCTAAGGTCAAAATTTTGGGTCACGTTGTATCGAAG
Organism: Rhododendron henanense subsp. lingbaoense; assembly: GCA_020567845.1. Taxonomy (NCBI): domain Eukaryota; kingdom Viridiplantae; phylum Streptophyta; class Magnoliopsida; order Ericales; family Ericaceae; genus Rhododendron; species Rhododendron henanense. The sequence continues at coordinate 5,645,788 of CM036315.1, forward strand.
GATGGGGTATCTGTTGATCCGGGAAAGATAGAGTCCGTGATGAATTGGCAGCGACCAAAGAATGTATTTGAGATTCGTAGTTTCTTGGGCTTGGCCAGGTACTATCATCGTTTCATACTTGATTTCTCTCGTCTAGGGCTCCGATGACTAAATTGACTCATAAGGGAATTCGCTTTGTTTGGAGTGATGCATGTGAGAAGGCCTTTGAGGAATTGAATAGGGCTTGGCCAGGTACTATCATCGTTTCGTACTTGATTTCTCTAGTCTAGCGGCTCCGATGACTAAATTGACTCGTAAGGGAACTCGCTTTGTTTGGAGTGACGCGTGTGAGAAGGCCTTTGAGGAATTGAAGAGAAGGTTGACTACAACGCCGATTTTGGTTGTGCCCGAATGGGGAGTTGGCTACTCCGTATATTGTGATGCTTCGAAAGAGGGGTTAGGGTGCGTGTTGATGCAATTGGGGCGAGTGGTGGCGTATGGATCGCGGCAATTGAAAACTCACGAGTGGAACTACCCTACCCATGACTTGGAACTTACGGCCGTCATTTTTGCTTGGAAAAGTTGGCGTCATTACCTTTACAGTGAGAGGTTTGAAGTCTTTTCTGATCACAAGAGTCTAAAGTATTTGTTTTCTCAAAAGGAGCTCAATCTACGTCAATGTCGTTGGATGGAACACTTAGAGGACTACGATTTTGAGTTGCCATATCACTCGGGAAAAGCGAACGTGGTAGCAGACACATTAAGTAGAAAATTGACACAACTTGTGAGCTTAGCCATCCACGAATGGAAAATGATGAACGACTTAGGCTCTTATGCATTGCATTTTGAGGAATTTCGAGATGGAGTCACCTTGTGTAACTTGATCGTTCAATCGACCTTGTCGACTCGAGTCATTGAGGCCCAACAACAAGACGAAGAAGCGGGGGAATTTCGCACCAAGTTTCTTAGCGGAAATATTCGAGAGGGGTGGATGATTCATACCGATCAAGGTTTGCGATACCAAGGAAAATTGTTCGTACCCATTTCGTGTCGGGAGGAAATTTTGAGAGAATTTCACCATTCACCGCTAGCCGTGCATCCGGGGGTAACGAAAATGGACCATGACTTGTGTAGACAGTTTTGGTGGCCAGGAATGAAAAGAGATGTCATCGTCTTCGTGTCCAAATGCCTTATGTGCCAACAAGTCAAAGCCGAGCATCAACGACCCGCGGGGGAGTTACAGCCGTTACCAGTGGCCGAATGGAAGTGGGTGAATGTGATGATGGATTTCGTTACTAGTTTATCGAGGTCGCCGAGGGGGCATGATGCCATTTGGGTGATAGTTGGTCGATTGACCAAGTCAGCGCATTTCTTACCTATTCAGGTTTCGGATTCGATTGATACGCTTAGTTGTTTGTACATCCGCGAGATTATCCGTCTTCATGGAATTCCCATCTCTATTGTATCGGATCGAGATCCAAGGTTTCCCGCGCGCTTTTGGCAAAGTTTACAGGCCACTCTTGGCACTAATCTCTTGTTTAGCACTGCGTATCATCCTCAAACGGATGGGCAATCCGAGAGAACGATACAAATTCTAGAAGATATGCTTCGGGCTTGCATTATGGATTTTTGGGGTAATTGGGAAGATCACCTGCCGTTGGTTGAATTTGCGTACAACAATAGTTACTAGTCTAGTACCGAGATGGCACCGTATGAAGCTTTGTATGGGAGACCGTGTTGATCACCCGTGTGTTGGACCGAGTTGGGCGAGGCTACATTGGTTGGGCCAGATTTGATCAAGGAAACTTCTGAGAGCATGAGAGCGATTCGTCAACATCTTCTTGCAGCACAAAGGAGAACCACCGAGCAAGTCAAAATGATTTGTCAACGGTTGTTAACCGCACAGAGTAGGCAAACGAGTTATGCCGACCGTCGTCGCCGACCGTTATCGTTTGAAGTGGGAGATCACGTGTTCCTTAAGGTGTCGCTGCGTCGGGGACTATCTCGTTTTGGGCGAAGGGGCAAACTTTCTCCGTGTTTTATTGGGCCATTTGACATTATCGAGAAGATTGGGAAAGTCGCGTATCGATTGCCCTTACCACCGAGATTATCGGGCGTTCAAGACGTGTTCCATGTATCGATGTTGCGAAAGTATGAGCCGGATCCGTCACACGTTCTAGAGTGGTCAGAACTTGTAAGGACCCGTAATTTCAAAAATCATTAAAAGATTTATTCGATATTATTATTGAAGGAAAAAGATGGAATTTGTTAAGTTTACTTGATTTGGGGTTAATGTGAAAGGATTGTTAGTGGAGGGACTGCAAGTGTGATTAGTGTGTGTCCTAATATAAGTGTGTGTGTGTGGAGATGTAGGGAATTAGAATTCCCATCTCACTCTCTCTCATCTCTCCCGACCTCTCTCTCTCTCTCTCGGCTCTCCACTCTCTCTTCCCCTCCCTCTTGCTCCCAACCAAAACCACCCGAAACTCACACAAACCCACCTCCACTTTACGTTCCCTACACGTTATCGAGCTTCAAATTTTGTGGGTCAAGCTCGGGGAAGGATTAATCGGTTGAGATTGAAGATTTCGGAGTCAAGGGCTTGCGTGGCCCAATCTCCTCTCATGTTTGCTCTCCAACCTCGAGGTAGGGATTTCTTACTCCTTCTATATGCTTATGAGTTGATTATGTGCTTTGATCGTGCTTGAATTTGTTGGTTTGATTGTTGGAAGTAGTTTCAAAAATTTACAGAAAATCTGCTCGAACTGAGCTGGTATCGATACCATTTGCTTAGGTATCGATACCTTTATGTTCCAAAACCTAGAAAACACACTGGTATCGATACCATTCTTCATGGGTATCGATACCATTCTTCATGGGTATCGATACCCTTGCGGCTGGAATCAATTTTGACCCAGAGGTATCGATACCTAAGACCTCTATACCTTTGTCTTAGGTATCGATACCTGTTGCTTATCTCCAGCTTTTGCTGTTTTACTTCATACTTCACTGTTGTGGTTTCCAATCACTTCTAACACCTCTAAAACACTTTTAAACCATCTCTAAGCTTGGTTGCTCGTCCTTCAATGTCTTATTACTTGATTCCTTTCCTTAGATACTCGAAAACCAAAATTCTAGTAACGTTGTAGACGGAGAATGTAAAGCAGGGTTGTTTAGGGGCGTATGAGAGTTGTTCTGGTGAGTGTGAAAGGGATAGATGGGTGTCCGTCTAGTAAATCGAAGGGTAAGATTGAAATTCGTATTCTTATGTTTCGTCTTGTTGTTCCTTTGTTCCTTTGATGCTTGTTTCATGAGGTCTAGGTGTCAATACTAGCGAGAGGTATGTTGTATGGTGGTGATGGGTTGGTACATTGCGTGTAGTATTGTGGCGTACTTAGAGGAGAGGGTGTGTGCTAAATTATTAGATGTAGTCATGATATGGTAAATAGTTTGGAGCATTTGAAGTGAAATTGATGTTGTGAAAGGGCCACTTAAGATGATGTAGTAACTTGTGTCCTTTCGACTTGTCGAATCTTTCAATTCCTTGGGCACTCGTCCTATGAGATTCAAGCGTGGAAACCAATGAGTAGAGTATTGTCAGGTTATATACGGACTTAATAGGTTATGTACGATACGGACTATGTAAACTAATGAAAAGGCATGAACATGTATATTTGTGGAGTTATGTAAAGATTGATTAAAGTATTGTGAAATAACCGATAGATTGATGATGAAGTTGATTATGAAATGATAGATGGTCGGTTAAGCGATGTGCGTTTCCGCTAACCAGCGATTTATGAAATGAGGATGATGATGATTGAAGGAATAGACTCGAGGTGACCCTGCGCTCGAGGGAATAGACCCGAGGTGACCCAAACGATTTGTTATTTGGGGAATAGACTCGGGGTGATCCTACGCTCGAGGAAATAGACCCGAGGTGACCCAAGTTATTATTATTATCAAGGGAATAGACTCGGGGTGACCTTGCACTCGAGGGAACTAGACCCGAGGTGACCCTAGTTCTTATTGATGGAAAATATCTGATTAAAGGAAAGGAAAGATTCTGAAATGAAGGGATTGGATAATGATGACTGTAGACCCGTGGAGGATTGTAGTATCGTACAAAGAATAATAAGATGATTAGGATTGGTTATAGATTATGGTGGATTGAAGTGAGTTTATTGATATATCTAGTCTGAAAAGTAAACGGTTAGCAACACTCATGAGAAGTCTAGAACCCTTTGACTATAGCGTGCAGCTCGCTGGCAATCATTCGTACTTTGGGCGTATCTGTCAATATTCACTTTCTCATGGTGCATGATTCATTTCATTTTCATATAGTTTGAGCATAGAACTCTCTATTGGGCACGTGTTTTGCTCAACCCTATCCTTCTTTCAGGTACACTTGGAGATAGTGACATGGAGTGCTTGGCGTGTATTTTTGACATCATCCCTTTGAAAGCTGATATGGAATTTGCTTAAGCATCATTTTGTAAAACTCTTTGGCAGTGTAATATTGATTTCTATTATGACTGTCGTTTGATCATGGGGGACTGTAAACCCTAAAACTTCTTTTCTATTATGTTATTTGGATCGTCAAGCTTGACAAGAAATTTTGAACTCAAATTGCAAATATGGGAATGAACCATGATTTGGGGTATTACCTGTATTATTGCGAGGTTTCGTTTATTGGAAATCATTATATTTTATGTTGAAAATCGAGGGCGTGACAACTTGGTATCAGAGCATAAGTTTAGAACACCTCGAGACTGTGGGGAGACTTTTAGTCTCATGGGTTCAAAAATCGCTGCATCTTTTTACAAAACTATATGTGTGCTTGCATGAATGAGTTAGTACATTGATATGGCATTGCTTTATATTACGATAGAGTGGTGTAGTGTTGTTTCCCATGCTGGAAAGGTCGGAGACTTGCTCAATATAGCGATGTGGCTAACGTTGATGACTTTCTTTCTTATGTTTTCGTAGTAAGATGTATTCGAGATGTGAAGTTAGGTGGGGTGAAATCGAGGATCGTGATTGTCAGGGCCATAATGCGTGCAGGGAGGACGGGGCGAGTCAGCATACTAGGGATGGGGTAATGTTTCCAGAAATTGTTGAGTGCGTGAAGGGTGTTGAGGTTATGGGGAATGAGCAGATCGTTGTGAATGCGGGAGAAACTAGATGTAGAGTCATTAGCGCGAGGTCATCCTCAGAGAGTGTTGAGAGTTATGCCGATGCCGTTAGCGCTAGTTTAAATGGGGAGGGAAGGACCAAGTTAGAAAGATATACTCGTGTTTGTTGTGGTTTGATTGATATGAATCTTTGACATAGGTATTGATGGTTATTGAATCATTGTATGATGGATAGCGTTACGGTTGGAGTATGTCGGTATGTTGCTTGGCATGATTGGACTTGGCTTGGCAAATTTCGAGGACGAAATTTCTTTAAGGAGGGAAGGGTGTAAGGACCTGTAATTTCAAAAATCATTAAAAGATTTATTCGATATTATTATTGAAGGAAAAAGATGGAATTTGTTAAGTTTATTTGATTTGGGGTTAATGTGAAAGGATTGTTAGTGGAGGGAGTGCAAGTGTGATTAGTGTGTGTCCTAATATAAGTGTGTGTGTGTGTGGAGATGTAGGGAATTAGAATTCCCATCTCACTCTCTCTCATCTCTCCCGACCTCTCTCTCTCTCTCGGCTCTCCACTCTCTCTTCCCCTCCCTCTTGCTCCCAACAAAACCACCCGAAACTCACACAAACCCACCTCCACTTTACGTTCCCTACACGTTATTGAGCTTCAAATTTCGTGGGTCAAGCTTGGGGAGGGATTAATCGGTTGAGATTGAAGATTTCGGAGTCAAGGGCTTGCGTGGCCCAATCTCCTCTCGTGTTTGCTCTCCAACCTCGAGGTAGGGATTTCTTACTCCTTCTATATGTTTATGAGTTGATTATGTGCTTTGATTGTGCTTGAATTTGTTAGTTTGATTGTTAGAAGTAGTTTCGAAAATCTGCAGAAAATCTGCTCGAACTGAGCTGGTATCGATACCATTTGCTTAGGTATCGATACTTTTATGTTCCAAAACCTAGAAAACACACTGGTATCGATACCATTCTTCATGGGTATCGATACCCTTGCGGCTGGAATCAATTTTGACCCAGAGGTATCGATACCTTTGTCTTAGGTATCGATACCTGTTGCTTATCTCCAGCTTTTGCTATTTTACTTCATACTTCACTGTTGTGGTTTTCAATCACTTCTAACACCTCTAAAACACTTTTAAACCATCTCTAAGCTTGGTTGCTCGTCCTTCAATGTCTTATTACTTGATTCCTTTCCTTAGATACTCGAAAACCAAAATTCTAGTAACGTTGTAGACGGAGAATGTAAAGCAGGGTTGTTTAGGGGCGTATGAGAGTTGTTGTGGTGAGTGTGAAAGGGATAGATGGGTGTCCGTCTAGTAAATCGAAGGGTAAGATTGAAATTCGTATTCTTATGTTTCGTCTCGTTGTTCCTTTGTTCCTTTGATGCTTGTTTCATGAGGTCTAGGTGTCAATACTAGCGAGAGGTATGTTGTATGGTGGTGATGGGTTGGTACATTGCGTGTAGTATTGTGGTGTACTTAGAGGAGAGGGTGTGTGCTAAATTATTAGATATAGTCATGATATGGTAAATAGTTTGGAGCATTTGAAGTGAAATTGATGTTGTGAAAGAGCCACTTAAGATGATGTAGTAACTTGTGTCCTTTCGACTTGTCGAATCTTTCAATTCCTTGGGCACTCGTCCTATGAGATTCAAGCGTGGAAACCAATGAGTAGAGTATTGTCGGGTTATATACGGACTTAATAGGTTATGTACGATACGGACTATGTAAACTAATGAAAAGGCATGAACATGTATATTTGTGGAGTTATGTAAAGATTGATTAAAGTATTGTGATATAACCGATAGATTGATGATGAAGTTGATTATGAAATGATAGATGGTCGGTTAAGCGATGTGCGTTTCCGCTAACCAGCGATTTATGAAATGAGGATGATGATGATTGAAGGAATAGACTCGGGGTGACCCTGTGCTCGAGGGAATAGACCCGAGGTGACCCAAACGATTTGTTATTTAGGGAATAGACTCAGGGTGATCCTACGCTCGAGGAAATAGACCCGAGGTGACCCAAGTTATTATTATTATCAAGGGAATAGACTCGGGGTGACCCTGCGCTCGAGGGAACTAGACCCGAGGTGACCCTAGTTCTTATTGATGGAAAATATCTGATTAAAGGAAAGGAAAGATTCTGAAATTAAGGGATTGGATAATGATGACTGTAGACCCGTGGAGGATTGTAGTATCGTACGAAGAATAATAAGATGATTAGGATTGGTTATAGATTATGGTGGATTGAAGTGAGTTTATTGATATATCTAGTCTGAAAAGTAAACGGTTAGCAACACTCATGAGAAGTCTAGAACCCTTTGACTGTAGCGTGCAGCTCGCTGGCAATCATTCGTACTTTGGGCGTATCTGTCAATATTCACTTTCTCATGGTGCATGATTCATTTCATTTTCATATAGTTTGAGCATAGAACTCTCTACTGGGCACGTGTTTTGCTCAACCCTATCCTTCTTTCAGGTACACTTGGAGATAGTGACATGGAGTGCTTGGCGTGTATTTTTGACATCATCCCTTTGAAAGCTGATATGGAATTTGCTTAAGCATCATTTTGTAAAACTCTTTGACAGTGTAATATTGATTTCTACTATGACTATCGTTTGATCATGGGGGACTGTAAACCCTAAAACTTCTTTTCTATTATGTTATTTGGATTGTCAAGCTTGACAAGAAATTTTGAACTCAAATTGCAAATATGGGAATGAACCATGATTTGGGGTATTACCTGTATTATTGTGAGGTTTCGTTTATTGGAAATCATTATATTTTATGTTGAAAATCGAGGGCGTGACAGAACTAGAGTTGGAAGCTGATACATCTTATAGGGAGGAGCCGATATGTATTCTAGACTCACGTGAGCAAGTTTCGAGAGGCAAGACCATACCGTTAGTGCGAGTTCTTTGGAGTAACCTTGGGAAAGAAGAATCGACGTGGGAAAGGGAGGACGAAGTTAGAGAAAAGTATCTGCATTTGTTTCCAAATTAATCAATGTGAGTCTCGAAATTTTGACTTTGTGATTGTTAACTTGCTAATTGGTGATATATGTTGTGGCATGAGCATGATTAGTTGATGCATGATCTTAGTTGGTTTGAGTTGTAAATTTCAGGACGAAATTTCTTTAAGGAGGATAGACTGTAGAGACCCGAAAAATTTTAATTATTGAAATACTTATTAAATGGTTAATTGGGAGAATATGGTTTATTCGGTAGTTAATTTGAATTGAGGACTAGAATGAAAGAATTGAGATTTGAGGGAGTGTGGGTGTGATTAGAAGATGTGGGAGTATATATATATGGGGTGTGTGTATGTAGGAGATCAAAATATCTCCTAATCACTCTCTCATCTGTCCCCTCTCTCTCTCTAGCCGACTATCTCTCCCTCTCTCTCCTCCTCTCACTCAAAACCCCACTCCATCTCTCAATTACTTCAAGAATCAACCTCCCTCCGACCTTGAAATCACGTAATTAAGCTCGAAAATCCTTGGGTAAAGCTTGGAGGAGAGTTTTTCCTTGATTTTGAAGTTCAAGGAGGTTAGGGCTCGCTTCAATCACTTGGATCTTTGTTATCATCGCGAGGTAGGGACTTCTTGTAACGACCCTGATTTTTGGTCAGTAAAAATTTCGTTAAAAATTTGAATTTTATTTTAATTACTTGGACTTCTTTTAAAATTTCCTTTTAAATACCCAAAAATCCGTCATTACTAAACTTATAAAATTAGATTTCTTCACTCCGAGCAATAGGGTCATTTTCTAAAGACAAGTGTCTGGTTTATTTTCCTAACTATTAAGATAAAGTCTTAAGAATCCTATTTCTTGACTAGAAATCCTACTTAGCAAGCCTAGTTAGCTTCTAACCGATTCGTTGAGGTAACCTAACTACCAGTTTCACTTCCAACCCTAGTTGAACCTTTTGAAGCTCTCCAAACCCTAAAGGAACCCTTTGGACCAAAGTCATCTTTGACCTTTACCCATTGGACGATAGAAGTTAGGAAAATCTTTATCCATTGGACAATAGGCTTTCTACCTATGATATTTTATTAGATTTGACCAAGGTACACTTATATAGTATTATATAGGCCTTTGTACACATGTTTGAAAGATGTATATATAATATTCCAATATTATACTTTACTCTTTTACCCATTGGTCCATAGGAGTTAGGGAAAATATTGCCCATCGGTCCATAGCCTAGTCTTTCCACCAAGTACTAAACCTATTAGTTTAATAGGATTGCCATGTGTCAATATGCTTATACATATATGTAGACACCTCCCAAACGGGGCATCGCCATACAGATTGATCACGTTTGTTTGCTCGATTGGTTGCTCACTTCATAAACCAAAATCATGGACATTCCCATGGCTAGGAACATCGCCACATGATAACGGTTATCATGAAATAGAGTCGCCACCCAGTTTATTAAAACTGGGAAAACAGATAGAGATTCTGGATACGGGAGCCAAAAGTACAATAAGGGGAAGGTGTTAGGCACCCCTCTTTGCCCAGTCGTGAGACTGGCCCATAATCATTCAACATAAGACGTATAGATGCTTGGTTTAATTCCAACACATAGTCTGTTTATTTATTCCTTTAAACAGTAAGCAAAGTGAGCCAGTGCGATAATTGAAGCATGCATTCAGAAAGCAGAGAAAGCAAATAAACTGTCCCAGGAGATTGATTACTCGGCCGGTGAATAGATGTCACGGCCGAGTAATCACACTGGTTTGATGTACCGGCCGAGGGATCGAAGCCCCGGTCGGTGTTCTTCCTCACACCAGACAGAAAGATTAACGGATAATCACAATGCTACGGTTAGTCAAAAATACAGTAAATTAAGACAAACCAGAGGCCGTTGGGCCTCACCACCTTGATCCCTCAGTTGCTTGATTGCCTTGGATTGGGCGTGATTGATTGATTGCTTGATCGAGAACCCTAGGGTTAGGGTTTGAACTTCGGGGTTTGATCGCCGGATTGACGGCTACCTTCGGGAGGTTAGGGCTTTTGAAGAGTGGGATTGAGAGAGTATTTGTGCAGAGCTTTGAGGCTTGATTGAGTGTGTAGGTGTATCAATTTCGGAGCCCAAAGGCTCCTTTATATAGGCATAGGGATGACTCACTCCGGCCAATCAAATCACGAGATGGCAATTGCAATTGCAATGCATCTCTAACTCTACGTCGTAATCTCTGAGCGTAGCCCGAACGCATCGGGAAGGTAGTGTAGTTGGATCAAACCAAACGTCTGACAGAACGTTCCAGAGTCTGGAAAAAGGTCGATCTGGCGGCCGAGTAAAGGATCTTGCGGCCGTGGAATGGATGTCTCGGCCGAAGGATAGATCTTGCGGCCGAGGAATTGATCTCTCAGGGAGATTTTGCTGGCAACAGGTTGCTCGGGTGAGGGATTGATGTTATGGCCGTTAGATCGATGTTACGGCCGTCAGATGGATTCTCCTAGGCTTCTGTATTTCTGTCTGAAAGGCTGTATGGCTTTGAATTGGGTCCTCTAAGTGGTTCAAAGTTCTCACCGAAAGTCCTAAGGTTCTCAAGGAAGCAATCAGCAATCAATGTATCCATTTCATCATCGGGATTGTCCCAAGGTGGGACTTGAAATAATCGTTAGGCCAAATTGGGGTGTCTACAATATATATATTGGAAGCATAATACTTACCATCCTTGTCCATTGGATAATAAAAGTTAGGAGAATTGTTACCCATTGGTCAATAGGTTAGTCTTTCTCCCTAAGTACAAGGTCTATTAGTTTAAAATAGATTCACCATGAGTCATTGTACTTGTGTAGATAGAGTATATAAGCATAGTACTTTCCATCCATTAACCATTGGATAATAATGGTTATGGGAATTATGGTCCATTAGTCAATAAAGTCTAGTCAAGCCATAGTACTAGGATTTATTAGCTTAATTGCTTAATAGATGACATGTGTCCAATAGAATAAAGAAATAGATATGATATCTAGCCCTAGGATTCTCTTTGTACTACAATATTATACTAGAACATGTGTCAATTTGACTTAGTTTAATATAGAATTTTACCTAGAAAATCTAGGAAGATCATGTAAGTACCTTGTCCTTTTGTATTCTTTCCTATATATATATATATATATAAAACAAGAGAGAGAGAGAGGGACAAGGAGAGGGAGAGAGCCGAGAGAGGAGAGAGGAGAGAGGAGGGAGGCCGAGAGAGAGAGAGATAGGGGAGAGAGATAGAGAGAGAGAGAGAGATATATATATATATATATGCATGTACCTTCTTGATCTTTCTCCACCAAATCCAATTGTTTATCCATCCTGAGTACTTTTAATTGTGTAAGAATGTGATATAGGATGACATGAGATAGATTTGAGGTACTAGATTTCTTACAAGATCTCTTACAAAACTTACAACCAAATCCTTACTCTTCCTTAGTCAACCAACCACCCTTAGTCCTTCCATGCATTTATATATACATTGGTTGTACTTTGTACAGAGAGAGAGAGAGAGAGAGAGAGAGGGAGGGAGAGAGAGCCGAGAGAGATAGAGAGGGAGAGAGAGAGAGATGGCCGGATTGGGAGAGGGAGAGAGAGTGTGATGTGTGTGCAAGTGTACTCTCCAAATCTAGTACATCCTTGTTGGCCATCTTTGTACACAATCCAAGTACAACAAAAATCTAGTCTTTCTTACACCTTGATCATCCAAGGACAACCAAATCTAGAGTTTTCTTACTCTTTCTATCCTATCCAATCTTCTAAGTACTAGACAAGACTAGGAAGCCCTTAGAATCACCTACACTTGTCCTAGATTGGAAGAAAGTACAAGAAAAATCTTTGTAATCTTTCCACCTATGTACTTATGTACATTGTACCATGGAGAGAGAGAGAGAGAGAGAGAGAGAGAGATAGCCGAAAAGAGAGAGGGAGAGAGAGAGTGTGATGTGTGCAAGTGTACTCTTAAGCCTAGTCATGGTCCTTTGGCCAACACCTCACACAATCCAAGTACCATCAAATCTAGTCAATTCTTTATCTATTGGATAACAAATGTTAGGGGAAAGATTGTCTCTTGGATAATAGACCAACCTTTGGCCTATAAATAGCAAGCTCATCCAAGCTTAAACTCACACCTTCACTTCTTGCTCCCACTTCTCTCTAGAAATTCAAGCATTGCTCCAACTTCTCTCTAGAAACCATTTCTGTTTTTCCAGACAGCCTACTGCCCTTTGTAAATCCTCATTATTCTCCTGCTTAGAGTAGTTTTTAGAACCAACTTCTTCCGGGAAAGTTGTAGAGCACTTCGAGAGCTTCAAGTTAGACCCAAGAACCACCCTAATCGGTCAAGAAACGACAAAGATATCGACATCCGAAGTTCAGCAAAAATTCGGATTTCCAGATTTCCAGACAGCTTACTGTCTCCCCCTTTATCACCATATTCCTCCTACCTAAACCAGTTTCTAGGATCAACTTCCTTCACAAAAGTTGTAGAGCACTTCTAGAGCTTCAATTTCGACTCAAGAAAGATCATATTCGGCCAAATATTGACCGAGTTACTACCATCCAAAGTTGGGTCCGAATTTGGAGTTTCACCGCCCATAGAATTTTCCAACTAGCTTATTCGGCCCCGACTAGTTTCGGATCAAGGTAGGATTTTCCTATACCTCCTAAACTCTAAGTATAGTGTATTGTATGTGTATTTTGAAATGATTGTAGACTAATCTATACCTTCGAATCCTAAGTAGGATTTTCCTATACCTCCTAAACTCTAGGTATAGATCATGGTATACGAATGTTGAAATGAATGTAGAATACTCTTATACACCTTATTCTAAGTATATGTAGAATATCTTGACTTACTTACTCTAAACTTATTGTATAAACACTTGAACGTTGGAATGCATGTTAGTTATGCTAATGAAAGTATGAGCATGATGAATAATAGACTTTTACTTCTATAAAGACATATGTTCTTTTGAACTTCCCTAAAGAAAGAAAGAACGAATTTTATGAAAGGTTAACTTGAATAGAAGAATTTGTATTTTGATCTTAGAATAATTACGAGCATGTTTATGAGATTACTTGTCTACTTGTTGCTGATAAAGCATAAGTGGTTTACCACTCCAAAGGTGTCCGTCCATGTGGCACTATGCTTTACTCTATGTGTTAAAAGTTGAACATGATGATGTGATAATGCGAGTATGCTATCTAATATAGAGTTGGATGATCTTGCTAGTTTAGTTTCAAGATTACTTAAAATGTGAAAAGAACTGCCGCGGAGTCATGGCATGCAAACGAGACACAAAAACCAAGAAAGTAGAAACATGGCACCTAGGGTGTGGATAAATGAAATATGTCGACTTGAATAAAATATTTTTGAAAGTACATTGCGGCCGGACGTGGTAGCCCAATGTGAGTATGTTTTTGAAAACCGTAATGAGGCCGGACTTGGTAGCCCATTGTGAAGATTACCAATGGGGCCGGACGTGGTAGTTTCATTGGTAGTATGGCTTGATTATCCGGGGAGAGGAGCCAATGCAAGATTTGAAAGAAGAAGTTTTTGAAAACCATGATATGGCCGGACTTGGTAGCCATCGTGTGTGTTGCTAATGGAGCCGGACTTGGTAGCCTCGTTAGTAGCAATTTGTTAAAAGACCTTTTCAAAATGTTGATTTGGTAAATGAAAAGTGAAATGGCGACACGGTCTACGAAACGCTGCGTAGGAGAAACTCTGATATCACAGACACCAACGCCAGAAAGATATCGAATGTGGATGTGTCATTGTTTAACTATGTTGTTGAATGAGCATGTGTAATTGTTTATATGCTTCCTTGCTGTGAGTTAAGGGTTAGTGGGTATGGTTTATCCTATTGAGCTTTGTAGCTCACGGTGTTACCTTCTTGGTGACCCTGACGTATTATATTGGTGGCGACGCCGGTATAATGCGTTAGACCTTATAGATGAACAGGGTGAGTTGTACACCTTGGAGGCTTTTGGAGCTGAGGAGCTGGCTAGGATGGAGGAAGAGGCAGAGTAGTAGATAACCTTAGATTTTCCCATCCTTCGTGTAATAAAAAGTACTCTAGTAGGAGCCATGATGTAATAATGAGCTTGACTCTTAGTCTTTTGATTCAATAAAATGTCTACTTAACGTACCCGAAAATGGGGGCGTTACACTTCTTTACCTCTTTTATGTATTTATATGATGATATGGTGTGAGAATCGAGCTTGGATCGTCTCTCGATCTTCGTCCATTTGAAAGCTGTCAGAAAACTGCAAAAATCACCCGAAATCGCCTAGGGATCGATCCCCCTTTGTTTTCCCAACATCCAGTGACTGCAAGGATTGATCCTTGATGAGGGAGGGATCGATCCCTCTCCCCTCTGGATAGCTTCGCGTTGTTTTGCTTCTCTTCGACAGTTTTGACTTCCGAACACTTCTAAACCCTTTCGGACACCTTCTAACCTATCTCTTGCATATCCAATTGACTTCCTATGATTGTTCGACGTTATCCTTGATCCATTGGCCCTCTGTTAAAAAGGAATGAGTAATAGTTTACATGGTTAAAACATTGATAAAATGCACCTTGTGATTGGTTGATTGCTTGTGGATGTTTATGGCATATTCTGTGACATTGTTGGCATATTGTAAGATGTTTCATGTATGAATATGATCATGGGAAAGTCTTGACTTGCATATCGAGTGAAAAAGTTGTTGTATGGGTCGGAAGTTGGTCTAGGAAGTCTTGTAACACAAGGGGTGGTAATACGACGATCCTAGTTGTTAGGGCTCTCCGGAACGCAAGGGGTGGTAATACGGTAACCCTCGTGGTGTTATACGGTAACGTAAGGGGTGGAAATACCGATGGTGGGGATTGGCGATAGAGAGTTGTGTCGAGATAGTTAGAGTTGTCAATATTTTGTGAACTAGTTTGGCATATCTTGATAATGGCATATCTTGGAATGATCATATTGATTGTTGGCACTCCTGTGAACTGATTGTTGTCCACCAATTGAGCTAAATCTATTGCCTTCATCCTTTTACACGTACCATCATATTTATACATAGAATTGATAAAGATTTTCCTACTGGGTTAGTGTAGCTCAACATAATTTTTCTTTTTAGGTTCAAACGCTCGATAGTAGCTTAAATGCTCTGTGTGCTTGGATGTGAAGATTTTGGAAGTTAACCTCATGTAGTTACTTAAGCATCTTTGTATTAACTTTATTTTGACATAGATGTAATCGTAACTTATCATTTCAATCCTTTTGACTAAACATTTGTTATATTCTAAACAGGCTCGTACTTGTATTTCAGTTGATTTGGGCCATAGTGCCAAGGTTATAATTCTGTAAACTTGGGAACTTAATTTGTAAATAGAACAAGTGGGGAACTCTTTTGGGTATTATATATGATATGCGAGGATCTTTTACTGAAATGACTTATTTAGTTATGTTAAAAATTGAGGGCGTGACATTGACTCTCATGGTGCCCCTTGGTTTCACCACTTGCCCTTGCCTACGAACACAGAAGTTACACTCCCACCAGGGACCGATCCGGTATGCTTTGTTTTGCTTTCTCTTGTCACCTTACTTTTTTTCCCGGATTTGCATAAATGCAACCATGCAGGTGCCTCAATCTGAGGCCCAAAGGTATGTCAATGGTGTGAAACGCGGTGAGGGCATTTGTGAGGAAATTCGCCACTTCAATGGTTGGCCGTTGTAAGTGCAATGGAGCTAATGATGTGGTAAGCTTTTCAAGCCCAGACTTTCCCTTATGCTCTCGCTTTTCATTTGGTCATTTGACGTGCTCATTCGTTCTTGTAGATTGGTTCAGGACAAACCCACCGCATGGCTAGATGTAGGGGAGGCGCCCAGCCTCAGGTTGATGCTATTCCGTCTAGGTGGCGACCTGCAAGTGAGATGGAACAAGAAGCTGGGTCGTTGCAAGGACGACACTCCTACTCTAGCTATGATGCCGGGGGACCTAGTACTAGCTCTAGACCTAGTGCTATGGAGCGTGACACTGTACCTCTGAAATGCTCGTCTTGCTTGAGCTCTTCGATGAGAGAGAGGCAGTGACTTGTACTTTGTTATATGAATTTCTCTCCTTTAAGACTTCCTACCTATTATGTATGAGGTTGACAGCCAGCTGTACTCGTAAATTATGTTGCTTGCTTTCTTTATCAGTTCAGGAATGCCGTGGAATTTTGAAAAAAATGTTTGAAAAAGTCTCGAAGCTTTCATTGATTTCACCATAGCGGAAGTCACACAACTTGACTCAAAATAAAGAAAAAGGCAAATTTTCGTAGTCGTCCCTCTAGTTTTATGGTTGTCTCAATTTCGTTCCTCTAGTTTCAATTGTCTCAATTTCATCCCTGTAGTTTGTTTTATGTTCCAAATTGGTAAAATCTTTAACACCGTTAATGAAACTAACGGAAAAATATGATTAAAAAATTAAGTGCTCCAATTTTCAATCTAGTTGAACCAGTGCGAAGATCTTATTTTTTTGATCATTTATCCTAGATGGTCGTAATGAATTTTTGGCTCTAAGGCCTTTCAAAGAGCACCCGAAGACTCCTTATTTAGTTTCAGGGCTCTCTTAGGGTGCTCATTGAAAGGCCTTGAGCCAAAAATCCATTTAAGATAAAATGATTAGAAAAATAAGATATTCGCACTGGTTTAAACGGATTGAAAATTGGAACACTTATTTTTTTTAACACCATTTATATATTAAAAAATATAGTTAAAAAATTAAGTGTTCCAATTTTTAATCTGTTTGAACCGGTGTGAAGATCTTATTTTTTTTTATCATTTTATCTTAAATGGTCATAATTGTAACGCCCCCATTTTTGGGTACGTTAAATAAACATTTTTTATTGAAATAAAAGACGAAGAGTCCAGCTCATTATTACAGCAGGGTTCCTACTAGAGTACTTTTATTACATAAAGGATAGGAAATCTAAGGTTATCTACTGCTCCACCTCTTCCTCCATCCTAGCAAGCTCTTCAGCCCCAAAAGCCTCCAATGTGTACTGCTCACCCTGTTCATCTATGAGATCTGACACATTATACCGGCGTCGCCACCAATATAATATGTCAGGGTCACCAAAGGCAACACCGTGAGCTTGCAAAGCTCAATAGAGTAAACCATACCCACTAACCCTTAACTTATAACAGTAAGGCACATAAACAATTACACATGCTCATTCAACAATATAGTTTAGCAATTTCACATCCACATTCGCTATCTTTCTAACGTCGGTGTCATGCCTTTTCGTGTTTCTCCTACGCAACATTTCGTAGACCGTGTCACCATATTCTACTTCATTAACACTTCCAAATCACATTTCAAAAATCCGTTTTTAACACACCCAACCTCGATTCCGCCGCGCCAGGTTCTCGAGTATCCTCACAATGGTTCCGCCGCGCCGGGTTCCCATTGGCACACATCTTGCATTGGCTCCTCTCCACGAATAACCAAGCCACACACCCAACCTCGATTCCGCTGCGCCGGGTTCTCGAGTATCCTCACAATGGTTCCGCCGCGCCGGGTTCCCATTGGCACACAAACACACCATACTTCCATAACAACTCCCATTCTTAGTCATTATGTAGTTTCAAAAATATTTTATCAAGGCAACGCCTTTAAACACACCCTAGGTGTCATGTTTCTAACTTTCTTGGTTTCCGTGTCTCGTTCTCATGCATTGACTCCGCGGTAAGACTTTCATGTAATCATAGTAATCTTGAAACTAAACTAGCAAGATCATCCAACTCTATATCATTTAGCATGCTCAATCATTCGTAAAGCATAACGTCACATGTACGGACGCCTTTGGAGTGATTATCACATATGCTTTACTTTAAACAACCACAAGTAATGCAAGTAAGCACATAGCAAGTCTAATATCATTTTAAAAGATAAAAATACAAATACTTCAATTAAGCTACGAACATTATCGTTTAAAATTCTTTCTTTCTTTCATAAGTTCAAAAGAGCATATGTTTATTGAATTTCAATGCATATATCAAAATAGTGTAGACGGAAATTCTACGTATACATAGGGAAAGTAGATATAGGAAATCTACGTGATCATACTATTATCTATACTTAGGGAAATGAGTAGAGATTAATCTACCGTTCTTCTTGGCGGTAGGACGGCTACGGAAAGTACGTCAGTGGTCGGACGGAGTAACTTCTTAAGAATGGCTTCCGGTAGCTTCGAAAGAGAATGGTTTCTCTTGAAACTAAATCTTGACTAACACTACTTGACTTTTTGGATCGAAAGGGTGGTCGAGTGGTGGTTTAGTGGCGGCTTAGGATGAGTTCTTTGAAGAACTTAGGAAGAACCTCAAGAACAAGCAAGAACTAGAAAGAACAAGGCAAGAACAACAAGAATACTAAGCTTTCTAGAGAGAGAAGTGAACTATGGAAGGTGTGAGTTGAAATGGGAAGGAATGGGTGCTATTTATAGGCAAAAGTTTGGCTCCCTCTCCTCCCTCTTTGGCCGGCCCTCTCTCTCTCTAAATCCAATGAATTTTGTTCCATATCTTGTCATGTCAAGACTACAAAAGATTTTCCCCTTTCTTTATTTCCTTTTTAGGACAACCTTTAAGCTATTCTATGGGGTTTTTGTCTTGTCTAGTACTTGAAAGAGTAAAAATACTAGATTTGATTGTCCTTAGATATACAAGAGCAAGAAAGACTAGATTTGGTGGTACAAGATGAGGTATGAAGATTGGTCATGGATTGGACTAGATTTGGAAGAGTACACTTGCACACATCACACTCTCTCTCTCTCTCCCTCATCTGGCCTCTCTCTCTTTCTCCCTCCCTCATCTCTCTCGGCCTCTCTCTCCCTCTCTCTCTCTCTCTCTCTCTCTCTCTTAGTACAATGTACTTATGTATATATCAAATGCATGGAAGGACAAGGGTTGGTGATTGACTTGGAAGAGTATAGGATTTGGTGGAAGGAAATCTTGTACTTCTAAATCTATCTCATGTCCTCCATATCTCTCTTCTTTCACTAGTACATGTACTTATATATATATATATGTGTAGGATTTGATAGAAGAAAGACCAAGGAAGTACACCATATCTTTCTCTCTCTCTCCCCTATCTCTCTCATCTCTCTCGGCTCCCTCTCCTCTCCCTCTCTCGGCTCTCTCTCTCTCTCCTCCTCCTCCTCCTCTCTCTCTCTCCCTTGTACTATCTCTATATGGATATATATATATATAAGTCTAATAAGATATGGAAGTACAAAGGTATTAATAAACAATTGGGATTTTGAAAGAAAAGGATTTACCTATTAAACAATTAATTAGACACATGTGTTCTATCTTTATATTATATAGGAGTAGGTGTACTAGTGTCCTATTATAATATTTAGGTATGTACTATATGATTTAGGTAGAAATCTAGTCAAAATTCCACATTAAAATACTCTAATTTGGCACATGTCTCCTTATTATATAGTATTTAGTACATAGGGAATCCTAGAGTCATATATTATATTAGATTCCATTCTAATTCTTTAATGAGGGAATCCCATAGAAATCTAGATAATGAATTAACTAATATATCGTAGTACTAGTCCTATTATCCAATGGATAATAATTCTCCTAACATTTATGGACCAATGGATAAAAGGTCAAAGGTTGACTTTGGTCAAAGGGTTCATCTAGGGTTCAAGAGATCAAACGGTTCAAGGAAAGTCAAGGGTTTAATTAGGTTATCTCCACGGATTAGATTAGAAGCTAACTAGGCTTGCTAAGTTGGATTTCTAGTCAAGAATATAATCTAGGCTTAAGCTTGATGATTAGGAAGTATTCCAACACACTTGTCTTTAGAAAATGACCTTATTGAAGAATCTAATCACGACGGATTACTAAGAACAACTCAAGGTTTTCAAGAGGAATTTATTAACCATTCAAGAAGAATTAAGGACTTTTCGAATTAACAATGAAATTTTTATTTAGTAAAAATCAGAGTTGTTACAATAATGGATTTTTGGCTCTAAGGCCTTTCAATGAGCACCCTAAGAGAGCCCTGAAACTAAATAAGAAGTCTTTGGGTGCTCGTTGAAAGGCCTTAGAGCCAAAAATTCATTATGACCATCTAGGATTAAATGATCAAAAAAATAAGATCTTCGCACCGGTTCAACCTGATTGAAAATTGGAGCACTTAATTTTTTAATCATATTTTTCCGTTAGTTTCATTAACGGTGTTAACGATTTTACCAATTTGGAACGTAAAACAAACTATAGGGATGAAATTGAGACAATTGAAACTAGAGGGACGAAATTGAGACAACCGTAAAACAAGAGGGATGACTACGAAAATTTGCCCTAAAGAAAAACACAACGAGGACTCAAGAATAAGAAGATTCAAGAGGGTTAACATTCCACTGAATCTAAAACTTAGATTGCCTTCCAAAAGCCTTCTGTAAATGTCGATTCTCCATGGTTTGGTGGTGTTAACCCAGACTAAGACTCAACTGAGGGGATGAGGGACTCACAAGACACGGAAGAATAAGAAAAAAAGGCTTGTTTTTCTCATTTGGTCATTTCGTTGCGCCTTAGGCTAGTAGATGTTCCTTATTTCCCTTATGCCCCTCGTTTGTGATTATCTCAGAGTAAATTGGCAGCTATGCCCCAAGTATTGAACTTCGAGTGATAGGAACTTCTTTTTGCAAATCTAGATTGTTTCTCCCAACCATGCTCTCTAGTTGCTCAAATTGGTATCATGCTCTAAAAACATATGGAAATACTTGCTAACTCTCACTTAAACTAGAAAGCTTCCCAGATAAATCCTTTATCGATTCTACTGACCTTAAAACTTAGTTCCTTAACTAGCCCTCAGGCAAAGGCTGCGCAGGGGATATGCCTCTAGTATCTCCATTCAATTCAATGCCCCTTGTAGTGGCCTCGGTTACCAGCTCGGTAACCTGGCCATGAGTCGCGAACTGACGGTTAAGGAAGGTCCGGGTCACGAACGGGTGACGAGTACCCTTCGGTATACGTCTCGGTTGAATGTTTAGGGTCAGTACCTGAATACTTCAGAGCCATCATCAGCCTTGTCCCTGCTCCGGTATGTCCAGAAATGCTCAGGAAAGACAGTTACGCTAGATGGGTCCCACTAGGGGCATGCTCCTCATGGGATAGGCGTAATCATTGGGATCAGGCCTGCCCATGTGCTCCGTAACCGTTTCATTCCCTTCGTCATGAATGACGTCACCCGAGGCGGTTACCTGAGCGTATTCTCCACGCGCTAGCTTGGAAGCCAAGTAAA
Organism: Rhododendron henanense subsp. lingbaoense; assembly: GCA_020567845.1. Classification (NCBI taxonomy): domain Eukaryota; kingdom Viridiplantae; phylum Streptophyta; class Magnoliopsida; order Ericales; family Ericaceae; genus Rhododendron; species Rhododendron henanense. Next base: position 5,667,203 of record CM036315.1, read on the forward strand.
CCTAGGTATATAAATACAAAGGGATACACACCTGAGAGAGGTACGCCACACTATCCTAACCCTAGACCTAAATAATTCCCCTGTGATCTAACTTGATCATCGGAGGGTCACTGGGCAATACAAGCCCTAGTGACTTGTTGCAGGTCCAGCAGCGGAAGCACGGAGCTGCGAAGGAAGGATTCAAACCAGAGCCACGGTCAAGGTCCTGAATAATTCGAACCCCCACAATTGGCGACTCTGCTGGGGACCTAGCCGCTATTCTCAAATCAGTTACCTCCTTTAAGAGCTCCATTCAAAGCTTCCTGAGCCAGCCATGGTGGAAGTCGACGATCAGCATCAGCATCCAAGCGAAACAACCCTTGGTCTCGGCCCTCTCGGAGACCACAACCCAGCCTCCGGAAAACCAGGCGCCCTGGGAAAGGCTCACATGTCAATCGGAGTCGGAGCCGGAACTTCGACGCAAGACGGAGGGCCCGCCACCGAGCTCCACACCTACATCCGCCACCTAGAGCAGAAGATCGACGATCTTACAACGGTGGTGGAGCGCGATAGGCATGTCCGAGACGAACTGGCAGAGATCAAGCACCTCCTCCAGATCTCACCATCCCATTCCTTCGGGAGCCGCGGCGGAAGAAGAAGCCATCATAGCCCTCCCTGCAGTCGCGAAGGAGGCCACCTGGTGGAGCACCGATCTCGCCCTTCCGCTAAGGACCGCCTCGAACCACCGGAGGAGGGTCGTAACGAAAAAGGCACTGGACGTAGGGAATGCTCTCGTTCCCCTTACCCCAGAGGTCCCCGCAGGAAGCCGTCCGCCTTCGAAAGACTTGGTGCCGGAAGCATCTCCGCCTCCTCCACCCACCCAGTCAGGATTGGGAAGGGCCGTCGCGAGCTCACTCCCAGTTTCACCAAAGCTGCTAACGACGACATCGGCCTCCTGGAATTCCAAACCAAGGGGTATCGTGAGCGACTCAAAAACGCTCGTTCTGAAAGCACATTCATCTTACGTCCCAAGGAGAAGGGTGACGGAAGCAAGGTCACCGAGCGCCTCGAGCCCTGTGCTCGAGATAGCTACAAGAAGCATCGACATGAGCGCTCCCCCCAGAAGTCGGGTAGCATTCAACCGAAGAGGAAGGAGCATGAAAGATTGGACCGATCGATCCCGAAGAGGCGTACCGCGACCGAGCATCCAGACGGTTCCGACCGTTCGATCCGACCTCACCGCGATGCCCGGCTCGAGAGGCTCACGACTTCCCCCTTCACAAGGGAGATCGACTCGGTCACCCCCCCGAAAGGCTTCACCCAACCCAAATTTGCCAAGTACGACGGAAAAACCGAGGCCTACACTCACTTGGTACAGTACAAACCATTATGTCCCTTTTTCTCTGTAACGAGCCCTCAGACGATGCCTTCCTCTGTAAGGTCTTCCCCGCAAGCCTTGGCAACTTGGGCCTAACCTAGTTTAACCAGCTCCTAGCCCGGTCAATCTCCTCTTTTGACTCTGTCTGCGACGCTTTTATGGCTCGGTTTGTCACAAGCAATAAGCACGAGAAGGAGATAGACTCCCTCCTTTCCCTCCGAAAATGACCCGAAAAAACGCTCCGGCAATACGCCGGCCGCTACTGGGAATTATTCAACGAAATTGAAGGTTGCAACGGTGTCATCTCGGCCCGCGGGTTCAAACTCGGCCTCACCGCCCAGGACGAGCAGGTCTACAACGACCTTGCCTGACACAAGCCTAATTCTATGAAGGACCTCATGACTCGCATCGAGGGATGGTGCCAACTCATCGAATCTAAAGCAGAAAGGGGCATCGGGAAGTCCACGAGCTCCAAGACACCACTTATCTCGGTGTCCGCTCCGACTCCTGCCTCGGTATCAACTCCCAAGAAGCAAGTCAACAATATTAAGCAGTCCCCAAGGAAAGCACCGAGGCAAAGCGACTTCAATGCTGAGAAAACCGTCTTTACCGTCCCTATCTACATGATTATCGACCAGGTGAAGGATCAGCCCTACTTCTCCTTCCCAACCAAAAGCTCAGCACTGAAAATGGGAAAATCAAAAATCCGATAGTCCGATGTAGCTACCTGTAGACACCCCAATTTGGACTTGTCGAATTTCCTTAATTTGTGGCCCTGAGGCTCCCCAATGATGAATTCAGATTAAAACAAGCCTCAAACCAGTCGAAACTTTGCTTCTTGAAGGATTTGAAAAGGAAATAAAATGGTCAAAATCATTCCCAAGCGCTTGGAAGCAGTCCTGTAACGACCCTGATTTTTGGTAAATAAAAATTTCGTTAAATATTTGAATTTTATTTTAAATACTTGGGTTCCATTTAAAATTTCTTTTTAAATCCCAAAAAAAATCAGTCGTTATTGATTCTAGACTTATAAAAATAGTTTTCTTCATATAAAATTATTTAGTCATTTCTAAAGACAAGTATGCTTATAAAAGCACTTGTGTATTTTCCTAGTATTTGAAATAAAGTCTTAAAATTATATTTCTTGGCTAGAAATCCTACTTGGCAAGTAGAATTAGATTCCAACTAAGAGGGTAACCGAACCAATTGGATTCCAAGTCTAGTTAGACCTCCCTAGCCATTGTTGAACCTTATGACCCTTATGAATCCTCCTAATTCCTAGGTGAACCATTTCACCCACCCTTGAACCTTGTGAACCTTTCAACCTTAGACTAGGTAATCATTATATCCCTTGACTAGTCATTCAAGCCCATGTGTGGGCTACCTGCCCGAAAAATAATTATTTCCCTTTTTGAGAAAAATACGGTTTGAAGAGTTGAAAGAGTCGCCACCCGGATTTGTGGTATATCACCCGAGAAACCGTTTTTGTTTGGAAAACCGTTGATTTGAAATTGAAAACCAGAGATCGTTTTGAGGGTTCGGAAGCCATGTTACGAGGGGGGAAGGGTTTTACGGCACCCCCCTCGCCCGATTCGAGATCGGTCTCTACTAAACGTTTGTGGGATTTTTAAAAGGGATTTTGTTTCATTAACAGCTAGCAATTATCCACAGGTACATCAAATAAGCAGTGTATTCATGTGCATGTGTAGTGGAGGTAATGAAATGGCCATGCATGGTGTACAAGTTATTACAAAATGAAGCCCTGTCACTGGACTCACTCTCGAGCGCTCGGGAGTGGTCCAGAGCGCTCGGGAGTGCTAGAATCCCAAACCTGCAAATTTCGTTACTGCCAGCAAAATAGAATACCAAGATGTAAACTGAAATGCTATTAAGTGTACTACTGGCTCAACGGAGGATTTGAAAGACTGAGATGGGCCCTCAATCTTCCAGATCATGCATCCCTGCCTTAACAACAACAGATATATACTTTTGAGAACAAATGGGTACATCCCTGCATTTGAAAGATCAGAAGAATGGCAAAACACAGGAAGTAGTGAACTGTAATGGCATGTAAACACTCCCGAGCGCTCCTGAATGGTCCCGAGCGCTCGAGAGTGAGGCCAGTGGACTGAAAAAAACCTTTGTAGCCTCTTGCTCTTGTTGTTAAACCAAGATCAGGTGGCTCACAACCAGTATGAAGAACTGGTATGAGCCACTGATCTCCCTCAGACAGGGAAAAACAGTGGCTTTAGGTACAAAAATGAAATTTTATACCTTTTGTGCTTGAACAATACTTCTTGGATGGATGTGGTAGCTTGAGTAAGGACTGAAAAACAGTAGAAAAGATGAAGTCTAAGACTTCAAATGCTTTTGTGATGTTTGGATTTTTCTTGAAAATTGCTTGAAAATGAAAGTCGAAAAATGTTTTGAGTTGAAAATATTTGAGGGTGTTTGAAACAGGGTTTTCTGCAAATGGGGGAGAGAGAAGGAGCAATTTTCGTGGTCTTAATGGTGTAGAATGAAGGGGTATTTATAGGGGAGGAGAAATTGAGTTTGAAACTTGAAAAATAAATCAAAAATAAAGAGAAAATAGTTTTGGGGGGAAAAGAGGCATGATGATATTCCTGCCCCATCTGAATAATCAGGCAGGACCAGGTTGAACGTTGAGTGGGTCTGGAAAGCCTGAAAAGCCTGAAAAGCCGTGGTCAAAGGCCAAGCTCGACATGCATTGGTCAGTCAGCACTCCCAAGCGCTTGGGAGTGTCACTCCCAAGCGCTTGGGAGTGTCACTCCCGAGCGCTCTAGAGTGGTCCCGAGCGCTTGGGAGTGGCAGCCCAACTTCAGAAGGGCGCCACGGACACTCCCGAACTCGGTTTTGGGTGTTTTTCGAAGCGTTGGAAAGCTCGTTAAGTCCTCTTTCTAACCCAATTGGTTTCATTCAAATATATTTTATATGCTAAAATGCGTGCCAATTTTACCCTCAGGGTGTCGAGAAAAAAGGAATGTTTTGATTTTGAAAAAGTCCAAGGAGTATCGTCCAAGTTTGCCAAGGCCTGTTTTGACCCTATTTCATCATCGGGGAGCCTCGAGTGCACAAATTAAGGAACTTCGACAAGTTCAAATTGGGGTGTCTACAGTTGCCCCTCTTTGGGCGTCGCTCAGCATCACGTCTGGATACGAGTGCCGTCCAAAGATTGAGACAGCCCAATTCGAGCCAAATCAAATCCTCAATTCAAAATCAAATGCAAGTAAAGACACAAACATTTGATGCATGTGGTCGCGTCTTTTCAGACTGCCTACGTACCCTTTTCTGCAAGGATCAGACCAGCGTAGTTCTTTGGGGCAAATGCAAACATGCAGACGTGCAGACATGCAAGCAAACGATAGAGAGGTGTCCCTCAGGACAGCGCCAAATCTATGGCGGCGGAGAACCTGGAGAAAACCGGGGAGATGTCCCTTAGGACGGTGCCAAATCTATGGCAGAAGATGAAAGGGTGCCAAATCTATGGCTGGAGACGATTGAAGGGTGCCAAATCTATGGCGGGAGACGATTGAAGGGTGCCAAATCTATGGCTGGAGACGATTGAAGGGTGCCAAGTCTATGGCGGGAGACGATTGAAGGGTGCCAAATCTATGGCGGGAGACGATTGAAGGGTGGCGAAGGAAGCTTGAATCTGAAAAGCTTGAATTTTTGGAAGAAGCTTGAATTTTGAAGAAAGCTTGAATCTGAAAAGCTTGAGTTTTTGGAAGAAGCTTGAATTTTGAAGAAAGCTTGAATCTGAAAAGCTTGAATTTTGAAAGAAGCTTGAATTTTGAAGGAAGCTTGAATCTGAAATTAAAGTGTGTCTCTCAGGACAGCGCCAAATCTGTGGCAGCATATGAAAGGTGCCAAATCTATGGCAGCGGATGATTGAAGGGTGTCCCTCAGGACAATGCCAAATCTATGGCAGCAGATGAGCAGTCATGTTGACGAATATGAAGGAAGAAGGCGACCGTGAGAGGTCGAGGTTAGAAAGTGAGACCCGCGTTTCGACGTTTGACAACAACGATGGTATTTTTTTACTTTTATTTTTTGAAAAACAAAGGACATGTCTAAGTATCCCCTCTGCTTTACTGCTTTTGATCAGCGGGCTGGTATTTTCAGGACCTTGGGAACTGGGACGGAATCTGTCTTTGGATGGAAGTCGGGTTTGAGCTGGAGCCAGGGCTTGTGTTGAAGCTGGTTTGAGGTTGACTTTGATCAGGGCTTGAGCTTTGAGCATGCATGCCCCAGTCTTGAGGTCGGCTGTACGCTTGCAGTGATTGATGGCATTGTGCTGATGTGCCCCAGTGAGTGACAGATCTTAGTTCTGATATCTTTTCCTTGATTCCACTGATAGTTTCGGCAACGAGTTTTGTCATGAGCACAAGTGCGGGTTCTTCCATGTACTGGAGTTTCTCTCACGAGTTGGGACCTTAATGACCTTGTGTGAATTTGGACAAGGCCCAGATGACTCAAAAGATAAGAAAAACCCTTTATCAGAAGACTGACTCTTAACGAAGACTTTGACTGGACGAGGAGTTTGATTATTTGAGGATTTAATGTTTGAAATTGTCATGATAAAATCAAGTTTTGATGATTTTCCCATTTGGGGCTTTGAAATTGTTTTAGCAAAACACGAGGATTTTCATTAGGAATTATGCCCCAGGTTGGATTTTTGTAAGATTCACAAAATGCCTTGGCGCTCCTTCTTGTTTTCTCCTATTGTCCAGGATTTTTGTTATCAAGTTGTGTTTTTCAATCTGACAGGACTTTATTCGGGTTGTAACGTGGCCAAGGTTTTGGCTTAACAAAAAAAGGATAATAGGCTCAAAATTTTCATTTTCCTTAGGTTCCGAGAGCTAGCAGCCATCTTGCATATTTTTGTGCCTTCTTTGCTTTTGATAGGCGCCTTCTTTCATTTGATTTGCTTCGCCTTTTGTTGTGCCCGATGCGTTTGGCATTTTCATTGATTCTTAGCTTTTTCTGATTTTTCTTCAATGTTTTGCATCCCAATGCGCGTATGCATTTGGCACTTTCACGCATTGAATTCTGATGCGCCGATGATAACCAGGCGTTTGGCACATTTGTCCTCCTCATTCCACCCTGGTGTGGGGGATAGCTGCCTAGCTGGGTTCTTTCAAAGAAATTGATTTAAGCTCAAAGGGGTTATCAATGGATATATATCTTCAAGCGTGTGATAAAAGAAAAGAATGCCTTTCTTCATTTTGAATTGCACAACTTGATAACTGGATCCTAGATGCAAGTTAAGAGATTTGTGCGTTCTAATCTTTGCCTAGATCAGATTTTGAGGTTTTGATCTAGGGAGCTTTTTCTTGGGCCAAGGTGCTGCTTCTTGACGGCGTCAGGGTGTGGTCCCATGAAATTCTCCTTCTTGCAAGGGCAAAATATCTCGTGTTTTAATTCCTCAATTGATGGTGAAAAACAATTCCAAGTTTAAGGGATTATCTCAAAACACGAGTTTATCATCACAATTTCGACACAAGCTTGAGATTGACTTGAAAGATCATGACCGAATTTTGGGGATCGACTCGAAAGAACATGACCGGGCCTCGGGATAAGGCTGCCTACGTATCCTTCTTGCAAAGGAATCAGGTCATAACGTAGTTCAGGCCCACGAAACTGACTCTCTTTTGGTTTTTCTTTTTTGACTACAAACTTGAATTTGAAAACATAACGACACGAGAGCATGAAAGACTCGAAGTACAAACTGACTCGAATTTGAAAGACTAGGACTTGACTTGAAACTCAAAGGCTTCCCAAACTCGTGAGAAGTTCCATTCGTGGATTGACTGCACTCAAAATCCTCCTCCAGATCTGAGGTCCGGTACTGGGATGATTCCATTGTCGATTAAGTCTTGGATCTCGTGGCGGAGACGGAAGCAGTTATTGGTGGGATGGCCGGTATGTTGGTGAAAGGCACAATAGACGTTTCGGTTGTGGGATGCCGGGAGCTTTCGAGGTAGGGGAGTTGGCGGGAGCGGCTCGATGAGGCCGGCTTTGAGGAGCTTCTCATAAACTGAGGACAAAGGTACAGGAAAGTGGGAGAAGATCCTTGGTTGGATTTTGCAGGTGGGCTGAGGGTTCATGGTGGTGCCGAGTGGGCCTGTGGGGAAAGCTTTGCTTGCTTTGCAACTGCATAACACTCTTTTGCTTTTGGGGTTGGTCTCATCAATGTGCACACCTTCCCTTTTAGTACCAGTTTCAGACAGGGATCCAACATTCTCATTTGAGTGATTCTTGGCATCATGGAATTCCACCAAGTCTTTGAACATATCTGAGAGCATCACTTCTGACCGTGGCCTGACTCGGGCGGTTGGAGGGTGGTAGGCCTGCGGAGTCTCTTCGATTCTGGCCTCATCAGCATTCAGTCCTGGACCTGGATTTGACATGACGGAGGAGAGAATGCCAATCACCCCTTGCAAAAGAGCCGTCTGTTCATCCATTTTCCGGTTCATTTCCTCCACAACCCATTTCAGCTCAACCAGCTCAGCTTGCCCTGCCATTTTGAGGTAGTCGGAGAAGGTGGTGTGGCTTTGTGTAGAATGGGTGGCCCGGTGCTGACAGTAAGTAAGCAAGCGAACTCAGAGCGTGCCCCTTTTATGATTTATTGAAAAATGTGCATGAATAAAAGAATCATTAATAATATGTTGTCACCGTCGACTCACAGGATCCCACTTTACGGAAAGTTCCAACAGTCACGGGTAGGTCGATGTCAGGCAGGTTAAATTCCTCACGTTGGGAATCAGAGCCAATCTCCTTATCTAAGACCATCCGAGACAGAGCAATAAGACTGCTGGAAGATGCACTTAAGGCTAGATTAAACTAGAGGGAGCCGTTCGGGCACGGCGAACACCGGAGTTATCCCAAACTCCATGGATTTATGGTCTCCTAGACCCTGACTCAAGAAATGACATCCTACGAAGGATTGCCTTAGTCCTCAGAGATTCTTTTGAATGTGTATCCTTTGATTAGGAATGACAAGATTTGAGAGATATCAAGACAAATTAAGTCTTCAACATTTTTCACTCAAAATTTCTGTTTTGGTTTCAAAAACCGTTTAGCGTAAATGACATGATACCGTAACCGGGGCGGCGTAAGTGGCATGGCGCCATTAGCCTAAGCAGTGTAAAGTGACTTCGCACTATAACCTGGGTGGTGTGGGTATCACGACATTGTAGCCTAATTGTTTTGTTAATTTTCATTGAATCCATGTATTGAAAACTTGTATCGGAGACTTAATGAACTTTGATATCCCCAAAATCTCGTCATTCCAAGGACTAATTAATTTCAACAACGTGCCTTTAAAAAGCACGACTCATCATCGGTCTAGGCAATCCTAAACAAGCCGCGCGAGCGAGTCTAAGAGTTCTATATGAGACACGAAAGCAAGCGTAAGATGCAAGGTGCGATGTGCAAGCGGGATAAGATCACGGTCCTTCGAAAGTTGCCTCATTCCTCAGAATCTCTTTTAGGGTGTATCCTTCGTTCAGAACGACAAATTCTAAGAGATGTCAAAATGAACTAAGTATTCAACTAGTCCTCGTTCGAAGTTTCAATTTTGAACTTGGAATAACTTAGTATAGACGATGTGATACCCCAACCATCGTGGTGTCAGTGACATGGTGCCGTTAGCCAGAGTGGTGTAAGTAAAGTGGCATCACAGCGTCGTTTTCCTTGTTATTCCTTATTCTCCGTTGAAATTTCGATTAGGCATTAGTCAAGGACTTAGTATATTCTGATTTCCCAAAGTCTCCTTGTTCTAAGGACTCATGTAGTTTAGACAACGTACACCGGGGTGCACGACTCATCATCGGGCTTCGGCAACCTTCTACAGACCGTGCGAGCGAGATTAAGAGCACATGACACGAAATCGGACGGACAGCATGACGACATGACATGGATGAGATGCATGGTGAGATGCAGAAAGCAGTAGCATGTAGGCAGTATATAGCACATAATCCTACCCTGCGGGTCCCTGTCCTAGTTTGGAAGGATCTATGGCTTGCTAAGCATGTATAAAAGCTGGTTTTGGCTTGAAGAGGGTTCCCCGGACTAGAGTCAAAGTATACCTCCCACTATTGAGCGTACACCCAATAATGGTACAAACGGTAGGGATGACTCATCACGGTCGAGGGTTGCTGAGCATTCCGGGATTCCCCATCACCGGCAAGCCGGGTAGGATTGCCGAAACACAACAGCGAGGCTGCACAAGATATATACACAAGAAATAGACAACGAAACAAAATCCCTTTGAAAATCCCACAAACGTTTTTCAAGCTTGGCTCACAAGTTTAATTGATATTCAAGAAAAGCGGCTCGTTTTATCAACAAATCAACTTTTTCTCAAGTATTAATTAAACATCCCCAGCAGAGTCGCCACTGTGGGCTACCTGCCCGAAAAATAATTATTTCCCTTTTTGAGAAAAATACGGTTTGAAGAGTTGAAAGAGTCGCCACCCGGATTTGTGGTATATCACCCGAGAAACCGTTTTTGTTTGGAAAACCGTTGATTTGAAATTGAAAACCAGAGATCGTTTTGAGGGTTCGGAAGCCATGTTACGAGGGGGGAAGGGTTTTACGGCACCCCCCTCGCCCGATTCGAGATCGGTCTCTACTAAACGTTTGTGGGATTTTTAAAAGGGATTTTGTTTCATTAACAGCTAGCAATTATCCACAGGTACATCAAATAAGCAGTGTATTCATGTGCATGTGTAGTGGAGGTAATGAAATGGCCATGCATGGTGTACAAGTTATTACAAAATGAAGCCCTGTCACTGGACTCACTCTCGAGCGCTCGGGAGTGGTCCAGAGCGCTCGGGAGTGCTAGAATCCCAAACCTGCAAATTTCGTTACTGCCAGCAAAATAGAATACCAAGATGTAAACTGAAATGCTATTAAGTGTACTACTGGCTCAACGGAGGATTTGAAAGACTGAGATGGGCCCTCAATCTTCCAGATCATGCATCCCTGCCTTAACAACAACAGATATATACTTTTGAGAACAAATGGGTACATCCCTGCATTTGAAAGATCAGAAGAATGGCAAAACACAGGAAGTAGTGAACTGTAATGGCATGTAAACACTCCCGAGCGCTCCTGAATGGTCCCGAGCGCTCGAGAGTGAGGCCAGTGGACTGAAAAAAACCTTTGTAGCCTCTTGCTCTTGTTGTTAAACCAAGATCAGGTGGCTCACAACCAGTATGAAGAACTGGTATGAGCCACTGATCTCCCTCAGACAGGGAAAAACAGTGGCTTTAGGTACAAAAATGAAATTTTATACCTTTTGTGCTTGAACAATACTTCTTGGATGGATGTGGTAGCTTGAGTAAGGACTGAAAAACAGTAGAAAAGATGAAGTCTAAGACTTCAAATGCTTTTGTGATGTTTGGATTTTTCTTGAAAATTGCTTGAAAATGAAAGTCGAAAAATGTTTTGAGTTGAAAATATTTGAGGGTGTTTGAAACAGGGTTTTCTGCAAATGGGGGAGAGAGAAGGAGCAATTTTCGTGGTCTTAATGGTGTAGAATGAAGGGGTATTTATAGGGGAGGAGAAATTGAGTTTGAAACTTGAAAAATAAATCAAAAATAAAGAGAAAATAGTTTTGGGGGGAAAAGAGGCATGATGATATTCCTGCCCCATCTGAATAATCAGGCAGGACCAGGTTGAACGTTGAGTGGGTCTGGAAAGCCTGAAAAGCCTGAAAAGCCGTGGTCAAAGGCCAAGCTCGACATGCATTGGTCAGTCAGCACTCCCAAGCGCTTGGGAGTGTCACTCCCAAGCGCTTGGGAGTGTCACTCCCGAGCGCTCTAGAGTGGTCCCGAGCGCTTGGGAGTGGCAGCCCAACTTCAGAAGGGCGCCACGGACACTCCCGAACTCGGTTTTGGGTGTTTTTCGAAGCGTTGGAAAGCTCGTTAAGTCCTCTTTCTAACCCAATTGGTTTCATTCAAATATATTTTATATGCTAAAATGCGTGCCAATTTTACCCTCAGGGTGTCGAGAAAAAAGGAATGTTTTGATTTTGAAAAAGTCCAAGGAGTATCGTCCAAGTTTGCCAAGGCCTGTTTTGACCCTATTTCATCATCGGGGAGCCTCGAGTGCACAAATTAAGGAACTTCGACAAGTTCAAATTGGGGTGTCTACAGTTGCCCCTCTTTGGGCGTCGCTCAGCATCACGTCTGGATACGAGTGCCGTCCAAAGATTGAGACAGCCCAATTCGAGCCAAATCAAATCCTCAATTCAAAATCAAATGCAAGTAAAGACACAAACATTTGATGCATGTGGTCGCGTCTTTTCAGACTGCCTACGTACCCTTTTCTGCAAGGATCAGACCAGCGTAGTTCTTTGGGGCAAATGCAAACATGCAGACGTGCAGACATGCAAGCAAACGATAGAGAGGTGTCCCTCAGGACAGCGCCAAATCTATGGCGGCGGAGAACCTGGAGAAAACCGGGGAGATGTCCCTTAGGACGGTGCCAAATCTATGGCAGAAGATGAAAGGGTGCCAAATCTATGGCTGGAGACGATTGAAGGGTGCCAAATCTATGGCGGGAGACGATTGAAGGGTGCCAAATCTATGGCTGGAGACGATTGAAGGGTGCCAAGTCTATGGCGGGAGACGATTGAAGGGTGCCAAATCTATGGCGGGAGACGATTGAAGGGTGGCGAAGGAAGCTTGAATCTGAAAAGCTTGAATTTTTGGAAGAAGCTTGAATTTTGAAGAAAGCTTGAATCTGAAAAGCTTGAGTTTTTGGAAGAAGCTTGAATTTTGAAGAAAGCTTGAATCTGAAAAGCTTGAATTTTGAAAGAAGCTTGAATTTTGAAGGAAGCTTGAATCTGAAATTAAAGTGTGTCTCTCAGGACAGCGCCAAATCTGTGGCAGCATATGAAAGGTGCCAAATCTATGGCAGCGGATGATTGAAGGGTGTCCCTCAGGACAATGCCAAATCTATGGCAGCAGATGAGCAGTCATGTTGACGAATATGAAGGAAGAAGGCGACCGTGAGAGGTCGAGGTTAGAAAGTGAGACCCGCGTTTCGACGTTTGACAACAACGATGGTATTTTTTTACTTTTATTTTTTGAAAAACAAAGGACATGTCTAAGTATCCCCTCTGCTTTACTGCTTTTGATCAGCGGGCTGGTATTTTCAGGACCTTGGGAACTGGGACGGAATCTGTCTTTGGATGGAAGTCGGGTTTGAGCTGGAGCCAGGGCTTGTGTTGAAGCTGGTTTGAGGTTGACTTTGATCAGGGCTTGAGCTTTGAGCATGCATGCCCCAGTCTTGAGGTCGGCTGTACGCTTGCAGTGATTGATGGCATTGTGCTGATGTGCCCCAGTGAGTGACAGATCTTAGTTCTGATATCTTTTCCTTGATTCCACTGATAGTTTCGGCAACGAGTTTTGTCATGAGCACAAGTGCGGGTTCTTCCATGTACTGGAGTTTCTCTCACGAGTTGGGACCTTAATGACCTTGTGTGAATTTGGACAAGGCCCAGATGACTCAAAAGATAAGAAAAACCCTTTATCAGAAGACTGACTCTTAACGAAGACTTTGACTGGACGAGGAGTTTGATTATTTGAGGATTTAATGTTTGAAATTGTCATGATAAAATCAAGTTTTGATGATTTTCCCATTTGGGGCTTTGAAATTGTTTTAGCAAAACACGAGGATTTTCATTAGGAATTATGCCCCAGGTTGGATTTTTGTAAGATTCACAAAATGCCTTGGCGCTCCTTCTTGTTTTCTCCTATTGTCCAGGATTTTTGTTATCAAGTTGTGTTTTTCAATCTGACAGGACTTTATTCGGGTTGTAACGTGGCCAAGGTTTTGGCTTAACAAAAAAAGGATAATAGGCTCAAAATTTTCATTTTCCTTAGGTTCCGAGAGCTAGCAGCCATCTTGCATATTTTTGTGCCTTCTTTGCTTTTGATAGGCGCCTTCTTTCATTTGATTTGCTTCGCCTTTTGTTGTGCCCGATGCGTTTGGCATTTTCATTGATTCTTAGCTTTTTCTGATTTTTCTTCAATGTTTTGCATCCCAATGCGCGTATGCATTTGGCACTTTCACGCATTGAATTCTGATGCGCCGATGATAACCAGGCGTTTGGCACATTTGTCCTCCTCATTCCACCCTGGTGTGGGGGATAGCTGCCTAGCTGGGTTCTTTCAAAGAAATTGATTTAAGCTCAAAGGGGTTATCAATGGATATATATCTTCAAGCGTGTGATAAAAGAAAAGAATGCCTTTCTTCATTTTGAATTGCACAACTTGATAACTGGATCCTAGATGCAAGTTAAGAGATTTGTGCGTTCTAATCTTTGCCTAGATCAGATTTTGAGGTTTTGATCTAGGGAGCTTTTTCTTGGGCCAAGGTGCTGCTTCTTGACGGCGTCAGGGTGTGGTCCCATGAAATTCTCCTTCTTGCAAGGGCAAAATATCTCGTGTTTTAATTCCTCAATTGATGGTGAAAAACAATTCCAAGTTTAAGGGATTATCTCAAAACACGAGTTTATCATCACAATTTCGACACAAGCTTGAGATTGACTTGAAAGATCATGACCGAATTTTGGGGATCGACTCGAAAGAACATGACCGGGCCTCGGGATAAGGCTGCCTACGTATCCTTCTTGCAAAGGAATCAGGTCATAACGTAGTTCAGGCCCACGAAACTGACTCTCTTTTGGTTTTTCTTTTTTGACTACAAACTTGAATTTGAAAACATAACGACACGAGAGCATGAAAGACTCGAAGTACAAACTGACTCGAATTTGAAAGACTAGGACTTGACTTGAAACTCAAAGGCTTCCCAAACTCGTGAGAAGTTCCATTCGTGGATTGACTGCACTCAAAATCCTCCTCCAGATCTGAGGTCCGGTACTGGGATGATTCCATTGTCGATTAAGTCTTGGATCTCGTGGCGGAGACGGAAGCAGTTATTGGTGGGATGGCCGGTATGTTGGTGAAAGGCACAATAGACGTTTCGGTTGTGGGATGCCGGGAGCTTTCGAGGTAGGGGAGTTGGCGGGAGCGGCTCGATGAGGCCGGCTTTGAGGAGCTTCTCATAAACTGAGGACAAAGGTACAGGAAAGTGGGAGAAGATCCTTGGTTGGATTTTGCAGGTGGGCTGAGGGTTCATGGTGGTGCCGAGTGGGCCTGTGGGGAAAGCTTTGCTTGCTTTGCAACTGCATAACACTCTTTTGCTTTTGGGGTTGGTCTCATCAATGTGCACACCTTCCCTTTTAGTACCAGTTTCAGACAGGGATCCAACATTCTCATTTGAGTGATTCTTGGCATCATGGAATTCCACCAAGTCTTTGAACATATCTGAGAGCATCACTTCTGACCGTGGCCTGACTCGGGCGGTTGGAGGGTGGTAGGCCTGCGGAGTCTCTTCGATTCTGGCCTCATCAGCATTCAGTCCTGGACCTGGATTTGACATGACGGAGGAGAGAATGCCAATCACCCCTTGCAAAAGAGCCGTCTGTTCATCCATTTTCCGGTTCATTTCCTCCACAACCCATTTCAGCTCAACCAGCTCAGCTTGCCCTGCCATTTTGAGGTAGTCGGAGAAGGTGGTGTGGCTTTGTGTAGAATGGGTGGCCCGGTGCTGACAGTAAGTAAGCAAGCGAACTCAGAGCGTGCCCCTTTTATGATTTATTGAAAAATGTGCATGAATAAAAGAATCATTAATAATATGTTGTCACCGTCGACTCACAGGATCCCACTTTACGGAAAGTTCCAACAGTCACGGGTAGGTCGATGTCAGGCAGGTTAAATTCCTCACGTTGGGAATCAGAGCCAATCTCCTTATCTAAGACCATCCGAGACAGAGCAATAAGACTGCTGGAAGATGCACTTAAGGCTAGATTAAACTAGAGGGAGCCGTTCGGGCACGGCGAACACCGGAGTTATCCCAAACTCCATGGATTTATGGTCTCCTAGACCCTGACTCAAGAAATGACATCCTACGAAGGATTGCCTTAGTCCTCAGAGATTCTTTTGAATGTGTATCCTTTGATTAGGAATGACAAGATTTGAGAGATATCAAGACAAATTAAGTCTTCAACATTTTTCACTCAAAATTTCTGTTTTGGTTTCAAAAACCGTTTAGCGTAAATGACATGATACCGTAACCGGGGCGGCGTAAGTGGCATGGCGCCATTAGCCTAAGCAGTGTAAAGTGACTTCGCACTATAACCTGGGTGGTGTGGGTATCACGACATTGTAGCCTAATTGTTTTGTTAATTTTCATTGAATCCATGTATTGAAAACTTGTATCGGAGACTTAATGAACTTTGATATCCCCAAAATCTCGTCATTCCAAGGACTAATTAATTTCAACAACGTGCCTTTAAAAAGCACGACTCATCATCGGTCTAGGCAATCCTAAACAAGCCGCGCGAGCGAGTCTAAGAGTTCTATATGAGACACGAAAGCAAGCGTAAGATGCAAGGTGCGATGTGCAAGCGGGATAAGATCACGGTCCTTCGAAAGTTGCCTCATTCCTCAGAATCTCTTTTAGGGTGTATCCTTCGTTCAGAACGACAAATTCTAAGAGATGTCAAAATGAACTAAGTATTCAACTAGTCCTCGTTCGAAGTTTCAATTTTGAACTTGGAATAACTTAGTATAGACGATGTGATACCCCAACCATCGTGGTGTCAGTGACATGGTGCCGTTAGCCAGAGTGGTGTAAGTAAAGTGGCATCACAGCGTCGTTTTCCTTGTTATTCCTTATTCTCCGTTGAAATTTCGATTAGGCATTAGTCAAGGACTTAGTATATTCTGATTTCCCAAAGTCTCCTTGTTCTAAGGACTCATGTAGTTTAGACAACGTACACCGGGGTGCACGACTCATCATCGGGCTTCGGCAACCTTCTACAGACCGTGCGAGCGAGATTAAGAGCACATGACACGAAATCGGACGGACAGCATGACGACATGACATGGATGAGATGCATGGTGAGATGCAGAAAGCAGTAGCATGTAGGCAGTATATAGCACATAATCCTACCCTGCGGGTCCCTGTCCTAGTTTGGAAGGATCTATGGCTTGCTAAGCATGTATAAAAGCTGGTTTTGGCTTGAAGAGGGTTCCCCGGACTAGAGTCAAAGTATACCTCCCACTATTGAGCGTACACCCAATAATGGTACAAACGGTAGGGATGACTCATCACGGTCGAGGGTTGCTGAGCATTCCGGGATTCCCCATCACCGGCAAGCCGGGTAGGATTGCCGAAACACAACAGCGAGGCTGCACAAGATATATACACAAGAAATAGACAACGAAACAAAATCCCTTTGAAAATCCCACAAACGTTTTTCAAGCTTGGCTCACAAGTTTAATTGATATTCAAGAAAAGCGGCTCGTTTTATCAACAAATCAACTTTTTCTCAAGTATTAATTAAACATCCCCAGCAGAGTCGCCACTGTGGGCTACCTGCCCGAAAAATAATTATTTCCCTTTTTGAGAAAAATACGGTTTGAAGAGTTGAAAGAGTCGCCACCCGGATTTGTGGTATATCACCCGAGAAACCGTTTTTGTTTGGAAAACCGTTGATTTGAAATTGAAAACCAGAGATCGTTTTGAGGGTTCGGAAGCCATGTTACGAGGGGGGAAGGGTTTTACGGCACCCCCCTCGCCCGATTCGAGATCGGTCTCTACTAAACGTTTGTGGGATTTTTAAAAGGGATTTTGTTTCATTAACAGCTAGCAATTATCCACAGGTACATCAAATAAGCAGTGTATTCATGTGCATGTGTAGTGGAGGTAATGAAATGGCCATGCATGGTGTACAAGTTATTACAAAATGAAGCCCTGTCACTGGACTCACTCTCGAGCGCTCGGGAGTGGTCCAGAGCGCTCGGGAGTGCTAGAATCCCAAACCTGCAAATTTCGTTACTGCCAGCAAAATAGAATACCAAGATGTAAACTGAAATGCTATTAAGTGTACTACTGGCTCAACGGAGGATTTGAAAGACTGAGATGGGCCCTCAATCTTCCAGATCATGCATCCCTGCCTTAACAACAACAGATATATACTTTTGAGAACAAATGGGTACATCCCTGCATTTGAAAGATCAGAAGAATGGCAAAACACAGGAAGTAGTGAACTGTAATGGCATGTAAACACTCCCGAGCGCTCCTGAATGGTCCCGAGCGCTCGAGAGTGAGGCCAGTGGACTGAAAAAAACCTTTGTAGCCTCTTGCTCTTGTTGTTAAACCAAGATCAGGTGGCTCACAACCAGTATGAAGAACTGGTATGAGCCACTGATCTCCCTCAGACAGGGAAAAACAGTGGCTTTAGGTACAAAAATGAAATTTTATACCTTTTGTGCTTGAACAATACTTCTTGGATGGATGTGGTAGCTTGAGTAAGGACTGAAAAACAGTAGAAAAGATGAAGTCTAAGACTTCAAATGCTTTTGTGATGTTTGGATTTTTCTTGAAAATTGCTTGAAAATGAAAGTCGAAAAATGTTTTGAGTTGAAAATATTTGAGGGTGTTTGAAACAGGGTTTTCTGCAAATGGGGGAGAGAGAAGGAGCAATTTTCGTGGTCTTAATGGTGTAGAATGAAGGGGTATTTATAGGGGAGGAGAAATTGAGTTTGAAACTTGAAAAATAAATCAAAAATAAAGAGAAAATAGTTTTGGGGGGAAAAGAGGCATGATGATATTCCTGCCCCATCTGAATAATCAGGCAGGACCAGGTTGAACGTTGAGTGGGTCTGGAAAGCCTGAAAAGCCTGAAAAGCCGTGGTCAAAGGCCAAGCTCGACATGCATTGGTCAGTCAGCACTCCCAAGCGCTTGGGAGTGTCACTCCCAAGCGCTTGGGAGTGTCACTCCCGAGCGCTCTAGAGTGGTCCCGAGCGCTTGGGAGTGGCAGCCCAACTTCAGAAGGGCGCCACGGACACTCCCGAACTCGGTTTTGGGTGTTTTTCGAAGCGTTGGAAAGCTCGTTAAGTCCTCTTTCTAACCCAATTGGTTTCATTCAAATATATTTTATATGCTAAAATGCGTGCCAATTTTACCCTCAGGGTGTCGAGAAAAAAGGAATGTTTTGATTTTGAAAAAGTCCAAGGAGTATCGTCCAAGTTTGCCAAGGCCTGTTTTGACCCTATTTCATCATCGGGGAGCCTCGAGTGCACAAATTAAGGAACTTCGACAAGTTCAAATTGGGGTGTCTACACCATGCCACCTTCTTTATTTCTTTATCCTTTGGTTAATAAATGTTAGGGGAATTTTTATCCCTTGGTTAATAAGAATTAGTCTTGCCAATGAATGCTTAGCCTTGACAAGACAAGTCATAGGAATACTACAATCATTCTTGCTTCCAAAGGAAGTAACCTTAGCCTTGCATGCATGCAAACCTAGAGTTAGCCTTAAAGCCTAATCATTCTAGGGTTACTTTCCTAGATTTTCAAGAACATGTTTACTTTCTAGGAAAGTAAGCCTCACTTTAATCATTACTTTTATAGCAAGTTACTTTCTAGGAAAGTTACTTTTTACCTTTAATCATTTCACCCTTTTGCCTTTTCCTTACTCTTTCTATATATAGACTTATATATATATATAGGTACCTAACCAAGTAGGAGAGAGAGAGAGAGAGAGAGAGAGAGAGAGAAAGCCGTGAGAGAGAGAGAGAGGCCGAGAGAGAGAGAAAGGGAGAGAGAGTGAGTGTGTGATTGTGTCTTGGCCACTCATGCAAGGAAGATCTCACTTTAGCCAACCAAAGTACAACCCTTTTATGACTTCTTTTGCTCTTTTTAAAAGCCAACCAAATCTAGCCTACCAAAGTACCAACTAGCCTTGCCACTTGTCCCTCCTTTTGTGACTAACCTCTCATGACAACCTAGGACCTAACCTAAAATTGGAAGCCATGCTTGACATGCTTTATGCATGATTTGACAAGGCAATGGGAGAGAGAGGGAGAGGGGATTTTCGGCCAAGGAGGGGGGAGAGAGAGAGAGAGTGAGCCGAGAGGGAGAGGAGAGAGAGAGATGTGTGCATGTGTGTGCTTTGAGGTTTGTACACTTGCACAAGCTACCCCTTTAGCCCTATTTAGCTTTAAGTCTATTTATTGACTTGACAACTCATTCTAGTCTTTCTCAAGCATAGAATCCTAGCCTTAATCATCCTAGATTGCTTTCAAACTAGTCTTTAATCATCCTAGAACCTAGCCTAATTACCCCAAAAGTTGATGACAAGGCATGGCATGCTTAAAGAAGTGATTTGACTACACAATGGAGCAAATCCATGGGAAGGAGAGAGAGAGAGAGAGGCCGAATGGGAGGGAGAGAGATGAGGTGTGCGCTTGTGTGTTGTACACTCCACAAGCTACAAAGCTTAGCCTTAAGCCTATTATCCACTTTCCAACCCATTTCTAGTCTTCCAAAGTACAACTTAGCCTTGCAAGCCAACCCATTCTAGGACAAGACTAGACCAAAACCCTTCATGATAGCCTAGTTCATTAGCCTTAAGACTAAAAAGATTGGACAAGACAAGTCATGGAAAGCTTGGCATGCTTTCAAAGCATGATTTGACAACACAATGAGAGGTAGAGAGAGAGAGAGGGATGGCCGGCCATTGAGAGGGGAGAGAGAGCCCAAACTTTTGCTATAAATAGGACCTCATGCTTGCCATTCAACTCTCCCCTTCATCCTTCAACTTCTCTCTCTAGAAATCCTAGTGTTCTTGCCTTGTTCTTGCTTGTTCTTCTCTTGTTCTTGAGTTCTTCTTATGTTCTTCAAGAAACTCATCCAAAGCCGCCACTCAACCACCCTTCTATCCATAAAAGTTTAGAAAGTTAGTCAAGACTTAGTTTCGAGAGAAACCATTCTCTTTCGAAGCTACCGGAAGCTTGCCGTAGGAAGTTACTCCGTCCGACGTACTTTCTTTTCGTAACCGCCCTACCGCCAAGAAGAACGGTAGATTTTCTATATCTACTTTCCTAAGTATAATTGGAAATGCGTATACTTTTGAAATATAGATTAATCTTAGTATACGTAGTATCTTCCTTATCCGTTAGATAAGAATCGATGCTTTACTTGTATGTCCGATTGAATGATAGTAAATTAATTGCTAAGAAAAGTATGAGCATGTTGTAGTAATGAACTTTATTTTCCCAATAAACATATGCTGTTTTGAACTTCCTTAAAAGAAAGAAAGAACGACTTTTTAAAAGATAGGAATTTATCGCTTAGTTAGAAATATTCGTATTCGATGATAAGGATGGTGATGAGCTTGTTTGCATGATTGCTTGCCTTACTTGTCGTGTGATAAAGCATAAGTGGTCTTTCCACTCCAAAGGTGTCCGTCCATGTGGCACTATGCTTTAGATTGTATGCTAAATGTTTACGCATGATTTCGTGAGTTAAGGATAAAGATGAGTATGCTAAGTAATATAGAGTTGGATGATCCTGCTAGTTTAGTTTTAAGATTTCAATGAATGACTTATGAATTAAAGTCCTGCCGCGGAGTCTATGCATGTTAATGAGACACGAGAATCAAGGAAAATAGAAATATGACACCTAGGGTGTGTTAATGACAAGGTGTGTTTTGAAAAGGAGAAAAAGTTTTGAAACCGCAATGTGGCCGGACTTGCCCATTGTGTGGTGTGCGTGTGTAAAGAAAGATTTGTGAAAAACCCAATGAGAACCCGGAGCGGCGGAACCGAGGGATGAATTGTAGTTTGGTTATCCGTGGAGAGGAGCCAACACAATTGTTTTAATGATTTTTGAAATTTCCCATGGGAACCCGGAGCGGCGGAACCATGGTGAGGATACTCGGGAACCCGGAGCGGCGGAACCGAGGGTTTTGAATTGTGGATTGGTTATCCGTGGAGAGGAGCCAATGCCAAATTCAATGTTTTTGTGTGCCAATGGGAACCCGGTGCGGCGGAACCATTGTGAGGATACTCGGGAACCCGGAACGGCGGAACCGAGGTTGGGTGTGTTTTAAACCCTCATGTGGCCTAACGTGGCAGCTCATTGAGTGGATGGATTTTGAAAGCAGCAATGTGGCCAGACTTGGTAGCCCATTGTGTGTGTGTCACCAATGAAGCCGGACTTGGTAGTTTCATTAGTAACTTGATTTATCTATACACTCAATAGGGACCTGGCGTGAAAGCCCTTGTGTGGATTTTGAAAACCACGATGTGGACGGACATGGTAGCCCATCGTGTGTAATATTTGAAAACCCCAATGTTGCCGGACTTGCCCATTGTGTGGTGTGTGTTAAAATGTGATTTTCGAAATGTTGATTTGGAAATGAAAAGTAAAATGGTGACACGGTCTACGAAACGCTGCGTAGGAGAAACTTTGATATCACAGACACCAACGATAGTTAATAGAGAATGTGGATGTGTCATTGTTGATAGCATGAACTGCGTAGATATCATTATCTGTACAACTTGTTTTGTGTAAGTTAGTACATAGATATCGTTATCTGTATGACTTGTTTTGTAAGTTATGGGTTAGCGGGTATAGGATTATTCTGCTGAGCTTTCGTAGCTCATGGTGTTATCTCTGGTGACCTTGACATATTATATCGGTGGCGACGCTGGTATAATGTGTCAGACTTTGTAGATGATCAAGGGGAGCTGTACACCTTGGAAGCCCCTGGAGCAGAAGAGCTGGCTAGGATGGAGAAGCAGGCAGAGCTGTAGTTAGGAACCCTAGATTACCTTCCCTTTTTGTAATGAAGGCACTCTGATGGAAATTTGACCCTTTTAACGTACCCGAATTTGGGGGCGTTACAGAATGGTATCAGAGCTCTAGGCTCAACACTCGGCCATGGGTAGAATGGGTAGAACCATAAGATAGTTTGACCGTTGCACAAACGTGAATTGAGTTTAAGTTTACTGTCCCAAATTGGATGGAATTCTGGCAAACCAATCTTCGGATTGAAGCAAAGTGTGGAAATTGGCAGTACCACTGAGCTGGGAATTCCCGAACAATTGGATGATGACTTAAATCAAGAAACGAATGTGGAATTGGATAAATCCAAGTTCTTAAGTATTAGTAAAACCCTGTCTCAGAACGTTACTAATTGAGGTTTAAACCCCGTCTTTCCTTGTAGATAAACCCCTTGGATCACCTAGTCGACCTGTTGGCTGGAGCTCGTCAGCTCAAGATCGCCATAGAAATCATGACAACCCAACTAGTGGAGCACCCTGACTTTGTTGCCGCTATACTCACCGAAAAGCGAGATTTCGCAAGGGTACAGCAAAACACCCCTATTCCCGTGGAGGAGGACCCGTGGTTTCCTGAAATATTCCCAATCCTATATGCCTTCCATGAGATTTTAAGTGTTCTACCCCCGATGCAAAACTTTGAGGTGGGTAATGAAGAGAAAGAAATCGATGGCAAAGGAAACGCCACGGAGATGACCAAGGAAGAAAACCTTATAGGAGAAGGGAAACTGGAAGTGGACGAGACTCCAAAAGACCCGTGAAGAACCAAGGATACCATTTAGGTGCCCTTAAATAAGTATAGTATCTAATGTAATCCTTCGGGTTGTAGAATGTTGAAAGTTAGGATCACCGCTGCTTGTTAGTATTTCCTAAAGTTGTACTCTTCCTATGTTTGATAATAAAAAAACCTTATTTCGTTTATCTCTTGTCCTTGTATGCTGCTTTTAAGTACTTGATCATTGTTTACATGCGTACTTGTATCTTAATTCTCATACCGATCCGTACGCAATTCCCACCTCGCCAGTAGAATAGTCTTAGGATAAGATCCCGAAAGCCGTAGTTGTTCTTGTGGCACTAAACCAAAAAGGAACCTTGTAGTAGGAGTACGTAGGATCGTTTCAACTTGTATTAAGGAACCTTATCTTAGGTCCCTACTTGCCTTTGTAGTAGAACTCTATGCTTATATTTTCTGCTTATCTATGAAAAGCTTGCTTTTATTATTAAAAAAAAAAAAAGTACTGTTGCATACTACTTGATAAAACTGTTTTTGATTTAGAAGGAAAACACTAATTGTGAAAGGAAAATTGTTTTAGTAAACTTAAACCTCCCCCTATTTAATTTTCCTCATAGATGGTGAATAGGCGCAGCGGATTAGGATACGAAACCGGAGAATCCTCTAACCCTAACCCTAACCCCGACCTAACACAAGTCATGCGAGCACTTGTAGCCGCTTTAAACGCCAACCGCCAAAACCCTAACCGCGATGATGAACCTATGAACCGAACTCGAGCAATGAATGAGTTCTGCAAACGTCGACCCCCGACTTTCCACGGAGACACCAACCCCACCGTGGCTGAGACATGGCTGAAGGAAATCAAGGTAATCCTTGACACCTTAGGGATTACCCAGAACGGGGATCGTGTGGCCTTAGCCACTTACCAACTGAAGGAAGAAGCCCGTTACTGGTGGGACTTGATGGAGGCAACCCACGCCGTAGCCACTATGACCTTTGCAGAGTTTGAGACTTTGTTTCTCGACAAGTACTTTCCCACACCCCTCCGCCTGGTCAAGGAACAAGAGTTCATGAACCTGAAATAAGGGACGATGACTGTTACCCAATACGCGGCCAAATTCAAGGAGCTGTCCCGTTACGCCCCAGACGCTGTAGCAACTGAGGATAAGAAGGCAAGAAGATTCGAGTGGGGGCTGACCACCGCTCGAAGGGCCGTGGTGGCACAAGCTTTTACCACCTATACTGGTGTTGTGAAATGTGCTCTTCGGCTAGAGAGTGAGGAGAATGACTTCAAGAACCGATGGAGGAGGGCGACAGGCAACACTGGCGGACCAATCCGCACTCAACCTTCCAACAACAACCGCGGACCTTACCCCACCAAACCCTTTGCCCCATCTCAAAATGACCAACCCTGGAAGACTGCTATCCCTGGAGTGGCGAACCAAAGAGAGGTGGTCGAGACATAGCGACAGTTCAATGCTTCAATTGCCAGGCTATGGGTCATTATAGGTGCGACTGCCCCTATCCTCAAAGAGAAAGGAATGGAAGCTTTGGGAATCAGAAGGCTCAACAACTTGGACAAGCCGGCTTTGTGAGGCAAAACCCTGGAGGCCCATCGCAACAACAGAATGGGCAAAACGAGGGAAAACAGCCCATGGGGAACCAGCAAAACACTGGAGGGCGTATTTTCGCGCTGCAGACTGAGGAACAAGAGTAGGATCCCTTTGTGATCCAAGGTACGCTACTATAGTACCTGCGTACAAGCTTTATTTGACTCTGGAGCATCGCATTCATTTCTATCTACTGCCGACGTAACTGCTCTAGCACTAGAAACAGAACCCCTAAGTACGAGTATGAAAATAACATCACCGTTGGGGGGAGTATAACTATTAGTCTAGAGGGTACGAATTAGAAGTAGCCGACCTGCGCCTGACCTGCGATCTTAGAGTGATCGACATGGCGGATTTTGACGTAATCTTGGAGATGGACTGGCTATCAGCACACCAAGCGATCATAGACTGTCATCTGAAGATGGAGATGGCATATACCCCTGAAAGGACGCGTGTCTAATTTAAGGGGGATAGACAAGCAGTGAGTGCATTGACGAGTAGGCCAAGATGGTAGAACCAACTACCTGGATGGCTAGCTAGCCTCCACTTGGAAGAAGCCGATAGAACGGAAATGGGATTACCGCACGTCATTGCGAGTATGCCGATGTTTTTCCCGAAGAACTTCCTGGCTTACCACCTTAAAGAGAGATAAACTTCTCTATAAAACTCCAGCCAGAAACGGCTCCGATCTCTATGGCACCGAACCAAATGGCCCCTGCAGAACTAAAGGAGATCAATACGCAATTGCAAGAGCTGTTGGACAAAGAGTTTATCAGAACAATTACGTCACCATGGAAAGCACCTGCATTATTCGTAAGAAGGGACGCTCGCCTAGGCATCAACTACGGGAAATTGACGTCGTCAAGGACTGGTTTTCCCCTGACTGTAATGGTTCTTTCAATGCCTTTGTTAAAATTTTAGAACAGCAAAGGACCTGCTGGCTAAACTACCGTTCGTTCCGAATAAGGATAGGGCCCTTAAGCTTCACAATTTAGGAATGCTCCTACTCAAAGTTGATCCATTGATTTCCTAGTTTTGGAATCAAGTTCAAGTCGTTGGGCAGGAAAGCATGCTGATTCAATAAAGACGTGTTAAGAAAACGTCTGCAGGACACCGGTCCGCTTGATGATTTGGTAGACGTTTTACATTTGGCGTTGGTGATTACAATAGAAACTTTATCAAGAGATGGACAACGAGGCAAGCTGCTCGACGGCTGAAGCAACGTCAACCCCATCTTGTTAAGCAAGTGATGAGGCTTATTCAAGTGACAAAACGTACAAAGGATGGATGGTGAACTACATCTATTTTTAAGGGGGATAGACGACGATTCTAAGATCGGTATAGCAGTTAAACCTAAACCGTAGTCGCGCACCAATTTCGAGGATGAAATTATTTTTAAGGGGGATAGGTTGTAATGACACTGATTTTTGGTAAATAAAAATTTCGTTAAATATTTGAATTTTATTTTAAATACTTGGGTTCCATTTAAAATTTCTTTTTAAATCCCAAAAAAAATCAGTCGTTATTGATTCTAGACTTATAAAAATAGTTTTCTTCATATAAAATTATTTAGTCATTTCTAAAGACAAGTATGCTTATAAAAGCACTTGTGTATTTTCCTAGTATTTGAAATAAAGTCTTAAAATTATATTTCTTGGCAAGAAATCCTACTTGGCAAGTAGAATTAGATTCCAACTAAGAGGTTAACCGAACCAATTGGATTCCAAGTCTAGTTAGACCTCCCTAGCCATTGTTGAACCTTATGACCCTTATGAATCCTCCTAATTCCTAGGTGAACCATTTCACCCACCCTTGAACCTTGTGAACCTTTCAACCTTAGACTAGGTAATCATTATATCCCTTGACTAGTCATTCAAGCCCATGCCACCTTCTTTATTTCTTTATCCTTTGGTTAATAAATGTTAGGGGAATTTTTATCCCTTGGTTAATAAGAATTAGTCTTGCCAATGAATGCTTAGCCTTGACAAGACAAGTCATAGGAATACTACAATCATTCTTGCTTCCAAAGGAAGTAACCTTAGCCTTGCATGCATGCAAACCTAGAGTTAGCCTTAAAGCCTAATCATTCTAGGGTTACTTTCCTAGATTTTCCAAGAACATGTTTACTTTCTAGGAAAGTAAGCCTCACTTTAATCATTACTTTTATAGCAAGTTACTTTCTAGGAAAGTTACTTTTTACCTTTAATCATTTCACCCTTTTGCCTTTTCCTTACTCTTTCTATATATAGACTTATATATATATATAGGTACCTAACCAAGTAGGAGAGAGAGAGAGAGAGAGAGAGAGAAAGCCGTGAGAGAGAGAGAGGCCGAGAGAGAGAGAAAGGGAGAGAGAGTGAGTGTGTGCTTGTGTCTTGGCTACTCATGCAAGGAAGATCTCACTTTAGCCAACCAAAGTACAACCCTTTTATGACTTCTTTTGCTCTTTTTAAAAGCCAACCAAATCTAGCCTACCAAAGTACCAACTAGCCTTGCCACTTGTCCCTCCTTTTGTGACTAACCTCTCATGACAACCTAGGACCTAACCTAAAATTGGAAGCCATGCTTGACATGCTTTATGCATGATTTGACAAGGCAATGGGAGAGAGAGGGAGAGGGGATTTTCGGCCAAGGAGGGGGGAGAGAGAGAGAGAGTGAGCCGAGAGGGAGAGGAGAGAGAGAGATGTGTGCATGTGTGTGCTTTGAGGTTTGTACACTTGCACAAGCTACCCCTTTAGCCCTATTTAGCTTTAAGTCTATTTATTGACTTGACAACTCATTCTAGTCTTTCTCAAGCATAGAATCCTAGCCTTAATCATCCTAGATTGCTTTCAAACTAGTCTTTAATCATCCTAGAACCTAGCCTAATTACCCCAAAAGTTGATGACAAGGCATGGCATGCTTAAAGAAGTGATTTGACTACACAATGGAGCAAATCCATGGGAAGGAGAGAGAGAGAGAATTTCGGCTAGGAGAGGGAGAGAGAGAGGCCGAATGGGAGGGAGAGAGATGAGGTGTGTGCTTGTGTGTTGTACACTCCACAAGCTACAAAGCTTAGCCTTAAGCCTATTATCCACTTTCCAACCCATTTCTAGTCTTCCAAAGTACAACTTAGCCTTGCAAGCCAACCCATTCTAGGACAAGACAAGACCAAAACCCTTCATGATAGCCTAGTTCATTAGCTTTAAGACTAAAAAGATTGGACAAGACAAGTCATGGAAAGCTTGGCATGCTTTCAAAGCATGATTTGACAACACAATGAGAGGTAGAGAGAGAGAGAGGGATGGCCGGCCATTGAGAGGGGAGAGAGAGCCCAAACTTTTGCTATAAATAGGACCTCATGCTTGCCATTCAACTCTCCCCTTCATCCTTCAACTTCTCTTTCTAGAAATCCTAGTGTTCTTGCCTTGTTCTTGCTTGTTCTTCTCTTGTTCTTGAGTTCTTCTTATGTTCTTCAAAAACTCATCCAAAGCCGCCACTAAGCCACCACTCAACCACCCTTCTATCCATAAAAGTTTAGAAAGTTAGTCAAGACTTAGTTTTGAGAGAAACCATTCTCTTTCGAAGCTACCGGAAGCTTGCCGTAGGAAGTTACTCCGTCTGACGTACTCTCTTTTCGTAACCGCCCTACCGCCAAGAAGAACGGTAGATTTTCTATATCTACTTTCCCTAAGTATAATTGGAAATGTGTATACTTTTGAAATATAGATTAATCTTAGTATACGTAGTATCTTCCTTATCCGTTAAATAAGAATCGATGCTTTACTTGTATGTCCGAATGCATGATAGTAAATTAATTGCTAAGAAAAGTATGAGCATGTTGTAGTAATGAACTTTATTTTCCCAATAAACATATGCTGTTTTGAACTTCCTTAAAAGAAAGAAAGAACGACTTTTTAAAAGATAGGAATTTATCGCTTAGTTAGAAATATTCGTATTCGATGATAAGGATGGTGATGAGCTTGTTTGCATGATTGCTTGCCTTACTTGTCGTGTGATAAAGCATAAGTGGTCTTTCCACTCCAAAGGTGTCCGTCCATGTGGCACTATGCTTTAGATTGTATGCTAAATGTTTACGCATGATTTCGTGAGTTAAGGATAAAGATGAGTATGCTAAGTAATATAGAGTTGGATGATCCTGCTAGTTTAGTTTTAAGATTTCAATGAATGACTTATGAATTAAAGTCCTGCCGCGGAGTCTATGCATGTTAACGAGACACGAGAATCAAGGAAAATAGAAATATGACACCTAGGGTGTGTTAATGACAAGGTGTGTTTTGAAAAGGAGAAAAAGTTTTGAAACCGCAATGTGGCCGGACTTGCCCATTGTGTGGTGTACGTGTGTAAAGAAAGATTTGTGAAAAACCCAATGAGAACCCGGAGCGGCGGAACCGAGGGATGAATTGTAGTTTGGTTATCCGTAGAGAGGAGCCAACACAATTGTTTTAATGATTTTTGAAATTTCCCATGGGAACCCGGAGCGGCGGAACCGAAGGTTTTGAATTGTGGATTGGTTATCCGTGGAGAGGAGCCAATGCCAAATTCAATGTTTTTGTGTGCCAATGGGAACCCGGTGCGGCGGAACCATTGTGAGGATACTCGGGAACCCGGAACGGCGGAACCGAGGTTGGGTGTGTTTTAAACCCTCATGTGGCCGAACGTGGCAGCTCATTGAGTGGATGGATTTTGAAAGCAGAAATGTGGCCAGACTTGGTAGCCCATTGTGTGTGTATCACCAATGAAGCCGGACTTGGTAGCTTCATTAGTAACTTGATTTATCTATACACTCAATAGGGACCTGGCGTGAAAGCCCTTGTGTGGATTTTGAAATACACGATGTGGACGGACATGGTAGCCCATCGTGTGTAATATTTGAAAACCCCAATGTGGCCGGACTTGCCCATTGTGTGGTGTGTGTTAAAATGTGATTTTCAAAATGTTGATTTGGAAATGAAAAGTAAAATGGCGACACGGTCTACGAAACGCTGCGTAGGAGAAACTCTGATATCACAGACACCAACGATAGTTAATAAAGAATGTGGATGTGTCATTGTTGATAGCATGAACTGCGTAGATATCGTTAACTGTACAACTTGTTTTGTGTAAGTTACTACATAGATATCGTTATCTGTATGACTTGTTTTGTAAGTTATGGGTTAGCGGGTATAGGATTATTCTGCTGAGGTTTCGTAGCTCATGGTGTTACCTTTGGTGACCCTGACATATTATATCAGTGGCGACGCTGGTATAATGTGTCAGACTTTTAGATGATCAAGGGGAGCTGAACACCTTGGAAGCCCTTGGAGCAGAAGAGCTGGCTAGGATGGAGAAGCAGGCAGAGCTATAGTTAGGAACCCTAGATTACCTTCCCTTTTTGTAATGAAGGCACTCTGATGGAAATTTGATGTAACAGTGAGCCAGACTCACCTTGATTTTTCAATAAAATTTCCCTTTTAACGTACCCGAATTTGGGGGCGTTACAAGTCCCAAGCGCTCAAAACCATTTTCCAAAAACACTGGCCTGGCTCACTCTCGAGCGCTCGAGAGTGAAGTCCCAAGCGCTCGAGACCACTCTCGAGCGCTCGAGTCTTTTGTGCTGCCCAATGGATGGCAAGGCTTCCCACTACCCATGAAATCCATCATGACAACCACCTTGAGCCGGCTGAGGTTTGAGTCAACACTCAACCTCAGTCAGAGAAGATCAGGCCAGCAGATTTTCTCTCTTTAAAAATGTTTTATTTCAAATCCATTTCGTTTTTAAACCATAGGTTATCTTGGCCTATATATATGCCTGGTTTTCAACTGAGAAAAGGGGGATCTCTCTCTCTCTAAACTCCTCTCCTCCCTCTCTTGTTCAAAAAAAAGCTTTCAAGCTCAAGGTCTTTTTCCAACTACAAGGTTTTTCAAAAAAAAAAAAAAGTTTTCAAAGAGCAAAAGAGCATCAGAAAATGCTAGGAATTCAGAACACTCTTAGCTTCTGATTTCTTGCATTCTTCTCTCTTCATTCACCTTTCAAAGTCATCCAAGAAGCCAAGTTCCAACCAAAGGTAGAAATTTCTACCTTTAATCTCCAACAAAGAGGTTGTTTTTCCCTTCTGAAAGGGGTCTCTCAGCCTGTCCCAGTCTTTAATACTGGGTGCATGGTTGGGTGACCTTAGTGTAAAAACAAGAGCAAAGGGTCCACAAAAAGCATTTTCTTAAAACCCTTACTGGAAATACTCTCGAGCGCTCGAGAGTGCTCCCGAGCGCTCGGGACTGTTTCCAGTCCCATGCATGGCATTTTGTTAAACAGCAGGCTGAGGGTGAGGTGCATTCTTGAATAAGATGGTTTCATCATGACATGCATGCACAGAAAATCAGTTTTCCCTAAAACAGAAACATTTCTCACAAGTTTTCATGTAAGAATAAGGTTTTTCCAAAGTTAAAAGATGATTTTCTCCTTGGAAAAATTAAAACAAGGGTGTTTGCATGTCAAGGCAGTGTCATTTCCTGTTTGAAACTAAGCTGACATGTAGCTCACTCCCAAGCACTTGGAACCATTCCCGAGCGCTCGGGAGTGCATGCATGCCACTGCATTCCATTTTCCCCCAATTTACTGTGTTGTCTGAATTTCTGCATGCATGGATGTGTCCATTTGCTCTTTTAAAGTTGTAAATCTGATCATGCAATGGCAAGGATGCATGATTTGAAAGATTGAAGTCCTATCTCAGTCTGTTAAGTCCTCTGTTGAGCCTATAATGTGCTTAAGTTTATTTCAGTTTATAGTTTTTGTATTATATCTTGTCAGTACTAACAAAACTTGCAGGTTGGGTCTTAACACTCCCAAGCGCTCGGGACCACTCCCGAGCGCTCGAGAGTGAATCCAGTGATAGGGTTCCATTTTCAGCTATCTTGGTATATCATGCATGGCCATTTTATCACCCCTGTACATCTGCACCAGTATACACTTCTTATTTGGTATAACTGTGGATACTTGCTAGCTGGTTTAATGAAACAAAATCCCTTTTGAAAATCCCACAAACGTTTAGTAGAGACCGACATCGTGTCGGGCAAGGGGGATGCCGTAAAACCCTTCCCCCCTCGTAACATGGCTTCCGAACCCTCAAAAGCGATCTTTGGTTTCAATTTCAAATCAACCATTTTCAAATCAAAAACGGTTTCTCGGGTGATAGACCATAAATCCGGGAGGCGACTCTTTCAAACCAATTTTCGAATCGATCCAAAGACAAGGCGCGCGATTTTTGTCGGGCTGCCCCGATCCACCCGGGGCTGTGGTAGCCCACAGTGGCGACTCCGCTGGGGAGAAACGTTTAATTGATACTTGAGAAAAAGTTGGCATGTTGTCGAAACGGCCCGCTTTCCTTGAATATCAATTAAACCCGAGAGCCAAGCTTGAAAAACGTTTGTGGGATTTTCAAAAATTATTTTGTTTCATTGTCTATTTCTTGTATAATATATCTTGTGCAACCCCGCTGTTGTGTTTCGGCAATCCTACCCGGCCTGCCGGTGATAGGGAATCCCGGAATGCTCAGCAACCCTCGACCGTGATGATTCATCCCTACTGTTTGTACCGTTATTGAGTGTACGCTCAATAGTGGGAGGTATACTTTGACTCTAGTCTGGGGAACCCTCTTCAAGCCAAAACCGGCCTTTATACATGTGTAGAAAGCAATAGAACCTTCCAAACTAGGACAGGGACCCGCAGGGTAAGACTATGTGCTATATCCTGCCTACATGTTACTGCTTTCTGCATCTCACCGTGCATATCATCCACGTCATGCCATCAGACTGTTTGTTCAATTTCAAGACATGTGCTCTTAAGACTCGCTCGCACGGTCTGTAGAAGGTTGCCGAGACCCGATGAAGAATCGTGCACCCTTGTGTACGTTGTCTAAACTACATAAGTCCTTAGAACAATGAGACTTTGGGAAATCAAAACATACTAAGTCCTTGACTAACGCCTAATCGAAGATTCAACGGAGAATAAGGAATAACAAGGAAACGACGCCGTGACACCACATCACTTACACCACTTCGGCTAATGGCACCATGCCACTGACGCCACTCTGGTTATGGTATCACGTCATCTATACTAAGCTATTCCAAGTTCAAATTTGAAATTTCGAGTGAGGACTAGTTGAATACTTAGTTCATTTTGACATCTCTTAGAACCTGTCGTTCTAAACAAAGGATACACCCTAAAAGAAATTCTGAGGAATGAGGCAACCTTCGAGAGACCGTAATCTTATCCCGCTTGCTGATCGCACCTCGCATCTTATGCTTGCTTTCGTGTCCCGTATAGAACTCTCAGACTCGCTCGCACAGCCTGTTTAGGATTGTCTGGACCGATGAAGAGTCGTGCTTTTTAAAGGCACGTTGTTGAAATTAATTAGTCCTTGGAATGACGAGGTTTTGGGGACGTCAAAATTCATTAAGTCTTCGATACATTTTTCAATCAAGAATTCAATGTAAATTAATGAAACAATTAGGCTACAATGTCGTGATACCCACACCACTCAGGTTATAGTGTGAAGTCACTTACACCGCTTAGTCTAATGGCGCCATGCCACCTACGCCACCCCGGTTACGGTATCATGTCATTTACGCCAAACGATTTTTGAAACCGGAACAGAAATTTCGGGTGAAAAATGTTAAAGACTTAATTTGTCTTGATATCTCCCAAATCTTGTCATTTCTAATCAAAGGATACACATTCAAAAGAATCTTTGAGGACTAAGGCAATCCTTCGTAGGATGTCATTTCTTGAGTCAGGGTCTAGGAGACCTTAAATCCATGGAGTTTGGGATAACTTCGGTGTTCGCCGTGCCCGAACGACTCCCTCTAGTTCGGTCTAGCCTTTAGTGCATCTTCCAGCAGTCTTATTGCTCTGTCTCAGATGGTCTTAGATAAGGAGATTGGCTCTGATTCCCAACGTGAGGAATTAAACCTGCCTGACAACGACCTACCCGTGACTGTTGGAACTATCTGTAAAGTTTGATCCCTTGAGTCGACAATGACAACACGTGAATAACAATTCTTTTATTCATACATGTTTTTTTTCAATAAATCACAACAGGGACACATTCTGAGTTCGCTTTTTACTTTACTGTCAGCACTGGGCCACCCATCCTACACAAAGCCATACCACCTTCTCCGACTACCTCAAAATGATAGGGCAAACAGACCTGGTTGAGCTGAAAAGGGCTATAGAGGAAATGAGTCAGAAAATGGATAAGCAGATGACTCTCTTGCAAGGGCTGATTGACCTTTTCACCTCCGCCATGTCGAATCCAGATCTGGGACTAAATACTGATGATGCCAAGATCAAAGAAACTCCACAAATCCACCACCCTCCAACAGTCAGAATATGCTCAAAAGTGAAGCTCTCGGACATGCTTAAAGACCTAGTCAAATTCCATGACGCCAAGACTCACTCAAAGGAGGGTATTGGATCCTTGTCTAAAACTAGTGCTGAAAGGCAAGACACTTACATGGATGAGATCAACCCCAAAAGCAAAAGAGTATTATGCAGCTACGAAGCAAGCAAGGCTTTCACCAGAGGCCCACTTGGCACCACCATGAACCCTCAACCCAGCTGCAAAATCCCACCAAGGATCTTCTCCCGTTTTCCTATACCTTTGTCCTCTGTTTATGAGAAGCTCCTCGAAGCCGGCCTCATCAAGCCGCTTCCTCCAACTCCCCTACCTCAGAAGCTCTCGGCGTCCCACAACCCAAACGTCTATTGTGTCTTTCACCAATACACCGGCCATTCCACCAATAACTGCTTCCGTCTCCGCCACAAATCCAAGATCTCATCGATAATGGAACCATTTCACCTCCACTTTCAAAACCAAACACTATCATAAACCCTCCACCAAATCACCCGCAAAACCCCCGTGTCAACCTCATCAATCTCAACCCAATCTCATTTGACCCTAGCCAATACATCATACCCACAACCGAGCCAAAACCCACCGTCAATATACCTGAGGAAGTCGGGATTTGCATGCTTGAAAACATAGACCTAGTATGGGAGTCAACACCTGATGGGTGGCGATTGCTTGGGGAAAACTATCCTCTGATCTTTGAGGAGTTCAAGGCTGGACAGGTTAATGAATCGATGGGACATGGCTCGTTTGGACAACTTCTGAGCAACCAAACCATCGACGGGATCTTCAATGGCATAAAAATCCATCCCCACCAGTGCATTATCAACAATAAGCCGCCAGAATCCATTGTTTCAACCCCTACTAAGCTCGATGCCTCAATAATGAGCTCCAAGCCGACACAGAATCCGGGGGTGGATCAAAATCCGAATGATGCCCGAGATAGTGAGAAAGGACCGGAACCATCCCAATGCCAGACCTCGGATCTGGAGAAGAATGGTGAATGCAGTGCAGTCAATCCATGAATGGAACTTCTCACGAGTCTGGAAAGCGTTTAAGTTTCAAGTCAAGTCACTTTGATGTTGAGGTCCCTACTCATGAGAGAAACTCCAGTACATGGAAGAACCCGCACTTGTGCTCATGGCAAAACTGGTTGCCGAAACTATCAGTGGAATCAAGGAAAAGAATCAGAACTAAGGTCTGTCACTGGGGCACATCAGCCCAATGTCATCAATCATAGCAAGCATACAGCCAACATCAAGAGTGGGGCATGAATGCTCAAAACTCAAGCCCTGATCGAAGTCAACCTCAAACCAACTCCAGCTCAATCCCAATTTTCATCCAAAGACAAATTCTAGCCCAAATCCAAAAGACCTGAAAGTACCAGCCCGCTGGCCAAAAAATAGTAAAGCAGAAAGGATACTCAGACATGTCCTTTGTCTTTCAAAAAAAAAAATAAATAAATATCATCGTTGTTGTCAAATGTCGAAACACGGGTCTCACTTTCTAGTCTCGACCTCTTATGGTCACCTTCATCTATCATATTTGTCAACACGACTGCTTGATCTGCTGCCATAGATTTGGCATTGTCCTGAGGGACACCTTTCAATCAAATCCCGCCATAGATTTGGCATTGTCCTCTGTGACATCTTTCAATCAAATGCTGCCATAGATTTGGCTTTGTCCTGAGGGACATCATTCAATCATCTTCTGCCATAGATTTGGCATTGTCCTGAGGGACACCTTTCAATCATCTTCTGCCATAGATTTGGCATTGTCCTCTGTGACATCTTTCAATCAAATGCTGCCATAGATTTGGCTTTGTCCTGAGGGACATCATTCAATCATCTTCCGCCATAGATTTGGCATTGTCTTGAGGGACACCTTTCAAATCAAATCCCGCCATAGATTTGGCATTGTCCTAAGGGACACCTTTCAATCAAATCCCGCCATAGATTTGGCATTGTCTTGAGGGACACCTTTCAATCAAATCTCGCCATAGATTTGGCATTGTCTTGAGGGACAGATTTGGCATTGTCCTGAGGGACACCTTTCAATCAAATCCCGCCATAGATTTGGCATTGTCCTGAGGGACACCTTTCAATCGAATCCCGGCATAGATTTGGCATTGTCCTGAGGGACACCTTTCAATCGAATCCCGCCATAGATTTGGCATTGTCCTGAGGGATACCTTTCAATCGAATCCCGCCATAGATTTTGGCATTGTCCTGAGGGACAACTTTCAATCAACTCCCGCCATAGATTTCGCATTGTCCTGAGGGACACCTTTCAATCATCTCCCACCATAGATTTGGTTTTAGTTCCTTCGAGACAAACTAACTTGTCCCGTTGGATGACACCCCTCGCGGTGTATTTACAACCTATTCGCCTGGTTAATTTTGCCAGCCACTGAGACAGAGCAATCGGTGGGCGCTCCTCGAATCAATCTATATTGTCGATCATTTGCTTGCATGACTGCATGTTTGCATTGGCCCCAAAGAACTACGCTGGTCTGATCCCTGCAAACGGGGTACGTAGGCAACTCGAAAGAGCACGACCTCATGTTTCGAATGCTTGTACATCTTTACTTGCATTTGATTTTGAATTAAGGATTTGATTTGGCTCGAATTGGGCTGTCTCAATCTTTGGACGGCACTCGTATCCAGACATGATGCCGAGCGCCATCCAAAGAGGGGCAACTATAGACACCCCAATTTGGACTTGTCGAATTTCCTTAATTTGTGGCCCTGAGGCTCCCCAATGATGAATTCGGATTGAAACAATTCTTGTACCAGTCGAAACTTTGCTTCTTGAAGGATTTGAAAAGGAAATAAAATGGTCAAAATCATTCCCAAGCGCTTGGAAGCAGTCCCAAGCGCTCAAAACCATTTTCCAAAAACACTGGCCTGGCTCACTCTTGAGCGCTCGAGTCTTTTGTGCTGCCCAATGGATGGCAAGGCTTCCCACTACCCATGCAATCCATCATGACAACCACCTTGAGCCGACTGAGGTTTGAGTCAACACTCAACCTCAGTCAGAGAAGATCAGGCCAGCAGATTTTCTCTCTTTAAAAATGTTTTATTTCAAATCCATTTCGTTTTTAAACCATAGGTTATCTTGGCCTATATATATGCCTGGTTTTCAACTGAGAAAAGGGGGATCTCTCTCTCTCTAAACTCCTCTCCTCCCTCTCTTGTTCAAAAAAAAGCTTTCAAGCTCAAGGTCTTTTTCCAACTACAAGGTTTTTCAAAAAAAAAAAAAGTTTTCAAAGAGCAAAAGAGCATCAGAAAATGCTAGGAATTCAGAACACTCTTAGCTTCTGATTTCTTGCATTCTTCTCTCTTCATTCACCTTTCAAAGTCATCCAAGAAGCCAAGTTCCAACCAAAGGTAGAAATTTCTACCTTTAATCTCCAACAAAGAGGTTGTTTTTCCCTTCTGAAGGGGGTCTCTCAGCCTGTCCCAGTCTTTAATACTGGGTGCATGGTTGGGTGACCTTAGTTTAAAAACAAGAGCAAAGGGTCCACAAAAAGCATTTTCTTAAAACCCTTACTGGAAATACTCTCGAGCGCTCGAGAGTGCTCCCGAGCGCTCGGGACTGTTTCCAGTCCCATGCATGGCATTTTGTTAAACAGCAGGCTGAGGGTGAGGTGCATTCTTGAATAAGATGGTTTCATCATGACATGCATGCACAGAAAATCAGTTTTCCCTAAAACAGAAGCATTTCTCACAAGTTTTCATGTAAGAATAAGGTTTTTCCAAAGTTAAAAGATGATTTTCTCCTTGGAAAAATTAAAACAAGGGTGTTTGCATGTCAAGGCAGTGTCATTTCCTATTTGAAACTAAGCTGACATGCAGCTCACTCCCAAGCACTTGGAACCATTCCCGAGCGCTCGGGAGTGCATGCATGCCACTGCATTCCATTTTCCCCCAATTTACTGTGTTGTCTGAATTTCTGCATGCATGGATGTGTCCATTTGCTCTTTTAAAGTTGTAAATCTGATCATGCAATGGCAAGGATGCATGATTTGAAAGATTGAAGTCCTATCTCAGTCTGTTAAGTCCTCTGTTGAGCCTATAATGTGCTTAAGTTTATTTCAGTTTACAGTTTTTGCATTATATCTTGTCAGTACTAACAAAACTTACAGGTTGGGTCTTAACACTCCCAAGCGCTCGGGACCACTCCCGAGCGCTCGAGAGTGAATCCAGTGATAAGGTTCCATTTTCAGCTATCTTGTATATCATGCATGGCCATTTTATCACCCCTGTACATCTGCACCAGTATACACTTCTTATTTGGTATAACTGTGGATACTTGCTAGCTGGTTTAATGAAACAAAATCCCTTTTGAAAATCCCACAAACGTTTAGTAGAGACTGACATCGTGTTGGGCGAGGGGGATGCCGTAAAACCCTTCCCCCCTCGTAACATGGCTTCCGAACCCTCAAAAGCGATCTCTGGTTTCAATTTCAAATCAACCATTTTCAAATCAAAAACGGTTTCTCGGGTGATAGACCATAAATCTGGGTGGCGACTCTTTCATACCAATTTTCGAATCGATCCAAAGACGAGGCTTGCGATTTTTGTCGGGCCGCCCCGATCCACCCGAGGCTGTGGTAGCCCACACTACCACAATGAACAAGGTCATTTTACCACCGCCTGTAAGCCCTTCAAAGCCTACTTGGAGCAGCTTGTCGTCGGCGGCCATCTCGGTAACCTGATCGATCATGAGAAGACGAGGCTTCGGGCACAACAGGCCGAAGCATGCACCGAAGAAGAGGTCCAGACGATCCATGTCATCCACGGCCCTCTAAACTCCGAAGCTGCTCATATCATCCGCGCCGAGTTGGATGACGCCTCCTCTTCCAAACAGGTCATGTTAGTCGGTCCCGAAGCAAAGCGGCCGCGGACTGACGACGGAGCTAAATGGACAATCACATTCACCGAGAAGAACCTCACCCGCGTCCAACTCCCACATAATGACACCTGTAGACACCCCAATTTGGCCTAACGATTATTTCAAGTCCCACCTTGGGGACCATCCCGATGATGAAATGGATACTGTGATTGCTGATTGCCTTCTCGAAAACCTTAGGACTTTCGATAAGAACTTTGAACGACTTAGAGGACCCAAATCAGAGCCATACAGCCTTTCAGACAGAAATACAGAATCCTAGGAGAATCCATCTGTCGTCCGTGACATTGATCTCACGGCTTTAACATCGTTTCTTCACCCGAGCAACCTCTTGCTAGAAAATCTCCCTGAGAGATCAATCCCTCGGCCGCAAGATCTATCCTTCGGCCGCAACATCCATTCCTCGGTCGCCAGATCCTTTGCTCGGCTGCCAGATCGTCCTTTTTCCAGACTCTGGAACGTTCTGTCAGACGTTTGATCCAACTACACTACCTTCCCGATGCGTTTGGGCTACGTTAGAGGATTGCCATGAAGAGTTAGAATCACACTCTAACTCCAATTTTGATCGTGCATTTTGATTGGCCAGAGTGAGTCATCCCTATGCCTATATAAAGGAGCCTTTGGGTTCCGAAATTGATAAGTGAATACACCCTCTCAAACCACGAAATACACATCTCTGAACTCCATGATCCGCCCCCAAACTCTACAGAAATCATCTCCTATCAATCCTGTACAAAAGCCCTAACCTCCCGTGAGTAGCCGCATCCGAGAGTAAAACCCCCCAAAGAACTCACTTTGTTCTAGGGTTTTGTGAAGTTGACTACCACAATCAACCATTATTATCTACAATCAATCGCAATCCAAGCAATCAATTACTGAGTGATCAAGGTGGTGAGGCCCAACGGCCTATGGTTTGATTTAATTTCCGTCTCTCGCTTTTAATTAGTTCTTTCTATTAACTGTTCGTATTCTGGTGTGAGGAAGAACATCGGCTGGGGAATCAATCCTTCGGCCAATATATCAATCCAGTGGGATTCCTCGGCCGTGACATCAATTCACCGGCCGAGGGATCTATTTGCTGGGACATATTTGTTTTCTGTTTATTCTAATGCATGCTTTCATTTATCGTACTGGCTCACCTTATCAACTGTTAAAGGCTAAAAATCAGATTATGTGTTAGAATTAAATAAAGCAAATATACATTGTATGTCGAACGATTATGGGCCAGTCTCACGACTGGGCAAAGAGGGGTGCCTAACACCTTCCCCTTATTATACTCTTGGCTCCCGTACCCGGAATCTCTGTCCATTTTTACTAGTTTTAATAAACTAGGTGGCGACTCTATTTTGATGATAACCATTATCGTGTGGCAATGTTCCTAGCCATGGGAATGTCCACGATCTTGGTTTATGAAGTGGAACCAAACAAGCATGATCAATCTGTATGGCGATGCCCCGTTTGGGAGGTGTCTACAGTTTTTGGCGACTCTGCTGGGGACTTGAGAGCCATAACCAAAAAGTTCAACATGGAATTAATATTTGCTTTATTTAATTCTTTTTCATGTGCATCGAGCGAGCAACCCACGTTGAGTTCACCTAATATCCCGGCATGACACGAGCTATGTTAGGGGTTCCAGCAAACTCCTAATGGGGCACCCTTTGAGACTACCCGAAACCTTGCATATTGTAGAAAGCCGTAGAACTCTTTCCAAACTAGGACAGGAAATCCCAAGCAGGTTAGGACTATGTGTTGCATTATATCCAAAACTCTTGTTTGATTCAATGATTAGTACTCTTTAGAGTTTTAATTGCTGTAGAAGATGAATTCATGCTCATCTTATCAAGAGTTTGTGATGAAGTCTATCATTCTTGAGATAAAGAATAGTCCTTGCATAACTCTGTCTCTCTTTGAGATAAGTTTTGACTTGTGAAAGGTTGTCATAGTCTTATACTGTTAGGAGTTTCAAAAAAAAGAAGAAGTGTAGACACCTCCCAAACGGGGCATCGCCATACAGATTGATCATGTTTGCTTGCTCGATTGGTTGCTTGCTTCGTAAACCAAAATCATGGACATTCCCATGGCTAGGAACATCGCCACATGATAGCGATTATCATCAAAATAGAGTCGCCACCCAGTTTATCAAAACTGGGAAAATAGATAGAGATTCTGAGTACGGGAGCCAAAAGTACAGTAAGGGGAAGGTGTTAGGCACCCCTCTCTGCCCAGCCGTGAGACTGGCCCATAGTTATTCAATCATAAGACATGTACACACTTTGTTTAATTCTAACACATAGTCTGTTTAATTAAGCCTTTAAACAGTAAGTAGAGTGAGCCCGTGCGATAATTGAAGCATGCATCGGAAAGCAGAAAAACAAAGCTGTTCCAGGAAATCGATTACTCGGCCGGTGAATGGATGTCACGGCCGAGTAATCACACTGGTTTAATGTACCGGCCGAGGGATCGATGCCCCGGTCGGTGTTCTTCCTTACACTAGACTATACGATTAACAGATAATCAGAAAGCTATGATTAGTTATGAATGCAGTAAATAAGACAAACCAGAGGCCGTTGGGCCTCACCACCTTGATCCCTCAGTTGCTTGATTGCTTCGGATTTGATTGTGATTGACTGATTTGCTTGATTGAAAACCCTAGGTTTAGGGTTTGAACTTCAGGATTTGATCGCCGGATTGACGGCTACCTTCGGGAGGTTAGGGCTTTTGAGGAGTGGGTTTGAGAGAGTATTTTGACAGAGTTTCGTGGCTTGAGAGAGTGTATTCTCTAATGAATTTCGTGTGTATATTTTTGGAGTCCAAGGGCCCTTTATATAGGCAATTGGTGACTCACTCCGGCCAATCAAATGGCACGATTGCAATTGCAATTGCAATGCACCTCTAACTCTACGTCGCAATCTCTGAGCGTAGCCCGAACGCATCGGGAAGGTAGTGTAGTTGGATCAAACGTCTGACAGAACACGTTCCAGAGTCTGGAAAAAGGTCGATCTGGCAGCCGAGTAAAGGATCACACAGCCGAGGAATAGATGTCTCGGCCGAAGGATAGATCTTGCGGCCGAAGGTTTGATCTCTCAGGGAGATTTTGCTAGCAACAGGTTGCTCGGGTGAGGAAATGATGTTAAGGCCGTGAAATCGATGTTACGGGCGACAGATGGATTCTCCTAGGCTTCTGTATTTTCTGTCTGAAAGGCTGTATGGCTCTGAATTGGGTCCTCTAAGTGGCTCAAAGTTCTTACCGAAAGTCCTAAGGTTCTCAAGGAGGCAATCAGCAATCACTGTATCCATTTCATCATCGGGATGGTCCCAAGGTGGGACTTGAAATAATCGTTAGGCCAAATTGGGGTGTCTACAGATGCCCCTCTTTGACTGAACTCAGACGGATCGCGAGATATGTTTTGAGTAAGAGTCAAAGCTGTAAAAAGCAACTCAATTTGGTCTAACCACTATTCCAAGGGGTTTTTTGAAAAAGGTTTTGTTATGGTCGGGCCGAGAGGCTGCCTACGTATTCCACAAGAGAAATTCAGACCAACCGTAGTTCGGGCAATAAAGAAAAAGTAAAAGTTTGGAGGGTTAGAAACAGAAGACGTACCTTAGGGCTTAAAAAGCCGTAGTGTGACGTACCTAGACTGAGCCAGGGTTTTGGCGAAGAGTAGTTGAAGGAGCGCGGGGCTGCCGGGGGAGTTTTTGCGGAGAGCTTCCTTAGTATTTTGGGGTAGATCAGTACACGGCAGGTGCGTTTGCTTTTCTTGATCATCCTTACTTTGACTGAGAGGGGCTCGGTAGAGTAGCCTATCCTTGCGAATGAGCTGGAAGGAATTGATGCAATGGGGTGGAATCCAAACCATCTGCTGGGGATGAGTTGGACGCCGTTTGTTTTGAGATATGGGGAGCGCAGGGCCAGTAACATAGAGCACGGAGCTTTGGGGATGAAGGAACCGAGGCGCGGAGCCGGTTGTAGTCATGAGGCGAGAGCCTGAAGAGTGATGGTCTTTGATGTGGTGGAATCGAGGCACGGAGCCGGTTGTAGTCACAAGGCAAGAGCCTGGGGTGATTAGATTCAGGCGTGGAGCCTGCTGCGATCATGAGGCGAGGGCCTGAGAAGATTGGATTGAGGCATGGAGCCTGTTGCAGTTTTGTGCTTGAAAGAACCGAAGTGCGGAGCTGGTATAAGGCGAGAGCCTGAGGGGAGCTTAAAGCTTGATAGGACCGAAGCGCGGAATTGGTATTGATCATAAGGCGAGAGCATAAGGTGCTAAACTAAGGCGTGGAGCCTGCTGTAGTCATGAGGCGAGGGCCTAGAGTGTCGGAGCTCAGAGCTTGATGTGATTTGAACCGAAGCGCAGAGCTGGTTGCATTCTGATGGTCTGTACACGGAGCTTTCTCATCATAAGTGTTGGCGTAGAGCCAAAGGATCGAGGCGCTGGACCGATCAATAAAAACCGAGGCGTAGAGCCGGTTGATTGCAAGGTTGACCTGTTTCATGAGAGGTATGCAGAGTGTATATGTGTGATGATGTTTGTTAGATGTGAACAAATATGATGATGCAGACTCGATGTGATAATGGTGATGCAAATGTGCACGGGCCCGTGCGTGTGTGTTTGATTTAAGCTTAGAGCTTCTATCAAGTTCCGGACTTGAGCATTCAGACGTAGAGCTCGAGCATTCGAACGGCAGAATCCGAGCATTCAAAGTACAGGCTTTGAGCGTCCAGTACGCAGTGGTTGGGCATCCAAGCGTAGAGCTTGAGCATTCAAGTATATAACTTGAGCATCCAGTACACAGTGGTTGGGCATCCAAGCGTAGAGCTTGAGCATTCAAAATGTTAGATTTTGAGCATTCAGGCATAGAGCCTGAGAATAGATGTCTTGATTGTTGGGGCGGCATAGAGCCTATTGAGATTTGCTTGTTTATGGCTTCGAGCCAGTTGAGATGATGGACTTTGAACCGCTGAGTGAATACGGGCGTAGAGCCTGTCGATAATGGACTTGGAGCCGCTAAGTGAGTGAATACGGGCATAGAGCCTGTCGATAATGGGCTTCGAGCCGCTGAGATTGGTTGTTACGGTGTAACGACTCAGATTTTTTGGAAATAAAAATTTCATTAAATTTTTGAATTTTTGGATTTCCATTTAAAATCCCTTTTTAAATAACCAAAAATTCGTCGATTACTAAATTCTAGACTCGGAAATATAGTGTTCTCCATATTATTTTCTAGTCTTTCTCCGAGGACAAGTAGGCTTGTAAAAAAAAAACACTTGTATATCTTCCCTAGTAATCCGTCGTAATTAGATTTGAACGCATCTCGCTAGTTAACATAGTCATTTTCTAAAGACAAGTGTGCTAGTAAGCCTTAAAATTATATTCTTGGCTAGAAATCCTACTTAGCAAGACTAGTTAGATTTTAACCAATCTTTGAGAAACCCAAACTAACAATTCATCTAGTCGCTTCTCCTAAACCCTAGGAAGACCTTTTGAACTTCCTTGAACCATTTGAACCCTTGAACCCTAAATGAGCCCTTTTGACCAAAGTCAACCTTTAATCTTTTATCCATTGGTCCATAAATGTTAGGAGAATTATAACCATTGGATAATAGTCTAGTACTAAGATATAATAGTTAATTCAATATCTAGATTTCCCATGGGATTACCTAATTAAAAGAATTAGCATGGTACCTAGTATTTTAATACCCTAGGATTCTCTAAGTACCTTATATTATATTCTAGTAGTACATGTGTCAAATAAGATTAGTTTAATATAGAATTTTGACTTAGAAAGCCTAGGATAAGATCATAGTACCTTGTACTTTTATGTAGTCTTCTTCATATATGTATTTATATTA
This sequence comes from Rhododendron henanense subsp. lingbaoense, assembly GCA_020567845.1. NCBI lineage: Eukaryota > Viridiplantae > Streptophyta > Magnoliopsida > Ericales > Ericaceae > Rhododendron > Rhododendron henanense. The sequence goes on from CM036315.1 coordinate 5,711,789, forward strand.
ATCAAAGGAGGAAGAGAGAGAGGGAGAGAGAGAGAGAGAGAATTCAGATAGAAGGATAGGAGAGAGAGAGAGAGAGATAGTGATGTGTTGTACCCTTATTCTTTCTCTACCAAATCTAAGTTATATATATATATGTACATGTACTAGTGAAAGAAGAATAAATAGGAAGGACATGAGGTGGACTCTAGTACTAGGATTTTCTTACCAAATCCCTTACAACCCTTACACCTTAATCTTACTCTTTCAAAGTACCCTTACACCAACCCTTGTCCTTACAAGCTTAGGTGTCCAAAGTACCAAAGAGAGGAAGAGAGAGAGAGAGAGAATTCGGGAGAGGGAGAGAGAGAGAGGCCGAGAGAGAAAGATAAGGGAGAGAGAGATAGGAGAGAGAGAAAGAGAGAGAGAGATGTGATAGTACTTGTTGATCTTTCTCCTACCAAACCTATTTGTTTATTCACCTAAGTACTTGTACATTGAAAGATGAAGGATAGGATGACCTAAGATATAATCAAGTACTAGATTTTCTTACTTAATCTTTTTACAAACCATTAGTTTATTCTTACTCTTTCAACCATTGTCCTTTCACATTAGTATATATATATATATATATATATACATATGTACCTTAAACCAAAGAGAGAGAGAGAGAGAGAGAGAGAATGGCCGAGAGAGAGGGAGAGGGAGAGAGAGAGAGAGAGAAAGGCCGGTTGAGAGAGGGAGAGAGAATGTGAAGTGTACTCCCATATCTAGCATGGATCATTCTATTACATCACCATTGTACCACCCAATCTAGAGTTCTTGTTCTTTCTCAACCAAGGACAACAATATCTTAATTTCAACTCTTTCCAAGTACTAGATTAGACTTAAAACCCCATAGACTAACATTGACCTTGTACTAGTTGAAAGAAGAAGATAGGAAGATATGAGTTAGATTTTGAAGTACAAGATTTACTTCCACCAAACCCTTACTCTTCCAAATGAGTCCACCAACCTTGTCCTTTGTAGCTAGTCATCCTTGGATATTCATATACTAATCAAGGGAGAAAGAGAGAGAGGGAGAGAGAGAGAGAGAGAGAGAGAGAGGGAGAGGCCGAGAGAGATGGAGGGAGAGAGAGAGAGAGAGAGGGCCGGATGGAGAGGGAGAGAGAGAGGGAGTAATGTGTGCACTTGTACTCTTCCAAATCTAGTCCATCCTTGTTGGCCATTTTTGTACACAATCCAAGTATAACCAAAATCTAGTCTTTCTTGCACATGATCACCTAAGGACAACCAAACCTAGATTTCTTACTCTTTCAAGGTACAAGACAAGACCAAAACCCCAATAGAATAACCTAGACTTGTCCTAGATTGGATAGAAAATCTTGTAATCTTTCCACCTATGTACTTATGTACATTGTGCCATGGAGAGAGAGAGAGAGAGAGAGAGATTTCGGATGAGAAGGAGAGAGAGAGAGTGATGTGTGCAAGTGTACTCCTAAGCCTAGTCATGGTCCTTTGGCCAACACCTCACACCATCCAAGTACCATCAAATCTTCCCAAGGTACAAAATCTAGTCTTTCATGTGTTTAAATAAGAAAAAAATCAAAGATAGGAGAGAGAGAGAGAGATTTCGGATGAGGGAGAGAGGGAGAGAGAGAGAGAGAGAGCCCTTGGCCTATAAATAGCAAGCCATTCATGCCTTGAACTCACACCTTCAAGCATTGCTCCAACTTCTCTCTAGAAACCATTTCTGTTTTTCCAGGCAGCCCACTGCCCTCCACAAAACCTCATTCTTTCTCCTACCTAAAGTGGTTTCTAGGATAAACTTCCTCCGGGAAAGTTGTAGAGCACTTCGAACTCTTCAAGTTAGACCCAAGAACCACCCTAATCGGTCAAGAAACGACAAAGATATTGGCATCCGAAGTTCGGTCAAAATTCGGATTTCCAGATTCCAGACAGCAAACTGTCCATTCCTTTATCACCATATTCCCCCTACCTAAAGTACTTTCTAGGATCAACTTCCTTCACAAAAGTGGTAGAACACTTCTAGAGCTTCAATGTCAACTCAAGAACGATCATATTCGGCCAAATATTGATCGAGTTACTGCCATCCGAAGTTCGGACCAGATTCGTGAGTTTCACCACCCATAGAATTTTCCAACTAGCTTATTCGGCCCCGACTAGTTTCGGATCAAGGTAGAATTTTCCTACACCTCCTAACTCTAAGTATAGTAGAATCTCCTATCTACTTAAATCCTAAGTATACGTAGTTATGCTGTCGAAACTAGATTAAATACAACCTTGTTCTAAGTACATGTGATTTGGTTGAATGATAATTAAACGTAGTTTACCTTTAAGATATAGTATGATGCTTAAGCGTAGGATTTTCCTATACCTCCTACACTCTAAGTATATGTCGATTTTCCTATACTTTCGAACTCTAAATATAATTAGAAATGTGTTTGCTTTGAAATATAGATAATCGTGTTTATAGATAGATTAATCTCAACTCATTTTCCGAAGTATAAACAATAGTATGATCACGTAGATTTCCATATCTACTTTCCTTAAATATAAATTGAAATGTGTATACTTTTGAAAGATGGACAATCCTTACTATTTTTCCAAAAATAAAGTTTACCTTAAAGTAGGCTAAGAACATGAGATAGATTTTTCACCAAGTATGGCATATCATATGCATGATTCGAATCAATTAGAATAAAGATAATGGCATGATCACATAGATTATCTAATCGACACCTCTTGTAGAATCCTTATCAACACTATTCTGATATATGCAGTGCAATTCAATAAACATATGCTGTTTTGAACATCTTGAAAGAAAGAATGAACTTTGAAGGTTAACGTCGTGAATTAGTTTTGAGTAATTGTACTTGGATCGTTTAGATGATATTAGACTTGTTATGAGCTTACTTGTATTACTTGTGGTTGTTGATTAAAGCATAAGTGATTTATCACTCCAAAGGCGCCCGTACATGTGGCGTTATGCTTAAATGTGATTGAGCATGATTATGTGATAATATGAGCATGATAGTGAATATAGAGTTGGATGATCTTGCTAGTTTAGTTTCAAGATTTCTTAAATTGTGAAATGAACTATCGCGGAGTCATGGCATGCAAACGAGACACAAAAACCGAGAAGGTAGAAACATGACACCTAGGGTGTCGTTGATATGGATAAAATATTTTTGAAAGTACATAATGGCCGGACGTGGTAGTCATTATGTGGATGTGAAAACCTGCAAGGTGGCCGGACTTGGTAGCCCTTTGTATGGTCTTGTGAAAACCGCAATGTGGCCGGACTTGGTAGCCCATTGTGAAGATTGCCAATGGGGCCGGACGTGGTAGTCTCATTGGTAGTATGGCTTGGTATCCGTGGGAAGGAGCCAATGCAAGATTTGAATGAATTGCGGAAACCGCAATGTGGCCGGACTTGGTAGCCCATTGTGTGCATTGCCAATGGAGCCGGACTTGGTAGCCTCATTGGTAACGAGTGTTGAAAAGATATTTGAAATGTTGTTTTCGTATAGTGAAATGGATGACACGGTCTACGAATTGTTGCGTAGGAGAAACACAGAGAATCATGACACCAACGTGAATAAGAAAGTGAATGTGGCTGCGTCATTGCTAATTATGTTGTTGAATGAGCATGTGTAATTGTTTATATGCTTCTTGGTTGTAAGTTAGGGGTTGGTGGGTATAGGATTATTCTGCTGAGCTTTTGTAGCTCATGGTGTTACCTTTGGTGACCCTGACATATTATATCGGTGGTGACGCTGGTATAATGTGTCAGACTTTGTAGATAATCAAGATAAACAGTATGCCTTGGAGAATTTTGGAGCTGAGGAGCTGGCTAGGATGGAGGAGCAAGCGGAGTTGTAGTTAGGAACCCTAGTTTTCCTTTCCTTTATGTAATGAAAGCACTCTGATGGGAATTTCGATGTAATAATGAGCCAGACTCCATTTGATTTTATCAATGAAATGTTTATTTAACGTACCCAAAAATGGGGGCGTTACAACATGGTATCAGAGCTCTAGGCTCAACACTCAGCCATGGGTAGAATGGGTAGACCATAAGATAGTTTGGCCGTTGCACAAACGTGAAATTGAGTTTAAGTTTACCGTCCCAAATTGGGTGGAATTCTGTCGAAACAATCTCCGGATTGAAGCAAGTGTGGAAATTGGCAGTACCACCGAACTGGGAATTCCCGAACAATTGGATGATGACTTAAATCAAGGATCGAATGTGGAATTTGGAAAAGTTTTTAGAAGAGAAATCCCTATCTTAAGACGCTACTACTTGAGGTTAAAAATCTTTCCTTATAGATAAACTGCCTAGTCAACCTGTTAGCTAGAATGGAGTAGCAGCAGTATAGTAGTATTAGAATAAGGTCCCAAGAGTCGTAGACGCACTTGTAGTACACTAAAGCAAATCGGACCATGTAGGAATATGTAGGATCGTTTCAACTTGTATTAGGAATCTTATGTCTTTGCTTTTGTAGTAGAACTGTATGCTAATGATTGTATCTCTCTTTTATCTATGAAAAGCTGCTTTAATTAAGAGAATACTGTTGCATGCTATTTTCAACCTTAGGAGGAAAACCGTTAGGTAGACTGAAACCCCCTTTACAAACTTCTACTCGTTGATGATGAACCTATTGGAAAAAGACGATAGAATGGAAGTGGGATTTCAACACATCGTTTGCAAGTACGCCGATATTTTCCCTGAAGAACTTCTTGGCTTACCACCCCAAAGGAGAGAGAGAATTCTCTATAGAACTCCAATCGGGAACGGCACCAGTCTTTATGGCCCCGTACCGAATAGCCCTTGCCGAGCTAAAGGAGCTCAAGACCCAATTGCAAGAGCTATGGGACAAAAGGTTTGTTAGACCAAAAGCATCACCGTAGGGAACCCCAGCATTATTTGTGAGAGAGAAAGAAGGACTGTGATAAGGAAACTTTGTGAGGCACGGGTCCGCATGATGATTTGGTAGAGGTTTTGCATTTGGCGTTGGTGTTTACAAGGGAAATGTTATCAAAGGTTGATAACGAGGCAAGCTGTTCGACGGCTGAAGCAACTTCAACCCCGCCTTGTTAAGCAAGTGATGAGGCTTAATTCGATTAACAAAACCTGTAGAAAATTGTGAGAGATGCCTGAAATGATGTCGTGTAACTCCGTAATACTTAGAGAACCCGTCGGAGCCGTTGGGCTATAACCGAGTAATGTCAAACCATCTTGAAGGATGTCAGAGTATTCGAATCTTATCAAACCTACCGTCACCCTGGGAGAGAGAATAGCCGTCAACCTAGTCTATGAAAGTTACAAGATGGCAATATCCACCTATGTCTAACATATGATCGACAATGGCGAAGATGATTACCTCAATGTCACGCTAGTAAAGGATTAATGATAACCTGCTTCTTTTTAAGGGGGATATATGATGATTCCAAGGCCGGTATAGTGATAAGATCCAAACCGTAGCCGCGCACCAATTTCGAGGATGAAATTATTTTAAGGGGGATAGGTTGTAACGACTCGGATTTTTGGGAAATAAAAATTTCATTAAAAATTTGAATTTTTGGATTTCCATTTAAAATCCCTTTTTAAATAACCAAAAATCCGTCGATTACTAAATTCTAGACTCGGAAATATAGTGTTCTTCATATTATTTTCTAGTCTTTCCCCGAGGACAAGTAGGCTTGTAAAAAAAAAACACTTGTATATCTTCCCTAGTAATCCGTCGTAATTAGATTTGAACGCATCTCGCTAGTTAACATAGTCATTTTCTAAAGACAAGTGTGCTAGTAAGCCTTAAGATTATATTCTTGGCTAGAAATCCTACTTAGCAAGACTAGTTAGATTTTAACCAATTTTTGAGAAACCCTAACTAACAATTCATCTAGTCGCTTCTCCTAAACCCTAGGAAGACCTTTTGAACTTCCTTGAACCATTTGAACCCTTGAACCCTAAATGAGCCCTTTTGACCAAAGTCAACCATTGATCTTTTATCCATTGGTCCATAAATGTTAGGAGAATTATTACCCATTGGATAATAGTCTAGTACTAAGATATACTAGTTAATTCAATATCTAGATTTCCCATGGGATTCCCTAATTAAAAGAATTAGCATGGTACCTAGTATTTTAATACCCTAGGATTCTCTAAGTAACTTATATTATATTCTAGTAGTACATGTGTCAAATAAGATTAGTTTAATATAGAATTTTGACTTAGAAAGCCTAGGATAAGATCATAGTACCTTGTACTTTTATGTAGTCTTCTTCATATATGTATTTATATTAACCAAAGGAGGAAGAGAGAGAGGGAGAGAGAGAGAGAGAGAATTCTGGAGAGGGAGAGAGAGAGGGGCCGAGAGAGATAGAAGGATAGGAGAGAGAGAGAGATAGTGATGTGTTGTACCCTTATTCTTTCTCTACCAAATCTAAGTTATATATATATATATATATATGTACATGTACTAGTGAAAGAAGAATAAATAGGAAGGACATGAGGTGGACTCTAGTACTAGGATTTTCTTACCAAATCCCTTACAACCCTTACACCTTAATCTTACTCTTTCAAAGTACCCTTACACCAACCCTTGTCCTTACAAGCTTAGGTGTCCAAAGTACCAAAGAGAGGAAGAGAGAGAGAGAGAGAATTCGGGAGAGGGAGAGAGAGAGAGAGGCCGAGAGAGAGAGATAAGGGAGAGAGAGATAGGAGAGAGAGAAAGAGAGAGAGATGTGATAGTACTTGTTGATCTTTCTCCTACCAAACCTATTTGTTTATTCACCTAAGTACTTGTACTTTGAAAGATGAAGGATAGGATGACCTAAGATATAGTCAAGTACTAGATTTTCTTACTTAATCTTTTTACAAACCATTAGTTTATTCTTACTCTTTCAACCATTGTCCTTTCACATTAGTATATATATATATACATATGTACCTTAAACCAAAGAGAGAGAGAGAGAGAGAATGGCCGAGAGAGAGAGAAAGGCCGGTTGAGAGAGGGAGAGAGAATGTGAAGTGTACTCCCATATCTAGCATGGATCATTCTATTACATCACCATTGTACCACCCAATCTAGAGTTCTTGTTCTTTCTCAACCAAGGACAACAATATCTTAATTTCAACTCTTTCCAAGTACTAGATTAGACTTAAAACCCCATAGACTAACATTGACCTTGTACTAGTTGAAAGAAGAAGATAGGAAGATATGAGTTAGATTTTGAAGTACAAGATTTACTTCCACCAAACCCTTACTCTTCCAAATGAGTCCACCAACCTTGTCCTTTGTAGCTAGTCATCCTTGGATATTCATATACTAATCAAGGGAGAAAGAGAGAGAGGGAGAGAGAGAGAGAGAGAGGGAGAGGCCGAGAGAGATGGAGGGAGAGAGAGAGAGAGAGGGCCGGATGGAGAGGGAGAGAGAGAGGGAGTAATGTGTGCACTTGTACTCTTCCAAATCTAGTCCATCCTTGTTGGCCATTTTTGTACACAATCCAAGTACAACCAAAATCTAGTCTTTCTGCACATGATCACCTAAGGACAACCAACCCTAGATTTCTTACTCTTTCAAGGTACAAGACAAGACCAAAACCCCAATAGAATAACCTAGACTTGTCCTAGATTGGATAGAAAATCTTGTAATCTTTCCACCTATGTACTTATGTACATTGTACCATGGAGAGAGAGAGAGAGAGAGAGATTTCGGATGAGAAGGAGAAGGAGAAGGAGAGAGAGAGAGTGATGTGTGCAAGTGTACTCCTAAGCCTAGTCATGGTCCTTTGGCCAACACCTCACACCATCCAAGTACCATCAAATCTTCCCAAGGTACAAAATCTAGTCTTTCATGTGTTTAAATAAGAAAAAAATCAAAGATAGGAGAGAGAGAGAGAGATTTCGGATGAGGGAGAGAGGGAGAGAGAGAGAGAGAGAGCCCTTGGCCTATAAATAGCAAGCCATTCATGCCTTGAACTCACACCTTCAAGCATTGCTCCAACTTCTCTCTAGAAACCATTTCTGTTTTTCCAGGCAGCCCACTGCCCTCCACAAAACCTCATTCTTTCTCCTACCTAAAGTGGTTTCTAGGATAAACGTCCTCCGGAAAAGTTGTAGAGCACTTCGAGCTCTTCAAGTTAGACCCAAGAACCACCCTAATCGGTCAAGAAACGACAAAGATATTGGCATCCGAAGTTCGGTCAAAATTCGGATTTCCAGATTCCAGACAGCAAACTGTCCATTCCTTTATCACCATATTCCCCCTACCTAAAGTACTTTCTAGGATCAATTTCCTTCACAAAAGTGGTAGAACACTTCTAGAGCTTCGATGTCAACTCAAGAACGATCATATTCGGCCAAATATTGATCGAGTTACTGCCATCCGAAGTTCGGACCAGATTCGTGAGTTTCACCGCCCATAGAATTTTCCAACTAGCTTATTCGGCCCCGACTAGTTTCGGATCAAGGTAGAATTTTCCTACACCTCCTAACTCTAAGTATAGTAGAATCTCCTATCTACTTAAATCCTAAGTATACGTAGTTATGCTGTCGAAACTAGATTAAATACAACCTTGTTCTAAGTACATGTGATTTGGTTGAATGATAATTAAACGTAGTTTACCTTTAAGATATAGTATGATGCTTAAGCGTAGGATTTTCCTATACCTCCTACACTCTAAGTATATGTCGATTTTCCTATACTTTCGAACTCTAAATATAATTAGAAATGTGTTTGCTTTGAAATATAGATAATCGTGTTTATAGATAGATTAATCTCAACTCATTTTCCGAAGTATAAACAATAGTATGATCACGTAGATTTCCATATCTACTTTCCTTAAATATAAATTGAAATGTGTATACTTTTGAAAGATGGACAATCCTTACTATTTTTCCAAAAATAAAGTTTACCTTAAAGTAGGCTAAGAACATGAGATAGATTTTTCACCAAGTATGGCATATCATATGCATGATTCGAATCAATTAGAATAATTAAAGATAATGGCATGATCACATAGATTATCTAATCGACACCTCTTGTAGAATCCTTATCAACACTATTCTGATATATGCAGTGCAATTCAATAAACATATGCTGTTTTGAACATCTTGAAAGAAAGAATGAACTTTGAAGGTTAACGTCGTGAATTAGTTTTGAGTAATTGTACTTGGATCGTTTAGATGATATTAGACTTGTTATGAGCTTACTTGTATTACTTGTGGTTGTTGATTAAAGCATAAGTGATTTATCACTCCAAAGGCGCCCGTACATGTGGCGTTATGCTTAAATGTGATTGAGCATGATTATGTGATAATATGAGCATGATAGTGAATATAGAGTTGGATGATCTTGCTAGTTTAGTTTCAAGATTTCTTAAATTGTGAAATGAACTATCGCGGAGTCATGGCATGCAAACGAGACACAAAAACCGAGAAGGTAGAAACATGACACCTAGGGTGTCGTTGATATGGATAAAATATTTTTGAAAGTACATAATGGCCGGACGTGGTAGTCATTATGTGGATGTGAAAACCTGCAAGGTGGCCGGACTTGGTAGCCCTTTGTATGGTCTTGTGAAAACCGCAATGTGGCCGGACTTGGTAGCCCATTGTGAAGATTGTCAATGGGGCCGGACGTGGTAGTCTCATTGGTAGTATGGCTTGGTATCCGTGGGAAGGAGCCAATGCAAGATTTGAATGAATTGCGGAAATCGCAATGTGGCCGGACTTGGTAGCCCATTGTGTGCATTGCCAATGGAGCCGGACTTGGTAGCCTCATTGGTAACGAGTGTTGAAAAGATATTCGAAATGTTGTTTTCGTATAGTGAAATGGATGACACGGTCTACGAATTGTTGCGTAGGAGAAACACAGAGAATCATGACACCAACGTGAATAAGAAAGTGAATGTGGCTGCGTCATTGCTAATTATGTTGTTGAATGAGCATGTGTAATTGTTTATATGCTTCTTGGTTGTAAGTTAGGGGTTGGTGGGTATAGGATTATTCTGCTGAGCTTTTGTAGCTCATGGTGTTACCTTTGGTGACCCTGACATATTATATCGGTGGTGACGCTGGTATAATGTGTCAGACTTTGTAGATAATCAAGATAAACAGTACGCCTTGGAGGATTTTGGAGCTGAGGAGCTGGCTAGGATGGAGGAGCAAGCGGAGTTGTAGTTAGGAACCCTAGTTTTCCTTTCCTTTATGTAATGAAAGCACTCTGATGGGAATTTTGATGTAATAATGAGCCAGACTCCATTTGATTTTATCAATGAAATGTTTATTTAACGTACCCGAAAATGGGGGCGTTACATACGGCTTCGAGCCTGTTGAAGTAATGGGCTTCGAGCCGCTGAAACAGTTGCTATGGCTTTGAGCCAGTTGAGATAGTGGGCTTAGAGCCATCAAGTCGACAGGTGAGGGCGTAGAACCGCTGAGATGATGCGTTAGTGAATTCGGGCGTAGAGCCACTGAAATGGTTGTATGGCTGCTGGGCCAGTTGAGATAGTGAATACAGGCGTAGAGCCGTTGAGATGATGGGCTTGGAGCCGCTGAGATGGTAAATACAGGCGTAGAGCCGTTGATAATGGGCTTAGAGCCGCTAAGTGAGAGAATATGGGCATAGAGCCTGTCGATAATGGGCTTCGAGCCGCTGAGATGGTAAATACAGGCGTAGAGCCATTGAGATGATGGGTTTGGAGCCACTGAGTTGGTTGATACGGAGTTACTTAGTTCTTTAATAGTGGATATGGGCATAGAGCCGCTGGGTGTTTTGGCTTGCTTTGGTCAGCAGTTTGTGGAGAGAGAGGGATCTTCGATGCTCGGGCATGCCCCCAAGGCTAGTTTTGATCACGTTGTGTTGGTTCGGGGATGCCCCCAAGGCTACTCTGTTGGTTGAAAGACTTAGAAGTCCGTGATTGCTTGGGTTGGTGCACTAAGCAAGATATGTTGTTGCTGAAGGAAATTGATTGAGGGGCCAGGAGATCGATCTCTCGGCCAAAGGGTTGATGTCTCGGCCGAGGAATCTATGTCTCGGCCGCGAGAAAGCCAAAGGTCAGAAAATCGATTTAAGTTCGGTTTAATCGATCTCACGGCCCATTTAATCTTTTCTCCTCCCTCTACCTTTCTCCTTCGTTCTTTTCCTCCGACGTCCATTCCCATTCGCCGCCATCCTTCTCCTCCCTCGCCGCCGGCCGCCATCATCTCCGGCCGCTGTTGCCGTCGCTGTTGCTGCCAGCTTTGGTTGTTTGAAACCGTTGGTTTTCTTCCCTTCTTGGTTCGAACGTGATGGCCACGCCATCTTCAGATGTTGCGGGTTCATCCTTGCATCTTCCATGTAGGTGCGAGTATCCGTCTTCTGATGAGGAGATGATTGAGGAGCCCGGTTTGTTCGATGCCGCCACCTACATTCTTCCTTCGCGTAGGTTGGGTTTTGGCGGTTTCTTGCAGTACCACCCTCCTGTGGGTGGTCCAGAGGCCGAGGTAGTTCGCAGAGAGCCTGAGCAGCACTTGAGTGTTCTAAATGTGCCGGTGAGTTTCCTAAAAAGTAAAAAGTTTACTTTATGTGTGGCCCGTGATCCTCCGGTCCTCGATCCCTTGTGGGTGGTTCGATGATGGGTTAGCTTCCTTCTCCTAGCCTGCACAAGGAACGCACGTCTAAGACCTGGCCGGGGGTTGTCCCGGCAAGGCCCTCCGGCGCGAGGATGAGTATATCGCAGAGAGGAGGCAGAAAGCTTAGAGAGAATAAGTGTGTGTATTCAGTAGCGTGTACCTGTTAGGGTTACCATCTCTAGGTATTTATAGTGCCTTCTGACTCGCCCTCCAAGTACCATCGCGTGCCTTCCACGGGCCAAGTGACATCATAGTGACGTCGAGAAATAGATCTGATAACCGTTTTCAGGGCTGAGCTGGCACACCCATGTGCGCCCGTGATCATCTTCTGTTGTAACCGCTTCTGCACGTGGCAGGACGCGTGGCTTTACAGCCAGCCGCCGTCGGCCGCATGCCGTGCTCTGAAGGTAGCCGACCGCGGGAACCGCCGAGCATAGCCATGCGTTCAATGAAGGAGGTAACGTCGCCGCGGACTCCGTCGACGGCACAATCCGAGCGCGGGTCTGTCAGCTGCCGAGCCTGAGGCAAACCGAATATACACGATGAGTCATTGTCGGCTTGCCGCGCACGAGGCCTGCGATCGGACCACGGCAGGTCAGGTCCGCGCCATGCGAACAAACCATGTTCGGCCCGCTACACTTTAGTTCGGAGTTTGAAAACTTGTACATGATTTTAAGAGCAAATCTCTTACTTGTGGGATGAAAAATCCCTTTTAGCTAAGGGCATGAATGGAGGGAACCCATGTTTGGGTTGAACTTGTTTTTGTTTAAGGAAACTAAAATAACCGTGCCCCCTGTCCAGGCAATGCATGCTTTTAAATGTTAATTTGATGCCCTTTAGCGTTTCCTTTGTTTATGCAATCATGAGATTAACTCCCTTTTGTCTTTGGCAGAGAAACAGGAGGCTGGAGGCTCGCGGCGGAGGCAAGGAGGTGCATAGATGGTTCTTGAGGCTGCCAGAGCCAGCTCGGGAACTGGTACGTGCTGCTGATTTCGAGGCATTTGCTCTGGGCCTCGATCTTCCAAAGATGGATTGGTCATTGATGACGTCGCTGGTTGAGAGGTGGTGGGATACCACCAATACCTTCCACTTTCCTTCTGCTGGCGAGATGACTGTCACTCCGGGTGACTTCTCTTTGCTGATTGGCCTGCGGGTAGGCGGAGTTGCTCTTCGAGTTGACCCCCGGCTTTGGGAGCGAGAGGGTGGTCTGAGGTGGTTTCTGGGCAAGGTGCCCCCTGTTCGTTCCCGGGGTCATATCGATCTTGCTTGGCTAAGCAAGACTTTTATGGTGACTGACATCCTGACCCAGGTGAGCGTCGAGCAGCTGACGCGGGCTTTCCTTCTTTATCTCCTTGGGCAAACTTTGTTTGCCAACAAGGATGGTTCGGTGCATACACAGTTCCTGGCTCCTCTGCAGTATTTGGGGGCCATTAGAGAGTTTGATTGGGGATCGTCTGCTTTAGCCACTCTGTACGGCAACCTTGGGGCTTGCTCACAAGACAAGAGTCCCATTCTCGGTGGTCACTTTCGAGTACTTGAGGTATGTATCGTTCCTTTGTACCTTTGTTCTTACTTTGGCTTTTTCTAGTTCTGAACTTGCTTTGGTTAACCTGCTTTTCAGCTCTGGGCTTTCGAGCACCTTCTCCAGTTTCCCCCTGAGACTAGGCATGGAGATGCGAACTGCATACCTCGTTATGAACGATGGTTGGTGGGGCAACGGAGGCCACGGTCACCAATTTTGAGCCTTCTCGAGTGGCGGCGAGTTTTGGACCGACTGACGGTCGATCAGGTACCTTTTTCTTTGTACCTCTTGTCCTTTAGACTTCCGTATTCTTGTGTTGGGGCTGATTCGCCCTTGCTTTGTAGGTACGGTTTGACCCTTGGGGTGGTGTACCAGAGGATGCCCCTCTTGCACGTTGTAGAGTCCTGGACCGGACCCGTAGCTTGCTCGAGGGTCCATTTTGCCGAGCCTGGTACTTAGGCGAACGAGTGGCTAGTCAGTGGCGATCACGTGTTGAGGCTCTTCAGCTTGTTCCTCCTCCTCCTCCAGTGTCTATGAGGTCCACTTCCTTGATGTCGAAGGAAGATCTGAAGAATGCTCGGATCAGAGATTGGGCGGGTTTACTCCTCTAGGTAGGTGATTATACGGAGTACTACCGTCTTTTCTTAGCCTCCCCGGTTACGGCTCCTCCCGTTGCTCCTGTTTGGCCACGGGCTCCTTCGTTTGTCTCCTTCCACTCAGATGATGGGGAGGAGGAGCGTCTGGCGCTGACTCCTTGCACGACCCAGCTTTACACCTTGCCAGCCGGGGCTTCACAGGTATCTTTAGCTTTCCATTCTAGCTTTCATCACTTCGCATTGTATCCCTTGCTTAGATGTTTGTAATGTTTGATTGTTCCACAGGTACCTACCGAGATAGTGCAGGAATGGCTTCATGCCTATCAGAGTGCAGAGGTTTTAGTTCGGAAACAGCGCCGTAGGATCCTCGAGGTACGACTCTCTTCATGACTTTCATCTGCTGTGTACTATCCCTTGAGTCTGAATGTTTGTATCTTCTCTGGCTGCAGCTTGAGGCTGAAGGGGTACCGGCTGTTGGGGAGAATGTGGGGACTACTGAGCAGCCCTTGCCTTCTTCTCAGAGATCGCCTAGCTTTTAGGGCTTTTCTTTTTCCTGTTCACAGTTAGTGGGAGATAGGCAGAAACTATATTTGTATAGTGAAAGTAACCACAACAATGGTTTTGTAAACAAGTTTTTGTTTATGAAATGAGAAATGCTTTTTGTGCCCCTAGATGCTTTGAGATATGCATGTGAAAGTCAGAACATGGTTTTGAAACACGTATTTACTGATAAGTAATTTATGAAAACACTTGGCCTGAAGAATCGATCACTCGGCCGAAGAATCATTGTTGCGGCCGAGGTATTGATTATTCGACCGTTACGTCTATTTTTCCAAGGGAGCTAGGTTTTGCTTTAGCCAAGTGGCATCCTGTTTCACATTCCTTCCTATGCTTAGTCTTCGATTTTTTGTCTTTTGCTTTTGCCATGCTCTATAGTCCGATTGCCAAACTCAAGAGTTTTGAGGTATCATACTCATTGCGTTGATGACCTTTAGGTTAGAGGGGATGAACTATAATTCTTGTGTCTATTGCTTGTTACCAATTCTTCAAGAAAAGCATACTGATCTTTTGCGAGCTCAATACGCAGGGTTAGCTATGCCTATCATTGAGTACAAACCTGTTGATGTTTTCCTCTCTCCAAATGTTTGGGCCGTATCTCGATGCGAGATTGCCTACGTATCCCAATCAGGGAATCAGGCCTTTTACGTAGTTCCAAGATCACCACCTTTGGGGGTTGGGTTTTCACTCTTGGTTTTTCTTTCTCTCATGCTCTAAGTTTTGCCTAGGTTACCTGATAGAGGTTGAGTCCCTAGCGAGCTTTCCTTCGAATGCCTTAACTTTTGCCTAGGCTGCGTTTTTCGCATTTTCTTGTCCTAGCAGGCTCTGCTTTTACTTTTGCTTGGGTGTATAGATTGCCCAACGAGCATTTTTCTCTCAAGAGGGTTTTAGTGTTTTGGAGAGGAATTTGATAGAGACGTTTTTGTGAATCTCTTGTTGCGTTTGTACTTTCATAATGGGTAAGCTAACCCTAAGTGTTCTCACGGAGATAGTGTCTTTCTTCTAAGTTTCGACAAAAACCTAGTTTTAAGCAATTAGAGTTCATCATTTCCTTCCCTTTTGTCGGGGATACAAAGATCTTAATCCCTTTGAATTTTCCCTTGTTTTGGTAATGAGAGTATAGCGCATGGCAATTGCAATTTAGGAATTTAGATTTTAGATAAGCATAATCTGGAAGATGAAAGAGAAATTCTCTTAGCAGAAATAAAATGCCCAAACAGGGGCCCAAAACTCATTCTAGTTTGTTATAGAAAGCAAAAGCAATGTTTTAACGTTCTTTGCCATGTTGTGACTTTTCAGCTACTGCATCATGTCGGGGTCATTTCCCTTGCCTTTTTGCAACTTTATACTCTTTTCCACCATCTTCTTTGCCAAACAGAGCCTTTGAACTGGGTTCATCTTTGAAGCTTGTACGACGGCTACCTCCTTGAGCCATGAGTAATCCCCAGATGGAAGTGTCAGTTTGAATCTCCCTTTCTCCTTCCTCATTGATTGTGTGGTCATCAGCTATTTCCTCCTGATTGAATAGTGATGCTAAGGAGGTTTCGTCGAGCGGATCATTGCACTCTTCTTCCATTTCATCAAAGTCGCTTTCCCCTGTCTTATAGGGTTCTGTGCATATGAAATCTAGATCTTCTCTTTCCTCTATCCATTGGCTATAATCGCACTCATCGTAAGGGTTGACCCACGGTTGCATTTGAAACTCCTCTACCTTCTCTATGAGATTGATTGTCTCCCAAACAATGGGCGGTGTTGGAATTTTGGGACGGTTGATGCGTACCACTATTTGGGCAGGCTCGAAGCGAGCGTGCCTTCTCATCATGATGACCCTTTCTTTTTCCTTCTTCCTATTCTCAAACCAGATACGAAGCTATTCGTCACCTTCCACAAATGGAATGTCTGGATCTTTCAAATTGTGCTTTGCCCAGGAATGTTCTTTCCATTTCCTTAGCTTTTCTTCATCTGCCTGATCTTTGCTACTTATGTCGGACATGTCAACGTCGATTACTTCTGACTGATCAGAGTTATTATCCTCCTCCTCCTCTATCATAAAACACTCGTCCTCCTCGGGGAAGGTTAAGGTTGGTTTGGTTTGGTTGTCTTGGACAATGTATTGGCTGGGATTGTATGTGGGGTTGTGAGATAGATTTATGAGATTGATACTTCGAGGTGGCGGCTCAGCATTATGAGTAGGGAGTGGATTGGCTTGCCCATCAGGTTTTGGAGGTTTTATGGTTCGACTATCAATAAGGTCTTGAATGTCGTGACGAAGACGCATGCAATTGTCTGTTTCGTGCCCAGGGTGTTGGTGGTAGGCGCATTGTTTGTTTGGATCGTGGTTTGGACCGTAGGGCGGCTGAGGAAGTGGTTTGTTTAAAGGTTTGAGATGCCCCTGACGGCTGAGAATGGTCAAGGCTTGGGACAAGGTCATGTAAAAAGGATCAAAGTTGCGACGGGGTCGATTTGAGCTTCGGGATGGGGTAGTTTGGAAAGGGTCTTGAGGCAAGGATGTGCCAAGGGCATTTACGGAGGCGTGAGATGTACGGCTAGAGAAGGTTTTCTTAGGTGGAGGAGTGGCCTCTTCTTTCCCAATGAGTCCTAGTTTGATTCCATCTTCGATTTGCAACCCAATGGCATGCAAACGCTTGAAATCGGTGATAGCCTGTGTGTAGATGTGCCTGAGATATTTGGGTTGCAAATTTTTGACAACTATCCTCACTTGGTCTTCCTCGGAGGGGCGGTTCTTCATCTTGGCAGCCTTTTCCCTCCATCTTGCCACAAAGGTAGCAAAGTCCTCATTGGAATCTTGTTTGGTCATTTCCAAGTCTCGAGTTGTTAGCTCAATTTGGACGTTATATGCATATTGCTTGACGAAAGCATTGGCAATTTCTGGCCAAGTTTGATAGTGCACAAACTCCAAAGTGAGGAACCAGTCGAGAGCGCTTCCAGTGAGAGTTCGCTGGAACAACTGGGCGATGAGCTCATCATTCAAGCCCATTGGCTTCAGGGTGTTGATAACGTGGCGAACATGACTGGTAGGGTTGCCAATTCCATTGAATTTCTCGATGTTGGGCATTTTGAAATTCTCAGGCAGCTTGGATTATGGGAAGAGGCAAAGTCCCTCGAAATCCAGAATTTGGTCCCCTTGTGAACGAGCCAAGGCTTGTTTGATTTCCTTGACTTGCTTGGTCAACTCGGGACTTTCTGCCAACACCACTTTATGGGGATTCTCGTCTTCAATTGATCTTTCCTCATCCTCAGCATCTCTAGCTGCCTTTTCTGCTTGTAGCGCAGTGCTTTGCCAATGCTTTCATCAATCAATATGCCTACAATGTCCAGATTGAGGTAACCACTCGAGATTTGGAGATGCTCAAACAAAAGCCAAATGAGAGCTTTGCCAATTTTCTTACTAGGTGGAGAAAGAAAGCCGCACAGATGAAAACTCTTCCCTCAGAAGAAGACCAAATCAGAATGGTGGTAAGAAATTTATAGCCACAGTTCCTGAGGCACATGTATTCCCAAGCAATTTCTACTTTTAAGTGCCTATATGCTACTGGATTGCAAGTTGAAGACGGCCTTAATCAAGGATTACTCGACAATGGAGAAGGCAGCCACAAGGTAGAGACAAGCACAAATACCAACAATGATAGTGGTATTAATATGGTGAGATCTCATCACAAGCGTAAGAGGGAATTTGTTCCTCTTGGAATGAAGTTAGAAGATGTATTCCACATCTAAGAAGCAACATGCGATCTGAAACCATTGCAACCAAAATTTCCTAGTAATCTTGCACAGAAGGATGGGGAGTATTGCAAGTATCACCAAGTGACTGGTCATTCCATTGAACAATGTGGGGCTCTCAAGAATGTAGTCCAAGATCTCATCGATCAAGGGATAGTTGATCCAACCAAGCTGGATGATTGAGAAGCGGCGGCCAAATTCTGTCATGTGTTTTGAGTCAGTTTTTTTTATGAGTCTCAATTAGCTAATCTTTGGGTCTTTCTTTTGACCCTTATTTGCTTCTTTTTAGGGTTTGAGTCTCGAGTTTGTTCTCTTTTAGGAATTTGAGTCTTGAGTTTATTTTCTCTTGAAATTAAGGTCATTTTGTTCATCATGGTTTTGGATCAACTCTTTGCACTCAACATGAAATGTGAATCTCTCCCGGAATATGAATCTCCTTAAACTTGAACTACGAATGTCCTGATTCTCTTAAGAGATACGTAGGCACCTTAGGGTCGGCCACATTTTTTAAAATGTTTTCTCTTGTGCTAATTTGCTGCCAAAGAATACTCATGATAACATTAAGTGTTGAAAACAATCCTCAAGGATTTCATAGTAATCTCATGATATCGCTTGAAACACATCATAAATCACTCGAGTTGTCAAATGCAGTTGAGTTATGACCCATGTCATTCATGTTGAGTTGAGGGGGAGTTGAAAATATTTGTGTGCTCTCATGGAGCCGCTCATAGGAGGAACATGTTATTGATAGAAGGGAAAAAAATGAGCTCACTAGATTGGAAAACCCTCAAGGGCGGTCTAGGCAAAAGTTAGAGCATAAAAACAAAATTAAAACTTAGCCATGTCTCCATGCACCCACTTTGAGTCTCAAGACTTGTCCTTGATTTTGAAGAACCACTTGGTAAAACATCAAAGCCTCTTAATCTCTTGGTTAGGATTCTAGTTGCTCTGTCACATGATTCAAAATGAAGAAAGGCCATCATTTCTCTATCCAAACACTTATCCCTTGCTAGCCACATTGAGCCTCTGAATAATTTCTTTCAAATAAAGCCTGTTAGACAGCCATCCCCCACACTGGGGTAGATAAAAATGCAATGAGAGATGACTACAAAACGGAAAGTAAGCATCTCGTCACACAAGGGGATTTTGAAAGAAGAAAAACATCATCCCTTCCAATCCAAAAATAGGGGGCATTTTGAAGAAACATCTCCCTCTCATACAAAATAGAGCGATTAGATGGCTGCTAGCTTTTGGAACCCAAGCATTAGTAGAAAGTAGGTTTGAGCTATTATATCCCTTCCTTTCTTAAGCCAACACCCTAACCTACAATATGGTGCATAATAAAGTCCTCTCGGATTGAAGAACACGACTTAGCAACAAAGTCCTAGATACTAGGGGCATAACCAATGTGGAAGGAAAAGTGGTGTGAAGCAAAGGGGCACAACCACATCCCCCTTTTAGAAGTGCACAATCTCTCATGAGGCACGCGGTGGTCACTTATCAATCCAACTCAAAATAGTCAATTCACCCTGAAGCAGTAAACTCGCTAGGGTCATGGGTTCGTGGAACAGTTTTGCGTCTCTTGACGACTGAGTGGTTTTGAATGTGAATCATGTAGGTAAAATGATGTGGTTTTGAAATCCTCAAGGAAAAATTTTCAAAATTGATTTTATCCTAAGCATTTTTGACATAGCAATACAAGCACAATTACTTATTTGTAAATTTTCACGGAGATAATACGGGTTTCCCATTTCATGAGGAGTGTAGCTAGAAGGTCCCTGGGCCATACAGTGTGTTAGCAGCGTTGCTAGAGTGTTGTAATCTTTAAAGCCTCTTGGATCTCATCGTCTTCTTTGTCATAGCCATTTGGCTAGTATAGAGTTTGTTGCCATCTTATGGTGTAGGAGAAGCACTAGCTTGAGTACGCAAAAGTTGAGATGTCCCAAAACACTTGCTTGCATATCACCACAATCACATGGTTGCTTGATGTATAGTTTAGGCAGTTGCATTGGCCTCTTGGCCCGCACAGTTGATTTGTCTACATGAGCACTTCACTATTTAGTCTTATCTAGACATTTTCCTAGGCCTCTTTGGCCCGCGCATTTGATTCGCTTTCATGTCTTTGTGGTTGTTGCGGTTATTTGGTCTTGCATTGGTCTCTTGATCTAATACTTGATTTTTGTCTTCACTACTACATGTTGCTTGCATTATGAATGTGTTTGATTATCTATTGGTATGATGCCTCTTGGCTAGAGGAAAAAATAGGCGCTATCTCTTGATACATTAGGTCTCTCGACCACAATGCCTCTTGGCATTGCATCTCTCAATGTATTAGATCTCTCGACCACTATGCCTCTTGGCATTGCATCTCTCGATGTATTAGGTCTCTCGACCACTATTCCTCTTGGCATTATATCTCTCGATGTATTAGGTCGCTTGACTTATACATCTCTCGGTATTGTGTCCCTTGACGCCTGAATCTCTTGACCTGCATGCCTCATGGCCTTGCATCTCTTGATATGTTATGTCTCTCGACATGTTGCGCCTCTTGGCCCCTAAATGATGTGGTATTGTGGTGTACTATGTCTCTTGACATATTTTGCCTTTTGGCATCCTTTATTGTGCTATGACCTATTTTACTCTAAGCATTCTATTAACAAAATAATGTACACATACCTCTTACACCATTGTCTTGAATAATGTGGCTTGCAGTGGTTGATGTCTTTGTTGCATGCCACTTGACATAAGCTAATCACATGTCCAACAATTCGAAGCATAATGAGTGTTACATTCTAAATTCCAAATAGAGTGCACATATATCAAAATTACGTCTCTCGTCTTGTACGCCTCATGGCGTTGTATCTCTTGATGCATTATGATGATGTTTGTGAGTCACTAGATTTATTTTGCCTGAACATTCCCTTGAATGAAACCTGGTGCTACACTCATAGGATTCACTAGTTGAGTGCATTTTGCTATCAAATATACCCTGTGTTTGCATTTGAAACAGGTTACAATTGGCTCTATGACTCGGTTCTATCACTTCAAGCTCCAAGCTTCGACTCCTCAGGCTCTTGCCTTATGATTGATACCAGCTCTAAATCACATCAAGCTCCAAGCTCCGACCCCTCAGGCTCTCGGCTCATGATTGCAACCGGTTTCGTGCCTCGGTTCTCCCACCCAAACGCTCCGTGCTCCAGCTACTGGCCTTGTGCCCCACATCTCAAAACCGGCGTCTGAATGTCTCCAGAAGATAGTTGGATTCCACCCAATTACATCTATTCCATCAAGCTCATTCGCAAAGATAGGCTACTCTACCGAGCTCCCCTCAGTCAAAGTAAGGATGATCATGAAAAGCAAATGACTCGCCCGCTGTGTATTGATCTACCCCAAAATACTGAAGATGCTCTCCGCAAGAATTTCCCCGGTAGCTCGGCGCTCCTTCAACTACTCTCCACCAAAATCCTGGCATAGCTCAGGTACATCGCTCGAAGGCTTGGTATGGCCCGATAGCAAATTTCTCCTTTAAAGCTCTGCGCTTTTGTTTTTAGTTGACCGAACTACGGTTGGTCTGAATTTCCCTTGTGGAATACGTAGGCAGCCTCCCGGCCCGACCATAACAAAAACCTTTTTCAAAAAAACCCTTGGAATAGTGGTTGGACCAAATTGAGTTGCTTTTTACAGCTTTGACTCTTACTCAACATGTCTCGCGATCCGTCTGAGCTCAGTCAAAGAGGGGCATCTGTAGACACCCCAATTTGGCCTAACGATTATTTCAAGTCCCACCTTGGGGACCATCCCGATGATGAAATGGATACAGTGATTGCTGATTGCCTTCTCGAGAACCTTAGGACTTTCGGTAAGAACTTTGAACCACTTAGAGGACACAAATCAGAGCCATACAGCCTTTCAGACAGAAATACAGAATCTTAGGAGAATCCATCTGTCGGCCGTGACATTGATCTCACGGCCTTAACATCGTTTCTTCACCCGAGCAACTTGTTGCCAGAAAATCTCCCTGAGAGATCAATCCCTCGGCCGCAAGATCTATCCCTCGGCCGCAAGATCTATCCTTCGGCCACAACATCCATTCCTCGGCCACCAGATCCTTTGCTCGGCCGCCAGATCGTCCTTTTTCCAGACTCTAGAACGTTCTGTCAGACGTTTGATCCAACTACACTACCTTCCCGATGCGTTTGGGCTACGTTAGAGGATTTCCATGAAGAGTTAGAATCACACTCTAACTCCAATTTTGATCGTGCATTTCGATTGGCCGGAGTGAATCAACCCTATGCCTATATGAAGGAGCCTTTGGGTTCTGAAATCGATAAGTGAATACACCCTCTCAAACCACGAAATACACATCTCTCCACTCCATGATCCGCCCCCAAACTCTACAGAAATCATCTCCTATCAATCCTCTACAAAAGCCCTAACCTCCCGTGAGTAGCAGCATCCGAGAGTAAAAACCCCCAAAGAACTCACTTTGTTCTAGGGTTTTGTGAAGTTGACTACCACAATCAACCACTATTATCTACAATCAATCGCAATCCAAGCAATCAATTACTGAGGGATCAAGGTGGTGAGGCCCAACGGCCTATGGTTTGATTTAATTTTCGTCTCTCGCTTTTAATTAGTTCTTTCTATTAACTGCTCGTATTCTGGTGTGAGGAAGAACATCGGCTGGGGAATCAATCCTTCGGTCGATATATCGATCCAGTGGGATTCCTCGGCCGTGACATCAATTCACCGGCCGAGGGATCTATTTGCTGGGACATATTTGTTTTCTGTTTATTCTGATGCATGCTTTCATTTATCGTACTGGCTCACCTTATCAACTGTTAAAGGCTAAAAATCAGATTATGTGTATTAAATAAAGCAAATATACATTGTATGTCGAACGATTTTGGGCCAGTCTCACGACTGGGCAAAGAGGGGTGCCTAACACCTTCCCCTTATTATACTTTTGGCTTCCGTACCCGGAATCTCTGTCCATTTTTCCTAGTTTTAATAAACTAGGTGGCGACTCTATTTTGATGATAACCATTATCGTGTGGCGATGTTCCTAGCCATGGGAATATCCACGATCTTGGTTTATGAAGTGGAACCAAACAAGCGTGATCAATCTGTATGGTGATGCCCCGTTTGAGAGGTGTCTACAATTTTTGGCGACTCTGCTGGGGACTTGAGAGCCATAACCAGAAAGTTCAACATGGAATTAATATTTGCTTTATTTAATTCTTTTTCATGTGCATCGAGCGAGCAACCCACGTTGAGTTCACCTAATATCCCGGCATGACACGGGTTATGTTAGGGGTTCCAGCAAACTCCTAACGGGGCACCCTTTGAGACTACCCGAAACCTTGCATATTGTAGAAAGCCGTAGAACACTTTCCAAACTAGGACAGAAAATCCCAAGCAGGTTAGGACTCTGTGTTGCATTATATCCAAAACTCTTGTTTGATTCAATGATTAGTACTCTTTAGAGTTTTAATTGCTGTAGAAGATGAATTCATGCTCATCTTATCAAGAGTTTGTGATGAAGTCTATCTCTCTTGAGATAAAGAATAGTCCTTGCATAACTCTGTCTCTCTTTGAGATAAGTTTTGACTTGTGAAAGGTTGTCATAGTCTTATACTGTTAGGAGTTTCGAAAAAAAAAAAGAAGAAAACAAAACAAAAAAACAGAAGTCTTCTTTTTTCTTTAGGTTTTGTTTATTTATTTCTTGCTAGGATTCTTTCAGAAAAAAAATAAAAAGAAACGAATCTTTCTTTTTATTTCTTTCTCTTTCAATCTTTGCTAGGATCTTGTCAAAAGAACAAAAAATATATATATATTTCCTTATTCTTTAGGTTTTCATAAATTTCTTTCTTTCTTTGTTTTTTCCTAGGATCTTAAAAAGAAAAAAGAAAATGTGGGGATTTCATCAATCTTTTATCTTGCAGGGTACATTGTATATATGATCACTTGATTGTATAATTGTCGCATGATTGCTTGCGGTATTGTATTACTACCTGATCACATCACTTCATAGTACTAATACGTTGTTCAACCACTTGGTTGCATGCATGGTAAATGGGTCATCATATTAGGGGCAGCTTGCATTCTAGGGGGCAATAGGCGTTGGTGCACTGCACAATCACTTGATTTGGGATGTCTCAACATAAACGTAATTGAGATTTTGATTCTTTTAGATTTGCTTTTGGACTTAGCTGTGACAGTTGTGGCCGCCAATCTCTCAGAAGCCCTTTCCTCCAGAGGTTGATAGCGTCGTGATCATAATGGAAAATCGTGAGCTTGCCCAACAATTCAAGGACAACAAAGCTGCCTTGGCTCGCTCAAAAGGAGATCAAATCCTTGATTTTGATGGACTCTGCCTTTTTCCAAATGCCAAACTGCCAGAGAAGTTCAAGATGCCCGATATTGAGAAGTTCAATGGCACCGGCAATCCCACCAGTCATGTCCGCCATATCATCAACACCCTGAAACCCATGGGCCTGAATGATGAACTCATTGCCCAACTTTTTCAAAGGACTCTCACAGGCAGTGCTCTCGACTGGTTTCTCACTCTGGACTTCACTAAGTACAAGGGGTGGCAAGAAATTGCCAATGCTTTCATCAATCAATATGCCTACAATGTCCAGATTGAGGTAACCACTCGAGATTTGGAGATGCTCAAACAAAAGCCAAATGAGAGCTTTGCCAATTTTCTTACTAGGTGGAGAAAGAAAGCCGCACAGATGAAAACTCTTCCCTCAGAAGAAGACCAAATCAGAATGGTGGTAAGAAATTTACAGCCACAGTTCCTGAGGCACATGTATTCCCAAGCAATTTCTACTTTTAAGTGCCTATATACTACTGGATTGCAAGTTGAAGACGGCCTTAATCAAGGATTACTCGACAATGGAGAAGGCAGCCACAAGGTAGAGACAAGCACAAATACCAACAATGATAGTGGTATTAATATGGTGAGATCTCATCACAAGCGTAAGAGGGAATTTGTTCCTCTTGGAATGAAGTTAGAAGATGTATTCCACATCTTAGAAGCAACATGCAATCTGAAACCATTGCAACCAAAATTTCCTAGTAATCTTGCACAGAAGGATGGGGAGTATTGCAAGTATCACCAAGTGACTGGTCATTCCATTGAACAATGTGGGGCTCTCAAGAATGTAGTCCAAGATCTCATCGATCAAGGGATAGTTGATCCAACCAAGCTGGATGATTGAGAAGCGGCGGCCAAATTCTGTCATGTGTTTTGAGTCAGTTTTTTTTATGAGTCTCAATTAGCTAATCTTTGGGTCTTTCTTTTGACCCTTATTTGCTTCTTTTTAGGGTTTAGGTCTCGAGTTTGTTCTCTTTTAGGAATTTGAGTCTTGAGTTTATTTTCTCTTGAAATTAAGGTCATTTTGTTCATCATGGTTTTGGATCAACTCTTTGCACTCAACATGAAATGTGAATCTCTCCCGGAATATGAATCTCCTTAAACTTGAACTACGAATGGCCTGATTCTCTTTAGAGATACGTAGGCACCTTAGGGTCGGCCACATTTTTTAAAATGTTTTCTCTTGTGCTAATTTGCTGCCAAAGAATACTCATGATAACATTAAGTGTTGAAAACAATCCTCAAGGGTTTCATAGTAATCTCATGATATCGCTTGAAACACATCATAAATCACTCGAGTTGTCAAATGCAGTTGAGTTATGACCCATGTCATTCATGTTGAGTTGAGGGGGAGTTGAAAATATTTGTGTGCTCTCATGGAGCCGCTCATAGGAGGAATGTAGACACCCCAATTTGGCCTAACGATTGTTTCAAGTCCCACCTTGGGACAATCCCGATGATGAAATGGATACAGTGATTGCTGATTGCCTCCTTGAGAACCTTAGGACTTTCGGTAAGAACTTTGAGCCACTTAGAGGACCCAATTCAAAGCCATACAGCCTTTCAGACAGAAATACAGAAGCCTAGGAGAATCCATCTGTCGGCCGTGACATCAATCCCTCGGCCGCAAGATCTATCCTTCGGCCGAGACATCCATTCATCGGCCGTGATATCCTTTACTCGGCCGCCAGATCGACCTTTTTCCAGACTCTGGAACGTGTTCTGTCAGACGTTTGATCCAATTACACTACCTTCCCGATGCGTTCGGGCTACGCTCAGAGATTGCGACGTAGAGTTAGAGGTGCATTGCAATTGCAATTGCAATCGTGCCATTTGATTGGCCGGAGTGAGTCACCAATTGCCTATATAAAGGGCCTTTGGACTCCGAAAATATACACACGAAATTCATCAGAGTATACACTCTCTCAAGCCACGAAACTCTGTCAAAATACTCTCTCAATCCCACTCATCAAAAGCTCTAACCTCCCGAAGGTAGCCGTCAATCCGGCGATCAAACCCCGAAGTTCCGATCAAGCAATCAGTCAATCACACCCAATCTGAAGCAATCAAGCAACTGAGGGATCAAGGTGGTGAGGTCCAACAGCCTCTTGTTTGTTTCATTAATCGTTCTTATGCTTAATCATAACTTTCTGATTATCTGTTAATCGTATTTCCTGGTGTGAGAAAGAACACCGACCGGGGCCTCGATCCCTCGGCCGGTATATAAAACCAGTGTGATTACTCGGCCGTGACATCCATTCACCGGCCGAGTAATCGATTTCCTGGAACAGCTTTGTTTGCTTTTTCTGCTTTCTGATGCATGCTTCGATTATCGCACTGGCTCACTTTACTTACTGTTTAAAGGCTTAATTAAACAGACTATGTGTTAGAATTAAACAAAGTGTGTACATGTCTTATGTTGAATTACTATGGGCCAGTCTCACGGCTGGGCAGAGAGGGGTGCCTAACACCTTCCCCTTACTGTACTTTTGGCTCCCGTATCCAGAATCTCTATCTGTTTTCCTAGTTTTAACAAACTAGGTGGCGACTCTGTTTTGATGATAACCGCTATCATGTGGCGATGTTCCTAGCCATGGGAATGTCCATGATTTTGGTTTACGAAGCAAGCAACCAATCGAGCAAACAAACGTGATCAATCTGTATGGCGATGCCCCGTTTAGGAGGTGTCTACAGTTTTTGGTGACTCTGCTGGGGAATATGAGAGCCATAACCAAAAAGTTCAACATAAGACTAATGCATGCCTTGTTTAATTCATTTATTATATGCATCGAGCGGGCAACCCGTTGAGTTCACCTGATATCCCGGCATGACACGGGCTATGTTGGGGGTTCCAGCAAACTCCACAGTCACTCGTACCTAGTGGTATATCAAAAAGGGAATCACCCAATCACCGCCTATGATGGGCTGGTGAGAGGATTGGTGCCCTTTGACAACGGAGCACCCTGAGACTACCAAAACCTCGCATGTTTTAGAAAGCCATAGAACTTATCAAACTAAGACAGGAACCTACAGGCTAGGAACCTATTTGCATCTTACTTGCAAAAGTTCTTCCTCACACCTTGTATCATTTGTTGTTGTAATTAACTCTTTCTGTGCAGAAGGGTTGGGATTTTCAACCCAAATCCTAACCCTACACAGGCCGAATACTGACTTCCAGGTATTCTATTTTTCAAGCAGGCACAATAGGTAGGTTAAAGAAGCAACCTCAGCCAGTTTTATACTCTTACAATACCCGAAGTCACGCCAAACAGAGGTCTTTACAGTCATCTCATCGGTCGCCTTCGTCTATCAAGACACTCTCACCGCAACGATCCCAATCAGTTCCAGGGACTTCGCGGTCGTCTCCTCAACAAACCCGATTATCCACCCAATTCCAAGCTTCACCAAGCAATCCCTCTACCTACATCCCAAAAATGGCAGACAATGATGCTACTATCACCGAGCTCCGAGCCCAAATTGCCTATTTACAAGCCGAGAAAGCAGCAAGAGATGCTGAAGACAAGAAAAATGAGGAAGGAGCAGAAAATCCTCATGAACTTACAGAAAACCCTGAATTGGTCAAACAGGTCAAGGAGATCAAGCACGCTTTGGCTCGTTCACAAGGAAACCAAATTCTAGATTTCGAAGGACTCTGCCTCTTTCCAGAATCTCAACTGCCTGAACGGTTCAAAATGCCAAACATCGAGAAGTTCAACGGGACTGGTAACCCTACTAGCCATGTTCGCCATGTCATCAACACTCTGAAGCCTATGGGATTGACCGACGAGCTCATCGCTCAATTGTTTCAAAGAACTCTCACTGGAAACACCCTCGATTGGTTTCTCACTTTGGAATTTGTGCACTATCAAACTTGGCCAGAAATTGCCAACGCTTTTGTCAAGCAGTACGCATACAATGTCCAAATTGAGCTAACTACCCGAGACTTGGAGATGACCAAACAAGAATCCAATGAGGACTTTGCTACCTTTGTGGCAAGATGGAGAGAAAAGGCTGCCAAGATGAAAAGCCGCCCTTCCGAGGAAGATCAAGTGAGGATAGTTGTCAAGAACCTACAGCCCAAATACCTCACCCACATTTACACTCAGGCTATCACTGACTTCAAATGCCTACACACCACTGGATTACAAATTGAAGATGGGATCAAGCTGGGCCTTATTGGGAAAGAAGAAACCCCTCTACCCAGAAAAACCTTTCCAACCCGTGCATCTCCTGCCTCCGTCAACACCCTTAACTCAGCCTTGCCACAAGACCCTTTTCAAGCTAGCTCATCTAGAAACACAAATCGCCCTCGCCACAGTTTCGACCCACTCTATATGACTCCATCCCAAGCCTTAGCCATCCTAAGCCGCCAAGGGCACCTTAGGCTCTTGAATAATCCACCTCCTCAGCCACCTTATGGTCCAAGCTATGACGCCAATAAGCAATGTGCATACCACCAACACCCTGGACATGAGACAGACCGATGCATGCGTCTTCGTCATGACATCCAGGATCTCATTGATAGTCAAGCTATAAAACCTCCTAAGCCTAATGTGCAAACCAATCCACTTCCCGCTCACAACAACGAACCACCGTCTCAAAATATCAATCTCATAAGCCTATCCAATAGCCCCACATATAATCCTACTCGACACATTATTCCAAATACCCAAGCCAAACCATCCCTGATCTTCTCTAAGAATGATGAATGCTTTGCAACAGGGGGAGAACCCCACATCTATGCCATTGATGATGGGGATTGGTGGTTGGACATGCGTCAAGCCCTGCCAAGTGATTGGAAAGTTGGAAGAATTGAGCCTGCTGATCCTTGGGGCACCCAAGAAGAAGAAGTGGGTCACCTCACCCGAAGCGGAAGGGTGTATAAACCTCCTAAACTAAGTGGAGAAAGTTCAACCTCAACACGAGTAATGGAAGAAGAAGAAGAAGAAAAAGAAAGCCAAAGGACCGAACCTGAGGAAGACAGGGTGCTAAGACAACTAAAGAAAATCCAAGCTAATATCTCTATTTGGGGATTGCTTATGTCCTCCTACGAGCATCGTAACTCCTTCTTCAAAATCTTGGAGAAAGCCAAAGTTCCCATCAACATCACCCCCGAAGAACTGGTGGGTTTCATTATGGCGTCAAAGGCTTCAAAATCGACAATAGCCTTCACTGACAAAGATCTACCTCCTGAAGGGCCTGCACACAACAAGCCTCTCTACATCTCACTTAAATGTCTCACTAAGTGGATCCCAGTGGTCTTGGTGGATAATGGGTCTGCCTTAAACGTATGTCCTCAAAGGACCCTCGACAAGCTAGGAGTAAGCGCCATCGACATACGCCCTTCAAGCCAGGGTGTAAGGGGCTATGACAATTCAAAAAGAAGAGTGGTTGGGTGTGTCACACTGCCAGTAGAAGTGGAGAAGATCAAAAGAGACGTGGAATTCCATGTGATGGATATACCAGCCACCTTCAATCTTTTACTAGGAAGGCCTTGGCTACATGACGCTGGGGCAGTGCCTTCCACTTTGCATCAGAAGGTCAAATTCGCAGTAGATGGAAGGGTCATAACCATTCTGGGGGATTCATCGATCCGAGCTCATTCTGATACGCCTGTCCAAGAGGTAGAAACCGAGGAAACCTTCCTTACTGGATTCAGTCTTGAGGAAACAACTGCTGTGCAAGCCTTAATGGCTGAGAGAAACTTCTACGTAAGCACCCCCGCCATATGGATGACGAAGAAGCAAAACTACCTCCTTGGGTTGGGTTTAGGCAAAAGATCACAAGGCATCCCGCAAATGATTGATCCTCCGCATAATCAATATGCCTTTGGTCTTGGCTACACCCCGACAGAAGCCGAGGTAGAAAAGAAGAGAAGCATGGAAAAGGCTAAGGCAAGAGGGAGCAGGGTCAAAGAAGAGAAACTCGTGATCCCAAAAACACTCAATGGTTGGTTTGTAAGAGAAGGAGAAGACTTTCCATTCTGTGGCTTCGCAGAAACATGGGAAGACAAAATTACCAAGCAAAGATACCCTGGAATGCAAATCTTCTTTGATCAGGAATGGACTGACAGTGACATGGAAGAAGAACCAACAAATTCATCTCCTACTCCCAAAGACTAGATTGAGGTGCTAGCTGAGTTTGACCTAAAGATTCTGTTTGACAAAGAGGGTGAAGAAGAGTATAAAACTGCAAAAGAAAAAGGAGCCATTCCCGAGATACTGCAGTAAATCGCATGACAAAAACATTGCTTTCATTTCCTAAAAACGAGTTAGGACGTGTTTTAAGCCCATGTTTGGGCATTATCTACAATTAAATAAATCCCCATTTTATCACTTTTATGCTTGCCAAATGATTCCATCTTTAAAATGTGATTGCTATACACTACAATCTCTCTGCCAAAGATAAAAGGCTCTTAAGAATCTAATTCTTTATGTTGCCGGCAAAAAGGAAAGAAGGGACGAACCCTGATTACTTAGAACTAGGTTTTTATCAAAACTCAGGAAGAAGACGCTATCTCTGTGAGAACACTTAGGGTTAGCTCACCATTGTGAAAGTACAAACGCAACAGGAGATTCATAAAAACATCTCCATCAAATTCCTCTCCAAAACACTAAAACCCTCTTGAGAGAAAAATGCTCGTTGGGCAATATATACACCCAAGCAAAAGTAAGAGCAGAGCCTGCTAGGACAAGAAGATGCAAAAAACGCAGCCTAGGCAAAAGTTAAGGCATTCGAAGGAAAGTTCGCTAGGGACTCAACCTCTATCAGGTAACCTAGGCAAAACTTAGAGCATGAGAGAAAGAAAAACCAAGAGTGAAAACCCAACCCCCAAAGGTGGTGATCTTGAAACTACGTAAAAGGCCTGATTTCCTGATTGGGATACGTAGGCAATCTCACATCGAGATACGGCCCAAACATTTGGAGAGAAGAAAAACAATATCAAAAGGTTTGTACTCAATGATAGGCATAGCTAACCCTGCGTATTGAGCTCGCAAAAGATGAGTTAGTCATTTTCCAGGGAATTGGCAAAAACAAAGACACGTAAGAATCATCGTTCGTCCTGACTCAAAAGTCGTCAACATAAGGGACAAAGCATTCTAACGATCCCAAAACATGGCAAAGAGGTTGTGGGAACAGCAAAAGCAAATAAAGAGCCTGAATCAAATTCAAGTGTAAGAAGGGAAAAACGCCACTTGGCTAAAGAAAAAATCCAACTTCTGTAGGAAATAGAAGTAGCGGCCGAAGAATGGAATCCTCGGCCGAGCGATCCATTCCTCGGCCCATGTTTAAATCCAAACACTCACAAAACTTTGAAAATATTGCATACAAGTCTGAAGTATCTTGAGACAAAATAATTTCCAATACATGCTGAGGTTGTTTCATAAAAATACAAACATCAAACTATCTGTTTTGGAGCTAACAAATACAGGTACAAGAAAGGAAAGCTAGCTACTGCCCACGACCCCTCTTGGGCGCAGGACGAAAATGCTCAGGAACTGGGACACTAATCCTCTGTCCCTCACCAGCTTTGTAACGACCCGGATTTTTGGGAAATAAAAAATTTCATAAAAAAATTTGAATTTTATTTTATTACTTGGATTCCATTTAAAATTCCTTTCTAATATCCAAAAATCCGTCGTTACTAAAATCTAGACTTATAAATATAGTTTTCTTCATATAGACTTTCTAGTCATTTCTCCTAGACAAGTATACTTGTAAAGCACTTGTATATTTTCCCTAGTAATCCGTCGTGATGAGATTTCTTCGCCATGCAACATAGTCATTTTCTAAAGACAAGTGAGATAGTAAACCCTAAGTCGTCCTATTTAGCAAGCCTAGCTAGCTTCTAACTAATCGTTAGCGTAGCCTAATCGAACCTTTGATCTTCGTGAAACCATTTGAACCCTAAGTGAGACCTTGACCAAAAGTCAACCTTTGATCTATTACCCATTGGACGATAGATGCTAGGATAATCTTTATCCATTGGACCATAGGTTTACACCGAGGATATTGTGACGAGATTGCTAGGTACACTTTATATGATTATATATTACTTACCATCTTTACCCATTGGACGATAGAAGTTAGGGAAATCTTTATCCATTGGACAATAGGCTTTCTACCTAAGATATTTTATTAGATTTGACCAAGGTACACTTATATAGTATTATATAGGCCTTTGTACACATAGTTGAAAGATGTATATATAATATACTCCAATATTATACTTTACTCTTTTACCCATTGGTCCATAAATGTTAAGAGAATTGTTACCCATTGGACAATAGGTTAGTCTTCCTATCAAGTACAAGATCCATTAGTTTAATAAGATTTGCCATGAGTCATTGTACTTATATCTATATATAGTACCTTCCATCTTAGACCATTGGTTAATAACTACAAGGGAAATGGATGACCTTTGGATAATAAAAGTTAGGGTAAATATTGTTCATAGGATAATAAGTTAGTCTTTCCACCTAGTACTAGATTTAATTAGTTTAATGGAATCACCATGAGTCATTGTACTTATATACATACTTTATGAAAGTATAGTACTTACCATCTTTAACCTTTGGTTAATAAATGTTAGGGGATTTATAATCCATTGGTCCATAAGACCATATCAAGCTATAGTACTAGGTTAAATTAGTTAATTACTTCCTAGATATAATATGTACTTATTTAATTAAAGTATATGATATGTATATGTCATCCTAGGATACTATGTATTAGTATATAGTTTATAAGTACATAGGTGGCATTTTGACATAGTTTAATAGGAAATCTTACTCTTTCAAAACCACATTTGTTTATTCTTTCTTTGTCCTTCATATCTAGTAAGTATATATATATATATTAGATATAGGAAGTACAAGAGAGATAGGATAGAGAGAGAGAGAGAAATTCGGGAGAGAGAGAGAGAGAGGAGAGAGAGCCGAGAGGGAGAGAGATAGGAGAGAGAGAGAGATAGATATGATGGTACCTTTCTTGATCTTTCTTGACCTAACCCTAATTCTATATATATAAGTACTAGTACCACCAAATCCAACCTTTCCTACTCTTTCACTCCAAAGGTCTATCAAATCTTATTTTCTATTCTTTCAAAGGACTAGATTGGACTAGAAACCCATTAGAATAACTTAAACATTGTCCTAGATTGGAAGAAAGAACAAGGAAAATATTGTAGTCTTTCAACCCTTGTACTTTTGTACATTGGACCAAAGAGAGAGAGAGAGAGAGAGAGAGAAATGGCCGAGAGAGAGAGGGAGAGAGAGAGATTTCGGATGAGAGGGAGAGAGGGAGAGTGATGTGTGCAAAGTGTACAATGAGCCTAGTCATGTCCTTTAAGCCATCATCCTACCTCACCAAAGGACAACCAAATCTAGACAAATTTTTATCCATTGGACAACAAATGTTAGGGGAAAATTTACCCCTTGGATAATAGATCACCCTTGGCCTGTAAATAGAAGGCCACTCCAAGCTTAAACTCACACCTTCACTTCTTGCTCCCACTTCTCTCTAGAAACTCAAGCATTGCTCCAACTTCTCTCTAGAAACCATTTCTGTTTTTTCCAGGCAGCCTACTGCCCTTTGTAAATCCTCATTATTCTCCTGCTTAGAGTAGTTTTTAGAACCAACTTCCTCCGGGAAAGTTGTAGAGCACTTCGAGAGCTTCAAGTTAGACCCAAGAACCACCCTAATCGGTCAAGAAACGACAAAGATATCGACATCCGAAGTTCAGCAAAATTCGGATTTCCAGATTTCAAGACAGCTTACTGTCTCCCCCTTTATCACCATATTCCTCCTACCTAAAGTACTTTCTAGGATCAACTTCCTTCACAAAAGTTGTAGAGCACTTCTAGAGCTTCGATGTCAACTCAAGAACGATCGTATTCGGCCAAATATTGACCGAGTTACTGCCATCCAAAGTTCGGTCCAGATTCGAGAGTTTCACCGCCCGTAGGATTTCCAATTAGCTCATTCGGCCCTGACTAGTTTCGGATCAAGGTAGAATTTTCCTACACCTCCCAACTCTAAGTATAGTAGATTCTCCTATCTACTTAAATCCTAAGTATACGTAGTTATGCTGTCAAAACTAGATTAAATACAACCTTGTTCTAAGTACATGTGATTTGGTTGAATGATAATTAAACGTAGTTTACCTTTAAGATATAGTATGATGCTTAAGCGTAGGATCTTCCTACATCTTCTACACTCTAAGTATATGTAGATTTTAACTATGCTTTCTAAACTCTAAATATAACGTATGATATGCGTATGTTGAAAAGAATGTAGATTATTCTATACACTCAAAACCTAAGTATAGATATTCGTGCCTTTATGTAGATTAATCTCTACTCATTTCCCTAAGTATAGATATGAGTATGATCATGTAGAATTCTCCGTCCTCACTATTCCTATGTATACGTAGAATTTTTCCTATAATCTAGGTATAGATCATAGTATATGAATGTTGAAATGATTATAGAATACTCGAAACCTATGGTATAACGATTGAACGTTGGAATGCATGATAGTTTTACTAATGAAAGTATGAGCATGATGAATCATAGACTTTTAAAGACATATGTTCTTTTGAACTTCCTTAAAGAAAGAAAGAATGAGTTTTATGAAAGATTAACTTGGATAGAAGAAATTGTATTTTGATCTTAGAATGATTGTGAGCATGATTATGTGATTACTTGACTACTTGTTGTTGATAAAGCATAAGTGATTTATCACTCCAAAGGTGTCCGTCCATGTGGCACTATGCTTAACTTTGTGAGATTAAATGTTGAGTATGATTATGTGACAAAATGAGCATGCTATTTAATATAGAGTTGAATGATCTTGCTAGTTTAGTTTCAAGATTTCCTAAAGTCTGAAAGAACTACCGCGGAGTCATTGCATGCAACGAGACACGAAAACCGAGAAAGTAGAAACATGACACCTAAGGTGTGGTCAAAGAAAAGATGGGATTAACCTGCAGAAAATATTTTGAAATTACATAATGACCGGACTTGGTAGTCATTGTGTAAGTGTTTTCGAAAACCGTAATGTAGCCGGACTTGGTAGCTCATTGCGTAGATTTCCAATGGGGC
This sequence comes from Rhododendron henanense subsp. lingbaoense, assembly GCA_020567845.1. Lineage (NCBI taxonomy): Eukaryota > Viridiplantae > Streptophyta > Magnoliopsida > Ericales > Ericaceae > Rhododendron > Rhododendron henanense. The sequence continues at coordinate 5,747,313 of CM036315.1, forward strand.
CGGACGTGGTAGCCAATGCAAGTTTTGAAATAATGTATTTTGAAAACCATGATTGGCCGGACTTGGTAGTCATCGCGTGTGTTACTAATGAAGCCGGACTTGGTAGCCTCGTTAGTAGCAATTTGTGAAAAACCGCAATGTGGCCGGACTTGGTAGTCCATTGCGAGGATAAAGGAAATAATTGGTCTTGGATAAAATATTTTTGAAACTACATTGTGGCCGGACATTGTAGCCCAATGTGAGTATGTTTTTGAAAACCGCAATGTGGCCGGACTTGGTAGTCCATTGCGAAGATAAAGGAAATAATTGGTTTTGGATAAAATATTTTTGAAACTACATTGTGGCCGGACATGGTAGCCCAATGTGAGTTGTGAAAACCCGCAAGGTGGCCGGACTTGGTAGCCCTTTGTGTGGACTTGCGAAAACCGTAATGTGGCCGGACTTGGTAGCCCATTGCGAAGATTGCCAATGGGGCCGGACGTGGTAGCCTCATGTGGCAATAAGGCTTGGTTATCCGCGGAGAGGAGCCAATGCAAGATTTGAATGGATTGTGAAAACCGCGGTGTGACCGGACTCGGTAGCCATCATGTGTGTTACTAATGAAGCCGGACTTGGTAGCCTCATTAGTAGCAATTTATGAGAGAAACGTTGGAAAATGTGATTTTGGTAAAGGTGAAAATGTGACACGGTCTACGATGAGTCGCGTAGGAGAAACACGAAAAGACATGACACCAACGCTAATAAAAATATCGAATATGGATGTGTCATTATTTAACTATGTTGTTGAATGAGCATGTGTAATTGTTTAGATGCTTCTGAATGAGCCTGTGTAATTGTCTATGTGAATTTCTGGTTATAAGGATTAGAGGGTATGGTTTATCTTGGAAAAATGGTGACACGATCTATGAAACGCTGCGTAGGAGGAACTCTGATATCACGAACACCAACGATAGTTAATAGAAAATGTGGATGTGTTATTGTTGATAGCTGTTGAATAAACACGTACTGCGTAGATATCATTATCTGCAAGGTTCATTTCTATTATATGTGACTTGCTATGTGTAAGTTAAGGGTTAGTGGGTTTGGTTTATTCTATTGAGCTTTTTAAGCTCACGGTGTTGCCTTTGGTGACCCTGACATATTATATTGGTGGCGACGCCGGTATAATGTGTCAGACCTTATAGACGAACAGGGTGAAATGTATACTTTGGAGGCTTTTGGAGCTGAGGAGCTGGCTAGGATGGAGGAAGAGGCAAAGTTGTAGATAACCTTAGATGTTCCCATCCTTCGTGTAATAAGAGTACTCTAGTAGGAGCCATGATGTAATAATGAGCCAGACTCTCTTTGATTATTCAATAAAAATTGTCCTTTTAACGTACCCGAATTCGGGGGCGTTACAAGCTTCAGCATCTCCATCACCAGCTCCGGTACTCCCACCCTCGCTAACTCTAGCACTCTGGGTAACCGACACTGTCGGTACCCGCTCTGCTTCAAGCTGCAGAGACACAGGATATAGGCATTCAGTTTCACATGAAACGTGGGATGGAAAAAGGAGAGATCAAAGGATGTATACCGCAGCTATTCGGGCACGCTGCCGTCGAGCCAAAGCCTCTGCACTCTGGAAAGCACGCAACCATTCCTGAACCACCTCAGCAAGCACCTGCAGAGGAAGCAATTTCATATACAACCAAGTAAGCGAGGAATGCTGAAGGAAACCAAAGCAGAATCTACAATATTACCTGTTGAATTCCGGCAGGAAGCACGTAGAACTGCGTAGCACACGGTGTCAGTGTCAAACGCTCCTCTTCTCCATTTGCATTGTGGAAAGAAATGAAACTGGGGGCCCGTGGCCAAACAGGAGGAGCAACAGCAGCGGTAGCAGTAGGAAGGGTCAATGAGACCGAACGAAAGGCTGAGTAATCTCCCGCTACGAGGAAACTCATGGCTGGCTGTCTCTCAAGAGCAAGTAGCAAGCCCTCCTCGGTCAAAACATGGGTCGATCTCATACCAACAGGAGGAGGGAGAGGAACAAGCTGCAACGCCTCGGAATGTGGAAAGTACTGGCTCGCTACCCTCTCTCCGAGATACCAGGCTCTCGAAAATGGCCCCTCCAAAAGGAAGTGCTGGCTGTCCAACGCCCGAGCTGAGGTCAACTTTAGAGGAGCATCATCAAGTAGCACGCCCCATGGGTCAAAATGCACCTGCGAAAAGGGGAATAATGTCAACAAAGGTAGGGAAACGGCAAAAAGAAGGATAGAAGATATCATACCTGATCCACCGTTAGGCGGTCCAAAACTCGCCTCCAAGCCAGCAAGTCCATGGCAGGCGACCGTGACTTCTGAACTCCTTTCAACCAACGGGCTGCCCGTGGAACAAACCTAGGCTCTCTATGCCTGGTCGGAGGAGGAAACTGCAACAAGTGTTCAAAAGCCCAGAGCTACAAGCAAAGACGGAAAACATGAGTAACAAAGATAAAAGCAACAAGGGAACAACACAAAAATCAAAGTATGTACCTCAAGAATACGGTGGTGTCCGCCAAGCAACAAACTAACCCCCCGGGAACAAGCACTGAGGTGTCCATACAGCGTGGCTAGGGTGGGAGTTCCCCAATCAAACTCTGCTATGGTCTTTAAGTGCACCAAGGCAGCCAAAAACTGGACATGCACCGAATTCTCCTTGTTGCAAAACAAAGTTTGCCCAAGGAGATAAAGCAGGAAAGCTCGTACCAGCTGAGAAAGGGGAATCTTCGTCAGGATATCAGCTTGATCAAACTCTTCCCGAAGCCAGGTATATGTGATATGACCACTCTCGGACACAATGGGAATCTTCCCCAAAAGATATTCAAGAGCACCCTTTCACTCATGGATCCGCGGGTCAATTGGAAGAGGATTACCGCCAACTCTCAGACCTGTAAGCAAAGCGAAGTCACCTGGAGTGATCGTCATCTCCCCAGCCTCCGGAAGGTGGAAAGTATTGGTGGTATCCCACCACCGCTCCACCAAAGATGTGGTCAATCCCAACTCCGCCTTCGGAAGGTGGAAACCAAGTATCAAGGGCTCGAAGCCAGCCAAAGCAACTGCATCCTTGGCCTCCTGAGGAAGCCTCTCATACCACTCGAACACCTGGGGGCAGCTTCCCCACATGCGCAACCTCTCATTTGCCTGACAAAATACGAAGAAGGAATCAAATACACAAAATATCGCCTATACAGGGGGCAACTTCTAGAGCTCAAACTCCCTATCAAAATATCAAATTATCACTCTGCGAAATCTTATATACAAAAAATCATTTGACAGGATAAAATTCTACCTTCCTATTGGTAAAACCAAGGTGCTGCTCTGGCTCTCTGTGCAAGACCTCTGGCGGGATATCACTGAGGGGAGGGCGATATTGCAATGAACCACCACGCCCAACCTTATGAACCTGAGGGGCGTATGTGGCAACATCAAATGGAGGAAGAGCATCACCACCTGCATCAGTAGAAGCCTCGGGTTCGACCTCAGGAGGAATGGGTTGCGAGGAACTCCCTCCAACAGTGGCTCTACGCCGACTTGAACAAAGAATGCGGGAACTTGAAACCCCGCCAAGAATCACGGCCTCAACGGCCGGAGCTTTGCCCGTATCCCTAGGCGCAGCAGGAGCGTCAAATGATGGAGGAGGCGGTGATGATGCCATAATGATCGGAACCGTGTGGTCGGAAAGAACGACGGCGGAAAGGTGGGGGACGGCGACGGCCGACGAGGAAAGAGAGGAGGGAGCGGCAACGATTGTTTGAACGAGAGAAGAGGATGAGGGGTAGAAAGGATGAAATGACCCGTGAGATCGATTAAGTTTAACTTAAATCGATTTTCTGATTTTTGGCTATCTCACGGCCGAGACATCAATTCCTCGGCCGAGACATCAATTCCTCGGCCGAGGCATCAATCCTTCGGCCGAGAGATCGATCTCCTGGCCTCCCAATCTATTTCCCTTAGCCATATCAGGTCTTGCTCTGTGCACTGACTCAAGCCACTACAGACTTCTAAATCCTCAACCAACCAAGTAGCCTTGGGGGCACCTCCAAGCCAGTACAATGTGATCAAAACTAGCCTTGGGGGCATGCCCAAGCATCAAAAATCTCTTTCCACAAACTGCTGGCCGAAGCAAAGCAAGACACTCAGCAGCCCTGAGCTCATTATTTCAGCAGCTCCACGCTCAATAACCTTGTGCACAGGTCTCTCAAGTCGCCCAGGCTCTATGCCTATACTCACTCAGTGGCCCGAGGCCCGTCGTCATGATCACCTACTCACCAATCATCGTCAGCAGCTCCATGTTTGCAATCTCCGAGGCTCCAGGCCTATTATCTCAAACAGGCTCTAAGCCCAATCACCGTCAACCGTTCCAATGCTCAGTACTCCAACAGCTTCATCACTATCACTCAGCGGCTCTACGCCCGCCATTTTATCAATTCAGCAGCTCTATGCTCGCTATCACAGCAACAAGTTCTACGCATGTACTCATTCACTCAGCAGCTCTATGCTCGCTATCACAACTCAGCGGCTCAAAGCCCACCATCTCAACTGGCTCGAAGCCGTAAACAAGCAAATCTCAACAGGCTCTACGCCGTCCCAACAATCAAGCCATCTATTCTCAGGCTCTACGCCTGAATGCTCAAAATCTAACATTTTAAATGCTCAAGCTCTACGCTTGGATGCCCAACCACTGTGTACTGGATGCTCAAGTTATACACTTGAATGCTCAAGCTCTACGCTTGGATGCCCAACCACTGCGTACTGGACGCTCAAAGCCTGTACTTTGAATGCTCGGATTCTGCCGTCCGAATGCTCGAGCTCTACGCTCTGAATGCTCAAGTCCGGAACTTGATAGAATCTCTAAGCTTAAAACAAACACACACGCACGGGCCCGTGCACATATTGCATCAAATGCATCAACATTTTCACATCGAGTCTGCACAATCATATCTGTTCACATCTAACAAACATCATCACACATATACACTCTGCATATCTCCCATGAAATAGGTCAACCCTGCAAACAACCGGCTTTACGCCTCGGTTTTATTGATCGGTTCAGCGCCTCGATCCTTTGGCTCTACGCCAACACTTATGATGAGAAAGCTCCATGCACAGACCATCAGAATGCAACCAGCTCTACGCTTCGGTTCAAATCACGTCAAGCTCTAAGCTCCGACAACCCAGGCCTTCACCTCAAGACTGCAGCAGGCTCTACGCCTCAATCTAATCACCTCAGGCTCTCGCCTTATGATCAATACCAGCTCCGTGCTTCGGTCCTATCAAGCTCAAAGCTCCGACACCTCAGGCTCTTGCCTTATACCAGCTCCGCGCTTCGGTTCCATCAAGCTCTAAGGCCTTCGCCTCACGACCACAGCAGGCTCCACGCCTCAGTTCTATCACCTCGGGCTCTTGCCTTATACCAGCTCCGTGCTTCGGTTCAAACACGACAAGCTCTAAGCTCCGACACCTCAGGCCTTCGCCTCACAAACCATAGCAGGCTCTACGCCTTAGTTCTAATCACCCTAGGCTCTCGTCTTGTAACCACAACCGGCCCCGCGCCTCGGTTCCATCACATCAGAAGCTATCACCTTAGGCCCTCGCCTCATGACTACAACCGGCTCCGTGCCTCGGTTCCCTCGTCTCCGAAGCTCCGTGCTCTATGTTACTGGCCCTGCGCCCTTCACACCTCAAAAAAAAACCGGCGTCCAACTCATCCCAGCAGATGGTTTGGATTCCACCCCATTACATCAATTCCTTCCAGCTCATTCGCAAGGATAGGCTACTCTACCGAGCCCTCTCAGTCAAAGTAAGGATGATCAAGAAAAGCAAACGCACCTGCCGTGTACTGATCTACCCCAAAATACTAAGGAAGCTCTCCGCAAAAACTCCCCTGGCAGCCCCGCGCTCCTTCAACTACTCTTCGCCAAAACCCTGGCTCTGTCTAGGTACGTCACACTACGGCTTTTTAAGCCCTAAGGTACGTCTTCTGTCTCTAACCCTCCAAACTTTTTGCTTTTCTTTATTGCCCGAACTACGATTGGTCTGAATTTTCCTTGTGGAATACGTAGGCAGCCTCCCGGCCCGACCATAACAAAACCTTTTTCGAAAACCCCTTGGAATAGTGGTTGGACCAAATTGAGTTGATTTTTACAGCTTTGACTCTTACTCAAACATGTCTCGCGATCCGTTTGAGCTCAGTCAAAGAGGGGCATCTGTAGACACCCCAATTTGGCCTAACGATTATTTCAAGTCCCACCTTGGGACAATCCCGATGATGAAATGGATACAGTGATTGCTGATTGCCTCCTTGAGAACCTTAGGATTTTCGGTAAGAACTTTGAGCCACTTAGAGGACCCAATTCAGAGCCATACAGCCTTTCAGACAGAAATACAGAAGCCTAGGAGAATCCATCTGTCGGCCGTGACATCGATCCCACGGCCCTAACATCATTTCCTCACCCGAGCAACCTGTTGCTAGCAAAATCTCCCTGAGAGATCAATCCCTCGGCCGCAAGATCTATCCTTCGGCCGAGACATCCATTCCTCGGCCGTGATATCCTTTACTCGACCGCCAGATCGACCTTTTTCCAGACTCTGGAACGTGTTCTGTCAGACGTTTGATCCAATTACACTACCTTCCCGATGCGTTCGGGCTACGCTCAGAGATTGCGACGTAGAGTTAGAGGTGCATTGCAATTGCAATTGCAATCGTGCCATTTGATTGGCCGGAGTGAGTCACCAATTGCCTATATAAAGGGCCTTTGGACTCCGAAAATATACACACAAAATTCATCAGAGTATACACTCTCTCAAGCCACGAAACTCTGTCAAAATACTCTCTCAATCCCACTCCTCAAAAGCCCTAACCTCCCGAAGGTAGCCGTTAATCCGGCGATCAAACCCCGAAGTTCAAACCCTAACCCTAGGGTTTTCGATCAACCAATCAGTCAATCACACCAATCCGAAGCAATCAAGCAACTGAGGGATCAAGGTGGTGAGGCCCAACGGCCTCTGGTTTGTTTCATTAATCGTTCTTATGCTTAATCATAACTTTCTGATTATCTGTTAATCGTATTTCCTAGTGTGAGGAAGAACACCGACCGGGGCCTCGATCCCTCAGCCGGTATATAAAACCAGTGTGATTACTCGGCCGTGACATCCATTCACCGGCCGAGTAATCGATTTCTTGCAACAGCTTTGTTTGCTTTTTCTGCTTTCTGATGCATGCTTCGATTATCGCACTGGCTCACTTTACTTGCTGTTTAAAGGCTTAATTAAACAGACTATGCGTTAGAATTAAACAAAGTGTGTACATGTCTTATGTTGAATTACTATGGGCCAGTCTCACGGCTGGGCAGAGAGGGGTGCCTAACACCTTCCCCTTACTATACTTTTGGCTCCCGTACCCAGAATCTCTATCTGTTTTCCTATTTTTAACAAACTAGGTGGCGACTCTGTTTTGATGATAACCGCTATCATGTGGCGATGTTCCTAGCCATGGGAATGTCCATGATTTTGGTTTACGAAGCAAGCAACCAATCGAGCAAACAAACGTGATCAATCTGTATGGCGATGCCCCGTTTGGGAGGTGTCTACAAGGAACATGTTATTGATAGAAGGGAAAAAAATGAGCTCGCTAGATTGGAAAACCCTCAAGGGCGGTCTAGGCAAAAGTTAGAGCATAAAAACAAAATGAAAACTTAGCCATGTCTCCATGCACCCACTTTGAGTCTCAAGACTTGTCCTTGATTTTGAAGAACCACTTGGTAAAACATCAAAGCCTCTTAATCTCTTGGTTAGGATTCTAGTTGCTCTGTCGCATGATTCAAAATGAAGAAAGGCCATCATTTCTCTATCCAAACACTTATCCCTTGCTAGCCACATTGAGCCTCTGAATAATTTCTTTCAAATAAAGCCTGCTAGACAGCCATCCCCCACACTGGGGTAGATAAAAATGCAATGAGAGATGACTAAAAAACGGAAAGTAAGCATCCCGTCACACAAGGGGGTTTTGAAAAAAGAAAAACATCATCCCTTCCAATCCAAAAATAGGGGGCATTTTGAAGAAACATCTCCCTCTCATACAAAATAGAACGATTAGATGGCTGCTAGCTTTTGGAACCCAAGCATGAGTAGAAAGTAGGTTTGAGCTATTATATCCCTTCCTTTCTTAAGCCAACACCCTAACCTACAATATGGTCCATAATAAAGTCCTCTCGGATTGAAGAACGCGACTTAACAACAAAGTCCTAGATACTAGGGGCATAACCAATGTGGAAGGAAAAGTGGTGTGAAGCAAAGGGGCACAACCATATCCCCCTTTTAGAAGCGCACAATCTCTCATGAGGCACGCGGTGGTCACTTATCAATCCAACTCAAAATAGTCAATTCACCCTGAAGCAGTAAACTCGCTAGGGTCATGGGTTCGTGGAACAGTTTTGCGTCTCTTAACGACTGAGTGGTTTTGAATGTGAATAATGTAGGTAAAATGATGTGGTTTTGAAATCCTCAAGGAAAAATTTTCAAAATTGATTTTATCCTAAGCATTTTTGACATAGCAATACAAGCTGTAGCAGGCCGAACAAAGACGTCCGTATAGTGCGGACCAGACCTGCCACGAACCAATCAAAGGCGTCGCGCACGGCTAGCCGACGATGAGACATCACATATTATCGGTTTGTCTCATGCTCGGCAGCGGTCAAACCCGTGCTCGGATTATGCCGTCGGCGGAACCTTCAGTGACGAAATCCCTTCACCAAACGCGTGGCCGTGCTCGGCAATGCCCGTGCTCGGCTATCTTCAGATCATGCTATACAGCCGACGATGGCTAGCTGTAAAGCCACGCGTCCTGCCACGTGCAGAAACGGTTACAACAGAAGATGATCACGGGCGCACATGGGTGTGCCAGCTCAGCCCTGGAAACGGTTGTCAGATCTACTCCTCGACGTCACTATGACGTCATTGGTCCCGTGGGAGACACGCGATTGCACTTGGAGAGCAAGTTGGAAGGCACTATAAATACCTAGAGATGGTAACCCTAACAGGTACACGCTACTCAATACTCACACTTACTCTCTCTAAGCTTTCTGCTTCCTCTCTGCGCTATACTCATCCTTGCGCCGGAGGGCCTTGCCGGGAGAACCCCCGGCCAGGTCTTAGTCGTGCGTTCCTTGTGCAGGCTAGGGGAAGGAAGCTAACCTATCATCGAACCACCCCCGAAGGATCGAGGACCAGAGGATCACGGGCCACACAATTGGTGAACCCGACGTGAATCACTTCTGATCTAAACGGCTCTCTCATCCTCCAAACCCCCTCACTCCTTCGTAAAACAACCACCAAATCACCTAACATGGGCGGAGATATCGCAGACGCAACCATCTCGGGGGCCAAGGACGCAGGTGGAAACGTCAATTCCACGCCAACCCTCGAGAGGCACATGTCCCTCTCCCTCGCCCCTGGGTCCGGGCTATCACCGGTCTCGGACGACGTCACTTCGGCCTACATCCGCCTGCTTCAGCGTCGCGACGACGAACGCGACAACGAACTGGCGGCACTAAGGGCGGAAGTGGCCCAAATGAGGCAACACATGCAGCAGGACGCCACCCCTGCCGCATCTCGATCTGGTGGAGACAGAGGTAGAGGAGGGCAAACACCGCCTCCACCTCCGCCTCCACCGCCGCAAGGGCGTCAGAACGAAGGAGGCCAACGCGGATCCGTGAAGGACCGCCTAGGCTTCACTCCAGCACCAGACGACGCCAGGGGAATCATTCTCTACAAGCAACCCGCTGTATCCGGGACACATCGTTCTAGAAGCCATCATGATGGAACCAGAACAAGGGACACCGAGTCGTTTACAAGTACGTACTCGACTGGTCGCGCAGAGTTCTCTCGCACGACGGCCTCGCACCGTAGCCGAGACTCTGCCCGAACCAGACCCCATGTCTCTGAGCGCCTGGGGAACATCCCAATAGAAAACAAAGACGATGAGCACTACGCTCGGCGCAACGGGAAGGACGTTCGCGTTGAGGGCACGAACGACGAGAACAAAACCCGTCGCCACAACGACAAAACCGTTGACGGCCCACGCCGAACGGAGAGAGACCTGCGAGACAAGCTTCGCCGAAGGGAAGCGGAGAAGACGTCGGCGAAAGAACAAAAAGACAGGGATTCAAAGAGGTCAAAAACAGACGAGCACGGCAAACCGCCGCGCCCAGGATTCGAAAGGCAGCTAAAAGATCTCGGCGTCTCCCCATTTACCTCCCACATAATCAACACGCCGCCGGAGCCCACCTTCCACCTACCCAAGTTCACAAAGTTCGATCCGTCAACGTGTGAGGCCTACACTCACCTCATCCATTTCAGACAAACCATCGAACTCTGCACAAGTAAAGATGAGGTGAAATGCAAGGCGTTCCCGTCCAGCCTCGGCTCCTTAGGGCTCCAGTGGTTCAACAAATTGCCCGCTGGATCCGTAAGGACCCTGGCCGACCTCGAACGCGCCTTCAACACTCGCTTCATCACAAGCAACAAAACGGCTAAAGAGCCCGAATCGCTGTCTCAGATGAGGAAACTATCGTCGGAAACCCTCAGGCAATATGCCGAGCGCTACTGGCAGCTGTTTAACGAGATCCCTGGAATCGACGAGTACTGGGCCGCACGCACCTTCAAGAACGGCCTGGAAACTGGGAGCAAGATCTTAGACGAACTCGCCATCCGCCCACCACACGGCATGGGTGAATTAATGCGTGTAGTGGAAAGATTCTGTGCTCTCGAAGAACTCTACGCAGACAGAGCCGTACAGGGAATCCCAAGCTCCAACAATCCGTTCTCCTCAACCGTTCACCAGCTACCGGTACAAACGGCGACCCAACAAGTGCAGCCAAAGAAGCAAGTGCACAACATTAAAAAGGGAAAGGAGCGTCAGCCGAAGGAGCATGACCACGTGGCCGAAACCACTCACTTCAAAGAACCAATCTGGTCTTTTCTGAAGGAAATAATGAGACAACCGTGGTTTGAGTGGCCGACGGCCAAGCTCGGGACTGACACCGGCCAACCGGATCAAAACCCAAGGAAGAAGTGTACTTACCACAATGAGCTCGGCCACTACACTACTGCCTGCGCACCATATAAGGCTCTCCTTGAAAAACTTGCGGCTCAAGGCCATCTCGATCAATACATTGATCGAGCAAAGACGCCCGCCCGACAGACAAATCCCAACCCCAACGAACAACGACCGTTGATCCACGTCATCCATGGACCGGTAACAAAAGCATTCGAGACCACCCTCAGGGCCGACATCAATCAAGCATCAACTTCAAAAGAGATACTCTCCGTCGGCTGCGGATCCAAACGTTCCCGACCACAAGACTTACCCAAATGGACCATTAGCTTTACCGAACGTGATCTTGAACACGTTCAGACTCCACATTCGGATGCACTCGTCGTCACCGTCCAGATTGGTGTCCATGATGTCAAGCGTGTACTTATCGACCAGGGAAGTTCGGCTGAGGTCATGTACTATGACCTCTTCAAGAAGTTGGACCTGCCAGAGTCGGCCTTGCAGCCCACCGAGGTACCCCTCATTGGCTTCAGCGGAGCTCCTGTATGGCCGATCGGCCGAATCTTTCTCCCAGTCGTCGTCGGCTCGAAGACAATCACCGTGGAATTCATAGTTGTCAACGCACCGAGCCCATACAACGCCATCCTCGGCCAAACTTGGCTCCATGAAATGCAAGCTATCGCGTCAACATACCACCAGGATGTCCGCTTCATCGGCACGACAGGTAGACAAGAAGACTTGCGAGGGGACCAAATTGCATCCAAGAAATGCTATGTCTCCGCCGTCCACAGCTCCTCAAAGGCAAAACAAGTGCAATGGGTTGAAGTCCCGGACATGGCCGTCATTGACGACATCGGTCAAAAAGCCGAGGACAAAGCGGAGGAAGACCTGGTAAAAATGCCCATCAACGAGGACGGATCACGCTTTTTCTTGCTTGGCTCCTCACTTTCTGACGCCGAGCGAGAGGAGATGTTCCTGTTCCTCAAAAACAATCTTGAAGTCTTTGCATGGACCCCGGAGGAAATGCCAGGAGTGGATCCCAACTTTATCTGCCACTCCCTCAACATAAAAAAGGACGCCAAACCAGTCATTCAAAGGGCTCGACGTTCGGCACCAGAGCACGCCGACGCCGTGATAGAAGAAGTCAACCGGCTTCTAGACAACAACGCCATTCCGTTTTGAACCAAGGACAGCAATAAAGGGGCAGGTCCTCGCCGACTTCATTGCTGAACTCACACCGGAAGACTCCGAGACCCTACACAATCCTCCTCACCAACCGTCTGCCGAACACCAACCAAAAGAGAACCGGTGGCTTCTATTCCAGGGAGACACTTGGCGGATGCAAGTCGACGGCGCCTCCAACAACAACGGAGCCGGTGCCGGAGTCGTCTTGGTCTCTCCCTGCGGAACTCTTCACGAAAGCGCCATCAGCATCGATTTCCCCGCCACCAACAACGAAGCTGAATATGAGGCTTTGCTTGCTGGCCTACGCTCGGCAATCGCAATGAAAGTTGACAACTTGGCCGTATTCTGTGATTCTCAACTTATAGTCAATCAAGTACTGGGGGACTATGAAGCTAGAGACCCACGGATGATGAAGTACCAGGCCACAGCAGCTGAACTCATTACTCGCTTCAAAACTTTCAACATCGAGCAGATCAACCGCGAGCACAACGCCCACGCCCACGCACTTGCTGGCCTCGCCTCGGCATCAAAAGCATCTGAGTTCCGAACCATAAATTTTGGCAACATCGACAACCCAAGTTTCGACTTAACTCCAGAGGTACTCAACATCAACCTTGGTCCGAGTTGGATGGATGAAATCGTGGCCTTCCTCAGAAACGACACCTTACCCGACGACAAAAAGGAAGCCTTTCGAATCAGAAACAAGGTCGCGTACTACTGGCTCTCTGAGAACGGGCAACTCTATAGGAAATCCATTTCCGGGCCCTATCTTCTCGTTGTTCACCCAAACCAAGTCCCTGATATCCTTGACGAATTGCATTCGGGAAGCTGCGGCTGCCACTCTGGTGGACGTTCGTTATGCCAACGCACGATGAGTCAAGGATACTTCTGGAAAAACATGAAGAAAGACTGCGAGGAAATCGTACGCAGGTGCCGACCATGCCAACTCTTCTCACCGATCCCCAGGCAGCCAGCTCAGAATCTCTCTCCAATCACAAGTCCATGGCCATTCGCGCAGTGGGGGCTCGACATCGTCGGGAAACTCCCAACAGCACCTGGGGGCTTCAAATTTTTGATCACTGCAACGGATTATTTCTCCAAATGGGTCGAAGCCGAGGCCCTGGTTACCATCACAGAAGCAGATGTCCGACGATTTGTATGGAGGAACATTGTGACAAGGTTCGGCGTACCCTACGCCATCGTCTCGGACAACGGCACACAGTTTGTTGGCGACGGCCTCACAAGTCTCTGTGAGGAGTTTGGCATCAAATTCTTCAACTCAACACCAGCCTACCCTCAGGGAAACGGTCAAGCCGAGGCCTCGAACAAGACGGTGTGTGCAGGGATAAAACGACGATTGAATTCAAAGAGGGGAAAATGGGCAGAGGAACTCCCCAGGGTTTTATGGGCTTACCGATCCACTCCCCGCCGTTCCACAGGCCAAACACCGTTCTCAATGGCGTTCGGCATGGAGGCCGTAATTCCACTAGAATCAAGGTTCCCAACCCTTCGAACGGAGAACTTCAACCCTCAGTCCAACGACCAAGCTGTCGAGCAAGAACTGATTTTGGCTGAGGAAAAATGCGACGACGCTCGGCTAAAGCTCGCCGAGTACCAACAGACTGTTGCCAAGGGCTACAACAGAAGTGTCAGAATCAAAAAGTTCAAGCCCGACGACTTGGTTTGGCGAAAGGTCGTCCAAGCAAGCAAAAAGAAAAAGTTCATGCCTAATTGGGAAGGGCCATTTCGTATTGTGAAGGTTGCTGGTGAAGGGGCTTACACCCTTGAAGACATGCACGGCAAGGTTCTCACCAACCCGTGGAATGCCCAGAACCTCAGAAAGGCCTACATGTGATGCTTCACTCAGACAGCTACCTTCGGCCAACACTTCATGCCGAGTTTCTAATTTCTTCAGCATCGGCATAACTCTTTTACATTTTTCTTTTGCATTTCAAAGAAGGGCCTCGACCCACTGTTACCATTTTCTCTACTTTCCCTGTGTACTTCGTGGAAATATCAATGAAATGACAATCTTTTTTTTATTCAAAAGTCTTTCTATAACATTTCATGCATTCATTCCACTCTCGGCTAAGAATGCCACACACAAACGATGACTTCGGTCACACCCTCCAAACGGCTCCTTAAAAAGCCCTTTGCTTTGGCCAATTCCACCGCCCAGAGAAGCAATCACTGGACATATGGTCCGCCGAGCCTGAAATACACTTTTGGAACTTAGGCTTCGGCTCGGATTGGCAAGACACTATGGTCGGCCACCGACAGGTTACACTCGCAATTTGGCGAGCAAACCACCCACAAACAATCACTACTCTCAAACGTCCCTCTGCTATGGCCAGGGGCTGACAATTTGGCCGAGCCCGTCCACAAGGCAAGGGGACACTTCACACTCTTACACTAAGTCGCAGGATGAATCAAATCTGATCACAACAAATCCATGTTCGGCTATCTGGTACCTACAGCCATACTACTTCGGTCTGGGCTCGGCTGCAAGTTCTATACTTAACCATTTCGATCATGAAATATTCTCAACTATTCTGCCGAACCCAAACCAAAAGTGGGGGCTACGGACAACTACACATTCACAAACATGCAAGAACTACAAGAATTCTATGAAGACATGAAGGCAATCAGACAAGCTCGGCAATAATAGAGACGTTGCGAAAGAAGCCATGAATTCATTTAAAAACTTCAAAATAAAGACAAGTGTTTGAAAGATCCTAAACTGGGAGGTACGGCGTAGTAAATCGTTCGGTGCCGACCCCCCTCAAACTATTACATCTGGCATGGCAAACTCCCAAGATTGGAGCCGTCCAGTCCAACAAAATTTCAAGAACAAATATAAACACTAAATTCTAAGGTTGTGGCGGATCACCCTCGGCTGCAGCTTTAGTTTGACGAGCAGCATCGTCCTCGGCTTCAACAGCCACGTCGTCATTTTTCTGAACTGGCACGGTGTCTTGCTCGGCGTTAGCAGCCTCGTCCTTCTTCTCCCCAGTTGAACCATCACCTCCACCCTCAGCGTCGGCGATGGTCATATCTTCAACATCGTCCTCACTCTCAGAGAAATCCTCCGGGGGAAGTGGGGCACATTCCTCCTCCGTGTACGGCAGCACGAGCTCGGGCACATCAGCCACGGGAATAGACTTAATCAGGTTCATGTCCGGCTCCATCTGCATGACCCCACACGCAGCCTTCACCCCATCCCGGTACCCAGCCCGGTACGCGATCGGCAGCTTCTTCTTCAGCTCCTCATTGACCATCGACCGAGCCTCCCGGATGTACTCGGCGCCGGCTCTGTCGTACCCAGCCTGGAACGCCTTCTCATCCACTTCCTTCATCTTCCTCTTCTCTCTGCGGACGACCTTTCCGAGCTCGCTTTCGGCCATCTTTGCATTTTCGAGGGCCTCATCCCTCTCTTTCTCAAGCTCGGTGACTCTTGACTTGGCGAACCTCAGGCCGTTCTTTGCAGCCTTTGCCTTCTCGCGCTCGGCCTTTGCGTCATCACGGTAACGTGTCCTCTCAGCAGCCAAGAGTTCAGCTTGCCGAGAAGCACGCAGCAGAGCTTGCCCGGCCTAAAAAAACAAGATTCTCTCGTCAGCCTCGGCAATACGTGAAATATAAGTTAGAAAAACAAGGTCAAAAGCTTACCTGAACGAGATAGGCACTGGTATGAACCAGGCTCGGCTGAAGCTCCCCTGGAACCCTGTCCATGTCCTTTGGAAGGGCAAGCCCGTGCAGCATGGTCACGGCAAGGCCAGGTTCCTCCTTTACGCTGTCTTCTACCGTGACCACTCTGCCGTCGACCATCGCGAACGATGGTGCGAACTCTGAGACGATCACTTGCCCATCGGAACCTGCTGCCTTCTCCACGGCCTTTGAGCCTCCAGCCGCCGAAGACTCCGATTGGTCCTTTTCCTTTGTAACTGGCGTCGGTGGCCTGGCAAGGAAGAAGTCATGTACCTTCTGCCTCTTAGCAGGACTCTCGGCAGGAGAAGGAGCAGCTACCTTCTTGCTGGCAGCAGCTGCTTCCTTGAGATTCATCCTCACCACGTTTCTTCTCCCCATGTCGTCGGCAAAGTGAGGGATTAATGTTTGGATTGGAGGGATGTGGATGCCTTGGAGGTCGGATGGCAGACTTTCTTGAAACCAGAAGTCGGCTGACTTCTGAAAAGTAGGAAATTTTACCCTCGGCTGTTTAGCTTTCTTGCTCGGTTTTGGGACTTCGTCGCCAACACCCACCTCTGCAACTGACTTTTTTCCCTTAGCCTTCGTGCTCGGCCCTGCCTCCTTATCCTTCTTCTTCCTCTTCGTCAACTTCCCCTTGTACGGAGGCTCGTAACCAAGCAGCGTCGGCGCGTCGCGGCAGACACAAGCCCTTAGTAGATCAATATGGCTGTCTACGGCCAAAGAATTCTGAGTCTTGGTGATCGCTCGGTGATCTGCGAAAGAGAAATGTGTTATCAGAACATCAACGAGTTCATTCAAAAAGATTTATCATGTTCGGCAAATATAAGAAAGAAAAGTAAACCTCGGAAGTCAGTTATCTTCGGCACAGAATGCAACCTCGCAGCCTGATCGCCGAACTCATAATTCCCACTGACCTCGACGTACAGGGTAGCCCATTTATCAGTGTCGGGAAGTCCGCTTATCAAAGGTTCCTTACCACTACGCGTGGATAAATACCTACGGTTGGTCTTCCCGTGCCTGGACATAATATACGTGTGGAAAAGGTCGGCAACGGTGAAATCAAGGTTGTGAAGTTCCTTCAACCTGATTACAGACATCACTATCCTAAAACTATTTATCGAGAAAAAGTGAGGCACTAAGCCGAACCTAGCCAACAGTTCCCTCAAATATGGATGAAGGGGGAAACGGAGTCCGGCCTCACAGATGGCCATCAGAGGGACCGTTATGTGCTCGGGACGATCTTGTCTCTTATCCCTAATCTTGTCGCTAGCCACCTGGTGGACAACAACATCATCTGGTATATTATACGCTCGGCAGAAGGCCGCATACTCATTGGGACGACCACTGAAGTAGTGGGCGTGGGGGCAAACTTGCCCTCGCTCGAAGAGGTCGGCAAACTCTCTGTCCACGGACGAGGTTTCAGCAGGAGCAGAGAGTGAGGAGGTCGTAGCTCCGGCCTGGGAGCGAATTCTGGACTCAGCCTCCGGCCCAAGTTCGTGTTCGGCTTCGGATTCCGTAGAGAAGGTTATCTCCGGCTCGGTGTTGAAACCACCGTACTCATAGTCATGCTCGGCGTTGGAATCACCGGAATCTGACATGTTTGAGGCGATGGAAGAAGTTTGTTGTCGGCTTCTGTGTAACTCCAAGTACTCTCGGATCACAAGGTTTGCGGAATCGTCCCCTGAACTTTCAGAGTCGGATGAGATGACGATGATTGGGGGAGCCAGACCTAACAAAGTTAAAAACAAAAACATGAGACCTCGTTGTCGGCCAGAATACAGTTGTCTCACTACGCTCGGTACCCTAAATGGCCCACCCCATCATCATTCTCAGGGCTCGGCCGAACCGTGTTCGGCCGGAACCTTCCAAACAACAGAGACTGGGGCTCGGCCTATTCCATCAACGGCCAAGCCCAGAACCCCGTGGAGGCTCCGTGCTCGGAAGAACAGGTTGAAGAAGGAGATGAACAGTCCGTTCATCTCCAGGGTGCACTGTTCATTTAGAACAAAAAGTGCCCCAAAAACCCAGAAATGGAATGGAAAACGACTGGGAAATGCAGAGAAGTGAAGAGAAGCAAGAATCGAACAACATACCTGGATTTGCAGCGAGATTTGGTGGCAAGTTTGCTGGGAATCAAAACCAGAAGACGAACGGTTGCTCTTCGAAGCTCTGGAGATGGAGTTTTAGAGAGAGAGAGAACGAAGGAGCTTCTCTCTCCTCGCCTCGCTCCTTTTATAGGACTAGGGTTTGGGTTTTTGAGTTTCCCGCCCATCATTACACCGCCGAACCAATGGCCACTCAACGCATGACGCGTGTCACCGAAAGGACGGCTTGCAGGGCGTGCCAGCTATCTCCTTGTCCGCCGTGCCCATCCACAAGGTGACATCTGGCGCCCAACCAATGGAGTGCTTCATCGTCGGGACCTCTCATGAGAATGAAACGATTCAGGCTCGGCTGGAATCCATCTTCATCAAACAAATATACGCTCGGCATAAGGACATGCTCGGCCTAAAGCTCATTTTCAATCTCTACCGTGCGTACGGCATCGGCAGAAATTGAGGGGCTATTGTAGCAGGCCGAACACAGACGTCCGTATAGTGCGGACCAGACCTGCCACGAACCAATCAAAGGCGTCGCGCACGGCTAGCCGACGATGAGACATCACATATTATCGGTTTGTCTCATGCTTGGCAGCGGTCAAACCCGTGCTCGGATTATGCCGTCGGCGGAACCTTCAGTGACGGAATCCCTTCACCAAACGCGTGGCCGTGCTTGGCAATGCCCGTGCTCGGCTATCTTCAGATCATGCTATACAGCCGACGATGGCTAGCTGTAAAGCCACGCGTCCTGCCACGTGCAGAAACGGTTACAACAAAAGATGATCACGGGCGCACATGGGTGTGCCAGCTCAGCCCTGGAAACGGTTGTCAGATCTACTCCTCGACGTCACTATGACGTCATTGGTCCCGTGGGAGACACGCGATCGCACTTGGAGAGCAAGTTGGAAGGCACTATAAATACCTAGAGATGGTAACCCTAACAGGTACACGCTACTCAATACTCACACTTACTCTCTCTAAGCTTTCTGCTTCCTCTCTGCGCTATACTCATCCTTGCGCCGGAGGGCCTTGCCGGGAGAACCCCCGGCCAGGTCTTAGTCGTGCGTTCCTTGTGCAGGCTAGGGGAAGGAAGCTAACCTATCATCGAACCACCCCCGAAGGATCGAGGACCAGAGGATCACGGGCCACACACAAGCACAATTACTTATTTGTAAATTTTCACGGAGATAATACGGGTTTCCCATTTCATGAGGAGTGTAGCTAGAAGGTCCCTGGGCCATACAGTGTGTTAGCAGCATTGCTAGAGTGTTGTAATCTTTCAAGCCTCTTGGATCTCATCGTCTTCTTTGTCATAGCCATTTAGCTAGTATAGAGTTTGTTGCCATCTTATGGTGTAGGAGAAGCACTAGCTTGAGTACGCAAAAGTTGAGATGTCCCAAAACACTTGCTTGCATATCACCACAATCACATGGTTGCTTGATGTGTAGTTTAGGCTGTTGCATTGGCCTCTTGGCCCGCACAGTTGATTCGCTAAGATCTTTGAGCCACTTAGAGGACCCAATCAGAGCCATACAGCCTTTCAGATAGAAAATACAGAAGTCTAGGAGAATCCATCTGTCGGCCGTAACATCGATCTAACGGCCTTAACATCATTTCCTCACCCGAGCAACCTGTTGCTAGCAAAATCTCCCTGAGAGATCAATCCCTCGGCCGCAAGATCCATCCTTCGGCCGCAACATCCATTCCTCGGCCGTGTGATCTATTACTCGGCCGCCAGATCGTCCTTTTTCCAGACTCTGGAACGTTCTGTCAGACGTTTGATCCAACTACACTACCTTCCCGATGCGTTCGGGCTACGTTCAGAGATTGCGACGAAGAGTTCGAATTGCATTGCAATTGCAATTGCAATCGTGCCATTTGATTGGCCGGAGTGAGTCACCAATTGCCTATATAAAGGGCCTTTGGACTCCGAAAATATACACACGAAGTTCATAAGTGAAATCACTCACCCAAGCTCCGATACTCTGTCAAAATACTCCCTCCAACCCTCTCTTCAAAAGCCCTAACCTCCCGAAGGCCGCCATCAATCCAATGATCAAACCCCAAAGTTCAAACCCTAACCCTAGGGTTTTCCGAGGAGCAATCAGTCAATCACACCCAATCCAAAGCAATCAAGCAACTGAGGGATCAAGGTGGTGAGGCCCAACGGCCTCTGGTTTTCTTTACTTACTGTATTTATGACTAATCGTAGCGTTTTAATCATCTGTTAACATTTCTGTCTGGTGTGAGGAAGAACATCGACCGGGGCTTCGATCCCTCGGCCGATACATCAAACCAGGAAGATCCCTCGGCCGTGACATCCATTCATCGGCCGCGGGATCCATTATCCTGGGACATCTTTGTTTGTTTTGCTTTCTGATGCATGCTTTACTTATCGCATTGGCTCACCTTATTTACTGTTTAAAGGCTTAAATAAACAGGTTATGTGTTGGAATTAAACAAAGCATCTATATGTCTTATGTTGAACGATTATGGGCCAGTCTCACGACTGGGCAAAGAGGGGTGCCTAACACCTTCCCCTTATTGTACTTTTGGCTCCCGTGTCCAGAATCTCTATCTATTTTCCCAGTTTTAATAAACTGGGTGGCGACTCTGTTTTGATGATAACCGTTATCGTGTTGCGATGTTTCTAGCCATGGGAATGTCCACGATCTCGGTTTACGAAGCAAGCAACCAATCGAGCAAACAAATGTGATCAATCTGTATGGCGATGCCCCGTTTGGGAGGTGTCTACAGTTTTTGGCGACTCCGCTGGGGACTTGAGAGCCATAACCAAAAAGTTTAACATAAGACTAATACATGCCTTATTTAATTCATCTATCATATGCATCGAGCGGGCAACCCGTTGAGTTCGCCTGATATCCCGGCATGACACGGGCTATGTTGGGGGTTCCAGCAAACTCCACCGTCACTCGTACCTAGTGGTATATCAAAAAGGGAATCACCCAATCACCGCCTATGATGGGCTGGTGAGAGGATTGGTGCCTTTTGACAACGGAGCACCCTGAGACTACCAAAACCTTGCATGTATTAGAAAGCCATAGAACTTATCAAACTAAGACAGGAGCCTACAGGTTAGGAACCTATTTGCATTTTGCTTGCAAGAGTTCTTCCTCACACCCATTGTATATGTGTATGTTGTAAATTTTTTTCTTTTGCAGGTTAAACCTTAGGAATCTCTCTAAATGAACAGTAGGTAAGGTCAACCAATCTAACTAAAACAAAAATCTTTTCAGGAAAATGACTGCTTCACGGTCCACGTATGATTCGCACTTTCAAGTTGTCACCGAGCTGTCTGGCCCGCTCCACTCTGCTGTTGAAGATTTCAACCCCTCTGAATACATCACTCCGGTAAATCAACCAAAGCCTGTGGTGACTATTATTGAAGACATCCATGTCATGTTCACTAGAATGGTTTATGAGGAAGAAGTAGAAGACTTGATTGAAGAAGAAGGGCTTCGCAGGGTTCCAATCTATTTTTATGACCCCTATGCACCTACCAACGACTATTGGCCAATAGACGAGGTCAATAACCTCAAAACTGAAGAGGCAAATGAGGAAGAGTCTGTCGACAACGACCCACTAGACGAAATATCACTAAACCTACTTTTTGATGAGGAGGTCACCAACAATGAAATAAGGGTGATCCACCCCGTCATAGATAGATTTGGTAATTGGTGGGGCTTTGTTGGCACACGAAGAGTCGACAACAGCGACGAAGCAGAGATTGAAGCTCAATTGGAGGAGATAACAGCAATAGCGAATCAAATGGCCCTCCAAGACTTGCAAGGTGACAATGATGAAAGTGCGAATCAAGGTGACAGTGAAGTGCTGATGATCAACCTTGGTGATGAAAAAGACTGCTCTGAATTGATTGTGGATGCTGAAAAAGGGGCTTACCCTAACTGGACCGTGGAGTACACCCTAAAATACAAAATGAAAAGCGCTAATTCTGATTTTAGTTCCGATTCCGATTCCGACTCCGAGTCGACTCAGTCTGAGTCAAGCTTTTCATCTTTTGAAACTACTAAGTCTAGTGAGGAAAACCTAGTCAAAGTACCAAGGCATAACATTTACTTTGAGTTTGACTCTGAAATGTCTTTTGATAATCTTAGCAATGAGAAGGAAGATTTAGAGTATTTCACTTTGCCTATGATCAATTGCATGGA
This sequence comes from Rhododendron henanense subsp. lingbaoense, assembly GCA_020567845.1. Lineage (NCBI taxonomy): Eukaryota > Viridiplantae > Streptophyta > Magnoliopsida > Ericales > Ericaceae > Rhododendron > Rhododendron henanense. The sequence goes on from CM036315.1 coordinate 5,769,565, forward strand.
TTCCGACAAACCAAATTTTGAGGAAGAAATTCCAAAAGAAATTCTAGAATTCATCGAGAGAGAAGAAGAAAGGCACGCTAAACCTTTTTCTGAGGAAATAATCGCAGCAAACATAGGCTCTGAAAACGAGCCCAAAATGGTTAAAATTGGTGCAACACTATCCCCTCAAGAAAGTGAAAAACTAATCCTTTTGCTAAAAGAATACAAAGATATTTTTGCTTGGTCTTACGAGGACATGCCTGGAATAGACCCTGAAATTGTTCAGCATAAAATTCCCCTTCATCCTGAGGCAAAACCAGTTAAACAGAAACTGAGACGTATGCGCCCTGACTGGGTCTTAAAGATAAAAGAAGAAGTCACTAAGCAAATCAACGCCGGTTTTCTCATAGTCACCGAATATCCACAATGGGTAGCCAACATCGTTCCCGTACCAAAGAAAACTGGAGGAATCAGGGTCTGTGTAGATTTCCGAGATCTCAACAAAGCAAGTCCAAAGGATTACTTCCCATTACCTCACATAGACGAGCTAGTAGACAACACCGCAGGCCATGCATTGCTATCCTTCATGGATGGATTTTCTGGGTATAATCAAATTCTTATGTCTCCTGAGGATAGAGAGAAAACCACTTTCACTACGCCTTGGGGAACCTACTGCTACCGAGTGATGCCATTTGGGTTGAAGAATGCTGGAGCCACTTACCAGAGGATGGCAACAACACTACTGCACGACATGATGCACAAAGAGGTCGAGGTGTATGTTGACGATATGATAGTCAAATCAAAGGAAAGGGAAGGACACCATGAAGCGCTTCAAAAGTTCTTTGAGAGGATTAGGCAATACAAACTACGTCTTAACCCTCAAAAATGCACTTTTGGGGTAACGGCTGGAAAAATGTTGGGATTCCTCATCACTCAAAGAGGAATCGAGGTAGACCCTTCCAAGATATAGGCTATCATGGAAATATCACCGCCTAGGATAGAAAAGGAGGTAAGGAGTTTCTTGGGGAAGGTACAGTTCATCAGCAGGTTCATTTCCAAGCTCACAACTACCTGTGAACCTCTTTTCAAGCTAGTGAAGAAAGGTACTGATTTTGAATGGAGCCAAGACTGTCAGCAAGCGTTCGAGGCAATCAAAGAATATCTTCAGAATCCACCTGTACTGTCACCGCCCATCCCTGGGAAGCCATTGATTCTGTATCTCTCAGTAACAGACACATCCATGGGATGCATGCTAGCGCAAGAGAACGACGCCAAAGTAGAGTGCGCCATATACTACCTCAGCAAAAAAATGATGGACTATGAAACAAGATACACTACCCTAGATAAAACCTGTTGGGGCTAGTATGGGCCACGAAGAAACTAAGGCACTACCTGTTAGCACATCCGGTGGTGCTGGTTTCTCGTTTAGACCCAATCAAATATCTTTTCAAAAAGCTAGCACTTATCGGAAAGCTAGCTAGGTGGTTATTGCTGCTAGCAGAATTTGACCTCAAATACATGACAAGGAAATCAGTAAAGGGAAGAGCTGTGGTAGAATTCTTGGCAGATCATCCTGTGACAGAAGCCGAGGCAGAAGACTTCATGTTCCCCGACGAGAACATCTTATGTCTCTTAGACGATACCTGGCAGCTTTACTTTGATGGAGCGTCAAACCAATGTGGATATGGCATAGGGGTACTGTTAGTTTCCCCAAACGACTCTCATATCCCTTTGTCATATAAACTGAGGTTTGAAGTCACTAACAACCAAGCTGAATATGAGGCTTGTATTGCTGGAATGGAGGCGGCCCTGGAGCTAGGGGCAAAAAGGGTAGAAGTCATTGGGGATTCAAACCTCATGGTATCTCAAGCAAGAGGAGACTGGAAGGTCAAGGAAGACACACTGAAACTGTATCACTCTGTGCTGGAAGATCTAATTCCACAATTCGATTCCGTTATCTTCACACACACTCCTCGAGTGAGCAATAGATTTGCAGATGCACTGGCAACATTAGCATCTATGGTCAAAATACCCCTGGGATTCACAATGCGGCCACTCATGATCGAACAAAAGGTCAAACCAGCATGCGAATGTACCTTTACCGAGAAAGGTGAAGACGATGGCAAGCCATGGTATGAAGATGTAAAGAAATTCTTGGAAGGAGGAGAATACCCATCCGAGGCCACCTCGAAAGACAAAACAGCTCTGCGAAAGTTTGCCGCCCGATTTGTAATCTGTGGAGGAGCATTGTATCGAAGGGCACACTTGAGCCCAAATCAACTTTGCGTCACAACAGAAGATAGTCGTAAGGTAATGGAGGAAATACATGAAGGAATTTGTGGGCCACACATGAATGGGGCAACAATGGCAAAGAAGATCCTGCGGCAGGGATATTACTAGACCACGATGGAGGTCGACTGTGCTGACTATGTCCGCCGATGCTACAAGTGTCAAACTCACGCTGATCGCATGCGTATTCCCCCTACGGAATTATATAGCATGACATCCCCTTGGCCATTCTCCACCTGGGGGATAGACGTCATTGGAAGCATAAATCCAAAGGGAAAATACAAGCATCAGTTCATTCTAGTGGCTATCGACTACTTCACCAAGTGGGTAGAAGCAGCTTCTTACGCTACTCTCAAAGCCACTCATGTGGCCAAATTTATTCGCACTAATATCATCTATCGATATGGTGTACCTCACGAGTTCGTCTGTGACAATGGGTCGCACTTCAAAGGAGCAACAAAGAAGCTTTTTGCCGAATTTGGGATACAGAATCATCGGTCATCTACTTACCGACCTCAAACTAATGGAGCAATTGAGGCTGCAAACAAGAATATCAAGAGGATTCTGCGGAAGACTACCGACACTTACACAGACTGGCCAGAAATGCTACCTTTGGCACTATGGGGTTATCGAACAACTGAAAGGACTTCAACTGGGGCCACTCCCTACTCTCTAGTTTATGGAATGGAAGCTGTTTGTAGACACCCCAATTTGGCCTAACGATTATTTCAAGTCCCACCTTGGGACCATCCCGATGATGAAATGGATACAGTGATTGCTGATTGCCTCCTTGAGAACCTTAGGACTTTCGGTAAGAACTTTGAGCCACTTAGAGGACCCAATTCAGAGCCATACAGCCTTTCAGACAGAAAATACAGAAGCCTAGGAGAATCCATCTGTCGGCCGTAACATCGATTTCACGGCCTTAACATCATTTCCTCACCCCAGCAACCTGTTGCTAGCAAAATCTCCCTAAGAGATCAAACCCTCGGCCGCAAGATCTATCCTTCGGCCGAGACATCTATTCCTCGGCCGTGTGATCCTTTACTCGGCCGCCAGATCGACCTTTTTCCAGACTCTGGAACGTGTTCTGTCAGACGTTTGATCCAACTACACTACCTTCCCGATGCGTTCGGGCTACGCTCAGAGATTGCGACGTAGAGTTAGAGGTGCATTGCAATTGCAATTGCAATCGTGCCATTTGATTGGCCGGAGTGAGTCACCAATTGCCTATATAAAGGGCCCTTGGACTCCGAAAATATACACACGAAATTCATTAGAGAATACACTCCCTCAAGCCACGAAACTCTGTCAAAATACCCTCTCAATCCCCCTCTTCAAAAGCCCTAACCTCCCGAAGGCAGCCACCAACCCAGTGATCAAACCCCGAAGTTCAAACCCTAACCCTAGGGTTTTCAATCAAGCAAATCAGTCAATCACATCCAATCCAAAGCAATCAAGCAACTAAGGGATCAAGGTGGTGAGGCCTAACGGCCTCTGGTTTGTCTTATTTACTGTATTTCTGACTAACCGTAGCGTTTTGATCATCTGTTAATCTTTCTGTCTAGTGTGAGGAAGAACACCGACCGGGGCTTCGATCCCTCGGCCGGTACATCAAACCAGGAGGATCCCTCGGCCGTGACATCTATTCACCGGCCGCGGGATCCATCTCCCTGGGACAGTTTGTTTTGTTCTGCTTTCCTGACGCATGCTTTACTTATCGCATTGGCTCACCTTACTTACTGTTTAAAGGAATAAATAAACAGACTATGTGTTAGAATTAAATAAAGCATCTACATGTCTTATGTTGAATGATTATGGGCCAGTCTTATGACTGGGCAAAGAGGGGTGCCTAACACCTTCCCCTTATTGTACTTTTGGCTCCCGTGTCCAGAATCTCTATCTATTTTCCCAGTTTTAACAAACTGGGTGGCGACTCTGTTTTGATGATAACCGCTATCATGTGGCGATGTTCCTAGCCATGGGAATATCCATGATTTTGGTTTACAAAGCAAGCAACCAATCGAGCAAACAAACATGATCAATCTGTATGGCGATGCCCCGTTTGGGAGGTGTCTACACTGTCTTGCCTATCGAGCTGGAATTACCTTCGTTAAGGGTTCTGGCTGAGACTGGAATGATCGAAGAAGACTGGGTTCAAAACCGCTACGACGAGTTGGCACTACTAGACGAAAGGAGGCTGAGAGCGTTATACCATGTACAAGGGTATCAACGCCGCATTGCACGAGCATTCAACAAAAAGGTGAAACCTAGAGACATCAAGGTAGGAGACATGGTGCTCAAGGCAATCCGTCGCCATGTTTCAGACCCAAGGGGCAAGTTTAGACCAAACTGGGGTGGCCCCTACCTTATCAAACGCATACTTTCTGGAGGAGCAGCATACATCGCAGATTTGGATGGAATGGAATTCGCAATGCCAGTCAACATCGACAAGCTAAGGAAGTACTACCCCTGAGAGATGCTCGTTGGGCCGAAAACCACAAGGGTGGGCGGATCCAAGCAAAAATTAGAGCAGCCTGCTAGGTCGAAAACCCGCAAGGGCGGCTTAGGCAAAAACTAAGGCATAAATAAAACGCTCGCTAGACCGAAAACCCGCAAGGGCGGTTTTAGGCAAAATTTAGAGCACAAAAGGAGAGGAAAATACGCGAGTGAACCCTAACTAAAAACAAAACAAATCCCCTTTGTTGGAACTACGTTTATGGCCTGATTCCCTCTATGGGATACGTAGGCAATCTCTAAGTTTGAGATCCGGCCACTGCCATCATCATTACTTCCAAAGTTTCTAGGTCTATCCTAAAGCATGTTCACTATCAAATCATGGCAATAACATCTTCACATAAAACGACCAAATGTTTTATTATTTCCAAAAGGAAAAAGACAAAGCAAACCTGATCAATTCTTAATCCATGAAAGCTAGAATCAAACAAACATCTTTTGAAAAACATAAGCAAAATGTCAATCTTTAGGTCTTCCTTCTCTTTGCACTACTATCTTCTAAAAGGTTTTTCTTCAACCAGCGTTTGTAAGAATCTGATAGCTTGTCAGCAAATGTAACGCCCCCATTTTCGGGTACGTTAAAGGACAATTTTATTGATAAAATCAAATGGAGTCTGGCTCATTATTACATCATCAACCTCACAAGGAGTACATTTATTCAAAAGGGAAGGGAACTAAGGTTCCTAACTATAGCTCCGCCTGCTCCTCCATCCTAGCTAGCTCTTCGGCTCCAAAAGCCTCCAAAGTGTACATCTCACCTTGTTTGTCTATAAGGTCTGACACATTATACCGGCGTCGCCACCAATATAATATGTCAGGGTCACCAAAGGCAACACCGTGAGCTACAAAGCTCAATAGAATAAACCAAACCCACTAACCCTTAACTTACACCTAGCAAGTCACGTATAACAGTAGTGAATCATACAGATAATGATAACTATGCAGTACGTGTTTATTCAACAGCTATCAACAATAACATATCCGCATTTTCTATTAACTATCGTTGGTATTCGAGATATCAGAGTTTTTCCTACGCAGCGTTTCCTAGACCGAGTCACCATGTTATCTTTCAAATCAACATTTTGAAAATCGTTAAGTAACCAGAAATTCACTTAGACAATTACACAAGCTCATTCAACAACATAGTTAAACAATGACACATCCACATTCGATATCTTATTAGCGTTGGTGTCATGTCTTTTCGTGTTTCTCCTACGCGACTCATCGTAGACCGTGTCATCCTTTTTACTTCATTATCACTTCCAAATCCACATATCCAAAATCGTTTCTTTTACGCACGCACACCACACAATGGGCAAGTCCAGCCACATTGTGGTTTTCAAATATCACACACGATGGACTACCACGTCCGGCCACTTCGCGGTTTTCAAAATCCACACAAGGGCTTTCACGCCAGGTCCCTATTGAGTGTATAGATAAATCATGTTACCAATGAAGCTACCACGTCTGGCTACATTGGTGACACACACACACAATGGGCTACCAAGTCCGGCCACATTGCTGCTTTCAAAATCTATCCACACAATGAGCTGCCACGTTCGGCCGCATGAGGTTTTAAAACACACACCCAACCTCGGTTCCGCCATTCCGGTCTCCCGAGTATCCTCACAATGGTTCCGCCGTCCCGGGTTCCCATTGGCACACAAAACTTGCATTGGCTCCTCTCTGCGGATAACCAAGCCTTATTGCCACATGAGGCTACCACGTTCGGCCCCATTGGCAATCTTCGCAATGGGCTACCAAGTCCGGCCACATTACAGTTTTTGCAAGTCCACACAAAGGGCTACCAAGTCCGGCCACCTTGCGGGTTTTCACAGCTCACATTGGGCTACCATGTCCGGCCACAATGTAGTTTCAAAAATATTTTATCCAAGACCAATTATTTCCTTTATCTTCGCAATGGACTACCAAGTTCGGCCTCATTGCGGTTTTCGAAAACACTCACACAATGACTACCAAGTCCGGTCATTATGTACTTTCAAAATATTTTCCGCATGTTAATCCCATCCTTTCTTTAACCACACCCTAGGTGTCATGTTTCTACTTTCTCGGTTTTCGTGTCTCGTTTGCATGCAATGACTCCGCGGTAGTTCATTTCACAATTTAGAAAATCTTGAAACTAAACTAGCAAGATCATCCAACTCTATATTAATTAGCATGCTCACTTATCACATCATCATGCTCAACATAAAACGAACATGTCCCAGCAAATAGATCCCTCGGCCGGTGAATTGATGTCACGGCCGAGGAATCCCACTGGATCTATATATCGGCCGAAGGATTGATTCCCCAGCCGATGTTCTTCCTCACACCAGAATACGAACAGTTAATAGAAAGAACTAATTAAAAGCGAGAGACGGAAATTAAATCAAACCGTAGGCCGTTGGGCCTCACCACCTTGATCCCTCAGTAATTGATTGCTTGGATTGCGATTGATTGTAGATAACAGTGGTTGATTGTGGTAGTCAACTTCACAAAACCCTAGAACAAAGTGAGTTCTTTGGGGGTTGTAGACACCCCAATTTGGACTTTTCAAAATTCCTTGATTTGTGGCCCAGAGGCTCCCCGATGATGACTTTGGATGGAAACAAGCTTGGTACCAATCGGAACTTTGCTCCTTGAAAGATTTGAAGACGGATTAAAAATGGTAAAAAGGCATTTTCAAGCGCTTGGGAGCAATCCCAAGCGCTCAAAACCGTTTCACAAAACCTCTGGCCTGGCTCTTTCTCGAGCGCTCGAGAGTGAGGTCCCAAGCGCTCGAGACTTTTCTGTTGCCCAATGCATGGCAGTATCACCCACTCACCTTGCAAATCATCATTATAGCCACCTTGAGCCCGCCGATGGCTCAGTCCACACTCAACCTCTGGTAGGAAGATTTTCAAGCCAAAGATTTACCTATTAAAAAATGTTTTTATCAAAACCATTTGATTTTCAAAAACCATTTGATGTTTTGCCTATAAATATGACTGGCTTTTCAGTGAGAAAGAGGACGAAATTTTCACTCCAGAAGAACACCCACTCTCTGCTCTCTCCCTCTCTAGCTCAAAACCAAAAACCTCTAAACTCACTTTCAAAACTTCAAAGGTTTTGCAAATCACCAAGGCAAAAGGGTAAGAAATCCAGAATACTCTTCTGATCTCTTGCACCCTTCTCACTTCACCCACATTTCAAAGCTACACCAAGGAGCAAGGTTCAAGGAAAAGGTAAAAACTTTACCTTTGGTCACAACTAAAGGGCTGTTCTTCCCTTCTGAGGGGGGTCTCTCAGCCTGACCCAGTCTTCAATACTAGGTGCATGGTTGGGAGACCCTAGTGTAAAAACAAGAGCAATGGGGCACAAGAAAATGTTTTCACAAAACCCTTACTGGAACCACTCCTAAGCGCTCGAGAGTGTTCCTGAGCGCTCGGGACTGTCCCCAGTTTCATGCATGTCCCTTTGTGACACAGTAGGTCGGGAATGATGAGGAATATTAAGATGAATGGTTTCATTTTGGTATGCATGCACAGAAAGCCATTTTCCCCAAAACAGAACCATTTTCTCACAAAGATTGCATGGGTGAACAAGGTCCCCTTTTGTTTAAAGTTAAAAGAATCAGTCATTTCAGAGAAACATAAAAACAAGGGCCTTTGCATGTCAAGATGGAACCATTTCCTGTTCGAGAGAAAGCTGGTATGCAGCTCACTCCCAAGTGCTCCGAACCATACCAGAGCGCTCGAGAGTGCATGAATGCCATTGCTTCCCATTTCCCACTCTGCTGTATTATCTGGTCCATGCATGCATTAGTGTGGCCTGTTGCTCTCTTAAATTCTTAGATTTAGCTTTGTTAAGGCAGGGATGTATGATTTGAAAGATTGAAGGCTTAGCTCAGTCTTCCAAGTCCTCTGCTGAGCCAGTAGTGTACTTAATATCGTTTCAGTTCCTATTTTAGCATTGTATTCTGTCTGTGCTAACAAAGCTTGCAGGTTGATCAGAACTCCCAAGCGCTCGGGACTGTTCTCGAGCGCTCGAGAGTAAAGTCAGTGACAGATCCTCAGTTTCTGTGATCATGCATTTTGCTCACTTTCACTTAATCATCCACTGTACACCTGCACATGCATGCAATTCTTACCTGTCATAACTGTGGATACTTGCTAAATGATCTAATGGAACAAAATCCCTTTTGAAAAATCCCACAAACGTTTAGTAGAGACCGATTTCGAATCGGGCGAGGGGGGTGCCGTAAAACCCTTCCCCCCTCGTAACATGGCTTCCGAACCCTTGAAACTGATCTCTGGTTTTCAACTTCAAATCAAACGGTTTTCCAAACAAAACGGTTTCTCGGGTGATATACCGCGAATCCGGGTGGCGACTCTTCAAACGGCGTATTTCTCTTCAAAGCGGCTAGAAGAACAAAAAGAGCGACTTTCGTTTTTTCGGGCAGGTAGCCCACAGTGGCGACTCTGCTGGGGACATAGTTTAATTAATACTTGAGAAAAAGTTGGTCTGTTGATAAAACGGCCCGCTTTTCTTGAATATCAATTAAACTTGTGAGCCAGGCTTGAAAAACGTTTGTGGGATTTTCAAAAGGGATTTTGTTTCATTATTTATTTCTTGTATGTATATATCTTGTGCAACCCCGCTGTTGTGTTTCGGCAATCCTACTTGGCTTGCCGGTGATGGGGAATCCCGGAATGCCCAGCAACCCTCGACCGTGATGAGTCATCCCTATCGTTTGTACCGTTATTGGGTGTACGCTCAATAGTGGGAGGTATACTTTGACTCTAGTCCGGGGAACCCACTTCAAACCAAAACCGGCCCTCGTACGTGTTTAGAAAGCAATAGAACCTTCCAAACTAGGACAGGAATCCGCAGGGTAGGATTATATGCTATATCCTGTCTACATGTTACTGCTTTCTGCATCTCACCGTGCATGTCATGCCATCATGCTGTCCATTCATTTTGAGTCCTGTGCTTTTACTCGCACGGTTTGTAGAAGGTTGCCGAGGCCCGATGATGAATCGTGCACCCTAGTGTACGTTGTCTGAACTACATGAGTCCTTAGAACGAGGAGTCTTTGGGAAATCAGGATGTTACTAAGTCCTTGACTAATGCCTAATCGGAGATTCAACAGAGAATAAGGAATAACAAGGAAAACGATGCCGTGATGTCACTTTACTTACACCACCTTGGCTAATGACACAGTGTCACTGACACCATGATGGTTGGGGTATCACGCCGTCTATACTAAGTTATTCCAAGTTCAAAATTGAGACTTCGAACGAGGACTAGTTGAATACTTAGTTCATTTTGACATCTCTTAGAATTTGCCGCTCTGAACGAAGGATACACCCTAAAAAGAAATTCTGAGGAATTAGGCAACCTTCGAAAGACCGTAATCTTATCACCCTCGCACATCACACCTTGCATCTCACGCTTTCTTTTTGTGTCTCATATAGAACTCTGAGACTCGCTTGCGCAGTCTTCGCGAGGTTGCCAAGACCCAATGAAGAGTCACGCATTCTATATGCGTGTTGTTTAACTACATGAGTCCTTAGGACAAGGAGACTTCGGGAAATCAGGATGTTACTAAGTCCTTGACTAATGCCTAATCGAAATTTCAACGGAGAATAAGGAATAACAAGGAAAACGGCGCCGTGATGCCACTTTACTTACACCACCTTGGCTAATGACACAGTGTCACTGACACCACGATGGTTGGGGTATCACACCGTCTATACTAAGTTATTCTAAGTTCAAAATTGAGGCTTCGAACGAGGACTGGTTGAATACTTAGTTCATTTTGACATCTCTTAGAATTTGTCGTTCTAAACAAAGGATGCACCTTAAAAGAAATCTGAGGATCAAAGCAACCTCGTGTGGAAGATACTCGATCATTCTTGAAAAATCAGAGTCGATGACGGTGACGATGATGCACATTTTCTAAAAACCTATGCACGTATTTCATGAATAAAAATGAAAATAAAAACAGGAACCGCGTCTGAGCACAGTTTTTGCTTTGCTGTCAGTACTGAGCAATTGGGCCGAAGAAGAAGGACACCATACCCTCCTGGACCAGACCCTTGGGACAGAGATTGGAACGGCTTCAACTTCAAGTAGTTTCTGTCGGTACATCAGATTTGAGGGAGGAGATGGATCTATTGATAGGCAACCTAAACCCAAACCCCAATCCAAACCCAAACGGGGGCAACTCAAACCCAAATGCCGGCAATCCAAACCCAAACCCAAATGGAGGTAACCCAAACGGAGGCGAATCGAACCCAAATCCTAACCCCATTCCTAATCCTAACCCCATTCCTAACCCCAGTCTGGAAAACTTGTACGGAGGAATGGGACAGATAAGGGAAGGTATCCAACACCTCGCCGAGCGCACCGATAACCAAATCGCTCAGCTTATGATGATGATCACGGGGGTCGCACGACGTCTTCCACCACTGAACCCGAATCCGAATCCTAACCCAATCCCGAATCCGAATCTTAATCTCAACTTAAATCCTAACCCGAATCCGATGCCGAACCCGGAGCAGCTAGCTGTTGAATTAGAAACCCCACAAAACCCCGAGATGGTTGCAGTATTGGCAAAAATCACCCTGTTGGAGGAGTCTGTGGCAAGAAATGAGAAGATAGCATCAACCGGCTTTGACATCAACAAGCTTTGCTTGTTTCCTAATGCAAAGCTTCCAGAAAAGTTCAGGCCGATCGACTTCGCTAAGTTTGACGGAATAGGAAACCCAAGGGCTCACTTGACCGGATACATCGGGGCACTCTCCATGTGGGGAGTAGAAAGAGATGCTATGGCGCAGATGTTCTCGCAAACTCTAGTGGGGCATGCTTTGCACTGGTTTACCACCCTGGATGAAAGAAAGAAACGCTCATGGGAAGACATATGCGCGGCTTTTGTGGCGCAATACGATTACAACATTCAGTTGGAGGTAACCACCCGAGAATTAGAATCAACAAAGATGGAAGCAAAGGAAGCCTTCGCCGAGTTTGTAAAAAGGTGGAGGGCTAAGGCCGCACAGATGAAAGACAGGCCAAGTGATAGGGACCAAATCCGGATGATTGTCCGGAACCTTCAGCCAACTCTCGCACGGCACATGATTATGGCTCAAGCATGCTCGGACTTTAAGACATTCTTCGACACAGGCTTAGCCGTCGAAGAGGCAATTCAATTGGGGATCCTTGACAAAACCGAGCCTACGCCCAAGCCCAGGAAGGTTTTCTCCGGAAGTAGCAACACCCTGTTTGGCAATTCGAACTACACCAACCTCCCGAACACTTTCTTAAACACAGCTCAAGCCGAACCCGTTAATCAGATTGTGACCCAAGTCAGTCAACCCCGTACCCAATCCCGCGCCTTTGCTCAATTCTCGGCACCCCTCTCTGCTATGCTCGAGAAGTTGGTCAAAGATGGAATGCTTAAACCACTTGCCCCTGCTCCTCTACCACAAAAACTCCCTGCATCCCATAACCCAAACGTATACTGTGCCTTCAACCAGGGCCCGGGCCATTCAACCGACAATTGCTTCCGCTTGCGCCATGCTATCCAAGACCTCATAGACAATAAGACTATCCCCACACCACCACAAAAACCAAACACCGTCTCAAACCCACTCCCAAAACACACTAACGCCCGCACCAACCATATCTCCCTAGACCATCCCTTTGACCCGAGCCTTTACATCCTCCCTACCACCCAACCCAGACCAATTGTCGAGTTGCCAACCGAGGATACCGTCTGTGCCCTTGAAATTGTGGATTGGGATTTCCAAAGAGAGTGGGAAGAATTGGCAAGTGATTTTCTGGCAGTGGAAAACCGGGCTATCGTAACTGGAATATGGCCTGTGGCTCTCAATGCTCACCAAGTCGCAGAACTAGAGCATGGCAATTGGAGGCAAGAATTCGAAGAAGTGTTGACCGACCCGTTGGACGGGTACTCCCTGTTTGCTCTGCTTTTGGAGCCAGAACCGATAGAAGAAGAGGATGAATGGGCATGGGAGCCCGAACCCAATGGGTGGCTTTGGATGGATGATTCCGACCCGTTAGACGAGACGTCATTGGCATACCTTTTCCTAGAGGAAGAAGTCCGTGAAGAAGTAGACCTCATGAACCCCCGCATGTTTTCGGGGCTCACTGTCAGCGCTATCATCAATATTGCTAGAGGATCCGACGCTCTGGACCATATCATGGATCAAGCCTTCATCCCGCAGGAATACATTATTGGGGAGCATCTCCCGCAGCCCATAGTCGAAACCCCCGATGAGCCCACTATCTGTGTACTGGACCCTGAAGATCTGTGGGGAAAATCTGAATTGGTGAATGTGTGGGTTGATGGCGAGGAACTGACCGTCAATAGAGCCATGATAGATGAAGGCTCCCTGCAGATTAACAACAGCAGCAACAACAACAACAACAACAACAACAACGGTAACAACAACGTCAACTTTTGGAGTTCCCTAGAGGAAGGGAATATGTGGCACGCTCTGGAGATGGAAACCCTCAACGAAACCTTGGAGAAAACCACAATTGACAAAGGAAAACGTAAGGCTGACTCTTGCAACTCTGACTTCTCCAACTTTTGGGAGGGCACTTGGTGGGAGCCCATTCCCAAAACAATCAGCAATCTTACCAGGAGTGGGAGAGTGTACCAACCAACCAACCTTCAGCGGGGAAGCTCGTCCCGAGTCCCTCCGCCACGGCAGAACAACCCCGTCAACTCGGCAAACCCGAACACCCCTCAAGCTCCACAAAACAACCCTCCTAACTCCACAAACTTGCCTGCCCATCCCAACCCTTCCATAAATTCAAACCCTGATGCCTCCCAACAACAAAACCCAGCGGCCACCACCGACCCCATAATCCAACAGCTCCAAGAAACCCCCGTTCGTATGTCTATGTGGGGAGTGTTAGTTGTATCCCGCGAGCACCGCCGCAGGGTCGTAAACACTCTCTCTAAATTCGAGGTCCCCTCTGATATAGCCCCGGAAGCTCTCATTGCCCTCATAACCCCAATGAACCTCACCCAGCACACCCTGTCGTTCACAGAAAAGGATCTCCCGCCGGAGGGAGCTGACCATAACAAACCACTGCACGTCACGATGAAGTGTCTCGGAAAATGGGTCCCCGCAATTCTCATCGACAATGGTTCAGCCATTAACGTGTGCCCACTTCGCACCGCTTATTGCTTGGGCCTTAAGAACAAGGACTTTGCACCGTCGAATCTGGGTGTCCGCGCCTATGACAATACGCGCTGCGATGTTTTGGGGACAGTCAACTTGGAACTTGTGACGGGGAAGTTTAAAACCACGGTCGAATTCTGTGTGTTAGAGATACCTGCATCGTTCAACCTCCTGCTGGGGAGGCCATGGCTGCACAGGTCGGATGTCATGGGTGTGCCCTCAACGCTGCATCAGAAACTCATTCTGGGTTTAGATTCTAGAACCCTCATCATCCATGGAGACTCAGGCATCCGTCCGCACTCAGAGGACAACTCCCCATTACTAGAGATTATGCATGGAGAGGAGGACGTTACCATGGGGGACTTTGCAGTTATGACTTCAAAAGTGTGCACTATCCGGGCTGAGGACGGCTTCTTGGTGAGCTCCGCAGCGCTGGAAATTATGAAAAGGATGAAATATCTACCGGGCATGGGTTTGGGTCTTTATGGTCAAGGAGTCCCGGAGTTTCCTGATTTTCCTGGAAGTAACGAACGCTTTGGTCTAGGATATGAGGCCAAGAAGAGCGATCCAGCAAAAAAGTGGCGCAACCGTGCCCGGGCTCATGCAGCCGGGATTAAGCCGAAAATGGAAGAAGCGCTGTACCAAGGAGAACCCGAGCCCTTTGTGGATCTCGAAACGAAAATGAAGCACCCGGGGTTTGAAATCTTTGCCAACGACACTTGGGAAGAAGATGAAGTGGTGACCAAGGTAGAAGAGGTATCTGAGGCACTTGACTGGCTAGAGGCTTTTGGAGTGGGCAGTCTCCAACTCCTGTTCAAGGGTGAAGATCCGGAGGGTATGGTCAAAGACGCTACTGTGCTGGTGCTTGGGGAGGAAGAAGAGGTTGAAGATCCTTCCAAACTCATCGTGGAGGCTGTAGGCGTTTATGATAATTGCACTTTCGTACCACATGTAAGTCGCACTCACAGCACCTACACTGAGTCTGAATCCGGGTCCGACACTAGTTCGTCGTCTAGCATAGAGTCGGAGTTTGTGCCTATCGGCCCTCCACAGCGTAGCTTTTTCTTTGAGTTTGAGTCAACCGCTGTATTCCCCCCTTCTGAGGAGGCTGCTTATGAAATGAATGACGCTTTCGCTTACTTGCCGATTTTTGAAATAAATTGTTTAGATCCCGACGATGAAGGAATAGACCTCGATGGGGACGTCCCCAAGGAGATCCGTTCCCTCATCGATCGCGAAAATGAAAGGCATGCTCAGCCTTTAAAAGAAGAAATAATCTCTATAAATTTGGGTGATGAGGAGAACCCTCGATTGGTTCAGGTTGGTTCCGGGCTGTCCCCCGATGAACTTCAAGAGCTCACCAATTTACTAAAAGAATTCAAAGAAGTTTTCGCTTGGTCTCACGCGGATATGCCCGGAATCGACCCGGAGATCGTCGAGCACAGAATCCCTCTCTTCCCAGATGCAAAACCCGTTAAGCAGAAACTGAGAAAAATGCGGCCCGATTGGGTGCTTAAGATAAAAGAAGAGCTCACGAAACAAATTGATGCCGGTTTTCTAATCGTAACAGAGTACCCCACTTGGGTCGCAAACATCGTTCCAGTCCCCAAAAAGGACGGAAAAATTAGAGTGTGCGTCGATTTCAGAGATCTGAACAGAGCAAGCCCTAAAGACGATTTCCCATTGCCACATATAGACATACTTGTTGATAGCACTGCAGGGCATGCTCTACTATCCTTCATGGATGGTTTCTCAGGGTACAATCAGATTCTCCTAGCTCCGAAAGACAGGGAAAAGACAACATTCATCACTGAGTGGGGGACATACTGTTATCGGGTTATGCCATTTGGGTTGAAAAACGCTGGTCCTACATATCAAAGGGGTGCCACGACACTGCTCCACGACATGATTCATAAGGAGGTCGAAGTATACGTCGACGACATGATAGTGAAAGGAAAGGAACGGAAGGACCATCTCCCAGCATTGAGGAAGTTCTTGGAAAGGATTCAGAAATACAGGATGCGTCTCAACCCACAAAAATGCACGTTCGGAGTCACGGCCGGAAAGATGCTCGGGTTTATGATCACAACTAGGGGGATTGAGGTGGACCCCTCCAAGATCAAAGCCATTCTCGAGATGGAGCCACCCCAATCCGAGAAGGAGGTCCGGTGCTTCTTAGGGAAGATCCAATTCATTAGCCGATTTATCGCCAAATTGACCTTGACCTGTGAACCACTGTTTCGACTACTCAAGAAAGACGTGAAATTCGAGTGGAATGACAAGTGTCAGAAGGCCTTTGAAGCAGTGAGGACTTATCTCCAGAATCCCCCAATCTTGATGCCACCCATCCCGGGAAAACCTTTGATCCTGTACTTGTCCGTCACGCCCTCGTCAATGGGGTGCATGTTGGCGCAAGAAGGAGAAGATGGGGTTGAAAGGGCAATCTACTACTTGAGCAAGAAGATGGTGGGAAGCAAAGAACGGTACACTTCATTGGAAAAGACGTGCTGGGCACTGATATGGGCCACAAAGAAATTGAGACACTACATGCTGGCTTACTCGGTGATACTGATTTCTCGAATGGATCCCCTCAAATATCTATTCGAGAAGCCAGCACTTACCGGTAAGTTAGCACGTTGGTTGCTCTTATTGGCCGAGTTCGAAATCAAGTATGTCACTCGCAAGTTAGTGAAAGGAAGAGCAGTGGCAGAGTTCTTGGCAGATTGCCCGGTTGAGGGCCCGGAACACACCGAATTTCGATTTCCCGACGAGGATGTAATGACAGCAATGAACGAAACGTGGATGTTGTACTTCGATGGAGCCGCTAATCAAAAGGGCTTTGGGATTGGCATACTACTAGTCTCGCCTGAGGGGTCGCACATTCCCCTCGCCTTCAAGCTAAACTTCGAAGTCACAAACAACGAGGCAGAATACGAAGCATGTATTGTGGGAATGGAAGCTGCATTAGAGATTGGGGTCAAGGTACTGGAAGTTGTCGGAGATTCCAACTTGGTCGTATCACAAGCAAATGGGGAATGGAAAGTAAGGGATGAGAAAATGAAGCCGTATCATCAGCAACTCGACGAACTTATCCCGAACTTTCAGAAGGTGACTTTCACGCACGTGCCAAGAATGAAGAATCGCTTCGCGGACGCGCTGGCTACTTTAGCATCCATGCTGGAACTTCCAATCGGAGTAAAGCTAAGACCCGTCATGATTGAGCAGAGGGAGAAACGTGTGTATGACTATGTTATGAACATCGACGAACCAGATGATGGTCTCCCTTGGTTCCATGATATTTGGAATCTCGTTGAGAAGGGAGAATTTCCCGCGGATTCAACTAAGAAGGATCGGATCGCTTTACAGCGCCTCGCATCTCAATACATCATCTGCGGTGGGAAATTATACCGACGATCTCCGTGCGGAGTTCACAAGTTGTGTGTTCACGACGATGAGTCAAGAGCAGTAATGGAAGAGGTACATGAAGGCATTTGTGGACCCCACATGAACGGAATGATGCTAGCAAAGAAGGTTCTTAGGTTGGGATACTATTGGTCGACCATGGAAACAGATTGCATCGAGTACGTGCGCCGATGTCATAAGTGCCAGACTCATGCCAATCTTATCCATGTCCCGCCCTCAGAGTTACACTCAATGGCGACACCATGGCCATTCTCCGCCTGGGGCATCGATGTTATCGGAAAGATCACTCCCGCGGCTTCCAATGGTCACAGGTTCGTTCTAGTAGCAGTGGATTACTTCACCAAGTGGGTCGAGGCAGCCTCGTATAAGACATTGACAGCTGTTCAAGTGGCTCATTTTATCAGGCAAAACATCATTTATTGGTATGGAGTCCCTCAAGCCTTTGTGTCTGATAATGGAGTTCACTTCAAGGGAAGAGTTTTGGAACTCTTCGACGAGTTCAAGATCCAAGTGCATCATTCGACCACCTACCGGCCACAAACGAATGGGGCAGTTGAGGCAGCGAACAAGACGATCCTCGAAAGGACCACTCAGTCAGCTAGGAATTGGCACGAACAATTACCGCTAGCTCTGTGGGGATACCGGACATCTATTCGTACACCGACGGGGGCAACGCCCTATTCTTTGGTGTACGGTATGGAAGCCGTTCTCCCTATCGAGCTAGAAGTTCCATCGCTGAGAGTCATGGCTGAGAGCGGAGTGAACGAGGCTGAATGGATCAGTGGGAGATTTGAAGAACTCATGTTATTCGACGAAAGAAGGCTACGGGCGTTATACCACATTCAGGGATACCAACGAAGGATCGCCCGGGCGTTCAACAAGAAAGTGAAGCCAAGGGACCTGCAAGAGGGGGATATGGTAGTTAAGGAAATTCGCGCACCGGTGTTTGATCTGCGAGGAAAGTTCCGACCTAAATGGGCAGGACCATACATCATCAAGACCATTCTCTCTGGAGGAGCGGCCTCGATCATCGACCTTGACGGCAACGAGTTCTCTAATCTTGTCAATTTGGATCAACTCAAACGGTATTACCCCTGAGAGAGCTCGCTGGGTCGAAAACCGCAAGGGCGGGCGGTCCCAGGCAAAATTTAGAGCAAGCCTGCTAGGTCGAAAACCCGAAAGGGCGGCTTAGGCAAAATTTAGAGCGCAAAAGGAGAGCGTTAATACCCGAGCGAACCCTAGCCCGAACTACGTATGGGCCTGATTCCCTTTCATGAGGGATACGTAGGCAATCTCACGCTGAGGTTCGGTCCTAAACATCTCTAAAATCAAAATCCAAATTGACAAATCAGAATGTTTTATCAGAGGCGCACGCGATTAGCCAACCAAAAGGGGGAAACCCTTAATCAACCGATTTTATTCAAATTATTTCTTTATTACAAGCTGAGCATGAAAACTAAAAAAACACACATTTTTAACACACGCCTTTTTATTCCAAAAAGCGGCAAAGTAAGTGGTCAACCCATCCTTGCTTCCACATCTCTCCTCAGCCATCTGCGATACCTTCCAGTGGTAGCAATAGAGAAAAGAGGATCACTAGGCTCAGTCCTGCGAGCCTCCCATGATCAAACATAACTCCGAAGGCCCGGAATGGTGAAGGGAGGGAGACGAAGCACTTCAGAACCCGACGGCGGTACTTCTTGATTGAGTCCAAACTGACAGAGGATGCGGAATGGTGAATAGAAAGAGAAGCCGGTCAAGCCAGCCACAAGGACATGCGTTGAGCCCATGTTACCGGCAGTCATGGCAGGGAGCCTCAGCCAATGACACCGCCAAAGGATGTCATCTTCCTCGGCAGAAGAAAAGAAATCGGCCCAGTCATCCTCGTTGCTGTACGTCGCTAGAAAAGGGCGGTTCCAGCCACTTGCATGATACCACCAGTCATTCGCCGGAGGCGTCAACAGGCTCAATTTGTCACAAAGCCACATCTACCCAAAAAAGAGAGAAAACAAGTAAGAAGTCAGAATAAGGCCTAAACCGAGCGATGAGGTAAAATGAATAAGAGAAATAGAAAAAGGAGAGCTGAGTGAGATCCCTAACCTGCAGCAACAGCGGACTACCACCGAAAACCCTTGTCCGACCAGCATTGACCGCGTCTAAACCCATCAAAGTCTCGGCAAGGACTAAGGGCGCGACATCTTTGCGAGCCTCGATCTGAGAAGCGACGCCCACCAATAGAGAACTGGGCTGACCAACTGGAGGAACCAACAGAAAAGCCGCCAAGAGACAAATGCAACAGGCCGCCATTCGTCGGCCTTGGTATTCAAAGTCTGTCAAATCCCCGGGGGGGCTGAATCTCTCGTACAGTTGCACGATGTTGATGGCATTGCCCCGAGTAAGAAACTCAGCGACGTTTCCGCTAACACCCAGCTTAGCTTTCAGAATATTCTTCATACTCTCTCTAAGCATCGGGACAATGGGCTCCGTGGAGTCGTGACTGCCAAGGTAAGCATGGAACTCCTCGACGGTAGGGCATAGCTCTTGGGATCCAAAACGAAAGACGTGCGCCTCAGAATCCCAAAAGCACACCGCCGCGTGTAACAAGACAGGACGGATGGCAATCTCCCGAAGATGCCTAAGAGCATAAAGCCGGTGACCGCGGAAGTTCAGCCAATTGATGCCGTCGAGGCTGTCCAACCAGGGACGGAGCAAGGCTTGGTTTAGCAAGGCCATGAGAGGAATGGATTTTTGGAAGGAAAAAGGATTTGGGAGGAGAAGAATGAAATGAAGTGTGAAGGAATGGCCAAGGCAGGAGCTCTCTATTTACAGAAGTCTGGAGAATGCAATGCCAGCCCACATTAGCCTTGGAACTCTTCAAAGCTCAACATTTCCAAGACAATTTCAAAATTTCAAACTTTGGAAATTTGAAAAAGGGTGGGAAAGCCCAAGTCTTGCTTTGGGAAATTACTTCTGCTGGGAAACAGATGGTGCGAAGTTACGAGACGTCTTGGAAGGGTGCATCCAGAAGAAAACGACATGGGAATAGCTAGTGAGTGGCATTGGGAAACAACTCTGAATCTGCCAATGACAAAAGTCCCGAGCGCTCGGGAGTGAACTCCCAAGCGCTCGAGAGTTTTACTATTTTACAAAGGATTCTAATCCCGGTGTTCCAGCCTCAGTTCGACACCACAAATGCGCCCAACTCCAATCAGAAAGTTCTCAACGTATTTTCGGGGGATGCAGCGGTTTCCGTTACATGTTTTCTTGCATGTCTGTTCTCGTTCTTTGAAAAATGTTAAAATTCCCAAGATTTTCGAGTACCACGTAAAGCATGTTTCATTGAACCCAACGATAAGTCGCGATGCGCATTATTGACTGTGTGTCGGTGTCAGATTTTCGTTCTCACTTTGAGAGTATCGGTTGAAATTCGCGTGCTCTCTACTTTCTTGCAGGCTAGACGTACATATTTCATAAAATACAATTCTTAAAAAGAGTGCGAAACGAATACCGAAGAGCGAAAGGAAAGCTTTCATAAACAAGTGCACAATATTTACAATGAGTAAGGAAGGAAGTACAAGAGCTGGGGCAAGCACCGCCCAATCCTAACTACCGGGGCACGTGGACCCAAACAGAATCAAGGCACGCAGGCCTAGAAGTTACAACTACCTCGGCACTCGGGTCTATGTATGAGTAAGCTAGCAAGACAAAAACCTAAGGCTCAGACACGACCAATCCCTCTCCGCTGGTGGCCCTCGGGCTCTCCGCCGTCGCTCTCGTCATTGTCGTCACCATCATCCCCGGTTTTACCCTTCACCCGCCGCCATATATTTGGCACCCTACTTGTCTGCCATAGATTTGGCACCCCTCTTTCCGCCGCCATATATTTGGCACCCATCTTGTCTGCCATAGATTTGGCACCCCTCTTTCCGCCGCCATATATTTGGCACCCATCTTGTCTGCCATAGATTTGGCACCCCTCTTTCCGCCGCCATATATTTGGCACCCTACTTGTCTGCCATAGATTTGGCACCCCTCTTTCCGCCGCCATATATTTGGCACCCTACTTGTCTGCCATAGATTTGGCACCCCTCTTTCCGCCGCCATATATTTGGCACCCATCTTGTCTGCCATAGATTTGGCACCCCTCTTTCCGCCGCCATATATTTGGCACCCTAATTGTCTGCCATAGATTTGGCACCCCTCTTTCCGCCGCCATATATTTGGCACCCTACTTGTCTGCCATAGATTTGGCACCCCTCTTTCTGCCGCCATATATTTGGCACCCATCTTGTCTGCCATAGATTTGGCACCCCTCTTTCCGCCGCCATATATTTGGCACCCTACTTGTCTGCTGTGGGCTACCTGCCCGAAAAAACGAAAGTCGCTCTTTCTTTTGTTCTTCTTCTAGCCGCTTTGAAGAGAAAAACGCCGTTTGAAGAGTCGCCACCCGGATTTACGGTATATCACCCGAGAAACCGTTTTATTTGGAAAATCGTTTGATTTGAAGTTGAAAACCAGAGATCAGTTTCAAGGGTTCGGAAGCCATGTTACGAGGGGGGAAGGGTTTTACGGCACCCCCCTCGCCCGATTCGAAATCGGTCTCTACTAAACGTTTGTGGGATTTTTCAAAAGGGATTTTGTTCCATTAGATCATTTAGCAAGTATCCACAGTTATGACAGGTAAGAATTGCATGCATGTGCAGGTGTACAGTGGATGATTAAGTGAAAGTGAGCGAAATGCATGATCACAGAAACTGAGGATCTGTCACTCACTTTACTCTCGAGCGCTAGAGAACAGTCCCGAGCGCTTGGGAGTTCTGATCAACCTGCAAGCTTTGTTAGCACAGACAGAATACAATGCTAAAATAGGAACTGAAACGATATTAAGTACACTACTGGCTCAGCAGAGGACTTGGAAGACTGAGCTAAGCCTTCAATCTTTCAAATCATGCATCCCTGCCTTAACAAAGCTAAATCTAAGAATTTAAGAGAGCAACAGGCCACACTAATGCATGCATGGACCAGATAATACAGCAGAGTGGGAAATGGGAAGCAATGGCATGCATGCACTCTCGAGCGCTCTGGTATGGTTCGGAGCGCTTGGGAGTGAGCTGCATACCAACTTTCTCTCGAACAGGAAATGGTTCCATCTTGACATGCAAAGGCCCTTGTTTTTATGTTTCTCTGAAATGACTGATTCTTTTAACTTTAAACAAAAGGGGACCTTGTTCACCCATGCAATCTTTGTGAGAAAATGGTTCTGTTTTGGGGAAAATGGCTTTCTGTGCATGCATACCAAAATGAAACCATTCATCTTAATATTCCTCATCATTCCCGACCTACTGTGTCACAAAGGGACATGCATGAAACTGGGGACAGTCCCGAGCGCTCAGGAACACTCTCAAGCGCTTGGGAGTGGTTCCAGTAAGGGTTTTGTGAAAACATTTTCTTGTGCCCCATTGCTCTTGTTTTTACACTAGGGTCTCCCAACCATGCACCCAGTATTGAAGACTGGGTCAGGCTGAGAGACCCCCCTCAGAGGGGAAGAACAGCCCTTTAGTTGTGACCAAAGATAAAGTTTTTACCTTTTCCTTGAACCTTGCTCCTTGGTGTAGCTTTGAAATGTGGGTGAAGTGAGAAGGGTGCAAGAGATCAGAAGAGTATTCTGGATTTCTTACCCTTTTGCCTTGGTGATTTGCAAAACCTTTGAAGTTTTGAAAGAGAGTTTAGAGGTTTTTGGTTTTGAGCTAGAGAGGGAGAGAGCAGAGAATGGGTGTTCTTCTGGAGTGAAAATTTCGTCCTCCTTCTCACTGAAAAGCCAGTCATATTTATAGGCAAAACATCAAATGGTTTTCGAAAATCAAATGGTTTTGATAAAAACATTTTTTAATAGGTAAATCTTTGGCCTGAAAATCTTCCTACCAGAGGTTGAGTGTGGACTGAGCCATCGGCGGGCTCAAGGTGGCTGTAATGATGATTTGCAAGGTGAGTGGGTGATACTGCCATGCATTGGGCAACAGAAAAGTCTCGAGCGCTTGGGACCTCACTCTCGAGCGCTCGAGAAAGAGCCAGGCCAGAGGTTTTGTGAAACGGTTTTAAGCGCTTGGGATTGCTCCCAAGCACTTGAAAATGCCTTTTTACCATTTTTAATCCCTCTTCAAATCTTTCAAGGAGCAAAGTTCCGATTGGTACCAGGCTTGTTTCCATCCAAAGTCATCATCGGGGAGCCTCTGGGCCACAAATCAAGGAATTTTGAAAAGTCCAAATTGGGGTGTCTACAGTTGCCCCTCT
The DNA here is from genome assembly GCA_020567845.1 of Rhododendron henanense subsp. lingbaoense. Classification (NCBI taxonomy): domain Eukaryota; kingdom Viridiplantae; phylum Streptophyta; class Magnoliopsida; order Ericales; family Ericaceae; genus Rhododendron; species Rhododendron henanense. Next base: position 5,793,261 of record CM036315.1, read on the forward strand.
TTGGGCGACGCTTAGCATCATATCTAGATACGAGTGTCGTCCAAAGATTGAGACAGCCCAATTCGAGCCAAATCAAATCCTCAACTCAAAATCAAATGCAAGTAAAGATACAAACATTCGATGCATGTGGTCGCGTCTTTTCAGACTGCCTACGTACCCTTTTCTGCAAGGATCAGACCAGCGTAGTTCTTTGGGGCAAATGCAAACATGCAGACATGCAAGCAAATGATAGAAAGAAGTCCCTCAGGACAGCGCCAAATCTATGGCGGCGGGAGGAGGGTGGAGAGGAGAATCCACGTGTTGCTCGGTTTGGTGGACAAGATAAGGAGAAGAGAGAAGAATCCACGTGTTGCTCGGTTTGGTGGACCAGATAAGGAGAAGAGAGAAGAATCCACGTGTTGCTCGGTTTGGTGGACCAGATAAGGAGAAGAGAGAAGAATCCACGTGTTGCTCGGTTTGGTGGACAAGATAAGGAGAAGAGAGAAGAATCCACGTGTTGCTCGGTTTGGTGGACAAGATAAGGAGAAGAGAGAAGAATCCACGTGTTGCTCGGTTTGGTGGACCAGATAAGGAGAAGAGAGAAGAATCCACGTGTTGCTCGGTTTGGTGGACAAGATAAGGAGAAGAGAGAAGAATCCACGTGTTGCTCGGTTTGGTGGACAAGATAAGGAGAAGAGAGAAGAATCCACGTGTTGCTCGGTTTGGTGGACCAGATAAGGAGAAGAGAGAAGAATCCACGTGTTGCTCGGTTTGGAGCTTGAGGCTAAGGCACTGAGCATATCAAAGGTTGGAACAACGGGCTCCGGCGACCAATTATCAATGATGCATTGGAGGGGATGGGCTTTCATGCCATTGCCGTTGATGGTTTGGTTGCTCAAAAGCTGCCCAAAGGAACCATGTCCCATCAAGTCGTCGGCCTGGGCAACCTTGAACTCCTCGAAGGTCGGAAGATAATTCCCCACAGCAGGGCTTGGTTTTGAAGGCAGAGGTGAGATGATTCCTTCATCGATGAGGTCTTGAATTTTGTGGCGGAGGCGGAAGCAGCTGTTAGTAGAATGGCCCGCACACTGGTGAAAGGTACAATAGGCGTCCGGATTGTGGGACGACGAGAGCTTCTGGGGTGGTGGAGTTGGAGGAAGCGGCTGGATGAGACCGGCTTCGAGGAGTCTCCCATAAACCAGAGACAAAGGGGCAGAAAAGCGGGAGAGGAACCTTGGTGGGATCTTGCCATTGGATTGAGGGTTCAGAGCGGTGCCAAGGGAGCCTCTGGCGGAGACGTTGCTTGCCTCGGCAGTGCATGATGCCTTCTTGCCTTTGTGCACGTCCTGCCTTTTAGTCCTAGTTTTAGGCAAGGACCTTGTACCTCCCTTTGAGCGCTTCTTGGCGTCGTGGAATTCGACTAAATCTCTGAGCATGTCAGAGAGCGTCACCTCTGACTGTGGCTTGACTCCGGCAGTCGGAGAGTGGTAGGTTTGCGGAGTTCCTCCGATCCTGGCCTTATCAGCACTCAATCCCAGACCTGGATTTGACATGATGGAGGTGAGAATGCCAATCAGTCCTTGCAATAGAGCCGTTTGCTCATCCATCTTTCGATTCATTTCTTCCACAGCCCTTCTTAGCTCAATCAGCTCTGCTTGCCCTGCCATTTCGAGGTAGTCGGAGAAGATGGTGTGGCTTTGTGTGGGGTGGGTGGCTTAGTGCTGACAGTAAAGCAAAAAGCGAACTCAGAAGGTGCCCCTGTTATGATTTATTGAAACATGTGTATAAATAAAAGAGTTGTTAATAACATGTTGTCATCGTCGACTCAAGGGATCCATCTTTACGGGAAATTCCAACAGTCACGGGTAAGTCGATGTCAGGTAGGTTAAATTCCTCAAGTTGGGAATCAGAGCCAATCCCCTTATCTAAGACCATCCGAGAGAGAGCAATAAGACTGCTGGAAGATGCACTTAAGGCTGGATTAAACTAGAGGGAGCCGTTCGGGCACGGCGAACACCAGAGGTATCCCAAACTCCATGGATTTATGGTCTCCTAGACCCTGACTCAAGAGACGGCATCCTATGAAGGATTGCCTTAGTCCTCAGAGATTCTTTTTAGGGTGTATCCTTCGTTCAGAACGGCGAATTCTAAGGGATGTCAAAATGAACTAAGTATTCAACTAGTCCTCGTTCGAAATCTCAATTTTGAACTTGGAATAACTTAGTATAGACGGCGTGATACCCCAACCATCGTGGTGTCAGTGACACTGTGTCATTAGCCAAGGTGGTGTAAGTAAAGTGACATCACGGCATCGTTTTCCTTGTTATTCCTTATTCTCTGTTGAATCTCCGATTAGACATTAGTCAAGGACTTAGTAACATCCTGATTTCTCAAAGACTCCTCGTTCTAAGGACTCATGTAGTTCAGACAACGTACACTAGGGTGCACGATTCATCATTGGGCCTCGGCAACCTTCTACAGACCGTGTGAGTAAAAGCACAGGACTCAAAATGAATGGACAGCATGACGGCATGACATGCACGGTGAGATGCAGAAAGCAGTAACATGTAGACAGGATATAGCATATAATCCTACCCTGCGGATTCCTGTCCTAGTTTGGAAGGTTCTATTGCTTTCTAAACACGTACAAGGGCCGGTTTTGGTTTGAAGTGGGTTCCCCGGACTAGAGTCAAAGTATACCTCCCACTATTGAGCGTACACCCAATAACGGTACAAACGGTAGGGATGACTCATCACGGTCGAGGGTTGCTGAGCATTCCGGGATTCCCCATCACCGGCAAGCCGGGTAGGATTGCCGAAACACAACAGCGGGGTTGCACAAGATATATACATACAAGAAATAAATAATGAAACAAAATCCCTTTTGAAAATCCCCCAAACGTTTTTCAAGCCTGGCTCACAAGTTTAATTGATATTCAAGAAAAGCGGGCCGTTTTATCAACAGACCAACTTTTTCTCAAGTATTAATTAAACTATGTCCCCAGCAGAGTCGCCACTGTGGGCTACCTGCCCGAAAAAACGAAAGTCGCTCTTTCTTTTGTTCTTCTTCTAGCCGCTTTGAAGAGAAATACGCCGTTTGAAGAGTCGCCACCCGGATTTGCGGTATATCACCCGAGAAACCGTTTTATTTGGAAAATCATTTGATTTGAAGTTGAAAACCAGAGATCAGTTTCAAGGGTTCGGAAGCCATGTTACGAGGGGGGAAGGGTTTTACGGCACCCCCCTCGCCCGATTCGAAATCGGTCTCTACTAAATGTTTGTGGGATTTTTCAAAAGGGATTTTGTTCCATTAGATCATTTAGCAAGTATCCACAGTTATGACAGGTAAGAATTGCATGCATGTGCAGGTGTACAGTGGATGATTAAGTGAAAGTGAGCGAAATGCATGATCACAGAAACTGAGGATCTGTCACTGACTTTACTCTCGAGCGCTCAAGAACAGTCCCGAGCGCTTGGGAGTTCTGATCAACCTGCAAGCTTTGTTAGCACAGACAGAATACAATGCCAAAATAGGAACTGAAACGATATTAAGTACACTACTGGCTCAGCAGAGGACTTGGAAGACTGAGCTAAGCCTTCAATCTTTCAAATCATGCATCCCTGCCTTAACAAAGCTAAATCTAAGAATTTAAGAGAGCAACAGGCCACACTAATGCATGCATGGACCAGATAATACAGCAGAGTGGGAAATGGGAAGCAATGGCATGCATGCACTCTCGAGCGCTCTGGTATGGTTCGGAGCGCTTGGGAGTGAGCTGCATACCAGCTTTCTCTCGAACAGGAAATGGTTCCATCTTGACATGCAAAGGCCCTTGTTTTTATGTTTCTCTGAAATGACTGATTCTTTTAACTTTAAACAAAAGGGGACCTTGTTCACCCATGCAATCTTTGTGAGAAAATGGTTCTGTTTTGGGGAAAATGGCTTTCTGTGCATGCATACCAAAATGAAACCATTCATTTTAATATTCCTCATCATTCCCGACCTACTGTGTCACAAAGGGACATGCATGAAACTGGGGACAGTCCCGAGCGCTCAGGAACACTCTCGAGCGCTTGGGAGTGGTTCCAGTAAGGGTTTTGTGAAAACATTTTCTTGTGCCCCATTGCTCTTGTTTTTACACTAGGGTCTCCCAACCATGCACCCAGTATTGAAGACTGGGTCAGGCTGAGAGACCCCCCTCAGAGGGGAAGAACAGCCCTTTAGTTGTGACCAAAGATAAAGTTTTTACCTTTTCCTTGAACCTTGCTCCTTGGTGTAGCTTTGAAATGTGGGTGAAGTGAGAAGGGTGCAAGAGATCAGAAGAGTATTCTGGATTTCTTACCCTTTTGCCTTGGTGATTTGCAAAACCTTTGAAGTTTTGAAAGAGAGTTTAGAGGTTTTTGGTTTTGAGCTAGAGAGGGAGAGAGCAGAGAATGGGTGTTCTTCTGGAGTGAAAATTTCATCCTCCTTCTCACTGAAAAGCCAGTCATATTTATAGGCAAAACATCAAATGGTTTTTGAAAATCAAATGGTTTTGATAAAAACATTTTTTAATAGGTAAATCTTTGGCCTGAAAATCTTCCTACCAGAGGTTGAGTGTGGACTGAGCCATCGGCAGGCTCAAGGTGGCTGTAATGATGATTTGCAAGGTGAGTGGGTGATACTGCCATGCATTGGGCAACAGAAAAGTCTCGAGCGCTTGGGATTACTCCCGAGCGCTTAGGACCTCTCTCTCGAGCGCTCGAGAAAGAGCCAGGCCAGAGGTTTTGTGAAACGGTTTTGAGCGCTTGGGATTGCTCCCAAGCGCTTGAAAATGCCTTTTTACCATTTTTAATCCCTCTTCAAATCTTTCAAGGAGCAAAGTTCCGATTGGTACCAGGCTTGTTTCCATCCAAAGTCATCATCGGGGAGCCTCTGGGCCACAAATCAAGGAATTTTGAAAAGTCCAAATTGGGGTGTCTACATCTGCCATAGATTTGGCACCCCTCTTCCGCTGCCATATATTTGGCACCCATCTTGTCTGCCATAGATTTGGCACCCCTCTTTCCGCCGCCATATATTTGGCACCCATCTTGTCTGCCATAGATTCGGCACCCCTCTTTCCGCCGCCATATATTTGGCACCCTACTTGTCTGCCATAGATTTGGCACCCCTCTTCCGCCGCCATATATTTGGCACCCTACTTGTCTGCCATAGATTTGGCACCCCTCTTTCCGCCGCCATATATTTGGCACCCTACTTGTCTGCCATAGATTTGGCACCCCTCTTCCGCTGCCATATATTTGGCACCCATATTGTCTGCCATAGATTTGGCACCCTCCTCCCGCCGCCATAGATTTGGCGCTGTCCTGAGGGACTTTTTTCTATCATTTGCTTCCATGTCTGCATGTCTGCATGTTTGCATTTGCCCCAAAGAACTACGCTGGTCTGATCCTTGCAGAAAAGGGTACGTAGGCAGTCTGAAAAGATGCGACCACATGCATCGAATGTTTGTATCTTTACTTGCATTTGATTTTGAGTTGAGGATTTGATTTGGCTCGAATTGGGCTGTCTCAATCTTTGGACGACACTCGTATCTAGATATGATGCTGAGCGTCGCCCAAAGAGGGGCAACTGTAGACACCCCAATTTGGACTTTTCAAAATTCCTTGATTTGTGGCCCAGAGGCTCCCCGATGATGACTTTGGATGGAAACAAGCCTAGTACCAATCGGAACTTTGCTCCTTGAAAGATTTGAAGAGGGATTAAAAATGGTAAAAAGTCATTTTCAAGCGCTTGGGAGCAATCCCAAGCGCTCAAAACCGTTTCACAAAACCTCTGGCCTGGCTCTTTCTCGAGCGCTCGAGAGTGAGGTCCCAAGCGCTCGGGAGTAATCCCAAGCGCTCGAGACTTTTCTGTTGCCCAATGCATGGCAGTATCACCCACTCACCTTGCAAATCATCATTACAGCCACCTTGAGCCCGCCGATGGCTCAGTCCACACTCAACCTCTGGTAGGAAGATTTTCAGGCCAAAGATTTACCTATTAAAAAATGTTTTTATCAAAACCATTTGATGTTTTGCCTATAAATATGACTGGCTTTTCAGTGAGAAAGAGGACGAAATTTTCACTCCAGAAGAACACCCACTCTCTGCTCTCTCCCTCTCTAGCTCAAAACCAAAAACCTCTAAACTCTCTTTCAAAACTTCAAAGGTTTTGCAAATCACCAAGGCAAAAGGGTAAGAAATCCAGAATACTCTTCTGATCTCTTGCACCCTTCTCACTTCACCCACATTTCAAAGCTACACCAAGGAGCAAGGTTCAAGGAAAAGGTAAAAACTTTACCTTTGGTCACAACTAAAGGGCTGTTCTTCCCTTCTGAGGGGGGTCTCTCAGCCTGACCCAGTCTTCAATACTGGGTGCATGGTTGGGAGACCCTAGTGTAAAAACAAGAGCAATGGGGCACAAGAAAATGTTTTCACAAAACCCTTACTGGAACCACTCCCAAGCGCTCGAGAGTGTTCCTGAGCGCTCGGGACTGTCCCCAGTTTCATGCATGTCCCTTTGTGACACAATAGGTCGGGAATGATGAGGAATATTAAGATGAATGGTTTCATTTTGGTATGCATGCACAGAAAGCCATTTTCCCCAAAACAGAACCATTTTCTCACAAAGATTGCATGGGTGAACAAGGTCCCCTTTTGTTTAAAGTTAAAAGAATCAGTCATTTCAGAGAAACATAAAAACAAGGGCCTTTGCATGTCAAGATGGAACCATTTCCTGTTCGAGAGAAAGCTGGTATGCAACTCACTCCCAAGCGCTCCGAACCATACCAGAGCGCTCGAGAGTGCATGCATGCCATTGCTTACCATTTCCCACTCTGCTGTATTATCTGGTCCATGCATGCATTAGTGTGGCCTGTTGCTCTCTTAAATTCTTAGATTTAGCTTTGTTAAGGCAGGGATGCATGATTTGAAAGATTGAAGGCTTAGCTCAGTCTTCCAAGTCCTCTGCTGAGCCAGTAGTGTACTTAATATCGTTTCAGTTCCTATTTTGGCATTGTATTCTGTTTGTGCTAACAAAGCTTGCAGGTTGATCAGAACTCCCAAGCGCTCGGGACTGTTCTCGAGCGCTCGAGAGTAAAGTCAGTGACAGATCCTCAGTTTCTGTGATCATGCATTTTGCTCACTTTCACTTAATCATCCACTGTACACCTGCACATGCATGCAATTCTTACCTGTCATAACTGTGGATACTTGCTAAATGATCTAATGGAACAAAATCCCTTTTGAAAAATCCCACAAACGTTTAGTAGAGACCGATTTCGAATCGGGCGAGGGGGGTGCCGTAAAACCCTTCCCCCCTCGTAACATGGCTTCCGAACCCTTGAAACTGATCTCTGGTTTTCAACTTCAAATCAAACGGTTTTCCAAACAAAACGGTTTCTCGGGTGATATACCGCAAATCCGGGTGGCGACTCTTCAAACGGCGTATTTCTCTTCAAAGCGGCTAGAAGAACAAAAAGAGCGACTTTCGTTTTTTCGGGCAGGTAGCCCACAGGGGTTTTTACTCTCGGATGCGGCTACTCACGGGAGGTTAGGGCTTTTGTAGAGGATTGATAGGAGATGATTTCTGTAGAGTTTGGGGACGGATCATGGAGTGGAGAGATGTGTATTTCGTGGTCCTTATTTCGGAAACCCTAAGGCCCTTTATATAGGCAATTGGTGACTCACTCCGGCCAATCAAATGGGAGTGAATCAAAGTGGAGTTCTAGGGCAATAAGACATCTATGGTAAGTGTATTCGTAGCCCCGAAGTAATGGTTCGTGACTGCTAGGGTTTGGGCGAACAGATTGAAAAGCTGCTGAACATTCCAGAATATGGAAAACATCGGTCTACCGGCCGCCCAAAGGATTTCATGGCCGAAGAAAGGATTTCGCGGCCGCGGAAAGGATTTTCCAGCAAAAGGCCAAACTTTGCGGGCTCGCTCCGGACACTCCTGAACTCGGTTTTGCGCGTTCTTTGGACCGTTGGAAAGCTTGTTGAGTCTACTTTCTAACCCAAGTGGTTTGGATCAAATAAATTTAGTACATCAAAAGATATGACAATTTTACCCTTAGTGGGTCAGAAAATGGATTGTTTTGGTAAACTTCTCGTATCTCCCTCGTTTCAAATTGGTTTAAGGCTTATTATATATCAATAAAGAGGGTTTTGAAAGTACTACATGATGGTGGAATCCAACCACCAAAATAAGGAACTTTAGTTTATGAAAAATGGGCTGAAAGCAGACTTAATTGAAGATCGACGATGCTTCTAAGGCTATCCACTCTAAGTATCGCTTGGCACTCCTATCACCTATTTCAAAGTGTTCCTTAATCCCTTAAGAGTTCCATAAAGTTCCTAAGGCTTTCATGAAGTCAACCACAACAACCACATATCATATTCATCATCGGGATGGTCCCCAAGGTAGGACTTGAAATAATCGTTGAGCCAAATTGGGGTGTCTACAATTCTTTCTTTCAAAACAGCATATGTTTATTGAATTGCAATGCATATATCAGAATAGTGTTGATAAGGATTCTATGTTTTCACAAGAGGTGTCGATTAGATAATCTATGTGATCATGCCATTATCTTTATTCTAATTGATTCGAATCATGCATACGATATGCCATACTTGGTGAAAAATCTATCTCATGTTCTTAGCCTACTTTAAGGTAAACTTTATCTTTGGAAAAATAGTAAGGATTATCCATCTTTCATAAGTATACACATTTCAATTCATATTTAAGGAAAGTAGATATGGAAATCTACATGATCATACTATTGTTTATACTTTAGGAAAATGAGTCGAGATTAATCTATCTATAAACACGATTATCTATATTTCAAGCAAACACATTTCTAATTATATTTAGAGTTTAGAAAGCATAGTTAAAATCTACATATACTTAGAGTGTAGGAGGTGTAGGAAGATCCTACGTTTAAGCATCATACTATATCTTAAAGGTAAACTACGTTTACTTATCTTTCAACCAAATCACATGTACTTAGAGCAAGGTTGTATTTAATCTAGTTTCGACAGCATAACTACGTATACTTAGGATTTAAGTAGATAGGAGAATCTACTATACTTAGAGTTAGGAGGTGTAGGAAAATTCTACCTTGATCCGAAACTAGTCGGGGCCGAATAAGCTAATTGGAAATCCTACGGGCGGTGAAACTCTCGAATCTGGACCGAACTTCAGATGGCAGTAACTCGGTCAATATTTGGCCGAATACGATCGTTCTTGAGTTGAAATCGAAGTTCTAGAAGTGCTCTACAACTTTCCCGGAGGAAGTTGGTTCTAAAAACTACTCTAAGCAGGAGAATAATGAGGATTTACAAAGGGCAGTAGGCTGCCTGGAAAAACAGAAATGGTTTCTAGAGAGAAGTTGGAGCAATGCTTGAGTTTCTAGAGAGAAGTGGGAGCAAGAAGTGAAGGTGTGAGTTTAAGCTTGGAGTGGCCTTCTATTTATAGGCCAAGGGTGATCTATTATCCAAGGGGTAAATTTTCCCCTAACATTTGTTGTCCAATGGATAAAAATTTGTCTAGATTTGGTTGTCCTTTGGTGAGGTAGGATGATGGCTTAAAGGACATGACTAGGCTCATTGTACACTTTGCACACATCACTCTCCCTCTCTCCCTCTCATCCGAAATCTCTCTCTCCCTCTCTCTCTCGGCCATTTCTCTCTCTCTCTCTCTCTCTCTCTCGCTCTTTGGTCCAATGTACAAAAGTACAAGGGTTGAAAGACTACAATATTTTCCTTGTTCTTTCTTCCAATCTAGGACAATGTTTAAGTTATTCTAATGGGTTTCTAGTCCAATCTAGTCCTTTGAAAGAATAGAAAATAAGATTTGATAGACCTTTGGAGTGAAAGAGTAGGAAAGGTTGGATTTGGTGGTACAAGTACTTATATATATAGAATTAGGGTTAGGTCAAGAAAGATCAAGAAAGGTACCATCATATCTATCTCTCTCTCTCTCTCTCTCTCCTATCTCTCTCCCTCTCGGCTCTCTCTCTCTCTCCCGAATTTCTCTCTCTCTCTCTATCCTATCTCTCTTGTACTTCCTATATCTAATATATATATATATATACTTACTAGATATGAAGGACAAAGAAAGAATAAACAAATGGGGTTTTGAAAGAGTAAGATTTCCTATTAAACTATGTCAAAATGCCACCTATGTACTTATAAACTATATACTAATACATAGTATCCTAGGATGACATATACATATCATATACTTTAATTAAATAAGTACATATTATATCTAGGAAGTAATTAACTAATTTAACCTAGTACTATAGCTTGATATGGTCTTATGGACCAATGGATTATAAATCCCCTAACATTTATTAACCAAAGGTTAAAGATGGTAAGTACTATACTTTCATAAAGTATGTATATAAGTACAATGACTCATGGTGATTCCATTAAACTAATTAAATCTAGTACTAGGTGGAAAGACTAACTTATTATCCTATGAACAATATTTACCCTAACTTTTATTATCCAAAGGTCATCCATTTCCCTTGTAGTTATTAACCAATGGTCTAAGATGGAAGGTACTATATATAGATATAAGTACAATGACTCATGGCAAATCTTATTAAACTAATGGATCTTGTACTTGATAGGAAGACTAACCTATTGTCCAATGGGTAACAATTCTCCTAACATTTATGGACCAATGGGTAAAAGAGTAAAGTATAATATTGGAGTATATTATATATACATCTTTCAACTATGTGTACAAAGGCCTATATAATACTATATAAGTGTACCTTGGTCAAATCTAATAAAATATCTTAGGTAGAAAGCCTATTGTCCAATGGATAAAGATTTCCCTAACTTCTATCGTCCAATGGGTAAAGATGGTAAGTAATATATAATCATATAAAGTGTACCTAGCAATCTCGTCACAATATCCTCGGTGTAAACCTATGGTCCAATGGATAAAGATTATCCTAGCATCTATCGTCCAATGGGTAATAGATCAAAGGTTGACTTTTGGTCAAGGTCTCACTTAGGGTTCAAATGGTTTCACGAAGATCAAAGGTTCGATTAGGCTACTCTAACGATTAGTTAGAAGCTAGCTAGGCTTGCTAAATAGGACGACTTAGGGTTTACTATCTCACTTGTCTTTAGAAAATGACTATGTTGCATGGCGAAGAAATCTCATCACGACGGATTACTAGGGAAAATATACAAGTGCTTTACAAGTATACTTGTCTAGGAGAAATGACTAGAAAGTCTATATGAAGAAAACTATATTTATAAGTCTAGATTTTAGTAACGACGGATTTTTGGATATTAGAAAGGAATTTTAAATGGAATCCAAGTAATAAAATAAAATTCAAAATTTTTTATGAAATTTTTATTTCCCAAAAATCCGGGTCGTTACAGCAAAGTTCTTAGCAACCTCCTGCATCACTCTATTCGGCCAAAAACGCAGCATATTGCGACGAAAGTTGGCATCATGGACCTTAGAAACAATGTACTCAGGGTCACCCAGGATTGCGGTTTGTTCAGCCCTGAACTGCCTTTGAAAGCGAGCAGGAAAGTAGAAAACGGCTCGAGTAATACCCATCATTGCTACACCAAAATGGTTCATAGTACTCGCAGTCATGCTCTCCACACCATACCAGGGGCAAACCCATTGAATCCGATCACCTCTGCAAGTTTTCATCCATGTTTCCCAAGCAGCCTCAGTTGGGAACTGTTTAATCATGCGACGCTCCATGCATTGGTCTGGATTATAAGGAAGTCGCTCTGGCGCATCCCACACCTTTAGTTTCTCAAATAACCACACCTAGAGAACAAGGGAAAATTGTGAGTTAAGAGAACATGTGAGTCAAAACAAAAGAGTGATGAGTGAGAAGATAAACTTGACAAATAAACAAACAAAGAGTGAACCTGCAATAGCAAAGGGCTGCCTGAGAACTGAGCTGTAGGATTACCCTTCATCACATCCAGACCCATCAAGGTCTCTGCCAACACTAAGCCAGCAAAACTCACACGATTTCCAATTTGTTGAGCGATGTTAAGCAGTATGGGATCAGCATGGCCAGAGGAAGGACCAAGCAAGTAATAATGGAGGAGACAAATGCACAACGCATGAAAGCATGCTTTCTGTTGGGAAACTTGACGATGAGCCTCAGCTGTACCAAAGCGCTGGATAAACTGAAGAACCTCCAGCTTTCCCTTCACTATGAAGAACCTAACTTCATGTTTCTGAACTTGGAGCAGATCCTTCAAGAGATCACCTCGACTGAACAAAGGGTTAGGGACAACGAAACCCTCCCTATCCAAATGGCCCATGATGGCCGCAAACTCCTCGATAGTAGGACACAATTCCTCCCTCTTAAAATGAAAGACATGAAAAACGGGATCCCACAAACTGGTGGCTGCCCTAAGGAAAGCAAAATTTACAGGAATTTGATGAAGGGAGAAGAGAAAGTCCATGCCAAAGGACTTGAAATGTAAACGGTTGAGGCCATTAAAGGAATCCAACCACTGATCAAGGACTGGTTGTGCCATGTGCAAGGAACTGCTACTGACAAAGCTATCGGGTTCGTAGAACGCATATCTATAGAACTAAGTCGAGTCTTAGTTCGAATCGGAATCGGATTCTTAATCCTCAGTAATTTGGTCGGTCTCTCGGCCGACACTTCGATATGACGGCTGTGGGATCAATCCATCGGCCCGTGAAAATCAGGGTTGACCTACAAGTCAAACCCAGGCAGACAAAACGATCCCTCGGCCGCCAGATCAAATCCTCGGGCCGCGTAATCATTAGGTCGGCCGCCAAAATGGCTGTTTTACAGATTGTTTCCACGATTCAGTTCGTTTACTGGATTAACAAGCTATCACGCAAATAACGTAGATATAGCATACACAATCACAATAGCAGAGCAAAAGGTTTTTGTTTCATATAATGAAAGCTTTTTACATCACAAGGTGGATCATCCCACATTTTCTAAACAAACTATACATCAATTTCCTGTCAAACTAACCTATGCAGGAAGAGAAACAGAAAAACAAAAAAAGGAAGGAGAAGAGGATGCCGAATCCTCTGGTGGTCTGAACACTAGAGGCTAGCTGCAAAAAAGAAGAGGACACCCCTAGGATGACGTGTACCAAAGAAGCACTGCGGTGCAAGAAAGACACCGGATGGCACAGAAAAACCATCACATCACGTACAAGCACCATCCCAGGAGTTCCGCGTCACGGAAGCAAGCCACCCATGCGAGGGCCCCTAATCAAGCATCAAGACAAGACCAAGAACGTCGCGGACTCCCTCCGCGATCATCAGCCGCGCGCTGTCCATGACCCAAAGCTGACAAGCACCAAGAGAAGGATGAGAGGAGCCTTCGGTGAGTTTCTCGAATGAAGAGAGAAACCGAGGAAAGAGAGAAATGGAATGAAACGGCTGAGGCCGTGGCCTTTTATAGGCCCCTGGAAACGAACCGATTAACCGGCCGAGACATTGATTTCTCGGCCGATACATCAAAATCCTTCGGCCGAGAGATCGATCTCCTGGCCCCCCCTAATCCATTCCCCTCTGCAAAATCAGATTTTGCTCAGTGCACCAAACTCAAGCAATCATGGACTTCTGAATCCTCGACCAACAGAATAAACCTGGGGGCATCCCCGAGCCAACACAACGTGATCAAAACTAGCCTTGGGGGCATGCCCGAGCATTGAAGATCCCTCTCTCTCTCCACAAACTGCTGGCCAAAGCAAGTCAGAACATCCAGCGGCTCTACGCCCATATCACTATCAAAGAACTAAGCAGCTCCGTGCCCATATTCACCCATATCAACTCACTCAGCGGCTCTATGCCTATGCTCACTCACTCAGCGGCTCCAAGCCCATCATCTCAACCGCTCAACGCCCGTATTCAAGCAATCTCAGCGGCTCAAAGCCCATTACCTTAACAGGCTCGAAGCCTATGTCTACCATCTCAGTGGCTCAAAGCCCACAATCTCAAACTGGCTCGAAGCCATAACAACCAATCCAACGGCTCTACGCCCGTATTCACTCACTCAGCGGCTCTAAGCCCTCGACTCAGCAGCTCTACGCTCGCTATCATAGCAACAGGCTCTACGCCCTCACCCCTCAACTCAATGGCTCCAAGCCCACTATCCTAATAGGCTCGAAGCCTATGTTTGCCATCTCAGTGGCTCAAAGTCCATCTCAAAACATTCAGTAGCTCTACGCTTGTCATCAAGTCACTCAGGCTCGAAGCCTATATCTACCATCTCAACTGGCTCAAAGCCATATCAACTATCTCAGCGGCTCTACGCCCATTATTTCAGCTGGCTCGAAGCCATAGCAACTATCTCAGCGGCTCTACGCCTATTATTTCAATTGGCTCGAAGCCATGGCTATCTCAATAGGCTTTAGGCCGCCCCAACAATCAAGACATCTATTCTCAGGCTCTACGCCTGAATGCTCAAAATCTAACATTTTGAACGCTCGAAGCTCTTCGAATGCCCAACCACTGTGTACTGGATGCTCAAGTTATACACTTGAATGCTCAAGCTCTACGCTTGGATGCCCAACCACTGCGTACTGGACGCTCAAAGCCTGTACTTTGAATGCTCGGATTCTGCCGTCCGAATGCTCGGATTCTGCCGTCCGAATGCTCGAGCTCTACGCTCTAAATGCTCAAGTCCTGAACTTGATAGAAGCTCTAAGCTTAAAACAAACACACATGCACGGGCCCGTGCACATATTGCATCACCATTATCACATCGAGTCTGCATCATCATATCTGTTCACATCTAACAACCATCATACATATACACTCTACATGTCTCTCATGAAAACAGGTCGACCCTGCCATCAACCGGCTCTATGCCTCGGTTTTATTGATCGGTCCAATACCTCGATCCTTTGGCTCTACGCCAAAATTTATGATGAGAAAGCTCCGTGCACAGACCATCAGAATGCAACCAGCTCTATGCTTCGGTTCAAACACGTCAAGCTCTGAAGCTCTGATACCTCAGGCTCTCGCCTTATGTTCAAATACCAGCTCTACGCTTCGGTTCAAACACGTCAAGCTCAAAGCTCCGACACCTCAGGCTCTTGCCTTATACCAGCTCCGCGCTTCGGTTCCATCAAGCTCTAAGCTCTCCTCAGGCCTTCGCCTCATGACCACAGCAGGCTCTACGCCTTAGTTTTAATCACCCCAGGCTCTTGCCTTGTAACTACAACCGACCCTGCGCCTCGATTCCATCACATCAGAAGCTATCACCTTAGGCCCTCGCCTCATGACTACAACCGGCTCCGTGCCTCGGTTCCCTCATCTCCAAAGCTCCGTGCTCTAGTTATTGGCCCTGCGCCCCCCATATCTCAAAAACAAACGGCGTCCGACTCATCCCCAGCAGATGGCTTAGATTCCACCCCAACTACATCAATTCCTTCCAGCTCATTGGCAAGGATAGGCTACTCTACCGAGCTCTTCTCAATCAAAATAAGGATGATCAAGAAAAGCAAACGCACCTGCCGTGTACTGGTCTACCCCGAAATACTAAGGAAGCTCTCCGCAAAATAAATTCCCCCGGCAGCCCCACGCTCCTTCAACTACTCTTCGCCAAAACCATGGCTCAGTCTAGGTACGTCACACTACGGCTTTTTAAGCCCTAAGGTACGTCTTTTGTCTCTAACCCTCCAAACTTATTATTTTTCTTTATTGCCCGAACTACGGTTGGTCTGAATTTCCCTTGCGGAATACGTAGGCAGCCTCCCGGCCCGACCAAAACAAAACCTTTTTCAAAAACCCCTTGGAATAGTGGTTGGACCAAATTGAGTTGCTTTTTACAGCTTTGACTATTACTCAAACATGTCTCGCGATCCGTCTGAGCTCAGTCAAAGAGGGGCATCTGTAGACACCCCAATTTGGCCTAACGATTATTTCAAGTCCCACCTTGGGACCATCCCGATGATGAAATGGATACAGTGATTGCTGATTGCCTTCTTGAGAACCTTAGGACTTTCGGTAAGATCTTTGAGCCACTTAGAGGACCCAATCAGAGCCATACAACCTTTCAGACAGAAAATACAGAAGCCTAGGAGAATCCATCTGTCGGCCGTAACATTGATCTAATGGCCTTAACATCATTTCCTCACCCGAGCAACCTGTTGCAAGCAAAATCTCCCTGAGAGATCAATCCCTCGGCCGCAAGATCCATCCTTCGGCCGCAACATCCATTCCTCGGCCGTGTGATCTATTACTCGGCCGCCAGATCGTCCTTTTTCCAGACTCTGGAACATTCTGTCAGACGTTTGATCCAACTACACTACCTTCACGATGCGTTCGGGCTACGTTCAGAGATTGCGACGAAGAGTTCGAATTGCATTGCAATTGCAATTGCAATCGTGCCATTTGATTGGCCGGAGTGAGTCACCAATTGCCTATATAAAGGGCCTTTGGACTCCGAAAATATACACACGAAGTTCATAAGTGAAATCACTCACCCAAGCTCCGATACTCTGTCAAAATACTCCCTCAAACCCTCTCTTTCAAAAGCCCTAACCTCCCGAAGGCCGCCATCAATCCAGTGATCAAACCCCAAAGTTCAAACCCTAACCCTAGGGTTTTCCGAGGAGCAATCAGTCAATCACACCCAATCCAAAGCAATCAAGCAACTAAGGGATCAAGGTGGTGAGGCCCAACGGCCTCTGGTTTGTTTTACTTACTGTATTTATGACTAATCGTAGCGTTTTAATCATCTGTTAACGTTTCTATCTGGTGTGAGGAAGAACATCGACCGAGGCTTCGATCCCTCGGCTGATACATCAAACCAGGAGGATCCCTCGGCCGTGACATCCATTCACCGACCGCGGGATCCATTATCCTGGGACATCTTTGTTTGTTTTGCTTTCTGATGCATGCTTTACTTATCGCATTGGCTCACCTTATTTACTGTTTAAAGGCTTAAATAAACAAGTTATGTGTTGGAATTAAACAAAGCATCTATATGTCTTATGTTGAACGATTATAGGCCAGTCTCACGACTGGGCAAAGAGGGGTGCCTAACACCTTCCCCTTATTGTACTTTTGGCTCCCGTGTCCAGAATCTCTATCTATTTTCCCAGTTTTAATAAATTGGGTGGCGACTCTATTTTGATGATAACCGTTATCATGTGGCGATGTTTCTAGCCATGGGAATGTCCACGATCTCGATTTACGAAGCAAGCAACCAATCGAGCAAACAAATGTGATCAATCTGTATGGCGATGCCCCGTTTGGGAGGTGTCTACAACAGGATTGTCTTGAATAATGTGTCTTGCAGTGGTTGATGTCTTTGTTGCATGTCACTTGACATAAGCTAATAACATGTCCAACGATTTGAAGCATAATGAGTGTTACATTCTAAATTCCAAATAGAGTGCACAGATATCAAAATTATGTCTATCGTCTTGTACGCCTAATGGCGTTGTATCTCTTGATGCATTATGATGATGTTTGTGAGTCACTAGATTTATTTTGCCTGAACATTCCCTTGAATGAAACCTGGTGCTACACTCATAGGATACACTAGTTGAGTGCATTTTGCTATCAAATATACCCTGTGTTTGCACTTGAAACAGGTTACAACCGGCTCTACGCCTCGGTTCTATCACTTCAAGCTCCAAGCTCCGACTCCTCAGGCACTTGCCTTATGATTGATACCGGCTCTACATCACATCAAGCTCCAAGCTCCGACCCCTCAGGCTCTCGGCTCATGATTGCAACCGGTTCCGTGCCTCGGTTCTCCCATCCAAACGCTCCGTGCTCCAATTACTGGCCTTGTGCCCCACATCTCAAAACCGGCGTCTGAATGTCTCCAGAAGATAGTTGGATTCCACCCAATTACATCTATTCCATCAAGCTCATTCGCAAGGATAGGCTACTCTACCGACCTCCCCTCAGTCAAAGTAAGGATGATCATGAAAAGCAAACGACTCGCCCGCTGTGTATTGATCTACCCCAAAATACTGAAGATGCTCTCCGCAAGAATTTCCCCGGTAGCTCGGCGCTCCTTCAACTACTCTCCACCAAAATCCTGGCATAGCTAAGGTACATCGCTCGAAGGCTTGGTATGGCCCGATGGAAAATTTCTCCTCTAAAGCTCTGCGCTTTTTTTTTGGTTGCCCGAACTACGGTTGATCTGAATTTCCCTTGTGGAATACGTAGGTAGCCTCCCGGCCCGACCATAACAAAAACCATTTTCAAAAAAACCCTTGGAATAGTGGTTGGACCAAATTGAGTTGCTTTTTACAGCTTTGACTCTTACTCAAACATGTCTCGCGATCCGTCTGAGCTCAGTCAAAGAGGCGCATCAGTAGACACCCCAATTTGGCCTAACGATTATTTCAAGTCCCACCTTGGGGACCATCCCGATGATGAAATGGATACAGTGATTGCTGATTGCCTTCTCGAGAACCTTAGGACTTTCGGTAAGAACTTTGAACCACTTAGAGGACCCAAATCAGAGCCATACAGCCTTTCAGACAGAAATATAGAATCCTAGGAGAATCCATCTGTCGGCCGTGACATTGATCTCACGGCCTTAACATCGTTTCTTCACCCGAGCAACTTGTTGCTAGAAAATCTCCCTTAGAGATCAATCCCTTGGCCGCAAGATCTATCCTTCAGCCGCAACATCCATTCCTCGGCCGCCAGATCGTCCTTTTTCCAGACTCTGGAACGTTCTGTCAGACGTTTGATCCAACTACACTACCTTCCCGATGCGTTCGGGCTACGTTAGAGGATTGCCATGAAGAGTTAGAATCACACTCTAACTCCAATTTTGATCGTGCATTTCGATTGGCCGAAGTGAATCATCCATATGCCTATATAAAGGAGCCTTTGGGTTCCGAAATTGATAAGTGAATACACCCTCTCAAACCATGAAATACACATCTCTCCACTCCATGATCCGCCCCCAAACTCTACAGAAATCATCTCCTATCAATCCTCTACAAAAGCCCTAACCTCCCGTGAGTAGCCGCATCCAAGAGTAAAAACCCCCAAAGAACTCACTTTGTTCTAGGGTTTTGTGAAGTTGACTACCACAATCAACCACTATTATCTACATTCAATCGCAATCCAAGCAATCAATTACTGAGGGATCAAGGTGGTGAGGCCCAACGGCCTATGGTTTGATTTAATTTCCGTCTCTCGCTTTTAATTAGTTCTTTCTATTAACTGTTCGTATTCTGGTGTGAGGAAGAACATCGGCTGGGGAATCAATCCTTCGGCCGATATATCGATCCAGTGGGATTCCTCGGCCGTGACATCAATTCACCGGCCGAGGGATCTATTTGCTGGGACATATTTGTTTTCTGTTTATTCTGATGCATGCTTTCATTTATCGTACTGGCTCACCTTATCAACTGTTAAAGGCTAAAAATCAGATTATGTGTTAGAATTAAATAAAGCAAATATACATTGTATGTCGAATGATTATGGGCCAGTCTCACGACTGGGCAAAGAGGGGTGCCTAACACTTTCCCCTTATTGTACTCTTGGCTCCCGTACCCGGAATCTCTGTCTATTTTCCTAGTTTTAATAAATTAGGTGGCGACTCTATTTTGATGATAACCATTATCGTGTGGCGATGGTCCTAGCCATGGGAATGTCCACGATCTTGGTTTATGAAGTGGAACCAAACAAGCGTGATCAATCTGTATGGCGATGCCCCGTTTGGGAGGTGTCTACAATTTTTGGCGACTCTGCTGGGGACTTGAGAGCCATAACCAGAAAGTTCAACATGGAATTAATATTTGCTTTATTTAATTCTTTTTCACGTGCATCGAGCGAGCAACCCACGTTGAGTTCACCTAATATCCCGGCATGACACGGGTTATGTTAGGGGTTCCAGCACACTCCTAACGGGGCACCCTTTGAGACTACTCGAAACCTTGCATATTGTAGAAAGCCGTAGAACTCTTTCCAAACTAGGACAGGAAATCCCAAGCAGGTTAGGACTATGTGTTGCATTATATCCAAAACTCTTGTTTGATTCAATGATTAGTACTCTTTAGAGTTTTAATTGCTGTAGAAGATGAATTCATGCTCATCTTATCAAGAGTTTGTGATGAAGTCTATCTCTCTTGAGATAAAGAATAGTCCTTGCATAACTCTGTCTCTCTTTGAGATAAGTTTTGACTTGTGAAAGGTTGTCATAGTCTTATACTGTTAGGAGTTTCGAAAAAAAAAAGAAGAAAACAAAACAAAAAAACAAAAGTCTTCTTTTTTCTTTAGGTTTTGTTTATTTATTTCTTGCTAGGATTCTTTCAAAAAAAATTAAAAAGAAAAGAATCTTTCTTTTTATTTCTTTCTCTTTCAATCTTTGCTAGGATCTTGTCAAAAGAACAAAAAATATATATATATATTTCCTTATTCTTTAGGTTTTCATAAATTTCTTTCTTTCTTTGTTTTTTCCTAGGATCTTAAAAAGAAAAAAGAAAATGTGGGGATTTCATCAATCTTTTATCTTGCAGGGTACATTGTATATATGATCACTTGATTGTATAATTGTCGCATGATTGCTTGCGGTATTGCATTACTACCTGATCACATCACTTCATAGTACTAATACGTTGTTCAACCACTTGGTTGCATGCATGGTAAATGGGTCATCATATTAGGGGCAGCTTGCATTCTAGGGGGCAATAGGCGTTGGTGCACTGCATAATCACTTGATTTGGGATGTCTCAACATAAACGTAATTGAGATTTTGATTCTTTTAGATTTGCTTTTGGACTTAGCTGTGACAGTTGTGGCCGCCAATCTCTCAGAAGCCCTTTCCTCCAGAGGTTGATAGCGTCGTGATCATAATGGAAAATCGTGAGCTTGCCCAACAAGTCAAGGACAACAAAGCTGCCTTGGCTCGCTCAAAAGGAGATCAAATCCTTGATTTTGATGGACTCTGCCTTTTTCCAAATGCCAAACTGCCAGAGAAGTTCAAGATGCATGATATTGAGAAGTTCAATGGCACCGGCAATCCCACCAGTCATGTCCGCCATATCATCAACACCCTGAAACCCATGGGCCTGAATGATGAACTCATTGCCCAACTTTTTCAAAGGACTCTCACAGGCAGTGCTCTCGACTGGTTTCTCACTCTGGACTTCACTAAGTACAAGGGGTGGCAAGAAATTGCCAATGCTTTCATCAATCAATATGCCTACAATGTCCAGATTGATGTAACCACTCGAGATTTGGAGATGCTCAAACAAAAGCCAAATGAGAGCTTTGCCAATTTTCTTACTAGGTGGAGAAAGAAGCCACACAGATGAAAACTTTTCCCTCAGAAGTAGACCAAATCAGAATGGTGGTAAGAAATTTACAGCCACAGTTCCTGAGGCACATGTATTCCCAAGCAATTTCTACTTTTAAGTGCCTATATACTACTGGATTGCAAGTTGAAGACGGCCTTAATCAAGGATTACTCGACAATGGAGAAGGCAGCCACAAGGTAGAGACAAGCACAAATACCAACAATGATAGTGGTATTAATATGGTGAGATCTCATCACAAGCGTAAGATGGAATTTGTTCCTCTTGGAATGAAGTTAGAAGATGTATTCCACATCTTAGAAGCAACAGGCGATCTGAAACCATTGCAACCAAAATTTCCTAGTAATCTTGCACAGAAGGATGGGGAGTATTGCAAGTATCACCAAGTGACTGGTCATTCCATTGAACAATGTGGGGCTCTCAAGAATGCAGTCCAAGATCTCATCGATCAAGGGATAGTTGATCCAACCAAGCTGGATGATTGAGAAGCGGCGGCCAAATTCTGTCATGTGTTTTGAGTCAGTTTTTTTTATGAGTCTCAATTAGCTAATCTTTGGGTCTTTCTTTTGACCCTTATTTGCTTCTTTTTAGGGTTTGAGTCTCGAGTTTGTTCTCCTTTAGGAATTTGAGTCTTGAGTTTATTTTCTCTTGAAATTAAGGTCATTTTGTTCATCATGGTTTATGATCAACTCTTTGCACTCAACATGAAATGTGAATCTCTCCCGGAATATGAATCTCCTTAAACTTGAACTACGAATGGCCTGATTCTCTTTAGAGATACGTAGGCACCTTAGGGTCGGCCACATTTTTTAAAATGTTTTCTCTTGTGCTAATTTGCTGCCAAAGAATACTCATGATAACATTAAGTGTTGAAAACAATCCTCAAGGGTTTCAAAGTAATCTCATGATATCGCTTGAAACACATCATAAATCACTCGAGTTGTCAAATGCAGTTGAGTTATGACCCATGTCATTCATGTTGAGTTGAGGGGGAGTTGAAAATATTTGTGTGCTCTCATGGAGCCGCTCATAGGAGGAACATGTTATTGATAGAAGGGAAAAAAATGAGCTCGCTAGATTGGAAAACCCTCAAGGGCGGTCTAGGCAAAAGTTAGAGCATAAAAACAAAATGAAAACTTAGCCATGTCTCCATGCACCCATTTTGAGTCTCAAGACTTGTCCTTGATTTTGAAGAACCACTTGGTAAAACATCAAAGCCTCTTAATCTCTTGGTTAGGATTCTAGTTGCTCTGTCGCATGATTCAAAATGAAGAAAGGCCATCATTTCTCTATCCAAACACTTATCCCTTGCTAGCCACATTGAGCCTCTGAATAATTTCTTTCAAATAAAGCCTGCTAGACAGCCATCCCCCACACTGGGGTAGATAAAAATGCAATGATAGATGACTACAAAATGGAAAGTAAGCATCCCGTCACACAAGGGGGTTTTGAAAGAAGAAAAACATCATCCCTTCCAATCCAAAAATAGGGGGCATTTTGAAGAAACATCTCCCTCTTATACAAAATAGAGCTATTAGATGGCTGCTAGCTTTTGGAACCCAAGCATGAGTAGAAAGTAGGTTTGAGCTATTATATCCCTTCCTTTCTTAAGCCAACACCCTAACCTACAATATGGTCCATAATAAAGTCCTCTCGGATTGAAGAACGCAACTTAGCAACAAAGTCCTAGATACTAGGGGCATAACCAATGTGGAAGGAAAAGTGGTGTGAAGCAAAGGGGCACAACCACATCCCCCTTTTAGAAGCGCACAATCTCTCATGAGGCACGCGGTGGTCACTTATCAATCCAACTCAAAATAGTCAATTCACCCTGAAGCAGTAAACTCGCTAGGGTCATGGGTTCGTGGAACAGTTTTGCGTCTCTTGACGACTAAGTGGTTTTGAATGTGAATCATGTAGGTAAAATGATGTGGTTTTGAAATCCTCAAGGAAAAATTTTCAAAATTGATTTTATCCTAAGCATTTTTGACATAGCAATACAAGCACAATTACTTATTTGTAAATTTTCACGGAGATAATACGGGTTTCCCATTTCATGAAGAGTGTAGCTAGAAGGTCCCTGGGCCATACAGTGTGTTAGCAGCGTTGCTAGAGTGTTGTAATCTTTCAAGCCTCTTGGATCTCATCGGCTTCTTTGTCATAGCCATTTGGCTAGTATAGAGTTTGTTGCCATCTTATGGTGTAGGAGAAGCACTAGCTTGAGTACGCAAAAGTTGAGATGTCCCAAAACACTTGCTTGCATATCACCACAATCACATGGTTGCTTGATGTGTAGTTTAGGCATTTGCATTGGCCTCTTGGCCCGCACAGTTGATTTGTCTACATGAGCACTTCATTGTTTAGTCTTATCTAGACATTTTCCTAGGCCTCTTTGGCCCGCGCATTTGATTCGCTTTCATGTCTTTGTGGTTGTTGCAGTTATTTGGTCTTGCATTGGTCTCTTGATCTAATACTTGATTTTTGTCTTCACTACTACATGTTGCTTGCATTATGAATGTGTTTGATTATCTATTGGTATGACGCCTCTTGGCTAGAGGAAAAAAATAGGCGCTATCTCTTGATACATTAGGTCTCTCGACCACTATGCCTCTTGGCATTGCATCTCTCGATGTATTAGGTCTCTCGACCACTATTCCTCTTGGCATTACATCTCTCGATGTATTAGGTCTCTTGACTTATACATCTCTCGGTATTGTGTCCCTTGACGCCTGAGTCTCTTGACCTGCATGCCTCATGGCCTTGCATCTCTTGATGTGTTATGTCTCTTGACATGTTGCGCCTCTTGGCCCCTAAATGATGTGGTATTGTGGTGTATTATGTCTCTTGACATATTTTGCCTTTTGGCATCCTTTATTGTGCTATGACCTATTTTACTCTAAGCATTCTATTAACAAAATAATGTGCACATACCCCTTACACCATTGTCTTGAATAATGTGTCTTGCAGTGGTTGATGTCTTTGTTGCATGTCACTTGACATAAGCTAATCACATGTCCAACGATTCGAAGCATAATGAATGTTACATTCTAAATTCCAAATAGAGTGCACAAATATTAAATTATGTCTCTCGTCTTGTACGCCTCATGGCGTTTATCTCTTGATGCATTATGATGATGTTTGTGAGTCACTAGATTTATTTTGCCTGAACATTCCCTTGAATGAAACCTGGTGCTACACTCATAGGATTCACTAGTTGAGTGCATTTTGCTATCAAATATACCCTGTGTTTGCATTTGAAACAGGTTACAACCGGCTCTACGCCTCGGTTCTATCACTTCAAGCTCCAAGCTCCGACTCCTCAGGCTCTTGCCTTATGATTGATACCGGCTCTACATCACGTCAAGCTCCAAGCTCCGACCCCTCAGGCTCTCGGCTCATGATTGCAACTAGTTCCGTGCCTCGGTTCTCCCATCCAAACGCTCCATGCTCCAGTTACTGGCCTTGTGCCCCACATCTCAAAACCGGCGTCTGAATGTCTCCAGAAGATAGTTGGATTCCACCCAATTACATCTATTCCATCAAGCTCATTCGCAAGGATAGGCTACTCTACCGACCTCTCCTCAGTCAAAGTAAGGATGATCATGAAAACCAAACGACTCGCCCGATGTGTATTGATCTACCCCAAAATACTGAAGATGCTCTCCGCAAGAATTTCCCCGGTAGCTCGGCGCTCCTTCAACTACTCTCCACCAAAATCCTGGCATAGCTCAGGTACATCGCTCGAAGGCTTGGTATGGCCCGATGGAAAATTTCTCCTCTAAAGCTCTGCGCTTTTGTTTTTGGTTGCCCGGACTACGGTTGGTCTGAATTTCCCTTGTGGAATACGTAGGTAGCCTCCCGGCCCGACCATAACAAAAACCTTTTTCAAAAAAACCCTTGGAATAGTGGTTGGACCAAATTGAGTTGCTTTTTACAGCTTTGACTCTTACTCAAACATGTCTCGCGATCCGTCTGAGCTCAGTCAAAGAGGGGCATCTGTAGACACCCCAATTTGGCCTAACGATTATTTCAAGTCCCACTGTAACGACCCTGATTTTTGGTAAATAAAAATTTCGTTAAATAATTGAATTTTATTTTAATTACTTGGGTTCCATTTAAAATTTCTTTTTAAACCCCAAAAATCAGTCGTTATTGATTCTAGACTTATAAAAATAGTTTTCTTCATATAAAACAATATAGTCATTTTCTAAAGACAAGTATGCTTGTAAAGATGCTTGTATATATTTTCCTAGCTAGTAAACAAAATCCTTAAATTATATTTCTTGGCTAGAAATCCTACTTGGCAAGTAGAATTAGATTCCAACTAAGAGGTTAACCGAACCAATTGGATTCCAAGTCTAGTTAGACCTCCCTAGCCATTGTTGAACCTTATGACCCTTATGAATCCTCCTAATTCCTAGGTGAACCATTTCACCCACCCTTGAACCTTGTGAACCTTTCAACCTTAGACTAGTAATCATTATATCCCTTGACTAGTCATTCAAGCCCATGCCACCTTCTTTATTCCTTTAACCTTTGGTTAATAAATGTTAGGGAAATTTTTATCCCTTGGTCAATAGAAACTAGTCAAGCCAATGACAAAATTGACTAGAAGAGTCATTGCCTTGCTTCCAAAAGAAGCAACATTGTCATGCCATGCATGCAAACCTAGAGTTAGCCTTAAGCCTAATCATTCTAGGGTTACTTTCCTAGATTTTCCAAGAACAAGTTACTTTCTAGGAAAGTAAGATTTCACCTTTAATCATTTCACCCCTTTTAGTCTTTCCTTGTTTTTTCTATAGACTTGTATGTACTTGGTCCAAGAGAGAGAGAGAGAGAGAGAGAGAAAGGCCGATTGAGAGGGAGAGAGGTGGAGTGTGTGAGTGTGTTTTGTCACTTACACAAGCAACTTTCTAGCCTTGCACCTATTTGCCATTTGACTACCCATGTCTAGCCTACTTTAATTATGATCCTAGACTAACTAGAATTAGTTTCCAAATAGTTAGTTAGCCTAACCTAAGTACCCATTGACTTAGTTACACTCTCCTAGCATTTTGGAACCATTGGTCAATAGAAACAATCATGACATGCCAAAAGTAGAACACATGGCCTAAGGTAATCATCACCTTTTAAAGCAAGTTACTTTATAGGAAAGTTACTTTTTACCTTTAATCATTTCACCCTTTTGCCTTTTCCTTACTCTTTCTATATATAGACTTATATATATATAGGTACCTAACCAAGTAGCAGAGAGAGAGAGAGAGGGAGAGAGAGAGAGAGAGAGAAAGCCGAGAGAGAGAAGGGAGAGTGAGTGAGTGTGTGCTTGTGTGCCTTGGTCACTCCAACAAGCAAGATCTTACTTTTGGCCAACCAAAGTACAACCCTTTTATGACTTCTTTTGTTCTTTTACAAGCCAACTCATCCTAGCCTCTCAAAAGCCAACCAAATCTAGCCTACCAAAGTACCAACTAGCCTTGCCACTTGTCCCTCCTTTTATGACAAACCCCTTATGACAACTTAAGACCTAACCTAAAAATGGAAGCCATGCTTGACATGCTTTAAGCATGATTTGACAAGGCAATGGAGGAGAGAGGGAGAGGGGGAATTTGGCCAAGGAGGGGAGAGAGAGAAAGAGTGAGCCGAGAGGGAGAGGAAGAGAGAGAGTGTGAGGTGTGTGCTTGTGTATTGAACACCTCACCAAGCTACAAGCTTAGCTTTAAGCCTAAAAGCCATGTGTCAACCATTCTAGTCTTCCCAAAGCCAATGATGAGATCTCTTCTTGCAAGCCAACCAATTCTAGACAAGACAAGACTTTGAACCTTCCATGATAACCTAGGATTTTAGCCCTAAGCCTAAAAAGTTGAACATGACAAGCCTTGGCATGCTTGCCATGCTTGGAAGGCTTGATTTGACATGACAATGGAGCAAATCCATGGGAGAGATAGAGAGAGAGAGAGAGGGCCGGCCAAGAGAGGAGAAGGAGAGCCAAGGCTTTGCCTATAAATAGCACCCCATTCTCACCATTCAACTCACACCTCTCATCCTTCAACTTCTCTCTCTAGAAAGCATAATGTTCTTGCTTGTTCTTTGCTTGTTCTTGAATGTTCTTCCTTGTTCTTGAAGAACAACCACCAAACCACCTCCAAAACCACCCTTAGATCTCTAAAGTAGTCTAGTTTAGTTCGAAAAGTTGTTTCTAGGAAGAGAACATCCATCTCTCTTCCTTTCGAAGCAATCCGGAGCCGTTACGCCGCCGATCCACCAAAACCGACGACCAATCCCTTAGATCGACGTACCGCCAAGAAGAATGGTAGATTCTATATCTACTCTCCCTAAATATATGTAAATTATTTTGAAGTATGAGCATGTGGATTAATGAACTTTATCCTCAATAAACATATGCTGTTTTGAACTTCCTTAAAAGAAAGAAAGAACGACTTTTTAAAAGATAGGAATTTATCGCTTAGTTTCAATTATAAGGATGGTGATGAGCTTGTTGCATGATTGCTTGACTACTTGTTGTTGATAAAGCATAAGTGGTTTACCACTCCAAAGGTGTCCGTCCATGTGGCACTATGCTTTAGTTTGTGTGTTAAATGTTCGAGTATGACTAGAATGAGCATGCTAAGAAATATAGAGTTGAATGATCTTGTTAATTAAATTCCAAGAAGTCAAAACGTCCTGCCGCAGAGTCTATGCATGAATACGAGACACGAAAATGAGAAAGTAGAAACATGACACCTAGGGTGTGTTAAAGACAAGGTGTGTTTTAAAACCGCAATGCGGCCGGACTTGCCCATTGTGTGGTGTGTGTGTGTTTTTAAACCACAACGTGGCCGGACTTGCCCGTTGGGTGGTGTGTGTGTGTGTGTGTGCCAATGGGAACCCGGTACGGCGGAACCATTGTGAGGATACTCGGGAACCCGGAACGACGGAACCGAGGTTGTGTGTGTGGCTTGGTTATCCGTGGAAAGGAACCAATGCTAATGTGTGCCAATGGGAACCCGGTGCGGCGGAACCATTGTGAGGATACTCGGGAACCCGGAACGGCAGAACCGAGGTTGGGTGTGTTTTAAACCCTCATGTGGCCGAATGTGGCAGCTCATTGAGTGGATGGATTTTGAAAGCAACAATGTGGCCAGACTTGGTAGCCCATTGTGTGTGTGTCACCAATGAAGCCGGACTTGGTAGCTTCATTAGTAACTTGATTTATCTATACACTCAATAGGGACCTGGCGTGAAAGCCCTTGTGTGGATTTTGAAAACCACGATGTGGACGGACATGGTAGCCCATCGTGTGTAATATTTGAAAACCCCAATGTGGCCGGACTTGCCCATTGTGTGGTGTGTGTTAAAATGTGATTTTCGAAATGTTGATTTGCAAATGAAAAGTAAAATGGCGACACGGTCTACGAAACGCTGCGTAGGAGAAACTCTGATATCACAGACACCAACGTTAGTTAATAGAGAATGTGGATGTGTCATTATTGATAGTTGAATAAGCATATATTGCGTAGATATCGTTATCTGTATGACTTGTTTCGTGTAAGTTATGGGTTAGCGGGTATAGGATTATTCTGCTGAGCTCTCGTAGCTCATGGTGTTACCTCTGGTGACCCTGACATATTATATCGGTGGCGACGCTGGTATAATGTGTCAGACTTTGTAGATGATCAATGGAAGCTGTTCACCTTGGAAGCCCTTGGAGCAGAAGAGCTGGCTAGGATGGAGAAGCAGGCGGAGCTGTAGTTAGGAACCCTAGATTTCCTTCCCTCTATATAATAAAGGCACTCTGATGAAATTTTGATGTAATAAAGAGCTAGACTCTATTTGATTATTCAATAAAATTGCCCTTTTAACTTACCCGAATTTGGGGGCGTTACACCCACCTTGGGGACCATCCCGATGATGAAATGGATACAGTGATTGCTGATTGCCTTCTCGAGAACCTTAGGACTTTCGGTAAGAACTTTGAACCACTTAGAGGACCCAAATCAAAGCCATACAGCCTTTCAGACTGAAATATAGAATCCTAGGAGAATCCATCTGTCGGCCGTGACATTGATCTCACGGCCTTAACATCGTTTCTTCACCCGAGCAACTTGTTGCTAGAAAATCTCCCTGAGAGATCAATCCCTCGGCCGCAAGATCTATCCTTCGGCCGCAACATCCATTCCTCGGCCGCCAGATCGTCCTTTTTCCAGACTCTGGAACGTTCTGTCAGACGTTTGATCCAACTACACTACCTTCCCGATGCGTTCGGGCTACGTTAGAGGATTGCCATGAAGAGTTAGAATCACACTCTAACTCCAATTTTGATCGTGCATTTCGATTGGCCGGAGTGAGTCATCCCTATGCCTATATAAAGGAGCCTTTGGGTTCCGAAATTGATAAGTGAATACACCCTCTCAAACCACGAACTACACATCTCTCCACTCCATGATCTGCCCCCAAACTCTACAGAAATCATCTCCTATCAATCCTCTACAAAAGCCCTAACCTCCCGTGAGTAGCCGCATCCGAGAGTAAAAACCCCCAAAGAACTCACTTTGTTCTAGGGTTTTGTGAAGTTGACTACCACAATCAACCACTATTATCTACATTCAATTGCAATCCAAGCAATCAATTACTGAGGGATCAAGGCGGTGAGGCCCAACGGCCTATGGTTTGATTTAATTTCCGTCTCTCGCTTTTAATTAGTTCTTTCTATTAACTGTTCGTATTCTGGTGTGAGGAAGAACATCGACTGGGGAATCAATCCTTCGGCCGATATATCGATCCAATGGGATTCGTCGGCCGTGACATCAATTCACCGGTCGAGGCATCTATTTGTTGGGACATATTTGTTTTCTATTTATTCTGATGCATGCTTTCATTTATCGTACTAGCTCACCTTATCAACTGTTAAAGGCTAAAAATCAGATTATGTGTTAGAATTAAATAAAGCAAATATACATTGTATGTCGAACGATTATGGGCCAGTCTCACGACTGGGCAAAGATGGGTGCCTAACACCTTCCCCTTATTGTACTCTTGGCTCACATACCCGAAATCTCTGTCCATTTTTCATAGTTTTAATAAACTAGGTGGCGACTCTATTTTGATGATAACCATTATCGTGTGGCAATGTTCCTAGCCATGGGAATGTACACGATCTTGGTTTATGAAGTGGAACCAAACAAGCGTGATCAATCTGTATTGCGATGCCCCGTTTAGGAGGTGTCTACAACGACCTCGTGGTCACGCTATGCATCGGAGCCTTCAACGTCCGACGCGTCCTCGTAGACCAGGGCAGCTCAGCCGAGGTCATGTACTACTCCCTATTTAAAGATTTGAAACTCTCAGACGCCGACCTTCGTCCTTCCGAAGTCCCACTCATAGGCTTCAACGGGGCTCCGGTCTGGCCCCTTGGTTTGATCACCTCCCAGTCCGCTCCGGCTCGGTCGTACTCGAAATGGAATTTGTCGTGGTCGATGTCCCAAGCCCTTACAACGCCATTGTTGGGCGCACCTGGCTCCATAAGTTAAAGGCTATCGCCTCTACTTACCACCAGGTGGTCCACTTTATAGGTGCCAACGGACGTCAGGAGGACCTGTACGGAGATCAAACCGCAGCCAAAAGATGTTATGTCAACGTAGTCTGAAGCAGCAAGCAGACCTCTAGAGTCAACCTCATCGAGATGCCCGAAGCCCCGGTTCTGGAAGACGTCGGTAGGCCAGCCAACGAGAAAGCTATTGAGGATCTTGTCACAATCCCCATAACCGAAGACGGTTCACGTTTCTTCCTTGTTGATTCCTCACTTAGTGACACCGAGCGGAACGACATGGTGGATTTCCTCAAGAATAACATCGAAGTTTTTGCATGGACCCCCTACGAGATGCCCGGGGTCGATCCCAAGTTCATCTGTCACAAGCTCAACATCGATCGAGCCAAGCGCCCGGTCGTACAAAAAGCAAGAAGTTCTTCCCCGGTTCATTCTGAGGCTGTCATCAAAGAGGTCAACCGACTCCTGAACGCAAAAGCCATCCGAGAAGTGCAGTACCCCAGATGGTTAGCCAATACCGTGGTGGTCAAAAAGAAGAATGGCAAATGGCGGGTCTGTGTTGACTATTCCAATCTCAATGACGCCTGCCCGAAGGACTTCTTCCCCCTCCCGCGGATTGATCAGCTCGTAGACGCAACAGCAGGCCACGACCGACTCAGCTTCATGGATGCATACTGAGGCTGCCACCAGATCGCCATGAATGAAGGGGACGTTGAAAACACGGCCTTCATCACCCCCCACGGGATCTTTGGCTATCTCGTTATGACCCTTCGGTCTGAAAATGCCGGGGCAACTTTTCAGCGAATGATAACAAAGATGTTCGAGCGTCTGTTGGGAGATACTATGTTGGCCTACATCAATGATATGGTGGTCAAGAGCATGCTGGCCGGTGATCACCTGACTCACCTCGCCGAAGCATTTGAAATCCTTTAAAAGCACAAGCTCTGCCTCAACGCCGAGAAATGCGCCTTCGGTGTAAGCTCTAGCAAATTCCTCGGTCATCTCGTCTCCCGACGTGGTATTAAGGCCGACCTCGTACAGCTCCTAGCCATCGAGAAGCTCTCGGCTCCCCACAACAAGAGGGATGTTCAGCGCCTGACAGGCATGGCCGCCGCCCTGAATAGATTCATAAGTCACTCCTCTGACAAATGCCAGCCATTCTTTGCCCTCCTTAAAGGTAGCCGACGAAGTTTCAATTGGACCGAGGACTGTGACCGAGCCTACAACAGTTGAAGGCCTATCTCTCTGAGGCCCTACTCCTCGTCACACCTCGGGACCAGGAAGATCTGTTCCTATACCTTGTCGTTTTTGCGCATGCGATAAGCTCGGTCCTCGTTCGACAGGAGAGGCGTGAACACCAACCCATCTACTACTCCAGTAAGACAATGACACCCGTCGAGACGCGCTATCTTCCATTGGAAAAGCTCGTTCTCGCCCTCGTCTCCGCCTCTCGAAAGCTTGCCCCATACTTCCAGTCCCACTGCATCATCGTGCTTACCGAGTACCCACTCAAGTCACTCCTCCGAAAGGCGGATCTCTCCAACCGAATCTCCCAGTGGGCCGTCGAGCTCGCAAACTGTAGACACCCCAATTTGGCCTAACGATTATTTCAAGTCCCACCTTGGGACCATCCTGATGATGAAATGGATACAGTGATTGTTGATTGCCTCCTTGAGAACCTTAGGACTTTCGGTAAGAACTTTGAGCCACTTAGAGGACCCAATTCAGAGCCATATAGCGTTTCAGACAGAAAATACAGAAGCCTAGGAGAATCCATCTGTCGGTCGTAACATCGATTTCACGGCCTTAACATCATTTCCTCACCCAAGCAACCTGTTGCTAGCAAAATCTCCTTGAGAGATCAAACCCTCGGCCGCAAGATCTATCCTTCGGCCGAGACATCTATTCCTCGGCCGTGTGATCCTTTACTCGGCCGCCAGATCAACCTTTTTCCAGACTCTGGAACGTGTTCTGTCAGACGTTTGATCCAACTACACTACCTTCCCGATGCGTTCGGGCTACGCTCAGAGATTGCGACGTAGAGTTAGAGGTGCATTCACCGGCCAGTCTCACGGCTGGGCAGAGAGGGGTGCCTAACACCTTCCCCTTACTGTACTCTTGGCTCCCGTACTCAGAATCTCTGTCTATTTTCCCAGTTTTGATGAACTGGGTGGCGACTCTGTTTTGATGATAACCGCTATCATGTGGCGATGTTCCTAGCCATGGGAATGTCCATGATTTTGGTTTACGAAGCAAGCAACCAATCGAGCAAACAAGCATGATCAATCTGTATGGCGATGCCCCGTTTGGGAGGTGTCTACACAAACTACAAAATCCATTTCCAACCCCGGACAGCAATCAAGGCTCAGGTTCTTGCCGACTTCATCGCCGAGCTCACTCCAGCCGACATCCTGGCATCCATTCCAGCCCCCCGCCCCGAAGTCATTCTCCAAGCAAACCCTAGCATCGCTTGGAAACTCTTCCATGGCGATGTTTGGAAAATGTATGTGGATGGCGCCTCAAATAGCCGAGGCACCGGAGCTAGGATTGTGCTCCTCTCTCCCTCGGGCATTCTACACGAAAGCTCCATATCCATCAATTTTCCGGCCTCCAACAACGAGGCCGAGTATGAAGCGCTCATTTCCGGACTCAAGACCGCTGAAGCCCTCAGTATTGATGAACTTGTAATCTACAGCGATTCTCAGCTAGTGGTTAACCAGCTGTCGGAGGAATATGAGGCTCGGGATGACCGAATGCGTACTTATCTCAGCTCTGCCGTTCGGTTGCTCAAAGGCTTCAAGGCCATTCACGTCGAACACATTCCCAGGGAACAGAATGCTCATGCCGACGCCCTCGCCGGACTCACTTTGGCTTGCTCTGCTTCGGAACACCGGTCCATCTCTTTCAGTTCCATCGACAAGCCCAGCTTTGAGCTCGAAGCACTGAGCCATGAGGTACTCAATGTAGAGCTCGGTCCGAGTTGGATGGACGAGATCATTGACTACCTACGAGGCGACATTCTTCCCACCGACAAGAAGGATGCCCACCGACTCCGAAATAAAGCCGCCCTCTTCTGGCTCAACCCAAACGGCAAACTTTATCGAAGGTCATTCACTGGTCCCTACTTACTGGTTGCACACCCCCATTAGGTACCTGGCATCATTGAAGAGCTCCACGCCGGGGACAGCTATTGCCACTCCGGCGGACGCTCCCTCGCGCATGGAGCCATCACTCAAGGGTATTGGTAGCCAACAATGAAGAAGGATTCCGAAGAGTATGTCAAGCGTTCTCGGAAGTGCCAAATGTTCGCTCCTATCATTCACCAGCCGGCACAATGTAGACACCTCCCAAACGGGGCATCGCCATACAGATTGATCGTTTGTTTGCTCGTTTGGTTGCTTGCTTCGTAAACCAAGATCGTGGACATTCCCATGGCTAGGAACATTGCCACACGATAGCGGTTATCATCAAAACAGAGTCGCCACCCAGTTTATTAAAACTAGGAAAATAGATAGAGATTCTGGGTACGGGAGCCAAAAGTACAGTAAGGGGAAGGTGTTAGGCACCCCTCTCTGCCCAGTCGTGAGACTGGCCCATAGTTATTCAACATAAGGCATATACTTGCTTTATTTAACTCTAACACATAATTTGATTTTAGCCTTTAAGCAGTTAATGGTGAGCCAGTGCGATAATTAAAGCATGCATCAAAAATAAACAAAACAGACAGGCTATCCCAGGAAAATCGATCTCTCGGCCGGTGAATGGATTTCACGGCCGAGGGATCCCACTGGATTGATATATCGGTCGAAGGATTGATCCCCCAACCGATGTTCTTCCTCACACCAGAACAGATATTTAACAAATAATCAAAACACTACGATTAATGCATAAAAACGTAAAAGAGATCAAACCATAGGCCCCTGGGCCTCACCACCTTGATCTCTTAGTTGCTTGATTGCTTTGGATTAGAAGGGATTGACTGATTTACTTCTTGAAAACCCTAGGGTTAGGGTTTGTACTTCGGGGTTTGATCGTTCGGGATGCGGCTGCCATCGGAAGGTTAGGGCTTCTATGGAGGGAGTATGTGAGGTGATTTCTGCAGAGTTTTGAGGTATGAGATGGAGGAATTGAATGTTAATTTCGGAACCCTAAGGCCTCTTTATATAGGCAATTGATGACTTACTCCGGCCAATCAAATGGCGTGAATCAAAAAGGAATTCTAGGGTTCAAAGATCTCTAGACGCGATCTATTTTGTAGCCCGAACGCATCGAAAAAAGGCTGCTAGGGTTTTGATGCGTCGATCAAACGACTGACAGAACATTCCAGAATTCTGGAAAAAGACGATCTGGCGGCCGAGGAATGGATCTGGCGGCCGAGGAATCGATCTTACGGCTGAGGAATGGATCTGACGATCTGGCGGCCGAGGAAACGATGTTGCGGCCGAGGAAACGATCTTACGGCCGAGGGATTGATCTCTCAGGGAGATTTTCTAGCAACAGGTTGCTTAGGTGAGGAAATGATGTTTAAGGCCGTTAGATCAATGTTACGGCCGACAGATGGATTCTCATAGGCTTCTGTATATTCTGTCTGAAAGGCTGTATGGCTCTGATTAGTTCCTCTAAGTGGCTCAAAGTTCTTACCGAATGTCCTAAGGTTCTCGAGAAGGCAATCAGCAATCACTGTATCCATTTCATCATCGGGATGGTCCCCAAGGTGGGATTTGAAATAATCGTTAGGCCAAATTGGGGTGTCTACAGATGCCCCTCTTTGACTGAGCTCAGACGGATCGCGAGACATGTTTGAGTAAGAGTAAAAAAGCAACTCAATTTGGTCCAACCACTATTCCAAGGGTTTTTTTGAAAAAGGTTTTGTTATGGTCGGGCCGGGAGGCTACCTATGTATTCCACAAGGGAAATTCAGACCAATCATAGTTCGGGTGAAAAAGGTTTTGTTATGGTCGGGCCGGGAGGCTGCCTACGTATTCCACAAGGGAAATTCAGACCAATCGTAGTTCGGGCAATAAAGAAAAATAAAAAATTTGGAGGGTTAGAGACAGAAGACGTACCTTTAGGCTTAAAAAGCCGTAGTGTGACATACCTAGGCTGAGCCAGGATTTTGGCGAAGGGTAGTTGAAGGAGCGCGGGGCTGCCGGGGATATTTTTGCGGAGAGCATCCTTAGTATTTTGGGGTAGATCAGTACACGGCAGATGCGTTTGCTTTTCTTGATCATCCTTACTTTGACTGAGGGGAGCTCGGTAGAATAGCCTATCCTTGCGAATCAGCTTGATGGAATTGATGTAATTTGGGTGGAATCCAAGTCATCTGTTGGGGATGAATCGGATGCTGTTTTTGAGATATGGGGGTGGAACCCAAGCCATCTTCCGGAGACGAGTTGGATACCTTTTTGAGATATGGGGGGCGCAAGGCCAGTAAATAGAGCATGGAGCGTTGGAAATGAAGGAACCAAGGTGCGGAACCGGTTGGAGGAGCTTGATTGAACCGAGGCATAAAGTCGGTTGCATTCTGATGGTCTGCGCACGGAGCTTTCTCATCATAAGTTTTGACATAGAGTCAAAGGATCGAGGCACCGGGCCGATCAATAAAATCGAGGCGTAGAGCCGGTTGATTTGCAGGATTGACCTGTTTCATGAATAAGAAATATGCATAGTGTGTATATGATGATAGTGGTTAGATATAAGCAGATATGATGATGCAGACTCGATGATAACAATGGTGATGCAATTGATGCCTATGTGCACGGGCCCGTGCGTGTGTGTTTGGTTTAAGCATAAAGCTTCTTTCAAGTTCTGGACTTGAGCATTCGGAGCATAGAGCTCGAGCATTCAAAGGGTAAAGTCCGAGCATTCAAAGTACAGGCTTTGAGCATCCAGTACGCAGTGGTTGGGCATTCAAACGTAGAGCTTGAGCATTCAAGGTATAAACCTTAAGCATTCGAACATAGAGTTCGAGCATCCAGTACGCAGTGGTTGGGCATTCAAACGTAGAGCTTGCGCATTCAAGTGTAGAACTTGAGCATCCAGTACACAGTGGTTGGGCATTCGAAGGGCTTCGAGCATCCAAAGTGTAGAACTTTGAGCATTCAAACATGGAGCTTGAGAATAGATATCTTGCTGAGTAGTGAGTTTGTAGAATTGCTGAGTTGTTGAGTATTCCATCTTCCATCTTCCACGGGGTTTGATTTGTTCCTCATGCTTGGGATTCTTCCAAGGCTAGTTTCCACACGCTCGGGATGCTTCCAAGGCTAGTTCTGAGTATGCTCGGGATTGTCCCCAAGGCTAGTTCTGAGTATTCTCGGGATTGCCCCCAAGGCTAGTTTTTTTGAGTATGCTCGGGATCGTCCCCAAGGCTAGTTCTGAGTATGCTCGGGATTGCCCCCAAGGCTAGTTTTTTGAGTATGCTCGGGATCGTCCCCAAGGTTAGATTCCACATGCTCGGGATCATCCCCAAGCCTAGTTCTTGACCATATTCCACTTTGACTTCGTTGACTTGTTGACCCAAAGTGCCATAAGGTTTGTTAAATGCTTCAGCGATTAATGTCTTCAGAGATT
Source organism: Rhododendron henanense subsp. lingbaoense (assembly GCA_020567845.1). NCBI lineage: Eukaryota > Viridiplantae > Streptophyta > Magnoliopsida > Ericales > Ericaceae > Rhododendron > Rhododendron henanense. The sequence goes on from CM036315.1 coordinate 5,830,675, forward strand.
TCCATCGTCTTTGCTGACAAGATGATCCTCATGCACGCCTAGGAGATTTCCTTCGCCTCCTAATTTCAACCTTGTTAAGCAAACTTTCAACTCCCCTACTGAAGGGATGCTTTCCGAAGTGTGCGCTGGGCCAGAACTGCATAAATGTGCATTAAGTGGGAGTCACATGATTGCTTCACCGGCCTAGAAGTGGTGAGGCTGCTTATCTTCAAGATGTCAGCTCGGGGTAGCTACAGAGCTGCTGAATGACTAGTAGGCACGAGGCTGTTGAGGTGAGTGCAGAGCTATTTGAGTGACTAGGGCACAGGGCTGCTGAGTATGAGTATAGAGTGGCTAGTAGTGATAGTGAACTTAGAGTTGTTGATAATTACTTGAACTCAAAGCCGTTGGAGGAGTGAATACGGAGCTGATGAGCGACTTGGGCACAAGGCTGCTGAATGTAAAAGGGGTTATTGAGTGATCATGATGGCGAGCACAGGGCCGCTGAGTGGGCTTAGAGCTGCTGAGCCTAAAGCTGCTAGGTGATAGTGAGCATAGGCATAGAGCTGTCGAGTTTCTGAAGTTGAGTGACCTGAGTATGGAGCTTTTGAGCACGGGGTGCTACTGAGGTGGGGGAGCCATTGACATGTTTTGATGGTAGCGAGCATGTAGCTGCTGAGATAATAGGTGCAGGGAGCTGCTGAATTGAGCTACTGTTGAGAGAGAGTCGTGGAGATTGGGCCTGCTGAGCGCAAGGCGGCCTGTGCATAGAATTGCTTGGAGCTTATGAAACCCAACAAGGTCATGAATATGACAAGGCATGCGTATGGTGCTATTGAAAAGCAAGTGTGAGGCTTCTGAGTTATGAAGGCAGAGCTGTTGACGCGAAACAAGGAGCTATGAAGATGTGAAGTGCGAAGCCACTTTAATACTGTTGATATGGTGCCAATTGTAGAGTTTGCTGAAGCTATCTTTCAGCTTCTTTGACTTGGCTCTGTCGGTTATAGACACCAAGCTTGGTATGGTTGGTTCAAGGACCGAAATCTAGGAGAATCCTGCAATCCACATCTGAATAGTTTAGAAAACAACAATGGATAGGAAAACAACATGCAACAGGCTTGGAATCGAGCATGAGCCGAAGTCCTTTTTATGCTGACTGCTAGGGGCAAAACCACCAAGTTCAGGAACCCTCGTTCAAATGTTGAACCACTGCGGGTGACATAGTTTGCAACATGACATATATGCATATTGAACTGAACATTCAGGAAGAAATCGACGCCCCCTGTTTAGGCAATGGATGCTTGATTCTAGCTTATCTGTGCATGTTAATGACAACCTAATTGCCCCTAGTACAGAGATATGTGATGTGTGCGACAATGAACATGAATGCAATGTTTCTCTTTTTGTTTGCCAGAGATCTTGGCATGCCCCTGACAATGCTGTGTGACAGCATTCCAAAAGAGTTGAGGTGTTCCCCAAGGATATGACGCTTCTTAGGCTGAGTTTTTTTTTCAAGTGTGCTGGTAGGGAGGTAGACTTTACAGTGCATCCCTTTGTTGCCCTTTATTCCTTGATGGCCATGATGCCCTGATGAACCTGCCTTGCTTGAACATAAGAACACCTCATACTTGGGGTTAGATCGTGCAACCAAGACAACTACTTCCATGACATACACATGAAGTACTAGGATAAAGAGATTAATGCAAAAGACAGGGTGATAATGATATGCATGTGAATCTGCAATGTATTCTGGACATCTCAACTTTCGCGTATTTGATAATGGCTTATTGTTTATACTAGCCAGGTGTTTTGAAAGACCGCAATGCCCTAGCGGCACCACTGAAAACATAGTTTGGTCAAGGAACCATATTGCTGCACCCTTCATGAAATGAGAGACCCATGTTATTTCCTCAGAAATTTGCAAAAAGGGACTGCGCTTGTATTAACTGTGTTAAGAATGCTTAGGATAAAACCATTCTTGAAAGCTTTTCCTCGAGGATTTCAAGGTCACATCATTCCATCCTTGTTCCACACTCACGTCATTCAATCATCAAAGGACGTAGAACTATTTTGCAAACCTATGCCCCTAGTCAATTAGGTGAGTTTGTTGCTTCGAGCTTGATTTGGTTGACTTGAGTTGGATTGATAAGCACCTACTGAGACCCACACAAAAGGTTGGATACTTTTGAGAGGAATGCAAAAGGGGGAACATAGCTATGCCCCTTGTAACTCTCCATGTTGTGCGATTTGCCAAGACGATGTAAATTCCAGGATTCTTGCCCTTCGAGTTAAGTCCCACATTGGTGATGCCCCTAGTGTCTAGGACCTTGCTACTAAGTCGTGTTCCCCAATCTGAGAGGTCTTTGTTATGGACCATAATGTAGGCTTGGGGTCTTGGCTTGAGAAAGAAGCAGATGTAAAAGGCTCAAACCTAATTTCTACTCACGCTTGGGTTTTAAAAGCTAGCAGCCATCTTCAACATTTTTATCAACTCTTGTTGTCTCTTGCCTCACTTTGTGTGAAAAGAGTTGGTTTCTTCAAAAATGTCCTTCGTATGTATTGGAAGAAATGTTTCCTTCAAAATGCCCCTTGTATGATGAGATGCTCATTATTTCATTGATTTTTCTTTTATCTCTCCTTGTATTTTTTTGTGTTTGCCCCAGTGTAGGGGATGGCTGCCTAGCAGGCTGTTCAAAGAAATTATCCAGAGGCTCGATGTGGCTAGCAAGGGATAAGTGTTTGGGAGAGAGAAATGAATGCCTTTCTTCATCTTGAAACACACGACAAAGTGGCAAGGATCCTTACCAAGAAATTAGGGGCTTCGATGTTAACCAAGTGAATTTTCTAAGATTGAGGACAATCCTTTGAGACACATAGTAGATGCATGGAGACATGGCTGATTTCTCATTTTGTTCGTGCTCTAACTTTTGCCTAGACCGCCCTTACAGGTTTTCAATCTAGCGAGCTCATCATTTTTTTTCTCCTCTCTTTTCTTCTTTCTCCTTTTTCCTACTCTTCATCTTTGACAGCATGTTTTGCTTACAAGTGATCTCTATGAGGGTGCAAAGATGTGTCAACTCCTCAACAGAAATGACGCGGGTCTTAGCTTTGAAAAACTCGTTTTGCGCTTTTGACAATTTAAGTGATTATGATGTGTTCCAAAAGATGTCATAAGATTACTTTGAAACCCTTGTGGATTGTTTTCAATGTTTGATGTTATCATGAGTATTCTATGGCAGCGAACTAGCACAGGAGAAAGCATTTTCAAAATTTGTGGCCGACCAAAAGGTGCCTACGTATCCCAATAGAGAATCAGGCCATTCGTAGTTCAAGTCTAAGGAGATTCACATTTCATGCTAGGTGCAACAAGCGGATTTATGACCAAAATAAACTCAAGACATAGACCTTTTAAAAAGGAAACAAATATGGACCAAAATAGTAGCCAAAAATAGCTAGATAAGACTCCTCAAAAGATTGACTCTCAGCCTAAGACGTGACATGCATGGATGCTACTGCTGCCCAGTGATCAAACTCAGCTGGATCAATCTTCTCTTGATCGATGAGGTCTTGGATCGCATTCTTGAAAGCCCCGCATTCTCTGATAGAGTGACCACTTACTTGGTGGTACTTGCAATACCCTCCGCCTTTTTGTATAAAGTTTGGAAACTTTGGCTGTAACGGCTTCAATACCCCTTTTGCTTCCAAGATACAGAACACCTTTTCCAAGTTCATTCTAAGAGGAACAAAGTTTCTCTTTTGCCTGCGGTCGAGATGGGATCCCACCATTTTAATATTACTGTTGCTTATGTTCATCTTACAGCTGTTTTTCTCTTTGAGAGATTCTTGGTTTAGATCGATGGTGTTGAGAAGAAGTTGATTTTCATGTTGCTGCTGCAGATCATTCACCACCATTTCAATTTGGTTGTCCTTAGCGGGATAAGTTTCTTTCTGAGCTGCGTTTTTCGTCCATCTAGTAGGGGGAGGTGGAGGTGGAGCTTGTGAAGGACTTCTTTGCAAACTGTGAACAATGGTGGCTAGGGTAGCCACTGATTCAGCCAATACATTAACTTTAGCAGCCAGAGCTTCAATCTTCTTGTCAGCTATCGCTGTCACGTCTTAGACCAAACCCAAAATTTAGGAAAAGCAAGAACTTAACTACGCTCAGATTGAGATGTCCAAAATCAAGTGTCTATGCAATGCACACATCAAACACACTTATTCAAAATGCAAATCTAGCATGATGGGGTGGTTTAACCAAATGATATTCGATGTTAACACATGGTCATGCAATGTGCTATGAAAGGAAATGAGGGTGATGGACTTTTCTTTTAGTTTTAGTCCCCTGCATGGTTAGAGAAAGGCAAACAAAATGAGCACCATAGCTACTTTCACAGATTATGGATGAGTCATGCATAACAGTTCATTTCGTAGGTATGAGTTTATCGGATACCATAGATAGCCAGCAATTTTTGATATGGATGATTCTTAAGACTCGTTGTTTACAAATACTGCATGTCACTTAAGATCCTATTTCCAAGCCAATCCACATTATGAGGCAGACCGAAAAAGCTGAGCAGTTGACCACAACGGAGAGTAGCCTCGGAGTCCATCGCTGTGCTAGCGGCTATTTGAATGTTTTAGAAAAACTTGTCATTAGACTAAGCATTGCAAAAAGTTTTGAAAGTTCTTTCAATTCTTGGTTAGGGAAGATTCAAAACGTGATTGAGGTAATTGAAATCCACCTTAGTATTTGCTAGCACATTGACAATCTCCTAAATTTTACCAGCTTGCTGAGGTAAGCATGCTCAAAATTTTGAATTTTGAAAGATGGGTTGCTATGCCGATTTGGAAATAGGAATTAAAGTCCTAAGTTGAATCACTCATCGAGAAATGAGTATTGCAAGTTCTATCCATAATATCCTTAACTTTGCATACAATCATCCATAATCTGCTCTACTACCTCACACTCCCACTTTCCTTTAGCCTTGCAAGGCAGAGATTGCTAGAGTAACCTCAGTTCAATTGCCGACGGGGCGGCTTCTCTTTTTTTTTTTTTGATGTTTGATTTTGTTCTAGAAATCCATGCTTCGCGGTGCTTCAAGCAAAATGGGAGTGAGAAATAAGCAGTGGTGCTTTCAACTTACTAAAAACATACCTTGCAGGCAATGCTATGCTTCAGTGCTTAGCTATAAAGATTTAGAGTTAGGGCTCTTAGTTCATGCCCCAACCCTTCTGCACAGAAAATGATATTACAACAACATATGATACAAGGTGTGAGGAAGAACTTTTGCAAGCAAATGCAAATAGGTTCCTAGCCTGTAGGTTCCTGTCTTAGTTTGATAAGTTCTATGGCTTTCTAATACATGCAAGGTTTAGGTAGTCGCAGGGTGCTCCGTTGTCAAAGGGCACCAATCCTCTCACCAGCCCATCATAGGCGGTGATTGGGTGATCCCCTTTTTGATATACCACTAGGTACGAGTGACTGTGGAGTTTGCTGGAACCCCCAACATAGCCCGTGTCATGCCAGGATATCAGGTGAACTCAACGGGTTGCCCGCTCGATGCATATGATAGATGAATTAAACAAGGCATGCATTAATCTTATGTTGAACTTTTTGGTTATGTCTCTCAATTCCCCAGCAGAGTCGCCAAAAACTGTAGACACCTCCCAAACGGGGCATCGCCATACAGATTGATCGTTTGTTTGCTTGTTTGGTTGCTTGCTTTGTAAACCAAGATCGTGGACATTCCCATGGCTAGGAACATCGCCACACGATAGCGGTTATCATCAAAACAGAGTCGCCACCCAGTTTATTAAAACTAGGAAAATAGATAGAGATTCTGGGTATGGGAGCCAAAAGTACAGTAAGGGGAAGGTGTTAGGCACCCCTCTCTGCCCAGTCGTGAGACTGGCCCATAGTTATTCAACATAAGGCATATACTTGCTTTATTTAACTCTAACACATAGTTTGATTTTAGCCTTTAAGCAGTTAATGGTGAGCCAGTGCGATAATTAAAGCATGCATCAAAAATAAACAAAACAGACAGGCTGTCCCAGGAAAATCGATCTCTCGGCCGGTGAATGGATTTCACGGCCGAGGGATCCCACTGGATTGATATATCGGCTGAAGGATTGATCCCCCAACCGATGTTCTTCCTCACACCAGAACAGATATTTAACAAATAATCAAAACACTACGATTAATGCATAAAAACGTAAAAGAGATCAAACCATAGGCCCCTAGGCCTCACCACCTTGATCCCTCAGTTTCTTGATTGCTTCGGATTAGAAGGGATTGACTGATTTACTTCTCGAAAACCCTAGGGTTAGGGTTTGTACTTCGGGGTTTGATCGTTCGGGATGCGGCTGCCTTCGGAAGGTTAGGGCTTCTATGGAGGGAGTATGTGAGGTGATTTGTGCAGAGTTTTGAGGTATGAGATGGAGGAATTGAATGTTAATTTCAGAACCCTAAGGCCTCTTTATATAGGCAATTGATGACTCATTCCGGCCAATCAAATGGCGTGAATCAAAGAGGAATTCTAGGGTTCAAAGATCTCTAGACGCGATCTATTTCGTAGCCCGAACGCATCGGAAAAAGGCTGCTAGGGTTTTGATGCGTCGATCAAACGACTGACAGAACATTCCAGAATTCTGGAAAAAGACGATCTGGCGGCCGAGGAATGGATCTGGCGGCCGAGGAATCGATCTTACGGCTGAGGAATGGATCTGACAATCTGGCGGCCGAGGAAACGATGTTGCGGCCGAGGAATCGATCTTACGGCCGAGGGATTGATCTCTCAGGGAGATTTTCTAGCAACAGGTTGCTCAGGTGAGGAAATGATGTTTAAGGCCGTTAGATCAATGTTACGGCCGGCAGATGGATTCTCATAGGCTTCTGTATATTCTGTCTGAAAGGTTGTATGGCTCTGATTGGGTCCTCTAAGTGGCTCAAAGTTCTTACCGAATGTCCTAAGGTTCTCGAGAAGGCAATCAGCAATCACTGTATCCATTTCATCATCGGGATGGTCCCCAAGGTGGGATTTGAAATAATCGTTAGGCCAAATTGGGGTGTCTACACACAAGACCTCAGCCCTCTCACCAGCCCATGGCCCTTCTCCCAGTGGGGCATGGATATCGTTGGAAAGCTCCCGGTCGCCCCAGGTGGATTTAAGTTTCTCCTCACCGCCACCGACTACTTCTCCAAATGGGTCGAGGCCGAACCCCTGGTTACCGTTGAGGAAACTGACATCATTCATTTCGTTTGGCGAAATATTATCTCTCGCTTCGGTGTACCCTTCGCCATCATTACCGACAACGGGAGCCAGTTTACCGGACAAAAATACCGGGCCCTTTTGGACGAATACGGCATCAAATGGGACACCTCTACTCCATATTACCCCCAGGGCAACGGGCAGGCTGAGGCCGCAAACAAAGCAATTTCTTCCGGGCTGAAGCGTCGGCTCGAATCACGCCAGGGCAAATGGGCCGAGGAACTCCCTAGGGTACTCTGGGGCTACCGTACAACACCTCGGCGATCTATCGACCGCACTCCCTTTTCCTTGGCATTTGGAATGGAGGCTGTCATTCCCCTCCAGGTCGGGCTTCCGACAATCCGGACTGAAAATTTTGACGAGTCGGTGAATGACAAAAGTATCGCTGCGGACCTCGATTTAGCCGAAGAGGAGAGTGAGAACTCAGGAATCAAGCTTGCTTCATATCAGCAAGAGGTTGCCAAGGGCTACAATCGTAGCGTCCGTCTTCGGTCATTCAAACCAGACGATCTTGTCTGGAAAAAGGTGGTGGACAAGTCTAAAAAGAGAAAACTGATGCCTAATTGGGAAGGCCCCTTCCGAGTCCTCAAGCATCTTGGCTCGGGAAATTATAAGCTAGAGAAGCTGGACGGTTCCCCAATCGCCAAGACTTGGAACGCTAGCAACCTGAAGAAGTTTTACGGATAGCCAAGCTTCGGTACCGAGGGCCAGCTTGTTTTCTCCCTTTTTGCAAGCTTTTTCCTTTCCAAAATTATGGGGTGGAGACCAACTCACTTATGTAATGGCACGTTTCAGTTTTAATAAAAATTTACTTTTCTTACCCTTATTGTTCAATCTTGTCATTTACTCTTCGCACTCGGTTCGTCTCTCCTCGGACCGTTTTACCCTGACTTCGAAGACTGTCCTCCACGGGTAACCCCCTAGGGCAGATATCTCACCTAGTCACCATGACCTTCTCGGTCGTTCGGACTTTTGGTCGGCCGCACTAAGGACATTCGGTATTCGTCCCGAGCCCCTTATTCCGACCAACCAATAAGTCATTCACTGATTGGATTCGCTACGTCCCGGAGTCATGGCCGACACCATTTCCACTTCGGGACCTTAGCCCTAATCTAAAGCAGACTTACCTCACCACCACTACAACAAAAAAGGTCTATGACGACGAAAAAAATTCATCGCCAAAGAAGCCAAATTCATCGCTAAAGCTTTTGGCGACGAAAAATTTCATCGCCCCATTTCGTCGTCTTTTGTTTCACGCAAAAGGGGTGCCACCCTTTGGGGACGAATTTTTTCATCGTCAAATGTACATTTTGCCGACGAAATTTATTTTCGTCGCCAAAAACACCCAAACTCAAAAAAAATTTCCCACTTTGCTATTGCACGGACTCGAACTCAAGACCCATAGGTTCTTGAACAATGACTCCTACCACTCGGCCAACCAAACCTTTGTTGATAGTTATGCAAAATCAAATATATATAGACGTTTTTTTTTTAATTTTCAAATTAACCAATGTGTGAAATATATGTAATATACACATAAAATAGAATTATTTATTTCAAATAAATTTTTAAATTTTTTTTTTTAAGAATTGGCGACGAAAAATTAATTTCGTCGTCAAATCCTACCAATTGGCGACGAAAAATTAATTTCCTCGTTAAATTGTACCAATTGGCGACGGAAAATTAATTTCCTCGCTAAAATGTCCCATTTGACGACGAAATTCAATTTTCTCGCGAAAAAGTCCCATTTAACGACGAAATCCGATTTCCTCGCCAAAAAGTACCATTTGGTGACGAATTTTGGATTTCGTCGCCAGTTTTTGTCGCGATAGACCATTTTTGTTGTAGTGCACGTTGAGTTTAACTCAATCTACTTCGCCAGGACCAAGGTAAATTGAACCGACGCAGGGGCACACAAAACTCATCCTAGTGGCAGTTGATTACTTTACGAAGTGGGTGGAAGTCGCCTCGTATGCAACCCTGACTGCAGTTCAAGTCGCACACTTTATCAAGCAAAACGTCATCTATCGATACGGGGTCCCTCAAGCGTTCGTGTCCGATAACGGGGTTCATTTCAAGGGACGAGCCAGAGAAGTCTTGGATGAGTTCCAGATCCAAGTACACAAGTCAACAACTTACCGACCACAAACTAATGGGGCCGTGGAAGCAGCTAACAAAACGATCAAGGCCATTCTGGAAAAGACCATTCAATCCGCAAGAAACTGGCACGAACAATTACCGTTGGCATTATGGGGATATCGCACGTCCGTACGTACACCGACAGGGGCAACTCCGTACTCTTTGGTTTATGGTATGGAAGTTGTACTTCCTTTTGAGTTAGAGGTTCCATCCCTTCGGACTATGATCGAATGTAATGTTCAAGAGGCAGAATGGCTAAGCAACCGATTTGAGGAACTTATGTTGTTCGATGAATGCCGTTTGAGGGCTCTTTACCATATTCAAGGATATCAAAGGAGAATTGTGTGTGCGTTCAACAAAAAGGTAAAGCCTAGGGATTTGGCCGAAGGTGACATGGTTTTGAAGGAAATCCGGGCACCAGTCTACGATCCACGGGGAAAGTTCCGTCCAAAGTGGTCCGGGCCTTACATCATCAAGACCATCCTATCCGGAGGAGCTACGCAACTCATTGACTTGGACGGAAACAAATTCTCAACCTTGGTCAACCTGGATCAACTCAAGCGCTACTACCCCTGAGAGAAGCTCGCTGGGCTGAAAACCACAAGGGCAGGCAGTTCCAGGAAAAAGTTAGAGCAAAAGCCTGCTAGGATGAAAACCCGCAAGGGCATCTTAGGCAAAAGTTAAGGCGTACGATAAATGAGCTCGCTAGGCCGAAAACCCGAAAGGGCGGTACTAGGCAAAAGTTAGAGCGCAAAAGGAGAGTGTTAAAACCAGAGCAAACCCTATCCTTGAACTACGTTATGACCTAATTCCTTCACCAAAAGGATACGTAGGCAGTCTCACTCCGAGACTTGGTCACAATCAGTCAAAACAAAAATCCAGGTTGACAGAATCAAGAGAGGCGGAATCAGAGAGGGGGAGACCCTCTGTAACTCACTTTATTAAAATAACTGCTTCTAGTACATAAGGCTGAGCATGATTTTTGAAAATAAAAGCGCAATACAATAAAAGCGGGTCCATGATTTATTCAAAGGTTAAGGTAGTAGGATCGAGTCAGTCTCCTTGAGCCCTAGCTCTTGCAGCAATGTCTCTCCTGAGCCACTTCCTATAACTCCCGCGCACTGCCACGGATGGGTAAGGGTGAGCATCAGTCACCTCACGAGTCCTCCAGAATCGTTGGTAGTTGCAAAGAACCGAATGATGAAAGAAAGGCAGAACTACATCCACCAGGACCTCTGCAGGAGCCTCCTGTCTTAAACCCAGCTGACGCTGAATCCGATAGAGGATGTAAAAGGTAAAAGCCTCCAAGCCTAAAAGGTAAAAGCCTCCAAGCTAGCAAGAACAACCCATTGAGGACCCATATAGTGCACAGTCATAGGTGGAAGGTCAAGCCATGAGCATCTCCAGGAAATAGTCTCAGCCCGCTGACGTTTGAAGAAGTTGACCCACTCGGAAGCTCGCCTGTCTGCAAATTCAAAGCACCTAGAAGACAATAACCTAGCCTCATACACCAAGTTGCCAGGAGGGAGAGTCAGCACATTCACCTTATCACAAATTATGCCAAATCTGCCAAAAAGTGAGAAAACAAGTGAGAAACCATAGAAAGCCAAGCCAAACGTTGAGGAAAAGTGAGAATGAGAGAAAAAGCCTGAAAGAGGAGAGCTGAGTGAGAAACCAACCTGTAAGAGGAGATGACTACCTCCAAAAGTCTTGGCCTCTCCAGAGCGAACCTTGTCTAAACCCATCAATGTCTCAGCCAATACCATCGGGATCACGTCCTTCCGAGCTTCAATCTGCACAGCAATGCTGACCAATGCCGAGCTAACATGACCGGTGGAAGGAACCAAGAAGTAGGCAACAAGTATGCACATGCAAAGAGCGGTCATACGTCAAGTTTGGTAGGTTGTGTCCGCTAGATCGCTAAGAGGAGAGAACATCTCAATGAGGCGCATCACGTTGAGGTGACCGTTGCTAATCAAATAACGAGCAATACCATCATTCAACCCAAGGGAGGCAGCAAGAACCTTGGAAATGTTCTCGCGCACGAGAGGGACAATGACCTCTCCAGAGCCGAAGCTGCCAAGATAGACACGAAATTCTTCTATCGTGGGACAAATTTCTTGCTCGCCAAAGCGGAATACGTGCACTTTTGGGTCCCAAAGACTTGTGGCAGCCCTCAAAAGCTCGGGGTGGAGACGAATGTTACGAAGGTACCTCAAGGAATAGAGGTCGTGAGCCCGAAAGTTGAGCCAATCGACACCTTCCATATAAACCAACCATGGGCGGAGATAACCGGTGAGAGAAAGAGCCATTGAGAGGAAGGGAAGGCTTAAGGAAGGTGAAAGATTAAGAGGGATGTGGTTAGTTTGAGGTCCAAGGCCTGAATTTATAGGAAGGATGGAGGAGACAACTTCAACTTTTAAAGAGCCTTGGGTGTCCAAAAGTGCAAATTTTCCATGAGTCTTGTGTGGGAAAAGGCTTAGTCATACCTCAAAAACTTGGTACAGACATGCATTGGTTCGGAAATGCCATTGAAGGAGTCAAACTTCAACTATCGTGCAATCTGTCTTGGGAAGCAGCAAATCACAGACTAACAGGAAAATAGTACCGCACGGCGTATTGAAGCAACGCGCGGTATACCGAATCCGAGGAAACAGCACGGCATAACATGGAAATGCCGCGGGATTAAATGAAATCCCGCATGGCATTTTGAAGCCCCGCACGGCGTAGTAAGTTTGCATTTCTGCAGATTTTGACAGAAGGGGTTAGGAATCAATTCAAGGTACTTTCAGGCATCACCAACCCCCAGAACACACCTCAATGGGTATTTGGGACTTCGGGGAAGTTTCGCTTCGAGTCAACTCTTAAAATTTGAGGTCGTGGCATAAAAAGTCGATAAAATCCGTTTCGAGCTATTTTGAGTCGTTTCGTTGAGTCACACAGGTCATAATGGTCAAAAGTGACTTAGTCCAAGTTCTGGTTTGAGTCCCAAGTCAAAATTTGAGAATGTCACCCTTCAATGTCAACATTTTCTTACTTCTTTAAGTATTAGATTCAATTCCGGGATACATGTCGAGCTTTAAAGATCACCATTGTCATACGCAGTCATGTTCAACCCAGTGGCAAGGGTATTCATGTATATTTCTATATATAGTGTTAATTTTCAAAAAGTTTGTCCAAATTACCTTTCTTTCGATTTCCATTCCTTTGTCAATACATTTTCTCTTTCTAAGATCATTACCTGACGAGCATTTCATGATAGGTTCAGTGATTTATGGCTGGTTGTGTATTATGGTCAGTGTTTTATGTCACTCAATGTTCTTTATATCACAGCAATAAAGGAAATTGAAGGACACGAAACTTTGAAATAACAGTTTTTCCATATCATCTCAAAAACATCCATGAGTCGAAGTACAAAAACAAAAGAAGGCGTGCAAGCCCGATGCTCAAAAGTCCTATCTACCGAGGGTAAACAGGCACCCTCCCAAAAAAAAAAGCATGCAGGCTCCACTAAAAGGCAAAAACAAAAAAAAACAAACAAAAGAAGGAACTCAACTCTCATCCTCATCCTCCTCGTCATCCTCCTCAGAGACCTCCTCTGCCTGGGAGCTAACCACCTCCTGAGTACCTGTCGCCCTGGGTATAGTGCTCCCTGAGGTATCCCCAAGTCAACGTCTGTGGGCTCCTCAGTCTCGTCGGAGACGTCGATAGGCTCACCCTTAGTCCCCTCTGAGAGGCGTGGCCTCTTTGACGGAGGCTCCTCCCGAGAGCCAGCAGAAGAAGCCTGTTGCGCTTGCATGCGCACAGACTTCCTGCGTAGCCCCCGTGAAGCCCCTCCTCCAGCCTGTAATAACATGACATTCATCATTTTGCATCATAATCATGATATAGGCAATAAGAAGTAAAGTAAATGGTCAGAGTTCAAGAGTTTTACCATCGTCCCGCCAGCACGAAGGAGTACCTCTGGAGCGTGGCCCATGGCATACTGCCTCACCAGCTGCTCCAGGCCCATCATGGCCTCTGCCATCTCCTTCACGTACTCCAGAGTCGCCTACACAATGGGAAAATCGATTAGAATATACAATGATAATAGCAAGTGCATGCAAAGACGAAAAAGTACGTGTCATACCTGAGCAAGAAACTCCGCAGCTGTAGCTGTGGGATGTGGCACCACCACTACACCAGAAGCCCCCTGGGCAGTCACCACATCTACTGTCCAAGAGAATGCAGGCAAACTGGCCCTGCTCAAACTCATGCCACCACCGCCGCCTTCACTTCCTCTTCCTCTCCCTCCTCTTCTTCCTCTTCCACCTCTACCACCTACACCAACTGACGCCAGTAGCGTTGCCTCCCAGGCAGCAGCTCGTATCCCAAAGCTCGGCATCAAGTATCGAGCACGGTACTCGGAGTAGTCAGCGTCTGCCTAGAAAAGCGGCTCCAGCTCGAGGTCTGGCTGCACAAACCGCTCGACCTCCTCCCTAGTGTACAAGCTTGTCTGCTGCACGAGGGGAGGGAGTGACCCAGGGACTCGAAAGACGTCTAGCCTCAATGACTGACGAGACACCCGGTCACCCAGGTACCACTGCCAGCCGTAAGGGGACTCAAGAAGTACCCTCCCCCTCGTCACCTCCCAGCTCCGGACCATGTAAGGGAGCTCGAAGCGATCCCATACACACCAGTGAACCTGCAATCAAGGATATGCAACATCAGCATGAAGTTCAAATAGAAATGGACTTAATGATAAAAAACTAGAAGCATGTAAGGTGTAGTCATACCCTGTCAGGACGCAGCTCGTCCAGGTAGAGGTGGTAGGCGTTCAAATCGCCCTTTCCCTTCTTCACCCCCCGGAACTCCTTGGAGCAACGCAGAGCCCGAGGGAGTATCGTGTCACTGGGGCAGGAGGTCTCAGGAGGGTACATATCGAGCACCTCGTACGTCCATAGCTGCAGAATTAAACATCAAGGATTAGCACATGATATGCAATAAATGAATAGAAAGACAAATAAGCATGAGAGAAGTTTGAAATGTACCTCCCAGACTCTCCAGTAACTGCCGAGGCTCTTCCCCGCTCCTCGGGAGAGAGACCCCATGAAGGCGTAGCACGCCCCCAAAGCCGCGCCGCCCCAGTCAAAATGGGCAATCTCCTCTATGTTCCTCAGCGCTGGCAGCAGTGAAAGATGTACTCGGTTGAGCCTATTAGGAAACAGGGACACACCGAGCACGTACAACAAAAAGCACCTCGTCAGCTGCTCCAGCTGCACTCTGTCAGTAGGGATCTCCTCCGTCCAAAACCCTAACAGCTGGGCGTACTGGGCATCCTCCTTCTCTGCCCTCAGCACGTACCCCAGCATCTCCCGCTAGAACGCCGCACTCCTCCCTATAGTGGCGTCGTAAGGGATAGGGTCACCTCCAACCCTCAGACCAGTGATCGCCGAGAAGTCCAACAGCGTCACTGTCATCTCGCCGAAAGAGAAGTGGAACGAGTTTGTCGTGTCCCACCACCTCTCGGTGAGTGCCCTCATCGTCCCACCACATCTCGGCGAGTGCCCTCACCACCTGGTGGTTGTTGCTCACCCAAGTCAACACGCTCACAAACGCCCCAAAGCTAGACTGCCTCACCATCTCCCTCGCAACCTTGGGGAGCCTCTCCCAGAACTTTGGCACATCGGCCGCACCCCCGTAGCACGAGATCGTGATCCCCTGTTGTAGAGAATTAGCAATATTTAGTAAACAAGCGCAGTATACAAGACATGTTTAATATTCAAAGCAATGGATTGAAAGCATCATATGATTGAATTAAAATGCGAGTATTTAAAAGTATACCTCGTCTCGGCGTGTAGAAAGGTGATGCTGCGGATCTCTCAGGACTAGGGACTCGTTGTACATAGGCCTCTCCGGCCTGTAAGCGTCCAAAAGAGTAGGCACCACTACGTGCCGGAAGGGTACGTAGGACTTCTCGACGTAAGCCCCCCGGCCCATAGAGCCTCTGTCGCCTCCTCCACAACACTCCTCCGAGGGACTGCCTCACCCCTCGCCTCCTCCTCTACTCCCTGTGGCCCTCCAGTGGCCCCCGCCACGAGCTCGGCCTGAAGCTCCCTCTCCCGAACCTCAAGTAAGGCCGCTGCCAGCCTAGGCACTCCCCGTAAGGTCTCAACCAGGTCGTTGAGGGACGCCGTCTCCAAGTAGTCGCCCAGTCCTACAGGCCATGAAGACCCAGCACCCTCACCGCTACCAACAAACATAGCCGGTGTCTCCCTCTCCTATACCGTCTCCTCCTCAACAATGGGGGCCTTCCCCAAGTCGGCCCGAGGCTCTCTCACAGAAGAAGCCTCCGTCTCCACCTCCGCTCCGTCAAACCCGTCGCCACCGTGAGCCTCCGTGGCCCTCTCCTCTAAGCCAACTACACCCTCCTCTCGGCCCGTGGCCTCGTCCTCGCCCCTAGGCTCCACTGCACTCGAACTCCCCGTGCCCTGGCCATAGCCGGCCACCACCTCACTATCACCACTGTTGCCGCCCACCGTGGTGGCCGAGGCCATGGCCCCTTCGGCCATGGCAGCCTGAACCGAGACCTCTATGGTCTCCGGCACATCCCCGGCCGGTGTGTCCCCCTCCGGAGTGATAGAAGGAGGTGTGTACTTAACCCTCGGTGGGTGATCACCCCCGGCCATGTCCGCATCGTCCATGATCAATGAGAGAGAGAGAGAGAGAGCAGAGAGAGAGATGCGAGAGAAAGAGAGAAAAGACGAGAGAGAGAGATGCGAGAGAGAGATGATTGAGAGAGAGCAGACGAGAGAGAGAGACACGAGAGAGAGGAGGGAATTTTGAACGGTGGGGCGTATCGTATACGCCTCACCCGTATATACCCCTCTCGAACCGGTTCGTCTGGAATTAAATTGGACCTGGTTTGAAGTCAGATGTGTTGCACGACATATCGAATTAGCGCACGGCATAATAAATGAAATTCTTCGATTTGCCATGACGCACGGCATTTCGTATGCCACGCATGGCATTATGTCTGTTTCGACAGTTTGAGTTATGGACGGTTTCTTTACGTTTGAAGCTTTGATGCTTGGTTTGTTTGAGTTCAGAAATAGTAATAAAGGCAGGATCGGATGGACAAAAGGAAAGAGGGCGTTTTCATTCCATAAAACCCAGGGTAAACCACGGGATTTCCATTACAATAAATTGAAAAAAGAAAGAAAAAAGAAGAAGAAGAAAACAGAAAGTCCTACTTCCCCCCTTCTTCTTCTTCCTCAGTCGCTTCCCCCGCCGGAAGCGCCATCCCCTTCGCTCGAACAGTCATCTGAACCGTTTGGATTCCCCTCCGAGTCCTCCGCAATCTCGTCTGAGTCACGCCCCGGCGCATACTTCGGGTCATGCTTGTCGTCCATTTGATCAAAAGCAAAATCTTGAAGGTTGGAGACGGCGCGACGAAGGGTACGGATCGTTGATATGAGCCTCGCGATTTGATGGTTCAGTTGCTCGATCTCTTCGCGATAAAAACCCATCTCTGCCTCCAAAGAGGCCACACGCGCTGCCAAGTCGCCGTCTACCATGCTTGAGTATTGAGAACAACCTGCTTTGTGAAGTAAGAATGTAGAAAGACTTGAGAGATTTTCTTAGTGGTGCATAGAATGAAGCACCACCATCCTTTAAAAAGCAGTTCCAGCCGTCAAAAGGGCACGCCTATATTAATGGGCACCCTTAAACCAGCCGACTATCCTCAGAAATCGAAGAGTTGCATGGAAAAAGGAAATACCGCGCGGTGTAATGGTCAACCGCACGGCATTTTGATGTCGGAGGATTAAATCCAGTTTCCCCGGGGATTGATCCCCCAGCCACCAAAATCTTCTTGGAAGCCAAATATTCCAGTCGTTGTTGATCCAAAAATCTCCTTGGATATTGTGCTTTGGTTAAAGAGTTGTCCAACTCTTGTCCTCCGGGACTCGTGGAATTTCTCGTCCCCCGAGGACTCACCGTATTCGCACTTCTCACAGTATTCGTCCGCCGGGACTCGTCGTCATTCCTTTCACCGCCGAAATCTTTCCAGTATACACTAACAATATTCTCGCTTGTCTCGAACTTTCTAAGCCTCCCGAAGGCTCGTCTCGAATTTTCAAGCCTCCCGAAGGCTCGTCTCGAATTTTCTAAGCCTCCCGAAGGTTCGTCTTGAATTTTCAAGCCTCCCGAAGGCTCGTCTTCAAATTTTCAAGCCTCCCGAAGGCTCGTCTCGAATTTTCAAGCCTCCCGAAGGCTCGTCTCGAATTTTCTAAGCCTCCCGAAGGCTCGTCTCAAATTTTCAAGCAATTTTCTAAGCCTCCCAAAGGCTCATCTCAAATTTTCAAGCCTCCCGAAGGCTCGTCTCGAATTTTCAAGCCTCCCGAAGGCTCGTCTCGAATTTTCAAGCCTCCCGAAGGCTCACCTCGAATTTTCTAAGCCTCCCGAAGGCTCGTCTCGAATTTTCAGCCTCCCGAAGGCTCGTCTCGAATTTTTCAAGCTCTTTATGTTGCGACACTCTACTAGCACTCAATCTTATCAAGTTTGCTGCATAATTGTCCTCCAGGACTTGTTTTGATTGCATTGTCCCAATTGAACTACGTTGGTCTGATCCCTGCAAACGGGGTACTATAGACACCTCCCAAATGGGGCATCGCCATACAAATTGATCGTTTGTTGCTCGATTGGTTGCTTGCTTCATAAACCAAGATCGTGGATATTCCCATGGCTAGGAACATTGCCACACGATAGCGGTTATCATCAAAACAGAGTCGCCACCTAGTTTATTAAAACTAGGAAAAAGAGATTGAGATTCTAGGTACGGGAGCCAAGAGTACAGTAAGGGGAAGGTGTTAGGCACCCCTCTCTGCCCAGCCGTGAGACTGGCCCATAGTTATTCAATATAAGACGTATAGATGCTTTGTTTAATTCTAACATATAGTCTGTTTAATTAAGCCTTTAAACAGTAAGTAAAGTGAGCCAATGCGATAAGCAAAGCATGCATCAGAAAGCAGAAAAGCAAACAGATTGTCCCAGGGAGATGGATCCCGCGGCCGGTGAATGGATGTCACGGCCGAGGGATCCTCCTGGTTTGATATGTTGGCCGAGGGATCGAAGCCCTGGTCGATGTTCTTCCTCACACCAGACGGGAAAGTTAACAGATGATCAAAATGCTACGATTAAGATTATAAAAACGATAAATAAAACAAACCAGAGGCCGTTGGGCCTCACCACCTTGATCCCTCAGTTGCTTGATTGCTTCGGATTGATTGTGATTGACTGATTGCTTCTCGGAAAACCCTAGGGTTAGGGTTTGAACTTCGGGGTTTGATCGTCGGATTGATGGCTGCCTTCGGGAGATTAGGGCTTTCGAAGAGGGGGTTTGAGAGAGTATTTGTGCAGAGTTTCGTGGCTTGAGAGGGCATATTCTGTTGTTAATTTTGGAGCCCAAAGGCTCCTTTATATAGGCATAGGGATGACTCACTCCGGCCAATCGAAATGCACGATCAAAATTGGAGTTAGAATGTGATTCTAACTCTTCATGGCAATCCTCTAACGTAGCCCGAACGCATCGGGAAGGTAGTGTAGTTGGATCAAACGTCCGACAGAACGTTCGAGAATCTGGAAAACAAGGGATCTGGCGGCCGAGTAAAGGATCTGACGGCCGAGGAATGGATGTTGCGGCCGAAGGATAGATCTTGCGGCCGAGGGATTGATCTCTCAGGGAGATTTTCTAGCAATAGGTTGCTCGGGTGAGGAAATGGTGTTAAGGCCATGAGATCGATGTTACGGCCGACAGATGGATTCTCCTAGGATTCTGTATTTCTGTCTGAAAGGCTGTATGGCTCTGGATTGGGTCCTCTAAGTGGCTCAAAGTTCTTACCAAAAGTCCTAAGGTTCTCGAGGAGGCAATCAGCAATCACTGTATCCATTTCATCATTGGGATGGTCCCCAAGGTGGGACTTGAAATAATCGTTAGCCAAATTGGGGTGTCTACAGATGCCCCTCTTTGACTGAGCTCAGACGGATCGCGAGACATGTTTGAGTAAGAGTCAAAGCTGTAAAAAGCAACTCAATTTGGTCCAACTACTATTCCAAGGAGTTTTCGAAAAAGGTTTTTGTTATGGTTGGGCCGGGAGGCTGCCTACATATTCCACAGGGGAAATTCAGACCAACCGTAGTTCAGGCAATAAAGAAAAATAAAAAGTTTGGAGGGTTAGAGACAGAAGACGTACCTTCGAGCTTAAAAAGCCGTAGTGCGACGTACCTAGACTGAGCCAGGGTTTTGGCGGAAGATAGTTGAAGGAGCGCGGGGCTGCCGGGGGAATTTTTGCGGAGAGCTTCCTTAGTATTTTTGGGGTAGATCAGTACATGGCAGGTGCGTTTGCTTTTCTTGATCATCCTTACTTTGACTGAGAAGAGCTCGGTAGAGTAGCCTATCCTTGCGAATGAGCTGGAAGGAATTGATGTAGTGGGGTGGAATCCAAGCCATCTGCTGGGGATGAATCGGATGCCGGTTTGTTTTGAGATATGGGGGGCGCAAGGCCAGTAACTAGAGTATGGAGCTTTGGGGATGAGGGAACTGAGGCACGGAGCCGGTTGTATTCATGAGGTGAGAGCCGGAGGTGATGATTTTTGACGTGATGGAATCGAGGCGCGGAGCCGGTTGTAGTCACAAGGCGAGGGCCTAAGGTGATAGAATTGCGGCGTGGAGCCTGTTGTGGTCATGAGGCGAGGGCCTTAGGAGATTTGAAGCTTTGAGCTTTGATAGAACCGAAGCGCGGAGCTGGTATGAGAGCCTGAGGTGTCAGAGCTTAAAGCTTAATAGAACCGAAGCGCGGAGCTGGTATTGAACATAAGGCGAGAGCCTGAGGTGTCGGAGCTTAGAGCTTGACGTGATTTGAATCGAAGCGTAGAGCTGGTTGCATTCTGATGGTCTGCACATGGAGCTTTCTCATCATAAGTGTTGGCATAGAGCCAAAGGATCGAGGCGCTGAACTGATCAATAAAACCGAGGCGTAGAGCCGGTTGATTGCAGGGTTGACCTATTTCATGAGAGATATGTAGAGTGTATATGTGTGATGATGGTTGATAGATATGAATAGATGCAGACTCGATGTGATAATGGTGATGCAATTGATGCAAATGTGCACGGGCCCGTGCGTGTGTGTTGATTTAAGCTTAGAGCTTCTATCAAGTTCCGGACTTGAGCATTCAGCGCGTAGAGCTCGAGCATTCGAACAGCAGAATCCGAGCATTCAAAGTACAGGCTTTGAGCATCCAGTATGCGGTGGTTGGGCATCCAAGCGTAGAGCTTGAGCATTCAAGTGTAGAACTTGAGCATCCAGTACACTGTGGTTGGGCATTCGAAGAGCTTCGAGCATTCAAAATGTTAGATTTTGAGCATTCAAGCATAGAGCTTGAGAATTGATGATGTCCTGATTGTTGGGGCGGCGTAGTGCCTGTTGAGATAGTTGTTACGGCTTTGAGCCAGTTGAGATAATGGGCTTGGAGCCGCTTAAGTTGATGAGATGATGGGCGTAGAGCCTGTTGCTGTGATAGCGAGCATAGAGCTGCTGAGTCGAGGGCTTGGAGCCGCTGAGTGAGTGAATACGGGCATAGAGCCGTTGAGATGATTGTTACGGCTTAGAGCCAATTGAGATAGTGGGCTTTGAGCCGCTGAGTGATAGGTGAGGGCTTCGAGCCGCTGAATGATGGGCTTCGAGCCGCTGGGTGATAATAAGCATAGGCATAGAGTTGCTGAGTGAGTTAATGGTTGTAGAGTTGCTAGAGCAGCAAGCGTAGAGCTGCTGAGTGGGTTGATATGGGTGAACATGGGCACGGAGCTGCTGAGTTCTTTGATAGTGGTGAATAGCAGAGCTGCTGAGTGTCTTGATTTGCTGTAGTAAGAGTTTTGGCCAGCAGTTTGTGGAGAGAGAGCTTCCTTATGCTTGGACATGCTCCCAAGGCTAGTTCTGATCATGTTGCTTTTGCTCGGGAATGCCCCCAAGGCTGATTTGATCTTGCTTCTGTCGGTCATGGACCCAGAAGTCCATATTTGTTTGATTTGATGCACTGAGCAAGATCTAATGCCGCTGAGGGGAATTGATTGGGGGGCCAAGAGATTGACATCTCGGCCGAAGGATTGATGTCTCGGCTGAAGAATAGATGTCTCGGCCGCGCAATCGCTTGATTTCCAGAGCTCTATAAAAGCCGAGGCTTTGGCGTTCCGTTTCATTTTCTCTTCCCCTCCCTCTTTCTTCCGTTTTTCTTTTCCATTACAGGCTTCACCGAGGACTTCTCTGCCTCTTCTCTCCTTCGTTCTCGTTGGGTTCGAGCCATGGGCGACGTGCGGCCAGTGATCGCGGAGGGAAGCCGCGCTGTTCTTGGTCCTGTCTTGATGCTTGATTAGGGACCCTCGCATGGGTGGCTTGCTTCCGTGATGCGGAACCCTCGGGATGGTGCTTGTACGTGGTATGATGGTTTTTCTATGCCATCTGGTGTCTTTCTTGCACCGCAGTGCTTCTTTGGTACACGTCATCCTGGGGGTGTCCTTTTCTTTTTTGCAGCTGGTCTCTGGTGTTCAGACCACCAGAGGGTTCGGCATCCTCTTCTCCTTCCTTTTTTGCTTTTCTGTTTCTCTTCCTGCATAGGTTAGTTCGACAGGAAATCGATGTATAGTTTGTTTAGGAAATGTGGGATGATCCACCTTGTGATGTAAAAAGCTTTCGTTATATGAAACAAAAACCTTTTGCTTTGCTATGTGATTGTGTATGCTTTTTGTACTGTTTGTATTGTATAAACTGATAATCTCGGTGAAGATTTGAGAGAAATGGTCTAGACCGTGGAAACAATCTGTAAAACAGCCATTCTGGCGGCCGACCTAGTGATTACGCGGCCGAGGCTTTGATCTGGCGGCCGAAGGATCATTTCGTCTGCTTGGGTTTGACTTTTTAGGTCAACCCTGATTTTCACGGGCCGATGGATTGATCCTACGGCCGTCATATCGAAGTGCCGGCCGAGAGACCGACTAAGTTACTGAGGATTTAGAATTCGATTTCGATTCGAACTAGGACTCGACTTAGCCTATAAGTATGCGTTCTTATGAACCCGATAGCATTGTCAGTAATAATTTCTTGCATATGGCACAACCAGTCCTTGATCAGTGGTTGAATTCCTTTAATGGCCTTGACCATTTACACTTTAAGTCCTTTGGCATGGACTTTCTCTTCTCCCTTTGTCAAATTCCTGTGAATTTTGCTTTCCTTAGGGCAGCCACCAGTTTGTGGGATCCTGCTTTTCATGTCTTTCGATTTAGGAGAGAGGAATTGTGTCCTACTATCGAGGAGTTTGTGGCCTATAGACACCCCAATTTGGACTATTCGAATTTCCTTAATTTGTGGCCCTGAGGCTCCCCGATGATGATTTCGGATTAAAACAAGCCTCGTACCAATCGAAACCTTGCTCCTTGTAGGATTTGAAAAAGGAAAATAAATGGTCAAAATCATTCCCAAGCGCTTGGAAGCAGTCCCAAGCGCTCAAAACTGTTTTTCAAAACCACTGGCCTGGCTCACTCTCGAGCGCTCGAGTCTTCTATGCTGCCCAATGGATGGCAAGGTGTAGACACCCCAATTTGGCCTAACGATTATTTCAAGTCCCACCTTGGGACCATCCCGATGATGAAATGGATACAATGATTGCTGATTGCTTCCTTGAGGACCTTAGGAATTTCGGTGAGAACTTTGACCACTTAGAGGACCCAATTCAAAGCCATACAGCCTTTCAGACAGAAATACAGAAGCCTAGGAGAATCCATCTGACGGCCGTGACATCGATCTAACGGCCATAACATCAATCCCTCACCCGAGCAACCTGTTGCCAGCAAAATCTCCCTGAGAGATCAATCCCTCGGCCGCAAGATCTATCCTTCGGCCGAGACATCCATTCCTCGGCCGTGACATCCTTTGCTCGGCCGCCAGATCGGCCTTTTTCCAGACTCTGGAACGTTCTGTCAGACGTTTGGTTTGATCCAACTACACTACCTTTCCGATGCGTTCGGGCTACGTTCGGGGATTACGACGTAGAGTTAGAGATGCATTGCAATTGCAATTGCCATCTCGTGATTTGATTGGCCGGAGTGAGTCATCCCTATGCCTATATAAAGGAGCCTTTGGGTTCCGAAATAAACACAGAAATTGAGATACCTACACACTCAATCAAACCTCGAAGCTCTGCACAAATACTCCCTCAATCCCATACTCCAAAAGCCCTAACCTTTCGAAGGTAGCCGTCAATCCGGCAATCAAACCCCGAAGTTCAAACCCTAACTCTAGGGTTCTCGATCAAGCAATCAATCAATCACACCCAATCCAAAGCAATCAAGCAACTGAGGGATCAAGGTGGTGAGGCCCAACGGCCTCTGGTTTGTTTATATTTACTGTATTTCTAACTAACCGTAGCATTTCAATTATCGGTTAATCTTTCTGTCTGGTGTGAGGAAGAACACCGACCGGGGCTTCGATCCCTCGGCCGGTACATCAAACCAGGAGGATCTCTCGGCCGTGACATCTATTCACCGGCCGCGAGATCCATCTCCCTGGGACATTATGTTTGTTTATTTGTTTTCTAACGCATGCTTCAATTATCGCACTGGCTCACTTTGCATACTGTTTAAAGGAATAATTAAACAGACTATGTGTTAGAATTAGACAAAGCATCTATACGTCTTATGTTGAACGATTATGGGCCAGTCTCACGACTGGGCAGAGAGGGGTGCCTAACACCTTCCCCTTACTGTACTTTTGGCTCCCGAATCCAGAATCTCTATCTATTTTCCCAGTTTTAATAAACTGGGTGGCGACTCTATTTGATGATAACCGTTATCATGTGGCGATGTTCCTAGCCATGGGAATGTCCATGATTTTGGTTTATGAAATGAGCAACCAATCGAGCAAACACAACGTGATCAATCTGTATGGCGATGCCCCACTTGGGAGGTGTCTACACAAGGCTTCCCACTACCCATGCGATCCATCATGACAACCACCTTGAGCCGGCTGAGGTCTGAGTCAACACTCAACCTAAGTCAGAGAAAATCAGGCCAGAAGATTTTCCCTCTTTAAAAATGTTTTATTTCAAATCTATTTCATTTCAAAACCATAGGTTATGTAGCCTATATATATAAATGGTTTTCTGCAGAAAAGGGGGGACGAAAATCTCTCTCTAAACCCCCCACTCTCCTCTCTCTCTTGTTCAAAGAAAAGTCTTTCAAACTCAAACTTATTTTTGAACAACAAAGCTTTTTTCAAAGACATCAAGGGAAATGCAGGAAACACAGGACACATCTGGTTACTGATTTCCTGTGTTTTTCTCTCTGCATTCATCTTTCAAAGACATCCAAGGAGCAAAGTGTCAAGTGAAGGTAGAAATCTTTACCTTCAATCTCAAACTAAGAGGCTGTTTTTCCCTTCTGAGGGGGGTCTCTCAGCCTGACCTAGTCTTCAATACTGGGTGCATGGTTGGGAGACCATAGTGTAAAAGCAAGAGCAAAGGGTGCACAAAAAAATGTTTTCTTAAAACCCCCTACTGGAAACACTCTCGAGCGCTCGGGAGTGCTCCCGAGCGCTCGGGACTGTTTCCAGTCCCATGCATGGCATTTTGTTAAACAGCAGGTTGGGAGTGAGGTGCATTCTTAAATAAGATGGTTTTATCATGGTATGCAGACATAGAAAACCAGTTTTCCTAAAACAGAAACATTTCTCACAAGTTTTCATGTAAGAACAAGGTTTTTCCAAAGTTAAAAGATGATTTTCTCTTGGGAAGAATCAAAACAAGGGTGTTTGCATGATGAAGTAATGCCATTTTCCATTTGAGAGTAAGCTGGCATGCAGCTCACTCCCAAGCGCTCGAAACCATTCCCGAGCGCTCGGGAGTGCATGCATGCCACTACATTCCATTTTCCCCCAGTTTGCTGTACTTTCTAACTTTCTGCATGCATAAATGTATCCATTTGCTCTTTTAAAGTTGTAGATCTAATTTTGTTGAGGCAGGGATGCATGATCTGAGAGATTGAGGGCCTATCTCAGTCTTTCAAGTCCTCTGCTGAGCCAATGATATACTTAAAGGCATTTCAATTTACAGTCGTTAGCATTATTTCCTGTTTGTACTAACAAATTTTGCAGGTTGGGCACCAACACTCCCAAGCACTCGGGACCACACCCGAGCGCTCGAGAGTGAAGTCAGTAGGCAGGGCTTCATTTCATGTTATTTTGGCATTCTTTCACCATTTTGCCACTCCCTGTACATATGCACATGCATGCACTTCCTATGTGTTATAACTGTGGATACTTGCTAATTGGTTTAATGAAACAAAATCCCTTTTGAAAAATCCCACAAGTTTAGTAGAGACCGACATCGCGTCGGGCGAGGGGGGTGCCGTAAAACCCTTCCCCCCTCGTAACATGGCTTCCGAACCCTCAAACGATCTCTGGTTTTCAATTTCAAATCAACCATTTTCAAATAAAAAACGGTTTCTCGGGTGATAGACCATAAATCCGGGTGGCGACTCTTCAAACCATTTTTCGAATCGATCCAAAGACGAGGCACGCGATTTTTATCGGGCCGCCCCGATCCACCCGGGGCTGTGGTAGCCCACAGTGGCGACTCTGCTGTGGATAAGGGTTTAATTAATACTTGAGAAAAAGTTGGCATGTTGTCAAAACGGTCTGCTTTCCTTAAGCATCAATTAAACTTGTGAGCCAAGCTTGAAAAATGTTTGTGGGATTTTCAAAGTTATTTTGTTTCATGGTCTATTTCGTGTATATATGTATCTTGTGCAGCCCCGCTGTTGTGTTTCGGCAATCCTACCCGGCTTGCCGGTGATGGGGAATCCCGGAATGCTCAGTAACCCTCGACCATGATGAGTCATCTCTGCCGTTTGTACCATTGTTGGGCGTACGCTCAGCAATGGGAGGCATACCTTGACTCTAGTCCGGGGAACCCTCTTTAAACCAAAACCGGCCTTTATACATGTGTAGAAAGCAATAGAACCTTCCAAACTAGGACAGGGACCCGCAAGGTAGGACTATGTGCTATATCCTGCCTACATGTTACTGCTTTCTGCATCTCACCTCGCATATCATCCATGTCGTGCTGCTAGATTGTCCATTAAAGCCTTGTCTTCTGAGACTCGATCGCGCGGTCTGTAGAAGGTTGCCGAGGCCCGATGATGAGTTGTGCACTCTAGTGTATGTTATCGAAACTACATGAGTTCTTAGAACAATGAGACTTTGGGAAATCAAAATATACTAAGTCCTTGACTAACGCCTAATCAAAGATTCAACAGAGAATAAGGAATAGCAAGGAAACGACGCCGTGACGCCACGTCACATACACCACTTCGGCTAATGGCACCAAGCCACTGACGCCACTCTGGTTACGGTTTCACGTCGTCTGTACTAAGCTATTCCAAGTTCAAAATTGAAACTTCGAGTGAGGACTAGTCGAATACTTAGTTCATTTTGACATCTCTTAGAACCTGTCGTTCTAAACAAAGGATACACACTGAAAGAAATTCTGAGGAATGAGGCAACCTTCGAAAGACCGTAATCTTATCCCGCTTGCACATCTCACCTGGCATCTTATGCTATCTGCTTACTTTCGTGTCCCGTATAGAACTCTTAGACTCGCTCGCGCAGCCTGTTTAGGATTGCCTGGACCGATGATGAGTCATGCTTTTTAAAGGCACGTTGTTGAAATTAATTAGTCCTTGGAACGACGAGGTTTTGGGGATATCAAAATTCATTAAGTCTTCAATACATTTTTCAATCATGGATTCAATGAAAATTAACGAAACAATTAGGCTACAACGTCGTGATACCTGTAGACACCCTATTCTGGACTGTCCAGATTAGTACGTTTACTTGCGGTCTTTGATTCCCCAATGATGATTAAGGTCAAGAACATACCAAGTTTGTTAAAGAGTTTGAGTTTTGAGCGTCCCGAACCTCATCCGAACCTTTCCAAACCCTTTGTCGAAACCTTCAAGCCAGAACCAAATAGCCTCAGCAAAACCCTACTGGAGTACGCTGGTGGATGACTAGCGTGCGCTGGAAGCACCGCCACGTGTCAGTCATCCCCAGTTACTAGCGCACGCCACTAACAAGGTGCGTACGCCAGTCAGAGCCAGTCAAATCAACTTTATTCCAGCTGAGCACGCGGGAGTTTTGATGCCACCTGGCGTCTGCCAGCAGTCCTCTGGTGGCTGAGGACCGTCCTCCTGTTCCCTCTACCACTACACCACCTCTCAAGCCTTGTCCCATGCATTTAATGCATGGGAGGCTTACTCCTCCCTTAGGCCACCAAACAAGCCTTAGTGCCCAACTGATTTTTAGTCTCTCTCCTCCATAAATACCCCCCTTGCATTTATTTGCAAGGGGTTAGCCTCATTAAGAAAGCAAAAGCCTTGGTCTTTCTCTTTTTCCTTGCATTCCTCTTGTTTTCCTCTTTCCATTGAAAGATAAGGCAAGGAGAATAGTGTCCAGCCCATAACACTCCATACTCACTTCTCAAACCCTCAAACCTCAAGCTCACTTCCAAACTCACAAGCAAAGGTATACCACCTTTTGCTCCTGTTTTCTGTTCTGACCCCTGAGGGGGGCTGGCATGGTCAAGGTTGGTAATCTATACCAGTCCTGGCCCTAATGCTGGCAGGGTTTCAAAACCGTATACAATGATTAGTGGCGCACGCCAGTAATTTGAGCCGTACGCCAGTCATGGTAGTACATGCAAAACTGGCGTGGGGATCATGGATCATTGTTTTATTGCTTTATTTAAGTTCTGATCACCCTGATGCATGCTAAAACCAGTCTTTTGCTTTCGGTATTTTAGAACTGCTTTCTCTTCCATCTGTATCTTAGTGTAGTTTGGCCTCTGGGAGCCTTCTGGTCATGATCCAGAGCCCAGATGATGCAAAGCCAAAGCATTGGAACAAATAGACAACTGGCGTACGGTCATGTACTACTGGCGTACGGTAGTAGTCTAGCTTCCAGTGGCTTGGCCCTTGCATGGATCTTCCATCCAGGCCTTTGATCATCCTTCCCTCACTGTTTAAGGGGTTTTCTGTCCATTTGGTGGCTTCTTAGCCCTTTAATCTGTCTGTAATAAGCTTAGTAACTTATATCAACTGCGTGGTTTGTCCTGGGTGTGCACTGGTCCTTTCCAGAGCCCAGAGGGTTGATAACAGAAGCTGTGGATTTGAGCTTACCGGCGCACGCCAGTTGTGGGGTGGCGCACGCAGGTCAGGGCTGTATGCAGTGGCTTAGCCAGTGCATGCAGGCTTGCTTCTGTGTGCATCACTGCACCGTTAGCGGGCTCTAGTCTGTTCAAAACGTTCACAGTAGCTTGTTCTCAATCTATTATACTTGCTTAGATCAAACATCAACCATCCATAAACATTTTGTCACATACTTGTACATAAATGCAAATGTGTTACAGTTTTTTAATCCCCATTAACTGTTCCCCCGCCCTAACTGGCTAAGAAAATGATCAAATAAAGAGAGAAATGCAATGTTTTTATAAAATGCCTGAGTAGAGACCGATCTCCGGATTGGGCGAGAGGGGGTGCCATAAAACCCTTCCCCTTTCGTAACCTGGCTCCCAAACCTCGGATTTCAAAGGTGACGACGGTCCAGTCTACAAAAGCCTTTTTCAAACTCAAACAAACGTAATCCAAACGTTTTCAAAAGCACGGTTTCTTGGGTACCTTCCACAAAACCCGAGTGGCGACTCTCTAATTTGCGAAGCGTTTCGCCGCGCTCTCCGCGAAAAGGGGTGCACCCGAAATTTTATGCCTAAATCATGGGATATTTGGGGCGTGTGCCCACAGTGGCGACTCCGCTGGGGACATTACATTAATCAACATTTGGAAATTAATACATGAATGAACAATTTTCAAAAGTCTGTCAAAACAGTACGCTCCGCGCTGCTGAAGAACGGAATGGTAACGTAACAGGATTCTACATCCGACCACTCCGAACTGGGGCTTTTACCGTTGTTCACTTGTGTAGTTTTTTCCGAGTGTCAATTAATGAAGTGAGCCAAGCTTCAAAAGGCGTTTTTAAAAAAATATTGCGTTTCCCTCTCTCTCGATCATTCTTTCGGCACGCGTTCACTTGCATCGGTGTTCTGTCAGCCCCGTTGAGGCATTTTGGGTAACCGGCACAGTTTACTGGAGCCCGGGGTCCTCGAATGCCCAACAACCTTGGACGATGATGAGACGTATTACCGTTTGACCATTGCTTTGCTACACGCAGGGCGATGGGAGGTATAAAACATCTCTAGCCTGAGGAACCCCCTTAAGCCAAAACCAGCCTCGTCACGCGTACAAAGCACTAGATCCTTTCAAACTAAGACAGGAACCCACAGGATAGGATTATTTGCATCTAACCCCATAAACTGTCTATGTGTTACTGCTTTTCCATATCGCATGCCTATACATACATTCATACCGTTTTGCGTAGGAGCATGCTAGGGCGGTTTTTAGGGTTGTCTCTCTTTCAAACCCGTTTTATGCCTGCTAAGGCGTTGCTTGGACCGATGACGAGTCGTGCATCGTGATGGTGCACGTTATCAACTTTCCAATTCCTTGGGTCAACGAGACTTTGGGAAATCGAGACTTTCTAAGTCCTTGTCTAAACCCGATCGAGGTTTCAAACAGAAAACTAGGAACAATGGGAAAAATGCCATGATGCTCGCACCGCTCAGGTTAAAAGTGCTAAACACTTACACCACCCAAGGCTCCGGCACAATGCTGCTTACGCCCTCCTGGTTATAGCATCATGACATTAAAACCCCGAGTTGTTCCATTCCAACATTAAAACTTCGAAAGCGGAATAACCAAAGGCTTAGACTGTTTCCGACATCTCTTAGTGTTAGTCGATCCCATCAAAGGTACACCGTCGAAAAGAAATCCGAGGACCTGGGCAGCGTCCGGCTGTCATAAAACGGTTTTGTCTGCTAGTTCTAGAGTCTATGAGGACACCGACGACGTTGAGCATTCTTTTCCTTTTCTCTCTTTCAAATAAAATTGTTGCAGGCTGTCACTGAGCCCTTCTACTTTACTGTCTAGCCATCGCGCCGTACAGTTTTAGAATCAAGAGCCAAACCTACTTGGGAACGTCCGCCGGGTCTGTCTGTAAGAAGATTTGGGTGGGTCTGTTTTTGGGTCTGCCACGACGGAAGCTCAGGGTTGTTTTCTGCTAGGGGAGGCCTCGCCACCAACTCCATTCACTCCGTTCCCTGCACCTCAGAAACTCGTCCAAGTCAAGACAGAACCTCTCGATATGGCTGAAAATCAACCTCCGACTCTTGCCCAGGTTCTCGCCGACATTCAACGCAATCTAGCCATCATGCAAGAAAGGGCCGATCAAGCCGATGCCTCTACAGCCAACCTTCGCGCCCTAATTGAAGAGCGACTTCCTCCAATGGCTGCAGCTGGAGGAGGCGGCGGAAGGGAAGAGCGCGAACTCGTGGTCGAAGAGAACCGTCAAGGAGAAAACCCTGCTCCGAATCCAGAAATGGCCGCTCTGATCGCCAAGATGGCTAAACTCGAAGAAACCGTTTCCAAGGCTGAGAAAATAGGCGCTGGTGGCTTAGACATGGACTGTCTTTGCCCCTTTCCAAATGCTAGGCTGCCCGAAAGGTTTAAAATGCCTGACTTTGTGAAGTTTGACGGTTCTGGGGATCCTAAGACCCACTTGTTGGCATACCATAGTGCAATGAAATTACATGGAATTGAAGAGGAAACCATGGCACAACTCTTCCCTCAAACTCTCACTGGTCCCGCATTCCAATGGTTTCTGTCTCTGGACCTTTCCAAAAGGAAAAATTGGGTCGATATTGGGGCTGCTTTCAACTCCCAATACAGTTACAACATCCAACTCAAGATGACCACTCGAGAGTTTGAATCAACCAAAATGGGTGTGAAGGAGCCCTTTGCAGACTTCATTCAGTGGTGGAGGGCAAAGGCAGCCAAAATGACGGATCGTCCCAGCGAAAAAGATCAGATTCGTATCATCTCCCGCAACCTGCAGCCAGACTTTGCTAAAAACCTTGTGCTGGTCCAAGGGGCCAACTGGGAAACCTTCTTCGACTCCGGTCTTGCCATAGAGGAAGCTCTCCAAAACGGGGTCATCCCGAGAACCGAGGCTGCTCCTGCCTCCTCGACATCAAAGTCCAAGCCCCGTGCTTACACCGGAAGCAGCACTGCTCTCTTTGGCGGTAGCAACTACGCCAATGCTGCTACTGCTAGCAACACCGCCACAACCCAAAGCGCCAGCCATATAGCCGATGTCAACCAAGTGCAAGCACCGCAGAAACCCCGAAACCGCAACCAACCCCGTGTCTTTGCCAACTTTGAGGCACCCCTCTCTGCTGTCCTCGAGAAGATAGCCAAGTCTGGTCACCTCAGGCCTCTCACTCCTACCCCACTTCCTCAAAATCCACCTCCTAGCCACAACCCCAATGCCTTCAGCGCCTACCATCAGATGCCCGGCCACTACACCGACTTTTGTTATCGCCTCCGCCATGCGATACAGGATTTGGTAGACAATGGAACTCTTCCTAACCCACCGTCTAAACCCAACGTCATCTCCAACTCCCTCCCGAAGCACCATAACCAAGTTGGCCAGATATCCCTTAGCTCCACCATAACTTCCCCTAACTCCCCCATATTCAACCCCACTAACCATATAACCCCTGCGGATCAACCGAAACCAGTTGTGTCCATGCCCTTCGAGCCTGAAGTGTTGACCATAAACCTGGAGAAGGGACAATCGTCCGAGTCAAGAACGCCCCTGGAACGTCTGCGTGACGGCATGACCACCTTCAACGATGTGTTCCGTGACCTTCAACGCGATACTACCTTTTCTGCACAGCTCCTCCCTGGGACCACTATAAGAAATTCTTTCTTTACCATCGCTGGGACTGCTCTCGATGGAACACCCATACAGCGCGCAAGACTTGCTGGGGCAGCCACAAGCCCACCAGAACCGGAACTTGACATGCAGGCAGTAGGCTGGGCGATAGCAGACCACTACAACTTTGATGTCCCTAGGATCAATGAATGGGATGATCTTGCCTTCGAGGGATTTCCGGTCGTGCCAGAAGCAATACCGTTTGACCATGCTGCTAATGATGAGTGGCTGGCAGCACAAGAAGAGGACATGATGAACCCGTTGGATGGAGTCGCTCTACCTCTGCTTTTCAATCCACCTGAACCCGTTGTCGAAGAAGAGCCGTACTTCTGGGATCCCGAGCCTGCTTGGCAGTTCCCGGCCGACTATGTTCTAGAGGAAGTCGTGCCTGACTATGAAGCGTTCTACACAGAGGAGGACCTCCGACAGGAAGAGCCCCATATACTTGGGGAGTGTTTCCGCGCGTCAACGATCGACTCGCTGCTTGCCTCTGCGACTGACGTCGAATTCGACCCAACGTTCTACATAGTTGATGAGAACCTCCCGCGCCCCGCTGTGCCTCTTCCTGGCGAGGACTGCCGTATTATGGTTTTAGACGCAGTACCTGATGACCTTTGGGAACTGGACGAGATTGTCGACCTTAACACGAATCCGCTGCCCGCTGACTTTTGGGATGAAGACAAGGTAGTAGACATCAAAATGGGCAACGAGGTCTGGATGGTCAACTCCGCTCTGATAGATGCCGGTTTCTGGGATACGCCGTTCGTCACCAACCCGGGAGCACCGTTCGAAGAAGCTGCAGCACAGGATCCGTCCTTTTGGGAAGAGCTGGTAGTGAAGGGACTGGAACACGAATTGGCTATGGGGGAAGATTCGTCCGCGACTGTGGCAACAACCGATAAAGGAAAGTGCAAGATGGATGACATACCTGCGGATTTCTGGGATTTCAACGACGCAACCTCTTGGTGGGATATCGCCAATGTTACAAGGAGCGGCCGAGTTTTTCAGCCCTCTAACTTGCAGACTGGGAGCTCATCCAATCCTCCTGTTATGCAACCCGCTAATCCGACCGCTCAAAGAGGCGCTCCGAACATCCTTGGTGGAGTCCCGAAAGGGGACATGATTCAGAGACAACTGGAAAGGATCCATGCTGCTGTATCAGTTTGGGGTTTGATCGCATCATCAAAGGAGCATCGTGACGGGCTGTCTGGGGCTCTCGCCCGACTCAAGGTACCAACTGACATCACCCCCGAGGCAATGGTCGCCCTTATTCTGCCATTGATCGCCAAACACTCTGTTACTTTCACTGAGCGGGACCTGCCTGTTGAAGGAACTAACCACAACCGCCCGTTACACATTACCGTCAAGTGCAGGGGACTCTGGGTGCCAACGGTGCTCATTGATAATGGCTCTGCCATTAATGTTTGTCCGCCATTAATGTTTGTCCGCTGAGGGTTGCTTACCGCTTGGGGTTCGCAAAGAAAGATCTCGCGCCTTCTAATCTGGCCGTCAAAGCCTACGATAGCACTCACCGTGTTGTCGAAGGAACCATTGTGCTCAAGCTCGATTGTAGACACCCCAATCTGGGCTTCCAGATTAGTTTACTTACGGTTTTTGATTCCCCAATGATGAAATGGATCAAGAACACCCCAGGAATGTCGAGTGTTTGAGTTTTGAGTGTTTGAAAAACCTTTGAGCCTAACCTAACCCTAAGCCAATTCAAAAAGCCAAAAAACCCTATTGATGTGTGCCAGGGCACAATCATTGCGCGCCAGGGCACAATCATCGCGCGCCAGGGCGCAACCATCGCGCGCCGGGGCGCACCGTCGCGCGACGGTTTGACTCCATCGCGCGATGGTCAACCAGAGCATTGACCAGCGCGCCAGGGCGCACCATCGCGCGCAAGGGCGCATTGTCGCGCGACAGTTTGGAACCATCGCGCGACAGTCAGAACCTGTCCCCATCACCTTTATTCAGCTGGGCAGCTTAATTACCAAGTAACCCCCAGCCAGCCTCGTGGCTGACTGGCCTCCATTCTTTGGACCAGAGCTACCTTTCCATTAATGGAAGGTGCTCTTCCTATAAAAAACCCCCCTTTGTTCATCTTTAAAAAGGTTAACAAAAATTTGGCATTACAAAGGGTCTTTGCTTTGTACTCTTTTAAGCTAATAAAAGAGATACAAAGACACCCTAAGAACAAAGCTTGTTCTTTCTCCCCATTTTCACATTTCAATCAAACCTCAAACTCAACTTCAATTCAAAGCTCAAACACTTTTCAAACCTCAAAATCCAAAGGTATATCTCACCTTTGTTCTGCTCTCTGTTCTGATCCCTGAGGGGGGCTGGCAGGGTCAAGGCTGGTAATCAATACCAGTCCTGGCCCTAAAGCTAGCAAGGTTTCAAAAGCCGTGGCCTAGCAAACCCTCGCGCGATGGACCCGAACACTCGCGCGACACTTCTGTCTGCATGAGATTGGTCCACGTGGGGAAGGGATGCTAGCATTTTCTTGTCTTATTCATGCTCATGGCTGTTATATAGTTTTATTTTGATATAGATCACTGTTGATGCATGTAAAAATCAGTTTATTGCTTTTCTTAGGGCTTAAATTGCTAGCTTGCATGTCAATATTTGGTTCTGCTCTGTTGGAGTACCCCTGGGATCATTCTGGACCTGTCTCAGAACCCAGGACGTGCAAAACCAGACACTGGAAAGTTGGCTCGAACCCGCGCGCGCTGTACCCAAACCATCACGCGATGGTCAACGCTCCATTTGACCAGTGCGCCAGGGCGCAACCATCGCGCGCCCAGGCGCATTGTCGCGCGACGGTTTGGAACCCTCGCGCGATTGTTTGTACCCGATCAGTGGCTGGCCTTGCATGTTTAACTTGGTTTTAGGCTGTTATTTTGTCCCCACACTGTTTATGGGGTGTTTTTGTTTATTCATTAGGCTTTTCAGCCTTTAAACTATATATTATGACTGCATAAACTGCTTGGTTTGTCCTGGGTGTGCACTGGTCCTTCCAGAGCCCAGAGAGTTTAAACTGCTTGGTTTGTCCTGGGTGTGCCCTGGTCCTTCCAGAGCCCAGAAGGTTTGAGAATAAGCGCTGTGGGCTTAGGCTTACTGGCGCGCACAGGTCTTGTAGTAGCGCGCGCAGGTATGATCAGCATGCATTGACTTGATCAGTGCATACTGGTTACCTCTTGCGTGCGACACTCCAAAACAGGAGCTTTCCAGTCTGTTTAAACTCCCACAGCAGTCTGTTCTCATCCTATACTAACTGCTCATCCATGCCATCTATCACATCCTGCAAACATGTTACAGTTTTAATCCCCGATTAACTGTTCCCCCGCCCTAATTGGCTAAAATTGATTAATAAAAGAAGAATCGCAACGTTTTCAAAATGCTCAAGTAAAGACCGATCTCCGGATTGGGCGAGAGGGGTGCCATAAAACCCTTCCCCTCTCGTAACCTGGCTCCCGAACCCAGATATGGTTATGACGGACTCGTTCCTTAACTTTTTCAAATCAAACAGCGCGGCAGGTGCTTCGAAATACGGTTCCTTGAGTGTCGGACCCTCAAAACTCAAGTGGCGACTCTGTATTTTTGAGCGCTTGCCACCCGCGCTCGCGCTCCCTCGATCCAGGCCCTTGCATTTTTGGAAACCGTAATTTCCAGGGCACGCTGCCCACAGTGGCGACTCCGCTGGGGATAATCGAACCAATATTAATTCACACTTAGGATTTAATACGCTTGGGAACAATCCCTTAAAAGCTTGTCAAAACGGTGAGCTTCGCGCTGCCGAAGGTTGGAACGGTGATTTAACAGGACCTCGTGTCCGGCCATTCTAATCTGGAGCTTTTTCGATTGTTCGCTTGCGTAGTTTCTTCTAAAGATGGACTAAATAAAGTGAGCCAAATTTGAAAAGGCATTTTGCGATTTTGCGATTCTTCTTCTCTTAATCAATTTCTAGCATTCTCATTTGCATCGATGTGGGATAAGCCTCGTTGGATCATTTTGGCAATCCGGCATGGTTTACCGGAGCCCGGGAACCCCGAATGACCGACAACCTTCGACGATGATGGATCATGCTACCGTTCGACTGTCACTCTGCGAAAAACGCGGGTAACGGGAGGTATATCTGTGGCCCTAGTCCGAGGAACCTGTTACAAGCCAAAACCAGCCTTTGCATATACAAAGCACTAGGACTCTCCAAACTAGGACAGGTACCCACAGGGTAAGATCTATTTGCATCTAACCCCGTAACTGCCTATGTGTTACTGCTTTCCCTATCGCATGCACTATTTTGCATAGGAGCATGCTTAAGGCTGTTTTGTCTTCCGAGTTTGTCTTGCGCTGTCTAAGACGTTGTTGGACCCGATGAGGAGTCGTTCATTCTGTTGAATGTTCGTTATCAATCGCAAAGTCCTTAGTTCAATGAGACTTTGAGAAATCAAAATTTACTACATCCTTGGCTCGTGCCCGTTTAAGGATTCAACCGACAATGTGGAACAACAAAGTGGTGATGTCGTGTCGCTGGTGCCACCCAGGTTGAAGTGCGTTGTCACTATACACCGCCGTGTTCAAGGTTAAGGTGCCATGACATCAGCACCGAGTTGTTCCAAATTTCAAAGTCGAATCTTCAAAAGGGACTAGCCGAAGATTTAGTCTATTTTGACATCTTTTAGGATCTATCGATCTACTCAGGGACACATCGCCGAAAAGAATTCTGAGGATTCCGGCAACGTCTGAAACTTGTGAGGCAAACTCGTCTCTGGTTCTGTACATGCATGCACACATTATGTTCTGCGTAGTAGCATGTTTAGGGCGGCTTCTAGGATTGTCACTTCTTCGAGTCTGTCTTATGCTTATTAGGACGCTGCTATAACCCGATGAAGAGTCGTGCATCTCGATGGTGCACGTTGTTAATTTTTCAAAAAGTCCTTAGATCAGCGAGACTTTGAGAAATCAAACCTTATTAAGTCCTTGGCTCATGCCCGATTGAGGATTCAACCGACAATAAGGAACCACAGAGTATGGATGTCGTGATATTGATGTCATTTTGGTTATCGTGCTTCGCACGTACACCACCCCGGCTAAAGCGCGTTGTCGCTCATGCCACCCCAGTAAAGGTGTCACGCCATCAATACCGAGTTGTTCTAAGTTCAAAGTCGAATCTTCAAAAGGGACTAGTCGAAGATTTAGTCTGTTTTGACATCTCTTAGGATCAGTTTGATCTTTCCAAAGGACACACCCTCGAAAAGAAATCCGAGGATTCTGGCAGTGTCCGAACGTCATGAGACAGACTTGTCTCTAGTTCTAGAGTCTAGGGTGGACACCGACGACGATGTATGCATTGCATTTTGCTGCAGGAACGCCACTGAGCTTTCTCTTACTTTACTGTCTAGTTCAAAGCCATTGCACCGAGCAAGAGAGTATCGAAAAGAAGAGCCAAACCTACTTGGGAAAGTCTGCAAAATCCGGTTCGAAGACTTGTCAGGCTAGAAACTCAGTCAGTTGCAACGGAGGCTTATCCAGGTTCATTGTTGGCAGCCCTAGAGTCGGGTTCGCCGTCGATTTTGCAAAGAGCCACATTGTCGGCTTCCCCTTCTTCAATATCTTCAAAGCCGGCCATGGCAGATCAACCGCTCACTCTAGAGGCAGTGCTCACGAACCTTCAGAACAGCATCACCGCTATGCAGCAAAGGGCTGTCCAGACCGATGCTTCCATCACCCGTTTGAATGACCTTATCAACACTCGTCTTCCACCTCCTCTTGAAGAGGAAGGCGAGGATGATGAGGATGCTCATGAACAACCTATCTTGGTCCCAGATCCGAATCACGAGGGGCGTCTCATTGTTCAGCTCAACCCTAAGGAGGTTCACGCACCTGCTGCAAACACAAATCCGGCAGGTGGCAAGCCTGATTTGAATCCCGATATGGTTGCACTTATAGCCAAGATGGCTAAGTTGGAAGAGGCTGTCACAAAGTCTGAAAAGATCAATGCAGGAGGAATTGACTTGGATCGTCTCTGTTTGTACCCTAATGCCAAGCTCCCTGACAAGTTCAAGATGCCTGACTTGGTTAAGTTTGATGGGAGCAGTGACCCCAAAACTCATCTCTATGGCTACCATGCCGCAATGAAGCTGCTGGGTGTGGAAAGTGAGGCCATGTCTCAACTCTTCCCTCAAACTCTCTCTGGGCCTGCTTTCCATTGGTTTTTGTCGCTCGACATCTCCAAACGAAGAACTTGGGAAGACATAGGGGCTGCCTTTATCTCGCAGTACAGCTACAACTCTCAACTCAAAATGACTATTCGGGAGTTAGAATCCACAAAGATGGAGGCAAAGGAGACCTTTGCGGACTTTGTTAAAAGGTGGAGAGCCAAAGCCGCTCTAATGACTGAGCGCCCCAGCGAAAGAGACCAACTCCGCATCATCTCCCGCAATCTTCAGCCAGACTATGCCAGACACCTGGTACTTGCTCAAGCGACTGCCAACTTTGAGACCTTTTTTGACTCTGGCCTAGCCATCGAGGATGCGCTGCAAGCTGGAATCCTGCCAAGGGGTGAATCCTCTTCCTCCACTCAAAAGGCTAAGCCAAGGGCTTATTCGGGAAATAGTAGTACGTTGTTTGGTAATAACAACTACTCCAATACAGATACAAGTGGGAGCGATACTCCAGCTTTCAACTCCAGTCGTGTTGCTGATATCAATCAAATTCGAAGCGCTCAAAGCCTCCAATCTCGAACACAACCCCGAAGCTTCTCTGCCTTCGAGGCATCTCTGTCCACAGTGATGGAGAAACTTGTCAAGTCTGGGCATCTCAAACCTTTGACCCCAACTTTTCCACCCAAAGTCTTACCAGCCGGTTACAATGCCAACCTTTTCTGTGCCTTCCACCAAATGCCTGGCCATCTCACTGATAACTGCTTGCGTCTCCAACACGAGATACAAGATCTAATTGATGATGGCGCGGTTCAAGTTCCACCAAAGCCCAACGTCATTTCCAACTCCTTGCCTCAACACGGGCCTGACCCTCTGGTTGGTCAGGTATCTATCACCTCCACTCAAATCAACCCGAGCTCCACCATATTCAACCCTAGCCACTATATCATCCCAGCAAACCAACCCAAACCCATCGTATCCATCCCGTCTAAACCGGAGGTTAACATGTTGGCTGTAGATTGGGCAGTCGAGACTTTCTCTGCCAACACCTGGATTGACAGTGATGAGGGGCTTGCAAAGGAAAGGACCGTTTGGCTGAGGTCCATCGTTCAAAGGAGCATCGAGTAGGTTTGGCTGAAGAAGCTGAAGAGGCCAAAGTGCTGTTGCTTGGGCCTGACACCTGCTGAATCCTACCTCTTTTTGTGGAAGCTATGAGTAGCTTTTTAACAAATGCATTTTCA
Organism: Rhododendron henanense subsp. lingbaoense; assembly: GCA_020567845.1. Taxonomy (NCBI): domain Eukaryota; kingdom Viridiplantae; phylum Streptophyta; class Magnoliopsida; order Ericales; family Ericaceae; genus Rhododendron; species Rhododendron henanense. The sequence continues at coordinate 5,870,439 of CM036315.1, forward strand.
AAACCGCGTCTAGTTTGCATTGGCGTCTTGTCTGAGTCTGACACAGAGTCTTTTGCGTTTGTCTAAGTCTAGCTCTGAGTCGGAGGTTGTGCCTCTTGGCCCTCCACGTCGTAGCTTTTGTTTCAAGTTTCGAGTCTGCTGTACTTGGCAAATCCCGAGGGTTTTTATGATATGCATCGTCTTGCTTCTACATGCTTCGCTGGCTTTTATATAAACTGTGTCAACCCTAACGACGAAGGGATAGATTTCGATGGGATCATTCCCAAGGAAATGTGTTCCCTCGTCAAAAGGGAAGACGAAAGGCGTGCTCAGCCTATTAAAAGAAGAAGTAATTTTCAATAAACTTGAAAGACAAGTATAACCTCCCAATGGTTCAATTGGTTCAAAGCTGCCCCTAGAGGAGCATTGTGCCCGGTCAAACAAGCATCGACGTCTTGGCGTGGTATCATCAAGTCACGCCTCGCGTTAATCCTGAGATAAAGGAGCATCAAATCCCCTGATACCAGGTGCCAGTCCAGAAATCAAAAGCGCAGAAGGCTCCGGGCATTGTACCATGTTCAAAGCAATGATAGTGGCGTTCCGCCAAGTTCAAATGAGAAAATGTAACAACAGCCCGGAGCAAAGCATGTCAACCGAAGCACTCTTGACTCTTTGTCATCAAAGCCATGTTATCTGGGGCTGCAGCCAAAGGTCTTCGACCTCAACGGCAACAAATTCAATACCATGGTCGATCTGGATCAATTCAAAAGCAACTTTTCCCTGAGAGAAGCTCGTTGGGCTGAAAACCCCAAGGGTGGGCAGTTCCAAGCAAAAGTTAGAGCAGCCTGCTAGACCAAAACCTATGAAGGTGGTTTAGGCAAAAATGAATAGGCAATCAATCAAAGCTCGCTAGACCGAAGACCCGAATGGGCGGTACTAGGCAAAAGTTAGAGCGTAAAAGGAGAGGTAAATACTCGAGAGTTAACCCTTGGCCTGAACTACGTTCTGACCTGATTCCCTAGCTTGGGATACGTAGGCAGTCTCTCCTCGAGACTCGGTCACAAATCTATCAATTGGATCCATGGTTGACATTTTGGTACACATCAAAGGTCGAAGAGGATCGAAGATCAAGACAAGCTTCATTGGAGGGACCAGAAGGGGGAAAACCTTCGTCTTTCAATTTTATTACCAAACTGCTTCTTCAATTTACAGGCTGAGCATAAGTCTTAAAATATTTGAAGCATAAAAAAACAGAACGAAATGCTAGAAGCCTTAACAGGCTCACAGTTTATTCCAAGTTCAGCGAAGTCTGGTATAAGCAACCGCAGTGCGTTTGTTCGAGGTGATGCACGTTGGTCTCAAACCTGCGCACGCTTCTTGCAGCAGGTAGTAGCAGTTGGCTACTACCCTCGAACGTTGTTCCAGGGGCTTTTGCCAAGTCTTATTAAACCATGCAAGTCATATGGACTTAATGTGACTGCACGGGGGTGTCGGTTTCAGTCCGGGCCTATACGTGTTATAATCTGCGTCTTATGTCCATTTTTGCGACATTTTTCCAGTTTTTCAATCAATTGTCATTTCGAGGTGTTTTTCTCGATTTTGTTTGTACAGGTCTTTGTACCTTTTGCACCTTTCGTAAGTGTCCGTTCCACCTGTTCATGAATGTTGTGAGTTTTGGCACATTAATGCCCAAAGTTTCATTGTATTCCGTGTGTCTAAGGGTTCGCATTGTACCCTGGTTCTCTTTCTCCCTTTTCATTCAAGCTAGGCGAGTCTGTACATATGTGCGCATGTCTGTGTGTCGATTCAAAGCACTTGTCAATGCAAATTAGATATTAGTGGTTAGTTTTCGCATTCTCTTCAACACTTGCAAAAGAGAGTCAATAAACTGGAAAACGCGATTGTTACATTGCTACCCTGGTATCTGTAATCCGCAAGCAGTGGAATCTCTTGAAGCAGCAAGGGCACGTCAGCCCAGGGCCAAGCGAAGCATCTCTGGGGCACACCTGCCCAAGCATCGAAAAAAAAGGGGGGCACGCAGGTCCAATTCCAGTGCTCAAGCGTCAACTGGGGCACGCTGGTCCGCTGAACGTCTATCTATCTGGGTGCACATCTCAGAAGTAACAGACAGTACAGTAATGAGGCTCAATGGTAGTCCTTAGGTGTCGTTGTCCTCCTAGGAGCCGCCCTTAGCTTGCATCTGCATTTTCAATATATTATACATGCCTTTGCATATTGTGTATGTTAAATGTCGAAAGCAGGAACCAAGAATGGTCGCCATCCTCTCGATTTGTTTTCCAAGGGATGCGATGCAATGTTTTGCAGAACAATCTGACGACGATCCATCCGTCCAATTTCCAATCAACGACGGTCTGTCCGTCCAACTTCCAATTCAACCGATAGCGCATTTTCCAGCGGTCTTATTGCTCTGTCTCGGATGGTCCTTGATAAGGAGAATGGCTCTGATTCCCTACAGATGGAATTCAACCTGCCTGACGCGACCTACCCGTGATTGTTGGATTTCTTTGTGCCAAGGATAGTTTGATCCCCAGCAGCGATGGTCTATCGGTCCACGGCCGTAATTATCTCCCCACCTGCAGTCCGCCTTGCTTCTATCCATGCTATCCACTGTTTATGCTACTTGGATCAACACAACGACAGCCGGTCCTGTCCAACCTCAACGGCTTGATCACTTTTTATAGCGATCTGCCCAGTTCAAATCAACAACAGCTGGTCCTGTCCAACCTCAACGGCTCGATCACTTTTTATAGCGATCCGCCAGTTCCAATCAACGACAGCCGGTCCTGTCCAACCTCAATGGCTCGGTCACTTTTTATAGCGATCCGCCAGTTCAAATCAACGACAGCTGGTCCTGTCCAACCCCAATGGCTCGATCACTTTTTATAGCGATCCGCCAGTTCAAATCAACGACAGCCGGTCCTGTCCAATCTTCAACGGCTCGATCACTTTTTATAGCGATCCGCCAGTTCAAATCAACGACAGCCGGTCCTGTCCAATTTCCAATGGCTCGATCACTTTTTATAGTGATCCGCCGTCTCTATCAACGACAGCCGGTCCTGTCCAACTTCAATGGCTCGATCACTTTGTATAGTGATCCGCCCTTCCAATTCCATGACGGTCAGCCATATCAGTCATTCAACGATGGTCAGCCATATCATCCATGACGGTCAGCCATATCGGTCATTCAACAGTTTGATCATTTATACTGATGATCCTCCCATCCAGGCTTTAACAGTTTGATCATTTATACTGATGATCCTCCCATCCAGGCTTCAACAGTTTGATCATTTATACTGATGATCCTCCCATCCAGGCTTCAACAGTTTGATCATTTATACTGATGATCCTCTCATCCAGGCTTCAACGGTTTGATCATTTATACTGATGATCCTCCCATCCAGGCTTCAACGGTTCGATCATTTATACTGATGATCCTCCTGTCCAAGTTCCCAACGGCTTGATCACTCGGCACAATGATCTCCCCGTCCGCATTCACTGACAGCTGATCCTGTCAATTCCCCCAACGGCTCGATCATTTATACTGATGATCCTCCCGTCCAATTTCTCCAACGGTTTGATCATTCGGCACAATGATCTCCCCGTCCGCCTTCACAACAGCCGATCCTGTCAAATCCACAAACAACGACCAGAACATCGTTCGATGGTCCGTTCATCCGCAACTGATTGTTCCCCAGGAGAGTCCGTCTTGGCCTGTCCCGAACGACAATCACCCTCAATCTAGCCACAAGTGCATCTTCCAGCAGGCTTTTTGCTCTGTCTCGGATGGTCTTTGATAAGGAGATTGGCTCTGATTCCCAACAGATGGAATTCAACCTGCCTGACACGACCTACCCGTGTTTGTTGGAATACTTTGTGCCGAGGATAGCTTGATCCCCAGCAACGACGGCCGGTCCCGTCCAAATCTGCAGCGACAGCCTGTCCTGCCCAAATTCAATCAACAAGCGGCGATGCAATCGTCCACTTCTACTTTCATCCCCAGCGACGGTCCGTTTGTCCTATCAACCAATCAGGTTCTGTAAGTATGCTTGTCTACTTTGCTAGTACGTTCTGCTCTGGATTGCCTTGAGGGGTGTCTAGAAACCTTTGACGTTACTTGTACCAATTCAATGGTGCTCCAAGTGCCGTCAAAGGGGGGCTGCCCACTGTGGGCAGCGTGCCCTGGAAATTCCGGTTTCCAAAATGCAAGGGCCCGGATCAAGGGAGCGCGAGCGCGGGTGGCAAGCGCTCAAAAATACAGAGTCGCCACTCGGGTTTTGAAGGTCCGACACCCAAGGAACCGTATTTCGAAGCACCTGCCGCGCTGTTTGATTTGAAAAAAGTTAAGGAACCAGTCCGTCATAACCATATCTGGGTTCGGGAGCCAGGTTACGAGAGGGGAAGGGTTTTATGGCACCCCTCTCACCCAATCCGGAGATCGGTCTCTACTCAGGCATTTTAAAAGCATTGCGATTCTTCTTTTATTAATCAATTTTAGCCAATTAGGGCGGGGGAACAGTTAATCGGGGATTAAAACTGTAACAATTTGCAGGATGTGATCAAGTATGGCATGAATGAGCAGTTAGTATAGGATGAGAACAGACTCCTGTGGGAGTTTAAACAGACTGGAAAGCTCCTGTCTTGGAGTGTCGTGCACAGGAAGAAACCAGTATGCACTGATCAAGTCAATGCATGCTGACCAAACATGCGCACGCTACTACAAGACCTGCGCGCGCCAGTAAGCCTAAGCCCACAGCTCTTATTCTCAAACCCTCTGGGCTCTGGAAGGACCAGTGCACACCCAGGACAAACCAAGCAGTTTTATATGTACTGAATGTAAATAGTTATTACAGACAGATTGGAATAAAAGGAAATACACCCCTAAACAGTGGGGACAAAATAAAGGCCTAATACCAAGTTAAACATGCAAGGCCAGCCACTGATCGGGTACAAACAATCGCGCGAGGGTTCCAAACCGTCGCGCGACAATGCGCCCGGGCGCGCGATGGTTACGCCCTGGCGCGCGACAATTGCACCCTGGCGCACTGGTCAAATGGAGCATTGACCATCGCGCGATGGTTTGGGTGCAGCGCGCGCGGGTTCGAGCCAACTTTCCAGTGTCTGGTTTTGCTCATTCCAGGTTCTGGGACAGATCCAGAATGATCCCAGGGGTACTCCAACAGAACAGAAATGAATATTGAAGTGCAAAGCTAGCATTTTAAGCTCTAAGAAAAGCAGTAAACTGATTTTAACATGCATCAACAGTGAGCTAATACTTAAAAGACTTGAAAGTGACTATGAATACAACAAGAAATTTAAAGACCAGCATCCCTTCCCCACGTGGTCCATTCTCGTGCAAACAGAACTGTCGCGCGAGTGAGTGGGACCATCGCGCGAGGGTTTGCTTGGCCACGGTTTTTGAAACCTTGCTAGCTTTAGGGCCAGAACTGGTATTGATTACCAGCCTTGACCCTGCCAGCCCCCCTCAGGGATCAGAACAGTAAGCAGAACAAAAGTGTTATACCTTTGGCTTTTGAGGTTTGAAAGGTGTTTGAGCTTTGAATAGGATTGAGGTTGAATGAGGTGTTTGAGTGGAAGAAGAACAAGTTATGTTCTTGGGGTGTCTTTGTATCTCTTTTATTAGTTTAAAAGAGTACAAGGAGATGACCCTTTTGAATGCCAAAAATTGTTAACCTTTTGAAAGATGAACAAAGGGGGTTTTTTTATAGGGATAGCACCTTCCATTAATGGAAAGGTAGCTCTGGTTCAAAGAATGGAGGCCAGCCAGCCACGAGGCTGGCTGGGGGTTACTTGGTAATTAAGCTGCCCAGCTGAATAAAGGTGATGGGGACAGGTTCTGACCGTCGCGCGAGGGTTCCAAACTGTCGTGCGACAATGCGCCCTGGCGCGCGATGGTGCGCCCTGGCACGCTGGTCAATGCTCCGGTTGACCATCGCGCGATGGAGTCAAACCGTCGCGCGACGGTGCGCCCTGGCGCACGATGATTGTGCCCTGGCACACATCAATAGGGTTTTTTGGCTTTTGGAAGTGGCTTAAGACTAGGTTAGGTTCAAGGGTTTTGCAAATACTCAAAGCTCAAACACTCGACATTCCTGGGGTGTTCTTGATCCATTTCATCATTGGGGAATCAAATACCGTGAGTAAACTAATCTGGAAGCCCAGATTGGGGTGTCTACATTGCGATTCTTAGACACCCCAATCTGGGCTTCCAGATTAGTTTACTTACGGTATTTGATTCCCCAATGATGAACCGGATCAAGAACACCCTGGGAATGTCGAGTGTTTGAGCTTTGAGTGTTTGAAAAACCCTTGAATCTAACATAGCCTAAGCCACTTCCAAAAGCCAAAAACCCTATTGATGTGTGCCAGGGCACAATCATTGCGCGCCAGGGCGCAATCATCGTGCGCCAGGGCGCAACCATCGCGCGCCGGGGCGCACCGTCGCGCGACGGTTTGACTCCATCGCGCGATGGTCAACCGGAGCATTGACCAGCGCGCCAGGGCGCACCATCGCGCGCCAGGGCGCATTGTCGCGCGACAGTTTGGAACCCTCGCGCGACGGTCAGAACCTGTCCCCATCACCTTTATTCAGCTGGGCAGCTTAATTACCAAGTAACCCCCAGCCAGCCTCGTGGCTGACTGGCCTCCATTCTTTGAACCAGAGCTACCTTTCCATTAATGGAAGGTGCTCTCCCTATAAAAACCCCCCTTTGTTCATCTTTTAAAAGGTTAACAAAAATTTGGCATTACAAAGGGTCTTTGCTTTGTACTCTTTTAAGCTAATAAAAGAGATACAAAGACACCCTAAGAACAAAGCTTGTTCTTTCTCCCCATTTTCACATTTCAATCAAACCTCAAACTCAACTTCAATTCAAAGCTCAAACACTTTTCAAACCTCAAACTCACCTTTGTTCTGCTCTCTGTTCTGATCCCTGAGGGGGGCTGGCAGGGTCAAGGCTGGTAATCAATACCAGTCCTGGCCCTAAAGCTAGCAAGGTTTCAAAAGCCGTGGCCTAGCAAACCCTCGCGCGATGGACCTGAACACTCGCGCGACACTTCTGTCTGCATGAGATTGGTCCACGTGGGGAAGGGATGCTAGCATTTTCTTGTCTTATTCATGCTCATGGCTGTTATATAGTTTTATTTTGATATAGATCACTGTTGATGCATGTAAAAATCAGTTTATTGCTTTTCTTAGGGCTTAAATTGCTAGCTTGCATGTCAATATTTGGTTCTGCTCTGTTGGAGTACCCCTGGGATCATTCTGGACCTGTCTCAGAACCCAGGACGTGCAAAACTAGACACTGGAAAGTTGGCTCGAACCCGCGCGCGCTGTACCCAAACCATCGCGCGATGGTCAACGCTCCATTTGACCAGTGCGCCAGGGCGCAACCATCGCGCGCCCGGGCGCATTGTCGCGCGACGGTTTGGAACCCTCGCGCGATTGTTTGTACCCGATCAGTGGCTGGCCTTGCATGTGTAACTTGGTTTTAGGCTGTTATTTTGTCCCCACACTGTTTATGGGGTGTTTTTGTTTATTTATTAGGCTTTGCAGCCTTTAAACTGTATATTATGACTGCATAAACTGCTTTGTTTGTCCTGGGTGTGCACTGGTCCTTCCAGAGCCCAGAGAGTTTAAACTGCTTGGTTTGTCCTGGGTGTGCACTGGTCCTTCCAGAGCCCAGAAGGTTTGAGAATAAGAGCTGTGGGCTTAGGCTTACTGGCGCGCACAGGTCTTGTAGTAGCGCGCGCAGGTATGATCAACATGCATTGACTTGATCAGTGCATACTGGTTTCTTCCTGTGCACGACACTCCAAGACAGGAGCTTTTCAGTCTGTTTAAACTCCCACAGGAGTCTGTTCTCATCCTATACTAACTGCTCATCCATGCTATTTTGATCACATCCTGCAAATATGTTACAGTTTTAATCCCCGATTAACTGTTCCCCCGCCCTAATTGGCTAAAATTGATTAATAAAAGAAGAATCGCAATGCTTTCAAAATGCCTGAGTAGAGACCGATCTCCGGATTGGGCGAGAGGGGTGCCATAAAACCCTTCCCCTCTCGTAACCTGGCTCCCGAACCCAGATATGGTTATGACGGACTGGTTCCTTAACTTTTTCAAATCAAACAGCGCGGCAGGTGCTTCGAAATACGGTTCCTTGGGTGTCGGACCTTCAAAACCCGAGTGGCGACTCTGTATTTTTGAGCGCTTGCCACCTGCGCTCGCGCTCCCTCGATTTCCAAAAAGGGCCGCAATGGCGAAAGGAACGGAATCCTTTTTCCAAGGGCATGCTGCCCACAGTGGCGACTCTGCTGGGGATAATCGAACCAATATTAATTCACACTTAGGATTTAATACGCTTGGGAACAATCCCTTAAAAGCTTGTCAAAACGGTGAGCTTCGCGCTGCCGAAGGTTGGAACGGTGATTTAACAGGACCTCGTGTCCGACCATTCTAATCTGGAGCTTTTTCGATTGTTCGCTTGCGTAGTTTCTTCTAAAGATGGACTAAATAAAGTGAGCCAAATTTGAAAAGGCATTTTGCGATTTTGCGATTCTTCTTCTCTTAATCAATTTCTAGCATTCTCATTTGCATCGATGTGGGATAAGCCTCGTTGGATCGTTTTGGCAATCCGGCACGGTTTACCGGAGCCCGGGGACCCCGAATGACCGACAACCTTCGACGATGATGGGTCATGCTACCGTTCGACTGTCACTCTGCGAAAAACGCGGGTAACGGGAGGTATATCTGTGGCCCTAGTCCGAGGAACCTGTTACAAGCCAAAACCAGCCTTTGCATATACAAAGCACTAGGACTCTCCAAACTAGGACAGGTACCCACAGGGTAAGATCTATTTGCATCTAACCCCGTACCTGCCTATGTGTTACTGCTTTCCCTATCGCATGCACTGTTTTGCATAGGAGCATGCTTAAGGCTGTTTTGTCTTCCGAGTTTGTCTTGCGCTGTCTAAGACGTTGTTGGACCCGATGAAGAGTCGTTCATTCTGTTGAATGTTCGTTATCAATCGCAAAGTCCTTAGTTCAATGAGACTTTGAGAAATCAAAATTTACTACATCCTTGGCTCGTGCCCGTTTAAGGATTCAACCGACAATGTGGAACAACAAAGTGGTGATGTCGTATCGCTGGTGCCACCCAGGTTGAAGTGCGTTGTCACTATACACCGCCGTGTTCAAGGTTAAGGTGCCATGACATCAGCACCGAGTTGTTCCAAATTCAAAGTCGAATCTTCAAAAGGGACTAGCCGAAGATTTAGTCTATTTTGACATCTTTTAGGATCTATCGATCTACTCAGGGACACATCGCCGAAAACAATTCTGAGGATTCCGGCAACGTCTGAAACTTGTGAGGCAAACTCGTCTCTGGTTCTGTACATGCATGCACACATTCTGTTCTGCGTAGGAGCATGTTTAGGGCGGCTTCTAGGATTGTCACTTCTTCGAGTCTGTCTTATGCTTATTAGGACGCTGCTATAACCCGATGAAGAGTCGTGCATCTCGATGGTGCACGTTGTTAATTTTTCAAAAAGTCCTTAGATCAGCGAGACTTTGAGAAATCAAACCTTATTAAGTCCTTGGCTCATGCCCGATTGAGGATTCAACCGACAATAAGGAACCACAGAGTATGGATGTTGTGATATTGATGTCATTTTGGTTATCGTGCTTCGCACGTACACCACCCCGGCTAAAGCGCGTTGTCGCTCACGCCACCCCGGTAAAGGTGTCACGCCATCAATACCGAGTTGTTCTAAGTTCAAAGTCGAATCTTCAAAAGGGACTAGTCGAAGATTTAGTCTGTTTTGACATCTCTTAGGATCAGTTTGATCTTTCCAAAGGACACACACTCGAAAAGAAATCCGAGGATTCTGGCAGTGTCCGAACGTCATGAGACAGACTTGTCTCTAGTTCTAGAGTCTAGGGTGGACACCAACGACGATGTATGCATTGCATTTTGCTGCAGGAACGCCACTGAGATTTCTCTTACTTTACTGTCTAGTTCAAAGCCATTGCACCGAGCAAGAGAGTACCGAAAAGAAGAGCCAAACCTACTTGGGAAAGTCTGCAAAATCCGGTTCGAAGACTTGTCAGGCTAGAAACTCAGTCAGTTGCAACGGAGGCTTCTCCAGGTTCATTGTTGGCAGCCCTAGAGTCGGGTTCGCCGTCGATTTTGCAAAGAGCCACATCGTCGGCTTCCCCTTCTTCAATATCTTCAAAGCCGGCCATGGCAGATCAACCGCTCACTCTAGAGGCAGTGCTCACGAACCTTCAGAACAGCATCACCGCTATGCAGCAAAGGGCTGTCCAGACCGATGCTTCCGTCACCCGTTTGAATGACCTTATCAACACTCGTCTTCCACCTCCTCTTGAAGAGGAAGGCGAGGATGATGAGGATGCTCATGAACAACCTATCTTGGTCCCAGATCCGAATCACGAGGGGCGTCTCATTGTTCAGCTCAACCCTAAGGAGGTTCACGCACCTGCTGCAAACACAAATCCGGCAGGTGGCAAGCCTGATTTGAATCCCGATATGGTTGCACTTATAGCCAAGATGGCTAAGTTGGAAGAGGCTGTCACAAAGTCTGAAAAGATCAATGCAGGAGGAATTGACTTGGATCGTCTCTGTTTGTACCCTAATGCCAAGCTCCCTGACAAGTTCAAGATGCCTGACTTGGTTAATTTTGATGGGAGCGGTGACCCCAAAACTCATCTCTATGGCTACCATGCCGCAATGAAGCTGCTGGGTGTGGAAAGTGAGGCCATGTCTCAACTCTTCCCTCAAACTCTCTCTGGGCCTGCTTTCCATTGGTTTTTGTCGCTCGACATCTCCAAACGAAGAACTTGGGAAGACATAGGGGCTGCCTTTATCTCGCAGTACAGCTACAACTCTCAACTCAAAATGACTATTCAGGAGTTAGAATCCACAAAGATGGAGGCAAAGGAGACCTTTGCGGACTTTGTTAAAAGGTGGAGAGCCAAAGCCGCTCTAATGACTGAGTGCCCCAGCGAAAGAGACCAACTCCGCATCATCTCCCGCAATCTTCAGCCAGACTATGCCAGACACCTGGTACTTGCTCAAGCGACTGCCAACTTTGAGACCTTTTTTTACTCTGGCCTAGCCATCGAGGATGCGCTGCAAGCTGGAATCCTGCCAAGGGGTGAATCCTCTTCCTCCACTCAAAAGGCTAAGCCAAGGGCTTATTCGGGAAATAGTAGTGCGCTGTTTGGTAATAACAACTACTCCAATACAGATACAAGTGGGAGCGATACTCCAGCTTTCAACTCCAGTCGTGTTGCTGATATCAATCAAATTCGAAGCGCTCAAAGCCTCCGATCTCGAACACAACCCCGAAGCTTCTCTGCCTTCGAGGCATCTCTGTCCGCAGTGATGGAGAAACTTGTCAAGTCTGGGCATCTCAAACCTTTGACCCCAACTTTTCCACCCAAAGTCCTTCCGGCCAACTACAATGCCAACCTTTTCTGTGCCTTCCACCAAATGCCTGGCCATCTCACTGATAACTGCTTGCGTCTCTGACACGAGATACAAGATCTAATTGATGATGGCACGGTTCAAGTTCCACCAAAGCCCAACGTCATTTCTAACTCCTTGCCTCAACACGGGCCTGACCCTCTGGTTGGTCAGGTATCTATCACCTCCACTCAAATCAACCCGAGCTCCACCATATTCAACCCTAGCCACTATATCATCCCAGCAAACCAATCCAAACCCATCGTATCCATCCCGTCTGAACCGGAAGTTAACATGATGGCTGTAGGTTGGGCAGTCGAGACTTTCTCTGCCAACACCTGGATTGACAGTGATGAGGGGCTTGCAAAGGAAAGGACCGTCTGGCTGAGGTCCATCGTTCAAAGGAGCATCGAGTAGGTTTGGTCGAAGAAGCTGAAGAGGCCGAAGTGCTGTTGCTTGGGCCTGACACCTGCTGAATCCTACCTCTTTTTGTGGAAGCTATGGGTAGCTTTTTAACAATTGCATTTTCAAAACCGCGTCTAGTTTGCATTAGCGTTTTGTCTGAGTCTGACACAGAATCTTTTGCGTTCGTCTAAGTCTAGCTCTGAGTCGGAGGTTGTGCCTCTTGGCCCTCCACGTCGTAGCTTTTGTTTCAAGTTTCGAGTCTGCTGTACTTGGCAACCCCGAGGGTTTTTATGATATGCATCGTCTTACTTCTACATACTTCGCTGGCTTTTATATAAACTGTGTCGACCTTAACGACGAAGGGATATATTTCGATGGGATCATTCCCAAGGAAATGTGTTCCCTCGCCGAAAGGGAAGACGAAAGGCATGCCCAGCCTATTAAAAGAAGAAGTAATTTCAAATAAACTTGAAAGACAAGTATAACCTCCCAATGGTTCAATTGGTTCAAAGCCGCCCCCAGAGGAGCATTGTGCCCGGTCAGACAGGCTCGAAGAATTCATAGACGTCTTGGCATGGTCTTACCAAGTCACGCCTCGCGTTGATCCTGAGACAAAGGAGCATAAAATCCCCTGTTATCGGGTGCCAATCCAGAAAGCAGAAGCACAGAAGGCTCCGGGCCTTGTACCATGTTCAAAACAGCAACAGTGGCATTTTGCCAAGCACAAATGAGAAAATGTACAAAACGGCCCGGAGCAAGGCATTTCCAATCAAAGCACTCTTGACCCTGCGTCATCAAAGCCATTTATCCGAGGCTACAACCAAAGGTCTTCGACCTCGACAGGAACAAACTCAATACTCTGGGTCAACCTGGATCAATTCAAATGTTGCTTTTCCCTGTGAGAAGCTCGTTGGGCTGAAAACCCCAAGGGTGGGCAGTTCCAAGCAAAAGTTAGAGCAGCCTGCTAGACCAAAACCTATGAAGGAGGTTTAGGCAAAAATGAATAGGCAATATTCAAAAGCTCGCTAGACCGAAGACCCGAATGGGCAGTTCTAGGCAAAAGTTAGAGCGAAAAAAGGTGAGGTAAATACTCGAGAGTTAACCCTTGGCCTGAACTACGTTTTGACCTGATTCCCTAGCTTGGGATACGTAGGCAGTCTTTCTTTGAGACTCGGTCACAATCTATCAATTGGATCCATAGTTGACATTTTGGTACACATCAAAGGTCGAAGAGGATCGAAGATCAAGACAAGCTTCATTGGAGGAACCAGAAGGGGGAAAACCTTCGTCTTTCAATTTTATTACCGAACTGCTTCTTCAATTTACAAGCTGAGCATAAGTCTTAAAAATAATTGAAGCATAAAAAACAGAACGAAATGCTAGAGGCCTTAACAGGCTCACAGTTTATTCTAAGTTCAGCAAAGTCTGGTGTAAGCAACCGCAACACATTTGTTCAAAGCGATATGCGTTGGTCTCAAACCTGCGCACTCTTCTTGCAGCAGATAGTAGCAGTTAGCTACTACCCTCGAATGTTGTTCCAGGGGCTTTTGCCAAGTCTTGTCATGCTGTGCAAGTCATATGGACTTAATGTGACTGTACGGGGGTGTCGGTTTCAGTCCGGGCCTATACGTGTCATAATCTGCATCTTATGTCCATTTTTGCGACATTTTTCCAGTTTTTCAATCAATTGTCATTTCGAGGTGTTTTTCTCGATTTTGTTTGTACAGGTCTTTGTACCTATTTGCGTCTTTCATAAGTGTCAGTTTCACCTGTTCATGAATGTTGTGAGTTTTGGCACATTAATGCCCAAAATTTCATTGTATTCCGTGTGTCTAAGGGTTCGCATTGTACCCTGGTTCTCTTTCTCCCTTTTCGTTCGAGCTAGGCGAGTCTGTACATATGTGCGCGCGTCTGTGTGTCGATTCAAAGCACTTGTCAATGCAAAGTAGATATTAGTGGTTAGTTTTTGCATTCTCTTCAACACTTGCAAAAGAGAGTCAATAAACTGGAAAACGCAATTGTAACATTGCTACCCCTAGTATCTGTAATCCGCAAGCAGTGGAATCTCGTAAAGCAGAAAGGGCACGTCAGCCCAAGGCCAAGCAAGGTATCTCTGGGGCACATCCACCCAAGCATCGAAGAGGGGGGCACGCAGGCCCAATGTCATTGCTCAAACATCAATTGGGGCACGCCAGCCCGCTCAATGCCTATCTATCTGGGTGCATATCTCAGAAGCACAGACAGTACAGTGATGAGGCTCAGTGGTAGTCCTTAGGTGTCGTTGTCTTCTAGGAGCCGCCCTAAGCTTGCATCTGCATTTTCAATATTTTATACATGTCATTGCATATTGTGTGTATATCAAATGTTGAACGCAGGAAAAATCCATCAAGCGACAAAGCAAGCCTGCCCGGTATCAAAGGTAGCAAGTAAACAGCTCAGCAGTTGTCACCGATTTCTCCCCAGCAGAGTCGCCACTGTAGGCAGCGTGCCCTGGAAATTACGGTTTCCAAAAATGCAAGGGCCTGGATCGAGGGAGCGCGAGCGCGGGTGGCAAGCGCTCAAAAATACAGAGTCGCCACTTGAGTTTTGAGGGTCCGACACTCAAGGAACCGTATTTCGAAGCACCTGCCGCGCTGTTTGATTTGAAAAAGTTAAGGAACCAGTCCGTCATAACCATATCTGGGTTCGGGAGCCAGGTTACGAGAGGGGAAGGGTTTTATGGCACCCCTCTCGCCCAATCCGGAGATCGGTCTCTAGTTGAGCATTTTGAAAACGTTGCGATTCTTCTTTTATTAATCAATTTTAGCCAATTAGGGCGGGGGAACAGTTAATCGGGGATTAAAACTGTAACATGTTTGCAGGATGTGATAGATGGCATGGATGAGCAGTTAGTATAGGATGAGAACAGACTACTGTGGGAGTTTAAACAGACTGGAAAGCTCCTGTTTTGGAGTGTCGCACGCAAGAGGTAACCAGTATGCACTGATCAAGTCAATGCATGCTGATCATACCTGCGCGCGCTGCTACAAGACCTGTGCGCGCCAGTAAGCCTAAGCCCACAGCTCTTATTCTCAAACCTTCTGGGCTCTGGAAGGACCAGGGCACACCCAGGACAAACCAAGCAGTTTAAACTCTCTGGGCTCTGGAAGGACCAGTGCACACCCAGGACAAACCAAGCAGTTTATGCAGTCATAATATATAGTTTAAAGGCTGAAAAGCCTAATGAATAAACTAAAACACCCCATAAACAGTGTGGGGACAAAATAACAGCCTAAAACCAAGTTAAACATGCAAGGCCAGCCACTGATCGGGTACAAACAATCGCGCGAGGGTTCCAAACCGTCGCGCGACAATGCGCCCGGGCGCGCGATGGTTGCGCCCTGGCGCACTGGTCAAATGGAGCGTTGACCATCGCGCGATGGTTTGGGTACAGCGCGCGCGGGTTCGAGCCAACTTTCCAGTGTCTGGTTTTGCACGTCCTGGGTTCTGAGACAGGTCCAGAATGATCCCAGGGGTACTCCAACAGAGCAGAACCAAATATTGACATGCAAGCTAGCAATTTAAGCCCTAAGAAAAGCAATAAACTGATTTTTACATGCATCAACAGTGATCTATATCAAAATAAAACTATATAATAGCCATGAGCATGAATAAGACAAGAAAATGCTAGCATCCCTTCCCCACGTGGACCAATCTCATGCAGACAGAAGTGTCGCGCGAGTGTTCGGGTCCATCGCGCGAGGGTTTGCTAGGCCACGGCTTTTGAAACCTTGCTAGCTTTAGGGCCAGGACTGGTTTTGATTACCAGCCTTGACCCTGCCAGCCCCCCTCAGGGATCAGAACAGGGAGCAGAACAAAGGTGAGATATACCTTTGGATTTTGAGGTTTGAAAAGTGTTTGAGCTTTGAATTGAAGTTGAGTTTGAGGTTTGATTGAAATGTGAAAATGGGGAGAAAGAACAAGCTTTGTTCTTAGGGTGTCTTTGTATCTCTTTTATTAGCTTAAAAGAGTACAAAGCAAAGACCCTTTGTAATGCCAAATTTTTGTTAACCTTTTTAAAGATGAACAAAGGGGGGTTTTTATAGGAATAGCACCTTCCATTAACGGAAAGGTAGCTCTGGTCCAAAGAATGGAGGCCAGTCAGCCACGAGGCTGGCTGGGGGTTACTTGGTAATTAAGCTGTCCAGCTGAATAAAGGTGATGGGGACAGGTTCTGACTGTCGCGCGATGGTTCCAAACTGTCGCGCGACAATGCGCCCTGGCGCGCGATGGTGCGCTGGTCAATGCTCCGGTTGACCATCGCGCGATGGAGTCAAACCGTCGCGCGACGGTGCGCCCCGGCGCGCGATGGTTGCGCCCTGGCACGCGATGATTGTGCCCTGGCGCGCAATGATTGTGCCCTGGCACACATCAATAGGGTTTTTTGGCTTTTTGAAGTGGCTTAGGGTTAGGTTAGGCTCAAAGGTTTTTCAAACACTCGACATTTCTGGGGTGTTCTTGATCCATTTCATCATTGGGGAATCAAAAACCGTAAGTAAACTAATCTGGAAGCCCAGATTGGGGTGTCTACATCGATGCTAAGGGCTTTGAGATGGAGGTGGAGTTTCACGTGGTCGACATCCCCGCCACCTTCAATTTGCTGCTAGGCAGGCCATGGCTGTACAGGTCAGACATCATGGCAGTACCCTCGACTCTGCACCAGAAGGTCATGTTGGGGCTTCCAACCGGGACTCTCACTATTTGTGGGGACTCTGGGATCCGCCCACTCAAAGAGGATGAACCTGTTCTAGGAATTACACATGTGGAAGAGGACTCGGATTTTGGAGGGTTCTCATTCGACACCGCAGGCTCAGTCCTTACCGTCACCATGGACGATGACTTCCTCGTCAGCTCAGCCGCTATTGACATTATGAGGAAAATGGGCCACATGCCCGGCTTTGGACTCGGAATAAACCAGCAAGGGGTCGCTGAGTTCCCTGTCTTTCCCTTTACCGAGAGCCGATTTGGCTTTGGGTACGCACCTCCAGCCAAAAAGGCTAAAAAGGGGAAAGGTACGGGAAAACCTCGTACCCTCTATGGTAACCCCGACAGCTACTTCGTCCGTGAAGGGGGGGGCATCGTTTACGAAGGTCAACCTGAACCATTCTGGGATCCGGAGACTGGCACCTGGCTACCGGGATTCGAGATCTTCGCTGCGGACACCTGGTCCGATGATGAGGAGGAGATAGCCAAAGATAAGCTGGCAGAAGAGGAATTCAAGAAGCAGCTGACCCGGGCTAAGGAAGAAACTGACTGGCTGCTGGCGATTGATCAAGAGGGCTTGGAGATGCTGTTCTCTCAAGTAGGTTTGGTTGGCAAGGAAGAAGAGGCTGAAGTGCTGATGCTTGGGCCCGACTCTCCGGACGTCATCGAAGATCCAACCTCCCTCATTGTGGAAGCTAAGGGTAGTTTAAATAATTGCTTTTTCACTCCACGTCTGACATGCATTGACAATGTACTTGAGTCTGACACAGAGTCTGTCTAGTCTAGGTCTAGCTCAGAGTCGGAGTTTGTGCCTCTTGGCCCTCCACGTCACAGCTTCTATTTCGAGTTCGAGTCCACTGTACTTGGCAACCCGCTGGGGTTTTATGAAATGCATGATCCTGCTTCTGACTACTTTGCTGATTTCTATATAAACTATGTCGACCCCGACGATGAAGGAACAGACTTCGATGGGGACATCCCCGCTGAGTTGCGTTCCCTCATCGAAAGGGAAGACGAAAGGCATGCTCAGCCTCTAAAAGAAGAAGTAATTTCCATAAATTTGAAAGATGAGGGTGACCCCCGAATGATGCAAATTGGTTCAACTTTGTCCCCCGAGGATCGTACTGTGCTGGTTGATCTGCTCAAAGAATACTTCGAGGTTTTCGCATGGTCTCACAAAGACATGCCCGGTATCGATCCTGAAATCGTGCAGCACCGAATTCCGTTGGCTCTAGGGGCCGTTCCAGTCAAACAGAAGCTCCGCCGAATGAGGCCGGATTGGGTCGAGAAGATCAAGGAGGAAGTCACCAAACAGATCGACGCTGGGTTTCTAAGGGTTGCCGAGTATCCGAAATGGGTAGCCAACATCGTGCCAGTTCCTAAGAAAGATGGAAGAATCCGAGTTTGCGCCGACTTTAGGGACTTGAACAAAGCAAGCCCCAAAGATAGTTTTCCCTTGCCTCACATTGACGTGCTTGTGGACAACACAGCGGGGCATGCTTTGCTCTCTTTTGTCGACGGATTCTCAGGGTACAACCAGATCTTTGTGGCGCCAGAAGATCAAGAGAAGACAACCTTTGTCACCGAGTGGGGTACTTACTGCTATGTGATGATGCCGTTTGGGTTGAAGAACGCCGGTTGCACCTTCCAGCGGGCCCAGACCACTTTGTTACACGATCTAATCCACAAGACGGTTGAGGTCTACGTCGACAACATGATTGTCAAGGCAAAGGAAAAGGAGGACTTCATCCCAGCACTCAAGCAGTTTCTCGAAAGGCTCCGTAAATACAACGTGCGTCTTAATCCACAGAAGTGCACATTTGGGGTCACAGCAGGCAAAATGTTGGGGTTCCTGATCACCGCAAGAGGAATTGAGGTCGATCCCTCTAAGATTATAGCAATTCTCGAGATGGAACCACCGTAATCGGAAAAGGGAGTGCGAAGCTTTCTGGGTAAGGTTCAGTTCATCAGCCGATTCATAGCCAAGCTAACACTGACCTGCGAACCGCTGTCCCGTTTGCTCAAGAAGGACGTTCGTTTCGAATGGACAGAGAAGTGCCAAGCCGCTTTCGAATCTATCAAGGCATATCTAAGGAATCCGCCTGTCTTAATGCCGCCTACACCTGGTCGACCCCTGATCCTGTACTTATCCGTTACTCCGACGTCCATGGGATGTTTGCTGGCGCAAGAAGGAGATAAAGGAGTCGAGAAAGCCATCTACTATCTGAGTAAGAAGATGGTAGGGAGTGAGGAACGTTACACCCCCCTGGAAAAGACGTGTTGGGCGCTAGTTTGGGCTACCAAAAAGCTTAGACACTACATGCTAGCCTATTCGGTGAAGCTGATTTCTCGGATGGATCCTATCAAGTATCTGTTCGAGAAGCCGGCGCTCACCCATAAGCTAGCACGTTGGTTGCTTCTGCTGGCTGAGTTCGATCTCCAATATGTTACGAGGAAATCAGTGAAGGGCCGTGTTATGGCAGAATTCCTGGCCGACCACCCGATCGATGGACCTGAGGACGTGGACTTCAATTTCCCGGACGAGGATGTGTTAACAATTGTCGAAGAAGTGTGGACGCTCTATTTTGATGGGGCTGCTAATCAAAGAGGTTTTGGAGTTGGGATACTGCTCATTACGCCCGCTGGGGCTCATATCCCGCTTGCTTTCAAGTTGAACTTCGACGTTACCAACAATCAAGCTGAGTACGAGGCCTGCATCGTCGGAATGGAAGCCTCTATTGCACTGGGAGTCGAGAAGCTTGAAATAATTGGAGATTCAAACCTAGTAATCTCTCAGGCTAATGGAGACTGGAAGGTTCATGAGGAAAAGCTGAAGCCTTATCACCAAGATTTGGAAGAACTGATTCCTCGCTTCAATAAGGTGACCTTCACCCATATTCCACGCTTGAAGAATCAGTTCGCCGATGCTTTGGCGACTTTGGCTTCAATGATCGAACTTCCAGTAGGGGTCCGGATGCGACCGATTGTGATTGAGCAGAGGGACTTGCCCGCTTATGAATATGTCAACGCCATTGATGATGTCGATGATGGCCTACCCTGGTACCATGACATCTGGAACTTTGTCGAACAAGGAGAGTTCCCTGCTGGAGCTTCAAGGAAAGATCGGGTTGCTCTGCAAAGGCTGGCTGCTCAGTACATCATTTGTGGAGGAAAACTGTATCGAAGGTCTCACTGCGGAATGCACAAGCTGTGTGTCAACGGGACCGAAGCAACAAGGATAATGGAAGAGATTCACGAAGGGGTCTGCGGTCCTCACATGAGTGGAGTCATGCTTGCGCGGAAGATCCTCAGGCAGGGTTACTACTGGTCAACGATGGAATCTCAGTGCATCGACTACGTACGGCGCTGTTTCAAGTGTCAAATCCATGCCAACCTGCAGCATGTTCCACCCTCTAAGTTATATGGCATGACCTCGCCGTGGCCGTTCTCCGTGTGGGGAATTGACGTTATTGGGATGATCACGCCTCCTGCTTCAAATGGTCACAGGTTCATACTGGTGGTGATAGATTACTTCACTAAATGGGTCGAGGCCGAATCTTACAAGACTCTGACAACAGTTCAAGTGGCTCAGTTCATCCGAAAGAACATCATTTACCGGTATGGCGTTCCTCAGGCGTTCGTCTCAGACAATGGGAGTCATTTCAAAGGAAGGGTCCTGGACCTCTTCGAGGAATTCGGCATCGAGACCCACCGATCAACTACCTATCGTCCACAAACAAATGGAGCAGTCGAGGCCGCTAATAAGAACATTGAGGTGATCATCAAGAAGACCATTGAGTCCGCAAGAAATTGGCACGAGCAGCTGCCTCTGGCGCTATGGGGGTATAGGACGTCGATTCGAACTTCAACCGGTGCAACTCCTTTCTCCTTGGTCTATGGAATGGAAGCAGTACTTCCTATCGAGCTTGAGGTTCCCTCTCTGAGGATCATGGTTGAAAGTGGCCTGGAAGAATCTGATTGGCTCAGTGGGAGGTTTGTCAAACTGATGCTATTTGATGAAAGGAGACTCCGAGCTCTGTACCACGTTCAAGGTTACCAGCGTCGAATCGCCCGGGCATTTGATAAGAAGGTGAAGTCCAGGGGCTTAGTCGAAGGAGATATGGTCACGAAAGAGATACGGGCGCCAGTGTTTGATGCTCGCGGGAAGTTTCGGCCAAAGCGATCCAGGCCGTTCATTATCAAGACCATCCTATCTGGGGGTGCTGCTCAACTCATCGATCTCGACGGCAATGAATTCAGCACTTTGGTTAACCTGGATCAACTCAAACGTTTCTACCCCTGAAAGATGCTCGTTGGGCCGAAAACCACAAGGGTGGGCGGTTCCAAGCAAAAGTTAGAGCAGCCTGCTAGACCGAAAACCTGTGAAGGCGGTCTAGGCAAAAATAAATAGGCAAAAGTCGAAAGCTCGCTAGGCTGAAAACCTGTGAAGGCGGCACTAGGCAAAAGTTAGAGCGTAAAAGGAGAGGTAAAATACACGAGCGAACCTTGGCCTGAACTACGTTCTGACCTGATTCCTTGAAAAGGGATACGTAGGCAGTCTCACCTTGAGACCCGGTCATATTCTATCAAATTGGTCCAGGGTTTGGCATCCCAGTTCCGTATCAAAGTCCAAGTGAAGTCGAGGGACGAGCCAAAGTTTCATTGAGGAATCTGAAGGGGGAAACCCTCTGTCTTTCAACTTTATTTCAAAATTACTATTTCTAATACAAGAGCTGAGCATAAAAGCCTTAAAACAGTAAAGCATGAAAAAACAGAACGAAATGTTTGAGAAGCCTAACGGCTCACAGTTTATTCTAACTACAGCAAAGTGGTCCGGAGTCAGTCGACGTTTTCTCTTGCTGCAATATCTGCTCTTAACCATTGTCGATAAACGTTCCTTAGCCTTGGGGTGAAATCCGGATATTCAGCCTGCCGAGCCCTGAGCTCCCAATGCCTGTCATACCCATGGAGTGTCTAGGCATTGAAATTGGGGATCCAGAAATCCCCGGCCGTGATACGAACGTTCCCTTGCGGGATACCCAGCTGGCGGAGGATGCGGCCCGGGATGTAGAAAGTGAATCTCGTCAGCCCTGCAATCACCACCCTGTCAAACCCGTCCGAGTGAACCGTCATCTCCTCCAGTTCTAGCCACGGGCACCTCCAGACAATCTCGTCCGGCTGCAGTCCCTGCATGAACGAATACCACCCTTCGATATCCATCTCGGGGTACCTCATTCCCCGTTGGTGAATTCTCCTCGGAAAAAGGTTCCAGCCATCCTCCGGAGGGTGCAGCAAGTTCAGCTTGTCGGACAACCACAGCTGCGTTAGTGAAAAGACAAGTGAGAAACCAGATAAAGCCTGAGCGGAAAAACAAGTAAGGAGCCATCAAAGGCCTAAACCGAGAGTCGAGGTAAAATAAGAAAGTGCGAAAGCCGGAAAAAGGTGAGCTGAGTGAGTTTACCTGAAGAAGTAACGGGCTGCCACTGAAGACGTCCGATACCCCAGAGTACACCGAGTCCAGGCCGATAAGTGTCTCGGCCAGGACCAGTGGGATCACGTTTTGCCAATCCGCACCTCCCATCTGAAGAGCGACACTCACTAGCAGAGGACTGACCCGCCCGTCGGCAGGAATAAGCAAGTAACCGGCCAGGAGGCAGATTACCAGGGCGAAGCGGCGCCGTGCCTGCCAGGTAGTGTCCCTCAAATCACCCTCCGGACTGTACCGCTCGATTAATTGCAGAATGTGGACTTGGCCGCCCTCTAACATAGAACGGGCCAGACCTCCGGGAATAGCAAGTGCAGTGGCCAGCAGTCTGGGCATGCTGACTTGGTAAGGAGGAACGACGAGCGTCGGAGAGGAGTACGTCCGGAGATAGGCCTGGAACTCCTCGACTGTCGGGCAAATTTTGTCATCCCCGAAACGGAAGACGTGGACGTCCGGATCCCAGAACCGGAGCGCGGCTCTCAAAAGTGCCGGGCGGAGCGGCACGTGCCGAAGATACCGGAACGAAGCCAGGCCGTGATATTGAAAATTTAGCCAGTCAACGCCAATCATTTCCACCAACCAGGGCCGGATCAAGGTAGGAATGGGATTTTCCATTGAAGGAATTACAGAGGAAGTGCTGGATATGGAAAAAGTAATGAGGTGCTGTGGTTCTGCAAGACGTAGCATGCGTCTTTATAGACTAAGCATGCATTATTTTCATCCGAGGATGCAACTGCCAATGGCTATCCTCCAAGCCTTCCTTACAATAAGGACACTGCCCCCTGAAATGCCAGAAGCCCTGTTCTGAACGTGGGATGATGGAGACAAAAGGCAGCCAGGGGAAGGACAGTTGGTCAGGCGAATGGCACTGTGTCGTACTTTTGTGGCGTGCGCCACTACTTCACCAGTGTACGCAGGACTTACTTTATTACTGGCGTACAGAGCACAACTACTGGCGTACGCCAGTAATGTCTGCACCAGATACTAGCAGCAACAGCAACTGTCATCAAGCAACCGATTTCGATTCCAGGGCTCGTTTGGCGGGTTTGTCGATTCATACAAGTCATGAACGGTATTTGGGACTACGGGGAAGCATCGCCTCGGAAGCGTCGCGTTTAACGAAGATTTCGGACCTCCAACGGCCCGTATCCTCCTTAAACTTAGGATACGGAGGCTCAAAATACATTCCAAGGATTCGTGCCAAGTTTTCTCATGCCGTACACGTTACGTGGACCCTATGTGACTGTACGGGGGTGTCGGTTTCAGTCCGGGACTATATCGAGTCATCTTTGGCGTCTTATGTCCATTTTGTGACATTTTTGGGCATTTTTTGCGACTTATTTCTCATTTCAATTCGTTTTTCCCGAGTCTTTCCACTCGTACAGGTCTTTGCACATATCTATGGTCTCACCAGAGTGTCAGTTCCCCTTTCAGAGGAGGATTGGGCGTGTCAGCCCGCTAATGCCAAAATATCCGTATCCTCCGCGTGTCTTAAAGATACGCGGCGTATCCTGGGACTTTCCTCCCATTTTATTCGAGCTAGATCAGTCCTACACGTATCCTAGCGTTTGTCGATTGATTCAGAATGTTTGTCAATGCATGTCGGATGTTAATGGTTGTTTTGTTTACTTCTATCATCAATACCATCAACATAGAAGTCAAATGAACGGAAAATGCAATTATTATATTATCCAAAGCATGCATCTCTAAAAGCAAAGAAATGTACATAGCGGCACAACGGCCCGGGCAAAGCAAAGCAGAATCGTATAGCAGGCACATCTGCCTATGAAAATCAACGGGCACGCAAGCCCCATCTCAAAAATCAAATATCAACAGTATCAAAAGGCAAAAGAGGCAGTAAAGTAGCTGAGGCTCCGTGACAGCCCTCACTCGCCAAAAAGCTCGTCGGTGTCGTCGGTGTCGCTCTCCTCTCCCGCAGCCAACTCTCCCGGGGCTAGTCGGAACCCAGGGTCGCTAGCAGACCCAGAGCCGCTGCTGAGGGACACGGTCTCCTCGTCCTCATCCTCCTCCTCCTCCTCTCTCCTCTTCTTCTTCGCGGGCCCCTCCGCTGGCTTCTTCTGAGCAAGCCTCTTCCGCAGCTCTCTCTGAGGCGGTGGTGACCCTCTGTCAGGAGCGATCACCACCCCTCTGGTCTCAGGCCGTGAGGTCCTCGCCGGTCGCTGGACCACGGCAGGAGCCTTCCCCTTGCCCTTCAGAGGGGCTGGCCTCGCTGCCTGCCGCCTAAAAGCCGTCCTAGCGTGTCCCTGCATTGTCATTTAATTCAAATCATTATGTATCCACATTGTGCATAGTGTATACATATAAAATGCTGAAACAGGAATCAAGAGCAGGTACTTCTAAACATGCATTGTAACAGACATGCACAGTTGCTAAGTATCGAATTCGGAGTTCTGGGTTTATACCTGAGGCTGCGTAGTAGGCGCTGGCGCTGCCGGCGGGTAGTGCAGCTGCAAGGGAGTACCACTTGCTATCTGGTGGAACTTTTTCTCCATGGCAAGCATCAAGCGCATGGCCTCCCTCGCCCACTCTAGCGGCACCTGAGTCACAAGAATTGGAAGTCAAAGGCAGTTCAAATACAAGTGCAAATATGATACAGGAAGTGAATAAAGCTGAAAGTACATCATACCGGTCCTGTGACCTCTGCTGGCTCAGTCCTGGCAGGCTCGAAGTGAACCTCTGCGGCCTCCCCCTGAGGGTCACGTACCGTCAGCGTCCAAGAAAGCTGAGTGAGCCCGGTCGACTCCGCAAACTCGCTCCTCTCCCTGGAACGGCCCGACCTGCCCCGCCGTCCCGACCTCTCCTCACCGGCAGCCAAGACCTCTGCCCGCACTGCCCTGTGCTCCATCACCCCAAGCGCCCCGGCCAAGTATCGCCTCTGGTAGACGGCGTAGTCTCGCCCCCGCCTCAGAAAGGAAGTCGCAGCAGCAGGGACAGTGAACCTCCTCAGCTCTCTCAGCGTGTACCTCCCAGTGTGCGAAGCACGAGGTGGAAGTGGCCCCGGAACAACGAACTCGGACGAGTCAAGCGACTGTTGTGTCACTCGATCGCCCAAGTACCACTGCCACCCGAAAGCTGACTCCAGCAGCACCAGGCTCGCTGTCACCACCCTGCTCCTCGCCAGGTACTCAGGCTTAGGCCCTGTAAACCTCCACGGGTCCCACTCCACCTGTAAAGCAATCAAGGGCATCAGCGACAGCATTAAAGCAATTCAAAGGCACAAACTACCAAAAGGGAAAGCTAGCCTCACCTGAGAGTCTGTCAGGTGGTCAAGGTACAGTCGGAAGTCTGAGAGCGTCTTTTGAGACCTCTTCTTCCCGACGCGGAGTGGCCCCCAGACCATCGCTCGTGGGAGCACCCTCAAGTCCGGACTCCTGTTCTCCGGAGGGTACATCCTCACCACCTCGTAAGCCCACAACTGCGGGGTTTTCAAATAGTCAAACAGTCAAGGCGTCAGAAATACAGCATATGCAAGATAAAGTGCAAGTATGGAATGAAATTGAAAGACAGTATTGATTCCTTACCTCCCACACTCTCCAGTACCCAGCAGCTGACTTCCTCCCTCTCGAGAACTCGCCCAAGAAGCTGTAGCACGTGCCTAAGGCCGCTCCTCCCCAGTCAAACCGAGAAGACGACCTCAAGTCAAAAAGGGCCGGCAGGTAGGACAAGTGCACCGTGGACCGCTTGTTCGGGTACAGAGTAGCCCCGAACAAGTACAAAAGGTACACCCTCGCTAGCTGCGCCAACTTTAGCTCGGAGACCCGCTCCCCTGCCAACTCCAGCACCGGAACCCTTTGCTCCACATGCTTTGCAAACTGGTCATATGAGACCGTCTCTGAGCTCCCCGCAGGCACCATGCCTAAGAACCACCTCAGCGCCTCAGTGTCCCTGTGGATCCCCGAGTCGAACGGGATCGGGTCACCTCCTACCCTCAGGCCAGTGATGGCCGCGAAGTCCGTCGGTGTCACGGTCATCTCCCCGATCGGGAAGTGGAAGGAGTTCGACGTGTCCCACCACCTCTCGGCCAGGGCAGACAGTATGCCGTGGTCGCTCCTCACCGCTGTCAGCGTGGGGATGAACAAGCCAAACCCCGCCGCGTCCACCAGCTCTCGTGCCCCCGCGGGCAAACTCAAGTACAGCTCGAGAGAGTGCGCTGGACCACCATGCCCCCGCGAGCTAACCACTCCTCTCTGCAATCAAAGCAACAGGAAATAGCATCAGTACAGCAGTTCAAATTCAGCGGATAGTCGAACCAAGGACTTTTAACGGTATCTAAAGCATCAAGGGCATGCATTCAGTCAATTATCAAACTACCAGGCATCCTATTCAGTCGATTCAAGTCATTTCTAGGTCAATTCAAGCTTCGAACGTTCAGGCAGTCGATTATCAAGCTACCAGGAAACTATTCAGTCGAGTATCGTTTTCAAAGCATCCTGTTCAGTCAATTCAAGTTGTCAGAGCATCAAAGGCACTTATTTGGTCGATTATCAAGTTTCAACGGCATTCTACAAAGTCAATTCAAAATTTCAGGGCAATCTATCAGTCGAGTTACGTTACATGGCATACTACAAGTCGGTATCAGGCATTCTATGGTCGAATTATGAAGTCGAAGCATTCTACAGTCAACCCAGTCTATTTCGGGTCGAGGTATCACTAACTCTACGCAGTCGATCAAAAGCAAGGGTTCGAGTATCATGCATCACAAGTACGAAATAAAGGCTAAAGCGAAGTTCAAAGGTATACCTAAGTCCAGCCCCTGGACAAGTGCTGCTCAGGGTCTCTCAACACCAACTCCTCGTCGTAGTCCCTCTGGCAAGGGACGTAGCTCTCGGTGCCCGACGGCACAAACACGTGCGGCTCTGGAGGAACGTACGTCTCAGCCACAAACGGGGTATGAGCGGTCTGCCGTCTGGTCTCCGCTAAGTCAACCGCTACCTCATACACCCCAGGACCCTCCTCCTGCTCTCTCTCAGCCTCCTCGGCCTCTCGCTCCAACTCTCTCTGGTCTCTCTCCGCCACCTCGGCCTCTCGCCTCAGTCTCTCCTCCTCGTCAGACCGAGCTATCTCCCTCAGCCTCTCCTCGCGGGCCGCCAAAACTGCCCCAACAATTGCAGGGCTCTCTCTCATGAGCCGAGCAAGCACAGACTCGCCCACAAACTCCGCCAAGTCACATCTCATGATCGGCTCGTGACTAGACGAGCCCGCGGGCGCCACGAATTCGACCCGTTCAACGTGATCCACCCTCGGCACGTCCCCCACCTCCTTTACAGCCGGAGCCTTACCGCTCGCCGGATCCCTCGGAGGAGACCCTGGCCGATCCTCACCAACACCACCGCTGCCACTGCTACCAGCGCCGGCCAAACCCAAGCCAGTCACGATCAAAGCCTCCACCCCGCTCCGTGCATCCAACCGTTCAACCCGTGGACCCACTGGTCCCACAACTACAGGCGTACGCCCCTCCTCTACAGGCGTACGCCGCTCGTCGCCACCGCCAGTCTCCTCTGCATGGCCATCGCCGTCGCCCTCACTGCTCGAAACCACTGCACCAACGCTCGACGAAGCCCCTGCAGTGGGTTGATCATCGACTAATGGCCTCTCGGCCTCGCTCGATTCCACCCTCAACCGATCATCACCACCGCCGCCATTGCCGCTCCTGTCATCGCCGGGTTCTGCCATGGGTGTGGTCGAATCCATGAGATTGAAGGAAATGGGTAGGATTGGAGTGAGATTTGAAGGATTTGGGAAGAGTTTGGGAGCCCTCGGAAGTTTTTGAAACCAGTGTATGGCGGTTTCGTACAGTCTGGAAGTATATACGACGCAGGAAACAGCTGGGCCGGGTCCAGGCCGGTTCTGGGCTCGGGTACTTCAGCATAAGTGGCGCACGGCACAAATATACTGGCGCACGCCGGTAGTTTATGAGCCTGAGGCCCAATTCGCATCCCGTGATCAAAATGAAGCCCGTGGTCAGCAAAACCATGTTATCACATAGGATGGTCACTCCCCAAGCAAAGCCCGTCCAATTTCGAATCAACGACGATCTATCCGTCCAATTCCAATCAACGACGATCTATCCGTCCAATTCAAATCAACGACGATCTATCCGTCCAACTTCAAATCAACGACGATCTATCCGTCCAATTTCAAATCAACGACGATCTATCCGTCCAACTTCAAATCAACGACGATCTATCCGTCCAACTTCAAACCAACGACGATCTACCCGACCAATTTCAAATCAAACAAGTGACCCTAAGTTGCTTTCAATGGATTATTCCCCAGGAGAGTCCGCACCCCGAGACAGCCTGCCCTGTCCATCTCAAATCAACGACGATCCACTCGTCCTATTTCAATCAACAATGGTTCGTCCGTATGTCTATATCTTTCTCAATGGAGCCGATCCACGGCTTATCTTCCCCAGCTGGATCTCACCCGGACCAGGCTATCAAAGGTCCGGGTCAGCGCCAACCTATCCGAGTATCTCAATGTTCTCGACAACAGCGATCTATCCTCTCCGTCAATCCAATCAATCAGGTTCTTTAAAATTATTCGTCTATCATTGAACTCGTATGTTCTGCTCTGGATGTCCTATTTGGGTGTCTAGAAAACCTTTGACGTTACTTACGCCAAGTCGATGGTGCTCTAAGTGCCGTCAAAGGGGGGCTACTGTAGACACCCTATTCTGGACTGTCCAGATTAGTTTACTTGCGGTCTTTGATTCCCCAATGATGATTAAGGTCAAGAACATACCGAGTTTGTTAAAGAGTTTGAGTTTTGAGCGTCCCGAACCTCATCCGAACCTTTCCGACCCCTTTGTCGAAACCTTCAAGCCAGAACCAAATAGCCTCAGCAAAACCCTACTGGAGTACGCTGGTGGATGACTAGCGTGCGCTGGAAGCACCGCCACATGTCAGTCATCCCCAGTTACTGGCGCACGCCACTAACAAGGTGCGTACGCCAGTCAGAGCCAGTCAAATCAACTTTATTCCAGCTGAGCACGCGGGAGTTTTGATGCCACCTGGCGTCTGCCAGCAGTCCTCTGGTGGCTGAGGACCGTCCTCTTGTTCCTTCTACCACTACACCACCTCTCAAGCCTTGTCCCATGCATTTAATTCATGGGAGGCTTACTCCTCCCTTAGGCCACCAAACAAGCCTTAGTGCCCAACTGATTTTCAGTCTCTCTCCTCCATAAATACCCCCCTTGCATTTATTTGCAAGGGGTTAGCCTCATTAAGAAAGCAAAAGCCTTGGTCTTTCTCTTTTTCCTTGCATTCCTCTTGTTTTCCTCTTTCATCCATTGAAAGATAAGGCAAGGAGAATAGTGTCCAGCCCATAACACTCCATACTCACTTCTCAAACCCTCAAACCTCAAGCTCAAGCACAAGCTCACTTCCAAACTCACAAGCAAAGGTATACCACCTTTTGCTCCTGTTTTCTGTTCTGACCCTTGAGGGGGGCTGGCAGGGTCAAGGTTGGTAATCTATACCAGTCCTGGCCCTAATGCTGACAGGGTTTCAAAACCGTATACAATGATTAATGGCGCACGCCAGTAATTTGAGCCGTACGCCAGTCATGGTAGTACGTGCAAAACTGGCGTGGGGATCATGGATCATTGTTTTATTGCTTTATTTAAGTTCTGATCACTGATGCATGCTAAAACCAGTCTTTTGCTTTCGGTATTTTAGAACTGCTTTCTCTTCCATCTGTATCTTAGTGTAGTTTGGCCTCTGGGAGCCTTCTGGTCATGATCCAGAGCCCAGATGATGCAAAGCCAAAGCATTGGAACAAATAGACAACTGGCGTACGGTCATGTACTACTGGCGTACGGTAGTAGTCTAGCTTCCAGTGGCTTGGCCCTTGCATGGATCTTCCATCCAGGCCTTTGATCATCCTCCCCTCACTGTTTAAGGGGTTTTCTGTCCATTTGGTGGCTTCTTAGCCCTTTAATCTGTCTGTAATAAGCTTAGTAACTTATATCAACTGCGTGGTTTGTCCTGGGTGTGCACTGGTCCTTTCTAGAGCCCAGAGGGTTGATAACAGAAGCTGTGGATTTGAGCTTACCGGCGCACGCCAGTTGTGGGGTGGCGCACGCAGGTCAGGGCTGTATGCAGTGGCTTAGCCAGTGCATGCAGGCTTGCTTCTGTGTGCATCACTGCACCGTTAGCGGGCTCTAGTCTGTTCAAAACGTTCACAGTAGCTTGTTCCCAATCTATTATACTTGCTTAGATCAAACATCAACCATCCATAAACATTTTGTCACATACTTGTACATAAATGCAAATGTGTTACAGTTTTTTAATCCCCATTCACTGTTCCCCCGTCCTAACTGGCTAAGAAAATGATCAAATAAAGAGAGAAATGCAATGTTTTTATAAAATGCCTGAGTAGAGACCGATCTCCGGATTGGGTGAGAGGGGGTGCCATAAAACCCTTCCCCTCTCGTAACCTGGCTCCCGAACCTCGAATTTCAAAGGTGACGATGGTCCAGTCTACAAAAGCCTTTTTTCAAACTCAAACAAACGTAATCCAAACGTTTTCAAAAGCACGGTTTCTTGGGTACCTTCCACAAAACCCGAGTGGCGACTCTCTGATTTGCGAAACGTTTCGCTGCGCTCTCCGCGAAAAGGGGCGCACCCGGAATTTTATGCCTAAAACATGGGATTATTGGGGCGTGTGCCCACAATACCCACACCACTCAGGTTATAGTGCGAAGTCACTTACACCGCTTAGGCTAATGCCACCTACGCCACCCCGGTTACGGTATCATGTCATTTACGCCAAACGATCTTTGAAACCAGAACAGAAATTTCAGGTGAAAAATGTTAAAGACTTAATTTGTCTTGATATCTCCCAAATCTTGTCATTTCTAATCAAAGGATACACATTCAAAAGAATCTCTGAGGACTAAGGCAATCCTTCGTAGGGTGTCATTTCTTGAGTCAGGGTCTAGGAGACCATAAATCCATGGAGTTTGGGATAACTCCGGTGTTCGCCGTGCTCGAATGGCTCTCTCTAGCCTTAAGTGCATCTTCCAGCAATCTAATTGCTCTGTCTCGGATGGTCTTAGATAAGGAGATTGGCTCTGATTCCCAAAGTGCGGAATTTAACCTGCCTGACAACGACCTACCCGTGACTGTTGGAACTATTCGTGAAGTTTGATCCCTTGAGTCGACGATGACAACATGTGATTAACAATTCTTACATTCATACACATTTTTTTTCAATAAACCACAACAGGGGCACATTTTGAGTTCGCTTTTTTACTTTACTGTCAGCACTGGGCCACCCATCCTACACAAAGCCATACCACCTTCTCCGACTACCTCAAAATGATAGAGCAAACAGAGCTGGTTGAGCTGAAAAGGGCCGTAGAGGAAATGAGTCAGAAAATGGATAAGCAGATGACTCTATTGCAAGGGCTGATCGACCTTTTCACCTCCGCCATGTCGAATCCAGATCTGGGACTAAATGCTGATGATGACAGGATCAAAGAAACTCCACAAATCTACCACCCTCCAACAGTCAGAATCAAACCATGCTCAAAAGTGAAGCTCTCAGACATGCTTAAAGACCTGGTCAAATTCCATGACGCCAAGACTCACTCAAAGGAGGATATTGGATCCTTGTCTAAAACTAGTGCTGAAAGGCAAAACATGCACATTGATGAGATCGTCCCCAAAAGCAAAAGAGTGATACGCAGTTGCGAAGCAAGCAAAGCTTTTGTTAGAGGCCCACTCGGCACCACCATGAACCCTCAACCCAGCTGCAATATCCCACCAAGGATCTTCTCCCGTTTTCCTGTACCTTTGTCCTCAGTTTATGAGAAGCTCCTCGAAGTCGGCCTCATTGAGCCGCTCCCTCCAACTCCCCTACCTCAGAAGCTCTCGGCGTCCCACAACCCAAACGTCTATTGTGCCTTTCACCAATATACCGGCCATTCCACCAATAACTGCTTCCGTCTCCGCCACAAAATCCAAGATCTCATCGATAATGGAACCATCTCACCTCCACTTTCAAAACCAAACACTATTATAAAACCCTCCACCAAATCACCCGCAAAACCCCCGTGTCAACCTCATCAATCTCAACCCAATCTCATTCGACCCTAGTCAATACATCATACCCACAACTGAGCCAAAACCCACCGTCAATACACCTTAGAAAGTCGGGATTCGCATGCTTGAGAACATAGACCTAGTATGGGAGCCAACACCTGATGGGTGGCGATTGCTTGGGGAAAACTATCCTCTGATCTTTGAGGAGTTCAAGGCTGGACCAGTTAATGAATCGATGGGACATGGCTCGTTTGGACAACTTCTAAGCAACCAAACCGTCAACGGGATCTTCAATGGCAAAAAAATCCATCCCCACCAGTGCATTATCGACAATTGGCCACCAGAACCCATTGTTTCAACCCCTACTAAGCTCGATGCCTCAATAATAAGCTCCAAGCCGACACAGAATCCGGGGGTGGATTAAAACCCGAATGATGCCCGAGATAGTGAGAAAGGACCAGAACCATCCCAATGCCAGACCTCGGATCTGGAGAAGAATGGTGAATGCAGTGCAGCCAATCCATGAATGGAACTTCTCACGAGTCTGAAAAGTTTTTAAGTTTCAAGTCGAGTCTTTGTCATTCGATTTTGAGTCAGCTTGAACTTTGAGTCTTTTATGCTTTCGTGTCTATATGTTTTCAAATTCAAGTTTGTAGTCAAAAAAGAAAAACCAAAAAGAGAGTCAGTTTCGTGGTCCCGAACTACGTTATGACCTGATTCCTTTGCAAGAAGGATACATAGGCAGCCTCATCCTAAGGCCCGGTCATGTTCATTTGAGTCGCTCCTAAAATTCAGTCACGATCTTTCGAGTCGATCCTTCGTGGGTCAGTCCCGTCTTTCGAAATCAATGTCGAGCTTCTTGTGTCGAAATTGTGATAATAAACTCGCGCTTTATGATAATCCCTTAACTTGGAATTGTTTTTCACCATCAATTAAGGAATCAAAACATGAGATATTTTGCCCTTGCAAGAAAAAGAATTTCATGGGACCACTCCCTGGCACCATCAAGATGCGACGCCCTGGCTCGAGAAAAAGCTCGCTAGATCAAAACCTCAAAATGTGATCTAGGCAAAAGTTAGAGCACACAAATCTCTTAACTTGCATCTTGGATCCAGTTATCGAGTTGTGCAATTCAAAATGAAGAAAGGCATTCTTTTCTTTTATCAAACGCTTGAAGATATTGTGGGCAGCATGCCCTTCGGAGGGAAAAGGATTTCGTTCCTTCACGCCGTTTTGCGGCCCTTTTTTCTTGAAAATCGAGGGAGCGCGAGCGCCGGTGGCAAGCGCTCAAAAATACAGAGTCGCCACTTGAGTTTTGAAGGTCCGACACTCAAGGAACCGTATTTCGAAGCACCTGCCGCGCTGTTTGATTTGAAAAAGTGAAGGAAACCAATCCGTCATAACCATATCTGGGTTCGGGAGCCAGGTTACGAGAGGGGAAGGGTTTTATGGCACCCCTCTCGCCCAATCCGGAGATCGGTCTCTACTTAGGCATTTTTATGAAAACTTTTGTGATTCTTCCTCTTTTAATTAATTTTAGCCAATTAGGGCGGGGGAACAGTTAATCGGGGATTAAAAACTGTAACAATTTGCAGGATGTGATCAAATGATAGCATGGATGGATGGCATGTTTAAATAATAAATGGAATGAACTTGAAATGGCGATCAGATGCCAAAACCAGGCTCGGGGCAGGTTTGCCCTGCACGATAGCCAACTTGCATGCATGAACAGATCTGCATGCAAGTCAACCATCGCGCGAGACACACTGACCCTCGCGCGAGTGTTGTCATCTCACCACAATCCCAAGATCATCCCCTTCTGGGCTCTGGAAGGACCAGTGCACACCCAGGAAGCAAACCAAGCAGTTTATTGAAAGACTGTGAAATACTAATTATTACATAATACTCCAAGCAGGAGCCGAATGAATTGAAATACAACCCCTAGACAGTGGGGGTACCAAAACAGAGGCCAAGGGCCTAGTTACCCATGCAAGGGCTATTCATGGAAATCACAGGACTGTCGCGCGACAGAGAGTGAGTCTCGCGCGACATTCCTGACTGGACTTCCAGGAATTGCTTTACATGCTTGGGGTCCTGAGACAGATTCAGGGGATCCCAAGGGCATTCCAAACCATTTAGGGTAAATAAACTAGCTACTGTATTTTGTTTTTGCATGCATAACAGTGATCTAAAAGTCAAAATGAAGTACAACAGGCATGAACATATTGCAAAACAGAAAAGGGCTAGCCTCCCTTCCCCACGAGGTCCATTCTCTTGCTGACACAAGTGTCGCGCGAGCATGGGGGACCATCGCGCGAGGGTGTAGCTACCACGAATTCTTGTAACTTTGCTGGCTTTAGGACCAGGACATGGTATTGATTACCAGCCTTGGCCCTGTCAGCCCCCCTCAGGGATCAAAACAGAAACAGGTTAAATATTATACCTTTGCTTGGAAAGGATTTGGAAATGGATTGGATTGATTGGTGTGACCTTGCAACCAAGTGTGTATGAACACACTAAGTTCAGAAGATTAGGAGGTGGTTTGGGGTTGATGACTTTGTGCTAGCTAGTGTTTGCCTTACAAAAAAGTAACCAATCAACTTCTTAGTTAATTTTTTGGAACCCTTAACATGGAAGATGAAGGGGGGTATTTATAGGGGGAGTGTAAGGGCTAGTTAGTGGCCAAACATGACCTTAGGACCAGCCAACAAGGCTTGGTCACAACTTGGTGGTGAAGCTAGCCAACAAGGTGAGTGGGGAGTGGTTGTGAGGGTGTAACCTGCCAGAACCCTGTTCAGCTGAGGAAAACGGGGTTCCAGCCCATGTGACATCCAATGATCACCTGTCCAGCTAGATTCTGTGATAGGGACAGGAGGGAACTGTCGCGCGAGTGTCCGAAACCGTCGCGCGATGGTCAACAGTCAACAATTTGACTTTGACCACACGTGGCAAGCAGAATACCGCGCGAAAGACCCAAAGGGTCGCGCGAGGGTCAACTTTGGCTCTAGGGTTTGACTGAAGGTTCAGAGAGGTTTCAAGAGGTTCAAGCAGGGTTCTAAGCATTCCAAGCCTAATCCATTCCCACTCCAAGCTCTGTTTGATCTGATCTCATCATCGGGGAAACAAGAAAATCGTAAAACGAAGTAAAACAATTGGGAGGTCCAGATTGGGGTGTCTACAGATATATATCCATTGATAACCCCCTTTGAGCCTAAATTAATTTCTTTGAAAGAACCCAGCTAGGCAGCTATCCCTCACACCGGGGTGAAATGACGAAGACAAAAGTGTCGAATTCATCGGCGCATCAGAATTCAAAGCGTGAAAGTGCCAAATACATGGGCGCAATGAGATGCAAAACGTCGAAGAAAAATAAGAGAAATCTCAAAATTCAAAGCATCAAGAACGAAAGTGCCAAGCATGTCGGCACGACAAAAGGCAAAGGAAATCAAGTGAAAGAAGGCGCCCATTAAAAGTAAAAAGGGCACAAAAATATTCAAGATGGCTGCTAGCTCTTGAAACCCAAAGAAAATGAAAGTTTTTGAGCCTATTATCCTTTCTTTGCTAAGCCAAACATTGGCCACGTTACAACCCGGATAAAGTCCTTTCAGATTGGAAAACACAACTTGATAACAAAAATCCTAGGCAATAGGAGAAAACAAGAAGGAGTGGTAAGGCATTTTGTGAATCTTGCAAAAATCCAAGCTGGGGCATTTTCAAAACCCATGGGTTGTCATTAGCAATCTGGGGCACGGTTCGTGTTTTGACAAAACAAGATCAAAGAATCCCGAATGAGCATCACTTGATTGAGCTAAAACAATTTCAAAAACCCCGAATGGGAAAATCATCAAAACTTGATTTTATCATAACAATTTCAAACATCAATTGTGGGCCACGCTTGCCATTTTTCAAACCCTCAAGTAATCATGCTCCTCGTCCAGTCAAATCAAACTCCTCGTCCAGTCTGGTTCATCATTGAGTCAATCCTCTGATAAAGGGTCTTTCTTGTCCTTCGAGTCATCTATGCCTTGTCCAAATTCACACAAGGTCATCAGTCTAGTCAAGTCATATCGATCTTGAGACCCCAACTCATGAGAGAAATTCCAATACATGAAAGAACCCGCGCTTGCACTCATGACAAAACTGGTTGCCGAAATTGTCAGTGGAATCAAGGAAAAGAATTAGAACTGAGGCACATCAGCCCAATGCCATCAATCATAGCAAGCATACAGCTGATCTCAAGACTGGGGCATGCATGCTCAAAACTCAAGCCCTGATCAAAGTCAAACTTAAACCAACTCCAGCTCAAGCCCTGGATGCAGCTCAAACCCAATTTTCATCCAAAGATGAACTCCATCCCAAATCCCAAGACCTGAAAATACCAGCCCGCTGATCAGAAACAGTAAAGCAGAAAGGGTACTCGAACATGTCCTTTGTTTTTCAAAAAATAAAAAATTATCGTTGTTGTCAAATGTCGAAACACGGGTCTCACTTTCTAATCTCGACCTCTTATGGTCATCTTCATCTATCATATTTGTCAACATAACTGGTTGACATTCTGCCATAGATTTGGCATTGTCCTAAGGGACACCTTTCAATCACATCCCGCCATAGATTTGGCATTGTCCTGAGGGACACCTTTCAATCAAATCCCACCATAGATTTGGCATCGTCCTGAGGGACACCTTTCATTCAACTCCCGCCATAGATTTGGCATTGTCCTGAGGGACACCTTTCATTCATCTCCTGCCATAGATTTGGCATCGTCCTGAGGGACACCCTTCAATCATCCTCTGCCATAGATTTGGCATCGTCCTGAGGGACACCCTTCAATCATCCTCTGCCATAGATTTGGCATCGTCCTGAGGGACACCATTCAATCATCCTCTGTCATAGATTTGGCATCGTCCTGAGGGACACCCTTCAATCATCCTCTGCCATAGATTTGGCATCGTCCTGAGGGACACCCTTCAATCATCCTCTGCCATAGATTTGGCATCGTCCTGAGGGACACAGGGACACCCTTCAATCATCCTCTGCCATAGATTTGGCATTGTCCTGAGGGACACCTTTCAATCACATCCCGCCATAGATTTGGCATCGTCCTGAGGGACACCTTTCATTCATCTCCCGCCATAGATTTGGCATCGTCCTGAGGGACACCTTTCAATCATCCTCTGCCATAGATTTGGCATAGTCCTGAGGGACACCCTTCAATCATCCTCTGCCATAGATTTGGCATCGTCCTGAGGGACACCCTTCAATCATCCTCTGCCATAAATTTGGCATCGTCCTGAGGGACACCCTTCAATCATCCTCTGCCATAGATTTGGCATAGTCCTGAGGGACACCTTTCATTCATCCCCTGCCATAGATTTGGCATCGTCCTGAGGGACACCCTTCAATCATCCGCTGCCATAGATTTGGCATCGTCCTGAGAGACACCCTTCAATCATCCTCTGCCATAGATCTGGTATCATCCTGAGGGACACCCTTCAATCATCCGCTGCCATAGATTTGGCATCGTCCTGAGAGACACCCTTCAATCATCCTCTGCCATAGATCTGGTATCATCCTGAGGGACACCCTTCAATCACAATCTAGCCATAGATTTGGCATTGTCCTGAGGGACACCTTTCAATCATCTCCCGCCATAGATTTGGTTTTAGTTCCTTCGAGACAAACTAACTTGTCCCGTTGGATGGCACCCCTCGCGGTGCATTCAATGTTTATCCTTTCGAGACAAACTAACTTGTCTCGCTGGATGACACCCCTCAGGGTGTATCTTATGTTACTTTCCACCCACTGAGACAGAGCAATCGGTGGGTGCTCATCCATCAATCTATCTTGTCAATTATTTGCTTGCATGTTTGCATGTTTGCATTTGCCCCGAAGAACTACGCTGGTCTGATCCCTGCAGAAAAGGGTATGTAGGCAGCTCGGAAGAACACGACCTCATGTTTTGAATGCTTGGACATCTTTACTTGCATTTGATTTTGAATTAAGGATTTGATTTGGCTCGAATTGGGCTGTCTCAATCTTTGGACGACACTCGTATCCAGACATGATGCCGAGCGTCGCCCAAAGAGGGGCAACTGTAGACACCCCAATTTAGACTCTTCGAATTTCCCTAATTTGTGGCCCTGAGGCTCCCCGATGATGATTTCGGATTAAAACAAGCCTCGTACCAATCGAAACCTTGCTCCTTGTAGGATTTGAAAAAGGAAAATAAATGGTCAAAATCATTCCCAAGCGCTTGGAAGCAGTCCCAAGCACTCAAAACTGTTTTTCAAAACCACTGGCCTGGCTCACTCTCGAGAGTGAAGTCCCAAGCGCTCGAGACCACTCTCGAGCGCTTGAGTCTTCTATGCTGCCCAATGGATGGCAAGGCATCCCACTACCCATGCGATCCATCATGACAACCACCTTGAGCCGGCTGAGGTCTGAGTCAACACTCAACCTCAGTCAGAGAAAATCAGGCCAGAAGATTTTCCCTCTTTAAAAATGTTTTATTTCAAATCTATTTCATTTCAAAACCATAGGTTATGTACCTATATATATAACTGGTTTTCTGAAGAAAAGGGGGGACGAAAATCTCTCTCTAAACCCCCCACTCTCCTCTCTCTCTTGTTCAAAGAAAAGTCTTTCAAACTCAAACTTATTTTTGAACAACAAAGCTTTTTTTCAAAGACATCAAGGGAAATGCAGGAAACACAGGACACATCTGGTTACTGATTTCCTGTGTTTTTCTCTCTGCATTCATCTTTCAAAGACATCCAAGGAGCAAAGTGTCAAGTGAAGGTAGAAATCTGTACCTTCAATCTCAAACTAAGAGGCTGTTTTTCCCTTCTGAGGGGGGTCTCTCAGCCTGACCCAGTCTTCAATACTGGGTGCATGGTTGGGAGACCTTAGTGTAAAAGCAAGAGCAAATGGTGCACAAAAAAATGTTTTCTTAAAACCCCCTACTGGAAACACTCTCGAGCGCTCGAGAGTGCTCCCGAGCGCTCGGGACTGTTTCCAGTCCCATGCATGGCATTTTGTTAAACAACAGGTTGGAGGTGAGGTGCATTCTTAAATAAGATGGTTTTATCATGGCATGCAGACATAGAAAACCAATTTTCCTAAAACAGAAACATTTCTCACAAGTTTTCATGTAAGAACATGGTTTTTCCAAAGTTAAAAGATGATTTTCTCTTGGGAAGAATCAAAACAAGGGTGTTTGCATGATGAAGTAATGCCATTTTCCATTTGAGAGTAAGCTGGCATGCAGCTCACTCCCAAGCGCTCGAAACCATTCCCGAGCGCTCGGGAGTGCATGCATGCCACTACATTCCATTTTCCCCCAGTTTGCTGTACTTTCTGACTTTCTGCATGCATAAATGTATCCATTTGCTCTTTTAAAGTTGTAGATCTAATTTTATTGAGGCAGGGATGCATGATCTGAGAGATTGAGGGCCTATCTCAGTCTTTCAAGTCCTCTGCTGAGCCAGTGATATACTTAAAGGCATTTCAATTTACAGACGTTAGCATTATTTCCTGTTTGTACTAACAAATTTTGCAGGTTGGGCACCAACACTCCCAAGCGCTCGGGACCACTCCCGAGCGCTCGAGAGTGAAGTCAGTAGGCAGGGCTTCATTTCATGTTATTTTGGCATTCTTTCACCATTTTGCCACTCCCTGTACATATGCACATGCATGCACTTCCTATGTGTTATAACTGTGGATACTTGCTAATTGGTTTAATGAAACAAAATCCCTTTTGAAAAATCCCACAAACGTTTAGTAGAGACCGACATCGTGTCGGGCGAGGGGGGTGCCGTAAAATCCTTCCCCCCTCGTAACATGGCTTCCGAACCCTCAAACGATCTCTGGTTTTCAATTTCAAATCAACCATTTTCAAATCAAAAACTGTTTCTCGGGTGATAGACCATAAATCCGGGTGGCGACTCTTCAAACCATTTTTTGAATCGATCCAAAGACGAGGCGCGCGATTTTTATCGGGCCGCCCCGATCCACCCGGGGCTGTGGTAGCCCACACGGCCATCATGGGTCATTCCGATAGAGAAGGTTTCATTGTCCCTAATCCTTTGTTCAACCGAGGTGATTTCTTGAAGGATTTGCTCCAAGTTCAGAAACATGAAGCCAGGTTCTTCATTGTGAAGGGAAGGTTGGAGGTTCTACAGTTTGTCCAGCGTTTCGGTACAGCTGAGGCTCATCGTCAAGTTTCCCAATAGAAAGCATGCTTTCATGCGTTGTGCATTTGTCTCCTTCATTATTACTTGCTTGGCCCTTCCTCTGGCCATGCTGATCCCATGCTGCTTAACCTTGCTCAACAAATTGGAAACCATGTGAGTTTCGCTGGCTTAGTGTTGGCAGAGACCTTGATGGGTCTAGATGTGATGAAGGGTAATCCTACAGCTCAGTTCTCAGGCAGTCCTTTGCTATTGCAGGTTTGCTCTTTGTTTGTTTATTTTGTCAAGTTATCTTTTCATTCATCACTCTTTTGTTTTGACTCACGTGTTCTCTCAACTCACAATTTTCCCTTGTTCTCTAGGTATGGTTATTTGAGAAACTAAAGGTGTGGGATGCGCCAGAGCGGCTTCCTTATAATCCAGACCAGTGTATGGAGCGTCGCATGATTAGACAGTTCCCAACTGAGGCTGCTTGGGAAGCATGGATGAAAACTTGCAGAGGTGATTGGATTCAATGGGTTTGCCCCTGGTATGGTGTTGAGAGCATGACTGCGAGTACTATGAACCATTTTGGTGTAGCAGTGATTGGTATTACTCGAGTCGTTTTCTACTTTCCTGCTCGCTTTCAAAGGCAGTTCGGGGCTGAACAAACCGCAATCCTGGGTGACCCTGAGTACGCTGTTTCCAAGGTCCATGATGCCAACTTTTGTCGCAATATGCTGCATTTTTGGCCGAATAGAGTGATGCAGGAGGTTGCTGAGAACTTTGCTGTCAAGCTATCAGGTTCTTACAAACGCTGGTTGAAGAAAAACCTTTTGGAGGACAGTAGTGCAAAGAGAAGGAAAACCTAGAGATTGACACTTTGCTTATGTTTTTCAAACGATGTTGTTTAATTCTAGCTTTCATGGATTAAGAATTGTTTAGGTTTGATTTTTCCTTTTCCTTTGGAAATAATAAAACATATGGCCGTTTTATTTGAAGATGTTATTGCCATGGTTTGATAGTGAACATGCTTTAGGATAGACCTAGAAATTTTGGAAGTGATGATGATAACAGTGGCCGGATCTCAAACTTAGAGATTGCCTACGTATCCCATGGAGGGAATCAGGCCATAAACGTAGTTCCAGCAGACGAGATTTGTTTTGTTTTAGTCAGGGTCCACTCGGGTATTTTCCTCTCCTTTTGTGCTCTTAATTTTGCCTAAAACCGCCCTTACGGGTTTTCGGTCTAGCGAGCGTCTTATTTATGCCTTAGCTTTTGCCTAAGCCGCCCTCGCGGGTTTTCGACCTAGCAGGCTAATTTTTGCTTAGGTCCGCCCACCCTTGTGGTTTTCGGCCCCACAAGCATCTCTCATGGGTAGTACTTCCTCAGCTTGTCGATGTTGACTGGCGTCGCGAATTCCATTCCATCCAAGTCTGCAACGTACGCTGCTCCTCCAGAAAGTATACGTTTGACAAGGTAGGGGCCTCCCCAGTTTGGTCTAAACTTGCCCCTTGGGTCTGAAATGTGGCGACGGATCGCTTTGAGCACCATGTCTCCTTCTTTGATGTCTCTTGGTTTTACCTTTTTGTTGAATGCTCGTGCAATGCGGCGTTGATACCCTTGTACATGGTATAACGCTCTTAGCCTCCTTTCGTCTATTAGTGCCAACTCGTCGTAGCGGTTTTGAACCCAGTCTTCTTCGATCATTCTAGTCTCAGCCAGAACCCTTAACGAAGGTAATTCCAGCTCGATAGGCAAGACAGCTTCCATTCCATAAACCAGAGAGTAAGGAGTAGCCCCAGTTAAAGTTCTTTCAGTTGTTCGATAGCCCCATAGTGCCAAAGGTAGCATTTCTGGCCAGTCTGTGTAGGTGTCGGTAGTCTTTTGCAGAATCCTCTTGATATTATTGTTTGCAGCCTCAACTGCTCCATTAGTTTGAGGTCGATAAGTAGACGACCGATGATTCTGTATCCCAAATTCGGCAAAAAGCTTCCTTGTCGCTCCTTTGAAGTGCGATCCATTGTCACAGATGAACTCGTGAGGTACACCATATCGATAGATGATGTTAGTGCGAATAAATTTGGCCACATGAGTGGCTTTGAGGGTAGCATAAGAAGCTGCTTCTACCCACTTGGTGAAGTAGTCGATAGCCACTAGAATGAATTGATGCTTGTATTTTCCCTTTGGATTTATACTTCCAATGACGTCTATCCCCCAGGTGGAGAATGGCCAAGGGGATGTCATGCTATACAATTCCGTAGGGGGAATACGCATGCGATCAGCGTGAGTTTGACATTTGTAGCATCGGCGGACATAGTCAGCACAGTCGGCCTCCATTGTGGTCCAGTAATATCCCTGACGCAGGATCTTCTTTGCCATTGTTGCCCCATTCATATGTGGCCCACAAATTCCCTCGTGTATTTCCTCCATTACCTTACGATTGTCCTCTGTTGTGATGCAAAGTTGACTTGGACCCAAGTGTGCCCTTCGATACAATTCTCCTCCACAGATTACAAATCGGGCGGCAAACTTCCGTTGAGCTGTTTTGTCCTTTGAGGTGGCCTCGGATGGGTATTCTCCTTCTTCCAGAAATTTCCTCACGTCTTCGTACCATGGCTTGCCATCGTCTTCACCTTCCTCGGTGAAGGTACACTCGCACGCTGGTTTGACCTTTTGTTCGATCATGAGAGGCCGCATTGTGAATCCCAGGGGTATTTCGACCATAGACGCCAATGTTGCCAGTGCATCTGCAAATCTATTGCTCACTCGGGGAGTGTGCATGAAGATAACGGAATCGAATTGCGGAATTAGATCTTCCAGCACAGAGTGATAGAGTTTCAGTGTGTCTTCCTTGACCTTCCAGTCTCCTCTTGC
The DNA here is from genome assembly GCA_020567845.1 of Rhododendron henanense subsp. lingbaoense. Lineage (NCBI taxonomy): Eukaryota > Viridiplantae > Streptophyta > Magnoliopsida > Ericales > Ericaceae > Rhododendron > Rhododendron henanense. Next base: position 5,913,693 of record CM036315.1, read on the forward strand.
TTGAGATACCACCAGGTTTGAATCCCCAATGACTTTTACCCTTTTTGCCCCTAGTTCCAGGGCTGCCTCCATTCCAGCAATGCAGGCCTCATATTCAGCTTGGTTGTTGGTGGCCTCAAACCTTAGTTTATATGACAAAGGGATATGAGAGTCATTTGGGGAAACTAGCAATACCCCTATGCCATATCCACATTGGTTTGATGCTCCATCAAAGTAAAGCTGCCAGGTGTCGTCTAAGAGACATAAGATGTCCTCGTCGGTGAACATGAAGTCTTTTGCCTCGGCTTCTGTCACAGGGTGATCTGTCAAAAATTCTGCCACAGCTCTTCCCTTTACTGATTTCCCTTTACTGCCACCTAGCTAGCTTTCCGATAAGTGCTGGCTTTTGAAAAGATATTTGATTGGGTCTAAACGAGAAACCAGCACCACCGGATGTGCTAATAGGTAGTGCCTTAGTTTCTTTGTGGCCCATACTAGCCCCCAACAGGTTTTCTCGAGGGGAGTGTACCTTGTTTCATAGTCCATCATTTTTTTGCTGAGGTAGTATATGGCGCACTCTACTTTGGCGTCGTTCTCTTGCGCTAGCATGCACCCCATGGACGTGTCTGTCACTGAGAGATACAAAATCAATGGCTTCCCAGTAATGGGTGGCGACAGTATAGGTGGATTCTGGAGATATTCTTTGATTGCTTCAAATGCCTACTGACAGTCTTGGCTCCATTCAAAATTAGTACCTTTCTTTAGTAGCTTGAAAAGAGGTTCACAGGTAGTTGTGAGCTTGGAAATGAACCTGCTAATAAATTGTACTTTCCCCAAGAAACTCCTTACTTCCTTTTCTGTCCTAGGCGGTGATATTTCCATGATAGCCTGTATCTTGGAAGGGTCTACCTCGATTCCTCTTTGAGTGATGAGAAATCCTAACATTTTTCCAGCTGTTACCCCAAAAGTGCATTTTTGAGGATTAAGACGTAGTTTGTAATTCCTAATCCTTTCAAAGAACTTTTGGAGTGCTTCATAGTGTCCTTCCCTTTTCTTTGATTTGACATACACCTCGACCTCTTTGTGCATCATGTCGTGCAGTAGTGTTGTCGCCATCCTCTGGTAAGTGGCTCCAGCATTCTTTAACCCAAATGGCATCACTCGGTAGCAGTAGGTTCCCCAAGGTGTAGTGAATGTGGTTTTCTCTCTATCCTCAGGAGACATAAGGATTTGATTATACCTAGAAAATCCATCCATGAAGGATAGCAATGCATGGCCTGCGGTATTGTCTACTAGCTCGTCTATGTGGGGTAAAGGGGAAGTCATCCTTTGGACTAGCTTTGTTGAGATCTCGGAAATCTACACAGACCCTGATTCCTCCAGTTTTCTTTGGTACAGGAACGATGTTAGCTACCCATTGTGGATATTTGTTAACTATGAGAAAACCGGCATTGATTTGTTTAGTGACTTCTTCTTTTATCTTTAAGACCCAATCAGGGTGCATACGTCTTAGTTTTTGTTTAACTGGTTTTGCATCAGGATGAAGGGGAATTTTATGCTGAACAATTTCAGGGTCTATTCCAGGCATGTCCTCGTAAGACCAGGTAAAAAGATCTTTGTATTCTTTTAGCAAAAGGATTAGTTTTTCACTTTCTTGAGAGGATAGTGTGGTACCAATTTTAACCATTTTGGGCTCGTTTTCAGAGCCTATGTTTGCTGTGATTATTTCCTCAAAAAAAGGTTTACCGTGCCTCTCTTCTTCTCTTTCAATGAACTCTAGAATTTCTTTTGGAATTTCTTCCTCAAAATTCGGTGTGTCGGAATCCATATAATTGATCACAGGCAAAGTGAAATACTCTAAATCTTCCTTCTCATTGCTAAGATTGTTAAAAGAAATTTCAGAGTCAAACTCAAAATAAATGTTATGCCTTGGTGCTTTGACCAGGTTTTCCTCACTAGACTCAGTAGTTTCAAAAGATGAAAAGCCTGACTTGGACTGAGTCGACTCGGAGTCGGAATCGGAATTGGAATAGGAACTAAGATCAGAATTAGCACTTTTCATTTTGTATTTTAGAGTATGTTCCATGGTCCAGTTAGGGTAAGCCCCTTTTTCAGCATCCACAATCAGTTCAGAGCAGTCTTTTTCATCACCAAGGTTGATCATCAGCACTTCACTGTCACCTTGATTCGCACTTTCATCATTGTCACCCTACAAGTCTTAGAGGGCCATTTGATTTGCTATTGCTGTTATCTCTTCCAATTGAGCTTCAATCTCTGCTTCGTCGCTGTTGTCGACTCTTCGTGTGCCAACAAAGCCCCACCAATTACCAAAGCTATCCGTGATGGGGTGGATCACCCTTATTTCATTGTTGGTGACCCCCTCATCAAAGAGTAGGTTCAGTGACATTTTGTCTAGTGGGTCGTTGTCAACAAACTCTTCTTCCTTTGCCTCTTCAATTTCAAGGTTATTGACCTCGTCTATCGGCCAATAGTCGTCGGTAGGTGCATAGGGGTCATAAAAATAGATTGGGACCCTGCGAAGCCCTTCTTCTTCAATCATGTCTTCTACTTCTTCTTCATAAACTATTCTAGCGAACATGACATGGTTGTCTTCAATGATAGTCACCATAGGCTTTGGTTGATTTACCGGAGTGATGTATTCAGAGGGGTTGAAATCCTCAGCAGCAGAATGGAGTGGACCAGACAGCTCGGTGACAACTTGAAAGTGCGAATCAAACGTGGATAGTGATGCAGTCATTTTTCCTGAAAGATTTTTGTTATAGTTAGATTGATTGATCTTACCTACTGTTCATTTGACTTAGAGAGACTCCTAAGGTTTAACCTGCAAAAGAAAACTCTACAACATACATATATACAATGGGTGTGAGGAAGAACTTTTGCAAGCAAATGCAAGTAGGTTCCTAACCTGTAGGTTCCGGTCTTAGTTTGATAAGTTCTATGGCTTTCTAATACATGCAAGGTTTTGGTAGTCTCAGGGTGCTCCGTTGTCAAAGGGCACCAATCCTCTCACCAGCCCATCATAGGCGGTGATTGGGTGATTCCCTTTTTGATATACCACTAGGTATGAGTGACTGTGGAGTTTGCTGGAACCCCCAACATAGCCCGTGTCATGCCGGGATATCAGGTGAACTCAACGGGTTGCCCGCTCGATGCATATGATAGATGAATTAAACAAGGCATGTATTAGTCTTATGTTGAACTTTTTGGTTATGGCCCTCATGTCCCCAGCACAGTCGCCAAAAACTGTAGACACCTCCCAAACGGGGCATCGCCATACAGATTGATCGTTTGTTGCTCGATTGGTTGCTTGCTTCATAAACCAAGATCGTGGATATTCCCATGGCTAGGAACATCGCCACATGATAGCGGTTATCATCAAAACAGAGTCGCCACCTAGTTTATTAAAACTAGGAAAAACAGATAGAGATTCTGGGTACGGGAGCCAAGAGTACAGTAAGGGGAAGGTGTTAGGCACCCCTCTCTGCCTAGCCGTGAGACTGGCCCATAGTTATTCAATATAAGACGTATAGATGCTTTGTTTTATTCTAACACATAGTCTGTTTAATTAAGCCTTTAAACAGTATGTAAAGTGAGCCAATGCGATAAGCAAAGCATGCATCAGAAAGCAGAAAAGCAAACAAATTGTCCCAGGGAGATGGATCCCGCGGCCGGTGAATGGATGTCACGGCCGAGGGATCCTCCTGGTTTGATATGTCGGCCGAGGGATCGAAGCCCCGGTCGATGTTCTTCCTCACACCAGACGGGAAAGTTAACAGATGATCAAAATGCTACGATTAAGATTATAAAAATGATAAATAAAACAAACCAGAGGCCGTTGGGCCTCACCACCTTGATCCCTCAGTTGCTTGATTGCTTCGGATTGATTGTGATTGACTGATTGCTTCTCGAAAAACCCTAGGGTTAGGGTTTGAACTTTGGGGTTTGATCGTCGGATTGATGGCTGCCTTCGGGAGATTAGGGCTTTCGAATAGGGGGTTTGAGAGAGTATTTGCGCAGAGTTTCGTGGCTTGAGAGGGCGTATTCTGTTGTTAATTTTGGAGCCCAAAGGCTCCTTTATATAGGCATAGGGATGACTCACTCCGGCCAATCGAAATACACGATCAAAATTGGAGTTAGAGTGTGATTTCAACTCTTCATGGCAATCCTCTAACGTAGCCCGAACGCATCGGGAAGGTAGTGTAGTTGGATCAAATGTCTGACAGAACGTTCGAGAATCTGGAAAACAAGGGATCTGGCGGCCGAGAAAAGGATCTGATGGCCGAGGAATGGATGTTGCGACCGAAGGATAGATCTTACGGCCGAGGGATTGATCTCTCAGGGAGATTTTCTAGCAACAGGTTGCTCGGGTGAGGAAATGGTGTTAAGGCCGTGAGATCGATGTTACAGCCGACAGATGGATTCTCCTAGGATTCTGTATTTCTGTCTGAAAGGCTGTATGGCTCTGGATTGGGTCCTCTAAGTGGCTCAAAGTTCTTACCGAAAGTCCTAAGGTTCACGAGGAGGCAATCAACAATCACTGTATCCATTTCATCATTGGGATGGTCCCCAAGGTGGGACTTGAAATAATCGATAGGCCAAATTGGGGTGTCTACAGGTACGTAGGCAGCTCCACGAGCGCGACCACCCTTGTCACTTACTTGCATTTTCGAGCATTTTGTCTCTTTTCAAAGACTTTAGAGCGACGGATTGGGATGCCCATTTTTTAAGCGTCACTCGTACCAATCAATGGTACCCGACTTACGTTAAAGAGGGACTACTGTAGACACCCCAATCCAAACCTCGAGGGGTCTTTGTTTACCCCGATGATGAAATAAAGGAAACAGTACGTTAGTGAGCTTGAATAAAGGAAGCCTTTAGCCCAAACAAACCTTCAGCCCAAATAAACCCTCAGCCCAAAAGCCCAGAGAAAGCCCAGAAGCCCTGGACTGGACTTGGAACACCGCACGGAACACCTCTACATCGCACGGCATATCGAAATCACTACGCCGCACGCGATCCTGAGGTTAGCCGCACGACGTTTCAGGAAAAGTACTGACTGGCTCAGAAAGCTGTCGGCCACGCCTATTTGAGCCACAGCTGCAAAATGGCTCAGCCGAAAATACACTTCTGGCCCGCCCAGAAAATGCCTCCACCATTTGAAATTCAAAAACCTTGGCTCTTGCCTATAAATACACCCTTCCACTCAAGAGAAAAGGGCCCTTGATCACCATTATACCCTTTCTCTCTCTTCTTGCTTTCATACCCATTCCCCATTTCTAAGTCTTGAGAATGTTGCTTTCAAAAGACATTCTCTAGGCTTCTTGCTCCATTTTTCTCCTCACCATTAAAGTTAATCCCTTACTAACTTTGAGACCCCAACTACCTAATACACCCATCTATTACACAAACCCATACTACTTTTCTTCTCTTTTCTCCTACCAACCTTGCCGACACTCATCCACCGTCATCCATCCTCATTCAAGCTCGAGATCAAAGGTAAAAACCAAGTTTCCTTGGGCTAGGCTCCGTCCTAGTCTTGAGGGGACTTTTCTGTCGTCAGGCTTAACCCCTTTTGGTTAAGATCTGATCTAAAAATCATTTTCATAAAGCAAAACAGCCCCTGTGCTGGGTGAGCTACGCCGCACGACGCTTTGATGCGTCGCACGGCGTAGCAGGCTCACACGTACGCCATTTTCGTTAACTGCTATTTTCTTGTTTAAGCTGTCTGGATCATGATCATTCTTCATTGGGTCTTTTTCTATCTATCATCGGTAACCTCAGAACAGGATCATATCTACAAGCCATGTTTTATCACCACGAATAAACTTTCTCAACCCTTTTGAATAAACGAATGTATTAAAAGTAGTTTTCTACTTGTGGCATGGAAGAATGGTACAGTTCTGAGATGATCTGACGACTGTGAGTTTTCTGATACTTTGAAGTAACGCCGTGCATCGTACTAGATACGCCGTGCAAGGTTCTGAAAACTAGTGACGGCCTGAAGACAAGATTGGAACCACGCACGACATATCATATGGCCGCGCGCCATATCATGGTATGCCGTGTAGCAGAAGATAGTGATCCAGACAGCTTGTTTACAAGCTTTTCTTATTTATATTTTTGTCGCATCATCTTTCATCATTTCTGTATAGTGAGCACCACATGCACGCCAATGTGATATATTCCATCTTGTTCCCCTTCCCTATATGTGTTTTTGAAGTTTTTCAAACGGTGTTAAATCCCCCATCTAAAATGCTTAGTAGAGACCGGTTTTTGCCGAGCGAGCGGGGTGCTTTTTCAACAAAACCTTCCCCGTTCGTAATGTGGCTCTCGGACCCAAAATCTCAACATTTTCGCTAGACCAAAAGCCTTTTTCTTTCAAACAAACTCTCGGTTTCTCGGATCATCCATCTCAAAAATCCTGGTGGCGACTCTTCGAACGCGCCGGGCGCGGGAGCCCACACTTGCAATGTGGGAATGGAAGCTGCTTTAGCAATCACCGTCAAGAAACTCAAAGTGATAAGAGACTCGAATCTCGTCGTATCACAAGCTAATGGTGACTGGAAAGTCAAGGAAGAAAAGTTGAAACCATATCATAACGAGCTGGATGACCCGATCCATCGCTTCGAGAATGTGACCTTCACCCTTGTGCCAAGAATGAAGAATCAATTTGCGGATGCCCTAGCAACCTTGGCATCCATGGTGGAAATTCCGATCAGCGTTAAGATGAGACCGGTTATGATCGAACAAAGGAGCTCTCCTGCATATGATCATGTGATGGTCATTGATGAACCCGATGACAGCCTTCCATGGTACCACGACATTTGGAACTTAATCGAAAAAGGGGAATATCTGGTCAAAGCAAGCAAGAAGGATCGAATCGCACTTCAAAGGCTGGTGGCTCATTATATTATTTGTGGAGGAAGGCTATACCGGAGGTCACATTACGGACTACACAAGCTGTGTATTCACAGTGATGAAGCAACAAAGGTAATGCAGGAAATCCATGAAGGTGTCTGTGGGCCCCACATGAATGGCATGATGTCGCTAAAAAGATTCTGAGGCAAGGTTACTTCTGGTCCACTATGGAGACAGAATGTGTAGTGTAGAGACTCGCAAATTTATTGTTAATTCGAAAGTCGTTTAATGGTTAATGGGGATCATGTAAATTAATATAGTTGTACGTACGTTTGTGGGGGTGTACGGAGATACATATTTGGGTGTGTATCGGACTCTCGGAGATAGTAAAATGTTAGTTTTGATGTTGTGTTGTTGTTAGGTGGTGTTGATAGCAAGTGGGGTTTGATTCGGTGACCGTTGCAAAATTTCATTTTATGTCTAGCTTGAACCGGTACTGGCTGTCGCCCACTACCGGTACATGATGTCCAGAAGTTATGTTTTCTAGCATTTTGAAGGCTCCTGAACCAGTACTGGGAGTCGCCTAGTACCGGTACAAGCTCTGTTTTCAGCACTTTTTCAGCACGCTTTTTGGACCACTATAAATACCCCTTTATGTCATTTCTCACACCCAAAGGCCACGAAATTAGATCTCAAAACCCTCTCTCACCCACCCAACTCCAATCTCACCCAAAACTCTTGATTTCAACCTCAAATCTTCAAGATCCAAGGGTTTCCAACCTCAAAATTACAAGATTCTTGCATTTGGTGAACCAAGGGTGAGTTTTATGCTCTTGTTCTCACTCCTTAAAGCTTACCCACATTTTTTCCCTCTCTCCTCTAGATTATTGGTTGATCTTTGTTTGTTTACCATGTTTTTGGGCGATATCCCCTCTAGATCTTGTACTCAAGCTTGGGAGTAGCTTGTTCTTGGAAGATTTGGGCTTATTTCTCTTGATTCTCCTAGGGCTTTGCTCAAGACCCACTTTGGTAGGGATTTCTCTCTTTCTCTACATGTTTTATGGTGGATTTGTGTGGTATTAGTGTTTGAATGCCATGTATGGTCCGGGTGGAACCCTTGAAAATTCGTGGATTGCATATGCTTATGGATACCGTATTTTAGACTTGATTGTTGCGATTTATGAGTTGCTTGTGACGTGTTTGGTAGTGTTGATTATGTAGTCGTTGTCGTGAAGTTGAATGTAGAGTTTATTGTGATGCAAGGGGTGAAAACACAATTCGCAAGGGGTGGAGTTTATTGTGACGCAAGGGGTGGTAACACAAGTCGCAAGGGGTGGAAATTGATTGGGAGAAGAGTGTGTGTATGTTTGTGTATGAGAATGCTTGATGCTAGAAAATTGGATTGGCATGGGTTATTTTAGATTTGCCATTTAGCTTGATTCACTATATCCATGTTTTTCACCTTATTGCATATAGATTTTGTAGAGAATTTCCTACTGGGCTAGTGTAACTCAGCAAAATCCTTCTTTTCAGGTTCAAATGCAGGGCAATAGGTTGCATGACACGGTGTGCTTGGACACGAAGATTATTTTGGAAGATAATCTGATTTAGTTATTAGCTCATCTTTAGAATAGACTTACTTTTGCTTAAAGATGGCCTTGTAACTAATTTTACTCTTGGATTCTCTTTTGACCTAAGTTGTAATATTCGAAACTCAATTGTATTGGTACTTAAGCTAATTTGGGCCGGAGTGCCAATGTTGTATATTTTGAAACTAGGGGGCTTGATTTGTAATTAAACAGGTGGGAACTAACTTTTGGGGTATTATTTACTTAATGCGAGGATCTTTTGTTGAAATGGTTTATTTATTTATGTTGAAAATCGAGGGCGTGACAAATTGGTATCAGAGCTTCTAGGTTTGAATACTTTGAGACCGTGGGGAGACTTCTAGTCTCATGGGTTCAAAAGTCAAGCCATTTGCATAACATATGTGTGTTTGTATGCATTGATATTACTTGGCTCTTTTGGCGTTGAATTTCAATATGGTAGAATGGCATAGAGTTGTTTTGGCCCTTGTTGGGATAGTTGGGGTTTAGACCTCATTAAATAATGTTGTCGTTGATAAGTTTCTCTTTCTTATAACTTGTAGCTAGATGCCTCCAAGAATACGTGCTGGAGCAGGTGAGGCCGAGAGTCGGGGTGGTCGCGGCCGAGGCCGTGGTCGTGGCCGTGAGGTGCCAATTGAGGATGAGGTCAGTCAACATGGGGAGAATCCGAGTGGGAATTCAGGGGAAGAGGCCGGACGTGGTCTGGGACAGGAGGTACCGGTTGTTCAAAACCCTTTTGCTAGGGACTTCGTTGCGGCTCTTGTGGCCGCTAACCTTTTAAACCCCGCGCCAAGGGAAGGTGCTGAAAGTCATGCTTTGTCGGCTATGAGGGAATTCAGCCGTAGGAATCCACCTACATTCGATGGGTTGAGTAGTGACCCTCTCGTAGCCGATCATTGGCTAGCATAGATTCGAAAGCTTTTCAGGGCTCTTGGGATTACGGAGGATGACTTGCAAGTCAACATTGTGGTCGTTCAACTTACCGGGGAAGCGAATGAGTGGTGGGAGTCGGTCCTAGAATCGAGAAAGGATGCGAGGAGGGCGGCAAGGACCGCAGCTCAAGCGAATGAGCCGGATGTGGAGAATCTAACTTGGGCGGAGTTTGAAGTGCTCTTCAAGGAGCAATATTTCCCGCAAACTAGTCGTGACCAATTGAGGGACGAATTTGAAAAGTTAGAACAAGGAAATATGACCGTGTCGGAATACGCTTTGAAGTTCCAATCTTTATCCCGTTTCGCGCCGGAATTGGTGGCAACCAAAGAAAGGAAAAGTAGGCGGTTTGAAAGGGGTTTGCATGACATCGTAAAGAAGTTCATAATGGCACAACGCAAGGGGAAGTTTTCCGAGGTTGTGGAATGTGCGAGGAGTATTGAGACTCCTAGGGAGGTGCCGAGAAATCCTAAGGCTTGGGAACCGAGGCAACCAGTTGGGGGTGTGAGCTCTTCTTCAGGGAGTTTTGGTAGTCAGGGGAGGAAGAGGCAACGAGATCAGTTTTCGGCTTCGCAGGGTCTGTCAAACTTTAGACCTCCAACTTCTTCGTCGTTTAGGACTCGGGGAGTTTCTAATAAGCCCCCGGTTGTGTGTCACGAGTGTGGCCAAGCGGGACACATTCGTGCTCAGTGTCCACGGCTTTTGGGCACGTGCTTTACTTGTGGGAAAGCCAGTCATTATGCAAGGAATTATCCGCCTGGGGAAGGGACACAGAGTGAGTCCGGTTTGGTGCAGCAGCCGAGGGGTGGTCAGAGTTCTGGTCGGCAATCGTTCCGAGGTACTCAGAGACAGCAGCAGCCTCATTTCCGTCAGACTACGTCAGCTCAGGGATCTCAGGCTGAGAGAGGAGCGAGTTCTTCGACGCCTACTCAGGGTTCTGGTCAGCGGGGTGGACATGTTCGGGGTCAGATGACTCAGGGTAGAGCCTTTGCTATCACTTCTACTATTCCGCCATCACCTCCTATCACTTGTCAGACCCCAGAGGCTTCGGTTGTGAGGGGTACATTTCTATTGTTTAATTCCTTTGCTAGAGTGTTATTTGATTCTGGAGCATCGCATTCATTCATTGCTGCATCTTTTGTTTGTGCTTTGTAATTGGAAACCGAGAAAATTAGTCCTCCGTTGTTCGTTGAGACACCTATAGGAGGAAGGTCACCACTAGATCGTATTTGCCGGGGTTCTGAGCTTATTATTCAAGATCGTCGTTTTACTTTTGACTTCATCGTGCTGAATATGTCGAGTTTTGATCTCATATTGGGAATGGATTGGTTGTCTACGTTCCACGCTACCATTGATTGCTTCAAGCGTCGAGTCCGTATCTATCCGCCTGGGGGTCCTTGTTTTGAGTTCTTCGGGGAGCATCGGGAACTGTTAGAACCGTATTTGTGTGGGTCTCGGGAGTAGGAGTCGATGTATGCCTTGTTAGCAAGTTTGGCCTTAGATGAGGATGTATCCGCGCGTGGGGAGTTACCCCTTGTTGTTTCCGACTTTCCGGACGTATTTCCAAAGGAGTTACCTAGTTTACCACCCGAAAGGGAAATCGAATTTTCTATTGACTTGCTTCCTGGTACCGCTATCATTTTCGTACCCCCTTATCGTTTCGCGCCTGCCGAGTTGAGAGAATTAAAGACTCAATTACAAGAATTGGAGAATTTGGGCTTTATCCGTCTGAGTACGTCGCCGTGGGGAGCACCGGCCTTATTCGATCAGAAGAAGGATGGGTCGCTTCGCTTGTGCATCGATTATCGTAAGTTAAACCGTGTCACCATTAAGAATAAGTACCCAATGCCTAGAATCGACGACTTGTTTGACCAACTTCGAGGCGCAACCTGTTTTTCCAAGATTGACTTGAGGTCCGGTTACCACCAATTGAGGGTTCGGAGGGAGGACATTCCTAAAACCGCTTTTCGTACTCGTTATGGCCACTATGAATTTGTTGTTATGCCTTTTGGATTGACGAATGCACCGGCAACTTTCATGGATCTAATGAACCGCATCTTTCGTGCCTATCTTGATTGTTTCGTGGTCGTCTTTGTGGACGATATCCTTATCTACTCGCCTTCGGAGGAGGAACACCAATCTCATCTTTCTGTCGTTCTTGAACTCTTAAGAGAGCACCAATTGTACGCCAAGCTTATTAAGTGCGAGTTTTGGTTATCCGAAGTCGAGTTTTTGGGTCACGTCGTATAGAAGGATGGGGTGTCCGTTGATCTGGGGAAGATAGAATCTGTAATGAGTTGGTAATGACCGAAGAGTGTCTTCGAGATTCGTAGTTTCTTGGGCTTGGCCGGATACTACCATCGTTTCGTCCTTGATTTCTCACGTCTAGCAGCACCGATGACCAAATTGACTCGTAAAGGAACTCATTTTGTTTTGAATGACGCGTGTGAGAAGGCCTTTAAGGAATTAAAGAGAAGGTTGACTACCGCACCGATTTTGGTGGTGCCTGAACGGGGAGTTGGCTACTCGGTATATTGTGATGCTTCTAAGGAGGGGTTGGGGTGCGTCTTGATGCAATTGGGGCGAGTGGTGGCGTATGGATCATGGCAATTAAAAACTCACGAGCGGAATTACCCTACCCATGACTTAGAACTTGCGGCCGTCGTCTTTGCTTTGAAGAGTTGGCGTCATTATCTATACTGTAACAACTCCGATTTTCAGTAAATAAAAATCTCGTTGTTTATTCGATAATCCTTTTATTCTTCTTGAGTGCCCTTGTAAATTCCTTTCGATTCCTCTTAAAAACCTTGGATTGTTCTTAGTAATCCGTCATAATTAGATTCTTCACTCCAGCCATAAGGTCATTTTCTAAAGACAAGCGTCTAGCATATTGAGAAGTCGTAGAATCGTATTTTTTGACTAGAAATCCTATTTAGCAAGTCTAGTTAGCTTCTGACTGATTCATTGAGATGACCTAACGACCAATCTCAACCCTAGTTGAACCTTGTGAACCCTTCCAAAACCTAAGGGAACCCTTTGGACCAAGATCATCTTTGACTATTACCCATTGGACGATAAATGCTAGGAAAATCTTTATCCATTGGACAATAGGTCTTTCACCTAAGTTATTTATTTAGATTTGACCAAGGTGCACCTCTATGGTATTATATAAGCCTATTTGGAAGATGTACATATAAATAGTATACTTTTCTCTTTTATCCATTGGTTCATAGAAGTTAGGGAAAACATCGCCCATTGGTCCATAACCTAGTTTGCCACCTAGCACAAGATCTATTAGTTTAATAGACTCACCATGAGTCATTGTACTTATATACATACATTATGCAAGTCTAGTACTTACCATCTTTATCCATTGGATAATAAAAGTTAGGAGAGTTGTTAACCATTGGACAATAGGTTAATCTTTCTACCTAGTACAAGATCTATTAGTTTAAGTAGATTCACCATGAGTCATTGTACTTGTATAGATAGATTATATAAGCATAGTACTTTCCATCCATTACCCATTGGATAATAAAAGGTAGGGGAATTTTGGTCCATTGGTCAATAAGGCCAAGTCAAGCCATAGTACTAGGTTTTATTTAGTTAATTGCTTACTAGATATGATATTGTAGCGGGCCGAACACAGATGTTCGCATGGTGCGGACCTGACCTGCCGTGAACCGATCGAGGGCTTCATGCACGGCGTGCCGACGATGACTCGTCATGTATATTCGGTTTGCTTCAGGCTCGGCAGTGAACAAACCTACGCTCGGATTGTGCCGTGGCAGAGTCCCCGGCAACGTTACTTCCCTCATTAAACGCGTGGCCATGCTCGGCGTTGCCCGCGGTCGGCTACCTTCAGAGTACGGCGTGCAGCCGACGGTGGCTAGCTGTAAAGCCATGCGTCCTGCCACGTGCAGAAGCGGTTATAACAGAAGATGATCACGGGCGCACATGGGTGTGCCAGCTCAGCCCTGAAAACGGTTATCAGATCTATTCTTTGACGTCACTATGATGTCACTTGGCCCGTGGAAGGCACGCGATCGTACTTGGAGAGCAAGCCAGAAGGCACTATAAATACCTAGTGATGGTAACCCTAACAGGTACACGCGACTGAATACTCACACTTACTCTCTCTAAAGCTTTATGCTTCCTCTCTGCGCTATACTCATCCTCTCGCCGGAGGGCCTTGCCGGGACAACCCCTGGCCAGGTCTTAGTCGTGCGTTCCTTGTGCAGGCTAGGAGAAGAAAGCTAACCCATCATCGAACCACCAACGAAGGATCAAGGACCAAAGGATCACGGGCCACACAATTGGTGAACCCGACGTGAAACAACTTCTGACTTAAACGGCTCTCTCATCCTTCAAACCCCCTCACTCCTTCGTAGAACAACCACCGAATCACCTACCATGGGCGGAGATCTAACAGACGCAGACGTTTCGGGGGCCAAAGACGCTAGCGGAAACGTCATCCCCACACCAACCCTAGAAAGACACATGTCTTTGTCTCTCGCCCCTGGGTCTGGGCTCTCACCGGTCTCAGACGACGTCACTTCGGCTTACATCCGCCTACTGCAGCGTCGCGACGACGAACGCGACAATGAACTAGCAGCGCTAAGGGCGGAAGTGGCCCAAATGAAGCAACGCATGCCGCAGGACGCCACCCCTGCCGCATCGAGATTTGGCGGAGGCGGAGGAAGAGGCATGCAAACTCCACCCCCTCCACCTCCACCACCACAAGGTCGTCCAAACGAGGGAGGCCAACGCGGATCTGTGAAAGACCGCCTAGGCTTCACTCCAGCACCAGGCGACGCCAGAGAAATCATAATCTACAAGCAACCCGCCGTATTCGGAACACATCGTTCTAGAAGCCATCACGACGGAACCAGGATAAGGGATACCGAGTCGTTTACAAGCACGTACTCGACTGGTCGCACAGAGTTCTCTCGCACGACGGCCTCGCACCGTAGCCGAGACTCTGCACGAACCAGACCCCATGTTTCCGAACGCCTAGGGAACACCCCGATTGAAAACAAGGACGACGAGCACCATGCTCGGCGCAACGGGAAAGGTGTACATATTGAGGGCGCGAACGATGAGAACAAGTCCCGTCGCAACAAGGATAAAACCGTCGATGGCCCACGCCGAACAGCGACGGACCTGCGAGACAAGCTTCGGCGAAGGGAAGCCGAGAAGACGTCGGCAAAAGAACACAAGGAAAGGGACTCCAAGAGATCGAAAACGGACGAGCACGGCAAACCGCTGCGCCCAGGGTTCGAAAGACAACTACAAGATCTCGGCGTCTCCCCATTCACCTCCCACATAATCAACACGCCGCCAGAGCCCACTTTCCACCTGCCCAAATTCACGAAGTTCGATCCGTCGACGTGTGAGGCCTACACTCACCTCATCCACTTCAGACAAACCATTGAGCTCTGCACGCAAAAAGACGAGGTAAAATGCAAGGCGTTCCCGTCCAGCCTCGGCTCCCTAGGACTCCAGTGGTTCAACAAATTGCCCGCTGGATCCGTAAGGAACCTGGCCGACCTTGAACGCGCCTTCAACACTCGCTTCATCACGAGCAACAAAACGGCTAAAGAGCCTGAATCGTTGTCTCAAATGAGAAAACTATCATCGGAAACCCTCAGGCAATATGCCGAGCGTTACTGGCAGCTATTCAACGAAATTCCAGGATCGATGAATATTGGGCAGCGCGCACTTTCAAGAACGGCGGAAACTGGCAGCAAGATCTTAGACGAACTCGCCATCCGCCCACCACACGGCATGGGTGAACTGATGCGCGTCGTGGAAAGATTTTGTGCTCTTGAGGAACTCTATGCAGACAGGGCGGCCCAGGGAATCCCGAGCTCAACCAATCCATTCTCCTCGACCGTGCACCAGCTGCCAGCACAAGTGGCAACCCAACCAACACAGCCGAAGAAGCAAGTGCACAACATTAAAAAGGGGAAGGAGCGTCTGCCGAAGGAGCATGACTACGTGGCCGAAACCACTCACTTCAAGGAACCAATTTGGTCTTTTCTGAAGGAAATAATGAGACAATCGTGGTTTGAATGGCCGACGGGCAAGCTCGGAACCGACACCGGCCAACCGGATCAAAATCCGAGGAAAAAATGCACTTACCACAACGAGCTCGGCCACTACACGACTGCCTGCGCACCATACAAGGCTCTCCTTGAGAAACTTGCGGCTCAAGGTCATCTCGATCAATACATTGATCGATCAAAGACGCCTGCCCGGCAGACAAATCCCAACCCCAACGAACAACGCCCGCTGATCCATGTCATCCACGGCCCAGTAACCAAGGCGTCCGAGACTGCCCTCAAAGCCGACATCGATCACGCCTTGACTTCAAAGGAAGTACTCTCAGTTGGCTGCGGATCCAAGCGTCAACGACCACAAGACGTGCCACAGTGGACGATCAGCTTCACCGAACGGGACCTTGACCACGTTCAAACACCGCATTCAGACGCCCTCGTCGTTACCGTCCAGATCGGCGTTCACGACGTCAAACGCGTCCTCATCGATCAAGGGAGCTCGGCCGAGGTGATGTACTACGATCTATTCAAAAAGCTGGAACTACCAGAATCGGCACTACTACCAACCGAAGTACCCCTCATCGGCTTCAGCGGAGCACCTGTTTGGCCAGTTGGCCGAATCTTCCTCCCTGTCGTCGTCGGCACAAGAACACTCTCTGTTGAATTTATCGTCGTCAACGTGCCGAGCCCATACAACGCCATCCTGGGACGAAATTGGCTTCACGGAATGCAAGCCATTGCTTCCACGTACCACCAACTCGTCCGCTTCATCGGCACCACTAGAAGACAAGAAGACTTACGAGGTGACCAAATCGCCTCCAAAAAGTGCTACGTCTCCGCCGTGCACAGTTCTTCCAAAGCAAAACACGTGCAGTGGGTTGAAGTACCAGACTTGGCCGTAATCGAAGACGTCGGCCAAAAGGCCGAGGACAAAGCCGAGGAGGACCTGGTGAAAATGCCCATCAACAAGGACGGATCACGCTTCTTCTTGCTTGGCTCCTCACTATCTGACGCCGAGCGAGAAGAGATGTTCCTGTTCCTCAAAAACAATCTTGAAGTCTTTGCATGGACCCCGGAGGAAATGCCAGGGGTGGATCCCAACTTTATTTGCCACTCCCTCAACATAAAAAAGGACGCCAAACCAGTCGTTCAACGGGCTCGACGTTCGGCACCAGAGCACGCCGACGCCGTGATCGAAGAAGTCAACCGACTTCTCGACACCAACGCCATTCAGGAAGTGCAATACCCAACCTGGCTCTCCAACACGGTGGTCGTCAAGAAGAATAATGGAAAGTGGCGAGTCTGCGTCGACTACACAAATCTTAACGACGCCTGTCCCAAGGACTGGTTCCCACTACCAAAGATCGACCAGCTCGTAGATGCAACAGCCGGCCATGCTCGGCTAAGTTTTCTGGATGCCTACCGTGGCTATCACCAGATTACTATGGACCTGGCCGACATGGAGAAGACAGCATTCATAACTCCACATGGAATTTTTTGCTATAGGGTGATGCCGTTCGGTCTAAAGAACTCCGGAGCCACATTCAACAGAGCGATCTTCAAGATGCTCTATGCACAAATAGGCAACATCCTGGAAGCATATATTGACGACCTCGTCGTCAAAAGTCAAAAGGAGCACAACCATTTGAAGGAGCTGGCCGAGGTCTTCGAGATCCTTAAATTCCACAAACTCCGTTTAAACCCGGAGAAATGCGCGTTCGGCGTAAGTGCTGGTAAATTCCTTGGCCATTTGGTCACACGACGTGGCATCGAAGCCGACCCCAACCAAATCAAGGCAGTGGCAGACCTTCGGCCACCAAGATCAATAAGAGAGGTACAAAAACTAACTGGGATGGCGGCGGCCCTCAACCGCTTCATCAGCAAATCGTCCGACAAGTGCCACTCCTTCTTTCACGCTCTCAAAGGGAAAAGCCGACGAAGTTTCGAGTGGACGCCGGACTGCGACAGAGCGTTGGCCGAACTCAAAGATTACCTGGGTTCTTCACCGCTAATGGTAAAGCCCAAAGAATATGAAAATCTCTATCTTTACCTTGCAGTCTCGAGCCACGCAATCAGCTCAGCACTTGTTCGGCGAGAAGGGGCCGACGACATGCCAGTATATTTCACGAGTAAGACACTCCTACCCGCCCAGACTTGGTACCTTCCACTGGAAAAACTGGCACTCGCCCTGGTATCTGCGGCGAGGAAACTTCTGCCATACTTTCAGGCGCACACAATAACAGTGTTGACCGAGCACCCTCTCAAAGCGCTTTTTCGAAAAGCCGACCTCTCAAACCGAGTTTCGAAGTGGGCGGTCGAGCTTGCGAACTTTGATATCCGTTTTGAACCGAGGACAGCAATAAAGGGGCAGGTCCTCGCCGACTTTATTACTGAGCTCACCCCAGAAGACTCTGAGATCCTACACACTACTCCCACCCAACCCTCTGCCGAACACCAACCAAAAGAGAACCGGTGGCTCCTCTTTCAGGGAGACACTTGGCGAATGCAAGTTGACGGCGCCTCCAACAACAACGGAGCAGGTGCCGGAGTCGTTTTGGTCTCACCATGCGGAACACTTCACGAGAGTGCTATCACCATCGATTTTCCTGCCACAAATAATGAGGCCGAATATGAAGCACTGCTTGCTGGCCTACGCTCGGCAATCGCAATGAAAGTTGACAACTTAGCCGTGTTCTGCAACTCTCAACTCATAGTCAATCAAGTTCTGGGGGACTACGAAGCTAGGGATCCACGGATGATGAAGTACCAAGCCATGGCAGCAGAACTCATTACTCGCTTCAAGAACTTCAACATCGAGCAGATCAACCGCGAGCACAACGCACACGCCGACGCACTTGCTGGCCTCGCGTCGGCTTCAAAAGCATCAGAGTTCCGAACCATAAATTTTGGGAACATTGACCACCCGAGTTTCGACACAACTCCAGAAGTACTCAACATTGAGCTTGGTCCGAGCTGGATGGATGAAATCGTTGCCTTCCTCAGAACAGATACCTTACCCGACGACAAGAAGGAAGCCTTTCGTATCAGAAACAAGGCCGCGTACTATTGGCTCTCTGAGAGCGGCCAACTCTATAGAAAATCCATTTCCGGGCCCTATCTTCTTGTCGTCCACCCAAATCAGGTTGCCGAGGTCCTTGAAGAACTGCACTCCGGAAGCTGCGGCTGCCACTCTGGTGGACGTTCGTTATGCCAACGCGCGATGAGTCAAGGATACTTTTGGAAAAACATGAAGAAAGACTGCGAGGAAATTGTACGAAGGTGCCGACCATGCCAACTTTTCTCCCCAATCCCCAGGCAGCCGGCTCAGAATCTTTCTCCCATCACAAGTCCATGGCCATTCGCGCAATGGGGGCTCGACATCGTCGGGAAACTCCCGACAGCACCTGGGGGCTTCAAATTCTTGATCACTGCAACGGATTATTTCTCCAAGTGGGTAGAAGCCGAGGCCCTGGTCACCATCACAGAAGCAGACGTCCGACGATTCGTATGGAGGAACATTGTGACAAGGTTCGGCGTACCCTACGCCATCGTCTCCGACAACGGCACCCAATTTGTCGGGGACGGCCTCACAAGCCTCTGTGAGGAGTTCGGCATCAGATTCTTCAACTCGACACCAGCCTACCCTCAAGGAAATGGCCAAGCCGAGGCCTCAAACAAGACGGTCTGTGCAGGGATAAAACGTAGATTGAATTCAAAGAGGGGAAAATGGGCAGAGGAACTCCCCAGGGTTTTATGGGCTTACTGCTCCACACCCCGCCGGTCAACAGGCCAAACACCCTTCTCAATGGCGTTCGGCATGGAGGCTGTAATCCCACTGGAATCAAGGTTCCCAACCCTCCGAACGGAGAACTTCAACCCACAGTCCAATGACGAAGCTGTCGAGCAAGAACTGATTTTGGCTGAGGAAAAACGCGATGACGCTCGGCTAAAGCTTGCCGAGTATCAACAGACTGTTGCCAAAGGCTACAACAGAAGTGTCAGAATCAAGAAGTTCAAGCCCGACGACTTGGTCTGGCGAAAGGTCGTCCAAGCAAGCAAAAAGAAAAAATTTATGCCTAATTGGGAAGGGCCTTTTCGCATTGTCAAGGTTGCTAGTGAAGGGGCTTACACCCTCGAAGACATGCACGGCAAGGTGCTCACCAACCCGTGGAATGCACAGAACCTCAGGAAGGCTTACATGTGATGCTTCAATCAGACAACTACCTTCGGCCAACACTTCATGCATACCGAGTTTCTGTTTTCTTCGGCTTCGGCATCACTCTTTTACGTTTTTCTTTTGCATTTCAAAGAAGGGCCTCGACCCACTGTTACTGTTTTTATTACTTTCCCTGTACTTCGAAGAAATATCAATGAAATGACAATCTTTTTTGATCCAAAAATCTTCAAAACATTTCAAGTATCATTCCACTCTCGGCTAGAATGCCACCACACACAAACGATGACTTCGGTCACACCCACCAAACGGCTCTTCAAACAGCCTTTTGCTTCGGCCAAAATCACCGCCCAAAGAAGCAATCACTGGACATATGGTCCGCCGAGCCTGAAATACACTTACAATTGGAACTCAAGCTTCGGGTCGGATTGGCAAGACGCTATGGTCGGCCATCGAAAGGTTACACTCGCAATTTGGCGAGCAAACCACCCCCAAACAAGCACTACTCTCAAACGTTCCTCTACCATGGCCAGGGGCTGACACTTTGGCCGAGCCCCATCCACTGGCAAGGGGGCACTTCACACTTTCAAACTAAGTCAAAGGTTGGATCATGTCAGATCACAATACATCCATGTTCGGCGACCTATAGTAACTACGGCCATACTACTTTGGTCAGGGCTCGGCTGCAATATCTATACTTAACCATTTTGATCATGAAATACTCTCAACTATTCTGCCGAACCCAAACCAAAAGTGGGGGCTATGGACAACTACACATTCACAAACATGCAAGACCCACAAAATTATGTGAAGACATGAAGGCAATCAGACAAGCTCGGCAATAATAGAGACGTTGCAAAAGAAGCAATGCATTCATTCAAAAAAAAGACAAGTGTTGTTAAAAATCCTAAGCTTGGAGGATCGGCGTAGTAAACCGTTCGGTGCCGACCCTCATTCAACTATTACATCTGGCACGGTAAACTCCCAAGTTTGGAGCCGTCCAGTCCAACAAAAGTTCAAAAAGAAAAAACTCTAAGGTTGTGGCGGATCACCCTCGGCTGCAGCTTCAGCAAGACGAGCAGCATCGTCCTCGGCTTCAACAGCCACTTCATCATTTTTCTGAACTTGCTCGATGTCTTGCTCGGCGTTGTCAGCCTTGTCCTTCTTCCTCCCAGTTGAACCATCCCCTCCACCTTCCGCGTTGGCGATAGTCATGTCTTCGACATCGTCCTCACTCTCGGGAAATTCCTCCGGAGTAAGCGGGGCACACTCTTCTTCAGTATACGGCAAGTTGAGCTCGGGCACTTCAGCCACGGGGATCGACTTCATCAGGTTCATGTCCGGCTCCAACTGCATGACCCCACACGCAGCCTTCACTCCATCCTTGTACCCAGTTCGGTACGCGATCGACAGCTTCTTCTTAAGCTCCTCGTTGACCATCGACCGAGCCTCCCGGACGTACTCGGCACCGGCTCTGTCGTTCCCAGCTTGAAAGGCCTTCTCATCCACCTCCTTCATCTTCCTCTTCTCCCTCCGCACAACCTGCCCGAGCTCGCGTTCGGCCGTCTTGGCATTCTCAAGAGCTTCATCCCTCTCTTTCTCGAGCTCGGCAACCCTCGACTTGGCAAACCTCAAGCCGTTCTTCGCAGCCTTCGCCTTTTCACACTCGGCTTTCGCTTCATCGCGGTAACGAGTCTTCTCAGCGGCCAAGAGTTCGGCTTGCCGAGAAGCACGCAGCAAAGCTTGCCCAGCCTACACAAGATTAAGTCATCAGCCTCGGCAAATACATCAAAACATAAAGAAGAAAACCAAGTCAAAAGCGTACCTGAACGAGATATGCACTAGTATGAACCAGGCTCGGCTGAAGCTCCCTTGGAACCCGGTCCATGTCCTTCGGAAGAGCAAGCCCGTGCAGCATGGTCACAGCAAGGCCAGGCTCCTCCTTAATGCTGTCCTCCACCGTGACTACCCTGCCGTCGGCCATCGCGAATGATGGTGCAAACTCCGGGACGATCACACGCCCACCTGAACCTGCTGCCCTCTCCACAGCCTTCGAGCCACCTGCTGCCGAAGACTCGGTTTGATCCTTCTCCTTTGGAAGTGGCGTCGGCGGCCTGGCAGGAAAGAAGTCATGTACCTTCTGCTTCTTTGCAGGACTCTCGGAAGGAGAAGGAGCAGCTACCTTCTTGGTGGCAGCAGCCGCATCCTTAAGGTTCATCCTCACCACATTTCTCCTCCCCATGTCGTCGGCAAAATGAGGAATTAGGGTTCGGATTGGAGGGATGTGGATACCTTGAAGGTCGGTTGGCAGACTTTCCTGGAACCAGAAGTCAGCTGACTTATGGAAAGTGGGAAACTTTACCCTCGGCTCCTTCGCCTTCTTGCTCGGTTTTGGAACTTCGTCGCCAACACCTACCTCAGCAGCTGATTTCTTACCCTTGGCTTTCGTGCTCGGCCCTGCCTCCTTATCCTTCTTCTTCCTCTTCGTCAACTTCCCCTTATACGAAGGCTCGTAACCCAGCAGCGTCGGAGCGTCGCGGCAGATACAGGCCCTTAGTATCTCCACGTGACTGTCTACAGCCAAAGAATTCTGGGTCTTGGTTATTGCTCGGTGATCTGCAGAGGAAAAAGGTGTTAGCAAAATATCACAAATTCATTAAAGGAATGGATCATGTTCGGTAGATTAAAAAAGAATAGGAAACCTCGGAAATCCGTTATCTTCGGCACAGAATGCAGCCGCATAGTCTGATCGCCGAACTCGAAGTTCCCACTGACTTCGACGTACAGGTTAGCCCACTTATCAGTGTCGGGAAGTCCGTTTATCAATGGCTCCTTACCGCTACGCGTGGACAAATACCTTCGGTTAGTCTTCCCGTGCCTAGACATAATGTATGTGTGGAAGAGGTCGGCAATGGTGAAATCAAGGTTGTGAAGTTCCTTTAACTTAACTACGGACATCACTATCCTAAAACTATTAATCGAGAAATAGTGAGGTATTATGCCAAACCTGGCCAACAGTTCCCTCAGATATGGATGAAGGGGAAAACAAAGCCCGGCCTCACAGATGGCCATTAGAGGGACCGTTATGTGCTCGGGACGGTCTTGCCTCTTGTCCCTAATCCTATTACTGGCCACCTGGTGGACGACCACATCATCCGGTATATTGTACGCTCGGCAGAAGTCCGCATACTCGTTGGGACGCCCACTGAAGTAATGGGCATGGGGACAAACCTGCCCTCGCTCGAAGAGATCGGCGAACTCTCTGTCCCCAGACGAGGTTTTAGCAGGAGCAGAAAGCGAAGAGGTCGTGGCTCCGGCCTGGGAACGAATCCTGGACTCGGCCTCCGGCCCAAGTTCGTGCTCGGCTTCAGATTCTGTGCTAGTGGAGAAGGTTATCTCTGGTTCGGTGTTGAAACCACCGTACTCGTGGTCAAGCTCGGCATTGGAATCACCAGAATCTGACATGTTCGAAGCGATGGAAGAAGCTTGACGTCGGCTTCTGTGTATCTCCAAGTACTCTCGGATCACGAGGTTTGCAGAATCGTCCCCTGAACTTTCAGAGTCGGATGAGATGACGATGATTGGGGGAGCCAGACCTAACAAAGTCAAAAATAGAAAAATGAGACCTTGTCGTCGGCCAAGAAAAAAGGTATCTCACTGCGCTCGGTATCCTAAATGGCCCACCCCATCATCGTTCTCAAGGCTCGGCCAAATCATGTTCGGACGGAACCTACCAAACAACAGAGACTGGGGCTCGGCCTACTCCATCGACGGCCAAGCCCAGAAACCCCTTAAGGTTCCATGCTCGGAAGAACAGGTTGAAGAGGGAGATGAACAGTCCGTTCATCTCCAGGGTGCACTGTTCACTCAGAACAAAAATGCCCCAAAAAACCCAGAAAACCAAAAGATAATGGACTGAAAATTGCAGAAAGAAAAGAGAAGCAAGAATCGAACACATACCTGTGATTTTCAGCAAGATCTGTTGGCAGAATCGTTGGGAGTCAAGATTGGAAGACGAACCGTTGCTCTTCAGTGCTCTGGCAATGGGTTTTTAGAGAGAGAAAGAGAACGAGAGCTTTCTCTCTCCTCACGTCTCTCTTTATATAGGGCTAGGGTTGGGAATTCAAAAATCCCGCCCATCATTGCACCGCCGAACGACTGACCACTCAGCGAATGACACGTGTCACTGAAAGGACGGTTTGCAGGGCTTGCCAGCCTACCTCTCGCCTGCCGTACCCAGCCACAAGGTGACATCTGGCGCCCCACCATTGGAGTACTTCATCGACGGCCAGGATTGATCCTGAGAAAGAAGCGATTCAGGCTCGGCTGGAGCCCTTCTTCATCAAACAAATATACGCTCAGCGATTCAACGAGTTCGTCCTAAGGCTCGACTTCAATCTCTACCATGCGTACGGCATCGGCAGAAATTGAGGGGCTATTGTAGCAGGCCGAACACAGATGTTCGCATGGTGCGGACCTGACCTGCCGTGAACCGATCGAGGGCTTCATGCACGGCGTGCCGACGATGACTCGTCATGTATATTCGGTTTGCTTCAGGCTCGGCAGTGAACAAACCTACGCTCGGATTGTGCCATGGCAGAGTCCCCGGCAACGTTACTTCCCCCATTAAACGCGTGGCCATGCTCGGCGTTGCCCGCGGTCGGCTACCTTCAGAGTACGGCGTGCAGCCGACAGTGGCTAGCTGTAAAGCCACGCGTCCTGCCACGTGCAGAAGCGGTTATAACAGAAGATGATCACGGGCGCACATGGGTGTGCCAGCTCAGCCCTGAAAACGGTTATCAGATCTATTCTTTGACGTCACTATGACGTCACTTGGCCCGTGGAAGGCACGCGATCGTACTTGGAGAGCAAGCCAGAAGGCACTATAAATACCTAGTGATGGTAACCCTAACAGGTACACGCGACTGAATACTCACACTTACTCTCTCTAAAGCTTTCTGCTTCCTCTCTGCGCTATACTCATCCTCTCGCCGGAGGGCCTTGCCAGGACAACCCCCGGCCAGGTCTTAGTCGTGCGTTCCTTGTGCAGGCTAGGAGAAGAAAGCTAACCCATCATCGAACCACCAACGAAGGATCAAGGACCAAAGGATCACGGGCCACACAGATATGTACCTATTTACTTAAAGTATTAGATATGTATATGTCATCCTAAGATTCTAAGTCCTAGAATATAATTTATAAGTACATAGGTGGCATTTAGGCTTATTCTATTAGGAATTTTGACCTAGAAATCTAGGATAAGATCACATAGTACCCTTGTCCTTTATAGTTAGTCATCCTTTATATTCATATACTAATCAAAAGAGAGAGAGAGGGAGAGAGAGGCTGAGAGAGTGAGAGAGGGAGAGAGAGAGAGAGGCCGGATAGAGAGGGAGAGAGAGAGAGAGAGTGATGTGTGCACTTGTACTCTTCCAAACCTAGTCATAGTCCTTGGCCAATCTTCATACATCATCTTGTACCACCAAATCTAGGGTTTCTTACTCTTGCATATCCAAACCAATCTTCCAAAGTACTAGACAAGACCAAAACCCCAATAGAATAACCTAGACTTATCCTAGAAAGAAAATCTTGTAATCTTTCCACCTATGTACTTACATTGTACCAAAGAGAGAGAGAGAGATGGCCGAGAGAGAGAGAGGCCGGGAGAGAGGGAGAGAGAGATTGGTGATGTGTGCATGTGTACCCTTAAGCCTAGTCATGGTCCTTTGGCCATCATCCTACCTCATCCAAGTACCATCAAATCTAGTCAATTCTTTAACCATTGGACAACAAATGTTAGGGGAAAATTTACCTCTTGGATAATAATCCAACCTTTGGCTATAAATAGCACCCATTCCTTCTCATTTCATCACACCTTCATTCTACAACTTCTCTCTCTAGAAAGTTTAGCATTCTCTCTTGTTCTTGGTGTTCTTGCTTGTTCTTGAAGTTCTTCCCAAGTTCTTCAAGAAACTCATCCAAGGCCGCCACTAAACCGCCACTCCACCACCTTATCGATCCAAAAGTTTTAGTAGTGTTAGTCAAGATCTAGTTTCGAGAGAAACCTTTCTCTTTCGAAGCTATCGGAAGCTATCCCTAAGAAGTTACTCTGTCCGACCACCGACGTACCATCTTACCTCCGTAGTCGTCACTACCGCCAAGAAGAACTGTAGGATTTTCTTATACCTCCTAAACTCTAAGTATAGCATATTGTATGCGTAATTTGAAGTGAATGTAGAATTCTCCATCCCCGCTATTCCTAAGTATACGTAGATTATTCCATACACTCAAATCCTAAGTATATACGTAGAACGATCGTATCCTAGAATCTCAATAAACATATGTTGTTTTGAAATTTGAAAAGGAAGCATGAGTTTTGAAAGATAACATTCATAGATTAGCTTTAAGTATTCGTATGTTGATCTTAGAATGAATATGAGCATGATTATGTGATTACTTGACTACTTGTTGTTGATAAAGCATAAGTGGTTTACCACTCCAAAGGTGCCCGTCCATGTGGCACTATGCTTTATCTTGTATGATTAAATGTTGAGCATGATGATGTGATAAAGTGAGCATGCTATTTAATATAGAGTTGGATGATCTTGCTAGTTTAGTTTCAAGATTACTATGATTACGTGAAAAGTCCTGCCGCGGAGTCTATGCATGATGATGAGACACAAAAATCAAGAAAAGTTAGAAACATGACACCTAGGGTGTGTTAAAGACAAGGTGTGTTTTTGAAAACCGCAATGTGGCCGGACTTACCCATTGTGTGGTGTGTGTGCGTGTGTAAAATATTTTTGAAACTACATAATGACCAAGAATGGGAGTCATTATGGGAGTATGGTGTGTTTTGTGTGCCAATGGGAACCCGGCGCGGCGGAATCGAGGTTGGGTGTGTGCCAATGGGAACCCGGCGCAGCGGAACCATTGTGAGGATACTCCGGAACCCGGCGCGGCGGATCCGAGGTTGGGTGTGTTAAAAATGTGATTTTTGAAATGATTTTGGAAGTGTTAATAAAGTGGAAAATTGATGACACGGTCTACGATGAGTCGCGTAGGAGAAACACGAAAAGGCATGACACCAATGTTAGAAAGATAGCAAATGTGGATGTGTAATTGCTAGATATGTTGTTGAATGAGCATGTGTAATTGTTTATATGCTTCTTGTTGTAAGTTAAGGGTTAGTGGGTATGGTTTATTCTATTGAGCTTTATAAGCGCACGGTGTTACCTTTGGTGACCCTGACTTATTATACTGGTGGCGACGCCGGTATAATGGGTCAGATCTTATAGACGAACAGGGAGAACAATACACACTGGAGGCTTTTGGAGCCGAAGAGCTTGCTAGGATGGAGGAAGAAGTGGAGCAATAGATAACCTTAGAGTTTTCCCATCCTTGTGTAATAAAAGTACTCTAGTAGGAGCCATGTTGTAATAATGAGCTTGACTCTTAGCCTTTTTATTCAATAAAAATGTTTAATTAACGTACCCGAAAATGGGGGCGTTACATATACGGTGAGAGATTTGAAGTATTTTCCGATCATAGGAATCTTAAGTACTTATTTTCTCAAAAGGAGCTTAATTTACGTCAACGCCGTTAGATGGAGCACCTAGAAGACTACGATTTTGAGTTACAATACCACCCGGGAAAGGCGAACGTTGTAGCGGATGCTTTGAGTAGAAAATCAACGTACCTTGCGAGTTTAGCTATCCACGAGTGGAAAACAATGAACGACTTGGGTTCGTACGCAATGCATTTCGAGGAAGTCCGAGAGGGAGTCACTTTATGCAACCTAACCGTTCAATCGACATTGTCGACTCGAGTAGTTGAGGCCCAACAGCAAGATGAAGAAGCGGGAGAATTTCGCGCCAAGTTTCTTAGCGGAAATGCTCGAGAGGGGTGGATGATTCATGCCGATCAAGGTTTGCGATACCAAGGAAAATTGTTCGTACCCATTTCGTGTCGGGAGGAAATTTTGAGAGAATTTCACCATTCATCGCTAGCCGTGCATCCGAGAGGAACGAAAATGTATCATGACTTGCGTAGACAGTTTTGGTGGCCGAGAATGAAGAGAGACGTCGAGGTTTTCGTATCCAAATGCCTTACGTGCCAATAAGTCAAGGCCGAACATCAATGACCCGTGGGGGAGTTACAACCTTTACTAGTGGCCGAATGGAAGTGGGAGAACGTGACTATGGATTTCGTTACCGAATTATCGAGGTCGCCGAGGGGGCATGATGCTATTTGGGTGATAGTTGATCGATTGACCAAGTCGGCTCATTTCTTACCCATTCAGGTTTCGGATTCGATTGATACGCTTAGTCGTTTGTACATCCGTGAGATTGTCCGACTTCATGGGATTCCCGTTTCTATCGTATCGGACCGAGATCCAAGGTTTACCGCGCGTTTTTGGCAAAGTCTGCAAGCTGCTCTTGGCACCAATCTCTTATTTAGCACGGCGTATCATCCTCAAACGGATGAGAAATCCGAGAGAACGATCCAAATTTTAGAAGATATGCTTCGCGCTTGCGTTATGGATTTCCGGGGAAGTTGGGAAGATCACCTACCGTTAGTCGAGTTCGCGTGCAACAATAGTTACCAATCTAGTATCGAGATGGCACCGTATGAAGCTTTGTATGGGAGACCGTGTCGATCACCTGTTTGTTGGACCGAGTTGAGCGAAGCTACTCTAGTCGGGCCGGATTTGATCAATGAAACCTCCAAAAGCATGAGAGCAATTCGTCAACGTCTTCTTGAAGCGCAAAGGAGAACCACCGAGCAAGTCAAAGTGATTCGTCAACGATTGTTAACCGCGCAAAGTAGGCAAAAGAGTTATGCCGATCGTCGTCGCCGACCGTTATCATTTGAAGTGGGGGACCATGTTTTCCTTAAGGTGTCACCACGTCGGGGATTGTCTCGTTTTGGTCAAAAGGGGAAGCTTTCACCGCGTTTCATTGGACTGTTTGACATTATCGAGAAGATTGGGGAGGTTGCGTATCGATTGGCCTTACCACCAAGGTTATCGGGAGTTCACGACGTATTTCATGTATCAATGTTGCGAAAGTAAGAACTGGATCCATCACATGTCCTAGAGTGGTCCGAATTAGAGTTGGAAGCCGATGCGTCTTATGGGGAGGAGCCGATACGTATTCTAGATTCACGTGACCAAGTATTGAGGGGCAAGACTATTCCGTTAGTGCGAGTTCTATGGAGTCATCTCGGAAAGGAAAAGTCGACGTGGGAAAGGGAAGACGAGGTTAGGGAGAAGTATCCGCACCTATTTTCAAACTGAATCAATGTGGGTTTCAAATTTCGATTTTGTGAATGTTAGCTTGATTGTTTCATGACATATGTTGCGATATAGGCATGACTACTTGATGCATGAGTATGTTTGACTTGGATTGTAAATTTCGGGACGAAATTTCTTTAAGGAGGATAGATTGTAGAGACTTGCAAATTTATTGTTAATTCGAAAGTCGTTTAATGGTTAATGGGGATCGTGTAAATTAATATAGTTGTACGTACGTTTGTGGGGGTGTACGGAGATACATATTTGGGTGTGTATCGGACTCTCGGAGAATAGTAAAATGTTAGTTTTGATGTTGTGTTGTTGTTAGGTGGTGTTGATAGCATGTGGGGTTTGATTCGGTGACCGTTGCAAAATTTCATTTTCTGTCCAGCTTGAACCAGTACTGGCTGTCACCCACTACCGGTACATGATGTCCAGAAGTTATGTTTTCTGGCATTTTGAAGGCTCCTAAACCGGTACTGGGAGTCGCCCAGTACCGGTACAAGCTCTATTTTCAGCACTTT
Source organism: Rhododendron henanense subsp. lingbaoense (assembly GCA_020567845.1). Classification (NCBI taxonomy): domain Eukaryota; kingdom Viridiplantae; phylum Streptophyta; class Magnoliopsida; order Ericales; family Ericaceae; genus Rhododendron; species Rhododendron henanense. The sequence goes on from CM036315.1 coordinate 5,943,140, forward strand.
TTCAGCACGCTTTTTGGACCACTATAAATACCCCTTTATGTCATTTCTCACACCCAAAGGCCACGAAATTAGATCTCAAAACCCTCTCTCACCCACCCAACTCCAATCTCACCCAAAACTCTTGATTTCAACCTCAAATCTTCAAAATCCAAGGGTTTCCAACCTCAAAATCACAAGATTCTTGCATTTGGTGAACCAAGGGTGAGTTTTATGCTCTTGTTCTCACTCCTTAAAGCTTACCCACGTTTTTTCCCTCTCTCCTCTAGATTATTGGTTGATCTTTGTTTGTTTACCATGTTTTTGGGCAATATCCCCTCTAGATCTTGTACTCAAGCTTGGGAGTAGCTTGTTCTTGGAAGATTTGGGCTTATTTCTCTTGATTCTCCTAGGACTTTGCTCAAGACCCAATTTGGTAGGGATTTCTCTCTTTCTCTACATGTTTTATGGTGGATTTGTGTGGTATTAGTGTTTGAATGCCATGTATGGTCTGGGTGGAACCCTTGAAAATTCGTAGATTGCATATGCTTATGGATACCGTATTTTAGACTTGATTGTTGCGATTTATGAGTTGCTTGTGACGTGTTTGGTAGTGTTGATTATGTAGTCGTTGTTGTGAAGTTGAACGTAGAGTTTATTGTGACGCAAGGGGTGGAGTTTATTGTGACGCAAGGGGTGGTAACACAAGTCGCAAGGGGTGGAAATTGATTGGGAGAAGAGTGTGTGTATATTTGTGTATGAGAATGCTTGATGCTAGAAAATTGGATTGGCGTGGGTTATTTTAGATTTGCCATTTAGCTTGATTCACTATATCCATGTTTTTCACCTTATTGCATATAGATTTTGTAGAGAATTTCCTACTGGGCTAGTGTAGCTCAGCAAAATCCTTCTTTTCAGGTTCAAATGCAGGGCAATAGGTTGCATGACACAGTGTGCTTGGACATGAAGATTATTTTGGAAGATAATCTGATTTAGTTATTAGCTCATCTTTAGAATAGACTTACTTTTGCTTAAAGATGGCCTTGTAACTAATTTTACTCTTGGATTCTCTTTTGACCTAAGTTGTAATATTCGAAACTCAATTGTATTGGTACTTAAGCTAATGTGGGCCGGAGTGCCAATGTTGTATATTTTGAAACTTGGGGGCTTGATTTGTAATTAAACAGGTGGGAACTCACTTTTGGGGTATTATTTACTTAATGCGAGGATCTTTTGTTGAAATGGTTTATTTATTTATGTTGAAAATCGAGGGCGTGACATGTAGAGTACGTGCGGCGTTGTCATAATTGTCAGACCCATGCAAATCTCATGCACGTCCCACCATCTGAGTTACATCAAATGGCCTCACCTTGGCCATTTTCTGTCTGGGAACCGATGTCATCGGTAAAATCACGCCAGCAACATCCAATGGTCACAAGTTCATCTTAGTCGCCATTGATTACTTCACCAAGTGGGTAGAGGCAGCTTCTTACGCGACCTTGACAGCAGTACAAGTGGCTCACTTCATCAAGCAAAATGTCATTTATCGGTACGGTGTCCCGCAAGCATTTGTATCCGACAATGGGGTGCATTTTAAGGGGCGAGCCAGACAGGTTCTCGAGGAATTTCATATCCAAGTACACAAGTCAACAGTATACCGGCCACAAACCAATGGGGCTGTGGAAGCAGCAAACAAGACCATCAAGACAATTCTCAAAAGGACCACCGAGTCGGCAAGGAATTGGCATGAACAACCACCACTAGCACTTTGGGGATACCGGACGTCCGTACATACTCCAACAGGGGCAACACCCTACTACTTGGTGTACGACATGGAGGTTGTTCTCCCCATCGAGTTAGAAGTACCATCACTACGAGTCATGGCAGAATGTGACGTGAGCGAAGCCGAATGGTTGAACCGCAGGTTCGAGGAGCTCATGCTATTCGACGAAAGAAGATTGAAAGCCCTTTACCATGTGCAATTATACCAACGAAGGATTGCTCGCGCATTCAACAAGAAGGTGAAGACTAGGAATTTGATAGAGGTGGATATGGTCATGAAGGAAATTCGAGCACCTGTCTTTGATCCAAGGGGAAAGTTCCGACCAAAGTGGGCTGGGCCATACATCATCAAGACCATCCTATCCGGAGGAGCAGCACAGCTTATCGACCTCGACGGCAACGAATTCTCAACACTTGTCAATTTGGATCAACTCAAACGTTACTACCCCTGAGAGGAGCTCGTTGGGCTGAAAACCACAAGGGCGGGCAGACCCAAGCAAAAAGCCTGCTAGGTTGAAAACCCGCAAGGGCGGCCTAGGCAAAAGTTAAGGAATGAAAATAAAAAAAAATCAATCAAAATCAGAATCAATATCAAAAGAGCTCGCTATGCCGAAAACCCGAAAGGGCGGTACTAGGCAAAATTTAAAGCGCAAAAGGAGAGTGTCAATACCTGAGCGAAACCTACCCTAAACTACGTCATGACCTGATTTCTTTGCAAAAAGAATACGTAGGCAGCCTCCTCTCGAGGTTCGGTCACATTCTCAAATAAAATCCAAAAGTTGACAAGTGTTTGCAATCTCAAGATAACAATGGAATCAATAAACCAAGAGGGGGAAACCCTCATAATTCAATTTTATTCAAATTACTCTTCGAATACAGAACTGGGCATAAAAGCAACAAACAAGCGGCAATAATAATAAAAAAACAAACATCAAAGGGGCTGCACTTTATTCCAAACACAAAGCGATCAAGTCGTGAGTCAGTCACACGCGAATTCTTCTTGCCCTCAACTCCCTTCTCAGCATGTTCTTGTAACTCTTTTGGATCATAATGAATGGGTCAGGCCCCGCTGGCAAAACCATTCTGACTCTCCAAGTGCGGGCATAGCCTCAAGAGTAGATGCGTAAAACCTGGGCATCTCGAACTCTTCGGGATTGCCAAAACAGAATCCTCTGACGTATTCCAAGTTAACGAAGGATACGGCTAGGGATGTAGAAGGTGAAGCTGCTCAAACCGGCCAATATCATCCTCTGGGTGCCCATGTTCCAGATGCCATGTCAGGAAGGGCCAACCACAGGCACCTCCCAAAGATGTCCTCCCCCGAAAGCAAGGAAAGGAAGGACAACCAGCCTGCCACATTGGCACACACTGATTGGTACTGTCGAGAGGGGAAAACACAAGTGTTGTAACTCTAGTTGGCCGATGGAAGCTGGAGAACTCCGATCTTGTCACAAAGCCACATATGTCCAAAGAGAGGAAAAACAAGTGAGAAACTCAACAAAAAGCCTAAACCGAGCGTTGAGGTAAAATAAAAAGAGAATGTTAGAAAAGGGAGAGTAGAGTGAGGATTTACCTACAACAATAATGGGCTGCCCCCAAAGTATCTACTATGTCTTGCATGAACCGCATCTAAGCCAATCAGAGTCTCTTGAGGTAAAATAAAAAGAGAATGTTAGAAAAGGGAGAGTAGAGTGAGGATTTACCTGCAACAATAATGGGCTGCCCCAAAGTATCTACTATGTCTTGCATGAACCGCATCTAAGCCAATCAGAGTCTCTGCTAGCACCATGGGAACAACATCCCTGCACTCCTCTATCTGGGTAGTAACACCGACAAGGAGATGACTAGCATGACCATCAGGAGAAACCAACAAGTAGGTGGCTAGCAAGCACATGCACAAAGCCAACATGTGTCTACTTTGCCAAACATAGTCATAGGGATCGCCATCTTGCTTGAACATCTCAATCAAGCACAAGACGTTGAGCTCGTCACCTCTTACTAAGAACTTGGAGAGAGCATCGCTCATGCCTAACTTATCCCGCAAGACTCCAGCCATGCTTGCCCAAAGCAGGGGGACAACCAAAATGTTAGACTCAAAGTAGCTGAGGTACACTCGGAACTCTTCAACAGTGGGACATATCTCTTCAATGCCACATCGAAAAATGTGCACCTCTGGATCCCAGAACTGTACCACTGCGTGCAACATGTCCGGAAGAATGTGGAAGTCTCGAAGAAAGCGGAGCGAGGATATTCCCTGACTTCTAAAGTTAAGCCAATCCATTTCCTTGAGATGGTCCATCCAAGGCTTGAGCAAAGTGGCTAGAGGGAAAGCCATGGAAGCAGGATTTTGGTGTGAGGATTATGGCAAGAATGCCCTGCTATTTATAGGGAAGATAGAGGGGACAAGCATTGAATGAAAAAAATTCAAAATTTTCAAGATTTTCAAGGGTCTTTCCCTTTCCTATGTGAATTTTTATTTAGGGAAGATATAAAGGCAATACATGGTTCCCCACAACCTCCATGCAGTGGTGCAAGCTCAGTTAAAGCCTGGGAAACAGATATAATGGCGGATAAGGTGACCTTGAGAATCAATAGAAACTATCCATTGAAGTAGGTGTTCAGTGCAAAGGAGTTAATGTCCAGCGCTAGGGACTATCTCCCACACCTCTCTAGCGCAAAGCACAAACACTACAAGAAATCACGGTTTTCCCGGCGTTTTTTAAACGCCGGCAAAAGTGGAAAAAACGCCGGGAAAAGTCTTCCCGGCGTTTATCCCAGCGTTTTCCGTGAACGCCGCGACTGCCCTAGTCGGGAATACTTTCCGGCGTTTACAAAACGCTGGGAATAGTCCCGGCGTTTTTCCCGGCATTTAATAAACCCCGGGAAAAGTTTTCCGGTTAGAAAACTTACCGCTCTGGCGAGGCATTTTTTCCGGCGTTTAATAAACCCCGGGAAAAGTTTTCCGGTTAGAAAACATACCGCTCCGGCGAGGGAATTCCCCGCGTTTAGTAAACGCCGGAAATAGTCTTTTTTTTAAAAAAAAATTTACAGATACCAATTTTACCCATTTACTATTATTTTCACCTATATATTCATAATTCATTAACACCCGCTCACGTCCAAGGTAACAAACATATAAGTAATAAATAACAAATACACACATTCAAATTCATTAATAATCCATAGGATTGAAACATCTAACAAAAAATTTGGCAACATCCCAACGTCATATTACATCACGTCCACAATCTACATTCACACAAAGCACAACTAGGGTAAAGAAAAAAAATTCTTCAACCATGGAACTATAGTATTGCTTCTGCCAAACATGGACGAGAGTCCCGGACACCCTAAGAATCATATAGAAAAGAGAAATTAGTTTAAATTGATGGAGGAGAAATAATAGAAAAAAAGTTAACAGAATATCTGCTTACTGCCTTCCATGATTTTTAGGTGCCCATATCAAATAAGCACGTGATAGTCTGGATTTCTTTTTCATATCAAAAGTGCTTTGTATTCATAAAACCAACCCAAAAAGTACCTAAATATGCAGGGAGTGGAAGACATTTGTTTCTTGGGCAAGGCATATCACTGTGCATTGGACTCCACCCTCAGTACTGATCAACCGCGGACATGGTCTGTAAATGTGGCAAGTATCTGTAGTTCGTGCTTATTAAGTCTGGAAAATAGACAATCACATAAATGAATAATAGTAGACCTCAAATAATGCTTACTAACTGGAATCAACCCGCAAACGGAACAATAACAAAAGAAGACCACAACAGGCAGAGTAAGTAAAGCAACAAAATGCAGATCCTATCTCACAACACTCCACCCTAAAAACTCACAAAATGCAGTTTAAATATGAAGTGATATATCCATAAACAAATCAGCACATCCATGTGTATCTGTTGCATACCATGAGCTCTGAGAACTACATATTGAAGAACAAAACATAACTCTCAAAATCACAAGATACATGGTTGCTTTGGGTACCATTAGTATAAACTTTGACTCTAATTGTCCCTCATTTATTTAATGGACTTCACTTCAACTAACAGGCTTTTCTAGTCAATGACATGAAAAAAGAAAAATGTGGGATTGTGATAAATATTTTTCTCTACATGATCAGATTGCTTTAACAGTAGAATATACTCTAGTGGAGGGATGATTGAATAAGACATGCAACACATTAAGGATATAATCTTCAACTAAGCCAAACTGAAAACCTCTATGATGATATGTGAAAGGAACAAAGCAATTCGAGAGCGACACAAGTCAATTACTCTAAGTACACTAAAAATCTATAGAGAGAAGAGAGACAATACCAAGTATTACATCTTTCGCACCCCAACGAGATCAGGGTCCATCAACCTCCACCTGTGCTAGAACCTGGGAAATCATTGAACGGTATTAGAAAAAGTAAAACTCACACCATTAAGCACACACAATTCCGAATTCAAATTAGAGAACCTAGTCTTCCCAACTAATCCGCAAGTCATCAAAGTGCATGATTCTGATGATAAATTATGAATGAGATTTGACTGCCAAAAGTATTAAGGGATCAAGAAGCATGTCAATATTGTGTAATCAAAAGATTCAAAACCAATTTCATTGCTGCAAATTCAAGCCTCCAAACTTACAGTCAAGAAAAGCATAAACCAAAGTATGAGATTCTGATAGATGAAAGTATCCATTCCCTATCAAACGTAGCATGCTCCAATATACTATCACCGTCAACTTCCCTAAGGCAAATTCTATACTAGAAGTACAAAGGAAGTAAAAAAGCATGCAATCATCTTGAACCTCAATTTGATCTATTCTACTGGAACCATTTTAATCTAAGTTTGGTACAAACAGTGCCCAACGCATGCAACCAACCAAGTGACCAACCCAGCTCATTTGAAGTCTTGTCCACAATCGTAAATATTCGTGGCTTCACATTTGGCATCAGGTAAATCCTATATTTCTCTGAAAACAATACAGTAAATAGTTCACATGGCAATATAAGATTAACTATACTCATCGAACGCCGTGCTATATAAATCTGATCGCACAAGTCAAACATGAGAATTCCTAAGCCAAACTATTCATTATTCTGCATTGGAAAGTCATACTAAAAGGGGAGATGAACCATACGGAAACATGTTTTGCCTTTGAATAGGCTTACCTGCAACCTTTACTACCAAGGTATACAACAAACTAAATGGTGCCTTGATGAGTTATAGAACACCAATGAAAGATGAGTAGCAAAAAGTAGTAGCATCAGTAGCATGATCCAAAGCTTTAAATCCCAAAGTGATATCAGTAGCAACCAAGGTAAAGAACGGCTATAAACTCAAACAGTTATATTCTTTATATCAGTCCAAAACTTTAAGCTTTTATATCAGTCGAAAGCTTTAAAGCTGCAACGGCTATATTCTTTAACATATCAATAAATAAGATCTCCCCTTCTCTTTTTCACCAGTCTCAACTATCTATCATTCTAAGTTTATTGCCAGAGTTTATTCTTTTCTTTTGAGAAAAAATATGAATACAAGCAATAGACTACTCAAGAGTCGGCAAGGTGAAAGTAAGGATGTTGAGCAAGTATTTGGAGTACTCCAAGCACGTTTTGCTATTGTGCGTGATAAAGAAACTCTAAATTGAACCCCAAGAACTAAAGGCATATGACTATTGAACTGAAGAAACACTCCTTCCAAAAGGGACTGATGTAATAGGTAAAACTACAATGGTCTTGTTTGTTTTTCAACCTAATCTCTATTGAACTTTGAAATTATATCACAAACCGAGCTTGGATATTGTGATTTATGAAAATCTTGTACTCAAGACACCAATCGAGCACAACTAATACAAACCTCTGATGGATCAAATCAAAATATGGGCTTTCCTCCAAAAAACTCGATATTGTGTTTGAGTGTTTCGCTTAGCCCTTGCAAGGTTTAGAAAAGAGAATAAGAGACGCCATAATGTTATCTCTAGGAATGTTACACACACCTGTTGCTTACAGTAGTTGTCCCGACACCCATATTTTATTAGACCAACAACATCCAAATCAGCTAAAGTTGCTGCAGTTGCACAATACATTGCGCTCCTCCTGTTAGGTGCCAAACCCTGATAAAGATCAGTACAACCAAACTGAAAATTTTGAACTACAAACGCGAGTGCATCATCAATGAACAAAGACCAGGCATGTTAAAGAAGCAATTCCATTTAGAAATCAGAGCATATAACAACAAAGTTAAACAAATCACATACTTCAAAGCAGCCTATATAGATCCAAAAGATGAAATGTGCTAAATTTGCTTTGGGTAAACAAACCGATGTTATCAAAACACGGTATTGGGCAAGAAAATAAAGGTCAGAAACACAATCTAAAATACGAAACTATAAAGTTTGCATGATCCATGAGCGCTTTATACACTTACTTGGAACATTTGTTTAAGCTTTTAAAAAGTTGTACGACCGTATAATTCATAACTTAGTTCAATTTTTTTATAGTAAGTAATTAAAAAAACTTATAACATGACTTATAAGTGATAACGAATGGACTATGTTCAAATTCACATATCTATAATACCACATAAGACTATATAAACTTGCTGCTTACCTATGAATGTGAATGTTGTTCCACGAATTGTGCAACCTCTTGTTCATTTTTTGCTTTAGTGGTTTGGACCCTTTTTCTTTTGGTGTACCCGATTTCTCTTTCTGTAAACCATGAAAATTATCAAATCACATACTTCATAGAAACATAAGCCTAACCCATCCTAAAAAAAACAGACACAGAATCTCAGAAACAAACCTGCCATTTTGCGGTGCCTAAAGCAGTCTGGAGCTCCCTACAAAGTTCAACCGACTTCTCTCAGATATTAGTCCTTCTCTCTTCTCTCTTTCACATGTCCTGTACGCTGATTCCATTATATCCACCTAAGTTAGGCAGATAAACTTCAAATCTTGCACCTGTGTTACTCTGAGAATACATAGGAGGGGGGAAACCATGTGGAATCGAACAAGGAGAGGCAAATACAAAACAGAGTAAGATATTAGCCACAGATTTAACTACAATATAACCAAAAATCCCTAAATCTGTCCAATCCCACAAACCCTAACTCAACCCATTTCCCGTTCCCCTTCCCCGCCCTTAACCCGATCCCCTCCCTCTGAACCCAACCACGGTTGAAGGCAACGACCCAGCGACCCCAACTCCCTCGCATAAATACCAGAGAGAGATACAGAGAGAGATACAGAGGGAGATACACAGAGAGAGAGAGAGAGAGAGAGAGAGAGCGCGTACCAAGAGGAGGGAGCCGCAGATCGAGAGGAGGCGAAGGGACGAAGAGGAACCCTAGATTGAGTGTAGATCGCTTGTTCTTTTTGTTCCGGTTGGGAGGCTTTAGATAGATAAAAGGGGAATAAGTGTAATTTTATCGTGGAGCTCTCCGTTCCGCTACAGTGGTTTTTGGCCCTTTCCCGGGGTTTTGTACAAATGCCGGTAATCTAGTGCTGGGAAAGCCCATTTTTCTTGTAGTGAAAGTGCCCAGCGCTAAGCACAAATCTGCAATTTCCTACAGAATCTGAGCCTCTAAACTCACTTCCAACTGTTTCAACATGTTCCAATGGGATAAGATGACTTCACGGCAGTGTTCTTTGTTTGTCCAGGTCAAGATTCAAGGTTTTAATATAAAAAGCGTCATTTTTCCATTCCAATGAGCTCGTAGGATGTTCAAATTCATTTCTAAGCATTCTTTGACCATTCTGGTACCACATACAGGTCATATTACGTATTTGTGACCGTATGGAAGTATCAGTCTCTTCAATACATGTAAATTCGAGTTTTTGGTACCAAAAGTGTCCTTTTTCCCATTCAAATGCCTCCGTGACATGTTCAAATTCAATTCCACGAAACTTTCAGTCACTCAGGAAGCTTGCACCGGTCATATTGTGTGCTTGTGACTAACTAAGAGTGCCGTTTCCATTGAAATGTCTGAATTCAAGGTCGTTTTAGGCACAAAAATTCACCAAAATCTTGTTGTTTTCAATTCCAAAGGGCGTCATCTACTTTCTTTCTAGCTAGACTACGACATATGTTTGCAGTCCAATTTGTCTTAAAGTCTTGGAAATATTGTCAGTGCAAATTTTCAAGAGGTTGTTCATGATCATACAAGTTGTTAAACTAATAAACGACAAATGAACAAAATAAAGTGCAATTTTCATATATCCGTTGAAATCCGTGAGTCAAGATACATATCAAAAGAAAAGCAAGCTAAGCTACTAAGGCACGCGGGCCCGGTTGCTATCCCTACTCCTACAAGCTACGAGGGCGAACAGGCGCCCAAAAGGAAAACCCTGGACACGAGGTCCCCTCCGCAAAGGAGGAGGGAGAAGGAGTCCACGGAATCTTCTGGTGGTCCGACCACCAAGACACCACAGCAAAAGGAAGAGACCGCCCAGAATGTGGCTCAAAAGGATTACCACATGGTACAGAAGGGACACCACATCGTATCAAACCATCACTCTAGGCGCCTCTCGTCACGTGATCTACACCCGTAAACGGGGAGAGCTAATCAAGCTTCAAGACACGACCCAAGTCTCTGTGGTCTCCCACCACGCTGGCCAGGTGAACCCAGGGATATCCCATGACCGTGGGAAAGAAAGAAGAACGACGGAGGACAATCGGAAGAGAGAACAGAGAAAAATTGAGAGAAGGCGACGAGGAGAGAAGTCTGAACTCTCTATGTTCGAAGCGCGAGAATGGGAAGCCCTAGCGCAGAGAAAAAATAAAAGGGGAGAAAAAGAAAGAAAACTGTTCGGTTGGACTGGGCCCAAAGAAGTAGTCCCCAGCGCAAAAGACGTAATGCCCAGCGCTGGGCACGATCTGACAAGGGACCTGGAATTTTTCAAACACCCAGCACAAGGGAGTTCGAGTTCAGCGCAAAGCACTCCTCTGACGTTTAGAAAACTTCAGAATGATTTCAAGTGTTTAGCTTCGTTTGTATTTAATCAATTCTGGATTGGTTAAATGAATAAGTGAATAATGATAATATAAACAAAAATGAAAGAACAAGTGCTTGATAATAACCATAAGATAAAATTTTATTAAAACCATGCCGGGTTTACAAAAATCGGGCACCACGGCCCACCTACGTCCCAAGGCACAGGGGCCCGGAAAAAAAAATAAAATAAAAATAAACAGAACACAAAAGAAAAAAGTGGGAAGGTTGCCCCTATCCCCTTCTAATCACTATCATTTTGGTTGAAGACGTCGAAAGCGGCGTCATCAACCTCATTGTCTCCACCACCATCACCGCCATCTCCTGAGTTGGCCCCGTCACTAGCATCGTTGGCCACGTCCGAACGGTCATCCGAGGCATTCGAATTCCCGTCACTATCTTCTTCAGTGTTTGTTCAGACGCTACAGCATCCCCGAACCGGGTCAAGGCCATCATCCGTCGCGTAAAAGGCTATGTCCTGAAGATTGGAGACAACCCTCTGAAGGGCCTGAAGAGAGGTGAGAACCGAAGCAATGTGCGCGTTAATGTGCGCAATCTCCTCCCGGAGGATTCGCACCTCTGTCTCCAAGATTGCCACGCGAGCTCTGAGATCCGCCATTCAAAGCGCAAGAGTTCAAAGAGTATTTTCTTTTGGAATATATTGATGTGTATTGAAAAGGGAAGTCATTCCTTTCCTTTTACAGGGATTTCGGACTCCTAAACGTGCCATAACTCTGCACAGGAGCGAAGAGGCACCCCTGAAAAGTGGACAGTTGGGAGTTTAAAAGTCTGGAAATTGAAACGACTCCCCAGCGCTAAAGACAATGTCCCCAGCGCTGGAGACGAACTCCAGAAGACAATGGGCCTGGATTGGGCTTCGCTTTGTTTCATTCCCTCTTGGGCCACTACGGTCCAGAAGTCATTTTCAAGTTAACCCTATTGGGTTAGCAGGAAGTCCAGAACCCAGTTCCTATTCAATTTCAAGGGTCCGTCCTATCTTCCAAGGGTCTGTCCCACTTTCTATTAATTTCAAGGGTCCGTCCCATTTCCATAAAAATAAAAAATAAAAACTCTTTTCAAGTGTCCGCCCCTTTAAAAATTCAAGGGTCTGTCTCGCTTCCAAAAATTTAAGGGTCCGTCCCACTTTTCAAACACAATTTTTACTGCGAGGGTCCGTCCCACTTTTCAAACTCAATTTTTACTGCAAGGGTCTGTCCCACTTCTAAGAATTCAAGGGTCCATCCCATCTACTTGCATTTGCCCCAATGAACTATGCAGGTCAGATCCCTACAACGGGGTACGTAGGTAGCTCCTTGAGCGCGACCTCATGTTTACTTAGTTGTTACTTAGTCTTAGGGTTTCCAGGATGCTCTATTGGGGTGTCCTGATCTTTGACGCATACTCGTAACCCATTGTGGCACCCGAGTATTCGCCAAAGAGGGGCAACTGTAAACACCCCAAATTGAGACTCCCCGAATTACCTTAGATCTCCTATGATGATACGAGACAGAACCATGAATTCAAGAGCTTGATCAATGACTTTTGGGCTTCCCATAACCTGAACCCATCTACTATCCAGCACAAGGTACCATGTGCCCAGCGCAAAGTATCCATTGTCCAGCGCCAAAAAGTACAATAAACTCTCTAGCACTAGAGACTCACTCCCCAGTGCTGGGAATCAAATTCTGTTATTGACAGTTCTGACTACTGCAGGAATCTCATCATGACTCTATAAAGCATCTAGCCGACTCTAAGCCTGCACAGATGCTCCTCCTCTGTTTTTCTCTATAAATAGAGGTGCTTAGAGCCATTTCAACACACACCTGAACACTCTCAGACACTTTTACACTCTCTAACTCTCTACATACACCCTTTCCACTACATAGCACTTTCTCTCTCTAAGAATATATATATTTTTTGGTTTTTCTTCAAGGAAAAATTAGAAATGTCTTATATTTGAAAAAGAAAGGCTTCATTTCTCTCTTCCAAAAGCTTACATTCCTCCAACACTCCACCCCAATAATATCTCCAATCCAAAAACAGTCTTCAACCCATCTAGGAAACAAGCCCCCGAGTTTCAAAATTAGAAATGTCTTATACTACCTGTGTTTCTGGTTTCTGTTCATCTGAAGAAACCAGGAGGCCAAAGTAGAGACATTGGTTAGCTAATACGATCGTGGGTTTTAGTTGTAAAATAAATATGAGTGTGTGTGCCTTGCGCTGGGCATGCACTCCCTCGCGCAAAGCACACTCTCCCATGGTTGGCTAACTGCCTTGTGTTGGGCACCCATTCCCCAACACAAAGCTCTTTATCCCGATATCAGTGGAGTCCAGGGGCTTTTACGTTCATTTCTAGTATTCATTATTCATTTTAATATATTTATTAATACTGTTCTCTTATTGTTTCATCTAGAAATACCTCAAAGCATCATCAAAAGGCTATTATTAATGCATTGTACCAATTAATCCACTGTTTGGATAAAAAGATAAAACATTTTCAGAAACTGTTCAGGAAGACTGCTTTGCGTTGGGAATTCACTCCCCAGCACAAAGGAGCTAATCCAGAAGATGCTTTGCGCTGGGCACCAACTCCCCAGCGCAAAGGAGTGACTCCCATTTTCTGAAGGTCTTTCGACAGTTTACATCCCTGACATGTAATTCTCTATTATGTTTCATTCCTATATATACTGTACACTTTAGCACATGCCTATACTACACATTCAAGTTGCTACGTGTTTCTTTCAAGGTTAAGGTATAAGCATTTTTCCGAAATCCCACAAATATTTAGTAGAGATCGGTCTTCATATCAGGCGAGAAGGGTGCCGAACAAAAGCCTTCCCTTATCGTAATTTGGCTTTCGAATCCTTAATCTCTGGTTTATTTTCAAGCTCAAATATTATTTTCAAGTTCAAGGTTTCTCGGGTGGCAAACCATTTTACAAAAACCCGGGTGGCAACTCTCTCAAGAATTTCCAAAAAAATGGGCAGCGCGCGGGGAGCCCTCCGAAAAGGGTCTCTCAGGCTCTGGCAGCCCACAATCAGGTGTTCCTTTAGGTGAGTCTGTAGGTTCTTTGTAATCATCTTGACTTGGTCGTGCTCAGAGGGCCTATCAGTCATCTTATTCGTCTTGTTTCCCCATCGAGCTATGAATTCAGAAAAAGTCTCCTCACTATTATCAATTTTTCCAATTCTTTCCTTAGTAACCTCATCCATAGCTAGAGATTGCTCTTTATGTGGTTCATCTTTCAGGCTACCGCCTTTGAGTTGAGGGGTTTCAGAAATGTGATCATTGAGACGAGCCATGTTATCCTGAACACCAGCAAAGGAGGCCTTAAGATCAAGCATCATGTCCACAAGATCTCTAGAGACAATTCTTTGTCCATTGCTGTTGAGGTTTCAGAAGCTGAGACTTGGGGTGAAAGGGTTCGAGGATATGAAATTAATAGTGGGGTTTCTGGTAAAAAGATTCGGAAAATCGATGGATTACTGCTGAGATTTCTATTCAAACATCTGTCATTGTGAGATCGAAGAGGCTCAGTAAACACTTGTGTGTGCTACCACAGCCCCGGGTGAGATCGGGGCGGCCCAAATGAAAGTCGCGCGCCTCGAGCTTTTGAAATCGATTCGAAAAATGTATGGTTTGAAGAGTTTGAAGAGTCGCCACCCGGATTTATGGTCTATCACCCGAGAAACCGTTTTGTTTTGAAAACCATTGATTTGAATTGAAAACCAGAGATCATTCGAGGGTCCGGAAGCCAAGTTACAAGGGGGGAAGGGTTTTACGGCACCCCCCTCGCCCGATTCAAAATCGGTCTCTACTAAACGTTTGTGGGATTTTTCAAAAGAGATTTTGTTTCATTAAAACAACTAGCAGGTATCCAAAGATATACCCAAATAGACGTGCTTGCATGTGCATGTGTACAGGGAGTGGCAAAATGGTGAGAGAATGCCAAAATAACATTAAATGAAGCCCTGCCCACTGACTTCACTCTCGAGCGCTCGGGAGTGGTTCCGAGCGCTTGGGAGTGTTGGTGCCCAACCTGCAAAATTTGTTAGTACTGACAAGATATAATGCGAAAACTATGCATGCATGTGCATATGTACAGGAGGTGATAAAAGGGCCATGCATGATGTACAAGACAGTGGAAAGATGAAACCCTGTCACTGGATTCACTCTCGAGCGCTCTGGAGTGATCCCGAGCGCTCGGGAGTGTTAGAACCCCCAGCCTGCAAATCTTGTTAGTGCTAACAAAATATAATGATAAAATGTAAACTGAAATGAATTTAAACACAATGTGGGCTCAACAGAGGACTTGACAGACTGAGATATGACCCCAATCTTTCAAACCCTGCATCCTTGCCGCTATAAAATTAGATCTACAAGTTTAAAAGAGCAAATGGCTACACTTATGCATGCAGAAATCAGAGAACACAGAAGACTTGGGAAATGGAATGCAACAGCATGCATGCACTCCTGAGCGCTCGGGAATGGTTCAGAGCGCTTGGGAGTGAGCTGCATGTCAGCTTACTCTTAAATGGAAAATGACATCATTTTATCATGCAGTCACACTTGTCTAAGTCTTTAACGAGACAAAATCTTATTTTTAACTTTGGAAAACCTTGTTCTTACATGAAATTTGTAAGAAACACTTCTGTTTTAGGGAAAATGATTTTCTATGTCTGCATGCCTGAATAAAACCATTTCACTTAAGACTGCACCTCACCCCAGCCTGTTGTCTAACAAAATACCATGCATGGGACTGGAAACAGTCCCGAGCGCTTGGGAGCACTCTCGAGCGCTCGAGAGTGTTTCCAGTAGGGGTTTTGTGAAAACATTTTTTTGTACCCCTTTGCTCTTGTTTTTACACTAGGGTCTCCCAACCATGCACCCAGTATTGAAGACTGGGTCAGGCTGAGAGACCCCCCCTCAGAAGGGAAGAACAGCCTCTTTGGTTTGATATCAAAGTAGAAGGGTTTTCTACCTTTTGCTTGACACGTTGCTCCTTGGATAACTGTGAAAAGTGAATACAGAGTGAAAAATACAAGAGATCAGAAGTTGAGAGTGTTCTGAATTTCTTGCCTTTTCCTTGGTAATTTTTGAAAGCTTTTGGAGTTTGAAGTTGAAACTTGAGTTTGAAATCTTTTGTTTTGAAGAGAGAGAGAGAGAGAGAGAGAGAGAGAGTAGAGAATGGGGTTCTCCAGGAGAAGAATTTCGTAGCCCCACCTCAGCTGAAATCAGGCATTTATATAGGCCAAAATAACCTATAGTTTGCAAAGTGAAATGAATTTGAAATAAAACATTTGGTTGGGGGAAAACTTTCTTGCTCTGACTCATTCTGACTGAGGTTGAGTGCTTAACAGAGAAGACCCAAGACCAGCTGAATGCAATGATTGCTTGCATGGATAGTGGGGGATCTCATCATCCATTGGGCAATACATCAGTCTCGAGCGCTTGGGACTTCATTCCCGAGCGCTCGGGAGTGAGCCATGCCAATGGTTTTGGAAAATGGTTTGGAGCGCTTGGGACTGCTTCCAAGCGCTTGGAAATGATTTTGACCATTTTATTTCCTTTTCAAATCCCTCAAGGAGCAAAGCTTCAATCGGTACGAGGCTTGTTTCGATCCAAATTCATCATCGGGGAGCCTCCGGGCCACAAATCAAGGAAATTTGAAGAGTCCAAATTGGGGTGTCTACAGTTGCCCCTCTTTGGGTGACACTCGGCATCATGTCTGGATACGAGTGACGTCCAAAGATTGAGACAGCCCAATTCGAGCCAAATCAAATCCTCAATTCAAAACACAAATGCAAGTGAAGACACCAATATTCAATGCATGAGGTCGTGTCCTTTCGGACTGCCTACGTACCCTTTTTTGCAGGGATCAGACCAGCGTAGTTCTTTGGGGCAAATGCAAACACGTGTAATGCATGCACGAGAAAGTAAGCATCAACAAGACATTGGTAAGATAAATGCATGAGGAGTCCACCTGTTACTCTGTTTGGCGGACAAACAAGGTAAATGCAAATACTCGTATGGGGAATCCACCTGTTGCTCTGTTTGGCGGACGACACAAGACTTCTGGGGACAAATGCAAATATGCGTATGAAGAATCTACCTGTTGCTCTATTTGGCGGATACCACAAGGCTTCTGGGGACAAATGCAAATATGCGTATGAAGAATCCACCTGTTGGTCTGTTTGGCGGACACCACAAGGCTTCTGGGACAAATCCACCTGTTGCTCTGTTTGGCGAACAACACACGGCTTCGGGACAAATCCACCTGTTGCTCTATTTGGCGGACAACACACGGCTTTCGGGACAAATCCACCTATTGCTCTGTTTGGCGGACAACACAAGGCTTTCGGGACAAATCCACCTGTTGCTCTGTTTGGTGGACAACACAAGGCTTCGGAACAAATCCACCTGTTGCTCTGTTTGGCGGACACCACACGGCTTAAACTTCTGCGAATGAAATGATTAGACCATTTTGATATAAAGTACCAATTTTCAAGCGTGAACCAATAGTGGATTACCGAAAGAAGTTTGTGATCAATTGCTCCGTATGACACGAACAAAAATTAGGACTGAGATTGATTTTGTAAAAAGCCTCGACATCGACAAAAGGTAGAATAAATAGGGAATCGAATATCTCGGCACGGTGTCTGAAACAGAGTGGAGCGCTTGGGACCACTCCCGAGCGCTCGGGAGTGGTGTCGAGCGCTCGGGACCGCGATTGGGGCCCGCCACTCCTTCGTCTTCCTTTTCCAGGTCTGGGGTTCAAAACCCAATCTCGAGCGCTCGAGAACCAGACAGTCAACAGTTCTGAACTCTCTCATCAACTCTCGACGAACTCTCTCTCTCTCACTTCCCAGAATCTCTCTCACGATCTCTCTCTCTCTCTCGAAAAGCCACGAATCGACTTCAAGACCTCGAGGTTTCTTCGATCTTTCACTGGGCAATCGTGTGCCAGGAGGTTCGAATTTGGGGGAAGAAGAAGGCTAGGGAGAAAGAAGGAAGGGCAATGGCGAACGGGGAGGACAGGGCGGCGACGGGTGAGTCCCACGGTGGTGCGGCCACGCCTGGCGACGGCGCGGCGGCGGCTGCAGTCGCCGCGGCGGCGATGGGCGAAGCAGGTGGTGGAGGAGGCGTTGCTAGGGACGAGGGGGTTACTAGCGAGGGCCCGGTGGCAGTGGGTGACGGTGGTGGTGGCCGAGAGGTGGCAGAGGAGGCCCGGAGAAGCTCTACAGTGATTGGGGATGCCAGCGGGGTCGTGGCTGATGTTGGGGGTGATGGGGACAGGGTCGACAGTGGCGGAGATGTAATATCCCAAAATTTTTAATAAATAAAAATTTCGTGATATTATTTCAAAAATCATTTTCATTGTTTTCTGATTTGCTAGTTAATAAATTTTGATTTAATTAGTTAATTTCCATTTAAATTCAATTTGGATGTATTAATATCCACGAAAAATATTTTATTCGTTGTCGAGATTTCTGTTCTGTGAACCGAGACCGAGATTATTCTAAAAATATTTTTTTGTTAGTCTATAGTAATATTTTCTAATTTTTCCAAACTCAAAAAAAAATGGACCGCCGTACACCGCATGATATGTTCCGCGCCCACGATAATAATTCTCCCTCCCCTTTCTCTCTGCCGAACCACCAACCCCCCTACTCCATTTTTTTTCGCCCACTACTCCTCCCCATTTTTTTCGGCTGCACACCTTATCCTTCCCCAAAACCAGCCACCACCTACATCACGTCCCCTTCATAACCGGTTCCCCTCCTCAGCATCACCATCGTCCCTCTCTCTCCACTCTCCTTTATAAATACCTCCCTCGGTTGCCATCATCACCACCTGCCAAGAACACCAACACACCCACCACCACCATTTTGCTCGCCACCACAGCCATAGCACCATCACCACAGAAAATCCTCCTCCTCCGCCGCACCACCATCTCCTCCACCGTGTGTCGCTGCCACCTTCGACCCACTCATCCCCCTCGGCCTCACCACCTCCACCTCCTCCGTCCACCACCAACCTCGGTTGCACCACCACCGGCACCACCCAACCCATCACCTCCGGCCCGTCACCACCATCTCCTACCGCCACCGTCCGCCTCCACCACCGTAGCCACCCCACACTACCCGAACCATCCTCCAGCCATACCCACCACCACACACCTCCTTCACACCTCTAAATCTCAACCAAACTGAGAGGAATTGCCGTGAGTGTATGAACAGTGTGTGTGCCGTGTGTGATTGCGTGTGCGCCTCCGCCGCGGGCCCTGTCGGAGTGCCGCCGAACGCCGCCTTGAATTTTCAGAACCACCACAGCGATCTACGGACACCGTACAACACTTACCCGGACTTAGAATCGCATTTGAGGTAGTTTTCCGGAAACCCGTAACTCAATCTGCGTTTTAATGGAGTTGGGACTAAAACTAAATTTTGGATGAAGATGATGACTTATTCTTAAATTTTGTATTACTGTTTAGTCCTGTTTTCTTTAATATTTAGTCCTGTTGGTGTTTAGAAATCAGTGGTAAGTCTTGAATTATTATTAATTAAATTTTCATGAAATACTTTTTGTTATCCCACGTGTTAGACTTTAGTTTGAAAAAGAAAAGAGAAAATAATAAGAACCACTTAGTTTGTTTTAATCGCATGATTAATTCTATGACATGATTAATTTTATCGCATAATTAGTTTTATCGCATGAATTTGTTTTGTTAGCATGTTAGTACTTTTAGTTGAAATGTTGAACCGTGTGATATTTTATTGTGGTTGTAGATTGGACAAATAGGTTCCCGGGATGGTTACGAGTAGTGATTCATGTAGACGATATTAAGTAAATGGAAACTGATAAAGTGTTGAGGTTTGAGGTTGTGGATTGTGATTTGAGCCATGGTTATGGCAAGGGTAACCAATGGGGCCCAGTGTTGAGAGATGTTGTGACACTAATGTATAATGCGTCATGGGAAAATTCGCTTCTTTTGTTAAAGAGGGAATAGGTCCCATGAGACGGTTATAGTTAGTGGTAGGTGATGTCCGACCCTAATGTACGATGCGTCATGGGATGACTCGATCCTCCTGTTATGGTCTTAAGTGAGAACATACTCGGTACATAACTTAGGTGCGCTCACCTAGGACCCTGGTGCAGGACAAGCAAGAGGAAGGGTGGACCCATGAGACGGTTGTAGTTAGTGGATGTGGGAGGAAAGGATCTTGTGGAGAGTATCCTTAGATTTCATGTAAGACAATGGATAGTAAAGAAAAAGACAATGTGTTGTTATTCTGTATCTCCTGTGAATTGTTATATTGTTAATCTGCATATTGTGGTATTGGGTTTTAGGATTTCTACTTAGTGAATTATCACTCAGGATACGTTTGTATCCTGGCAAATCGTTTGCTTCGGCGTTCAATTTGTCAGAGCATGCAGGATTCCACAGTGGAGCAGTTGATACAGGTGGAACCCCTGGAACGGAGTTTGGGCCAACGTTGCTTGGAATTCGTGTCAAAACTAGAGTCGCTCTGGAGTTGCTTTTGTTAAATAAATGTACATAGATTTTGTATTATTTTGAAATTGAAATTTTTGTATAAGGATAAATAGGGGCCTAGAAGTTTGTAAAATTCAGCATATTTTAAGAGTAATGTGCCCGAAATTCCTTGAAAAATCGGGGCATTACAGGAGATGCCACGGGCAGTAGAGAAGAGGCTACGGGCAGCGGAGGTGGAGTTTCGAGCGCTACTCCTACTCCTACTGTGGAGGAGTTGCTCGCGGCCGCGGAACAGGGCAGTGACGAGCGACAGGCCGACGAGGCAGTGGTGGGTGGTCGCGTCATAGCCACCCCCGCCTTGAGGTCGACGGCGGAGTTACCGAGGAGGGAGGATAGCAGGATCGGGGCCTCACGCCACGTTCCTTTCGAGGAGGGTGACTTCCTGGACTCCGCGGAGCCGCGGGATATACTAGACGTGCTTGGCCTCGACCAGGGGGTCGCGGCTGTGTTGAGGGACGCTGGGACCCCGGAGGAGCGGGCTGCGGCGCTCTTGCTGGGAGCTATATTGCGAGGCGCAGGAGCGTCGGACACGGGGAGAAATGGGGTCGAGGAGGAGGAGGTAGAGAGGCCGGAGCCGGAGGCGGCGGTTGTGGCGCGGGTGACCGCGGTTGATGAGGCGAAGGCCTATTTGGGAGGAGAACGGTCTAGGTTCGCGATTGCGACCTACGCTCCACGGGTTCACTTCTTCGTGCCAGTGGGGATAGACAGCTACACTCCCGCTCAAGTTGACTACCCAGAGGACTTGCTCCTCCGAGACCGCGACTCACACATCTCTACGGGTTGGACCACGGTAAGTTTCGACGACTTTAACTCTTAAATTCGATGCTTGAGTTTTTTTGTGAATTGCTATATTGATTGAAATGCTATTTCTTTACTCTGTTGAAATAGCGCACGACGGACGTTTACGGCCACGGAGGCTCAGCTAGCTCGCTGAAGTACTTCAAAGGGCTGCTCGCGAGAGTACGAGAGTTGGTGGTGGCAGCAGGCTTCGGGCCGTTCATCCAGCTGATGACGGCAGTGAGGGTGGACCGCGTTGTGCTTACAGCGTTGACCGAGAGGTGGTGGGATACTACCAACACCTTCCACCTTTGGTTCGGGGAGATGACGCTGACACCGCTGGACTTCGCAGCGATCACGGGGCTGAGAGTGGGAGGAGAGCCGATCCCCTACGACTCGAGCCTAGTGCTAGACGACGCGGCTTTGCGGTGGTTCCTCGGGCGGGTCCCACGGCACAGCGGAGGGATGGCAGCTTACGGGCAGTTCATGGAGTACTGGGACCACGAGCCCGCAGACGACGAGGAGGCGGCAAGGATGGCCCGGGCGTACCTGCTCTACCTTTTCGGGGCTTCTCTGTACCCGACTAGGCGGTCGCGGGTGCACCTCTGCTACTTGGCAGGCCTGGTTGACCTGAGGACCGCAGGACGGTTCGACTGGGGAGGGGGCGCCTTGTGCACCGTCTACTGCTTTCTAAGGGCTGCCTCACGAGGAGTGGGCAACACAGTTGGTGGCTACTGGAGGATGGTCGAGGTATGGCTCAAATTACTGCTTTAATACAACTTTCGACTGCTTAATGATTGAAATGTATACTTGAACTTGAATTTGACAATTTGCAGCTTTGGGCTTACGAGGTTCTCGGGATGTTCCCGCCTGAGAACACGTGCTGAGATCCTGGTTTGCTTCCTCGCGGGCTCGCGTGGCGCAAGGCTTACAGGAGGACGAAGGAGAGGAGATGGGAGGTGATGACCTTCCGACGCTGGTTAGATACCCTGACTGGAGTCGCGGTATGATTTGCTCCTATTCCATTTCTCTTTTCCGCATTCGACGTATGCTTTTATTGATGGTCCAAAAATTGACATGCAGGTGCACTGGGATCGTTGGTTGAGGGTGGAGGCTGAGTTCCTTCTGAGGAGTCGCGAGGTGATGAGGAGCAGGGTGCTGCTGGAGTGCCCACTGGGTTGGCAGTGGTACTTGGGAGATCGGGTGACTCGACAGTCGCTTGGTGTTCCAGCGTTCGTAGTGCTCGGGCTGCTCCCTCCACGCGTGCAGAGGACTGAGACGTACACTCGTGCGGAGCTGGAGCTGTTAACAGTGCCGGATACGGACTTGGAGAGGCACCTACGGCGCAGTCTGGACTACACAGCTTACGTAGGCCAGTACTTGGCCATGAGCCTGGGGGTGGAGGCAGAGTTGGAGCGGAGAGTAGCTGAGGGAGGGCGAGGCCCTGGTGCTGGGGTGCGAGGCCGTGGCGGACGGTCCGCACGAGGTAGTGGTTGAGGTGGTAGGCAGCCTACCAGCGGGCGAGGTACCAGCCCACCTGGCAGAGGAGAGGGTGACACGGGGGTGCCAGAGACGGCAGAGGCGTCAGGCTCGACGGTGCTACCCACGCTGGAGTGGACGATAGGAGCGACAGACCCTTCTGGGGCACGGGCGGTGATAAACGTCCCGCGCCTTCCGCGGCCGCCGATGCGGCTTCCGGCTCAGGTATAAACGAATTCACACTTCTCGTACTCTGAATGATTACTGCTTGCACGTTTCTGATTCTTGAACATTACAAGTACCGCGAGAGTGGGCCGAGACAGCCATAATGCTGATGGTGGGGATGCGCCACTTGCTGAAGGGCTGTGCTAGAGGGAGGGTCTTGCAGACCAGACCTGTCCCTGAGCCTGTTTCTCCTGTCGTTCCACAGGTATGAAAATGCATGGTAGTATAGGATTTTTAATGTATCAATTGAATTTTCAAATATGCATAGAATGATCGCATGTTTGTGATATGCAGGTGCAGCCACGACGTTCGGCCAGGGCACAGCCTCAGGCTACCACGAACTCTCCGGCTTCCGCTAGCACACGGGGACGAGGGACACAGGGAGTATCGCGGCCCGCTGCGGAGGCTACACAGTTCGAGGTTTTACCTAGGGCGGTGTCCCAGCGGAGACTCGCTCGCGTGGAGTCAGAGGAGGAGACGGAGGAGGAGGATGAGACAGAGGAGTCCTCCGAGTCGCGTGTCTTAGGGTCGACGGACTCAAAGACTGCTTCCGGTTCTCCTAGCGCAGACGACGGTGATGACGGTGACGAGAGTGAGAGCACAAAGCCCGAGGGCCACCAGCAGAAGAGGACTCGTCGCATCTGAGTCTTAGGTTTTTGCTTTGCTAGCTTTCTTGTACATGGGCCAGTGTGCCAAGGTAGCTGTAGCTTCTAGGCCTGCGTGCCTTGATTTTGTTTGGGCCTGCGTGCCCCGGTAGTTAGGATTGGGCGTGTGTTTGCCCCAGCTTTTGTACTTCCTTCCTTACTCATTGTAAATATCGTATTTCATTTATGAGATTTTGCACTTCGTTCTTTTGCATTCGTTCGCACTTCCTTTAAGAATTGTATTTTATGAAATATGCTCGTCTAGCTTGCAAGAAAGTAAAGAGCACGTGAATTTCAACCGATACTCTCAAAGTAAGAACGAGAATTCGACATTGGCGCACGATAGCAAACTTTAGAAAATTTGACCGTGAAACTTAGACTTAAGGGCTTTTGAACGTAACCGAGCGCACTACGTAGTTGACAATGAGTGCCGTGACCTGCGAGGACCGCTAGAATTACAAAAATGCCCTTGACAAAGATCGACACCCACTTACGCATGAAAATGATGATTTTTGGACAATTGAACGACGAAAACTTGAACTAAGAGCGTTAACGCGCGTTCGATCATGCCACACAGTTAATAATGCATAATGTGACTTATACGCATTGCTGGATTCAATCACATACGCTTAACGTGGAATTTGACATGTTCGTGGAATGAAAATCTTGGCAATATTCGATATTTTTGAGGGAAATAGACTAATACACATAACGGAAACCGCTGCATTCCCTAGGTACAAGTTGGGAATCTTCTGATCTAAGTTGCATGCATTTGCGGGGTTGAACTGAGGTTGGGAAGTTGGAATCAGAAATTGCTGCAAAACAGCAGAACTCTCGAGCGCTCGAGAGTGGTCTCGAGCGCTTGGGACCTCACTCCCGAGCGCTCGGGACTGCTGCTGTCTGCAGTCTCCTATTGGTTGAAAGGTGTCCCGCCGGACGATGCCGAATCTATGGTAGCATGTCAAGCAGTCATGTTGCTAAATATGCTAGATGAAGGTGACCATAAGAGGTCGAGATTAGAAAGTGAGACCTGTGTTTCAACATTTGACAACAACGATGATATATATATATATATAATTTTTTTTTTTTGAAAAACAAAGGACATGTCTGAGTATCCTTTCTGCTTTACTATTTTTGGCCAGCGGGCTGGTATCTTCAGGATCTTGGGATTTGGGATGGAGTTCGTCTTTGGATGAAAATTGGGTTTGAGCTGGATCCAGGGCTTGAGTTGGAGTTGGTTTGAGTTTGGCTTTGATCAGGGCTTGAGTTTTGAGCATTTATGCCCCAGTCTTGATGTTGGCTGTATGCTTGCTATGACATTGGGCTGATGTGCCCTAGTGAGGGACAAGTCTCAGTTCTGATTCTTTTCCTTGATTCCACTGATAGTTTCGGCAACCAGTTTTGTCATGAGCACAAGTGCGGGTTCTTCCATGTACTGGAGTTTTTCTCACGAGTTGGGGCCTCAATGACCTTGTGTGAATTTGGACAAGGCCTAGATGACTCAAAATACAAGAAAGACCATTTATGAGAGGACTGACTCTCCATGATGACCTTGACTTGACGAGGAGTTTGATTTGACTGGACGAGGAGCTTGATTATTTGATGTTTGAAATTGTCATGATAAAATCAAGTTTCGATGATTTTCCCATTCGGGGCTTTGAAATTGATCTTGCTTTATCAAAACACGAGGATTTTACCAAGAACCATGCCCCAGGTTGAAATTTTGCAAGATTCACAAAATGCCTTGGCGCTCCTTCTTGTTTTCTCCTATTGTCCAGGATTTTTGTTATCAAGTTGTGTTTTTCAATCTAAAAGGACTTTATCAGGGTTGTAACGTGGCCAAGGTTTGGCTTAACAAAGAAAGGATAATAGGCCCAAAATTTTTCATTTTCCTTGGGTTTCAAGAGCTAGCAGCCATCTTGAATATTTTTATGCCCTTTTTGCTTTTGATGGGTGCCTTCTTTCACTTGATTTGCTTTGCCTTTTGTTGTGCCAATGTGTTTGGTACTTTCACGCTTTGAATTCTGATGCGCCGATGATAACCAGGTGTTTGGCACATTTGTCCTCCTCATTTCACCCCAGTGCGGGGGATAGCTGCCTAGCTGGGTTCTTTCAAATAAATTGATTTAGGCTCCAAGGGGGTTATCAATGGATATGTATCTTCAAGCGTTTGATAAAAGAAGAGAATGCCTTTCTTCATTTTGAATTGCACAACTTGATAACTGGATCCTAGATGCAAGTTAAGAGATTTGTGTGCTCTAACTTTTGCCTAGATCATGTTTTGATGTTTTGATCTAGCGAGCTTTTTCTCGGGCCAAGGCGTCGCTTCTTGACAGCGACAGGGAGTGGTCCCATGAAATTCTCCTTCTTGCAAGGGCAAAGTATCTCGTGTTTTGATTTCTCAATTGATGGTGAAAAACAATTCCAAGTTAAGGGATTATCACAAAACGTGAGTTTATTATCACAATTTCGACACAAGAAGCTTAATGTTGATTTCAAAAGACAAGACTTGACCCACAAAGGATTGACTGAAGAGATCATGACTAAATTTTGGGATCGACTCGAATAAACATGACCGGGCCTCAAGATGAGGCTGCCTACGTATCCTTCTTGCAAAGGAATCAGGTCATAACGTAGTTCGGGACTACGAAACTGACACTCTTTTTGGTTTTTCTTTTTTTTTTACTACAAACTTGAATTTGAAAACATACAGACTTGAAAGCATGAAAGACCCAAAGTACAAACTGACTCAAAATTGAAAGACAAAGACTCGACTCGAAACTTAAAAGCTTTCCAAACTTGCGAGAAATTCCATCCCTGGATTGGCTGCACTGCGTTCGCCATTCTTCTTCAGATCTGAGGTCTGGGGTTGGGATGGTTCCAGTCCTTTCACACTATCTCAGGCATCATTCGGATTTTGATCCACCCTCAGATTCTGTGTCGGCTTGGAGTATTAGGGGTTGGAACAATGGGTTCTGGCAGCCAATTGTCAATAATGCACTGGAGGGGATGGATTTTGATGCCATTGCTGTTGACAGTTTGGTTGCTCAGAAGTCGTCCAAAGGAAGCATGTCCCATCGAGTCACTGACCTAGCCAACCTTGAACTCCTCAAAGGTCAGAGGATAGTTTCCCACAGCAGAACTTGGGTTTGGAAGTGGAGGTGAGATGGTTCCATGCATCATCGATGAGATCTTGGATTTTGTGGCGGAGACGGAAGCAGCTATTAGTGGAATGGCCGGTACATTGGTGAAAGGCACAATAGGTGTCTGGGTTGTGGGACGACGAGAGCTTCAAAGGCAGGGGAGTTGGAGGGAGCGGCTGGATGAGATCGGCTTCAAGGAGTCTCTCATAAACCAAAGACAAAGGGACAGGAAAGCGGGAGAGGAACCTTGGTGGGACTTTGCCGCTGGGTTGAGGGTTCATAGTGGTGCCAAGTGGGCCTTTGGCGAAGACACTGCTTGCTTCGACACTGCATGATGCTCTCTTGCCTTTGGGGTTGTGCACATCCTGCCTTTTAGCACTATTTTTAGGCAAGGATCTAGTACCTTCCTTTGAGCGATTCTTGGCGTCATGGAATTCGACCAAGTCTTTAAGCATGTGAGAGAGCTTCACTTCTGAGCGTGGCTCGATTCCGGCGATTGGAGGGTGGTAGGTTTGTGGAGTTTCTTTGATCCTGGCCTTACCAGCATTCAGTCCCAGATGTGGATTCGACATGGCGGAGGTGAAAATGTCAATCAGCCCTTGCAATAGAGCCGTCTGCTCATCCATTTTTTGATTCATTTCCTCTACAGCCTTTTTCAGCTCAACCAGCTCTGTTTGCCGTGTCATTTCGAGGTAGTCGGAGAAGGTGGTATGGCTTTGTGTAGGATGAGTGTCCCAGTGCTGACAGTAAAGTAAAAAGTGAACTCAGAATGTGCCCCTGTTGCGGTTTATTGAAAAATGTGTATGAATAAAAGAATTGTTAATAACATGTTGTCATCGTCGACTCAAGGGATCAAACTTTACAGATAGTTCCAACAATCACGGGTAGGTCGTTGTCAGGCAGGTTAAATTCCTCACGTTGGGAATCAGAGCCAATCTCCTTATCTAAGACCATCCGAGACAGAGCAATCAGACTGCTGGAAGATGCACTTAAGGCTAGACTGAACTAGAGGGAGCCGTTCGGGCACGGCGAACACCGGAGTTATCCCGAACTCCATGGATTTATGGTCTCCTAGACCCTAACTCAAGAAATGACATCCTACGAAGGATTGCCTTAGTCCTCAGAGATTCTTTTGAATGCGTATCCTTTGATTAGGAATGACAAGACTTGGGAGATATCGAGACAAATTAAGTGTTTAACATTTTTCACCTGAAATTTCTGTTTTGGTTTCAAAAACCGTTTAGCGTAAATGACATGATACCGAAACCGGGGCGGCGTAAGTGGCATGGCGCCATTAGCCTAAGCAGTGTAAGTGACTTCGCACTATAACCTGGGTGGTGTGGGTATCACGGCATTGTAGCCTAATTGTTTTGTTAATTTTCATTGAATCCATGATTTAAGAATGTATTGAAGACTTAAAGAATTTTGATATCCCCGAAGCCTCATCGTTCCAAGGACTAATTAATTTCAACAACGTGCCTTTTAAAAGCACGACTCATCATCGGTCCAGGCAATCCTAAACAGGCTGCGCAAGCAAGTCTAAGAGTTCTATACGCGATACGAAAGCGAACGGACGACATAAGATGCAAGGTGCGATGTGCAAGGGGGATAAGGTCACAGTCCTTCGAAGGTTGCCTCATTCCTCAGAATCTCTTTTAGGGTGTATCCTTTGTTCAGAACGACAAATTCTAAGAGATGTCAAAATGAACTAAGTATTCAACTAGTCCTCGTTCGAAGTTTCAATTTTGAACTTGGAATAACTTAGTATAGACGACATGATACCACAACCAGAGTGGTGTCAGTGACATGGTGCCATTAGCCAGAGTGGTGTAAGTAAAGTGGCATCACGGCGTCGTTTCCTTGTTATTCCTTATTCTCCATTGAATCTTCGATTAGGTATTAGTCAAGGACTTAGTATATTTTGATTTCCCAAAGTCTCATTGTTCTAAGGACTCATGTAGTTTAGACAACGTACACTAGGGTGCACAACTCATCATCGGGCCTCGGCAACCTTTTCCAGACCGTGCGAGCAAGTCTGAAGAGCGCAGGACTTGAAATTGAATAGACAGCATGATGGCGTGACATGGATGAGATGCATGGTGAGATGCAGAAAGCAGTAACATGTAGGCAGGAAAGCAGTAACATGTAGGCAGGATATAGCACATAGTCCTACCTTGCGGGTCCCTGTCCTAGTTTGGAAGGTTCTATTGCTTTCTACACACATATAGAGGCCGGTTTTGGCTTGAAGAGGGTTCCCCGGACTAGAGTCAAAGTATACCTCCCACTATTGAGCGTACACCCAATAATGGTACAAACGGTAGGGATGACTCATCACGGTCGAGGGTTGCTGAGCATTCCGGGATTCCCCATCACCGGCAAGCCGGGTAGGATTGTTGAAACACAACAGTGAGGTTGAACAAGACATATGTACAAGAAATAGACAATGAAACAAAATAACTTTGAAAATCCCACAAACGTTTTTCAAGCTTGGCTCACAAGTTTAATTGATGCCTAAGGAAAGCAGGCCATTTTATCAACATACCAACTTTTCCTCAAGTATTAATTAAACATCCCCAGCAGAGTCGCCACTGTGGGCTACCACAGCCCCGGGTGAGATCGGGGCGGCCCAAATGAAAGTCGCGCGCCTCGAGCTTTTGAAATCGATTCGAAAAATGTATGGTTTGAAAAGTTTGAAGAGTCGCCACCCAGATTTATGGTCTATCACCCGAGAAACCGTTTTGTTTTGAAAACCATTGATTTGAATTGAAAACCAGAGATCATTTGAGGGTCCAGAAGCCAGGTTACGAGGGGGGAAGGGTTTTACGGCACCCCCCTCGCCCGATTCGAAATCGGTCTCTACTAAACGTTTGTGGGATTTTTCAAAAGGGATTTTGTTTCATTAAAACAACTAGCAGGTATCCAAAGATATACCCAAATAGACGTGCTTGCATGTGCATGTGTACAGGGAGTGGCAAAATGGTGAGAGAATGCCAAAATAACATGAAATGAAGCCCTGCCCACTGACTTCACTCTCGAGCGCTCGGGAGTGGTTCCGAGCGCTTGGGAGTGTTGGTGCCCAACCTGCAAAATTTGTTAGTACTGACAAGATATAATGCGAAAACTGTGCATGCATGTGCATATGTACAGGAGGTGATAAAAGGGCCATGCATGATGTACAAGACAGTGGAAAGATGAAACCCTGTCACTGGATTCACTCTCGAGCGCTCTGGAGTGATCCCGAGCGCTCGGGAGTGTTAGGACCCCCAACCTGCAAATCTTGTTAGTGCCAACAAAATATAATGATAAAATGTAAACTGAAATGAATTTAAACACAATATGGGCTCAACAGAGGACTTGACAGACTGAGATATGACCCCAATCTTTCAAACCCTGCATCCTTGCCGCTATAAAATTAGATCTACAAGTTTAAAAGAGCAAATGGCTACACTTATGCATGCAGAAATCAGAGAACACAAAAGACTGGGGAAATGGAATGCAACAGCATGCATGCACTCCCGAGCGCTCGGGAATGGTTCAGAGCGCTTGGGAGTGAGCTGCATGTCAGCTTACTCTTAAATGGAAAATGACATCATTTTATCATGCAGTCACACTTGTCTAAGTCTTTAACGAGAGAAAATCTTATTTTTAACTTTGGAAAACCTTGTTCTTCCATGAAATTTGTAAGAAACACTTCTGTTTTAGGGAAAATGATTTTCTACGTTTGCATGCCTGAATAAAACCATTTCACTTAAGACTGCACCTCACCCCAACCTGTTGTCTAACAAAATACCATGCATGGGACTGGAAACAGTCCCGAGCGCTCGGGAGCACTCTCGAGCGCTCGAGAGTGTTTCCAGTAGGGGTTTTGTGAAAACATTTTTTTGTACCCCTTTGCTCTTATTTTTACACTAGGGTCTCCCAACCATGCACCCAGTATTGAAGACTGGGTCAGGCTGAGAGACCCCCCTCAGAAGGGAAGAACAGCCTCTTTGGTTTGATATCAAAGTAGAAGGGTTTTCTACCTTTTGCTTGACACTTTGCTCCTTGGATAACTGTGAAAAGTGAATACAGAGCGAAAAATACAAGAGATCAGAAGTTGTGAGTGTTCTGAATTTCTTGCCTTTTCCTTGGTAATTTTTGAAAGCTTTTGGAGTTTGAAGTTGAAACTTGAGTTTGAAATCTTTTGTTTTGAAGAGAGAGAGAGAGAGCAGAGAATGGGGTTCTCCAGGAGAAGAATTTCGTAGCCCCACCTCAGCTGAAATCAGGCATTTATATAGGCCAAAATAACCTATAGTTTGCAAAGTGAAATGAATTTGAAATAAAACATTTGGTTGGGGGAAAACTTTCTTGCTCTGACTCATTCTGATTGAGGTTGAGTGCTTAACAGAGAAGACCCAAGACCAGCTGAATGCAATGATGGCATGCATGGATAGTGGGGGATCTCATCATCCATTGGGCAATACATCAGTCTCGAGCGCTCGGGAGTAGTCTCGAGCGCTTGGGACTTCATTCCCGAGCGCTTGGGAGTGAGCCATGCCAATGGTTTTGGAAAATGGTTTGGAGCGCTTGGGACTGCTTCCAAGCGCTTGGAAATGATTTTGACCATTTTTATTTCCTTTTCAAATCCTTCAAGGAGCAAAGCTTCAATCGGTACGAGGCTTGTTTCGATCCAAATTCATCATCGGGGAGCCTCCGGGCCACAAATCAAGGAAATTTGAAGAGTCCAAATTGGGGTGTCTACAACTTGTTTCTTGTGCGCAATCTAGGAATCAAAGAAAATCGCTTATCAAAACACTAGCACAAGTCATTAACTCCTATCTCATGACACGAGCGAGGAATATCCGAGCATACAAAGAGAGCACACCACAAGCATGCAGGGAAGCATAGAATGTCTTACAGGGTTTTCCCTAAAGGATCAGTTCTATGGCTGCAAACATGGATTGCTTAGCAATGCAAAACACTAAAGAAAACGTGAACTACCCTAAATGACCGAACCAATGGTGCTTTGGAGTCTAGCCCTCTTAACTAGATTCCCCAGTAGAGTTGCCACTGTGAGCGCAGCTGCCCGGTGCTCGCGTGACTGAGCATGGGTGGGTGGACTTTACTGAAAACACGATGACCATCACAACACTGTCAAATACTTGCACTTAAACAAGTATTCGACAAAACTCAGAGTCGCCACTTGGTTTAGGTCCAAGAACCATGAATGACTCTTATGGAAAGGCTTGATCTTTGCATCACCACAGACAGGTCTGGGGGCTAAGGTACCGAGTGGGAAGGTGTTAGGCACCCACTTCGGCCAATCTGATGATTGGCCTCTACTCATCACCATTGGTTCAAATCATCTCTATCCTAAATGTACAAGACTTGAGCAAATGGACAGGTAGGTTTTAGTAAAAACGTTTTTGAAAAAGAGCCTTTTGCAAGAGGGAAAAATCATTGAAAAAGATTACCTCCGTCGAATGCAACATGCATAAAAGAAAACAAAAGCATGCAACTTATGGATGAGGGCCTAGAGATGAAAAGTCTATTATTATCCTGTATCCATAGGTGATGATCAACAGCCATCCTTAGGTCCTCACACGGTCCCTAGATCTAAACTAGCACACAAAGAAGATCAATCCGCCGTTGCGATGCCGAAAGGGTCCTTACTTCTAAGGGAAGTTACCCTAAAGCTAACGAGCATAGCAAAGGCCTGAATTAAATAGGTGCGTATGACATGCAATATTAAACTAGACATGCAACTAAACAGAAGTAGGAAACATGCATGATATGATTGAACTGAATTGAACTAACATGCAACATGAACGAATTAGGAAACTAACTAAACTGGAAACCTGACTGGATTAGGAAACTTTCCAAATTAGGAAACTCAGCCAAGTTAGGAAAGTAACCCGATTAGGAAATCTGACAGGATTAGGAAACTTTCCAAATTAGAAAATTGTGTCAAATTAGGAAAGTAACCCAATTAGGAAACCACGTGCATTGACAGGCTACTCATGGATGGACCATGAGGGTAGAACAACTAATTAAAGGAAGATCACGCTAATATGCGACATGCAGGGGTAAAACAATAATTTGACATGCTGGGACAAAACTGGCAGCATAATGGCTGTAAACAGATGAAATGCACAGGGGTATGTCGACATCATAAAGGTATGGACTCAATACTAGTATGCATCCAGACAGCATAACAGCAGGGGCAAAATAGTAAATATGCAAATGGACGGCATAACAACTAGGCATGGATGCATGTGCAATGGTCATACGGACATAGTAACAACAAGATAATCTATTCAAGGAACTAAATGTAGCACTACGACTAAGCGTGCATGAAGGGTAAAATAGTCATTATACATGAACTGTCTAAACCCTAGATTGTTATGCATAAACGAAAACTACGCTAGCATACAATATTAAAACGAATTAGAAATCCTAAACTTGCATGCACTAAGCAAGAACATAAATAAACCCTAAGTATGCGACTAACTAATTGAACTATGCAATAATTAAATAGCAGCTAAACTAAACTAAACAATAAAGAAAATAAAGACGAACGACATACCTTGACTCCACGAGACCAAGCAGACTACCCTCAGGAACTGAGCGGAAATTTGAACTAGATTGCCCGTAGGGGAGCAACCTTGATGCAAGATGCCTTCGGCAGCCTAATGGCGTAGGAAAGACTTTACTGTGACTGAATACTAGCTAAGAAGCCTTAGCCTGCTCTCAAGCACTGAATGAATCGAATGATTCTGAACAAATGCTCTGAGCCACAATGATTCTGAACTATTTGAAACTTGTGGAGGTAAGGGGTTTATATAGGGTGAATTCAAGGAAGAAAAACACTTAGTTTTCAATGTGGGACTGTGGAAAAATACGGAAAACACGGAACCTGAGGCACAGAACACAAAATGACGTCGTGGCGTCACATGAAGGCCAGTCAGGCCTTAGGGGAAAGCTGGCCTGGCTCCGGCCCATGTTTATGGGCTCCGGGAAGGCCCCCTTAGTCCAGGGTTAGTTTGGGTCCATTCTGATGCGTTCCGGGCTGATTTTTGGGCAAAAAACAAAGACGATTTGGGCTAAAAATGAATTGTTTTATGGATTTAAAAGACTCAACATTTTTAAAAGAACATTTTAAAATGGAACGCAACACAATTTATAAGAAAGTTTGCAATTTTGATAAAAAAAAAAAAGTATTTTGAAAGAAACGACAGAAGACTATCTTTGAACATCAATGCATCAAGATCACTCCTTTAGGATAACCGTAGTCGAAAGCAACATTCTCATCATTGGGCGGCCGCTTGGCAGCAGGCCTAAGCATTACGGACTACCAAGATGGGGTGTCTACATTAGGGAATTAAAGGTCCAGTTGTAGGAGTTGGAAAATTTGGGGTTTATTCGTCCGATCACATCTCCGTGGGGAGCACCGGCACTTTTTGCGCAAAAGAAGGATGGCTCGCTTTGTTTGTGTATAGATTACCGTAAGTTTAACCTTGTCACCGTTAAGAATAAGTATCCCATGCCTAGAATTGACGACTTGTTTGATCAACTCCGGGGTTCGACTTGTTTCTCTAAAATCGATCTGAGGTCCGGTTATCATTAGTTAAGGGTCCGACGAGAGGATATTCCAAAAACCGCTTTTCGTACAAGCTATGGTCCTTACGAGTTCGTAGTTATGCCTTTTGGGTTGACGAATGCTCTGGCTACTTTTATGGACTTAATGAATCATATTTTCTGCGCTTATTTCGATCACTTCGTGGTCGTATTTGTGGATGACATCCCGCCTACAGAGGAGGAACACCAATCTCAAATTGCCATCGTTCTTGAACTCTTGAGAGAGCATCGCTTGTACGCTAAGCTTAGTAAATGTGAGTTTTGGTTGTCCGAAGTCAAATTCTTGGGTCACATCATTTCGAAGGGTGGAGTGTCCATTGATCTGGGGAAGGTAGAGCCCATTATGAATTGGCAACGACCTAAGAATGTGTTCGAGATCTGTAGTTTCTTGGGTTTGGCAGGGTACTATCACCGGTTCGTTCAAGATTTTTCGCGTCTAGTGGCACCTATGACTAGGTTGACACGGAAGGGGACACGTTTTATTTGGAGTGACACATGTGAGACAACTTTTGAGGAGTTGAAGAAATGATTGACTACCGTGCCGGTTTTGGTTGTACCCAAACGTGGGGTTGGCTACTCCGTTTATTGTGACGCTTCAAAAGAAGGGCTTTGGTGCGTTTTAATGCAATTGGGGCAAGTGGTAGCGTATGGGTCGCGGCAATTGAAAACTTACGAATGGAATTATCCTACTCACGACTTAGAGCTTGTGGCCATCATTTTTGCATTGAAGAGTTGGCGTCATTACTTGTATGGTGAGAGATTCGAGGTCTTTTCCGATCATAAGATTCTTAAATACCTATTCTCCCAAAAAGAACTTAACCTGTGACAACGACGTTGGATGGAACACTTGGAGGACTACGACTTCGATTTGCAATATCACCCGGGGAAGGCAAATGTAGTGGTCGATGCGTTAAGTAGAAAACCGATACACCTTGCGAGTCTAGCGATTCACGAGTGGAAAATGAAGAACGATTTGGGCTTCTATGTCGTGCACTTTGAGGAAGTTCGAGATGGAGTTACCTTGTGTAATTTGACTGTTCAATCTACTCTATTAAGCTGAGTCATTGAAGCATAACAACACAATGAGGAAGCAGAAGGGCTTTGTGCCAAGTTTCTTAGTGGAAATGCTCAAGAAAGGTGGATGATTCATGCCGACCGAGGCTTACGTTATCATGGGAAGTTGTTCGTACCCGTTTCGTGTCCGGTGGAAATTTTAAGAGAGTTTCACCATTCTCCTTTAGTCGTTCATCCGGGAGGGAGAAAAATGTATCACGATTTGCGTAGGCAATTTTGGTGGTCCAGAATAAAGAGGGATGTCGTTATTTTTGGGTTTACCAAAGTTGCCGAGAGGGCATGATGCGGAATTACAACCGCTGCCAGCGGCCGAGTGGAAATGGGAGAATGTGACCATGGATTTTGTTACGGGTTTACCGAAGTTGCCGAGGGGGCACGATGCTATATGGGTGATTATGGACCGTTTAACAAAAACCGCTCACTTCTTACCTATCCAAGTTACCGATTTGATTGACATGCTTACATTCGAGAGATTATCCGTCTTCATAAAATCCCCGTTTCTATCGTATCCGATTGAGATTCGAGGTTTACCGCGCACTTTTGGCAGAGTTTGTAGGCCGCTTTGGGTACCAATCTTTTGTTTATCACCACATATCATCCTCAAACGGATGGGCAATCAAAGTGGACGATTCAGATTCTGGAGGACATGCTTCGGGCTTGCGTCATGGATTTTCAGGGTAGTTGGGAAGATCATTTGCCATTAGTTGAATTCACATATAATAATAGTTATCAATCAAGTATCGAGATGGCACCATATGAAGCTTTGTATGGGAGGCCGTGTAGATCACCCGTGTGTTGGACCAAGTTAGGCGAGACTACGTTGATAGGAAAATATGATTAAGGAGACCTCTGAGAGCATGAAAGCAATTCGCCAATGTCTTCTGGAAACTCAAGAGAGAACAACCAAACAAATCAAGGTGATTCGCCAAAGATTGTTGACAGCGCAAGGTAGACATGTCATCGTTGGCCGTCATTGTTTAAAGAAGGGGATCACACTTTTCTTAAGGTATTGCCGCGTCGAGGTTTGTCTCATTTTGGGAAGAAAGGGAAGCTTTCACCGCATTATATCGAGCTGTTTGACATCATTAAGAAGATTGGGGAAGTCGCGTATCGCTTGGCTTTGCCACCGAAACCTTCGGGAGTGCGCGATGTGTTCCATGTGTCTATGTTGAGGAAATACAAACCGGAATCATCTCATGTCTTAGAGTGGTCCGAACTAGAGTTGGAAGCCGACACATCTTATGGGGAGGAACTGATACATGTATCCTAGATTTCGCAATCAAGTTTTGAGGGGTAAGACAATACCATTGGTGCGAGTTTTGTGGAGTAATCAAGGTAAGGAAGAGTCCACACGGGAAAGAGAAGACGAGGTGAGAGAGAAGTATCCGCACTTGTTTCTGGCTTGAATCAATGTGAGTTTTTGTAGACACCTCCCTGAAGTGGGGCATCGCCATACAGATTGATCATTGCTATTTGATTGGTTGTTTACTTCTTAAACCAAGATCGCGGATATTCCCATGGCTAGGAACATCGCCACGCGATAATGGTTATCATCAAAAATCAAAACAGAGTTGCCAACTAGTTGAAGAAAACTAGGAAAAACAGATAGAGATTCTGGGCACAGGAGCCAAAGGTACAATGGGGGGAAGGTGTTAGGCACCCCTATTTGCCCAGCCGTTAGACTGGCCCTTAATTGTTCAACACAAGATTAAAACATGCATTGTTTACTTCTAACACGTAGTCTGTTTTTATCTTTTAACAGTGAATAAGGTGAGCCGAGACGATAAATAAACATGCATCAGAAAGCAGAATAAAACAATATGTCCCAGGGAGATGGATCTCGTGGCCGGTGAATGGATGTCACGGCCGAGAGATCCTCCTAGTTTGATGTACCGGCCGATGGATCGAAGACCCTGCCGATGTTTTTCCTCACACCAGACTATACGACTAGCAGATAATCAAAAAGCTATAATTAATCATAAAAATAGAAAATAAATTGAACCAGAGGCCCCTAGGCCTCACCACCTTGATCCCTCAGTAGCTTGATTGCTTCGGATTGACTGTTTGCTTCTTGAAACCCTAGGGTTAGGGTTTGAACTTCAGGGTTTTGATCATCGGATTATGGCTGCCTTCGGGAGGTTGGGGCTGTTGTAGAGGGGATTTGAGAGTGTATTTTTTGTAGAGATTCATGGCTTGAAAGGGTGTGTGTGTATATTAATTTCGAAACACAAAGGCCCCTTTATATAGGCATAGGGATGACACAACTCAACCAATCAAAACACACGATTGGAATTGGAGTTATAGGGTGATACAAACTCTTCAAGACAATCCTTTAACGTAGCCCGAACGCATCAGGGTTTGGCTGCTAGGGTTTTATTTATGGATCAAACGATTGACAGAACGTTCCAGAATTTGGAAAATAGACGATCTGGCGGCCGAGCAAAGGATCTAGCGGCCAAGGATATGATGTTGCGGCTGAGGAATAGACCTGGCGGTCGGCTAATCGATCTCTCGGGGAGATTTTCAAGCAACAGGCTTCA
The DNA here is from genome assembly GCA_020567845.1 of Rhododendron henanense subsp. lingbaoense. NCBI lineage: Eukaryota > Viridiplantae > Streptophyta > Magnoliopsida > Ericales > Ericaceae > Rhododendron > Rhododendron henanense. The sequence goes on from CM036315.1 coordinate 5,980,946, forward strand.
CGGGTGAAGAAATGATGTTGAGGCCGTGGGAACAATGTCACGGCCGACAGATGGATTCTCCTGGGATTTTGTACTTATGTCTGAAAGGCTATTTGGCTCTGGATTGGGTCATCTAAGTGGCTAAAATTTCTTACCGAAAGTCCTAAGGTTCACAAGAAGTCAATCAGCAATCACTGTATCCATATCATCATCGGGATGGTCCCCAAGGTGGGACTTGAAATAATCGTTAGGCCAAATTGGGGTGTCTACAGATGCCCCTCTTTGACTGAACTTAGACGGATCGTGAGACATGTTTAAGTAAGAGTCAAAGCTGTAAAAGCAACTCAATTTGGTCCAACCACTATTCCAAGGGGTTTTCAAAAAAGGTTTTAGTTATGGTCGTGCCGGGAGGCTGCCTACGTATTCCACATGGGTAATTCAGACCAACCGTAGTTCGGAAGGGCAATAAATAAAAATAAAAAGTTTGGAGGGTTAGAGATAGAAGACTTAACTTTGGGCTTAAAAAGCCGTAGTGCAACGTACCTAAACTGAGCCAGGGTTTTGGCGGAAGATAGTTGAAGGAGCGCGGGGCTGCCGGGGGAGTTTTTTTGGAGAGCGACTTTAGTATTTTGGGGTAGATCAATACACAGCGGGTGAGTCGTTTGCTTTTCTTGATCATCCTTACTTTAATTGAGGGGAGCGCAGTAGAGTAGCCTATCCTTGCGAATGAGCTTAAAGGAATTGATGTAATGGGGTGGAATCCAAGCCATCTATTGGGGATGAATTGGACGCCGATTTTGAGATATGGGGGGCACAAGACCAATAACTGGAGCACGGAGCGTTGAGATGAGAGAACCGAGGCACGGAGCCGGTTGCAGTCATGAGGCGAGAGCCTGGGGTGATAGAACTGAGGCGTAGAGCCTATTGCAGTCATGAGGCGAGAGCCTGAGAAGCCAGAGCTTAGAACTTGACGTAATTTGAGCCCAGGCGTAGAGCCGGTTGCATTCTGATGGTCTGTGCATGGAGCTTTCTCATCATAAGTTTTGGCGTAGAGCCAAAGGATCGAGGCGCTGGACCGATTAATAAAACCGAGGCGTAGAGCCGGTTGATTAAAGGATTGACCTGTTTCATGAGAGATAGGTATGCAAAGTATATGATGATGATGATGGGTTAGATATGAACAGATATGATAATGGTGGTGTAATTGATGCAGACTCGATGTGATAGTGATGAATGTGCATGGGCCTATGCGTGTGCGTTTGATTTAAGCGTAGAGCTTCTTTCAAGTTCTGGACTTGAGCATTCAGAGCATAGAGCTCGAGCATTCGGAGGGTAGAATCTGAGCATTCAAAGTATAGGCTTTGAGCATCCAGTACGCAGTGGTTGGGCATCCAAGCATAGAGTTTGAGCATTCAAGTGTAGAACTTGAGCATCTAGTACACAGTGGTTGGGCATTCGAAAAGCTTTGAGCATTCAAAATGTCAGATTTTGAGCATTCAAGCATAGTGCTTGAGAACAAATGATATCTTGTTGATTGGGGCGTGGAGCCTATTGAGATAATGGGCGTAGAGCCGCTGTAGTAGCGAGCATAGAGCTGCTGATGATAGTGAGCATAGAGCCTATTGATAATTGTTATGGTGTAGAGCCAGTTGAGTTGGCGAGCGTAGAGCCGCTGAATGACTGGGCGTGGAGCCGCTGATCAATAGTGAGTTTGGAGTTGCTGAGGTTGCGAATGTAGAGTTGTTGGGATGAAAGATGCGGGCGTAGAGCCGCTGAGATAGCGAGCATAGAGCTACTGATGGTGGATACGGGCGTAGAGCCGTTGAGCGAGCATAGAACTGCTGAGATAGTGAATATGGGCTTTGAGTCGCTGAGATGGTGAACATGGGCATAAAGCTGCTGAGTTGATTAGCGCGGGCATAGAGCCGCTGAGTCGGTGGATATGGGCGTAGAGCCTCCTGTTGAGCGACGGTGATCACGGGCGCAGAGCCGCTGAGTGCATGATGCTGTCGAGTTGCTGAGGTATCAAGCATAGAGTGCTGAGTAGCTTTGATGGTGCAAGGAGTATGGTGCTGTCGAGGTCGGCGTAGATCTGCTGAGATATGAACTTGGTTTTGCTGAGTGATAATGAGTGAGAGGCCGCTGAATGATTACGGGCATGAAGCTGTTGGGTGATTTGGGCACTGAGCTGCTGAGGTAGCGAGCTCAGGGTTTGGTTGCAAAGCTGTTGGATGATGCTGATCATGAGCATATAGCTCCTGTGGGGCTATTGAAGTAATGAGCACATGGTCTTGCAGGGCTACTATTAGGTAATGATGATGGATCTTGAAACAATGAGCATGGTGCTACTTGGATGGTGGGGATGGCAAGTGTAGAGCTTTTGAGAAGCGAAGTTGTTGAGGTGGGCACGGTGCCGCTAAGGGGACGATGGAACTGCTGAGATGACGAGCTCGGAGCTGCTGGGTGATAATGAATCATGGGCATAGAGCCAGAGCTTTGGAGTTTATATTTGGTCAAGTGGCAAGCACTTGGTGAACTTGATACTACGGAAAGGGAGCTTTCTCGTGCTTAGGCATGCCCCCAAGGCTAATTTTACAATTGGTTTTGCTGGTCATGGACCCAAAACTTTATAATCGCATGAGTTGGTGTACTGAGCAAGATTCGATGTTGTTGTAGTAAATAGATTAAGGGGCCAGGAGATTGATTTCTTGGCCGACGAATCGATGTCTCGGCCGTGAGAAAGCCAAAAGTCGGAAAATCAATTTAAGTTTGGTTTAATCAATTTCACGGCTCATTTTTCTTTCTCCTTGTTTCTCTCTTCTCTCATCCGAAACTGTTCCATCTCCCCGTACTTCCAACCACCGTCGTTCCTCCGGCCACCACTGCCAGCTTCGACCACCGCCGGTTTTCGACCGTTGCTGTGTTTGGCTGCCATCGTCGCTTTCTCTTGTTTTGAACGCAATGGCCACGCCACCTTTTAAAGCCGGTGACTTGCTGCCATCATCTTTTACGGACGTTGAGGGTTCGTCCTTGCACCCTCCATGCAGGTGCGAGTATCCCTCTTCCAACGAGGAGGCGATTGAGGAGCCGGGCTTGTTTGTTGCTGATACCTACGTTCTTCCTTCGCATAGGTTAGGTTATGGTGGTTTCTTGCAGTACCGCCCTCCTGTTGGTGATCCAAAGACCGAGGTGGTTCGTAGGGAGCCCGAGCAGCACTTAAGTGTCCTCAATGTCCCGGTAAGTTTCCTGAAAAGTAAAAGATTTACCTAGTCACCCCATGACCCAACCTTAAAAAGCTACTCACTCATATCTAAGAAGATAAAAGCAAGTAAAAATCTAGCTAGCATAATTGTAAACACAACACTAGAAGAAAATTAGATAGGAAGATAGATCGGGTGATAATAAACAACTTTAATAAAGGCTAGAGTACAAAAAGCTAACTAAATAAAACAGAAAATGAAAAAGCAAGAGCTGGAAATGAAGAACACTCAAGAACAATAAGAACAATTTGAAATCCTAGATCTAGATCTAAAAACGCAATACAAAAGTTATTCTACTTGTTTGTACAATGTGATATCATTCCTATTTATAGGCCCTGAGTACGCGCATGGAATATGCTCCAAGATGCTCTGAAGATTCGCCCCTAAGCCCTCGGTACCAATGGTGAAAGGCTTAAGTTGCTGTGATATATAGTGCCTCGGTACCGATTGGAAGAACTTCATGGTATCGGTACCGAAGGGTTTAGGTTGCCGCTGGATCAGAGCTCGGTACCGATAGGAATTTTCCTCTTCTACCGATACCGAGTGGATTGCTGGTTCCTGGTCTGATGAGCAGCGTGGTACCGATGGAGAAGTGACTAAGGCTGGTGCTTGGTCTGGATCGCTGCCTTAGCTTTGTCTTCCCTTGCCCAATTCAAGCCGACGGGTCCTTGAACGCTTTGGCTTTAATTCCAATGACTCCGAACTTGGTCATCTTTTGAACCTTGAATAATCTTGACAAGCTTTGGGCTTTGAAACTCCTTTATTTGGTGATTTTCCTACAAAACCAAACTAGCATACTCTACGAGCAAAAGCAATTAAGAACATCTAATTAAATAATAGAATTAACTAAAACTAGATAACTAGCGCACCCTTCATTACATTATCGGGTGCTTATCACACACCCCAACTTGAGGTTTGCTAGGATCATTTGAGGTGACATTAGTGGCTAGAGAGATTGGAGCCAATTTTGGGGCCTTTTTTGAGAGGGAGATGAAAATTTGGGGTTTTTGCTTTTGTAGTGGGAGAGGAGAGATAGAGAATCACATAACAATTTTTTGCCTTTTTCGCATTCCAACCACTTCTATCACATTCACACCACCTCCAAATCTCCTTGAACAATGAAAACTCATCCCAACATCCCTCCGAACAACTGGTTTCCTAGGTTAAACAAAGAATGGGGGAAATAACATGTTGCAAAATAGGACAAGGTGACTCATATGTGGTATGATCATGCAAAGAATGCCTTGAATCTTCTCCTAAGTGCGCTTTAGGATTCCAAAATGATTGACAATCGACATTAAACACAATTAGAAATGGACATGCGATTATTCTCCTAATTACAAGTATTTTTATTGAGAGATGGGGATATGGGCCAAAACTTGCTCAAAAACTTAACTCAAAACCTAACTGTTCAATTTTTAACTAAGCATGCAAATTGAGAAGCACAAAATTTCTTAGGATTGCTACGAACTCTTACCAACTAACAATTATTGAGCATGCAACAAGCTATGAAAATGAACCAAAAACATGACAAAAGGAAAGAATTGCAAGTCAAAAACCTTATTTATTTTTTAAAAAAATTTCCATTTTCTCATTTTTTTGAATTTTTCAATTTCCATTGTTTTTGAATTTTCAAATTTTCAAAATTTTGACAACTAGCAAATAAATAGCACATAAGCTAACCCCTCCCTCCAACTTAAGGCGATGCTATGCCCTCATAGCAATAAGAACAAGAGCGAAGAGAGAAAAGTGAGCGAATGTACCGTCCAAGGGGAATGTCAACCCCTATATAGCTCGACCAAGTTGGAGGATTTCATGTCAATTGCTCGTTCTAGCCAGATTAGAAGCTTCCAGGGTTTACTCTTTCCGTTCTGCCCACTCGGAACCATAGCTAGTCACACTGGGCCATATCCAAAGCTTTGTCGGACAAATAACCGCGGCTCGTAGCTGCACCCATGCTTAGGGCTCCTGAATGCCTCACTCAACCCGTCTTTAGACCCAAACTACCAAGGCTGGTGTGGTAGCACATAAACCCTACAAGACTTAGAGAACGACTTTCCACAAAACAATTGACATTAGTAACACCGGCCCGTGTTATCCGGTTTCAAACCAAACCAAAATTAAAAGACAGAACAACAAAGAAAACACACAAAACACGTAAAAGCAAATAAAATCATGCAAAACAGAATGCAATGCAATGCACCACCCGATCATCACGCGATCAAACAAGTCATACTTTTCTTCCCATTCCTTACCGGTGGGGTAAGCAATGGGTGGCTATACTAGACCGTCGAAAATTTGTTACGCTAGCGCCCGTAATAAAATTTATCACTCTACCTCGCCAAACAATGAAGTCCAGCGTCCCCTACGATCAAAACAAAGCAAGATAAGATACAACCTAGCGTGCACTCCAGGCAATATCAAACCTCACCCACAGACCTAAGTTGCCACCGATAGGGGCCTATTTGGAGAGCATGGATCATTAGCGATAAACTATTACCAAGAAGAACTAATGAAAGCCCTTTTTACACTAACACATTGGTGAAATCTTTTTCATGTGAAATGTCTCCAAGACTTTATTCAAAACAAGAAACACGTAACAAACATGATAAAACAAAACATGCATAACTAAACAAAACATGACAAAGCAAGAAACAAAAACAAATATGTACAGTATATACAGATTCAATATCAGAACTCGGAGCGTCAAAGTCACAGCTAGACTCCGCCATACAATGAAGTCCAGCGTCCCCTAAGATCGTAACCAGGCAATGTTACAGCCTTGAATTTTAATTTATTTTATTAATTAATTTGGCCATTATTTAATTGGGTGTTATATATTGTCGGGTCCAAATTTGTATTTTGTGCGCTATGGATTGACACGGTTGTAATTTTCAAGTATAGGAATTCATTTTGTTAAGTAAATTTTACAAGTATGATAATACAGTTGGTATTAGTCTAGATTTCATAATTAGTTATCTAGTTTATATTAATAATAATAACATTACGGGGTCTATAATACCTAATAGCTTATTAATAGGGCCAAGGGAGAACGTGAGTTAGAGGAAGTTATTATATTAGACTAGGGTTATTCTTTGTGGGATAGAGAAGCCGCAGCCAAGGGTTTTGCGGTTTTGGAGATTGAAGCCGCTGTCGAGAGTTTTGTTTGGTGGGAGATTTGCCGAAGTGGTTAGTTCCCCTTCAATTCTTGTTTCTCTTTTCCTTCTGTTCCTTTTCCCATGTTTCAGTAGTGTGTGGGTTTCAACTAGAAAACAAAACTTGAGTTTATCGGAGGTGTAGATCAGTGGAGTTAATTTGTATTTTATATTGAGAGAGAGAGAGAGCCCGATGTGGGCAGATTGTCGTGTGGGTTGTGTGTGCGCGACGTGGTGCGGGGTGATGTGTGTGCATTGGTGCTGTGGATGGTGATTATTGGTGTGTGAGAGAGAGATCTCGGCAGTTGGGTGCATGTGCAATCTTGGCTTAATGCATGAAAGACTAGTATATAATATTGAAAGAGGAACATGTTTTGATGTTATTGGCAGGAACATATCTGGTACATGAAGAACAGGTTATTGGGTTTGGAGTTTAAGTTGGGTTTTGTAGTTCAACTGGTGGCTTTGGTTGAGTTAGTTCTAGGATAAGTTAATTGTAATTTTACAGTAGTCCTAATTGCTATAGTTAGTGATTATATGATTTTATTGTTCAGGTTAGGCTCGGTTTCTATTGTTCGAGTTGCATTACTTTTTGGCCCAGGTGAGTGGTTAAGCATGTTACGTATTTTCGAACTTCCCCATATTCCTTAAATTATTGTTTTAGAAAATTAATGATTGAAATTGGGAACATGTATTTGTTTTATTTGGTTCTTGAAATTGGCATGCGGATTGGTGAAACTATTTATTGTTTGGATAACTTTTTGGTGAGAACTTTGTGGATATTGATGGGAACATATTTTGGAAGTCCAGGGAAATTAATCCTCTGTGTGCGGGTGACTCTGGCCATTAGGGAAGAAACCGGATTAGGCCGGTGACCCTAATGCTCAACGGTTGTTATTGACCGGATCGTTCTTAGGGAAAAGTTCCACGGACTGCCTACTCGTGGTGACTCTAAGATTTGATATTGGATCCAATTTTGAGAGATTTATTCACTGGCACTTGGTACTATTGATTTTGGTTGTGGTTCCCCATTGTTGTTGGAGATTGGATTGAGAACACCATTAAGACTTATCGGATGAATCGTTAATTGGATTAATGGATTATTTTGTGGTTCACCGCATGTGCCAAATTATGTTGACATGGTAAATTATTTTGATCCTTATTTCAGAACCTTATTCTAATATACATGCTTTGCTACTCACTGAGCTCGTCAGCTGACGGATTTATTCCAACTCATTTTCCAGGCAAGTTGGGGATTTAGGCATGGACTCTGGCGGCATCTCAGGGTTTCTGTTGTTGACCTCCTTAGGGTGTCTCATCCTAGCTTAGTGTTTTATTTCATCGCTTCCGCATTGAAACATTTTATCAGACATCCGGATTCTTTTATTACTGTTGGATCACTGGATATTATTTGGTTCATGGGATGTTTGTGCCCATTCTTTTGGTGGAATTTATTGGTTGTGGATGTTCTGAATAAATAAAAAATGGTTGACTGTTTGGTGGATCTTTACTTGGGAGTTTTATAAAAATTTCTTTTTAGGCTGCATGTTCTACAAGTTTTGGTCTTGTGGTTCATGGCCGGTCACTTCTCATTTTGGGGTGTGACAGGCAAGCAACAAGATAGAGCAAAGTGAGTGAGCACGGGAATATCAAGGCCTAACCTAAGGATCTATACCGCCCCCGTTGGGGCTAATCTGGAAGACGTGAGTGTTTTACTGTGAATTACATCTATCAGAAAAGCTAGTTAAAGCCCTATGTCACTGATATCAAATGATTTGCCCTTCGAATCAGAGCTGGGCACACGATCCTTCTTTTAGTAGCAGCGTGCGAAGCTACATATACCTAAGTCAATGGTGGGTACCCCCTACTCGGGGGCCGGGTCCGACAAACAGTTAAGTTCAGCGGTTACGCTTTCGCTCCCCATGCAAATATAAAGTAACAAGCTAATCAACTGTGTAAACTGGATCGATCAACTCCTCATCTGGCTCTCCAACCTCGAAACTGCCGAGAAATGGTTTAAGCCTATGTCCATTTACTTTAAAAGATTTACCATTAATCGGATTCACAACATCAACAGCACCATGAGGATAAACATCCTCAACAACATAAGGGCCAACCCAACGAGAACGTAGTTTACCAAGAAACAAATGAAGCTTAGAGTTGTATAGGAGTACCTTCTGTCCAATCTCAAAATCTTTTCGGTGAATTCGCTTGTCGTGGAAAGCCTTGACTTTTGCTTTGTAGATGGCGGTGTTGTCGTAAGCATCTCTTCGAATCTCTTCAAGCTCATTGAGTTGGAGCTTTCGGTGCTTGCCGGCGGCCGATAAACGATAATTCAACGATTTGATAGCCCAAAATGCCTTATGTTCAAGCTCGACCGGAAGATGGCATGCTTTCCCATAAACCAAACGATACGGCGAAGCTCCCAAGACAGTCTTATATGCCGTGCGATAAGCCCACAGTGCATCATTCAAACGGAGACTCCAATCCTTCCGGTTAGGGTTCACTGTTTTCTCCAAAATGTGCTAGATTTCCCTATTTGCCAACTCTGCTTGCCCATTCGTCTGTGGATGATAAGCGGTGGAGACTTTATGAGTGATCCCGTACTTCTTCATCAAGGCCTTGAATGTTTGGTTACAAAAGTGGGTGCCTTGGTCACTTATGATCGCTCTTGGCATCCCAAATCATGAAAGAATGTTGTCCTTAAGAAACTCTGCCACCACCTTGGCATCATTGGTACGTGTTGCAACGGCTTCTACCCACTTTGAAACGTAATCGACCGCCAACAAGATGTACAGATTTCCAAAAGAAACAGGGAACGGTCCCATGAAGTCAATGCCCCAGCAATCGAAGATCTCAACTACAAGGATATTATTGAGTGGCATCTCATCCTTCTGAGTCACACTCCCAAGTTTTTGGCAACATTCACAAGCGACGTAAAAGTGATAAGTATCCTTGTGCAAGTTGGGCCAATAGAATCCACACTGCAACACCTTGGTGGAAGTCTTTCTAGATCGAAGAGTAGTGGCCCCCACAAGCTTCCGAATGGCAAAACTCAAGAATTCTTCGTTGATCCGAATCCAGAACGCAACGGCGCACTATTTGATCTTGGCTATACTTGAAAAGATAGGGGTCGTCATAAGAAAACATCCGTACTTCATGAAGGAACCGACGATGCTCTTGAGGAGACCAATGCAGTGGTAAGAGACCCGTAGCCAAATAATTCACTATGTCGGCGAACCATGGGGTACTCGAAACGACCAGCAATTGTTCATCCGGGAACGTGTCCACGATAGGGAGACTCAGAGAAGGATCCTCAAATTGTAACCTCGATAAGTGGTCAGCTACCACGTTCTCGACACCCTTCTTGTCCTTAATGGTCAAATTGAACTCTTGGAGAAGCAGAATCCATCGTATCAAACGAGCTTTGGCATCTTGCTTAGTGAGTAAGTACTTGAAAGCGGAGTGATTTGTAAACACAACAATAGGAGCGCCACCTAATAAGTATGATCGAAACTTGTCAAGAGCAAACACCACCGCAAGTAACTCCTTTTCTATGGTAGTGTAATTGACTTGAGCATCATTCAACGTCTTGCTTGCATAGTGAATCACGTACGGATGCTTGTCTTTCCTTTGTCCCAAAACAGCACCTACGACATAGTCACTTGCATCACACATAAGCTCAAATGGGAGGCTCCAATCCGGCGGTTGCACAATCAGAGGAGTGGTGAGACTAGCTTTCAACTTGACAAATGCTTACTCGCACGTGGGGGTCCACTCGAATGGAACGTCTTTGGAAAGGAGATGGCATAGGGGCCGAGAGATAGCACTAAAATCTTTGATGAATCGGCGATAGAATCCGGCATGCCCGAGAAATGAACGGATATCCTTCACACACTTTGGAGTCGGGAGATTGGAAATGAGGTTGATCTTCGCCTTATCTACTGCGATACCATCAGAAGAAATGATGTGCCCCAAGACAATCCCTTGAGTGACCATGAAATGACACTTTTCCCAATTGAGTACCAAATTCTTTTCTTCACATCTCGTCAAAACTTTCTCGAGATTGGCCAAACATGACTCAAACAAGTCGCCAAAAATAGAGAAATCGTCCATGAAAACTTCTACGATCTTCTCAACCATGTCACTGAAAATACCCATCATACACCTTGAAAACGTCCCCGGAGCATTGCACAAACCAAAAGGCATCCGGCAATAAGCAAATGTTCCAAAGGGACAGGTAAACGTGGTCTTCTCCTGATCCTCTAAAGCAATTTTGATCTAATTACACCCGGAATACCCATCCAAAAAGCAGTAAAACGCATGCCCAGCTATCCTTTCCAAAATTTGATCGATGAACGGCAAGGGAAAATGGTCTTTTCTGGTGCTTGCATTTAGTTTCCAGTAATCGATACATACTCTCCATCCCGTCTGAACTCGAGTGGGCACAAGCTCATTCTCCTCGTTCCGTACAACTATCACCCCAGATTTCAGTTGGCCGATCGGAGTGTTCGTGTTCCAAGAGGGCTGGCTTGGAAAGGGTATTGTGGTGAGGTTGAGTTAAGAGTATTTACGGACGCATAAGATGTACGGCTTTGGAAGGCTTTCTTAGGTGGAGGAGCTTCTTCTTTTCCAATGAGTCCCAGTTTGTTCCCTTCTTCAATCTGCAACCCAGTGGCATGCAGGCGCTTGAAATCTGTGATAGCCTGTGTGTAAATATGCTTGAGATACTTGGATTGCAGATTCTTGACAACTATCCTTACTTGATCTTCCTCAGAGGGGCGATTCTTCATTTTGGCAGCCTTTTCTCTCCATATAGCCACAAAGGTAACAAAGTCTTCGTTTGACTCTTGCTTGGTCATCTCCAAATCTCGAGTGGTTAACTCAACTTGGACATTGTAATCATATTGCTTGACAAAAGCAATGGCGATTTCTAGCCAAGTGTGATAATGCACAAATTCCAGAGTGAAGAACCAATCGAGGGCACTTCCAGTGAGGGTTCTCTGGAACAATTGAGCAATGAGCTCATCATTCAAACCCATCGGCTTCAGGGTGTTGTTGACATGACGGACATGGTTGGTAGGGTTACCAGTTTCATTGAACTTTTTGATGTTTGGCATCTTGAACTTCTCAGGCAATTGAGAATCTGGAAAAAGGCAAAGTCCTTCAAAGTCTAGGATTTGGTCCCCCTGTGAACGGGCCAAAGCACGCTTGATCTCTTTGACTTGCTTGGCCAACTCTGGATTTTCAACTCTATTCTCATTTTCCACCGATCTTTCTTTGTCCTCAGCATCTCTTGCTGCCTTTTCTGCTAGCAAAGTAGCGACCTGAGCTTGGAGGCCGGTGATAGTGGTGTCGTTATCTGCCATGAGAGTGGGAGGATTTCTTGGCGAAGCTTGGAATTTGGTAGATGAACGGATTTGTTGACAAGATGACCGCGAAGTCCTTGGAAGTGATCGGGACCGCTGCGGTGAAGGTGTTTTGGCAGGTGAAGGCGACAGATGAGACGGCTGCAAAGACCTCTATTTGGCGTGACTTCAGGAGTTGTAAGAGTATAAAATTGGTTGTGGTTGCTTTCTTGGCTTACCTATTGTGCCTGCTTTAAAAGTAAAATACCTGCAAGTCAGTACTTGGCTGTATAGGTTTAGGATTTGGGCTGAAAATCCCAACCCTTCTACACAGAAAGAGATGTTACAACATTGAATGATACAGGGTGTGAGGAAGAACTTTAAGACAAAATGCAGGAAAATTCCTTAACCTGTGAGTTCCTATCTTATTTTGATAAGTTCAATGGCTTTCTAACACATGTAAGGTTTAGGTAGTCTCAGGATGCTCCGTTGTCAAAGGGTGCCAGTCCTTCCGCCTGCCCATCATAGGCGGCGATCGGGCAGTTCCCTTTTTGATATACCACTAGGTACAAGTGACTGTGGAGTTTGCTGGAACCCCTAACATAGCCCGTGACATGACGGGGTATTAGGTGAACTCAACGAGGTTGCCCTCTCGATGCATATGATAAATGAATTAAACAAAACATGTGTTAGTCTTATGTCAAATTTTCTGGTTATGGCTCTATAGTCCCCAGCGGGTCGTCAAAAACTGTAGATGTAACGACCCGGTTTTTCGACCCTAATTTTGGCCCTAATTTTTTTTTTCTAATAAAAAAATATATTGTTAATTAATTAAACTAATAAGTTTACTCGATTATTTATTCTGTAATTAGTTTCATTATTCATTTAAACTTCATAAAAATCAATAATTACTTTTTATCCAACATATAAATATAATCTTTTCCCTACCAAAAACCCTACCCAAACCTAACACTACGTACACATCCCAAAATTTTAGGAACCATGTTCCCTCACTTCCCATCTCTCCCGGTTCTCTCTCTCTCTCTCTCTCTCTCTCTCTCCTTTGGCCGAACCACCTCTATCTCCAACTCCTTGTTTTCAGTAGCCATCATCATCTCCTACCTTCCCCATTTACTCCAATATTTGCTCCCCACTCCACCCCATCTCCTGTAAAATACCCCTTCGTTCCCCATCTGAAATGGAAGAACACGAACCCACGCAAAACACACCACCACCTCCTCTTTCGGACAACTCCTCCGGCCCGTCACCACCGAGCCACCTCTCGGCCCCCACCATCATTCGGTTAACCCATTCCGGCCACCACCTCTCTGCATCTCCATCGAGTCACCCCCATCTCCGCCACACCACCCCACCTTCGGTTCACCACCGAACCGCCACCACCTCTCACGGTAGCCACCTCCTCTCCCCACCACCGGACTCCTCCACCTCCTCCAGCCTGTACCCACCACCACCTCGCCTTCCATGACCCGTCATTTCAGCCGTGGGTGTGTGCACAGTGGGCACGCCAATTGTTTCGGTGTACGCCGCCGCCGCGGGCCCCGACGGAGTGCCGCCGGACGCCGCCTCTAGATTTCAGAACCACCACGGCGATCTCTGGACCCCGTACAACATTTACCCGAGCTTAGAATCGCGTTTGAGGTAGTTTTCTGGAAACCCGTAACTCAATCTGCATTTTAATGGAGTTGGGACAAAAACTAAATTTTGGATGAAGATGATGACTTATTCTTAAATTTTTAATTACTGTTTAGTCCTGTTTATATTAAAATTCTGTCTAGTTGTGCTGGAATAATTAGCGTTATACCCTGTGAAAATTTATGATCGTTTAACAGGTGTTTGGTTGCGAAATTACCGTTGATGCATTGTTGATTTGTATTTAAGTGGACGTTTACGTGTTTAATGGATTATTGGGGTAGATACAAGAATATTTTACTAGTAAAAAATTATTTAAATTGTAAACAAGAAATATTTTAGATTATGTATTAGTTAATCTTTAACCCGAATAAATATTGACTAGAATAGTCTCGCATATTTTGGTTGTTATGAAAGTCTCATATTAATATTTAATAGAGTTATTAAATACTAAATTTAACAATAAGTATTTTCCAATAAAAATTAGTTTGTAAAATCTATGAAGAATATGAGAGTTAAAGATAATGTTTAAATAGTAGAAACGTTTTATAAAATTTCTAAACGTGAGAAATGGACTTAATTTTAAGAGTAGTAATTAATTGTTTGACTGAATATTTATTTTGTTACTCGCATGATTAATTCCGTGACAGGGTTAATTTTCTCGCATAATTAATTTTATCGCATGGTTATGTGTTGTTAGCATGTTCGTACTTTTAGTTGAAATGTTGAACCGTGTGATATTTTATTGTGGTTGTAGATTGGACAAATAGGTTCCCGGGGTGGTTTACGAATAGTGATTCACGTAGACGAAGTTAAGTAAATGGTAAATTGATAAAGTGTTGAGGTGTGAGATTGTGGATTGTGATTTGAGCCATGGTGATGGCAAGGGTAACCAATGGGGCCCTGTGTTGAAATGGGTAACCAATGGGGCCCAGTGTTGAGAGATGTTGTGACGCTAATGTATAATGCGTCATGGGAAAATTCGCTTCTTTTGTTAAAGAGGGAATAGGTCCCATGAGACGGTTATAGTTAGTGGTAGGTGATGTCCGACCCTAATGTACGATGCGTCATGGGATGACTCGATCCTCCTGTTATGGTCTTAAGTGAGAACATACTCGGTACATAACTTAGGTGCGCTCACCTAGGACCCTGGTGCAGGACAAGCAAGAGGAAGGGTGGACCCATGAGATGGTTGTAGTTAGTGGATGTGGGAGGAAAGGACCTTGTGGAGAGGATCCTTAGATTTCATGTAAGACAATGGATAGTAAAGAAAAAGACAATGTGTTGTTATTCTGTATCTCCTGTGAATTGTTATATTGTTGATCTGCATATTGTGGTATTGGGTTTTAGGATTTCTACTTTGTGAATTATCACTCAGGATACGTTTGTATCCTGGCAAATCGTTTGCTTCGGCGATCAATTTGCCAGAGTGTGCAGGATTCCACAGTGGAGCAGTTGATACAGGTGGAACCCTGGAACGGAGTCTGGGCCAACGTTGCTTGGAATTCGTGTCAAACTAGAGTCGCTCTGGAGTTGCTTTTGTTAAATAAATATAAATAGATTTTTTTTATTATTATTTTGAAATTGTAATTTTTGTATAAGGATAAATAGGGGCCTAATAGTTTGTAAAATTCAGCATATTTTAAGAGTAATGCGCTCGAAATTCTTTGGAAAATCGGGGCGTTACAGTAGACACCTCCTTGAAGCAGGGCATCGCCATACAGATTGATCATTGCTGTTTGATTGGTTGTTTGCTTCGTAAACCAAGATCGTGGATATTCCCACGGCTAGGAACATCGCCACGCAATAACGGTTATCATCAAAACACAGTCGCCACCTAGTTTAAGAAAACTAGGAAAAACAAGATTAAAACATGCATTGTTTACTTGTAACATGTAGTATGTTTTTATCTTTTAACAGTGAATAAGGTGAGCCGAGACGATAAATAAACATGCATCAGAAAGAAGAATAAAACAATATGTCCCAGGGTGATGGATCTCGCGACCGGTGAATGGATGTCACGGCCGAGAGATCCTCCTGGTTTGATGTACTGGCCGATGGATCGAAGACCCTGCCGATGTTCTTCCTCACACCAGACTATACGACTAGCAGATAATCAAAAAACTATAATTAAGCATAAAAACATAAAATAAATTGAACTAGAGGCCCCTGGGCCTCACCACCTTGATCCCTTAGTAGTTTGATTGCTTCGGATTGAGGGTGATTGACTGTTTGCTTCTTGAAACCCTAGGGTTAGGGTTTGAACTTCGGGGTTTGGATCGTCGGATTATGGCTGCCTTCGGGAGGTTGGGGCTTTTGTAGAGGGGATTTGAGAGTGTATTTTTGCATATATTCGTGGCTTGAAAGGGTGTGTGTGTATATTAATTTTGGAACCCAAAGGCCCCTTTATATAGGCATAGGGATGACACAACTCAACCAATCAAAACACACGATTGGAATTGGAGTTATAGGGTGATACAAACTCTTCAAGACAATCCTCTAACGTAGCCCGAATGCATCGGGGTTTGGCTGCTAGGATTTTGTGAATGGATCCAACGATTGACAGAACGTTCCAGAATCTGGAAAATAGACGATCTGGCGGCCGAGCAAAGGATTTGGCGGCCGAGGAAATGATGTTGCAGTCGAGGAATAGACCTGGCGGCCGGCTAATCGATCTCTAAGGGAGATTTTCAAGCAACAGGCTTCACGGGTGAAGAAATGATGTTGAGGCCGTGGGAACAATGTCACGGCCGACAGATGGATTCTCCTGGGATTTTGTACTTCTATCTGAAAGGCTATTTGGCTAAAAGTGGCTAAAAGGTCTTACCAAAAGTCCTAAGGTTCACAAGAAGTCAATCAGCAATCACTGTATTCATATAATCATCGGGATGGTCCCTAAGGTGGGACTTGAAATAATCGTTAGGCCAAATTGGGGTGTCTACAGTTTTCGATTTAAGACTTATGATTTTGAAATTGTTGCATGATGTTCAGTATTTCAGCTGTTGCATATCTAAGTGTTGCATGACTTGATTGATTTGGATTATTAAATTTCGCGGACGACATTTCTTTATGGACGGTAAAGTGTAGAGACCCGTAATTCTTTTAAATAAATTTTGATGTTTTATAAAAGATAAATGGTGATATAATGTGAAAATTTTGTTTGAGGGTTCATGTGCATGGATTTGGAAGTCTAAGGGTGCTAGTGTGATATGTATATGTGTGAATATATATATATAGGAGTGTGTGGTGTAGAGAAATAATTTTCCCCAAACACACACACACCATGCCTCTCTCTCCTCTCCTACTCCTTCACTCACAAACTCACTCCCAAACTCCAAACCCACCAAGATCCACCACCAAATCGATTTCTTCAAGTGTTTAAGGCCTCGGGTTGTGTTCGTTCAAGCTCAGAGGAGGTGTATTTCGATCGGTTTTGCTTTTGATGTTCTAGGGCTTGGGTAATCTCTTGATTTCGGTTTCGACACTCGAGGTAGGGATTTCTTGCTTGTTCTATATGATTATGAGTTGATTTTATGCCTAGATTATGCCTTGGTCGTTGGTTGTCATTGTTGTATTTGCCTTTGAAAAATTTGGAAATCGCTGCTCGAAGCTGCTAGGTACCGATACCTCAGTTGTGGAGGTATCGGTACCAATTCATTATTTGGTGAACAACCTGCTAGGTACCGACACCACAGTTGTGGAGGTATCGGTATCAATGCCCTTAGGGATAGTTTTGCTCCTGTTGATCCCACTTCGATTGTTTTGACCCCCGATCACTCCAAACACCTCTTAAACGTCTGCAAACCACCTCTAAGCTTGGTTGCTATCATTCCAATGATTCGTTGATCATCCCACTCCTTTGGCTTTTGTTGTGATAAAGAAAAGTGTAGAATTAAATGAATACGGTACTCGTTCGTTGTCTATGCACTCGGGTGATTATGTGAGTATTGTGGCATGTTATTATGAATGATATAATGTGAAAAATATGTTTGAGGGTTCATGTGCATGGATTTGGAAGTCTAAGGGTGCTAGTGTGATGTGTATATGTATGAATATCTATATAATATGACAAGGAAGTATTTGAATCCAAAAGACAACCAACGCTTAAGATTTATCCCCTCCTTCTGCATAAATCTCCACCCTCCATTCTACATTCCTTTTAGGTTTTATAAGTTTTACATGTTTCCGATATGATTTGAAATTTAAATGAATCAATCTGACTAATAGTCCGGAAGTTTCCATAGGTAGATACCGTAGATTGACTCAGATTGATTTCATCTGACGGTTTGAGGGTGATTTTTTCAGTTTTTGGAAATAATTTTTTAAGTTTGATTGGCTTGATTATAATGAGAAATCTATAATGACAGATTTCAATCTTGCTTCCCTTTGACTGCTGATTTTTTTGGGTAATGATTTTTAATGCCGATTTTTGGTAATAATTTTTGAAAGCTTGATTGGTAATGGGATAGATTGGCGTTGATTTTTGAAAGCTTGATTGAATACTATTATTTTCAGTAATGAATTTCTACACTAAATTTCCCAAAACGTTTCTACACTACACTTACTTTTTGGTAGTGACATAAGGAAAGCAACATAAGGAAAATCATTTCAAATCATTTCCTTATGCAATAACGTGTTCCTACTTTTCCAAAATCATTTCCAATCATTTCCAAATTAACTACATCAACTAATAACCTCTACCCGAGCATAACCTCTAACAAAAAAAGGCTTTTATTTGTTTTTTAGAGTTGTTTTACAGAGGGAAAAGGCATCACTAACCCAGTCAATCCAGTTCTCTCTCCCCGTCTTTCATATTTTCCAGTTCTCTCTCCATAGGTATGGCTTTGCTATGTTCTTCACTTTCTATTTGTTCCCCCTTTTGTTTTGTTTTCTTTTCTATTTCAAAACGTTTTACTAAAAGTATTTTTTTTTCACTCACCACAAAAAAATAATACCCAAAAATTAACTATTTTTTTCACTCACCAAAACGGTGTATACTGAAAGTGTCCCATTACCTACAACTTTTTGGGGCATAAAATTTGTTCTGCCCCGTTAACCCTCAAATGGGGCATTTAGTAAAAAGTGTCTCTTAGAACATGCCGCTTTAGCTGTGTTTTGTTGTAGTGATCGTATGTGAAAAAAATCCTGGTTACTTATTGCGACAGTTTAAACTGCCCAAAAGGGTTTTTTGTTTAAAAAAAAAATACGTTTATTGAAAGTATTTTTTTCACTCACCCAAAAAACTAACCATTTTTTTAACTCACCAAAACACTTATATAAACTATTTTTTTCACTCACCAAAATACTTACCTAAACTATTTTTTTCTCCCTTTTCTGGCCTATACCGTTCTTTTTTGTCTCGATTTCTGTTCATGGCTTTCTGAATGTGTTATACAGAAAGTTCAAACGGTCAGTGAATCTATTCTTTATGGGGCGTCTTCACACGTAGAAATAAGAGAAAAATGTTTGAATCTTTTTTTTTTAAATAACATAGAAGGAGGAACACCATTATGTCAATCTTTTTCTTTACTAATGTACTTACCCATCTTTGTTTTTTTGGTGTCCCTTTTGCAGGATGAATAAGGCGAATGAAATTAATATGCAAATTGACCCACTTGAAGAGCACAAAATTGAACCACCAAATGGTAAGACTTTTAAACTGCGCTTTTTACTCTACTAATAATACCAACTTTCTTTTTTTTATATATATAGATGAAGGAAGCGTTTGTCGGCATGAGAGTGCTCACGAAGAAGATAAAGAAAAAAATGGTATGCATTTTTAGTAATATTGAATTGCAGTTGAGTTTTTTGTGTCCTGTTTACATGATAAATCGTGACAATTAATGAAATGCTACCAGTGAGCATAGTCGAGATGCATGAGGATGCTCATGCGTCTATTGAAGATCAAAACATGGAAATTGACCCACCAATTGGTAAGACTTCTAATTACAAATACTAAATTTGCAAAACTTGACCGTAGTCTAAAACTGCGCTTTTTAGTATACTAACAATACAGACTTTTCTTTTGTTTATATGTATAGATGAAGGAATAAGCCGCCTGCATGAGAGTGCTCATGAAGTAGATAAAGAAAAAAAATGGTATGCATTTTGTGTAATAATGATATGTACCAATCGAGTTTAGTGTGTCCTGTTTTCATGATAAAACGTAAGAATGATATTAATATGATTCCAGTGGCTGAAAGAGTTGAGATGCATGTGGTCTCAAGTACCTATGGAAGAGCAAAATAGAGAAGCTGGCCCACCAAAGGGTGAGCGAATATATGTGTAAACCTTATAAACTGTGGTTTCTTATTTATATAATATAGATAGATGAAACAATAAATGTGTCACATGTGTCCGAAATGGTTGGCTTGCATGACAATGTACAAGAAGCAAATGAAGAGACAAATGTTGAATTCAACCTACCGAATGGTATGCATGCAGTAGCTTTTATTTTTTAAAATCTTGAAATATACTTAGCCAACCAAAATAATCAAAAGAAATTGCACTGAACATAGGTGAAGTAGTCTAACAGCAAGGGGATGCAGAAAGCGTAATTAAAGTGTCAAATGTACATGTGAACTGCACAACTGGTAAGCACTCCTAATTTGTGTTGGAGTTTGAGCTTTATATACATATCAATTGGTTTATCTTATATACTTTGTTAAATCTTTAATACTCATATAGGTGATATAATGGACGTCCCTTATTCTCATTTTACTGATTTATGTCAAAATGGATATTTATGGAGAGTAAAAGCTCGATTGGTAAGGATGGTAGAAGTGATTAATCCGTTTCTACCTTCCATGACGCTCGGATTGATCTTACTTGATGAACAGGTAAACATTTTTTCAAACAAAATTAATGATTATTAAATATGATATTTGAATGTGTGTAATTTTTTTTTTCCAATTATAGGGTCATGCCATGGAGGCCATTGTATGGCCCGAAGAAGCAGCCTACTTTAGAGAACATCTTTATGAGGGTAGGGTTTACTTTTTAAAATTAGTGGAGATTATGGAAGCTGATGAAAAGTTTAAATTAGTCCCGTTTGGCTACAAGATGTCTTTCACCGATGACACAAGGGTAGAACACTATGTGTTCAAATGTGATAAAATCCCTCTACATTGGGATTTCAGTATAAGATTCGAGACATCCACCATTTCACCAACAAGTATGAGCAATTGTTAGGTACATTCCTAGATGTCGTCCACTAATTTTTGACTTCAATATATTACATATTGTAGACACCTCCCGAAGCGGGGCATCGCCATACAGATTGATCGTCGCTGGTTTGTTTGCTTTCCATTTCATAAACCAAGATCGTGGATATTCCCATGGCTAGGAACATCGCAACACGATAACAGTTATCATCAAAACAGCGTCGCCACCTAGTTTATAAAACTAGGAAAAACAAGTAGAGATTCTGGGTACGGGAGCCAAAAGTACAATAAGGGGAAGGTGTTAGGCACCCTTCTTTGCCCAGTCGTGAGACTGGCCCACAGTTATTCGACATACGATTGATACGTGCTTTATTTAATTCTAACACATAGTCTATTTTTAGCCTTTAAACAGTTAATGGTGAGCCGAGACAGTAATTAAAAGCATGCATCAGAAAGACAGAATAAAACAAGCTGTCCCAGGGAGATGGATCTCGCGGCCGGTGAATGGATGTCACGGCCGAGAGATCCTCCTGGTTCAATGAACCGGTCGATGGATCGAAGATCCAACCGATGTTCTTCCTCACACTAGACTATACGATTAACAGAGAGTTAAAATACTACGGTTAGTATGCATAAACTGTAAATAAAACAAACCAAAGGCCCCAAGGCTTCACCACCTTGATCCTTCATTAGCTTGATTGTTTCGGATGGGGGATGATTGACTGATTTGCTTCTCGAAACCCTAGGGTTAGGGTTTGTACTTCGGGGTTTGATTGTTGGATCGCGGCTGCCTTCAAAAAGTTAGGGCTTTTGTAGAGGGGATATATAAGAGTGTTTTTGCAGAGTTTCATGGCTAGAGAAGATGAATTGTGTGTTTAATTTCGGAGCCAAAGGCTCCTTTATATAGGCATGGGGGTGACTCACTCCATCCAATCACAATGCACAATTAGAATTGGAATTATAGGGCAACTCTAACTCTTTATGGTAATCTCCTTACGTAGCCCGAACGCATCTGAATTTGGTTGCCAGGGTTTTGTTAACGGATCAAACGATTGACAGAACATTCCAGAATCTGGAAAATAGACGATCTGGCGGCCGGTCAAAAGATCTGGCAGCTGAGGAAAGGATTGGGTGGCCGAAGAATCGATCTGGCTGCCGAGGAATTAATCTCTCAGGGAGATTTTCAAGCAACACGTTTCACGGGTGAAAGAATGAAGTTGAGGCCGGGAGATCAATGTTACAACCGAAAGATAGATTTTCCTGGGATACTGTATTTCTGTCTGAAAGGCTATTTGGCTCTGGATTTGGTCCTCTAAGTGGCTAAAAGTACTCACCAAAATTCCTAAGGTTCACGAGAAGTCAATCAGCAATCACTGTATCCATTCATCATCGGGATGGTCCCTAAGGTGGGACTTGAAATAATCATTAGGCCAAATTGGGGTGGCTACAGATGCCCCTCTTTGATTGAACTTAGACGGATCGCGAGACATGTTTAAGTAAGAGTCAAAGCTGTAAAAGCAACTCAATTTGGTCCAACCACTATTCCAAGGGGTTTTTGAAAAAAGGTTTTTGTTATGGTCGGGCCGGGAGGCTGCCTATGTATTCCACAAGGGAAATTCAGACCAATCGTAGTTCGGAGGCAATAAAGAAGAAAAAAGATTGGAGGGTTAGAGACAGAAGACGTACCTTCAGGCTTAAAGCCGTAGTGCAACGTACCTGGGCTAGGCCAGGATTTTGGTGGAGAGTAGTTAAAGGAGCACGGAGTTACCGGGGAAATTTTTGCGGAGAGCATCCTTAGTATTTTGGGGTAGATCAATACACGGCGGGTGAGTTGTTTGCTTTTCTTGATCATCCTTAGTTTGATTGAGGGGAGCTCGGTAGAGTAGCCTATCCTTGTGAATGAGCTGGAAGGAATTGATGTAATTGGGTGGAATCCAAACTGTTTGCTAGAGACAATCGGACTCCGGTTTTGAGATATGGGGGTGGGGGGGGGGGGGGGGGGGGCACGAGGCCAGTAACTAAACCACAGAGCTTGAGATGAGGGAACCGAGGTGCAGAGCCAGTTGTAGTCATGAGGCAAGAGCCTAAAGTGATGGAACTGGGGCGTAGAGCCGGTTGTAGTCATAAGGCGAGAGCCTGAGGAGTCGAAGCTTAAAGTTTGAAGTGATTGAACCGAAGCGTAGAGTTGGTTGCATTCTGAAGGTCTGTGCACAGAGTTTTCCCATCTTAAATTTTGGCGTAAAGCCAAAGGATCGAGGCGCTGGACCGATCAATAAAATCGAGGCATAGAGCCGGTTGATTGCAGGATTGACTTGTTTCATGAGTGAGAGAGAGATAGATGCAAAATATGTATATGATGATGATTGTTTAGATATGATAATGGTGAATTAATTGATGCAGACTCGATGTGACAATGGTGATGCAATTGATGCTTATGTGCACGGGCTCGTGCGTGTGTGTTTGATTTAAGCGTAGAGCTCGAGCATTCAGAGGGTAGAATTTGAGCATTCAAAGTACAAGCTTTGAGTATCCAGTACGCAATGGTTGGGCATTCAAGCATTGAGCTTGAGCATTCAAGTGTAGAACTTGAGCATCCAGTACATAGTGGTTGGGCATTCGAAGAGCGTTCAAGCGTAGAGCTTGAGAACAAATGATATCTTGGTGATTGGTAATGGCGTAGAGCCAGTTGAGATGGTGGGCGTAGAGCCGCTGAATAGTTACGGGCATAGAGCCGCTTGAGTAGATAGGCGTAGAGCCGTCAAGATGATGAACATGGGCATAGAGCCGTTGAGTGAGCAGGCATGGAGCTACTGAATAGTTATGAGCGTAGAGCTGCTGGGTGAGTGAGATGATGGGCATAGAGTCGCTGAGGTAGCTGAAGTATAAGATAGCGAGCGTAGAGCTGCTGGGATGGTTAGGTTATGGGCGTAGAGCCGCTAAGTAACTTGATGGAGCTACTGATAGCGAGCGTAGAGCTGCTGAGATGGTGGGCATAGAGCTACTAAGTGAGCTTAGAGCTGTTGAGCGATAGTGAGTACGGGTGTAGAGCCGCTGGAGGAGTGAATATGGAACTATTGAGCACAGGGCTGTTGAATGATAGCATGCTTAGAGCTGCTGAGGTAGGGGAGCCGCTGACTGGCTTTGATGGAAGTAAATGGGCATGCAGTGCTGGCTGCTGTTTAAGATGGTGATAAGTTCAGGGCTGCTGAGTGATCTGAGTGGAGTTGCTGACTGGTTAGTGATGGGGAGCTTCAGAGCTGTCGGGATAACGAGCTCAGGGCTGCTGAATAACTGAAGTAGTGAGTATGGAACTTATTGGAGGAGTGAGTATGGAGTTACTGAGCTGTCAAGAGTTGCAGAGTTGAGAGTTTGTGGAGCATGAGATGTGGCAACTGTGGTACTCCCGGAATGTAGTAATTGGGGTGTAGAGCCTGAATTTGATGTATCAAGGATCTTCGGGTTTTAAGAGCAAGAGCTCGGGGTTTTATGAGTTTGTTGTTCCAGTGAATTTGGTACTGCTGCTTGAGACTTCACATACTCGGGGATGCCCCCAAGACATGTTCTGAATACATTGTATTTGCTCGAGAATGCCCCCAAGGCCGATTTAGTCAATGTTCAACATTGGTTTTGTTGGTCATGGACCCAAAACTTGAATTGGTGCACTGAGAAAAATCTGATGCTGCTGTAGGAAATGGATTGGAAGGCCAGGAGATCGATCTCTTGGCCGAAGGATCGATGTCTCGGCTGAAGCATCGATTACTCGGCTGCGAGAAAGCCAAAAGTCAGAAAATCGATTTAAGTTCGGTTTAATCGATTTCACGGCTCATTTGATCTTTTTCCCTCTTCCTCATTTCTCCTCTACTCTGTTCGTCCGAGTACCCCCGCTGTCCGCCGCCGTTTTTCTCCACCATCACCGTCGCCCGTTGGCCGCCGTGTCTCCGGCTGCCGTTGCTTGCTTCCTTTCTCTCTTGCTTTGAACACGATGGCCATGCCACCTTCCGTTACTGTCAATTTGCCGCCATCCTCCTTTACGGTTGCTGCGGGCTCTTCTTCGCACCCTCCATGCAGGTGTGATTATCCTTCTTTTGACAAGGAGGCGGTTGAGAAGCTTGTCCCATTCGACGCTTCCACGTATGTACTTCCTTCGCGTAGGTTGGGTTCTGGCGGATTCTTGCAGTACCGCCCTCCTGTTAGTGGCCCAGAGGCCGAGGTGGTTCGCAAGGAACCTGAGCTGCACTTGAGCGTCCTCAATATACCGGTAAGCTTCCTGAAAAGTAAATGGTTTACTTCAGTTCGGGGTTTAATTTGTATGATCAAAAATGAATTTTTTATTTATGGGATGAAATCCCTTTTAGCCAGGGGCATGAATGAGAAGGACCCGTGGTTTGGGTCAAAATTGTTCTGTTTAAAAAGACTAAAATGATCGTGCCCCCTGTTTAGGCAATGCATGCCTTTAAACATCAAGTTGATGCCCCTAGCTTTTCATTTTTATATGTAATCATGAGATTGACTCCCTTTTGTCTTCGGTTGGATTTTGCAGAGAAACAGGAGACTGGAAGCTCATGGCGGTGGCAAGGAGGTGCACAAATGGTTTGTGACGTTGCCAGAGCAAGCTCAGGAGTTAGTACGTGCTGCTGGTTTTGAGACGTTCATTCTGGGTCTCAACGTCCCGGAGATAGACTGGTCGCTAATGACCTCGCTGGTTGAGAGGTGGTGGGATACCACCAACACATTCCACTTCCCATCCGCTGGTGAGATGACGATCATGCCAGGTGATTTCTCCTTGCTTACCGGCCTGCGATTAGGTGGAGCTCCTCTTCGGGTTGATCCCAAGCTTTGGGAGCGAGTAAGGGCTTTGGAGTGGTTTTTGGGCAAGGTGCCCCCCCTTCGTTCACGTGGTCATGTTAATTGACATCTCTTGGCTGAGCAAGACTTTCATGAAAGCCGACATTCTGACTCAGGTGAGCGTTGAGCAGCTGACACGGGCTTTCCTTCTATATCTCCTTGGGCAGACATTGTTTGCCAACAAGGACAGTTCGGTGCATACACAGTTTTTGGCCCCTTTGCAGCATTTGGAGGCCGTTTGGGAATTGGATTAGGGTGCATCTGCTTTGGCCACTCTGTATGGCAATCTTGGAGCTTGTTCGAGGGACAAGAGTTTTATCCTTGGCGGCCACTACCAAGTGCTTGAGGTATACCCCTTTTTCCTCTTTATCCTTTCTCACTTTGATTTCTCCTGGTACTAAACTTGTTTGTTCAACCCATTTTTCACCTATGGACTTTTGAACATCTCCTCCAGTTTCCTCCTGACACCAAGCATGAGGATGCAGGCTGTGTTCCTCGCTATGAGCGATGGTTGGTGGGCCAACGGAGGCCTCGGTCACCAGTTTTGAGCCTTCCCGAGTGGCGATGGGTTTTGGAGCGATTGACGGTTGACCAGGTACCTCTCTTTCTCTTTCTCTTTAGATTTCCATGATTTCCACATCCTTGTGTTGTAGCTGATTTAATCTCATTTTGTAGGTACGGTTTGACCCTTGGGGTGGTGTACCAGAGGATGCCCCTCTTGCGCGTTCTAGGGTTCTGGATTGTACCCGTAGCTTGCTCAAGGGCCCTTTTTGCCGAGCTTGGTACTTGGGTGATCGGGTAGCTAGCCAATGGCGCCCACGTGCTAAGGTTCTTCAGTTTGCCCCTCCTCCGCCTCCGGTGTCAATGAGATCTACTTCCTCAATGTCTAAGAAAGATTTGAAGAATGCTCGGATCAGAGATTGGGTGGGCTTGCTTCTTCAGGCGGGGGACTATATGGAGTACTACCGTCTTTTCTTGGTTCCACCTGCTGCTCCTCTAGTTGCTCCTGTTTGGCCACGGGCCCCTTCCTTCGTCTCCTTCCACTCTGATGATGGAGAGGAGGAGTGCTTGGTGCTCACCCCTTGTTCGACCCAGCTTTACACATTGCCAACCGGGGTTTCACAGGTATCACCTCATTTCTGATTTCGTTTCCCTACTTTATCATTGTATCTTGCGTTTCAGTTTTTGAAATGCTTGGTTATTTGCACAGGTGCCTACTGAGATAGTGCAGGAATGGCTGCGTGCTTATCAGAGTGCTGAGGCTTTCATTCGGAGGCAGCGTCGTCGAATCCTTGAGGTATGATTTTTCCTATGTACTTCATTTGCTTTGCATCTCTCCTTGAATCTGAGTGTTCGTATTCTTACAGCTTGAGGTTGAGCGAGCACCAGCTGCCAGTAGAGAGGATAGCCAGCAATCTCCTTCTTCATCTCAAAGGCCATCTTGGAGGCGCCGTCGTGATTAGCCTTAAGATTTTCCTCATCCTGTTCATAGTTAGTGAAAGACAAGCAAAAATTGTATTTATGTAGTGAAAGCAACCACAGTGAAGGTTTTGTAATCAAACTTTTGTTCATGAAATGAGAAATGCTTTTTATGCCCCCAAATGTCTTGAGTTTGCATGCAACAGTCAGAACATGGCTTTTGAATTTGTTTTCTTGAAACAAAATAATGGTCGAAGAATCGATTACACGGCTGAAGAATTGATGTCGTGGCCGATGTATCCATCCTTCGGCCGTTACTTCCTTTTTCCAAATGAAATTGGATTTTGTTTTGGCCAGGTGGCTTTTTCTTCTTCTTTCTTATGCTTGACTTACACCTTGCCATTGCCATGTCCTATAGCTTCGTTTGCCAAATTTGGGAATCTTTGAGATATCCTGTTTGTTGCGTCATTGACTCTTAAGTCAGAAGGGATGAATGATAGTTCTTGTGTCTTATGCTATTGTCAATTCCTCGAGAAAAGCATACTCATCTTTTGCGAGCTCAATACACAGGGTTAGCTATGCCTATCATTGAGTATAAATCACTTTGATACTTTTCCTTCTCTCCAAATGTTTGGGCCGCATCTCAAAGTGAGATTGCCTATAAATCCCAATCAAGGAATCAAGCCTTTTACGTAGTTCCAAAAGTCATAACCTTTGAGGTTGGGTTTCCACTCTTGGTTTTTCTTCTCACATGCTCTTGATTTTGTCTAGGTTACCTAATGGAGGTTGAGTCACAAGGAACTTAATTTCTCAAATTTTCTCTTGTTTGGCAAATAGACTATAGTATATGGCAATCGCAATTTGGGAATCAAATCATCAAACATAGTTTAGAAGATAAAATAGGAATTCATTTAGTAGAAATAAAATGCCCAAACAGGGGCCCAAAACATGTCCTAGTTTGATTTAGATAACAAAAGCAATGTTTAATGTTCTTTGCCATGTTACGACTTTTCAGCTACTGCAACATTTTGGAGTCATCTTCTTTGCCTTTCGCAACTTTATACTCTTTTCCACCCTCTTCTTTGCCAAACAGTGCCTTTGAACTGGATCCATCTTCGAAGCCTGCATGGTGGCTACCTCTTTGAGACATGAGTAGTCCCCAAATGGAAATGTAAGCTTGGGTTTTCATCACCTCTTCTTCCTTCTCGTTGATTGTGCAGTCATAAGAGAGATCAACTATTTGGTTAAATAATGATGCTAAGGAGATTCCATCGAGCGGATCATCGTATTCTCCTTCCATTTCGTCAAAGTCACTTTCTCCTGTTTTGTATGGATCTGTGTACATGAAGTCTAGATCTTCTTCTTCTCCTATCCATTGACTATAGTCACACTCTTCATAGGGATTGACCCACGGCTGCATTTGGAACTCCTCCACTTTTTCTATAAGGTTGATTGTTTCCCAGACAACTGGAGGTGTTGGGATTTTTGGACGATTGATGGGTACCACTATTTGGGCAGGCTCGAAGCAAGCATTCCTTCTCATCATGATAACCCTCTCCTTTTCCTTCTTCCTGTTCTCAAACCAAATGCGCTGCCATTCATCATTCTCCACAAACGGGATGTCTGGATCCTCCAAGTTGTGTTTCACCCAGGAATGTTCTTCCCATTTCCTCAGCTTTTCCTCCTTTGCTTGTTCTTCTTTGTTGCTTTTGTTAGTCACGTCGGGATCGATCACTTCCGATTGATTAGACTCATTGTTTTCTTCTTCCTTCATCATGAAACATCCATCCTCCTTTGGGAAGGTCAAGGTCGGTTTGGCTTGGGTGCTTTGTACAATGTTTGGCTAGGGTTGTATATGAGGTTGTGAGACAGGGTTATGAGATTGATATTCCGGGGTGGTTCAGTATTGTGGGGTGGTTTGGTTTGTGCATCTGGTTGTTGAGGTTTTATGGTTCGACTATCAATGAGATCTTGAATGTCATGGCGAAGACGCATGCAATTGTTTGTCTCATGCCAAGAGTGTTGATGGTAGGCACATTGTTTGTTGGGGTCGTGGCTTGGGGCATAAGGCGGCTGAGGAGGTGGTTTGTTCAAGGGTTTGAGATGCCTCTGACAGCTTAGAATAGTCAAGGCTTGGGAGAGAGTCATGTAGAGAGGGTTAAAGTTACGGCGGGGCCGATTTGGATTTCGGGATGAGCTAGTTTGGAAAGGGTCTTGCGGCAAGGCCGGGTCAAGAGTGTTTACGGAGGCATGAGATGCGCGAGTTGGAAAGGTTTTTTTGGATGGAGGAGCTTCTTCTTTCCCAATGAGTCCCAGTTTGATCCCTTCTTCAATTTGCAATCCAATAGCATGCAGGCGCTTGAAATCAGTTATAGCATGAGTATAGATATGCTTCAGATACTTAGGCTGCAAATTTTTGACAACTATCCTTACTTGATCTTCCTCGGAAGGACGGTTTTTCATTTTGGCAGCCTTTTCTCTCCACCTAGCCACAAAAGTGACAAAATCTTCGTTTGACTCCTGCTTAGTCATCTCCAAATCCCGAGTGGTTAACTCAACTTGGACATTGTATGCATACTGCTTAACAAAAGCATTGGCAATTTCTGGCCAAGTGTGATAATGCACAAATTCTAGAGTGAGGAACCAATCGAGGGCACTTCCAGTGAGGGTTCTTTGGAACAATTGAGCAATGAGCTCATCATTCAAGCCCATCGGCTTCAGGGTGTTGATGACATGGCGGACATGGCTGGTAGGATTGCCAGTCCCATTGAATTTCTCGATGTTTGGCATCTTAAATCTTTCGGGAATTGAGAGTTTAGAAAAAGGCATAGTCCTTCAAAATCTAGAATTTGGTCCCCTTGTGAACGGGCCGACCATGTTTGATATCCTTAACTTGCTTGGCAAGTTCTGGATTTTCTGTCATTCTCACTTTTTGAGGATTCTCATCTTCTACCGTGTTTTCTTCGTCCTCAGCATCTCTTGTTGCTTTCTCTGCTAGCAAAGTAGTGATTTGAGCTTAGAGATCAGCAATAGTGGTGTCGTTGTCTGCCATTTTTGGGATGGCAGTGGGAAGATTGCTTGGGGAAGCTTGGGATTTGGTGGACGATCGGGTTTGCTGAGAAGATGACCGCGAAGTCCTTGGAAGTGATTGGGACTGTTGCGGTGAAGGTGTTTTAACAGGCGAAGGTGACAGACGAGATGGCTGCAAAGACCTCTGTTTGGCGTGATTTCGAGTGTTGTAAGAGTATAAAATTGGCTGTGGTTGCTTTCTTGGCTTACCTATTGTGCCTGCTTTTAAAAGTAAAATACTTGCAAGTCAGTACTTGGTTGTATAGGGTTCGGATTTGGGTTGAAAATCCTAACCCTTCTGCACAAAAACAAATGTTACAACAGTAAATGATACAAGGTGTGAGGAAGAACTTTGAAGCAAAAATGCAAGAAAATATCCTAACCTGCGGGTTCCTGTCTTATTTTGATAAGTTCTATGGCTTTCTAACACGTGTAAGGTTTGGGTAGTCTCAAGGGTGCTCTGCTGTCAAAGGGCACCAATCCTTGCGCCAACCCATTATAGGCGGTAATCGGATGGTTTCTTTTTTGATATACCACTAGGTACAAGTGACTGTGGAGTTTGCTGGAACCCCTAACATAGCCTGTGACATGCCAGGGTATTAGGTGAACTCAACGAGGTTGCCCACTCGATACAAATGATAAATGAATTAGATAAAGCATGTATTAGTCGTATGTTGAACTTTCTGGTTATGGCTCTCAAGTCCCCAGCGGAGTCGCCAAAAACTGTAGACACCTCCCGAAGCGGGGCATCGCCATACAGATTGATCGTCGCTGGTTTGTTTGCTTTCCACTTCATAAACCAAGATCGTGGATATTCCCATGGCTAGGAACATCGCCACACGATAGCGGTTATCATCAAAATAGAGTCGCCACCTAGTTTATAAAACTAGGAAAAACAAGTAGAGATTCTGGGTACGGGAGCCAAAAGTACAATAAGGGGAAGGTGTTAGGCACCCCTCTTTGCCCAGTCGTGAGACTGGCCCATAGTTATTCGACATACGATTGATACGTGCTTTATTTAATTCTAACACATAGTCTATTTATTTAGCCTTTAAACAGTTAATGGTGAGCAAGACAGTAATTAAAAGCATGCATCAGAAAGACAGAATAAAATAAGCTGTCCAGGGAGATGGATCTCGAAGCCGGTGAATGGATGTCACGGTCGAGAGATCCTCCTGGTTCAATGTACCGGCCGATGGATCGAAGATCCAGCCGATGTTCTTCCTCACACCAGACTATACGATTAATAGAGAGTTAAAATACTACGGTTAGTATGCATAAACTGTAAATAAAATGAACCAAAGGCCCCTAGGCCTCACCACCTTGATCCCTCAGTAGCTTGATTGCTTCGGATTGGGGATGACTGACTGATTTGCTTCTTGAAACCCTAGGGTTAGGGTTTGTACTTCAGGGATTGATTGTTGGATCGCGGCTGCCTTCGAAAAGTTAGGGCTTTTGTAGAGGGGATATATAAGAGTGTTTTTGCAGAGTTTTGTGGCTAGAGAAGATGAATTGTGTATATAATTTTGGAGCCAAATGCTCCTTTATATAGGCATGGTGGTGACTCACTCCATCCAATCACAATGTACGATTAGAATTGGAATTATAGGGCAACTCTAACTCTTTATGGTAATCTCCTTGCGTAGCCCAAACGCATCGAAATTTGGCTGCTAGGGTTTTGTGAACGGATAAAACGATTGACAGAACATTTCAGAATCTGGAAAAATAGACGATCTGGCAGCCGGTCAAAAGATCTAGCGGCCGAGGAAAGGATGGGGCAGCCGAAGAATCTATCTGGCTGCCGAGGAATCAATCTCTTAGGGAGATTTTCAAGCAACACATTTCACGGGTGAAAGAATGAAGTTGAGGCCGTGAGATCTGTAGACACCCCAATTTGGCCTAACGATTATTTCAAGTCCCACCTTGGGACAATCCCGATGATGAAATGGATACAGTGATTGCTGATTGCCTCATTGAGAACCTTAGGACTTTCAGTAAGAACTTTGAGCCACTTAGAGGACCCAATTCAGAGCCATACAGCCTTTCAGACAGAAATACAGAAGCCTAGGAGAATCCATCTGTCGGCCGTGACATCGATCCCACGGCCCTAACATCATTTCCTCACCCGAGCAACCTGTTGCTAGCAAAATCTCCCTGAGAGATCAATCCCTCGGCCGCAAGATCTATCCTTCGGCCGAGACATCCATTCCTCGGCCGTGATATCCTTTACTCGGCCGCCAGATCGACATTTTTCCAGACTCTGGAACGTGTTCTGTCAGACGTTTGATCCAATTACACTACCTTCCCGATGTGTTCGGGCTACGCTAAGAGATTGCGACGTAGAGTTAGAGGTGCATTGCAATTGCAATCACTACTACAATAATAGATATGCGTCACACTAAGGAGATTCACAAAGATCACAGTTTTCAGTGAAAGTGTGATAAAAAGTGGTGCTTAAATTTTTTTATCACAGTTTAAGTAGAAAACTGAGATAAAAAGTGGATTTTAGCGCGAAATAAAAGATCTTGCTTTTACGGCGAGATAAAAGAAAAATAACCTCACCCTTGTGGTGTGATAAAAGATTTTAGGGCGAAAAAAAATGAGATAAAAGATCTCGCTCTTGTGGCGAGATAAAAGTGAAAAGATCTCACCCTTGTGGCGTGATAAAAAAGAGAAAAGACCTCACCCTTGTGGCGTGATAAAAGATTTTAGGGCGGAAAAGAATGAGATAAAAGATCTCGCTCTTGTGCCGAGATAAAAGAGAAAAGATCTCACCCTTGTAGCGTGATAAAAAACTTTAGCGTGGAAAAAAGCGAGATAAATGATCTCACTCTTGCGGCGAGATAAAAAGCCTACCCATTTTAGGCGCGCGGTCTAAATTTTCACGTGGGCGGGCTGGTACTCATTTAGGCGGGTTTTGAAAAGTTATATGATGAAAACGATGTCGTTTAAGGACTTTGAAAAGTTCTTTTTTTTTTTTTTACAAAAGGTAAGAAGATAAGCTCTAATTACACTCACCCCTAAAGATCTTTACGTTTCATCTTCATCTTCACGCCCAAAAAGAGAGAGAGAGAGAGAGAAGGCAAATTCCATGACTAGGTTCCATCAGTGCCCACTTGTTTCTTAAAACGACGGGCGGGCTATTCCACTAGTGCCCGATTTTCACGTGGGTTGTGATCTTTATGGTTTATTGTAGTAGTAAAATTTAGTTATTTCGGATGTCTTTCAAGTGTTTGACACATTAGGTAAAAAAATAATTATATTATTATGACTTAGCCTTGTTTGAAAAGGATTAAAATCTAATTGGGAAGTCACCATTGAAATTGAAATTCAATATAAACACAAAATTCATGTGAAATGGTTAGTTTTAAAAAAAAATGTAAAGTTTGACCATAATATTACAATCTACAGGTTGTGATAATTTTCATAAAGTTTGTTTATATCATGTTAATTGCATTTCCAAAAATTTAGCAAATTTTAAAGAAAAAAAAAAGTTCTCACTTTAAGAAGTAATTAAGTATAAATATTTTTGTTTTCCTATTGTAACAGAAGTTCTTGTCTAGCTTAGTGGTAAGGGCTTGGGAAATCAACCAAGGGTGCATGGGTTCGAAACTTGACAATGACAAGAAAAGAAGGTCTAATAGATACAAAGAAAAGATCACGCGCAATGATTTTTCATCTCAGTTTATCGTGTGATTATTTTGAACTTTCAATCACAGTTATAGACCGTGATCTAAAGTGACATACAATCACACCCAAAAAAAGAAACGATCTCGCCCAAGAGAAACAATCACGGCTTATAACTGTGATAAAAGAGAAACAATCACGCTTTTTAGCCGTGATTGTTTCTCTTTTTCAATCACGATTTATAACCGTGATAAAAGAAAGTGACTTACAATCACACCCAAATCCATCACGGTAGCAAAAGCGTGATGGAAAACTTACAATCACGGCCAATAGCTGTGATCTTTATGGTTTATTGTAGTAGTGAATTGCAATCGTGCCATTTGATTGGCCGGAGTGAGTCACCAATTGCCTATATAAAGGGCCTTTGGACTTCGAAAATAAACACACGAAATTCATTAGAGAATACACTCTCTCAAGCCACGAAACTCTGCCAAAATACCCTCTCAATCCCCCTCTTCAAAAGCCCTAACTTCCCGAAGGTAGCCGTCAATCCGGCGATCAAACCCCGAAGTTCAAACCCTAACCCTAGGGTTTTTAATCAAGCAATCAATCAATCACACCCAATCCGAAGCAATCAAGCAATTGAGGGATCAAGGTGGTAAGGCCCAACGGCCTCTAGTTTATCTTATTTACTGTATTTCTGACTAACCGTAGCGTTTTAATCATCTGTTGATCTTTCTGTCTGGTGTGAGGAAGAACACCGACCGGGGCTTCAATTCCTCGGTCGGTACATCAAACCAGGAGGATCCCTCGGCCGTGACATCCATTCACCGGCCGCGGGATCCATCTCCCTAGGACAGTTTGTTTTGTTCTGCTTTCCTGACGCATGTTTTGCTTATCGCATTGGCTCACTTTACTTTCTGTTTAAAGGAATAAATAAACAGACTATGTGTTAGAATTAAACAAAGCATCTACATGTCTTATGTTGAACGATTATGGGCCAGTCTCACGACTGGGCAAAGAGGGGTGCCTAACACCTTCCCCTTATTGTACTTTTGGCTCCCGTGTCCAGAATCTCTATCTGTTTTCCCAGTTTTAATAAACTGGGTGACGACTCTGTTTTGGTGATAACCGCTATCATGTGGCGATGTTCCTAGCCATGGGAATGTCCATGATTTTGGTTTACGAAGCAAGCAACCAATCGAGTAAACAAACATAATCAATCTGTATGGCGATGCCCCGTTTGGGAGATGTCTACAGTTTTTGGCGACTCTGCTGGGGATATGAGAGCCATAACCAAAAGGTTCAACATAAGACTAATGCATGCCTTGTTTAATTCATTTATCATATGTATCGAGCGGGCAACCCATTGAATTCGCCTGATATCCCGGCATGACACGGGCTATGTTGGGGGTTCCAGCAAACTCCACAGTCACTCGTACCTAGTGGTATATCAAAAAGGAAATCACCCAATCACCGCCTATGATGGGCTGTTGAGAGGATTGGTGCCCTTTGACAACGGAGCACCCTGAGACTACCAGAACCTTGCATGTTTTAGAAAGCCATAGAACTTATCAAACTAAGACAGGAACCTACAGGCTAGGAACCTACTTGCATTTTACTTCCGAGTTCTTCCTCACACCCATTGTATATGTGTATGTTGTAAAGTTTCTCTTTTGCAGGTTAAACCTTAGGAATCTCTCTAAGTCAAATGAACAGTAGGTAAGATTAATCAATCTAACTAAAGCAAAAACCTTTTCAGGAAAAATGACTGCATCACTGTTCATGTCTGATTCGCACTTTCAAGTTGTCACCAAGCTGTCTGGCCCGCTCCACTTTACTGTTGAAGATTTCAACCCCTCTGAATACATCACTCCAGTAAATCAACCAAAGCCTGTGGTGACTATCATTGAAGACAACCATGTCATGTTCGCTAGAACGGTTTATGAGGAAGAAGTAGAAGACCTGATCGAAGAAGAAGGGCTTCGCAGGGTTCCAATCTATTTTTATGACCCCTATGCACCTACCGACGACTATTGGCCAATAGACGAGATCAACAACCTCGAAACTGAAGAGGCAAAGGAAGAAGAGTATGTCGACAATGACCCACTAGACGAAATATCACTGAACCTACTCTTTGATGAGGGGGTCACCAACGATGAAATAAGGGTGATCCACCCCATCACAGATAGCTTTGGTAATTGGTGGGGCTTTGTTGGCACACGACGAGTCGACAACAGCGACGAAGCAGAGGTTGAAGCTCAATTGGAGGAGATAACAGCGATAGCAAATCAAATGGCCCTCCAAGACTTGCAGGGTGACAATGATGAAAGTGCGAATCAAGGTGACAGTGAAGTGCTGGTGATCAACCTTGGTGATGAAAAAGACTGCTCTGAACTGATTGTGGATGCTGAAAAAGGGGCTTACCCTAACTGGACCATGGAACACACTCTGAAATACAAAATGAAAAGCGCTAATTCTGATCTTAGTTCTGATTCCGATTCCGACTCCGAGTCGACTCAGTCCGAGTCAAGCTTTTCATCTTTTGAAACTACTAAGTCTAGTAAGGAAAACCTAGTCAAAGTACCAAGGCATAACATTTACTTTGAGTTCGACTCTGAAATGTCTTTTGATAATCTTAGCAATGAGAAGGAGGATTTAGAGTATTTCACTTTGCCTATGATCAATTACATGGATACCGACAAACCAAATTTTGAGGAAGAAATTCCAAAAGAAATTCTAGAATTCATCGAGAGAGAAGAAGAAAGGCACGCTAAACCTTTTTCTGAGGAAATAATCACAACAAACATAGGCTCTGAAAACGAGCCCAAAATGGTTAAAATTGGTGCCACACTATCCCCTCAAGAAAGTGGAAAACTAATCCTTTTGCTAAAAGAATACAAAGATGTTTTTGCCTGGTCTTACGAGGATATGCCTGGAATAGACCCTGAAATTGTTCAGCATAAAATTCCCCTTCATCCTGATGCAAAACCAGTTAAACAAAAACTGAGACGTATGCGCCCTAATTGGGTCCTAAAGATAAAAGAAGAAGTCACTAAACAAATCAACGCCGGTTTTCTCATAGTCACCGAATATCCACAGTGGGTAGCTAACATCGTTCCCGTACCAAAGAAAACTGGAGGAATCAGGGTCTGCGTAGATTTCCGAGATCTCAATAAGGCCAGTCCAAAGGATGACTTCCCATTACCTCACATAGACGAGCTAGTAGATAACACCGTAGGCCATGCATTGCTATCCTTCATGGATGGATTTTCTGGGTATAATCAAATCCTTATGTCTCTTGAGGATAGAGAGAAAACTACCTTCACTATACCTTGGGGAACCTTCTGCTACCGAGTGATGCCATTTGAGTTGAAGAATGCTGGAGCCACTTACCAGAGGATGGCAACAACACTACTGCACGACATGATGCACAAAGAGGTCGAGGTATATGTCGACAATATGATAGTCAAATCAAAAGAAAGGGAAGGACACCATGGAGCACTCCAAAAGTTCTTTGAGAGGATTAGGAATTACAAACTACGTCTTAACCCTCAAAAATGCACTTTTGGGGTAACAGCTGGAAAGATGTTGGGATTCCTCATCACTCAAAGAGGAATCGAGGTAGACCCTTCCAAGATACAGGCTATCATGGAGATATCACCGCCTAGGACGGAGAAGGAAGTAAGGAGTTTCTTGGGGAAGGTACAGTTCATCAGCAGGTTCATTTCCAAGCTCACAACTACCTGTGAACCTCTTTTCAAGCTACTGAAGAAAGGTACTGATTTTGAATGGAGCCAAGACTGTCAGCAAGCGTTCGAGGCAATTAAAGAATATCTTCAGAATCCACCTGTACTGTCGCCGCCCATCCCTGGGAAGCCATTGATTCTGTATCTCTCAGTGACAGACACATCCATGGGGTGCATGCTAGCGCAAGAAAACGACGCCAAAGTAGAGTGCGCCATATACTACCTCAGCAAAAAAATGATGGACTATGAGACAAGGTACACTCCCCTCGAGAAAACCTGTTGGGGGCTAGTATGGGCCACAAAGAAACTAAGGCACTACCTGTTAGCACATCCGGTGGTGCTGGTCTCTCGTTTAGACCCAATCAAGTATCTTTTCGAAAAGCCAGCACTTATCGGAAAGCTAGCTAGGTGGTTATTGCTACTAGCAGAATTCGACCTCAAATACATGACAAGGAAATCAGTAAAGGGAAGAGCTGTAGCAGAATTCTTGGCAGATCACCCTGTGACAGAGGCCGAGGTAGAGAGGACTTCATGTTCCCCGATGAGGACATCTTATGTCTCTTAGACGACACCTGGCAACTTTACTTTGATGGAGCATCAAACCGATGTGGATATGACATAGGGGTATTGCTAGTTTCCTCAAACGACTCTCACATCCCTTTGTCATATAAACTGAGGTTTGAAGTCACTAACAACCAAGCTGAATACGAGGCTTGTATTGCTGGAATGGAGGCAGCCCTGGAGCTAGGGGCAAAAAGGGTAGAAGTCACTGGGGATTCAAACCTGGTGGTATCTCAAGCCAGAGGAGACTGGAAGGTCAAGGAGGATACACTAAAGCTATATCATTCTGTGCTGGAAGATCTAATTCCACAATTCGATTCCGTTATCTTCACACACACTCCTCGAGTGAGCAATAGATTTGCAGATGCACTGGCAACATTAGCATCTATGGTCGAAATACCCCTGGGATTCACAATGCGGCCTCTCATGATCGAACAAAAGGTCAAACCAGCATGTGAATGCACCTTTACCGAGGAAGGTGAAGACGATGGCAAGCCATGGTACGAAGACGTGAAGGAATTCCTGACAAAAGGAGAATACCCATCCGAGGCCACCTCGAAAGACAAAACGGCTCTGCGGAAGTTTGCTGCCCGATTTGTAATCTGTGGAGGAGCATTGTATCGAAGGGCACACTTGGGTCCAAGTCAACTTTGCGTCACAACGGAGGACAGCCGCAAGGTAATGGAGGAAATACACGAAGGAATTTGTGGGCCACACATGAATGGGGCAACGATGGCAAAGAAGATCCTGCGTCAGGGATATTACTGGACTACGATGGAGGCCGACTGCGCTGATTATGTCCGCCGATGTTACAAATGCCAAACTTACGCTGATCGTATGCGTATTCCCCCTACGGAATTGTACAGCATGACATCCCCTTAGCCATTCTCCACCTGGGGGATAGACGTCATTGGAAGCATAATTCCAAAGGGAAAATACAAACATCAGTTCATTCTGGTGGCCATTGACTACTTCACCAAGTGGGTAGAAGCAGCTTCTTATGCTACTCTCAAAGCCACTCATGTGGCCAAATTTTTTCGCACTAATATCATCTATCGATATGGTGTACCTCACGAGTTCATCTGTGACAACGGATCGCACTTCAAGGGGGCGACAAAGAAGCTTTTCGCCGAATTTGGGATACAGAATCATCGGTCATCTACTTACCGACCTCAAACTAATGGAGCAGTTGAGGCTGCAAACAAGAATATCAAGAGGATTCTGCGGAAGACTACCGACACTTACACGGACTGGCCAGAAATGCTACCTCTGGCACTATGGGGTTATCGAACAACTGAAAGGACTTCAACTGGGGCCACTCCCTACTCTCTGGTTTATGGAATGGAAGCTGTCTTGCCTATCGAACTGGAATTACCTTCATTAAGGGTTCTAGCTGAGACTGGAATGATCGAAGAAGACTGGGTTCAGAATCGCCACGACGAGTTGGTACTACTAGACCAAAGGAGGCTGAGAGCGTTATACCATGTACAAGGGTATCAACGCCGCATTGCGCGAGCATTCAACAAAAAGGTGAAACCTAGGGACGTCAAGGTAGGAGACACGGTGCTCAAAGCAATCCGTCGCCACGTCTCAGACCCAAGGGGCAAGTTTAGACCAAACTGGGGAGGCCCCTACCTTGTCAAACGCATACTTTCTGGAGGAGCAGCATACATTGCAGACTTGGATGGAATGGAATTCGCGACACCGGTCAACATTGACAAGCTGAGGAAGTATTACCCAAGAGAGATGCTCGTTGGACCGAAAACCACAAGGGTGGGCGGATCCAAGCAAAAATTAGAGCAGCCTGCTAGGTCGAAAACCCGCAAGGGCGGCTTAGGCAAAAACTAAGGTATAAATAAAACGCTCGCTAGACCGAAAACCCGCAAGGGCGGTTTTAGGCAAAATTTAGAGCACAAAAGGAGAGGAAAATACCCGAGTGGACCCTAACTAAAAACAAAACAAATCCCCTTTGTTGGAACTACGTCTATGGCCTGATTCCCTCCATGGGATACGTAGGCAATCTCCAAATTTGAGATCCGGCCACTGCTATTATCATCACTTCCAAAATTTCTAGGTCTATCCTAAAGCATGTTCGCTATCAAATCATGGCAATAACATCTTCGAATAAAACGACCAAATATTTTATTATTTCCAAAGGAAAAGGACAAAGCAAACCTAAACAATTCTTAATCCATGAAAGCTAGAATCAAATAAACATCTTTTGAAAAACATAAGCAAAGCGTCAATCTCTAGGTCTTCCTGCTCTTTGCACTACTATCCTCCAAAAGTTTTTCTTCAACCAGCGCTTGTAAGAACCCGATAGCTTGACAACGAAGTTCTCAGCAACCTCTTGCATCACTCTATTTGGCCAAAGACGCAACATATTGCGATGAAAGTTGGCATCATGGATCTTAGAGACGGTGTACCCAGGGTCACCCAGGATTGCAGCTTGTTCAGCCCCGAACTGCCTTTGAAAGCGAGCAGGAAAGTAGAAAATGACTCGAGTAATACCAATCACTGCTACACCAAAATGGTTCATGGTGCTCGTAGTCATACTCTCGATACCATACCAGGGGCAAACCCATTGAATCCAATCACCTCTGCAAGTCTTCATCCATGCTTCCCAAGCAGCCTCAGCTGGGAACTGTTTAATCATGTGACGCTCCGTGCATTGGTCTAGATTATAAGGAAGTCACTCTGGCACGTCCCACACCTTCAGCTTCTCAAACAACCACACCTAGAGAACAAGGGAAAATTGTGAGTTGAGAGAACACGTGAGTCAAAACAAAAGAGTGATAAGTGAAAAGATAAACTTGACAAATAAACAAATAAAGAGCGAACCTGCAATAGCAAAGGACTGCCTGAGAACTGAGCTGTAGGACTACCCTTCATCACATCTAGACCCATCAAGGTCTCTGCCAATACTAAGCCAGCGAAACCCACACGGTTTCCAATCTGTTGAGCAAGGTTAAGCAACACGGGATCAGCATGGCCAGAGGAAGGGCCAAGCAAATAATAATGAA
The DNA here is from genome assembly GCA_020567845.1 of Rhododendron henanense subsp. lingbaoense. Classification (NCBI taxonomy): domain Eukaryota; kingdom Viridiplantae; phylum Streptophyta; class Magnoliopsida; order Ericales; family Ericaceae; genus Rhododendron; species Rhododendron henanense. The sequence goes on from CM036315.1 coordinate 6,021,794, forward strand.
GGAGACAAATGCACAACGCATGAAAGCACGCCTTCTGTAGGGAAACTTGACGATGAGCCTCAGCTATACCAAAACGCTGAATAAGTTGCAGAATCTCCAACCTTCCCTTCACTAGGAAGAATTTAACTTCATGTTTCTGAACTTGGAGTAAATCCTTCAGGAGATCACCTCGGTTGAACAAAGGATTAGGGACAACAAAATCCTCTCTGTCCGAATGACCCATGATGGCCGCAAACTCCTCGATAGTAGGACACAATTCCTCTTTCCTAAATCGAAAGACGTGAAAAGCAGGGTCCCACAAACTAGTGGCTGCCCTAAGGAAGGCGAAGTTCACAAGAATTTGACGAAGGGAGAAGAGAAAGTCCATACCAAAGGACTTAAAGTGTAAACGGTTGAGGCCATTAAAGGAATCCAACCACTGATCAAGGACTGGTTGTGCCATCTACAAGGAATTGCTACTGACAATGCTATCGGGTTCGTAGAACGCGTATTTATGGAACTAAGTCGAATCTTAGTTCGAATCGGAATCGGATTCTTAATCCTTGGAATTTCAGTCGGTCTCTCGGCTGACACTTCGATATGACGGCCGTAGTATCTATCCATCGGCTGTAAAAATCAGGGTTGACCTGCAAGTCAAACCCAGGTAGATAAAACAATCCCTCGGCCGCCAGATCAAAGATTCGGCCGCGTGATCATTTAGTCGGCCGCCAGAACGGCTGTTTCACAGACTGTTTCCACGGTTCAGTTTGTTTCATTAAATTAACAAGTTATTACGTACAAACAAATGTAAATTCAGCATACACAATCGCAAGCAAAGCAAAAGGGTTTTTGTTTCATATAACGAAAGCTTTTTACATCACAAGGTGGATCATCCCACATTTCCTAAACAAACTATACATCGATTTCCTGTCGAACTAACCTATGCAGGAAGATGAGCAGAAAAAAAACAAAAAGAGAAAGGAGAGGAGGAGCTGAACCCTCTAGTGGTCTAAACACCAGAGGCCTGCTGCAAAGAAACTAAAAAAGAGGACACCCCTGGGGCGGTGTATACCGGAGGAGTACTACAGTGCAGAAAAGACACCACATGGCTCCAAAGAATCACCACATGGCCCAGAAAAATCACCATACCGCGCACTGCCGCCACCCCAGGAGTTCCGCGTCACGGAAGCAAGCTACCCATGCAAGGGTCCCTAATCAAACATCAAGACAGGACCAAGAACAGCGGGGCCTCCCTCCGCGATCTCTGGCCGTGCGTCATCCATGGCCCGGAGCCGTCAGGAATGAGGGGAAGCGGAAGAGAAGCTCTCGGCAAAGTTTCTCTGACGAAGAGAGAAAACTGAGGAAAGAGAGAAATGAAATGAAACGGCTGAGGCCGTGGCCTTTTATAGGCCCCTGGAAACGAACCGATTAAACGGCCGAGTATTCGATACCTCGGCCGAAACATCAATCCTTCGGCCGAGAGATCGATCTCCTGGCCTCTTAATCAATCTCCCTCTACAACATCAGATCATGCTCAGTGCATCCTAAAACTCAAGTCATTATGAATTCTGGGTCCATGACCAACAGAAGCACCAACCAAGTAGCCTTGGGGGCATCCCCGAGCCAATGCAACGTGATCAAAACTAGCCTTGGGGGCATGCCCGGGCACCAAAGATCTCTCTCTCCACAAATTGCTGGTTATAAGCTCTTGCATACGGTAAATCAAGACATTCAGCAACTCTGCTATTTACTGCCATCAAAAGAACGCAACAGCTCCGAGCTCATCACTGCCAAGTCAACTTAACGGTTCCATGCCCATATTCACCAACTCAGCGGCCCCAGGGCCTATCAACTCAGCAGCTCTATGCTCGCTATCATACAATAGGCTCTACGCCTGTACTCATTCACTCAGCAGCTCTACGCTCGCTATCACAACTCAGCGGCTCGAAGCCCATTACTTCAACAGGCTCGAAGCCTATATCCACCGTCTCAACTGGCTCGAAGCCGTAACAACCAATCTCAGCAGCTCGAAGCTCATTACTTCAACAGGCTCGAAGCCTGTATCTACCATCTCAGCTGGCTCAAAGCCATAGCAACTCACTTAGCGGCTCCAAGCCCTTGACTCAGCAGCTCTACGCTCGCTATCACAATCTCAGCGGCTCTAAGCCCACTGTCTCAACTGGCTCGAAGCCGTAAACAAGCAAATCTCAACAGGCTCTACGCCACCCCAACAATCAAGACATCTATTCTCAGGCTCTACGCCTGAATGCTCAAAATCTAACATTTTGAATGCTCAAGCTCTACGCTTGGATGCCCAACCACTGTGTACTGGATGCTTAAGTTATACACTTGAATGCTCAAGCTCTACGCTTGGATGCCCAACCACTGCGTACTGGACGCTCAAAGCCTGTACTTTGAATGCTCGGATTCTGCCGTCCGAATGCTCGAGCTCTACGCTCTGAATGCTCAAGTCCAGAACTTGATAGAAGCTCTAAGCTTAAAACAAACACACACGCACGGGCCCGTGCACATATTGCATCAAATGCACCAATATTTTCACATCGAGTCTGCACAATTATATCTGTTCACATCTAACAAACATCATCACACATATACACTCTGCATATCTCCCATGAAACAGGTCAACCCTGCAAACAACCGGCTCTACGCCTCGGTTTTATTGATCGGTTCAGCGCCTCGATCCTTTGGCTCTACGCCAACACTTATGATGAGAAAGCTCCGTGCACAGACCATCAGAATGCAACCAGCTCTACGCTTCGGTTCAAACACGACAAGCTCTAAGCTCCGACACCTCAGGCCTTCGCCTCACGACCACAACAGGCTCTACGCCTCAATCTAATCACCTCAGGCTCTCGCCTTATGATCAATACCAGTTCCGTGCTTCGGTCCTATCAAGCTCAAAGCTCCGACACCTCAGGCTCTTGCCTTATACCAGCTCCGCGCTTCGATTCCATTAAGCTCTAAGGCCTTCGCCTCACGACCACAGCAGGCTCCACGCTTCAGTTCTATCACCTCAGGCTCTTGCCTTATACCAGCTCCGTGCTTCAGTTCAAACACGACAAGCTCTAAGCTCCGACACCTCAGGCCTTCGCCTCACAAACCACAGCAGGCTCTACGCCTTAGTTCTAATCACCCCAGGCTCTCGTCTTGTAACCACAACCGGCCCCGCGCCTCGGTTCCATCACATCAGAAGCTATCACCTTAGGCCCTCGCCTCATGACTACAACCGGCTCCGTGCCTCGGTTCCCTCATCTCCAAGGCTCCGTGCTCTATGATTACTGGCCCTGCGCCCCTCACATCTAAAAAACAACCGGCATCCAACTCATCCCAGCAGATGGTTTGGATTCCACCCCATTACATCAATTCCTTCCAGCTCATTCGCAAGGATAGGCTACTATACCGAGCCCCTCTCAGTCAAAGTAAGGATGATCAAGAAAAGCAAACGCACCTGCCGTGTACTGATCTACCCCTAAATACTAAGGAAGCTCTCCGCAAAAAACTCCCCCGGCAGCCCCGCGCTCCATCAACTACTCTTCGCCAAAACCCTGGCTCAGTCTAGGTACGTCACACTACGGCTTTTTAAGCCCAAAGGTACGTCTTCTGTCTCTAACCCTCCAAACTTTTATTTTTCTTTATTGCCCGAACTACGATTGGTCTGAATTTCCCTTGTAGAATACGTAGGCAGCCACCCGGCCCGACCATAACAAAATCTTTTTCGAAAACCCCTTGGAATAGTGGTTGGACCAAATTGAGTTGCTTTTTACAGCTTTGACTCTTACTCAAACATGTCTCGCGATCCGTCTGAGTTCAGTCAAAGAGGGGCATCTGTAGACACCCCAATTTGGCCTAACGATTATTTCAAGTCCCACCTTGGGACAATCCCGATGATGAAATGGATACAGTGATTGCTGATTGCCTCCTTGAGAACCTTAGGACTTTCGGTAAGAATTTTGAGCCACTTAGAGGACCCAATTCAGAGCCATACAGCCTTTCAGACAGAAATACAGAAGCCTAGGAGAATCCATCTGTCGGCCGTGACATCGATCCCACGGCCCTAACATCATTTCCTCACCCGAGCAACCTGTTGCTAGCAAAATCTCCCTGAGAGATCAATCCCTCAGCCGCAAGATCTATCCTTCGGCCGAGACATCCATTCCTCGGCCGTGATATCCTTTACTCGGCCGCCAGATCGACCTTTTTCTAGACTCTAGAACGTGTTCTGTCAGACGTTTGATCCAATTACACTACCTTCTCGATGCGTTCGGGCTATGCTCAGAGATTGCGACGTAGAGTTAGAGGTGCATTGCAATTGCAATCGTGCCATTTGATTGACCGGAGTGAGTCACCAATTGCCTATATAAAGGGCCTTTGGACTCCGAAAATAAACACACAAAATTCATTAGAGAATACACTCTCTCAAGCCACGAAACTCTGCCAAAATACCCTCTCAATCCCCCTCTTCAAAAGCCCTAACCTCCCGAAGGTAGCCGTCAATCCGGCGATCAAACCCCAAAGTTCAAACCCTAACCCTAGGGTTTTTAATCAAGCAATCAATCAATCACACCCAATCCGAAGCAATCAAGCAACTGAGGGATCAAGGTGGTGAGGCCCAACGGCCTCTGGTTTGTCTTATTTATTGTATTTCTGACTAACCGTAGCGTTTTGATCATCTGTTGATCTTTCTGTCTGGTGTGAGGAAGAACACCGACCGGGGCTTCAATTCCTCGGCCGGTACATCAAACCAGGAGGATCCCTTGGCCGTGACATCCATTCACCGGCCGCGGGATCCATCTCCCTGGGACAATTTGTTTTGTTCTGCTTTCCTGACGCATGTTTTGCTTATCGCATTGGCTCACTTTACTTTCTGTTTAAAGGAATAAATAAACAGACTATGTGTTAGAATTAAACAAAGCATCTACATGTCTTATGTTGAACGATTATGGGCTAGTCTCACGACTGGGCAAAGAGGGGTGCCTAACACCTTCCCCTTATTGTACGTTTGGCTCCCGTGTCTAGAATCTCTATCTGTTTTTCCAGTTTTAATAAACTGGGTGGCGACTCTGTTATGATAACCGCTATCATGTGGCGATGTTCCTAGCCATGGGAATGTCCATGATTTTGGTTTACGAAGCAAGCAACCAATCGAGTAAACAAACATGATCAATCTGTATGGCGATGCCCCGTTTGGGGGGTGTCTACAAGATCAATGTTACGGCCGAAAGATAGATTTTCCTGGGATACTGTATTTCTGTCTGAAAGGCTATTTGGCTCTGGATTGGGTCCTCTAAGTGGCTTAAAGTACTCACCAAAAGTCCTAAGGTTCACGAGAAGTCAATCAGCAATCACTGTATCCATTCATCACCGGGATGGTCCCCAAGGTGGGACTTGAAATAATCGTTAGGCCAAATTGGGGTGTCTACGCATATTTTTTTTATAACTCTTTTTATATATTATGCAGATGTGGTTGGATTGGTTGTTAACGTCACAGAATGTCGAATTGCTGGAAAACAGAATTCTATGGTTAGAGATGTGGCATTACTTTACCAAAGGTATGGTGACTTATTTTTCCATAACATATATTCATACAATTTGAAGTTATTCTTTTTTTTTTTTTTTTAAATAGTATGACGTTTGTTCGGCTTTCTTTATGGAATGAAATAGCAACAAGAGAAGGGACGCGTATGCTTGATGATCTGAACAATAATAATATTTTGTTTGCTACAGGGTTGAAGGTCGACGACTTTGACGGTAATACTACTCCCAACCTTTTTAAACATTTTTTTCCCAAAAAAATCTAATCTAATAATTTAAATATTTTATCTTCTAGGTTCGTACCTTACCACTTGCATGAAGAGCAAGCTGTACGTGAACCACCCATTTCGTATTGACGACATTCCTAAATGGTAAGTTGAGTAAAATGGGAAATTGTCTATAGATCAAGATGAATATTATATGTTCGTTTAATTGTTCTAAACAAATTACGTGCTAATCTAGGTTCAGCGATAACAAAGATGCACGAAGGTTGGTAGCATGGAATTGCACATGTGGATTCTCAATTCCACAAGCGCTAATAAGATCAAATGCTAAGAGAGTTCAAATAAAACAATTTGTGTCCATGCCCAATGTAAGATTTTTTCGTACTTGAAAAATGGTTAGTATTTTCTTCCCATTATATATTTACAGTTGGAATTTGTGAAATTTTTTCCATAGGTGCAACATTATCGTATACTCGGCCGCATTGAGAAAATATACGAAGAACACCTATGGATTTATAAATGTAAGATGTGCTTTAGAGAAGTTGAAAATCAGTATGGCTGGTTTGTCTGTAGTCAATGTGGAGAAGAAGATGTGGAAACAAGAACCATGTTTTTTTTTAAATAACAGTATTTCAACTCATTCATGTACTTAATGGGTATTTTTTGAAGTCAACTTATATTTACAATTTATTTGTGATACATTTTAGGTATAATGTAAAGATGTTTGTGAAAGACTCCACTGGCTCAATGGAGCTCTTGGTGAAGGACACGAAGGCGGAATTTATCTCGCGATGTGTACCCTCTGGATTTGAAGAAGTTAATGTTAAAGGTAAAGGCAAGATAAAAAATTAATGTGATGTTCTGTCTATAAAATATAGCAATACTTTATAATATAGATGTTTTGTCAGGAAAATGGAGTGCAGATACTCAAAGAGTATCTTTCACAATTTTATGGACGCGCATATGTGTTTATTATTCCTGCTCCACAACCTATGTACCATGAACATTGTGCCTCTCCGGTAACCTTCGTGTTAAAAGTTGATTGGTTAGAAGAATGTTTGCACATTTCCAGAGGTACTAAATTGTCCTTCTCCTTCCATTGTCACACCTAGATTCTACCTAAACTGGTTTATAAATTGTGATAAATCTAATAATTCTCGATATTCTTTATGCAGGAATGTCGAGGACTGGCAAAGAACCAATGAGATTATTGTGAAAACATCGTTGTTAAAACATTATGGAACGGTCCAATAACATTTTAGTCAATTTAACTTTATTGGATTTTCAATACGCGTGTTACGTGATTTATGAATTTTCAACAAATTTTACCTATGCTTTGCTTATTTTATTTTATATGAATTTACTTTGCGTCTGTCCATTTTGTTATGAAACAATACTTTAAGTTGTGCAGATTGAGTAAAAAACAATTGAAACATAATTTTAAGATCACAACATCGATCTATAACTTAAAATGGTCACTCTATTAGCGCCAATAAACATTCGTCACAAGGACACCCAAATTATAATCAATATCACATTACTCAAACTACTGGTATTCACAAATTGTATCAATAACACATTACTCAAACTACTGCTACATCAGTGTTTTTTGATTTGATCAAGATTTATGCGTTTGAGTTTGTTATGCGTCTTAGTTGGTTAAATTTGTTGTTCAGTTTTAATTTGCGTGTGCTGAATGTTCGAGCCGTGCCTTCAGGCATGGGCATTCGCCAGTATATATATATATATAGGATTGTGTGGTGTAGAGAAATAATTTTCCCCAAACACACACACACACCCCAAGCCTCTCTCTCCTCTCCTACGGCTCTCTCTCTCTCTCTCCTACTCCTTCACTCACAAACTCACTCCCAAACTCCAAACCCACCAAGATCCACCACCAAATCGATTTCCTCAAGTGTTTTAGGCCTCGGGTTGTGTTCGTTCAAGCTCAGAGGAGGTGTATTTCGATCGGTTTTGCTTTTGATGTTCTAGGGCTTGGGTAATCTCTTGATTTTGGTTTCGACACTCGAGGTAGGGATTTCTTGCTTGTTCTATATGTTTATGAGTTGATTTTATGCCTAGATTATGCCTTGGTCATTGGTTGTCGTTGTTGTATTTGCCTTTGAAAAATTTGGAAATCGCTGCTCGAAGCTGTTAGGTACCGATACCTCAGTTGTGGAGGTATTGGTACCAATTCATTATCTGGTGAACAACCTGCTAGGTACTGATACCATAGTTGTGGAGGTATCGGTATCAATGCCCTTAGGGATAGTTTTGCTCCTGTTGATCCCACTTCGATTGTTTTGACCCCCGATCACTCCAAACACCTCTTAAACGTCTGCAAACCACCTCTAAGCTTGGTTGCTATCATTCCAATGATTCGTTGATCATCCCACTCCTTTGGCTCTTGTTGTGATAAAGAAATGTGTAGAATTAAATGAATATGGTACTCGTTCGTTGTCTATGCACTCGGGTGATTATGTGAGTATTGTGGCATGTTATTATGAATGATATGAACTTGGCATATGTTGTGCTCTATGATATTGAGGCTTGTGAAATGGAAATCATAATTGAGAATGATAGAATGAATACGAAAAAAGCCACGAATCCACCATAAGGTGTGATGCCGGAAATGGAATGCACGGGGTCCCTAATGCCCGGAAGTGCACAAGAAAGCCACGGATCCACCATATGGTGTGATGTCAGAATGAATATGGGACGCATGGGGTTCCTAATGCCCAGAATTAAAATTGAAACATGTAACATAATGAAAAGGGAGAACTTTAGAGATTGTTAAGCTACCTGTACAAGAACGGTGTTGGTTTTCAAGTCTTATCTACTTGCTCTTGTTCATGTGCGAAACTTTATTGTTGTCAATGTTCCTTCTGGTGCATTAATCATCTCATTTACATATATCTTGAGCATAGATTTCCCTACTGGGCTAGTGTAGTACACCCTATCATTATTTTCAAGTGCACCAAAGGGACATTGATACGTGCTTGGCGTGCATGCTTGATCATTCTTTTGAGAGCTAACATGGGGAAATTACGTTAACATCTTTTGCAAAACTCTTTAGGAGATGTAATTGTAATTTCTAAATATAATCTTTTGACTTGAAAACATGTAATCCTTAAACTTCTCATCTTTTGAACTCGATAATACTCTTGTGAATGGTTTATGGGAAAGCCTTTTGGGTAGTAATATGTATATTGCGTTGGATTTTTCATTTAAAATTAGTTTTATTATTAAGTTTAAAATCAAGGGCATGACACGAGCTCTACCCGCACGATCCGAGAGTCAAATTCGCTTGAATATCCCATGGAGTGAGAGGACCTATGTGGGTTTTTGGTGCAGAGGTGGGAGGGGGAGAGAGAGAGAGAGAGAGAAGAGCCAGAGAGAGGGAGATGTGAGTTGGGTGAGAGAAAAATAATTCTCCACCACACACTCACCTCCATATATATACCACTACACAAATTAATTTCACTTGCACCCCAAACTTCCAAATGCTTACACAAAGAACCCTCAAACACATTCTCCAAATTATTATTCACATAATTTGCAACTCAAGCATTTATTAAACACCAAAATTATTAAAATTTAATACGGGTCTCTGCAGTGAAGGACAAAACGACGCGCTCCCTCTCTGCGATTTCTGATATTCCTCCATTATCCTTCTCCACAATGTCTTCTGATTTAATAATCGGTATGGAAAACCGCTGATTGAAGTTTAATTAGTCTTCCCTTGCATTAGTAGCTTTTGCTTTTTGTAAAAGATATATCAACGAGGCCTATGGTTTTACCCCTTCACTGTTGCTGCACTTAAATAGATAGGGTCTAGGGGAAAAAAGAGATAAACTCTTAAGATGTTGCTTTATTTGTTTGTTTTTCAGCGAATAGGCATGTTATGCGTCCCTTTTTTTTTTTTTTTGCATGTGAGTTTTTAATTCGATTTTGTAGATTTCAAGTTTGAATCAGAAGCTAAGGTATCATCACTATAGTCAAACATCAAATGTATATCTGCTTTATGTGGGAATTTCCTTCTTGAAGATTTTATTTTCAGTATGGGTTTCAGCTAACTAAACAAATCCTATTTTAATGCGAGAGTTTAGTGCCTGCCTTGATCATATATTTTTTCTCAGGATTATCCTATAGTACAGAGCCCGAGGCTTCATCATTTACTCTCTCTTTCTTAAATCTAACTTTTAAAAGCTTTGGCCTTGTGTGGGCATCATCCTCGTTCACTGATTTCATAGCTTATTGAAAGATGTTTGTTCAGTATATTGGAAGAACAATGTGTTAAATAGTACTCCCTCCGTCCCTATTTAATTGTCCACTACGGTTTTGCGTGCATTTTCAACGGCTTATATCTCTCGACGTATATTATGTTTTATGTTTTTAAAATCGTTGTCTTATAGAAAAAATTGAGACCTATCAAACAAGATCTATATTGTATATTTTTAGCAATATATGTCGAGAGATATAAGTCGTTGAAAATGCACGCAAAATCGTAGTGGACAATTAAATAGGGACGGAGGGAGTACTATGAGGGAGTTTAATACTGATTGCTGAAAGATAGGGGATTTTAATACTGATTGCTAAATATCCTGTTTAATATTGATTGCTAAATACCCTTTTCAAAAGTTGATTCTTACTCAAAAACAAAGGTTGGTATTTATGAAATAAAATAATATATGTTGGTGTTCTACTGTCATAGTCTAATTAAATATTAATGAGTGCCTTTTGTATTCGGGAGTGATTTTGCCACTTCCCTTTTTGTTAATGTCACTCTCCTTTGTGTCTTTATTAGATAATTTATTTTGTGAGAGAAGGGGAGTGACATTAACAAAAAGGGGAGTGTCAAAATCAATTCCCTTTGTATTTTGCAAAAGTATACTGGTGGACTTTTTTTTATGTTGTATATACTTGCTAGTTTCCCCTTAATAGGTTATTCTAGCTTTGTCCTAACTTTAGATATTGCATTATGTGTTTAGATGGTAGAAATTCTTCTTAAGTATGTTGGAAACTAAGTTATTTCGGGTGGCTTCCAAGTGTTTGATACATTGGGTAAAAGAGCCTACTCCCGCACTGATAATTTCCAGTTATTGGACCTTTTATACAGTTGTTAATGTTGTAACGGTAGAAACGACATATTTCCATCTTACTTTTGATTGGTAGAAATTTGAACGATAAAAAACAAGGAAAATCCTACTATAGGTAGCTGATATGTTAACTATAGTATTACTAACAATTATTATATGCTGGACATCACGGTCTTTTTAATAATTTGTGAACTTTAAAGTGTTGATGACTTTTGGCCCTTCAATGTTTGACAGATAAAGCACTTTCAGGAAAAGAAGTATCTTTGGTTTACTCTTTAACATTTTGTGCCTGGGAGTTCCATTTGCCCCACTATAAATTTACTTAGTCTAGATTTCTGTTGTAGAACACATTTGCAACGTAGAACAAATTAAAACATGTTTTGATACCTAATGAGCACTACAGCCTTGGGTTCATCTTGTAACATCCATGAGTCCACAAGAGTAGGTACATCAGTAGATGAATTATGTATGGGCAAGTCGATACGGGCCTTTGCATCGGTTTTAATTGGGCCCCCCATCTAGTAGATTAGTTCTCATGCTTTTGAATGGCTGAATCCACCCAATATTTGTTTCAAAATGTGATCAAACTCATGCAATCGTAAAGTCATGTTAATCCCTTTCTCTCGTTGTCACGCCCTCGATTTTTAACTTAAAAATAAATACTTTACATAATTAAAAATGCTCACAAGTACCAAACGAATACCCCCAAAAGAGATTTTCCATTCCACATGACCAAAATACGAGTCCTATTGCAAGTATTTCAAAATATATATTACAACCACGGCACACTGGCCCAGATGTAACTTAAGTACAATTAAAGATGAAGGTTAAGAAGTTTACATAAGTTTCTAGTCAAAAGAATAGTAATGGGAGTTACATCGCATCTTTCCAAAATGAAATAAACAAGATGCTAAGTAACTTCTCGATGTTAGCTTTGAAAAGTATGCGGAGTCCATGCACGTCAAGCACACAATGCCGCTATCCTTAATTTGCACCCGAAAATAATGAAGGGTGAGCCACACTAGCCCAGTATGAAATTCTACACTAATAGTATATGCAAAAGAGATGTCGGCATGATCATAAGGTAGGAACAAGAACAAGATCGTAAGATAAGCAACAACTGTGGCTCAATAATCCAATATCCTCAATTCAAAGTTTGTCGTACATCTCAATCTATAACCATTTCAATCTTCCATGTGTCTAATGTCTTTTCATTTTAAGTTTCATGAGCCGAAGCTCCTGCTAGGCCAATTTCGGATCCCGATATTCCCTGCCAGGCACCCGCCGGTCGATGGGTCCTGAATGTTCTCGTTATGTCAATAAGTGTTCAAAAAATATCATAATTTCGTAATGTGTCATTCAAATTGAACCGTGGTGCACATGGTAATCAACGTAAAACTTCTACCAAACAACGGCCAGAGGTGTAGAGATGCTCCACGAACTCAACGAGTACAAATAATCATGCTATGGGGTGATTTGGAGGTGCTTAGAATAAGCTAGAAGTGATCGGGGGTCAAAACAATAGAGTATGGATCAAATGTAGCAAAACTGTCTGTAAGCAAGGGGGTATTGATACCTATGAAAAATGGTATCGATACCAAAATGCTATGAAACATTCCAGACGCAAGGGTATCGATACCTATACAAAGTGGTATCTATACCAGTGTGTTACTTGGGTTTTAAACGAAAAGGTATTGATACGTTTTTGAGAAGGTATTGATACCAGCTCAGTTCGAGCAAATTTTCTGCATAGTTTCAAAGATCCAACAACAACTACAACAACAACAACAACAAGAACAGCCATAGGCACGATTCAATATAAAGAAAACATTTCTTTTACATATATTGAGAGGTAGAATCCCTACCTCAAATCTTGAGAACAAAACCCATGAAATAGAACAAGCCCTAGACTCCGAGAACCTTGATTCGACCGAAACACACCACTCCAAGCTCCATTCGACGAAGAGCAAGCTCAAAATCATGTGTAGAAGGTGGAATGGAAGTTGATTAGTGTGGGTTTTGAGAGGTTGGGTGGAGTTTTGGGTGAGAGAGAGAGAGAGAGAGAGAAAGACACGTATGGGAGAAAGAGAGAGGGGGTGTGTGTGAATCTCTCACACCCGCCTTTATATACACACATATATATGAATAACACTAACACCCGTATTTTCCGAATCCTTGCACATCAAACCCTCAAACGTATTTTCCACATTACATCATTTATCTTTTATGAAATATTTAAATTTTATTAAACGAAATTACAGGTCTCTACATTCTACCATTCTTATAGAAATTTTATCCTCGAAATTTTCCTTACCATTTCCAACTAAAATATACATCACACATGCATGCAACAATTATAACCATCAATATTATGCAACAAGTCAAACATCATGATACTTCAATCTTAAACACTCACATTTGTTCATTCCGGGAATAAATGTGGATACTTCTCTCTAACCTCGTCCTCCCTTTCCCACGTCGACTCTTTGCTACCTTGATTACTCCACAAGACTCGTACTAACGGTATCGTCTTACCCCTCAACACTTGGTTGCGTGAATCTAGGATATGTATTGGTTCCTCCCCATAAGATGCATCGGCTTCTAACTCGAGTTCAGATCATTCTAACATGTGAGACGGATCCGGTTTGTATTTCCTTAACATTGACACGTGAAACACATCATGCACACCCAATAGCCTCAGTGGTAAGGCCAAATGATACGTAACCTCTCCCCTATCTTCTCAATAATGTCGAATGGGCCAATATAACGCGGTGAAAGCTTTCCCTTCTTCCCGAAACGTGATAAACCTCAACACAATGACTCTTTAAGGAACACATGATCCCCCACCTCGAATGACAATGGGCGACGACGACGATCAACATAATTCTTTTGTCGACTTTGCGCGGTCAATAATCTCTGGCGAATTACCTTAACTTGTTTAGTTGTTCTCTCTTGAGCTTTCAAAAGTTGTTGGCAAATCGATCTCATGCTCTCGGTAGTCTCTTTGATCATGTCCGGCCCCACTAGTGTAGCCTCTCCCAATTCAGTCCAACATACGGGTGATCAACATGGTCTTCCATACAAAGCCTCATACAGTGCCATCTCGATACTAGATTGATAACTATTGTTGTACGCAAATTCGACTAGCGGTAAGTGGTCTTCCCAACTACCCCAAAAAACCATAACACAAGCCCGCAACATGTCCTTCAAAATCTGTATCATTCTCTCAGATTGCCCATCGGTTTGAGGGTGATATGCGGTGCTAAATAAAAGATTGGTGCCCAAAGCGGCTTGCAAACTTTTCAAAAAACATGTGGTAAATCTCGAATCTCGATCGGACACGATGGATACGGGAGTCGCATGAAGTCGAATAATCTCCTGAATATACAGACAACTTAGCGTATCCATGGAATCGGTAACTTGGATAGGTAAGAAGTGAGCAGTTTTGGTCAAACTATCAACTATTACCCAAATGGCGTCATGTCCTCTTGGTGAGTTCGGCAAACCCGTGACGAATTCCATAGTCCCATTCTCCCATTTTCATTCGGCCACCGACAATTGTTGTAGTTCTCATGCGGGCCGTTGATGTTCAGCTTTCACTTGTTGACAACTAAGACACTTGGACACGAAGATCACAACATCTCTCTTCATTATGCGCTACCAAAATTGTTGTAGACACCTCCCGAAGTGGGGCATCACCATACAGATTGATCGTTGCTATTTGTTTGGTTGTTTGCTTCATAAACCAAGATTGTGGATATTCCCATGGCTAGGAACATTGCCACACGATAACGGTTATCATCAAAACAGAGTCGCCACCTAGTTTATAAAAACTAGGAAAAACAGATAGAGATTCCGGGTATGAGAGCCAAAAGTACAATAAGGGGAAGGTGTTAGGCACCCCTCTTTGCCCAGTCGTGAGACTGGCCCATAATTGTTCGACATGCGATTAACACATTCTTTGTTTAATTCTAAACACATAAACTGATTAATTAACCTTTAAATAGTTAATGGTGAGCCGAGACTGTAATTGAAAGCATACATCAGAAAAGCAGAATAAAATAGATCTGTTCCAAGGGATGGATTCCGCATCCGGTGAATGGATTTCACGGCCGAGGAATCCTCCAGGTTTGATGTATCGGCCGAGGGATTGATTCCCCAGCCGATGTTCTTCCTCACACCATAAAATAAGATTAACAGATAATCAAAAGGCTACGATTAATCTATGAAAACTGTAAATAAACCAGACCACGGGCCCCTGGGCCTCACCACCTTGATCCCTCAATGGCTTGATCGCTTCGGATTGAGGGAGATTGACTGATTTTGCTTCTCGAAACCCTAGGGTTAGGGTTTGAACTTCAGGATTTGGATCGTCGGATTGTGGCTGCCTTCGGGAGGTTGGGGCTTTAGTAGAGGGGATATGAGAGTATATTTGCAGAGTTTCGTGGCTAGAGAGGGTGAATTGATATATTAATTTCGGAGCCAAAGGCCCCTTTATATAGGCATGGGGGTGACTCACTCCAACCAATCCAAACACATGATGGAATTGGAATTATAGGGCTACACAAACTCCTCATGGTAATCTCTTTACGTAGCTCGAATGCATCGGAAAAAGGCTGCTAGGGTTTTGTGAACGGATCAAACGATTGACAGAACATTCTAGAATCTAGAAAATAGATGATCTGGCGGCCAAAGGAATGATATTGCAGCCGAGTGATCGATCGCTCAGGGAGATTTTCAAGCAACAAGTTTTGCAGGTGAAAAAAATGATGTTGAGGCCGTGAGATCAATTTTACGGCTGAAAGATAGATTTTCCTGTGATATTGTATTTCTGTCTGAAAGGCTATTTGGCTCTGGATTGGGTCCTCTAAGTGGTTAAGAGTACTCACCATAAGTCCATGGGTTCATGAGAAGTCAATCAGCAATCACTGTATCCATTCATCATCGGGATGGTCCCCAAGGTGGGACTTGAAATAATCGTTAGGCCAAATTGGGGTGTCTACAAATGCCCCTCTTTGACTAAACTTAGATGGATCACGAGACATGTTTAAGTAAGAGTCAAAGCTATAAAAGCAACTCAATTTGGTCGAACCACTATTCCAAGGTTTTTTGAAAAAAGGTTTTAGTTATGGTCGGGCCGGGAGGCTGCCTACATATTCCGCAAGGGAAATTCAGACCAATTGTAGATCGAGAGGGCAATAAAGAAAAATAAAAAGTTCAGAGGGTTAGAAACAGAAGACATACCTTCGGGCTTTAAAAGCCGTAGTGTGACGTACCTAGGCTAAGCTAGGATTTTGGCGGAGAGTAGTTGAAGGAGCGTGGAGCTGCCAGGGAAATTTTTTTGCGGAGGGAGTCCTTTAGTATTTTGGGGTAGATCAACACATGGCGGGTTAGTCGTTTGCTTTTTTTGATCATCCTTACTTTGACTAAGGGGAGCTTGGTAGAGTAGCGTATCCTTGTGAATGAATTGGAAGGAATTGATGTAATTGGGTGGAATCCAAACCATCTTCTGGAGACGAATTGGACGTTGGTATTGAGATATGGGGTGGAATCCAAGCCATCTTCTGGAGACAAGTTGGACGCCGATTTTTGAGATGTGGGGGGCACGAGGCCACACTACAAGAAAATTTGTGTTTGGAGACGAATTAAATTGTCACAAAATGCACATTTTTTGTCGCCAAAAGTTTAGAGATGAAAAAAGTTTTGTCACCTATAGGTTGTCTCAGAAAGTAACGTGGTGACGAAAATCATGTTTCGTCACCTATAGTAATTTTTGGAGACAAAATTTATCGTCACCAATTTATCGATTATTCGTCACCCTTGTCCAGTTTCGTCACTAATAGCGAATGAATATTGACTAGGAAAACTACATAGGTGACAAAAAATTTCGTCTCCAAAGAATTTAATTTAAATATTATAAAATAGTAAATGTGACAAATAATTTCGTCTCCTATAATTGTAAAATTGAAGCTGATTAATGACAAAAAATTTCGTCTTTGAAATGCTTCCTCGAAAATCCTCTTTTGTGACAAAAGAATTTGTCACCTATTTTTCATATATTAGAAATATAGGTGACAAAAAATCGTCTCGCACTCTTCTAAATACCATATCCTGTGCATTTTAGAATCCAATAGATCTCAAACAAGAACTATAATACATCTGAATTGCACTAAATAGTAAGCCCATTCTATTTTACCATAATATCCAACACATCGTCATACCCAACATTCATCCACACCAAAATAATCATCCACACTTAGGATGTAATGCATCCATGTACGAATGTCAAAAATAACCAAACTAGACCATATACGTTGTTCATCATAGATCTTATACTATGAATCATCAAAAAAGAAGAGTTCTCGTAGCATCATCGAAAAAAAGAAGACTCTGAACTTCATCCAAAAAGAAGTCTTCATAGAAAAGCATATATCATCTTCTGCTACCAACCTTCTACATACTCAATCTACAAATTAACATAAAACAAGATTCAGAAAATATTGTTACAATATTGTTAATAGAAATACGAAACATCATGTAAGCTTAAGTTTTATGCCAAAATCAATGAACTGAAGTGTAATGCCTTCATTTTGTGCTTCATAAACATTGACATGTATGCAGCTGACAATCTGACACGTATGCAGCAAACAATCTGAACTGAGTTAAAAGTGAACTTCACTCTATGTCAACAGTGAAGTCAGAAATTGGTCTAGTTATGCCACATTCTCTCTTTTTTATTGGTGACTGAGAACTTCATTAAAAAACACTATCAAGAGGAAAAACCTCAAATAAAACAGAGCAAAAAAACCTTAGAATGCCCTTGAAATTCTGTTGGTCCTTTCTTCCCAAGTGAAATAGACCATAGCATCTAGAGCAAGCCTTCTAAGAGTATTAGGTAAGTCTCTCTTTTCGAAATTGGAACAGAACCACAAGCAACTTTCTGGAAGTAAAGAGTAGGACCAGCAGGGATAATCTTAACTTAGCAACAACGTTCTAGACTTGCTTAGAAAAGGAGCGCACAAAAAGAAGATGATCCAATGATTCGTCAATTAGCTTAAAGAGAGAGCAAATAGGAGTATCAATGACACCCCAGCTAGCTATGACCAAATGACATCACGTACAAAAGACCACATGTACTACTAGTATACAAGTCTGCCACTAGATATTTCCCTCAAACTCTACACGTCCAAGCAAACACTCGCACCAATGAGACGACTAGAATTATGTGGTTGGACTTGGGCGTTCATGTTCCTGCTTATATATAGTTCGAACATACTCCAATTGAGAACTCAAACCACACAAGCCAAGATGAGTCTCGTAAACAGCCATAATCTATGGATGAAAGCTAATAATCATACAGTTGTGAGCATACATGGATGAAAGCCACGATGAAGGCCTAATCCATGACAGAATCAACCCAAAGATGAGAGCCATAAAACAGTAGAAAACTAAGGCATCACTAGCCATGAAAACAACCATAATGGTTCCATAAACAGCCATAATGCTATTGGTGATGTTACTTAGTAAGTGCCATGGCTGGATGCTCTCAACCGAATTGGTGCTTGCTGTCCCTTTGATGTTACTTTTGGGTTTCTAAGTTAGCTATGGTTCTCTAAAATAGTTTCATTAACCAAACAGTTGAAAGAAAAATACATGAAAATTAGCTGGCTGAAAAATTGGCTTGGTGGATGGAAGTGCAAACTTAGGTAAAAATAACTTTCACGAACACATTCATGGATACTATATTTTTGCCTAAGTAATCTAGTCAAACTACTAAATTATTTGACTTCTATAATCTAAATATACTCTGTTTTTTACAGAGCTGCTCTTCTATCACTTAGAAGTTGTTCCAACTAAAGACATACCACTTGTTGGAGAGAGAGAGAGAGAGACAGAGAGAGAGACATACCAGTATCCGGTGTACCCTTGATTTTTAAGGTACTCTAGAACACTAGCCAAAGCCTTCCCCTGTTGCTCTTTTGCCTCCACTAGCTCGGCTATCGTGGCATTTGCTGCTTCAATTCCTTCTGCTTGCGCTTGAATTTTTTCACCTTGCTCCTGAATTAACTCATCTTGCTCGTCTACCTTTTTCTCAAGGTGTGTTACATATTCATTATTGTTCACAGATCCAACAATGGTACTCCTAACAGTAGAGGAAGGCCTCATTCCAAGTCCCTTCAAATAGCCTGATTTTGCCTTGAATGCCTTGACAGAAAGCTCCTCTTGCGTTATCGGGACTGCACCATCCTGAGAATTATGTTCAGCCTCTATTCTTACGATCTTATCCTGTCATTTTAAAGTAAATTGAGTAATTGAAGCTCTAATAGTTTAGTAGATGCAAGTTCTAATAATTACGCAAACACAAGTACACAATAAAGAACTTGATACACGTACATGGATATCTTCGCATTCTGGAGAGATCCACTCATTTGTGTCTACATTAAAGTGGGTGGATTTGTATATTTTTTCTAATGCAGGCACGGCACCATCAGTTCCTTCCATCTAATATGTTTTATTCACAACAAATAAGTTAATAAGCCTATTTATAATGTAATAAAACTGAAAATATAATTCAAAACGCACCATTTCGACAATCCTAACCGGCAATGACTTTGATCCACATCTGTGTTTGCTTTTCTTATCGGACCTGTTATTGGTGTTTGCTTTTGATTGTTTCTGCAAGAAGTACAAACCAATAGAGAAACAAGAAACTATGAGGTAGGTTCAGGTTTAGAATGTGGTTTTAAGAGCATTAAAGATTAGGATGCTACAAGAAGAACCTATGGTTATTTTTATGTGTACGCAAGAGATTACCTGCCACTTCTTATCATTCCACTTCTTATCTATTAAGCAAGTCCATTGTTCGGGCTTCACACCACCTGGGGGGTTGCTTCTTGCATACTCAGCCCCCTTTGCCTTTACAAGCTTATCGTATTTTTTCTTCAACTTATAGGTGTAGTTGCTTATTCTTCGTCCACATTGTGTTGCCACTGCCTTATCAACATCAATAGGATCTCCTTGCAAATCAAACTTATCCTGCAATAGTTGATATTTTAGATAATGACTCCGTTGTCATTTAAGAAACAATAAATAAGTAGATCTTGAAACTACCGTCAGTCGCTGAAGTATAGGCCCTTTAACACTGTCATCCAAGGCCTTCCACCTACGGACGCCAAGGTCCATCACATGTGTCCGAACCTCAAAGCCAATCTTTGAGGCCAATTTAGAAGCATGCTCCCCTACTGCTGCACGGAACTGTGGTGGAATGGGAACTTTAAGCCTTCCATCTTTATCAATGACCTTTTGTGCCAGTTTGCCTCGCGTAGGCCCACGAGTGCGTCTAACAGTGAGTACTATTGTAAAGTATGAGTAAGAAGTTTTTCCAATTGGCAAGAGAAAATATATAGCTATAGTATGTTTCAAAAATTCATGGAGCATGGATAATCAAATGACCCTTGACTAAACTCACACAAGCAGAGGTCAATATGCAAGTAGATTCTGCACCCGTTCGAAATGTTCTGTATCCTATGAGAAGTGTACAGATTTAGGAATAACATACAGTGACATTGGAGCCTTCATCAATCTTAGTTGTACTCCCAAATTGCTGGAGTTTGGTGTACAGAAAAGATAGTGGAAGTATCAGGCAAAAACTTGTATCCATGTCTATGTAGAAAATAGGTGTAGCAGCCTCTCACTGCAAGGCTCTACTATGATATCACAATAGGCCTAGTTCCGAAAGGCTCCAATCAACATGATGTCATACACTACGCCAACACAACAACTAGGGTAGGAAATTTCACAAGTAAAGAGAATATTTTTCCAGCCAATTCACAAACTCCAACCAGATCACAGAATATTTGTCCAAGCACATGTCACTCACGTTAAAAATTGAAGGTTCAGGCGGTGAGCAAACATATTACATCTCTTTCTTTTTCTTTTGTTTCCTTGCATATTAAGCACATCTTATAATGGAGAAAAATTGCTGCAGCAGTAACATGTGCTTGGACAAAAAATGAACATGCAGAAAAAGAAGGAATCTGATACAGAGGTAATAAAAAAAGGCAGCAGCTACTGGTTTATTCAGACTTAAAAAACAAGATAATGAATCTAAAAAATAATTCTCAAACTACATCACTCACTGACATTGTTGTTAGCTAATGCCTCACTTTGTGGCTGGACAATGGGAGGTGGTAGGGCCTGGGTATCCATGTTAGGTTGTGGCGTCGATCGGGTGACCCTCTCGGAGATCATAGTTGCACAGGATTGTGGCTCTGGATGGGACAATGGTGCTCTTTGACAACCTCATGGCATCTCTAAGGCCTATAACAACACAATACAGAGTGCCCAAGCATAAATATATAATGTACATATAACAAGGCTACTAGAAAGAAAGAAAAAAAATGTATAGATACATTATTTTTGCCTATCATTAACGTGTACTTATATATTGTACCTGCTCAAAAGAGTCAACCGACTCACTGTCATGGCCATGGTCATCCTCATCACGTGAAAGTCTATAGCCATCATCCTCCAACTCAACCCTAGTACGCTTTCCATTTTCAGCAGTAACACGTTTGCGCTGCTGAACCGATCCCACAATAGGAGTTGCAATACTCTTCACCCCATGAGATTCACAGATCTTATTGTTCCTCTTTATCTTCTCATTTCTTTTCCTCTCATAATCTGGTATGAAATGAGTTGATAGAAAACTAGGTTGGAGCAACACTTTTCCTCCTTTGGACATTTTGCGTAACTATGAACTAGAAAATAAACACAAACATTTTAAACTAATGCAGACCAAGGTCAATGTAAAAAATAAAAGATAAGGCAAAGTGGCAAACCAATAACTTCAAGAACTAAGCACATATATAATACATGTCAGGATCCCCCAAAGTTACGTATTATCCTAAAAATGCAACACCTCATGCATTTCATATTCATAACATGAGTACACATGCAAGAATATTACTACACTGATCTCAGTCTCTACAAATTATGAAGTTCTCTTCATCTACTTATTAATTAGAATCAAGTTTACTGAAAGAAGACAAAGAAGAAAACAATACAAAAAATTAGCTCCGTTAAAAACTAGGGCATAAGCCATAAGGGAACAAGTATAAGAATAAACAAGTATTAAACAAGCTCAACATGTTGAGAAGAGTAATCAATCCGAAAACCAAATAGAACATTATGTCAAACATCTTAGACACATATATTCTTAAACTTGACTAAATGCTGGGAATCTCTCTCCTTTTCACATTCTCCAGTAGAAAGAAAGAGACTGCTGTTCTGTTACTCATTCTGTTCTGTTATGTATGCTCTATTCTAGTTCACAAAAGTCTTGTAATTCTACGGCAGTCCAGCAGTGTATAGAGTGGGCTGTATTTCTGCTATCCTATTCCTCTTAGGCTGAGCAGCTACTTTGCTCGACCATTCAGAGTGCTGGACTGTTTTGATGCCTTCATAAAGTTGTATAAGGTGTTTATGTTGTAATTGTCCAGCTTGGGAGCTTGGTAAGTCCCCTTGTTTTGTACCTACCCTTAGGGGGTTGTTCCTCGGGCTGTTTTAAGCTTTCCTAGGGGGCTTGTCCCTAGCTTCCTACATTCTCTTTTGAGTTTCAAACTGTGTCCATGATAGATCTCTGTGTGCCTTGCTGCTGCTGTTTTCGGCACAGTTTGTAAATGCTTAACTGCCTTGCTGCTGCTGCTGCTGTAGTTTGGTAAGTCCAGCTGCTACTGTAGTTTGTTTTGTAAATGAAACTGGTGACCATATACAGTCAACAAGGTTTTCTAGATAGAATGAATTGTGTACAACTCTTGCTAGGATTACAATGCATACAACCCAGCTCTACTAAGATGGGCTGAAAATGATAACATGCATAGTGAATGGATGATGTCACGCATACAACACACATTGCATAACATGTTGGACCCCATAACAAATATTTGGGCAGGGTACGGGGTCAAGTGGATGGAAAGCCAGAACATACTTCCTTTGGCATGACTATCCTGTAAGCAACAAGATATATAATCAAGTTTGTCATATGCCAGTGTTTCCACCAATTCAAGGGAAAACTTGCAAGCACTGATCAATAAAACTCTAATTTGTCACATTTGATCAATGCTACAATAAAATGAATTTTTTTTTTGCCAATGATAGAGTTAATAGACAGTCACACAGTTCAAAGTTTGTTAATCATCTGGCCAAGGCTGGCTCAAATCGAGCCTTAATGGTTACACAGAGGCAACATGCTTTCCAGTTTCTTTTCCCATTTTCCAAATGCCCGGGCCTATACAAAGGTAACTCAACTTTGTTACCAAGGTGGAAAATTTTGAATATCAGAAGGAATCATGACTGTGCATTAATTAGTTAACATTCTTTATAAACTATGATCAGTTCCTTTCCAGCTCTGAAACACGAAGAGTTCAACCCCAAAATTACGGAACTGAGCTGAAAAATGTTACCCCGATGCTCTACGTAATTTCCTCCTGCTCTTGCGCATCATCAACTTCAGAAAGTCCTATTTTGTCCACATCAATGTCATGATCGAAGGAAACAACACCTGCACCAATAACAAGTTTAAATGTTGTTTGTGGAAGGAGGAGAGGTGGAGTTAGATAGTATAGCAAACTCCAGATGAAAGTTCCAAACAAAACTTTCAAGATTGCTTGAACTACAAAATCTTCAATCATAGAGCTTGTGGGGCATTGACCGCATTGTGTTATGGCTCAAGCTAACCATGGCAACTCCATGAAACCAGTCGTTTGGCAACCATGCCCAACCCAATTTTTAAATAGAAACAATTTCGGTTTCAAAAAGACAATATCTGAAAAATGATGAGTTGTCAAATTTTTCATACAAAATGATCGCGGTTTGATTGGTATTCGGGAGACCCATTACCCAATTAATTGTTTCATATTGAACAAGTAGGCCAGCAGTGAAGTTCGACTTTGGGCCCCCAATGCGCTAATTGAACTCTCCTCAAAATTTCAACCATAGAATGCACATAACACGAATATGCAAGGTCCTTAGCAAATTGCAAGACCATCCATCGATAGGGAACAGTTTAGAAGACACGAGGGGAGAGGGCACAAGGCTCGGTTGAGTTCATCAATAGCAGTAAAACTGTAAGAAGTTAGGAAATGCATACAAATAAAGGATGCCGGATTCAGGGTTCGCTCCCTTGATTCTCTGTGTTATTAAGAAGATAAGGGCTACAAACTGCAAGAAAGCTTATGTTTTTGGATTTCTACAATATCTTGCAAAATGGGATATGAGTTGGAACATAAACATTCCTACTCAAAACAAACTAAGCCACGGCATTGTTTCTTAAGATACTCTGGTGGTAAGCGGGAAAAAACAAATGTCACACTATTACCCCATTGTGTTCGTGAAAACTTCACTCACAAGCCTCAAAATGGCATTTGAAGCTTATGGTGCACATAGATACTAGGGTGTGATAAAATAGCTTCTTGCGTAAAGAACCATTTTCACTTGACAGATATAAAGCTTTTTTTACACTTGAAGTTGAGTGCAAGTGGCAAAGTTCAAGTTGAACTCCAAACAACATTGAGGGGCAGCACAGTAAGCAAGTTTCAAGGCTTAAGCACAATTCTTCCCTTCTCTAGGGAGTGTATAGGGCCTTTTTTTTGTCTTGTGGCCTTTCTTTGTCCAATTAAGGACAATTCCCTCTACCCTATATAGGCTGTCCCTATTACTCCTAACCCATCTCCTCTATATAGACTGCTAATTACTAACACGTGCTCTCTCAAGTTATGGGAGTAAGAAAAGAATATAGTCCAAAGAAAAATGCCTACATGAAGGGCAAAAAAAAAAACCCCCTAAGACCCTACAAAAAAAAAAGCCCTAAAACGAGATGAAATAAACTCTGAAATCATCTCTAAAACCAGTCCCAAAACAGCCCCCAAGCAGCCATAGCCCCCCCTTATTCCTCCTCTATTATCTAGAATCATGTTTGACTTGAAGAATATAAAATGTTAAAGTTATGCACTGAAGCATGAGGATTTCTTCCACTTTCGAACCACTTCTTGGAAATATTTGTACTTATGCTATGTCTTATTCTCTATTCTAAGATGTTGGATTTGGTTAGCAGAGTAATGGTCAACTCAGGTTGATGGCTTTTGGGCAAAAAGAGTTGTGGGGAAGTGCAAGCGAGCGTATTTCTTGGCATGAAAAGTTGGATACCGAAGAAGCTATTCAGAACCGTGTGCACGAGTTAGTATTCTGTTTCATTCTGTATCTCAACTTTAAACTGTCTCTATTAAATTTGTTGCACTTGAAAGCAGACAGACCAAACATGTTGACGGCTAAACAATCTCATTGTGTCGGCACCCAAAAGGAACAAATTAGATAAACAAACCAACGAATTTTGATTACAGAATAAACTAATCACAGTGAGAAATCTATATAGCAAACAGGATGTACAGGAAGAAATCGAGGGCGGCTTACAGGATGTACTCGGGATTAAAGATCTAGGGCTTTACAAATACTCCAAAGTAAGAAATTCGGAACCTAATCAAGAAAAATAGAGAGAGAGAGAGAGAGAGAGAGAGCTCACCAGAATCAGAAATTGATGACTGATGATGCCGCTGCCAAAAAAAAAAAAAACAGGGAACGCAGTAGATGTTAGAAATCAGGGGAGGAAAGTGATGAAGGGGATCCATAGAGGAGAAGAGAAATAAGTTGAATAACATACCTTGAGAGAGAGATTCGGAGTTGCAGAGATGGCGGGGGGAGCGGTGTGAGTAATGGAGTTGCCGAGTTGCAGAGATGGAGTGGGGCGCGGTGTGAGAGACGGTGATGGGGTTTGTGAGACAAATAGAGGGGTGAAAAAAATTAGAATGAACAAGGGATTTCTAATGTCAAAAAAACAGGGCTTTCACTAAAATTTTGGGTTTTACGCCCAAAATTTTCAGCGCCCTTTTCACCCGCCAAAATTCCCCTCAACGACGACAAAAAAAAATTCTCACCCAAACCCTTTCCTTTTGTGAGGAACTAATTTGTCATGTATTGGGTGTAAGCATATGTGCAAATTATGAAGGGAACAGTTTAGTGACGAAAATAAATATTTCGTCACCTTATATTTATTTTATCAATCCTTTAGGTGACGAAATTTATATTTTCCTCACTAATTAACTATTTTTGTTGACAAAATAAAATTTCCTCACCTTAAATTTGTCTGTCCTCTTAATTGGTGACGAAAAAAAAGATTCCTCACAAATAGGCACAATTGGAGACGAAATCTATTTTCCTCACAAGCAATTTCGTCACTTATTCTCTTTTTTGTTGTAGTGCCAGTAACTGGAGCACGAAGCGTTGAGATGAGAGAACCGAGGCACGGATCCGGTTGCAGTCATGAGGTGAGAGCCTATGGAATCGAAGCTTGAGGTGATAGAACCGAGGCGTAGAGCCGGTTGCAGTCATGAGGCGAGAGCCTGAGGAGTCGGAGCGCGAGAGCCTTACGTGATTTGAACCGAGGTGTAGAGCCGGTTGCATTCTGAAGGTCTATGCACGGAGCTTTCCCATCATAAATTTTGGCGTAGAGCCAAAGGATCGAGGCGCTGAACCGATCAATAAAATTGAGGCATAAAGCCGTTTGATTTTAGGATTGACCTGTTTCATGAGTAAGAGATATGCAGAACATGTGTATATGATGATAATGGTTAGATGTGAATAGATATGATGGTGATGTAATTGATGCAGACTCGATGTGATAATGGTGATGCAATTGATGCTTATGTGCACGGGCCCGTGCGTGTATGTTTGATTTAAGCGTAGAGCTTCTTTCAAGTTCTGGACTTGAGCTTTCAGAGCGTAGAGCTTGAGCATTCGGAGGGTAGAATCCAAGCATTCAAAGTATAGGCTTTGAGCATCCAGTACGCAGTGGTTGGGCATCCAAGCATAGAGCTTGAGCATTCAAGTGTAGAACTTAAGCATCCAGTACACAGTGGTTGGGCATTCGAAAAGCTTCGAGCATTCAAAATGTTGGATTTTGAGCATTCAAGCGTAGAGCATGAGAACAGATGATAGCTTGTTGATTGGTGTGGCGTAGAGCCAGTTGAGATAGTGATTACGGTCGTAGAGCCGCTGAGGTGGTGAATACGGGCATAGAGCCGCTGAGTGACTTGATAGTAGGTACAGGATGATGAGCACGAGCATAGAGCCGCTGAGATGTAGAGCTGCTGAATACTGAGTATGGGCATAAAGCTGCTGAGTGGTGTGAAGTTGCTGGAGTAGTGAGCATAGAGCTGTTGAGATAGTTAGCTTGGAGCTGTTTGAGCAATGGTGAACATGGGCATATAGCCGCTGAATAGCTTGATAGCGATAAACTCGGAGCTACTGAGTATGCTTAGAGCTGCTGATGGTGTAAGGAGTATGGTGCTGTTTGAGAGACTTGGGCACAAAGCTGCTGAATGAGCATGGAGCAATTGTTGGTGCAGAGCCGCTAGGTGATTAAGACAGTGAACATGAGGGATTGAGCCGTTTGAGACGGAGAATATGGGCATGGAGCCGTTTGAGACGGAGAAAATGGGCATGGAGCCGTTGATTGGGCATAGAGCTGCGGATACTGCTGAGATGATGAGCTCGGGGCTGATGAGTGAGCTTTAGAGTTGTTGAGGGAACATAGCAAGTGACGGTTGTCGTACTTTTGAAGTACAGTAATTCGGGCATAGAGCCTGAGTTTGGATGTATCGAGGGTCCTTTGATCTAGAGAGCTTGGGTTTGATAATCCTCAGTGGTCAAGCATCCAGTAGTTGTCAGCTCGCCATTACGAAGAGAGAGTTTCTTCATGCTCGGGTATGCCCCCAAGGCTGATTCAATCAATGGTTTTGTTGGTCGAGGACCCAAAAATCTTGAATTGGTGCGTTGAGCAAAATCTGATGCTATTGCGGGAGATTGATTAGGGGGGCCAGGAGATTGATTTCTCGGCCGAATAATTGAAGTCTCGGCTGAGGAATCAATGTCTCGACCATGAGAAAGCCAAATGTCAGAAAATCGATTTAAGTTCGGTTTAATCGATTTCACGGCTCATTTTTTTCTTTTCTCATCCTTCTCTCTTCTTCTCCGTTCTTCTCGTCCGAGTTCCTCCAGCGATCACCGCCATTTGCTGCCGTTTCTCTCCGCCACCATGGTTCTTTGGCCGCCGATGTATCTGACCGCCGTTGCCGCTTGCTTCCTTCGGTTGCCATGGCTTTTACCGAGTTACCGCCATCTTCTTCTACTGACGCTCCACTGTCCGTTGCGGGTTCTTCCTTGCATCCTCCATGTAGGTGCAAGCATCCTTCTTCCGACGAGGAGGCAATTGAGGAGCCTGGTTTGTTTGATGCTGCTACCTACGTTCTTCCTTCGCGTAGGTTAGGTTCTGGCGGTTTCTTGCAATACCATCCTCCTGTTGGTGGCCTAGAAGCTGAGGTAGTTCGTAGAGAACCTGAGCAACACTTGAGCGTTCTCAATGTTCCGGTAAGCTTTTCTGAATTTCCTGGAAAACAAAAGTTTACTTTCGTTAATTTGCAGTTAAATTTGCAAAGTTTAAAAGAAATGAATTTTTATTAGCGGGATGAAATCCCTTTTAGCTGGGGGCATGCATGAGAAGGACCCGTGGTAGGGTTGAAATTGTTTTGTTTAAAAAAAGGCTAAAATAATCGTGCCCCCTGTTTAGGCAATGCATCCTTTTAAACGTCAATTTGATGCCCCTAGCTTTTTATTTGCTTATGCAATTATGAGGTTAACTCCCTTTTTGTTTTCTACAGAGAAACAGGAGACTAGAAGCTCGTGGTGGAGGCAAAGAGGTGCATAAGTGGTTCTTGACGCTGCTAGAGCAGGCTCGGGAGCTAGTACGTGTTGCGGGTTTTGAGACGTTCATTCTAGGTCTCAATCTTCCAAAGATTGATTGGTTGTTGATGACTTCATTGGTGGAGAGGTGGTGGGACACCACCAACATGTTCCACTTCCCTTCTGCTGGTGAGATGACGATCACGCCAGGTATTTTTCTTTGCTTATCGGCCTGTGAGTAGGTGGAGCTCCTCTTCGAGTTGATCCCAGGCTTTAGGAACGAGTAGGGGCTTTGGAGTGGTTTCTGGGCAAGGTGCCTCCCCTTCGTTCACGCGGTCATGTTGACATCTCTTGGCTGAGCAAGACCTTCATGAAAGCCGACATTCTGACTCAGGTGAGCGTCGACCAGCTGACACGGGCTTTCCTTCTCTACCTCCTTGGGCAAACATTGTTTGCCAACAAGGTTGGTTCGGTGCATATGCAGTTTCTGGCTCCCTTACACCATTTGGAGGCCGTTTGGGAGTTCAATTGGGGGGCATCTGCTTTGGCTAATTTGTATGGCAACCTCGGAGCCTGTTCACGGGACAAGAGTCTCATCCTTGGCGGTCTCACTACCAGGTGCTTGAGGTATATATCCTTCTATTTTCCTTCCTTTCCCGCTTTGACTTCTCTTAATATTTGAATTTGTTTGCTAATTCATCTTTCAGCTCTGGGCTTTCGAGCATCTCCTCCAGTTTCCTCCCGACACCAAGCACAAGGACGCGAGCTGCATTCCTCGCTACGAGCGATGGCTGGTGGGGCAATGGAAGCCACGGTCGCCAGTTTTGAGTCTTCCCGAGTGGCGGCGAGTCTTGGACCGATTGACGGTCGATCAGGTACCTTTCTATTCCCTTTGTATTTCTTGTCCTTAGACTTCCATTGCTTTGTACTGTGGCTGATTTGTCCCTGTTTGCAAGTACGTTTCAACCCTTGGAGTGGCGTACCAGAGGATATGCCCCTCTTGCGAGCTCCAGAGTTTTAGACAGCACTTGCAGCTTGCTTGAGGGCCCCTTTTGTCGAGCTTGGTATCTAGGCGATCGGGTGGCTAGCCAGTGGTGCCCGTGTGCTAAAGCTCTTCAGTTTGTTCCTCCTCCACCTCCAAGGTCAATGAGATCTACTTCCTCGATGTCCAAGGAAGATTTGAAGAACGCTCGGATCAGAGATTGGGCAGGCTTGCTTCTCCAGGTGGGGGATTATATGGAGTACTGCCGTCTTTTCTTGGATCCTCCTGCTGCTCCTCCAATTGCTCCAGTTTGGCCATGGGCTCCTTCCTTCATCTCCTTCCGTTCTGATGAAGGAGAGGAGGAGCGCTTGGCACTTGCTCCTTGTTTGACCCAGCTTTACACACTGCCAACCAGGGTTTCACAGGTATCACTTTATTTTTTTTATTTCATTTCCTTGCTTTATCACTATATCTTGTGTTCCAGTGTTTGAAATGCTTGGTTTGTTTGTACAGGTGCCTGCTGATATAGTGCAAGAATGGCTGCAAGCTTATCAGAGTGCGAAGGCCTTGACTCGGATGTAGCGTCGTCGGATCCTCGAGGTATGGTTTTTTCCCATGTATTCTATTTGCTTTGTATTTATTTCTTGAATCTGAGTGTTTGTATTCTTTTCGTTGCAGCTTGAGGCTGAGCGAGCACCAGCTGCTAGTAGGGAAGATAGCCAACAATCTCCTTCTTCATCTCAGAGGCCATCTTGGAGGCGCCGTCGTGATTAGCCTTGGGATTTTTCTCTTCCTGTTCATAGTTAGTGAAAGACAAGCAGAAAATTGTATTTATGTAGTGAAAGCAACCACAGTGATGATTTTGTAAGCAGGCTTTTGTTCCTGAAATGAGAAATGCTTTTTATGCCCTTAAATGTTTGCATGTGACAGTCAGAACATGGCTTTTTGAAATTGTTTTGAACAAGTATTTGCTGTTTCCTAGAGTTTGAAAATACATAGCAAGCTTTGTGAAATGGAATATCGGCCAAAGGATTGATCATACGGCTGAAGAATTGATGATGCGGCCGATATATCCATCCTTCGGCCGTAGCTTCCATTTTGTAGCTAGATTTTGTTTCAGCCTAGTGGCATCCTCTTTTCTCTTCCTTCTTATGCTTGGTTTTGCTTTTGTCGTGTCCTATAGCCTTATTGCCAAATTTGAGAATCTTTGAGATACCTTGCTTATCGTGTTAACGACTCTTAAGTTAGCGGGGATGAACGACAGTTCTCATGTCTTTTGTTGTTGTCAATTCCTCGAGAAAAAGCATACTTATCTTTTGCGAGCTCAATACGCGGGGTTAGCTGTGCCTATCATTGAGTACAAATCTATTTGAGATTTTTCCTTCTCTCCAAATGTTTGGGCCGCATCTCGTAGCGAGATTGTCTACGTATCCCAATCAGGGAATCAGGCCTTTTACGTAGTTCCAAAATTACCACCTTTGAGGTTGGGTTTTCACTCTTGGTTTTTTTCTTCTCACATGCTCTTGATTTTGCTTAGGTTACCTAATGGAGCCTAAGTCCCTAGCGAGCTTTCCTTTGAATGCCTTAACTTTTACCTAGGCTGCATTTTTGCATTTTCTTGCCCTAGCAGGCTTTGCTCTTACTTTTGCTTGGGTTGCTTGGGTTACCCAACGAGCATTTCTCTCAAGAGGCTTTCTGTATTTTGAAGAGGAATTTGGCGGAGATATTTTTATGAATCTCTTTTGTGTTTGTACCTTCGTAATGGGCAAGCTAACCCTAAGTGTTCTCACGGGGATAGCGTCTTCTTTCTAAGTTTTGACAAAAACTAGTTTCTTAAGCAACTGAAGTTCATCCTTTCCTTCCCTTTTGTCAGTGACACAAAGAACTTAATTTCTCAAATTTTCTCTCATTTGTCAAAGAGACTGTAATATATGGCAATCGCAATTTAGGAATCAGACCATCAAGCATAGTTTAGAAGATAAAATAGGAATTCATTTAGCAGAAATAGAATGCCCAAACAGGGGCCCAAAACATGTCCTAGCTTTATTTAGAAAACAAAAGCAGTGTTTAATGTTCTTTGTCATGTTACGACTTTTAAGCTACTGCAGTATTTTTAGGGTCATCTCCTTTTGCTTTGTCTTTCACAATTTTATACTCTTTTCCACCCTCTTCCTTGCCAAACAGAGCCTTTGAGCTGGACCCATCTTTGAAGCTTGTACGGTGGCTACCTCTTTGAGACAGTCCCCAAATAGAAGTGTCAGCCTGGGCTTTCATCACCTCTTCTTCCTTCTTGTTAACTGTGCAGTCACAGGAGAGATCAGTTACTTGGTTAAATAATGATGCTAAGGAGATTTCATCGAGCGGATCATCGTATTCTCCTTCCATTTCATCGAAATCACTTTCCCCTGTTTTGTATGGATCTGTGTATATGAAGTCTAGATCTTCTTCTTCCTCTACCCATTGGCTGTAGTCACACTCTTCGTAGGGATTGACCCACAGCTACATTTGGAATTCCTCCACTTCTATAAGGTTGATTGTTTCT
Source organism: Rhododendron henanense subsp. lingbaoense (assembly GCA_020567845.1). Lineage (NCBI taxonomy): Eukaryota > Viridiplantae > Streptophyta > Magnoliopsida > Ericales > Ericaceae > Rhododendron > Rhododendron henanense. The sequence goes on from CM036315.1 coordinate 6,053,966, forward strand.
CAGACAATTGGAGGCATCTGGATTCTTGGACGATTGATGGGTACCACTATTTGGGCAGGCTCGAAGCGGGCATGTCTTCTCATCATGATGACCCTCTCTTTTTCCTTTCTCCTATTTTTAAACCAAATGCGCAGCCATTCATCATCCTCCACAAACAAAATGTCGGGATCCTCAAAATTGTGTTTTGCCCAGGAATGCTCTTTCCATTTCCTTAGCTCTTCCTCTTTTGCTTGTTCTTCTTCGTCACTCTTGTTAGACATGTCGGGATCGATCACTTCTGATTGATCGGACTCATTGTTTTCTTCTTCCTCCATCATGAGACATTCATCCTCCTCTGGGAAGGTCAAGGTTGGCTTGGCTTGGGTGCTTTGGACGATGTATTGGCTAGGGTTGTATATGAGGTTGTGAGATAGGGTTATGAGATTGATATTTCGGAGTGGTTCAGTATTGTGAGGTGGTTTGGTTTGTGCATCAGGTTGTGGAGGTTTTATGGTTTGACTATCAATGAGATCTTGAATGTCATGGTGGAGACGCATGTAGTTGTCTATCTCGTGCCCAGAGTGTTGATGGTATGAACACTGTAGACACCTCCCAAACGGGGCATCGCCATACAGATTGATCGTTTGTTTGCTCGATTGGTTGCTTGCTTCGTAAACCAAAATCGTGGACATTCCCATGGCTAGGAACGTCACCACATAATAGCGGTTATCATCAAAACAGAGTCGCCACCCAGTTTATTAAAACTGGGAAAACAGATAGAGATTCTGGGTACGGGAGCCAAAAGTACAATAAGGGGAAGGTGTTAGGCACCCCTCTTTTTCCAGTCGTGAGACTGGCCCATAATCATTCAACATAAGACATGTAGATGCTTTATTTAATTCTAACACGTAGTCTGCTTTTAGCCTTTAAGCAGTTATGGTGAGCCAAGACTGTAATTGAAACATGCATCAGAAAGCAGAAAACAAAACAAAGCTGTCCCAGTGGAATGGATCCCGCGGCCGGTGAATGGATGTCACGGCCGAGGGATCCTCCTGGCTTTATGTACCGGCCGAGGGATCGAAGCCCCGGTCGGTGTTCTTCCTCACACCATACAGAAACGTTAGCATATAATCAAAAGGCTACGATTAAGCGTAAATATGGTAAATAAGCCAAACCAGAGGCCGTTGGGCCTCACCACCTTGATCCCTCAGTTGCTTGATTGCTTTGGATTGATTGTGATGAACTGATTGCTTCTTTGAAAACCCTAGGGTTAGGGTTTGAACTTCGGGGTTTGATCGTCGAATTGATGGCTGCCTTCGGGAGATTAGGGCTTTCGAAGAGGGGGTTTGAGAGAGTATTTGTGTAGAGTTTCGTGGCTTGAGTGGGTATATTCTCTTCTTAATTTCGGAACCCAAAGGCTCCTTTATATAGGCATAGGGATGACTCACTCCGGCCAATCGAAATGCACGATCAAAATTGGAGTTAGAGTGTGATTCTAACTCTTCATGGCAATCCTCTAACGTAGCCCGAACGCATCGGGAAGGTAGTGTAGTTGGATCAAACGTCTGACAGAATGTTCCAGAGTCTGGAAAAAGGACGATCTGGCGGCCTAGCAAAGGATTTGGCGGCCGAGGAATGGATGTTGCGGCCGAAGGATAGATCTTGCGGCCGAGGGATTGATCTCTCAGGGAGATTTTCTAGCAACAGGTTGCTCGGGTGAGGAAACGATGTTAAGGCTGTGAGATCAATGTCACGGCCGACATGAGATCAATGTCACGGCCGACAGATGGATTGTCCTTGGATTCAGTATTTTCTGTCTGAAAGGCGGTATGACTCTGGATTGGGTCCTCTAAGTGGCTCAAAGTTCTTACCGAAAGTCCTAAGGTTCGCAAGAAGGCAATCAGCAATCACTGTATCCATTTCATCATCGGGATGGTCCCCAAGGTGGGACTTGAAATAATCGTTAGGCCAAATTGGGGTGTCTAAAGATGCCCCTCTTTGACTGAGCTCAGACGGATCGCGAGACATGTTTGAGTAAGAGTCAAAGCTGTAAAAAGCAACTCAATTTGGTCCAACCACTATTCCAAGGGATTTTCGAAAAAGGTTTTTGTTATGGTCGGGCCGGGAGGCTGCCTACGTATTCCACAAGGGAAATTCAGACCAATCGTAGTTCGGGCAATAAAGAAAAATAAAAAGTTTGGAGGGCTAGAGACAGAAGACGTACCTTCGGGCTTAAAAAGCCGTAGTGCAACGTACCTAGACTGAGCCAGGGTTTTGGCGGAAGATAGTTGAAGGAGCGCGGGGCTACCGGGGGAATTTTTGCGGAGAGCTTCCTTAGTATTTTGGGGTAGATCAGTACACGGCAGGTGCGTTTGCTTTTCTTGATCATCCTTACTTTGACTGAGAGGAGCTCGGTAGAGTAGCCTATCCTTGCGAATGAGTTGGAAGGAATTGATGTAATTGGGGTGGAATCCAAGCCATCTGTTGGGGATGAATCGGATGCCGTTTTGTTTTGGGATATATGGGGGGCACGCGGCCAGTAACTAGAGCACGGAGCTTTGGGATGAGGGAATCGAGGCACGGAGCCGGTTGTAGTCATGAGGCGAGAGTCGGAGGTGATGATTTCTGACGTGATGGAACTGAGGCGCGGAGCCGGTTGTAGTCACAAGGCGAGGGCCTAAGGTGATAGAATTGCGGCGTGGAGCCTGCTGTGGTCATGAGGCGAAGCTTTGAGCTTTGAAGGAACCGAAGCGCGGAGCTGGTATGAGAGCCTGAGGTGTCGGAGCTTAGAGCTTAATAGAACCGAAGCGCGGAGCTGGTATTAAACATAAGGCAAGAGCCTGAGGTGTTGGAGCTTAGAGCTTGACGTGATTTGAACCGAAGCGTAGAGCTGGTTGCATTCTGATGGTCTGTGCATGGAGCTTTCTCATCAAAAGTGTTGGCGTAGAGCCAAAGGATCGAGGCGCTGAACCCATCAATAAAACCGAGGCGTAGAGCCGGTTGATTGTAGGGTTGACCTGTTTCATGAGAGATATGCAGAGTGTATATGTGAGATGATGGTTGTTAGATATGAACAGATATGATGATGCAGACTCGATGTGATAATGTTGATGCAATTGATGCAAATGTGCACGGGCCCGTGCGTGTGTGTTTGATATAAGCGTAGAGCTTCTTTCAAGTTCCGGACTTGAGCATTCAGAGCGTAGAGCTCGAGCATTCGGACGGCAGAATCCGAGCATTTAAAGTACAGGCTTTGAGCATCCAGTACGCAGTGGTTGGGCATTCAAACGTAGAGCTTGAGCATTCAAGGTATAAACCTTAAGCATTCGAACATCGAGTTCGAGCATCCAGTACGCAGTGGTTGGGCATTCAAACGTAGAGCTTGCGCATTCAAGTGTAGAACTTGAGCATCCAGTACACAGTGGTTGGGCATTTGAAGGGCTTCGAGCATTCAGAATGTTAGATTTTAAGCATTCAAAGTACATGCTTTGAGAATAGATGATATCTTGTTGATTGGGGCGGCTTAGAGCCTGTTGAGAATTGTTTGTTTACGGCTTCGAGCCAGTTTGAAATGGTGGGCTTTGAGCCGCTGAGTGAGGATTGTTACGGCTTCGAGCCAATTGAGATAGGGGTGTAGAGCCGTTGAGGTATCGAGCGTAGAGTTGCTGAATGACTTGTCAATAGCGAGCTACAGAGCAAGAGTTTGGGCTTGATAATCCTTAGTGGCCAAGTGACCAGCATCTGGCGAGCTTGTTGTTATGGAGAGAGAGTTTCTTTGTGCTTGGATATGCCCCCAAGGCTAGTCCTGTTTGTATTGTATCTGCTTGGGAATGCCTCCAAGGCTGATTCTGATCACGTCGAATTTGCTCGGGGGATACCCCCAAGGCTAGTTTCCACATGCTTGGGATGCTTCCCAGGCTGGTTTTGAGTATGCTTGAGATTGCCCCCAAGGCTAGATTCCACATGCTCGGGATTGTCCCCAAGGCTAGATTCCACATGCTCGGGATTGTCCCCAAGGCTAGTTTTGGGTATGCTCAGGATTGCCCCCAAGGCTAGTTCTGAGTATGCTAAAGATTGTTCCCAAGGCTAGTTTTGACCATATTCCACTTTGTTAGGGAGATTTCCATTACCTCCACTGATGGGGTGATTCACACATGCGCTCTAGGAGATTTCCTTTGCCTCCTTGTTAGGTAGATTCAACTTTGTTAGGGAGATTTCCCATTACCTCCACTGCTGGGAGTGCCTCTCGGAGGGTGTGCTGGGCCAGAACTGCATGAATTAGAGTGGGAGCCTTAGGATTACTTCACCGGCCTGGAAGTGGTGAGGCTACTTATCTTTAAGACGTGAGCTCGGGGTAGCTACAGAGCTGCTGAATGACTGAGATAGTAGGCACGGGGCTGTTGAGGTGAGCGCGGAGCTGTTTGAGCGACTTGGGCACAGGGCTGCTAGATGAACACGGAGCTGCTGATAGTGAGCCTAAAGAAGCTGGGTGATAATGGGTATGGAGCTTTTGAGCACAGGGATGAGCGTAGAACCGTTGAACGGCTTGAAAAGTGAGCACATGGTGCTGCTGAGTGACCTGATGGTGCAAGAAGTATGGTGCTTGCAGATACGGTGTTTTCATGGGCGTTTGAGCCACTGAGTTGAATACTAGAGAGTTGCTGGGTTATGATGTTGTCTGAGATGGCGAACAAGGAGCACATGGTGTTGCCAGGTGGCTAGTTGGAGCTACTGAATGAGCCTGGCTGTTGGAGTGATGTGCTTGAGGCCGCTAGGTGAGTGAGACCATTAAACGATTGTGGACATAGAACCGCTAAGTTGGTTTGTGTAGAGCCGCTGAGTAGCACTTGAGCGTCCTCAATGTTTCAGTAAGCTTCCTGAAAAGTAAAAGGTTTACTTTAGTTCGGAGTTTTAATTTGCATAAAAAATGAGTTTTTTTTTTGTTTGCGGGATGAGATCCCTTTTAGCTAGGGGCGTGAATGAGAAGGACCCGTGGTTGGGTCGAAGTTATTCTGTTTAAAGAAGCTAAAATAACCGTGCCCCCTATTTAGGCAATGCATGCTTTTTAAATGTCGATTTGATGCCCCTAGCTTTTTATTTGTTCATGCCATGAGATTAACTCCCTTTGACGAATTTTGCAGAGGTGCACAAGTGGTTTGTGATGTTGTTGGAGCGAGCTCGGGAGCTAGTACGCGCTGCTGGTCTTGAGGCGTTTGTTTTGGGCCTCAATCTTCCGAAGATGGATTGGTCTTTGATGACCTCGCTGGTTGAAAGGTGGTGGGATACTACCAACATGTTCCACTTTCCTTCTGTTGGTGAGATGATGATCATGCCAGGTGATTTTTCTTTGCTCACTGGCCTGCGAGTAGGTGGAATTCCTCTTTGGGTTGATCCCAAGCTTTGGGAGTGGACAGGGGCTCTGGAGTGGTTCTTGGGCAAGGTGCCACCTCCTCACTCACGCGGTCATGTCGATGTCTCTTGGCTGAGCAAGACTTTTATGAAGGTTGAGATTCTTACTCAGGTGAGTGTTGAGCAGCTGACGCGGGCTTTCCTTCTCTACCTCCTTGGGCAAACGTGGTTTGCCAACAAGGATGGTTCGGTGCATACGCAGTTTTCTGGCTCATCTGCAGCACTTGGAGGCTATTAGGGAGTTTGACTGGGGATCGTCCGCTTTGGCCACCTGGTACCGCAACCTTGGAGCTTGTTCTCAGGACAAGAGTCCTATCCTCAATGGTCACTACCGGGTTCTTGAGGTATATCCTTTTTCTTTACTTCTTTTCTCGTTGTGATTTTTCCCAATTTTGAACCTTGCTTCGAGCGATGGTTGGTGGGGCAACGGAAATCACGGTCGCCAGTTTTGAGCCTTTCTGAGTGGCGGCGAGTTTTGGATTGACTGACGGTTGATCATGCACCTTTCTTCTCTTGTGTTCTTTGTCCTTAGATTTGCATATCCTTATGCTGTGGCTGATTTGATCTTGTTTTGTAGGCACGGTTTGACCCTTGGAGTGATGTACCAGAGGATGCCCCTTTCGCGAGTTCCAGAGTTTTGGACCATACTTGCAGTCTGCTTGAAGGCCCCTTTGTTGAGCCTGGTATTTAGGTGATCGGGTGGCCAGCCAGTGGTGTCCGTGTGCTGAGGCTCTTCAGTTCGTTCCTCCTCCGCCTCCGACGTTGATGAGAAGAATGCTCGGATCAGAGATTGGGTGGGTTTGCTTCTTCAGGCAGGTGACTGTATGGAGTACTGCCATTTTTCCTTGGTTCTGCCTGCTGTTCCTTCAGTTGCTCCTGTTTGGCCACGGGCCCTTTCCTTTGTCTCCTTCCACTCTGATGATGGAGAAGAGGAGCGCTTGGTGCTTGCCCCTTGTTTTGTATTCTTTTTCTTGTAGCTTGAGGCTGAGTGAGCACTAGCTGTCAGTGGGGAGGATAGCCAGCAATCCCCTTCTTCATCTCAGAGATCGTCTTGAGGACGCCGTCACGACCAGCTTTAGGATTTTCTTTTTCCTTCCTGTTCATTGTTAGCAAAGAGAGAAGCAGAAACTGTATTTGTATAGTGAAAGCAACCACAATGATGATTTTGTAGGCAAGCTTTTGTTCATGAAATGAGAAATGCTTTTTATACCCCTAGATGTCTTGAGTTTGCATGCGATAGTCAGAACATGGCTTTTTGAACAAGTATCTGCTGATAGACAGCAATTTGTGTGAAAATGAAATACTGGCCGAAGAATCGATGTTGCAGCCGATGTATATATTATTCGGTTGTTACTTTGATTTTTCGAAGGTAGATTTTGTTTCGGCCAAGTGGCATCCTCTTTTCTCTCCCTTCTTATGCTTGGTTTTGGTTTCCTGCCTTTGCTTTTGCCATGTTCCATAGTCTGATTGCCAAACTCGAGAGTTTTTGAGGTATTACGTTCATTGTGTCAAAAACCTTTAGGTTAGAGGGGATGAACTATAATTCTTGTGTCTATTGCTGTTGCCAATTCTTCGAGAAAAGCATACTCATCTTTTGCGAGCTCAATACACAGGGTTAGCTATGCCTATCATTGAGTACAAATCTGTTGATGTTTTTCCTTCTCTCTAAATGTTTGGGCCGCATCTCGATGAGAGATTGCCTACGTATCCCTAATCAAGGAATCAGACCTCTTACGTAGTTCCAAGATCACCACCTTTGGGGTTGGGTTTTCACTCTTGGTTTTTCTTCTCACATGCTCTTGATTTTGCCTAGGTTACCTAATGGAGGTTGAGTCCCTAGCGAGCTTTTCTTTGAATGCCTTAACTTTTGCCTAGGCTAAGTTTTTGCATTTTCTTGCCCTAGCAGGCTTTGCTCTTATTTTTGCTTGGGTTTTCAGGTTACCCAACGAGCACTTCTCTCAAGAGGGTTTCTGTGTTTCAGAGAGGAATTTGACGGAGATATTTTTCTAAATCTCCCTTGTGTTTGTACCTTCATAATGGACGAGCTAACCCTAAGTGTTCTCGCGGAGATAGTGTCTTCTTTCTAAGTTTTGACAAAAACCTAGTTTCTTAAGCAACTAAAATTCATCCCTTCCTTCCCTTTTGTAAGTGACACAAAGAACTTGATTCCTTGAAGTTTCCCTTGTTTGGCAAAGAGATTATAGTGTATTGGTAATTGCAATTTTTAGGAAATAAATCATTGAATAAGCATAGTCTAGAGGATGAAACAGGAATTCACTTGGTAGAAATTAAATGCCCAAGCAGGGGATCAAAACATGTTTTAGTTTGATAAAAGCAATGTTTAATGTTCTTTGCCATGTTGTGACTTCTTAACTACTGTAGCATTTCGGGGTCGTCTTCAAAATCTTTGCCTTTCGCAACTTTATACTCTTTTCCACCCTCTTCTTTGCCAAACAGAGCCTTTGAACTGGATCCATCTTCACAGCTTGCATGGTGGCTACCTCTTTGAGACATGAATGGTCCCCAAATGGAAATGTCAGTCTGGGTTTTCATCACCTCTTCTTCCTCGTTGATTGTGCAGTCATTCATCATTCTCTACAAACAGAATGTCGGAATCCTCCAAATTGTATTTCGCCCAGGAATGCTCTTTCCACTTCCTTAGCCTTTCATCTTTTGCTTGTTCTTCTTCGTCACTCTTGTCAGACATGTCGGGATTGATCACTTCTGATTGATCGGACTCATTGTTTTCTTCTTCCTCCATCATGAAACATCCATCCTTCTCTGGGAAGGTCGAGGTTGGTTTGGCTTGGGTGATTTGACCAATGTATTGGCTAGGATTGTATGTGGGGTTATGAGATAGGCTTATAAGATTGATGTTTCGGGGTGGTGGTTCAGCATTGTGAGTAGGGAGTGGATTGACTAGTTCAGCTATCATGCCCAAGGTGTTGGTGGTAGGCGCACTGTTGGTTGGGATCATGGTTTGGGCCATAGGGTGGCTGAGGAAGTGGTTTGTTTAAAGGTTTGAGATGCCCCTAACGGCTCAGAATGGCTAAGGCTTGAGATGAGGTCATATAGAGAGGGTCAAAGTTGCGACGGGGGCGATTTGAGCTTCGGGATGAGCTAATTTGAAAAGGGTCTTGTGGTAAGGTTGAGTTAAGGGTGTTGACGGAGGCAGGAGATGTACGGGTTGGGAAGGTTTTCTTGGGTGGAGGAGTTTCTTCTTTCCCAATGAGGCCTAGCTTGATCCCCTCTTCAATCTGCAGCCCAGTAGCATGCAGGCGCTTGAAATCAGTGATAGCCTGAGTGTAAATGTGCGTGAGGTACTTGGCCTTGCAGTTTCTTGACAACTATCCTCACCTGATCTTCCTCGGAGGGGCGGTTCTTCATCTTGGCACCCTTTTCTCTCCATCGTACATGACTGGTGGGGTCACCGGTCCCACTGAACTTCTCGATGTTTGGCGTTTTGAACCGCTTAGGCAATTGAGATTCTTGGGAAGAGGCAAAGTCCTTTGAAGTCCAGAATTTGGTCCCCTTGTGAATGAGCCAGAACGTGTTTGATTTCTTTGACTTGCCTGGCCAATTCGGGACTTTCAGCCAACACCATTTTATGAGGATTCTCGTCTTCCACTGATTTTTCTTCGTCCTCTGCATCTCTTGCTGCTTTCTCTGCTAGTAAGGTAGCAGCGACTTTGAGCTTGGTGATCAGCAATGATGGCGTCGTTATCTGTCATGAGAGTGGGAGGATTACTTGATGAAGCTTAGGATTTGGTAAATGATTGAGTTTGTTGAGGAGATGACCGCGAAGTCCCTGAAAGTGATTGTGACCGTTGTAGTGTAGGTGTTTTGGCCGGTGAGGGTGACAGACGGGACGGCTGCAAAGACCTCTGTTCGACGTGACTTCTGGTGTTGTAAGAGTATAAAATTGGCTGTGGTTGCTTCTTTGTTTTACTTATTGTGTCTGCTTTGAAAAGTAGAGTACCTGTAAGTCAGTACTTGGCTTGTGTAGGGTTAGGATTTGGGCCGAAAATCCCAACCCTTCTGCACAGAAAAAGTTATTTACAACAACAGATAATACAAGGTGTGAGGAAGAACTTTTACAAGCAAATGCAAGTAGGTTCCTAGCCTGTAGGTTCCTATCTTAGTTTGATAAGTTCTATGGCTTTCTAATACATGCGAGGTTTAGGTAGTCTCAAGGGTGCTCCGTTGTCAAAGGACACCAGTCCTTTCACCAGCCCATCATAGGTGGTGATTGGGTGATTTCCTTTTTGATATACCACTAGGTACAAGTGACTGTGGAGTTTGCTGGAACCCCTAACATAGCCCGTGTCATGCCGGGATATCAGGTGAACTCAACGAGGTTGCTCGCTCGATGCATATGATAAATGAATTAAATAAGGCATGTGTTAGTCTTATGTTGAACTTTCTGGTTATGGCTCTCAAGTCCCCAGCGGAGTCGCCAAAAACTGTAGACACCTCCCAAATGGGGCATCGCCATACAGATTGATCGTTTGTTTGCTCGATTGGTTGCTTGCTTCGTAAACCAAAATCGTGGACATTCCCATGGCTAGGAACGTCACCACACGATAGCGGTTATCATCAAAACAGAGTCGCCACCCAATTTATTAAAACTGGGAAAACAGATAGAGATTCTGGGTACGGGAGCCAAAAGTACAATAAGGGGAAGGTGTTAGGCACCCCTCTTTGCCCAGTCGTGAGACTGGCCCATAATCATTCAACATAAGACATGTAGATGTTTTATTTAATTCTAACACATAGTCTGTTTTTAGCCTTTAAGCAGTTAATGGTGAGCCAAGATTGTAATTGAAACATGCATCAGAAAGCAGAAAACAAAACAAAGCTGTCCCAGTGGAATGGATCCCGCGGCCGGTGAATGGATGTCACGGCCGAGGGATCCTCCTGGCTTTATGTACCGGCCGAGGGATCAAAGCCCCGGTCGGTGTTCTTCCTCACACCAGACATAAACGTTAGCAGATAATCAAAAGGCTACGATTAAGCATAAATATGGTAAATAAGCCAAACCAGAGGCCGTTGGGCCTCACCACCTTGATCCCTCAGTTGCTTGATTGCTTTGGATTGATTGTGATGAACTGATTGCTTCTTTGAAAACCCTAGGGTTAGGGTTTGAACTTCGGGGTTTGATCGTCAGATTGATGGCTGCCTTCGGGAGATTAGGGCTTTCGAATAGGGGGTTTGAGAGAGTATTTGTGCAGAGTTTCGTGGCTTGAGTGGGTATATTCTCTTCTTAATTTCGGAACCCAAAGGCTCCTTTATATAGGCATAGGGATGACTCACTCCGGCCAATTGAAATGCACGATCAAAATTGGAGTTAGAGTGTGATTCTAACTCTTCATGGCAATCCTCTAACGTAGCCCGAACGCATCGGGAAGGTAGTGTAGTTGGATCAAACGTCTGACAAAACGTTCCAGAGTCTGGAAAAAGGACGATCTGGCGGCCGAGCAAAGGATCTGGCGGCCGAGGAATGGATGTTGCGGCCGAAGGATAGATCTTGTGGCCGAGGGATTGATCTCTCAGGGAGATTTTCTAGCAACAGGTTGCTCGGGTGAGAAAACGATGTTAAGGCCGTGAGATCAATGTCACGGCCGACAAATGGATTCTCCTTGGATTCAGTATTTTCTGTCTGAAAGGCTGTATGGCTCTAGATTGGGTCCTCTAAATGGCTTAAAGTTCTTACCAAAAGTCCTAAGGTTCGCAAGAAGGCAATCAGCAATCACTGTATCCATTTCATCATCGGGATGGTCCCCAAGGTGGGACTTGAAATAATCGTTAGGCCAAATTGGGGTGTCTACACACACTGCTTGTTAGGATCATGGCTTGGGCCATAGGGTGGCTGGGAAGGTGGTTTGTTCAAGGGTTTAAGATGCCCCTGACAGCTTAGAATGGTTAAGGCTTGGGAGAGAGTCATGTAGAGAGGGCTAAAGTTGCGGTGCGGCTGGTTTGAGCTTCGCGAAGGGCTGGCTTGGAAAGGGTCTTGTGGCAAGGCTGGGTCAAGGGCGTTTATGGAAGCATGAGATGTATGGCTTGGGAAGGCTTTCTTAAGTGGAGGAGCTTCTTCTTTCCCAATGAGTCCTAGCTTGATTCCTTCCTCAATGTGCAATCCAGTGGCATGCAGGCGCTTGAAATCTGTGATAGCCTGTGTGTAAATATGCTTGAGATACTTAGGCTGCAGATTCTTGATGACTATTCTGACTTGATCTTCCTCAGAAGGACGGTTCTTCATCTTGGTAGCCTTTTCTCTCCATCTAGCTACAAAGGTGACAAAGTCTTCGCTTGACTCCTGCTTGGTCATCTCCAAATCTCGAGTGGTTAACTCAATTTGGACATTGTATGCACATTGCTTGACAAAAACATTGGCAATTTCTGGCCAAGTGTGATAATGCACAAATTCCAGAGTGAGGAACCAATCGAGAGTACTTCTTGTGAGGGTTCTTTGGAACAATTGAGCAATGAGCTCATCATTCAAGCTCATCGGCTTCAGGGTGTTTATGACATGGCGGACATGGTTGGTAGGATTGCCAGTTCCATTGAACTTCTCGATGTTTGGCATCTTGAATCTTTCGGGCAATTGAGAGTCTAGGAAAAGGCAAAGTCCTTCAAAATCTAGAATTTGGTCCCCTTGTGAACGGGCCAGAGCATGTTTGATCTCCTTGACTTACTTGGTTAATTCTGGATTTTTCTGTCGTTATTGCTTTATGAGGATTTTCATCTTCTATCGTGTTTTCTTCGTCCTCAGCATCTCTTGCTGCTTTTTCTGCTAGTAGAGTAGTGATTTGAGCTTGAAGATGGGCAATAATGGTGTCGTTGTCTGGCATGGGAGTGGGAGGATTCCTTGGTGAAGCTTGGAATTCGGTTGATGATTGGGTTTGCTGAGAAGATGACTGCAAAGTCCCTGGAAGTGATTGGGACCGTTGCGGTAAAGGTGTTTTGGCAAGTGAAGATGACAGACGAGACGGCTGCAAAGACCTCTATTTGGTGTGACTTCGGGTGTTGTAAGAGTATAAAATTGGCTGTGGTTGCTTTCTTGGCTTACCTATTGTGCCTGCTTGAAAAGTAAAATACCTGTAAGTCAGTACTTGGTTGTTTAAGGTTAGGATTTGGGACGAAAATTCCAACCCTTCTGTACAGAAAGAGATGTTACAACAACAGATGATATAGGGTGTGAGGAAGAACTTAAAAGCAAAATGTAGGAAAATTTCTTAACCTGCAGGTTCCTGTATTATTTTGATAAGTTCTATGGCTTTCTAACACATGTAAGGTTTGGGTAGTCTCAAGGGTGCTCCTTTGTCAAAGGGCATCAGTCCTTCCGCCAGCCCATCATAGGCGGTGATCGGATGATTCCCTTTTTGATAAACCACTAGGTACAAGTGACTGTGGAGTTTGCTGGAACCCCTAACATAGCCTATGTCATGCCAGGGTATTAGGTGAACTCAATGAGGTTGCCCGCTCGATGTATATGATAAATGATTTAAACAAAGCATGTGTTAGTCTTATGTCGAACTTTCTGGTTATGGCTCTCAAGTCCCCAACAGAGCTGCCAAAAACTGTAGACACCTCTCGAAGTGGGGCATCGCCATACAGACGTAGAAACCTCCCAAACAGGGTATCGCCATACAGATGATCATGCTTGTCCCAGAGAATGGATCCCACGGCTAGTGAATAGATGTCACGGCCGAGGGATCCTTCTGGATTGATGTATAGGCCGTGGGAATTAATGATGTCCCAGCCGATGTTCTTCCTCACACCAGAATACGAACAGTTAATCAAAAATTCAAAATACTTATGATTGAAGTGTAGAGACTAAAAATAAATCAAACCATAGGCCCCTAGGCCTTACCACTTTGATCCCTCAATGCACAATTGCTTCAGATTGAGGGTGATTGACTGACTTCTTTCTCGAAACCCTAAGGTTAGGATTTGTACTTCGGTGGTTTGATCATCGTATCGCGGCTGCCTACAAGAATTTAGGGCTTTTGTAGAGAGAGTATAGGAGATAGATTCTGCAGAGTATTAGCTCGTGAGAGGGTGTATTGAGTTGTTAATTTCGGAACCCTAAGGCCTCTTTATATAGGCATGGATGACTCACTCCGGCCAATCAAATGGCGTGAATCAACAAGGTAGTATAGGGTTAGAAGATCTCTGCTAGAATCTTTTTTCGTAGCACTGAAGAATCGGGAAAAGGCTGCTAGGGTTTTGGTGCGTCGATCAAACGGATGACAAAACATTCCAGAATTTGGGAAAAAGACGATCTGGCGGCCGAGGAATGGATCTGGTGGCCGAGGAATCAATCTCTTAGGGAGATTTTCAAACAACAAGTTTCACGGGTGAAAGAATGAAGTGGAGGCCGTGAGATCAATCTTACAGCCGACTGATGTATTTTCCTAGGATGCTGTATTTCTGTCTGAAAGGCTATTTGGCTCAAAATTGGGTCCTCTAAGTGGCTAAAAGTACTCACCAAAAGTCCATGGGTTTACGAGAAGTCAGTCAGCAATCACTGTATCCATTCATCATCGGGATGGTCCCCAAGGTGGGACTTGAAATAATCGTTAGGCCAAATTGGGGTGTCTACAGATGCCCCTCTTTGACTGAACTTAGACGGATCGCGAGACATGTTTAAGTAAGAGTCAAAGCCGTAAAAACAACTCAATTTGGTTGAACAACTATTCCAAGGGTTTTCGTTTTGGTCGGGCCGGGAGGCTGCCGACGTATTCCACAAGGGAAATTCAAACCAATCGTAGTTCAGGGCAATAAAGACAATTAAAAGTTCAAACGTTGAGGACAGAAGACGTACCTTCGGGTTTTAAAAGCCGTAATGCAACGTACCTGGGCTATGCCAGGATTTTGGCGGATAGTAGTTGAAGGAGTGTTGAGCTGCCGGGGGAGTTTGGCGGAGAGCCTTTTCAATATTTTGAGGTAGACTAGTATACAGCGGGTGAGTCGATTGCTTTTCATGATCATCCTTACTTTGACTGAGGGGAGCTCGGTTGGGTAGCCTATCCTTGCGAATGAGCTAGATGGAATTGATGTAATTGGGGTGGAATCCAAACCATCTTCTGGAGACGATCGGACGCCGATTTTTGAGATATGGTGGCACGGGGCTAGTGACCGGAGAATGGAGCTTGCGGAGCCGGTTGTAGACATAAGGCAAGAGCTTGAGGGTCAGAGGTTGGAGCTTGAAGTGATGGAACCGAGGCGTAAAGCCGGTTGTATGTAGGAATGATCTGTTTCATGAGTGAGAGAGAGATGCAAAACATATATAATGATGATGGTTAGACATAATGATAATGGTGATGCAGACTTGATGATGACAATGGTGATGCAATTGATGCTTATGTGCACGGGCCCGTGTGTGTGTGTTTGTTTTAAGCGTAGAGCTTCTTTCAAGTTCTGGACTTGAGCATTCAGAGTGTAGAGCTCGAGCATTCAGAGGGTAGAGTCCGAGCATTCAAAGTACAGGCTTCGAGCATCCAGTACACAGTGGTTGGGCATTCAAACGCAAGGCTTGAGCATTCAAGTATAGAACTTGAACATCTAGTACACAGTGGTTTGGCATTCGAAAAGCTTGGAGCATTCAAAGTGTTTGAACTTTGAGCATTCAAGCATAAAGCTTGAGAACAGATGATATATTGTTGGATGTTGCAGCATAGAGCTAGTTGAGAAAGTGGGCATAGAGCCGCTAAACTTGTGGGCGTAGAGCCGCTAAGTAGCTTGGTGGCAGTAAGCATGACGGCTGTCATACTTCCAGAGTACAGTAACTAGGGCGTAGAGCCTGAGTTTGAGGTGCCAAGGATCCTTGGATTTCGAGAGTAAGAGCTCGGAGTTCATAATCCTTGATGGTCAAGCGACCAGCAATTGCAAGCTTGCTTCTTCAGAGAGAGCTTAGAAGTGGGTTCAGCATTGGTGCTTGAGATTCCATATGCTCGGGGATGTCCATATGCTCGGGATATTCTTAAGGCTAGATTCCAAATGTTCCCTAATGAATTCCGCATGCTTTGGGACCTTCTCCAAGGCTAGACTGAATGCATGCATTTGGTAGCTCTCCCAAGGCTTTGATTGATACTTGATCCTTCTTAAGTTTGGGAATGCTCCCAAGGCTAGTTTCCTCATGCTCGGAATGATCCCGAGGCTAGACTGAGCGCTTCTGGCAGACATTTGACATCCTATGCGAGGCTTTTGATTCATTCTGATGCTGGTGCTTGATATCATGCATGTTTGGGAATGCTCCCAACGTTGGATTTGATTGCCCAAATTCTATTGGCCGTGGGCCCAAAATACCATGAATGCTTTACTGGTGCCTGGATTCAAATCGATTGCCTTTGAAAGGGGAGATTTCGCAGAAAGATGTGGCGGCCGAGAGGATGATTTACCAGTCGTGGGAACACCAAGAGTCAAAGGATCGATTTCTTAAGGCTAAATTCCATATGTTTAGGGTGCTCCCAAGGCTAGTTTCAGCCACATTCCAACATTGACTCCGTCGACTTGTTGACCCAAAATGCCATAAGGCTTGTTAAATGCTTTGGGTGAAACCTATTGGCCATTATTGCCTTCGGAGATTTTCATTAGCTTCTTCAACTCGGTGTCAAGGAAAGATCTATTGCCTCGACTAATGAGGTGACCCACACGTACGCTTTAGGAGGTTTCTATCGCCACCTTTGGCAAATTCAACTCGTTTGGGAGATTTCCATCGTCTTTGCTGATGAGATGATCTTCATGCATGCCTAGGAGATTTTCTTCGCCTCCTAATTTCAACCTTGTTAAGCAGATTTTCAAAGCCTCTACTAACGGGATGCCTTCCGGTGTGCTGAACGCTTTCTGGAAGCTGGCCATACAAACGCTTTCTGGAGGTTGAATGCTTTCTGTCAACACAAATGCCTTCTGGAGGACTTTAGCAACACAAATGCCTTCTGGAGGTTGAATGCTTTCTGGAACACAAATGCCTGTTGGATGACTTTAGCAACAAGGATGTATTTTTGGAGGACTTTAGCTTCTTTGTAATCATGACAACTCCGAGTAGTACTCAACATACTAGAGCGATTGTGAAGACTGAGAACTTGCTTATCATTTGAATGTGGAGAACATTTAGAACTACCTACAATAATTCCACATTCGAATAGTTTTGAAAACGACATGGATAAGAAAACAACATGCAACAAATTTGGAATCGACCACGGGCCGAAATCCTTTTATGCTGACTGTAGGGGCAAGGCCACCACACTTTTAAGGACCCTAGTTCAAACATTGAACCATTTTGAGTGACATAGTGCAACGCAATACACATGCTTATTAATCTAAGTATCTTAAGAAGAAACATAAGCCTCCTGTTTAGGCCATGAATGCTTGACCCTACCTCAACCATGCATGACGACAACGATCTAATTGCCCCTAGTATAGAAACATGCAATATAAATAGCAATGAATGTGAGTGCAATGTTTCTGTTTCTATTTCTGTTCGGCAGAGATCTTGACATGCCCTTGACAATGCTGTGTGACAGCCTTCCTCAAAAGAGTTGAGGTGTTCTTCAAAGATATGACATCCCTCAGGCAGAACTTTTTTCTTCCTTTTTTTTTTTTTTGAAGGCCAAGTGTGTTTGCAGGGAGATAGACTTTACAGTGCATCCCTTTGTTGCCCCTACAAAATTGTTAGTAAATCCAGCAACGAAGGTGGGTTAGCTGTCGCAGGGAGCTTTCCCAACCTTGGGTCTATGGCTTGCTTCACTCCTTGCATTGATGAACCTGCTTTACTTGAAAATAAGAACACTTTATACTTGGAGTTAGCTCGTGCAACCAAGACAACTACTTTTGCTAAGCAACCGTAAGGATGTACACATGAAATACTAGGGTCAAGAGATCAATGCAAATGACATGGTGTATGTAAATCCACAATGTATTCTAGACATCTCAACTTTCGCGTATTTGATCCAATGCTTCCCAAGGTGACTCATTACTGACAAAACTTCACACCAGCCAAGCAGTTATGACAAGATAAGATTTAAAACGTCATGACACTCTAGTGATAATACTGCTTGGCCAAGAGACCATCTGTAGACAATCTAATCTGGGCTTCCAGATTAGTTTACTTACGGTTTTTGATTCCCTGATGATGAAACGGATCAAGAACACCCCGGGAATGTTGCGTGTTTGAGCTTTGAGTGTTTGCAAAAACCCTTGAACCTAACCTAGTCTTAAGCCACTTCCAAAAGCCAAAAACCCTACTGGCGCGCGTTGGTTGAGAACCATCGCGTGCGGGTCAAGCTGCCAGGTGTGGTCAACAGTCAAAGCTTGACCGTTGACCATCGCGCGCCAGGGCGCATCCATCGCGTGCCAGAGCGCAACCCGCGCGCGATGGTCACAACCTGTCCCCATCACCTTTATCAACTGGGTAGCTTAATCACCAAGTAACCCTCAGCCAGCCTCGTGGACTGGCTGAGCTCCTCTCTTTGCATCACCTCACCTTCCACCAACCCTTTTTGGTTGGTTGTATCTCCTCCATACACCATTTCCTCCATCTCCTCATATAAATACCCCCATGGTTCATCCATATAAAGGGTTCCAAGAAAAAGAGATTGAAGGGTTCCAAATTTATTCAAAGGGTTACACCCTAAGCATCCAAGAACATAGCTTGTTCTTTCTCCACCATTACTCAAAACCACTCAAACATCTCAATCAATCTCAACCTCAACTCAAAGCTCAAGTACTCTTTCAAACTCAATCTAGGTATAGCATACCTACTGTTTTCTGTTCTGATCCCTGAGGGGGGCTGGTAGGGTCAAGGCTGGTAATCAATACCAGTCTTGGCCCTAAAGCTGGCAAGGTTTCAAGAACCGTGCATTGGTATTCCACGCGCGATGGACCCACATACGCGCGCGACTGTCACAGGTTGCACGCGACTGTTCACGCGGGGTTGGTGATGCCAGTTATTTCTTGTTTTTATTATGTATATAGATCACTGTAAGCATACTAACAACCAGTTTACTGCTTTTCTTAGTTTAAACTGCTAGCTGTATTTCAATATGCATTTCTGTTACTGTGGAGTACCCCTGGGATCTTTCTGGACTTGTCCCAGAACCCAGGATGAGCAAAACCAAACACTGGAAGGTTGACTCATACCCGCGCGCGCCAAGGCGCGACACTCGCGCGCCAGGGCGCATCCATCGCGCGCTAGAGAGCATTACGCGCGCGCCGGTCAGTCCTTGACCAGTGAGTGGCCTTTGCTTTGGTAACTAGGCCTTAGGCCTCTGTTTTGTCCCCACACTATTTATGGGGTGTTTTGTTAATTTGTAGGGCTTTTCAGCCTTTAAACTGTGTAGTATAACTGCTATAAACTGCTTGGTTTGCCCCCCCTGGGTGTGCACTGGTCCTTCTAGAGGCCAGAAGGGGATAAAATTCAAACTGTTGGTGAAGCATCAACACTCGCGTGAGTGTATGGGTTTGTCGCGCGATGGAGGGCTTGCATGCACGTAGATCCATGCATGCAAGTTCGCCCTCATTTGTGCCAAATTCATACAGGGCACTGTTTTGATGTTTCAATCACAGTGTTGGGTCTTATCCCATTTTATTTCCCAGCGTTCCATCCATCCATGCTAAATTGATCACATCCTGCAAACTGTTACAGTTTAATCCTTGATTAACTGTTCCCCCGCCCTAACTGGCTAAAAATCGATTAATAAAAGAAGAATCACAAAAGTTTTCACGAAATGCCTAAGTAGAGACCGATCTCCGGATTGGGCGAAAGGGGTGCCTTAAAACCCTTCCCCTCTCGTAGCCTGGCTCCCGAACCCAAATATGGTTATGACGGACTGGTGCTTTCACTTTTTCAAATCAAAATAGCGCGGCAGGTGCTTCGAAATACGGTTCCTTGGGTGTCGGACCTTTAAACCCGAGTGGCGACTCTATATTCGAGCGCTTGCCATCCGCGCTCGCGCTCCCTCGATCCGGGCCCTTGCCATATAGAAAGGAACGGAATCCTTTTTAAGGGCATGCTGCCCACACCATCTAGCTACACTCTTCATGAAATGGGAAACTCATGTTATCTCCTCGAAAGTTTGCAGATAATAATTTTGCTCGTGTTGTTGTTTCAAGAATGCTTAGGATAAAATTAACTTTGAAAACTTTTCTTCAAAGATTTAAAAATCATACCATTCCATCAATCATGCTTCATATCCATACCACTCAATTTGCCATGAGACATAGCTTCACCAACCCATGCCCCTAGTCATTTTAGGTGAGGTCATTGTTTTGAGTCGATCGTCATGAGTTGAATTGTTAAGCGGCTATCCTCACGGGAGGTTGGATACATCTTAGAGGAGAATAGAGGAGGGCCTAGTTTTGCCTCTTATCTCATATGATTCCTCATGAATTGTACTTTGCCAAAGTGATACGTACCCCATGATGTTTGCTTATCGCGTCACTTTCCACACTGGTTATGCCCCTAGTGCCTGACCATGCTACTAAGTCGTGTTCCTCAATCTGAGAGGACTTTGTTATGGACCATAATGTAGGCTTGGGGTTTTGGCTTAAGAAAATTAAATAAGCGGGTGTAAAGACTCAAACCTAACTTCTACTCACGCTTGGGTTTTAAAAGCTAGCAGCCATCTTCAACATTCTCATCAGCTCTTGTCGTCTCTTGTCTCACTTTGTTTGAAGGAGTTGTTTTCTTCAAAATGTCCTTTATATGGATTGGAAGAAATGTTTCCTTCAAAATGCACCTTGCATGACGGGGTGCTCATTTTTCTCATTGATTTTTCTTTCATCTCTCCTTGTATTTTTTGTTTGCCCCAGCGTAGGGGATGGCTGCTTAGCAGGCTTTTCAAAGAAATTATCCTGAGGCTCAACATGGCTAGCAAGGGATAAGTGTTTGGATAGATGAAATGAATGCCTCTCTTCATTTTGAATCATACGACAAAGTGACAAGAATCCTAGCCAAGAGATTAAGAGAGTTTTGATGTTTAACCAAACAGATGTATGAAAACATGGCCAATTTTTCATTTCTCTTCTCTTTGTTCACGCTCTAATTTTTGCCTACACCGCCCTTGCAGATTTTCAATCTAGCGAGCTCATTTTTTTTCTCTTTTCTTTCTCTTTTCTCCTTTTTATCTTCAACAGTGGTCCCACAAGTGTATAGAAATACTTTCAACTCCTCAACTCAATAGAAGTGACACGAGTCATAGTTTTGAAAACCCATTCTTTGCATTTGACAACTTAAGTGATTATGTTGTGCCTCAAAAAGATGTTATGAGATCACTTTCAAATCCCCAAGGATTGTTTTCAACCCTTAATGGTATCATGAGCATTCTATAGCAGCAACTCAGCACATGGGAAAATAGTTTGAAAATTGTGGCCGACAATAAGGTGCCTACGTATCCCAAAAAGAGAATCAGGCCATTCGTAGTTCAAGTCTAAGGAGATTCACATTTCATGTCGAGTGCAAAGAGTTGGTCAAAAACCATGATGAACAAAATGACTTTAATTTTAGGAGAACATAAACTCAAGACTCAAACTCCTAAAAGAAAATAAACTCAAGACTCAGATTGTAAAAAGAAGCTAAAAAAAAAACATTGTCTCAACACTTAGACTAAGACGTGACAGATTTGGCTGTTGCCGCTCAAACATTCAACTTGGCTGGATCAGAACACCCCTTAATCAATGAGTTCTTGGATATCACATTGCAATTGGATGCAATGATCAGTTTCATGCCCAGAAATTTGATGGTAGGCACAGTGCTTGGTAGGATCATAGTTTGGGCCAAACGATGGGCGGGGCGACTGAGTTTCTAAAGGTTCGAGGAGTCCTTGTTCGACCAGAGTAGCTAGGGCTTGAGATGGGGATGGGTTAAGATTTCAGCGGTGACGAAGTGCACGACGTTTGGGATTTCTGGAAGTGGGGTTCTGGAGAGCAGGGGTGTGTTGGGATGGATTTAGTGGAAATATGGCGCTGCTGGCATTGGTGACAACAGTATGGTTGGGAAGGCTTCTTTTTGGTTGGGTGATTTCTCCCTCAACTTGTTCCATATGTTGAGGCTGCAGGTTCATCGTTGTTCTTCCTTGTCTTTCCTTGGGAAAATGAATTTTTGCTTGAACTGTTTTCTCCGTCCATGTAGAAGAGGGAGGTGGAGCTTGTGGAGGAATTCTTTGCAAACTGTGAACAATGGTGGCCAGGGCAGCCACTGATTCAGCCAATACATTAACTTTAGCAGCCAGAGCTTCAATCTTCTTGTAAGCCATTGCTGTCACATCTAAGACCAAACCCAAAATTTAGGAAAAGAAAGAACTTAGGGGAGATTTAAGATCCTACTCCCAGGCCCATCTAAGAATCAATCCTTCCTTTTTTTCTTTTCAATTCAGTTCTTGGTTAGGGGAGATTTACTCACTCCAAACAATGCTAACGCGGTCTTCTACCAGCTCCAGATTATTCTTTCAACTAGTGTTTTATCAAAACTCATTTTTACCAAAGCACATCGAGGTTGGTCTTTCATAAACTCATCCAACAAGTTTTCCCTTTCTTTCCTCTTCTTAAAGCATGATTAAGGTAATCGGGATCCACATGATTACCTACCAGCACATTGACAAACTCCTAAATCTTACCAGCTTGTTGCAATAAGCATGCTCAAAATTTTGAATTTTGAAAGATGGGTTGCTAGGCCGATTTGGAAATAGGAATCAAAGTCCTACACTTGTTATGCTGAATCATCCATCGAGAAATATATATTGCCAGTTCTATCCATAGTATCCTTGATTCATCATCCTTAACCAGCTCTACTACCTCACACTCTCCCTTTCCTTTAGCCTTGCAAGGCAGAGATTGCTAGAGCAACCCCAGTTCAATTGCCGACGGGGCGGCTCTTTTTTTGGTGTTTGATTTTGTTCTAGAAATTTATGCTTCACGGTGCTTCAAGCAAAGTGGGAGTGAAAAATAAGCAGTGGTGCTTTAAATTTACCAAAAACATACCTTGCAGGCAATGCTATGCCTCAGTGCTCAGCTATAAAGACTTAGAGTTAGGGCTCTTAGTTCATGCCCCAACCCTTCTGCTCAGAAAGAGGTATTACAACAACATATACAAGGTGTGAGGAAGAACTTCAAGAAAGGATGCAGGTAGATTCCTAAACTGTAGGTTCCTATCCTATTTTGATAGGTTCTATGGCTTTCTAATACATGTAAGGTTTGGGTAGTCTCAAGGGTGCTCCGTTGTCAAAGGGCACCAGTCTTCTTACAGCCCATCATAGGCGACAATCAGGTAATCCCCTTTTTGATATACCACTAGGTACAAGTGATTGTGGAGTTTGCTGGAACCCCTAACATAGCCGGTGACATGCCGGGATATTAGGTGAACTCAACGATGTTGCCCGCTCGATGCATATGATATAAGAGTTAAATAAAGCAAGCATTAATCCTATGTTGAGCTTTCTGGTTATGGCTCTCAAGTCCCCAGCAAAGTCGCCAAAAACTGTAGACACCTCCCGAACGGGTTATTGCCATACAGATGATCCTCTCATGTTCTGTTCCACTTCATAGGCCAAGATCGTGGACATTCCCATGGCTAGGAATATCTCCACACGATAGACATCATCATCAAAATAGAGTCGCCACCTAGTTTATAAAAACTAGGAAAAACAAATAGAGATTCCGGGTACGGGAGCCAAAAGTACAATAAGGGGAAGGTGTTAGGCACCCTGTTTGCCCAGCTGTGAGACTGGCCCATAATCATTCGACATATGATTAGTACTTGCTTTATTTGATTCTAAACACGTAATCTGATTATTAGCTTTTAACAAATAATAAGGTGAGCCAGAACAGTATTTGAAACATGCATCAAAATAGAAAACAAGCTGTCCCAGAGAATGGATCCCATGGCCGGTGAATAGATGTCATGGCTGAGGGATCCTTCTGGATTGATGTATCGACCGTGGGAATGATGTCCTAGCCGATGTTCTTCTTCACACAAAATACGAACAGTTAATCAGAAATTCAAAATACTTATGATTGAAGTGTAGAGACTAAAAATAAATCAAACCATAGGCCCCTGGGCCTCACCACCTTGATCCCTCAGTGCACAATTGCTTCGGATTGAGGGTGATTGACTGACTTCTTTCTCGAAACCCAAAGGTTAGGATTTGTACTTCAGGGGTTTGATCGTCGGATCGCAGCTGCCTATAAGAGTTTAGGGCTTTTGTAGAAAGAGTATAGGAGATAGATTCTGCAGAGTATTAGCTCGTGAGAGGGTGTATTGAGTTGTTAATTTTGGAACCCTAAGGCCTCTTTATATAGGCATGGGATGACTCACTCCAGCCAATCAAATGGCGTGAATCAATAAGGTGGTATAGGGTTAGAAGATCTCTGCTCGAATCTCTTTTCGTAGCCCTGAAGAATCAAAAAAAGGCTGCTAGGGTTTTGGTGCGTCGATCAAACGAATGACAGAACATTCCAGAATTTTGGAAAAAGACGATCTGGCGGCTGAGGAATGGATCTGGCAGCAGAGGAATCAATCTCTTAGGGAGATTTTCAAACAACATGTTCCACTAGTGAAAGAATGAAGTGGAGGCCGTGAGATCAATCTTACGGGCGACAAATGTATTTTCTTAGGATGATGTATTTCTATCTAAAAGGCTATTTGGCTCTGAATTGGGTCCTCTAAGTTGCTAAAAGTACTCACTAAAAGTCCATGGGTTTATGAGAAGTCAGTCAGCAATCACTGTATCCATTCATCATCGGAATGGTCCCAAGGTGGGACTTGAAATAATCGTTTGGCCAAATTGGGGTGTCTACATCTTGAGACCCACACAAATACGGTTCTAACGGTTCTCGACGCTCCCTGAAGAATTCAAAATTAAACAAGCACCCTCAGGTGGACAAATACAAACTCGGTGTTTGAAACAGTCGATTGTGGCATGAAATGTAGCTAACCAATCCATTCCCAAGATAAGATCAAATCCGAACATATCCAACATAATCAAGTCAAAGATAAATTGACGGTCTTGAATAACAAGCTCACAATCTCGACAACTACGGTTTGGAGTTGATCTTCCTCCCTAAGGGTGTCTCAACATATAAAGGCAAATCAAGACCCTCAGTTTCCAAAGGTACACACAAATGATGTAGCTACGAATGAATGCGATGCTCCAGAATCAAAGAGTACTTTAGTGTAGACACCCCAATTTGGCCTAACGATTATTTCAAGTCTCACCTTGGGGACCATCCCAATGATGAATGGATACAGTGATTGCTGATTGACTTCTCGTAAACCCATGGACTTTTGGTGAGTACTTTTAGCCACTTAGAGGACCCAATTCAGAGCCAAATAGCCTTTCAAACAGAAATACAGAATCCTAGGAGAATCTATCCATCAACCGTAACAATGATCTCACGGCCTCGACATCATTCTTTCACCCGTGAAACATGTTGCTTGAAAATCTCCCTGAGATATTGATTCCTCGGTAGCCAGATCTATTCTTCGGTCGCCAAAACCATCCTTCGGCCGCTAGATCTATTTTTCTCAGCCGCTAGATCGGGCTACGAAGTAGATTTCGTCTAGAGATCTTATTCACCCTATATTCCTTATTGATTCATGCCATTTGATTGGCCGGAGTGAGTCACCAATTGCCTATATAACGAGGCCCTTAGGGTTCCGAAATTATCAATGATCAATCAACCTCTCTAGACACAAAATTCTGCATACATACTCTCTCATACCCTCTCTACAAAAACCCTAACCTTCTGAAGGCAACCGCAATCCGACGATCAAACCCCGAAGTACAAACCCTAACCCTAGGGTTTTGAGGAGCTAAATCAAACAATCACTCTCTAATCCGAAGCAATCAAGCAACTAAGGGATCAAGGTGGTGAGGCCCAGGGGCCTATGGTTTGATTTCTTTCATAGTAATTATAATATTTTGATCGTTTGTTAAGTATTTGTTCTAGTGTGAGGAAGAACATCGGCTGGGGGATCAATCCTTCGGTCAATACATCTATCCAGTGGGATTCCTCGGCCATGGCATCTATTCACCAGCCGAGGGATCTATTTTCCTGGAATAGTTCATATTTTCTGCTTATTTTGATGCATGTTTCAATTATTGTATTGGCTCATTTTATTCATTGTTAGAGGCTAATAAATAGATTATGTGTTAGAATTAAATAAAGCATGGATTAATCATATGTTGAACAATTATGGGCCAATCTCATGACTGGGCAAAGAGGGGTGCCTAACACCTTCCCCTTATTGTAATTTTGGCTCCCGTACCCGGAATCTCTATTTGTTTTTCTTAGTTTTTTTATTTACAAACTAGGTGGCGACTCTGGTTTGATGATAACCGCTATTGTGTGGTGATGTTCCTAGCCGTGGAAATATCCACGATCTTGGTTTATGAAGTAGAAAGCAAACGAACAAAACGATGATCAATCTGTATGGCGATGCCCCATTTGGGAGGTGTCTACATTTAGCAAAAGAGTTGAATAATAGAAATGTACCCCTTACAATAGAGGTCTCTGGAGCTTGGGAAGTGGTAGGTAGAATAGTTCAGGTGATGTTGAAAATGCACCCCTGGGTATTCTGACCCTGCACAAAACCTCTCCTCTGACCAAAACCGTGAAAAGGTTCGGACGAACTCGCTCCCCGCTCAACCCCGGAACCCTGAACCGACGAAGTCTGGTGAAAATGAGGCTGCTATTGCCTCTGAGTACCTCTGAGATATTGCTGGCCAACACTATGCCCTTTTTCCTGGTTGTTGCAAGGAACCTGACTGATCACTACGTGTCCCCGCCCCCTGAGGTCAAACCCAAGCGAGATGATCAGTCTTACCACAAGTATAACAAGCCTTCTAGAGCTGTGGACGTTGAGTATGGATGTGTCTAGGTTGATTGCTTTTGAAGCACACAGCCAGAGGTCTAGACAAAGCACCTCGAGTCCCAAAAGAAGTAGGCGGTAACCTAAGGTTCGACGAACTGCGTTGCAGTGTCTGAGATGGTTCTCTTGGCCTTTTCCTCCCTTGATTCCCAAAGCTTCCCGACAAAGAACTCACACTCCCTACTGGGTGCCTCGGTTCCCAAACCTTCGAATTTCTTTGCGCCTCCTTTGATATCTTAATGCTCCTTGCACATTCGACTACATCAGAATACCTCCCTTTATGTTGAGTTACCACCAACCTCTTCACTAAACTATGCAATCCCTTCTCAAAATGTCTACATTTCTTCTCCTCTATTGCCACCAATTCTGGCACAAATCAAGACAATGACTGAAACCTCTGAGCGTACTCCGACACGGTCATACTCCCTTGCTCTAACTTCTCAAACTGTTCCCTCAACTATTCGCGACTAGTCTCTGGAAAGTATTGTTCCACAAAGAGTGTCTCAAACTCGGTCCAAGTCAGATTCTCCACATCTGGCTCATTTGCTTGAGCCGTGGTCCTTGCCGCTCTCCTTGCATCCTTCCTAGATTCTAGGACAGATTCCCACCACTTATTTGCCTCCCCGGTGAGTTGGACAGCCACAATATTCACTCGCAAGTCATCTTTCGTAATCTTGAGGACTTTAAAGAGTTTGCGGATTTGTGCCAGCCAGTGATAGGCCACAAGGGGGTCACTACTCGTCCTGTCGAACGACGGTGGATCCATACGGCTAAACTCTCGCATTGCTGACAAGGCTCGGTTGTCTGCATTTTCTCTAGGAGCTGGGTTTAAGACATTTGCCAATACGAGAGCCGTGACGAGGTCCCTAGCAAATGGATTCTGAGTGTTTGGTATTTCTGCACCTAGTCCGGCCCCTAACCCCAAATCCCCACTCGGATTTTCCCTATGCTGACTAACCTCATCCTCAAGTAGCACCCCACGGCCATGGCCACCCCGATTTGCAACCCCACATTGTCTAGCGCGTTGTCTCAGAGGCATTGTACTACAAAGGTTAAGAAAGAAAGCTATTAATCACAATATCATCTTTATGAGGCCAAAGCCTCCAACTATCCCAACATGGGTCAAAATTTCTCTACACCACTCTACTATATTGAAAATGCAATGCCATGTAGTCCGATGGATGTCAATTCACACAAGCACACACATGTCATGCAAAAAGTTTTGATATTTTTGAACCCATGAGACTAAACGTCTCCCCACGGTCTTGAGGTGTTCTAAACCTACGCTCTGATACCAAGTTGTCACGTCCTTAATTTTTAACTTAAAAATAAATACTTTACATAATTAAGAATCCTCACAAGTACCAAACGAATACCCGCAAACACTACAACAAATACCACTTTTTATAGCATAAATTGATAGCGTTTTTTTAAAATGCTATTGTAGAGGAGTCATTCGTGCTATTCAGACACGGACGAAAGGGGAAAGAAAACCATAGCGTGTTCATTTTTTAAACCACAGCATTCTACCAATTTTCGGCGCGCACTTCTCTTTTCCCCTTTTCCCTTTGCAATTTCCCTCTCTAAATTTAGGGCGCCGACCTCAAAATATTTCAATTTCTTCCAAGACCCATCGGATCATCAAATTTCACCTCCAGATCCTCACAAAACACCCGCACCCCGAAGCTCACCCTCCCCCTCCGCCTGTCCTCCACCAGCCTGCGGCAGCTCTCGGTTAAGCTCTCCTACTGCAGGTCATTGGTCGACGCCCTCATCTCGAAAACCGCCTCCCCCTTGGGCGACAGGTGGAAAGGGTCCGCATCCGTCGCGTCCTCGTACACAACCACACCCTCCAGCCGCTTGAAGAACACGTATCAGATATAAGCGTGAGTTCTGTTCAGCGTGAGTTCTATTTTGTTCAGATGGGTTGATCGCGTGAGTTCTGTTCAGCGTGAGTTCTATTTTGTTCAGATGGGTTGATCGCGTGAGTTCTGTTCAGCGTGGTCTTCCTCTCTAATCACTTCGTATTAGATATCAGCATGGTTCGGATCTTCTGGGTTTCAATAGTGAGTTGTTCTTCCATCAATTATTTTTCTTGTATGATTTCCCTCTTTTTCTCTCTTTTTATGCTCAATCCCTAATTCGTATACAGAAAGAAGCAAACCTGTTGCGCCAACTGAGGCAAAGAGTCATCCAACAGAGAAGCCCTAAACAGGTTCAGTTTGATTTTCCTTGATTCTTGCCCAAATACAGACTAGGGCTTAATATTCAGTACACTTTTGCCTAGAAAACACAAGAAGATCATTGGGGTTTTTACATGTTTCATTCATTCGATTAATGTCATGTTAGCCTGGGCTTTGCATGCTATGCCTCAGTACAAGGAACTTTATATTGTAGTTTAATTTTTTCTTGGACTCTGATTCAAGTTAGGATTTCCTTTTTTTTTTTTGTTGTCTTGTTTAACTTGATTATTTATATTTTACACTTACCCACGTGACTAAACTTTATACTGTAGTTTAAGTTTGTTTGGGAGTGTGGACTTTTTTGTTTTTTTCAATCGGCTTTGTTGTGTTTAGGAATTTGGGCTTTGCTTTGTTTTGTCTTTTTTGTGATATGGTTGCATGTTCGATTAGAGTAATGAATAGCTCAAAAAAGGGCCCCTAATTTATTTATTCCAAGTGATCTTTTGTCTATGGTCCCCTTTTTACTTCTTCTTTATGAAATCCCCAAGCCAAGAATGTTCTTCAATATGCTATATGTATTCTTATACATCATAATTGTTGGTTAAACCCCCAATAACTTAGTAGCCAATCCTAAAGATGTAGCATCAATTGGTTTTTGTAGGAGCTAAGGTAATCCATTTAGTACCTCCATACTGAAATAGATTTGAAAACAACAGCAAACTCGATCCCAATGACAGCAGGAAAAATGAAATCACCAAAGGTACACCTTGAAGCAACCATTTATCCTTGCATCCCAAGCAAAGCAAGTTTTTTATTCAAGAGAAACTGATTCTTTGAATTGGTATGTTGTACTAAAGGCACCTCCTAGGGGATTTTATGACTTGGAAATGTACGAAGAAACCGTGGATACATCTTGTAGGCTGCAAGATGTTTTAGCACTTGGTATGGACAATGACGATGATGATGAAAGGATAACTAACATTAGAGAGATTGTGAGGGTACATTGATTGAGGATTTGTAGTCATCACACCTTTGTAACTTTTGGTATGTTGTATTAAGGGCGCTTGGTATGTTGGAACTTTTGGAACTCTTGCCAGGATATTTTTGCTTTGGAACTTTTGCTAAGTTGTATTAAAGGCGCCTTCCAGGATATTTTGGTTTGTATTTTTTTTTATTCGTATCTTGCCATCGTGCCGTGGTAACGTTAATTTGTTATTCATAGTATACCTGGATATTTGTAACTTTAGTTTGTTATTCCTGCTACATTACTGAACAGAGCTGATTTGTTTTCTTTTATGTATTCAGTAGCATGTATTTCCAACCGGGGTACTTTTCCAAGAAGTTGGCAGGCTATGAGAGGGTAAGGCAAAAAAAAAAAATGGAACAAAACTTATTAGAAATGAAAGCTGCTGGAATCAATGTGCCAAAGTCATTGTTTGGTAACTTTGGTTTAAATCAAAGTGGTAACGGTAAAGGTAATGATAAGAAAAAGGACATTGGGCGTGTAGTCAATGGTGATCCAGACTATGAACCATGTGATGGTGAAGGAAGGGTGACTTCTGATAGTGACAATGATGATCCCTCGGGGCCTCAAGCAAATCAAGTAATGTTTCTATAGGATGTTGTATACTCTTTAACAGATTAATGTACTTGTACTTGTTTTTGCATATACATGCTCTTTCTATTATTTACATGCACATTAGAATGTTGTCCACTCTCTTTCATTCATGCATTGCTTCTTTTATGTTTTCAAGTGAAAGGTACAGGTCCAAGAAAGAAGAAGGGGAAGGGTTGTTCTAATGCACAACTTTTGAAAAAATCACAAAGAACTCAAGAAGATGGTGGGAGCTCCCAGGGAGCGACCCAAGCTCAGCAGCTCCCCACATCACCTACTGAACAAACAGACATGTTTTGCAACCCACATACGGTTGTCGGCTGCGTGGGTGAGTAATAGTGTTATGAGTTTATTTCTTCGTAGTACTCTTTTTATGTAATATTTTTGAAGTACAATCATATCCAATGCAAAATTCTACAACAACTCTTGCAATCCCTTCAACAATGTCACAAAATCTCAAATGCAAAAGAGGCCCTACCAAGCTGAAAACAATTGCTGTAAATGGAGGTAGTCGGATTGAAGTTAAGTTTGATGAGAATGGTGAACCAATAGGTGAGGGATCAGTCAAGTTGTCTTCTTTCGTGGGACATCTAGTTCGAGAGATTGTACCATAGACACTTTTGGATTGGCGAAAGCTTCCTTCGGGAATGGCAGAAATCCTATGGCAATCCATTAAGGTATGTCATAGTGCCCAGCTATAATGCTTTTAGTTACACGATAATAGAATTTCAACTCTCTTTTTTCATATCTTGATTGATCCAATCTTCATGAAGAAAGGCATAGAGTTACATGATAGAATCTCATGACTTCAACTCTTTTTTTCCCCAAGTTACTCTTGTGGAAGTAAAAATTATAGAATTTCATGCAAGTTACATTCAAATTTTTATGTAAGATTCGATCTTCATGAAGAATGGCATAGACAAATGGTTTTCCGGAGAATGAATGAAGACTAGAGAGCATCAAAGTCGATATTAGTAAAAAAAAAAAAAGAAACGCTTCAAATGAGGAAGAAAGGCTAAAGATATAGCTTGATAACGTCAAATCGCTGCATGATTGGAAGGATTTTGTGAAGGAAAAGACTAGTAAAGAATTCAAGGTATGTGCACCTTGTTCATCCCACTCCACCACTTTATTCCTAAAAATGCTGCTGGAATGAACTCTTGTTTTGTTGAGATGATCTCGCTAGTTTCAGCGTACAAAATATCTTGTATCTACTTTGTTTAGATGAACTACTAAAACAGTTTTAGTTAAAATTATATGATTCGTATATTATCTTCTGATTTGAACCAATCTTGTTGCACTTCGTTATCAATTGTTGTCGAAGCGACAAAGAATCTTGAATAGTTAGTAGTTACACTAAACTATATTAGTCAAAGTCCTAACAAATGGGTAGTTTTTTCATGCTTGTTGGTAGACTATTATGTCTTATTTGTCATTTTGTCATTACATCCTTCAAATAAAGAATACTAAAGCCCTTGTTTGTGGGCTCTATGGGAAAATATAGTAATTTTTTCCTTCATCCTTTTTGTTACTTTCAGTATTGTAGAATCTGGGACTCCTTTTTAAGATTGAGAATGTGATCTCTGCAGAAGATTAATTGCATAAGAAGTTCCTTTCCTGACACTGTTTGGTTAATATAGCAAACTCCTTACTCCATTCTTGATGTGACCAGTTCACAGGACAACCTACAACTATACTAGGTGTTCGTGACTGAGGGTGGTTTGAGCAGATATAGGGGTTAAGGTTCGATATCAAAAACCCAGCCTGCAGGATTTTCTGACAAGGGTTAAAAGATACTCTCTTTATAGATTTTTTTCTTATCGGCGATACTCTTTATTCTTGACTTTAGGTGAAAAGGGAGAACTTTAAAGCTATGAGAGAGAAATAGTTGGAGCTGCAACATACTATGAGTCGTAAGGGATATGCACGGTTGACTGCTGAGCTGGTAATACCTCTTTTGTTCATTATCAAAGATCATTGGACTTCATATTATAAACTATAACTTCAATTGAATTCTGATAAGATATTTGTTTTTACTCTAGAAAGCGTAAAGAAATGTGGCCTCCATAAGTAGAGCCGTTGTTTGGGCTGATGGACATAGAGACAAGAATGGAAAACCCAAGAACAAAAATGTTGCACAAAAGATTGTAAAAGCCATGGCTCATTCTTTATTTGTGTGTTTTATTTGTTATATATGTTTGACAGTCTCATTAGTCATTTGCATTGTTTTTTTACTATGCCATTTTTAGGAAGATATGGGAAAAATTGAACGGAATGGACAAAATTCAACTAATCTAAAAGAAGATGTTGTTTCTAAAGTGCTTGGTGCTGAGAGGAATGGCCATGTAAGAACATTTGGAAAAGGAGTCACACTAACAAGATTAACTATATTATCACAAATGAATGGTCAGTTTGTTGAATTACATGGAGAAAATGCTCAAATGAAGTCTCAAATGTCGGATATGCGAAATACAGTTGACGAGTTAAAGAAAAGCCAAGTAAGTCGGTTATCATTTTCTTCGTTGGTGGTCATTTCAGACTAGTTTGATTAATGACATTTTATTTGTTTCCCATTGTTGAACTTTCTAGGTTCAGAATCCGGCAACAACTGAAGCAACACCAACTACACCCCTTGTTTCTTCCTCAATAAAAAGTCATCCACAGACTGACATTACCAAGTGCAAGTTGCTAGATTGGATGGGGACATGAGACGTAGTTGCGGAGGGGAGTTGGGCTTCAAGTGATCCACATTCTAGTGCTCATTGTGTTCCGATTGGACCTAATGCAATGAAAGTTTGGGTGGATGTAGCAAAGAAACCTGAAGAGTTTCTGTGGAGGGCTCCAAGTGATATGACCTATATCGTAGATGCTGTGGGAAGTACCATCGCATGGCCTGCTGACTTTGTTATTCTGGACTCTTCTTCCCCAGGGTATTGTACTTTTACTCTCCTCCATATCGAAGTATTCTCTCGGATGATAAATGTATGTCTGATTGCCCGTGTTAATGATCTCCATGTTGGAGGGTAGATTGCTATACCAGAATTTATGCATACCTAGTTTTAGTGTTGTCTATTTTTGGCTAGGAAACATCAGTTAACTGTTTGGGAGGACATTAGTAGGCAACATGACGAGAATGCAGAAACTTGACGATAAGGTCATTTTTAGGAGAAAACAGTTAATAGCTTTGAAAGGAACATTGAGTATGAAGGTGTTTGATCAAAGTAATGCATGCTTTTTAAAAAGAAGAATATGCTATTTTTCTCTATCTATGTGGACAACCCGTTACCAATATGGTATTGAATCAAAGGTTTGTTAGAAATATGTTAAGTGTAAACCCAATTTGGGTATATCAAGTGGCTGTGTGTGTGTGTCTTTAGTCTTTGTAAGAAAAGAAGAAGAAAAAAACGTAAGAAGAGAGAAAAACGTAAAGAGAGAAAAAGAAGGGTTTTGGTCTTGTGTGTGCTATGTTTTGGATGTGAAGGAAGCTTTGTAAAGCTTGGATTTGTGAAAGAAAATTCAGTTTTCTTGTGCCCAAATAAGTCTACTTCCTCCTCTGTTTTATTGCTGGAAAAACTACACATTTGTAGCTCACTTGTGTGCAGAAAATCTACTCTATTTTGCTGCGTTTTTACTGTAGTTTTTGCTCAGTTTAAGACTGTTTTGGGTGATATTTGTGTTTGTTTTTTGGTTCTCTTATTCCCCCCAACAAGGTTGGCCTAAATGTCTAACACTTAGAATCTTCCTTGGAGTCCAAGAACTATCAGTTGGGATGTCCCCATATGCCAAATGCTTTGATTTTATTATACCCACCACCACCGCTCTTGTTAGTCCAAGATAAGAAGCACGGATACGGGACACGGACACTGATAAGCAGACTAGTATATCGTGTAACACCTCAACTGAGAAGCACCGGATTCCTCCACCTTGTGTACAAATTCTCAGTCCATAACAGAACAGTGCCAAGTTAGTTAGGGATCTTGTTAAGTGGATTGTAATCAAGATCAGTGAGTAGTGCGAGATGTATATAATTGATGTAATCGCTGCTATTGTGTGATTGTGGAATAGATTGATCAGTTTCTAAAAACTCTTTAGACACGATACGATCGGATACGTATGGAGAGTATCCGAGAGTACGTATCGGTATCCGATACGTGATACGGAGGACAAAATAGAGTATCCATGCTTTAGAGGCACCTTGAGCATTAAATTCAGACTCATTCGTTATTTGTCTATTCTACTTGTTATATATGTTCACAGTCTCATTGGTCATTTACAATGGTTTTTTATTATGCAATTTTTAGGATGATATGGAAAAAATTGAACATGATACACCAAGCTCACCTTCGAATAATCTAAAAGAAGATGCTCTTTCTAATTGAAATGTTTAGTAGAAATTGTTATGACTATTCAAATTGAAATGTTTGCTTCTACCATATGTAGGTTTATGAGTTGATAAAGAAGTGTTGTTGTGACTTTTTGCTGAAGATATAGGTATGATCTTGCTAGTGTGATGGTTGTCACGATCGCTTGGTTGGTTGAAGCCTTTTTGTTGATACTTATGGGATGGATAGAGTTTGGAAGGACTCTTTTGGTTGAAGCCTTTATGTTAATATTTTGGTGTCAAGGTTTGAACTCCACTTTTGGGATACATAGATGTTTTGGAAGGCCTTTTTGTTGATATTTGGTAACAAGGCTTGTACTCCACTTTTGGGACACGTAGATGTTTTGGAAGGCCTTTTTGTTGATAAATGGTGACAAGGCTTGTACTAGATAGAAATGTTGGAAGGACATTTAGTATATTGAATTTCTTTTATGTAATGGTAATCGCTTTGATGTTTGGAGACATTTTGTTGGTTTTGTATGCAATATTGTGAAATATATTGCCAAGGAAGTCATTCGAGCCGCCATTTTTTTTTGTTTAAGCATTGTATGAACTTGTTATGTGGAATGCTATTCAGGTTGGATTGCAGGTTGTATAAAGTAAAGAAACTTGCTAAAAATCAATTGGAATAGCAGGCTGAAAATGCTGTATAAAATTTACAATGGATAGCGGGCCGAAAATGTATGATGAATAATAGAAAACTTTGAATTTACAGTGTTCCTAGAACGTTGTGGAAACTTTTCAATTTATAGCGTTCCTCAAATGCTGTGGGAAATTTCCAATATATTGCATTCTTAAAATGTTATAGAAACTTTACATTCTATAGCGTTCTTAAAATGCTATAGAAATTTTAACATCTATAGCGTTTTTAAAATGATGTAGAAACTTCACATTCTATAGCGTTCTTAAAATGCTATAGACTTTTTACAATCTATAGCGTTCTTAAAATGCTGTAGAAACTTCACATTCTACAAAGTTCTTAAAATGCTGTAAAAAGTCTACCATTCTATAGCGTTTTAAAAATGCTATCTAAAGTCCAAGACTTTTAACAACATTGGCCAATACAGTGTTCGGAAAAACGCTGTCTATATCATTTAATAGCATTTTTCAAATGCTGTAAGATGCCATTTTTCTTGTAGTGAAAAGAGATTTTCCATTCCACATGACCAAAATACGAGTTCTATTCCAAGTATTTCAAAAGATTATAACAATGGCACACTGGCCCCAATGTAACTTAAGTACAATTAAAGATGAAGGTTAAAAAGTTTACATAAGTTTCTAGTCAAAAGAATAGTAATGGGAGTTACATCGCATCTTTCCAAATCGAAATAAACAAGATGCTAAGTAACTTCTCGATGTTAGCTTTCAAAAGTATGCGGAGTCCATGCACGTCAAGCTCACAATGCCACTATTCTTAATTTGCACTAGAAAATAATGAAGGGTGAGCCAAACTAGCCCAATAGGAAATTCTACACTAACAGTATAAACAAAATAAATGTTAGGATGATCATAAGGTAGGAACAAGAACAAGATCGTAAGATAAGCAACAACCATAGCTCAATAATCCAATATCCTCAATTCAAAGTTTGTCATACATCTCAATCTATAACCATTTCAATCTTCCATGTGTCCAATGTCTTTTCATTTTAAGTGACATGAACCAAAGCTCCTGCCAGGCCAATTTGGGATCCCAATATCCCCAGCCAGGCACCATACCCATCGGTAGGTCCTGATGTAACCAATATGAGCTTTAGCTCCTGTCGGGCCAATTTGGGATCCCGATATCCCCTGCCAGGCACCCACCTGTCGATGGGTCTTGAATGTTCTCGTTATGTCAATAAGTGTTCAAAAAATCTCATACTTTCGTAATGTGTCGTTCAAATTCAACCGTGGTGCATGTGGTAATCAACGTAAAAATTCTACCGAACAAGGGCCAGAGGTGTAGAGATGCTCCACAAACTTAACAAGTAACAATCATGCTATGGGGTGATTTGGAGGTGCTTAGAATAAGCTAGAAGTGATACAGGGTCAAAACAATAGAGTAGGGATCAAATGCAGCAAAACTGTCTGTAATCAAGGGGGTATGATACCTATGAAAAATGGTATCGATACCAAAATGCTCCGAAACATTCCAGACACAAGGGTATCGATACCTATAAAAAGTGGCATCGATACCAGAGTGTTACTTGGGTTTTAAATGCAAAGGTATCGATACCATTTTGAGAAGGTATCGATACCAGCTCAGTTCGAGCAAATTTTCTGCAAAGTTTCAAAGATCTGACAACAACTACAACAACAACAAGAGGCCATAAGAACGATTCAAGATAAAGAAAATACTTCTTTTACATATATTGAGAGGTAGAATCCCTACCTCAAGTCTAGAGAACAAAACCCACTGTAACGATCCGAATTTTTGGGAAATAAAAATTTCGTTAAAAATTTGAATTTTATTTTATTACTTGGATTCCATTTAAAATTCCTTTCTAATATCCAAAAATCCATCGTTACTAAATTCTAGACTTATAAATATAGTTTTCTTCGTATAAATTTTCTAGTCATTTCCCCAAGGACAAGTATGCTTGTAAAAGCACTTGTATATTTTCCCTAGTAATCCGTCGTAATTAGATTTGAATTCATCACGCCAGTTAACATAGTCATTTTCTAAAGACAAGTGTGCTAGTAAGCCTTAAGATTATATTTCTTGGCTAGAAATCCTACTTAGCAAGCCTAGTTAGCTTCTAATCTAATCCGTGGAGATAACCTAATTAAACCCTTGACTTTCCTTGAACTGTTTGAACCTTTTGATCTCTTGAACCCTAGATGAACCCTTTGAACAAAGTCAACCCTTGATCTTTTATCCATTGGTCCATAAATGCTAGGAGAATTATTACCATTGGATAATAGGACTAGTACTAAGATATATTAGTTAATTCATTATCTAGAATCCCATGGGATTCCCTCATTAAAAAATTAGAATGGTACCTAGTATTTTAATACCCTAGGATTCTCTAAGTACCTTATATTATATTCTAGTAGTACATGTGTCAAATTAGAGTATTTTAGTATAGAATTTTGACTAGGAAATCTCCTAGATCACCTAGTACATGCTTAAATATAATATAGTACACTGGTACATCTACTTCTATATAAAATAAAGTTAGTACACATGTGTTTAATAAAATTGTTTAAATAAGAAAATCTTCATCTTTCAAAAATCCTACTAGTTTATTTACTTAAGTACCTAATTAAAGGCTTAAAGAAATAGATATGGATATCTTATCCTAGGATTCTATGTACTATAATATAGTAATATAAGGGACCATGTGCCAATATTGACATAGTTTAATAAGGAATTTTGACCTAGAAAATCTAGTAAGATCACCTAGTACGTACATATGTACTTCTATTCTATCCTTGGTCAATACATGTACATATATATATATATATTATTCAAAGTATATATTACTTTAACCATTGGTCAATAAAAGTTAGGAGAATTATTACCCAATGGATAATAGCTTAGTCTTGCCAACAAGTACTAGGATTTATTAAATTAGTCATTCATTAGACCTCCCATGTGCTTGAAAGATTAAAATAGGTATAAGTACCATGTATTGTTTAATAAATGTACTAGTATATATTAGTAAAATCACTTCCTAGATTTTCCCATGGGATTCTATTATTAAGATATATATATATATATATATTTGTACCCTAGATTTTGTACCTACGATTCTCAAAGTACCTTGATATTATATTATAATGAGACATGTGCCAAATTGGATTAGTTTTATAGGGAATTTTGACTAGAAATCTTCCTAGATTGCTTAGTACACATTTATATATATATATATATAAGGACACTTGTACACACATGTATATATAATAATGTTAGTACACATGTGCTCATTGGAATAGTTTATTAGGAAATCTTATTCTTGAAAATCTTAAAAGATTATGTAGTACCTTATGTACTTGGACATATATATATACTTCCATAGTACTAGAGAGAGAGAGAGAGAGAGAGAAAATGCCGAGAGGGAGAGAAAGGGAGAATTTGGGAGAGAGGGAGAGAGATAGGAGAGAGAGAAGAAGATATTTGTTGTACCATCCTTAGATTTTCTTCTACCAATTTAATCTATATATATATATATAGGTACATTGTACTAGTGAGAGAGAGAGAGGGGGAGAGATATGTGAGAGATTTGGAGAGTACATGATCTTTTAAACCAATCTTGAACCATCCCCTCCTTCTTCCATCAAATCTTCCCAAAGTACAAAATCTAGTCTTTCATGTGTTTAAATAAGAAAAAAATCAAAGATAGGAGAGAGGGAGAGAGATTTCGGATGAGGGAGAGAGAGAGAGAGCCCTTGGCCTATAAATAGCAAGCTCACTTCAAGCCATTCTCACACCTTCACTCCTTTGCTCTCACTTCTCTCCAGAAACCATTTTCATTTTTCAGACAGCCTACTGCCCTTCACAAAACCTCATCTTTCTCCTACCTAAAGTAGTTTCTAGGATAAAATTCCTTCGGAAAAGTTGTAGAGCACTTCAAGATCTTCAAGTTAGACCCAAGAACCACCCTAATCGGTCAAGAAACGACAAAGATATTGACATCCGAAGTTCAGTCAAAATCTCGGATTTCCTTTTCCAGACAGCAAGCTGCCTCTTCCTTTATCATCATATTTCTCCTACCTAAAGTACTTTCTAGGATCAACTCCCTTCACAAAAGTTGTAGAGAACTTCTAGAGCTTCGATTTCAACTCAAGAACGATCATATTCGGCCAAATATTGACCAAGTTACTGCCATCCAAAGTTGGGTCCGAATTTGGAGTTTCACCGCCCGTAGAATTTTCCAACTAGCTTATTCGGCCCCGACTAGTTTCGGATCAAGGTAGGATTTTCCTACACCTCCTACACTCTAACTGTAGCGTATGGTATGCGTATATTGAAAGGAATGTAGATGATCCTTACCACTTTTTCTAAATATAAAGTTTAATTAAAGGTAGAATTCCCGTCTCCACTATTCCGAAATATGGATAATTGTGTGTTCACATAGAATGATCTTAGCCCTACTTACTTACTCTAAGTATAATGGTAGATTTATTCAATAAACATATGTTGTTTTGAACTTTTCGAAAAGGAAGAACGAACTTTGAAAGATAAACGTTTGTGGCCCAACTTTAAGTATTCATATTTTGATCTTTAAGATGATTATGAGTATGTATACATGATTACTTGCCTTACTTGTTTGATGTGTGATAAAGCATAAGTGGTTCTCCACTCCAAAGGTATCCATCCATGTGGCACTATGCTTTACATTGTGTGTTAAATGTTGAGCATGATGATGTGATAATATGAGCATGCTATCTAATATGGAGTTGAATGATCTTACTAGTTTAGTTTTAAGATTAAAATGAATGATTTATGATTTTGTCGTAAGAAGTCCTGCCGCGGAGTCTATGCATGAGAACGAGACACGGAAATCAAGAAAGTTAGAAACATGACACCTAGGGTGTGGCTAAAGAAAGGATGTGATTGAAATGGTAAAATATTTTTGGAACTACATTGTGGCCGGTATCCCAATGTGAGTTGTGTGTGTGTGTGTTTGGTGTGCCAATGGGAACCCGGCGCGGCGGAACCATTGTGAGGATACTCGGGAACCCGGCGCGGCGGAACCGAGGTTGGGTGAGTGCCTTGGTTATCCGTGGAGAGGAGCCAATGCTAATGTGTGCCAATGGGAACCCGGCGCGGCGGAACCATTGTGAGGATACTCGGGAACCCGGCGCGGCGGAACCGAGGTTGGGTGTGTTAAATGTGATTTTCGAAATGTTGATTTGGTGAATAAAAAGTGAAATGGAGACACATTCTACGAAACGCTGCATAGGAGAAACTCTGATGACACAGACACTTACGCTAGTCAAGTAATGAATGTGCATGTGTTATTGTACATCTTTAAATGTGAAGTTGTTGAATGCACATGTGTTAGCTTGGTTACTATCATGGCTTATTGACTTGCTACTTGTAAGATAAGGGTTAGTGGGTATAGGTTTACTCTGTTGAGCTCTCGTAGCTCATGGTGTTACCTTTGGTGACCCTGACATATTATATCGGTGGCGACGCTGGTATAATGTGTCAGACTTTGTAGATGATCAAGATGAACAGTACACCTTGGAGGCTTTTGGAGCTGAGAAGCTGGCTAGGATGGAGGAGCAAGCGAAGCTGTAGTTAGGAACCCTACTTACCCTCCTTTGTGTAATAAAAGTACTCTTGTGAGAATTATGATGTAATAAAGAGCTAGACTCCATTGATGTTTTCAATAAAAATGTCCTTTTAACGTACCCGGAAATGGGGGCGTTACACCCACGAAATAGAACAAGCCCTAGACTTTGAGAACTTTGATTCGACTGGAACACACCACTCCGAGCTCCAATCGACGAAGAGCAAGCTCAAAATCACGTGTAGAAGGTGGAATGGAAGTTGATTAGTGTGGGT
Source organism: Rhododendron henanense subsp. lingbaoense (assembly GCA_020567845.1). Classification (NCBI taxonomy): domain Eukaryota; kingdom Viridiplantae; phylum Streptophyta; class Magnoliopsida; order Ericales; family Ericaceae; genus Rhododendron; species Rhododendron henanense. Next base: position 6,094,898 of record CM036315.1, read on the forward strand.
TTTGAGAGGTTGGGTGGAGTATTGGGTGAGAATAGAGAGAGAGAGAGAGAGACGTATGGGAGAAAGAGAGAGCGGGTGTGTGTGAATCTCTCATACCCTCCGTTATATACACACATATATGAATCACACTAACACCAGTATTATTCGAATCCTTGCACATCAAACCCTCAAACGTATTTTCCACATTACATCATCATTTATATTTTATGAAACATTTAAATTTTATTAAACGAAATTATGGGTCTGTACACTCCACACTCACGTGCACGCAATCACATTTTGATCTGTTTGATGCCCATGTCTACTATGTGGGTTTGCTCTAATGTTTAGCTATCAATTTTTTGAATTGAAGCACTTAACCAACTATATGTTTTTCTACATTCAGAGACCGTGAACTACAGAATTGTGCATCAGCCAAAAAAGTGATTGTCGCCAAAGAGCTCCATTCATTCCAAAGAACTTCTTGGTAAGCTCACTATGTGTTCTTTTCCATTTTGGTTCCCTACATGAAGATTTTTGTTCGAGGCCTTCCTAGTGTGTTGATTCAATTATGTGTTTGTTTTCCAACATGACAATTTTTTTACGATTTTCGTACGAGGTCTTCATAAATTTGTTTCTCTTTCGTAGTTATATATTCGGATAGAAAAATCCATCCAAGATGGATAGATCCTAGATTCTCAAGGACCGAAGATCAAAAGACTATGAGGATGGAGTTCAACAATTTCTAAACTTTAATGCCATTAATGCAAAGGATCTTGAATCTATTCGATGTCCATGTATACAATGTGGAAACTTGATAAGACAACTGTAGACACCTCCCAAATGGGGCATCGCCATACAGATGATCCTCTTTGTTTGTTTCCACTTCATAAACCAAGATCGTGGACATTCACATGGCTAGGAACAGCTCCACACGATAGTGGTCATCATCAAAATAGAGTCGCCACCCAGTTTATAAAAACTAGGAAAAACAGATAGAGATTCCGGGTACGGGAGCCAAAAGTACAATAAGAGGAAGGTTTTAGGCACCCCTATTTGCCCAGTCGTAAGACTGGCCCATAATCATTCGCCATAAGATTAGTGCTTGCTTTATTTAATTCTAAACAAGATATCTGTTTTTAGCTTTTAACAGTTGATAAGGTGAGCCAGGATAGTAATTGAAAGTATGTATCAAAATGGAAAACAAGCTGTCCCAGAGAATGGATCCCGCGGCCGGTGAATAGATGTCACGGCCGTAGAATCCTTCTAGATTAATGTATCAGCTGTGGGAACGATGTCCCAACCGATGTTCTTCCTCACACCAGAACAAATAATTAACAGAAAATAAGAATGCTATGATTGAAGTATAAGAATATAACAAAGGTCAAACCATAGGCCCCTGGGCCTCACCACCTTGATCCCTCAGTTGCTTGATTGCTTCGGATTGAAGGTGATTGACTGACTTCTTTCTCGAAACTCTAGGATTAGGGTTTGTACTTTGGGGTTTGATTGCTCGGACTTCGGCTGCCTTCGGGACTTTAAGGTTTTTGTAGAGAGAGTATGAGGGAGTATTTCTGCAGAGAATCGTGGCTAGAGAAAGTGGATTGTGTTCTTAATTTCGGAACCCTAAGGCCCCTTTATATAGGCATGGGTGACTCACTCCAACCGATCACAATGCACGGTTCAAATTGGAAGTGTAGGGCAACTCTAACTCTGCATGGTAATCTCTTTACGTAGCCCGAAAGAATCGAAAAATGGCTGCTAGGGTTTTGAGAATGGATCAAACGATTGACAGAACATTCGAGAATCTGGAAAAAGGATGATCTGGCAGCCGAGGGAAAGATCTGGTGGCCGAAGAATGGTTCTCGTAGGCGAGGAATCAATCTCTTAGGGAGATTTTCAAACAACATGTTTCACGGGCTGTATTTCTGTCTGAAAGTCTATATGGCTCTGAATTGGGTCCTCTAAGTGGCTAAAAGTACTCACCAAAAGTCCTAAGGTTTACGAGAAGTCAATCACCAATCACTGTATCCATTCATCATCGAGATGGTCCTCAAGGTGGGACTTGAAATAATCGTTAGGTCAAATTGGGATGTATACAGATCCCCCTCTTTGACTGAACTTGGACTGATCGCGAGACTTGTCAAGTAAGAGTCAAAGACGTAAAAACAAATCAATTTGGTCGAACAACTATTCCAAGGGTTTTCAAAAAAGGTTTTAGTTATGGTTGGGTTGGGAGGCTGCCTACATATTCCACAAGGGAAATTCAGACCAATCGTAGTTCGGGGCAATAAAAGAAGAAAAATAAAAGAGCAGAGGGTTGAGAACAGAAGACGTACCTTCGGGCTTTAAAAGCTGTAGTGCAACGTACCTGGGCTGTGCCAGGATTTTGGCGGAGAGTAGTTGAAGGAACGCGGAGCTGCCAGGGAAGTATTTGCGGAGAGCATCCTTAGTGTTTTGTGGTAGATCAGTACAGAGCGGGTGAGTTGATTTCTTTTCATGATCAACCTTACTTTGACTGAGGGGAGCTCGGTTGGATAGCCTATCCTTACGAATGATCTTGATGGAATTGATGTAATTTTGGGTGGGATCCAAACCATCTTTTGGAGACGATTGGACGCCGGTTTTGAGATATGGTGGCACAAGGTCAGTGACCGAAGCACGGAGCTTGAGGTGAAACAGAACTGAGGCACAGAGCTGGTTGCAGTCACGGAGCTTGAAGTGATAGAACCGAGGCGCGAAGCCGGTTACAATCAAGAGTCTGAGAGTTAGAGCACGGAGCTTGAATCTTCTATCTTCCACAAATTTTAGCGTAGAGCCAGAGGATCGAGGCATGGGACCGATCAATAAAAAATCAAGGCGCGGAGCCAACTATACGCAGGATTGACCTGTTTCATGAGTGAGAGAGATGCAAAACATAGCATGTATATGATGACAGTTTAGATATGATAATGATGATGTAGACTCGATGATGACAATGGTGATGCAATTGATGCTTATGTGCACGGGCCCATGCATGTGTTGTTTTTTAGCATAGAGCTTCTTTCAAGTTCTGGACTTGAGCATTCAGAGCGTAGAGCTCGAGCATTCAAAGTATAGGCTTTGAGCATCCAGTACACGATGGTTGGGCATTCAGAGCACGAAACCTGAGCATTTAAAGTTTGAACTTTAAGCATTCGAACATGGAGTTCGAGTCATCCAGTACGCAGTGGTTGGGCATTCAAGCGTAGAGCTTGAGCATTCAAGTGTGGAAGTTGAGCATCCAGTACACAGGGGTTGGGCATTCGAAGAGCTTCTATAATGACCCTGATTTTTGGTAAATAAAAATTTCATTAAATATTTGAATTTTATTTTAATTACTTGGATTAGCTTTTAAAATTCCTTTTTAATTTCCAATAATCCGTCATAATTAGATTTGAGACTTATAAATTATATCTTTTCGCATCGGACAATCTAGTCATTTTTTAAAGACAAGTAAGCATGTAAAGATGCTTGTATATTTTCCTAGCTAGTAAATAAAATCCTTAAATTATATTTTTTGGCTAGAAACCCTACTTAGCAAGTCTAGTTATTTCCTAACTAACTAGTTTGGCCAATCCAATTACCTTTCAAAGCTAGTTTCATCTAGTTGAACCTTATGACCCTTATGAATCCTCCTAATTCCTAGGTAAACATTTTCACCCACCCTTGAACCTTATGAACCTTTCTACACCCTAGTTGAACCTTTCCAACCCTAGACTAGAAAATCATTTCACTTCCATGACTAGTCATTTCAAGATCTTATTCAAGTATATCTCCTCATTTACCTCCTTACCCATTGAATAATAATTGCTAGGGAAATGGTTATCCTTTGAGTAATAGGAGCAAGAATCTCCATAATACCCAACTTGACTAGACAAGTCAAAACCAAACCAAATCTCATCATCATGCTTTCTTAAATCATTTTCCTAGAAAGTACAATATTCTCTCCATTGAAAGGTCGCTTTCAAAAAGATATCTCTTCCTAGGATATTCCTTCTCATCATTTCCTCTCTAACCATTGGACAATATTTTGTAGGGAAATCTTCATCCTTTGAGTAATAAAAGTAAGGTTAGCCTTTATCCAATAAGTACCCAAACTTGACTATATAAGTCAAACCAAATCCCATTACTTTTGCTTCCATAAGTAGTACTCCTAGCCTTACAAGGCTACTCAAGCCTAGCCATGCTTAGTCTTACACATCCATATATATATATATATATATATACAAGTCACATGGGAGAGAGAGAGAGAGAGAGAGAGAGAGAGAGAGAGCCGAGAGGAGAGAGGAGAGGGAGGTCGAGAGAGTGAGGGAGAGGGTGGAGTGTGTGCATGTGTTTTGGACACTCTAGCAAGTTACCTACTTTGACCATTCTCACATTCAAGCCTAGCATCACTTTAAGCATAACCCTAGCCTTTTATTTTGTTCTTCCTTGCAAGCAAACCCTTCCTAGGACAAGATAAGACCATACTTGTCACCTTTATCTCCTACCCATTGGATAATAAATATTAGGGAAACTTTTATCCCTTGGATAATAGAAAACCTAGACTTATACCTAAATTTCCCACCAAAGATACTTTCCTAGATTTGCTAAGTACACATATATGTTTATATTTAGGTATATGTACCTCATAGCCTATTATTATATTTCTAAGGAATCCTAGACCATACTCATAACCTTTACCCATTGGATAATAAATATTAGGGAAACTTTTATCCCTTGGATAATAGAAAACCTAGACTTGCCATTGACCACCAAAGTTATTATCCTAGATTCTCTAAGTACACTTATATGATTATAAATAGGTATATGTACCTTATAAAGTTATTATCCTAGATTCTCTAAGTACACTTATATGATTATAAATATGTATATGTACCTTATAAAGTTATTTTACTAGATTTTCTAAGTACACATATATGTTTATATATAGGTATATGTACTTCTTAGCCTATTATTTTTCTAGGAAAGTCTTGACCATATCTTACTCTTTCCTAGACTAGATCACATAGTACTTGAAGTACATAGGCATATATATATATATAGATGTACTTAGTACTTGAGAGAGAGAGAGAGAGGGAGAGAGAGAGAGAGAGAGAGAGAGAGAGAAAAGCCGAGAGGGAGAGAGAGAAAAGCCGAGAGGGAGAGAGAGAGGATGTGTGAGTGTGTGCATGTGCTTTGACTCACTCAAACAAGTCATCTCTTTTACCCAACCTCACACACAATCTAAGTACAACATGACAACCAAATCTAGACTTTCTTTAACCCTTTCATACAAGCAAGCCCTCCTAAGTACAAGACAAGACTAAAAACCCCTTATAATAACCTAAGGTATGGCCTAAAGTAGAAAGGACAAGGGAGGAAAGTCTTGACATGCTTTCAAGCATGAAATGACAACTCAATGGAGCAAAATCCATGGGAGAATTGGAGAGAGAGAGGGCCGGCCATATGAGAGAGGGAGAGAGCTCAATGTTTTGCTATAAATAGCACCCCATTCTCACCATTCAACTCACACCTTCAAGCATTCCAACTTCTCTCTCTAGAAATCCTTGTATTTGTTCTTGTTCTTACTTGGTGTTCTTGAGTTCTTCCTAAAGATCTTCAAGGAACTCATCCAAGACCGCCACTAAACCGCCACTCGACCACCCTTTCGATCCAAAAAGCTTAAGTAGTTTAGTCAAGACTTAGTTTCGAGAGAAACCTTTCTCTTTGAAGCTATCGTAAGCATTCCGTAAGAAGTTACTCCGCCCGATCACCGACGTACTTTCTGTAGCCGCCCTACCGCCAAGAAGAACGGTAGATTAATCTTAACCCCTATCTCTAAGTATAGTAGAATGATCTTATCCCTACCCTAAGTATAAATAGAAATGCGTATTGTTTGTAATGTATGAAGAATAGTCTTATACACTCTAACTCTAAGTATAGTAGATTTTCCTTACTCAAGTAAAATTAGAAGTTTGTATATTACTTGAATGTTTGAAATGCATGATAGTTGATAAACTTAATTAGCTAATGGAAGTATGAACATGTTAAATAATCTCTTTTACTTCAACAAACATATGCTGTTTTGAACTTCCCAAAAATGAGGAAAGTATGGATTTTGAAAGATAAGAATTTATCGCTTGAATGGAAGTATTCGTATTCTGATCTTAAGGATGGTTATGAGCATGTATACATGATTCTTACGATTATTTGTCTTGATGTGTGATTAAGCATAAGTGGTATCCACTCCAAAGGCGTCCGTACATGTGGCGTTATGCTTAAAGTAGCGATTTGAGCATGATTAGTAATATAGAGTTGGATGATCTTGCTAGTTTAGTTTCAAAATTACAATGAATGATTTATGATTCGTTCATAAGAAGTTCTACCGCGGAGTCTATGCATGAAAACGAGACACGAGAATCGAGAAAGTTAGAAACATGACACTTAGGGTGTGGTTAATGAAAAGGTGTGTTTTGGAAAAAGGAAAGTGTTTGAAAACCGCAATGTGGTCGGACTTGCCCTTTGTGTGGTGTATGTGTGTGTGTGCCAATGGGAACCCAGTGCGGCGGAACCGAGGTTGGGTGTGTGGCTTGGTTATCCGCAGAGAGGAGCCAATGCAAAGTTTTGTGTGCCAATGGGAACCCGGTGCGGCGGAACCATTGTGAGGATACTCGGGAGACCGAAATGGCGGAATTGAGGTTGGGTGTGTAAATAACGATTTTGGAAATGTTGATTTGGCAAATGAAAGGTGAATATGGTGACACAGTTTACGAGAAAAATCGCGTAAGAGAAACTCAGAAAATCATGGACACCAACGTTAGTAAATAGTGAATGTCGATGTGTCATTGTTAACTGTTTTGTTAAATAAGCATGTACTATGTGGAAATCGTTATCTGTATGATCCATTGTTTATAAGTTAAGGGTTAGTGGGTATGAATTATCCTATTGAGCTCCTGTAGCTCATGGTGTTACCTTTTGGTGACCCTGACATATTATACTGGGGGCGACGCTAGTATAATGTGTCAGAGTTTGTAGATGAACAGGGTGAGCTGTACACCTTGGAGGCTTTCGAAGCCGAGGAGCTGGCTAGGATGGAGGAGCAGGCGGAGCAGTAGACAGGAACCCTAGTTTCCCCTCCTTTTGTTGAATAAAAGTACTCTTGTGAGAGTTATGATGTAATAATGAGCCAGACTCTATTTAGATTTTTCAATAAAATTGTCTATTTAACGTTCCCAAATTTAGGGGCGTTACAGCTTCAAGCATTCAAAGTGTTACAACTTTGAGCATTCAAGCATGGAGCTTGAGAACAGATGATATCTTGTCGATTTACGGCATGGAGCTTATTGAGATAGTGAGCACAGAGCTTGAGTGAGTGAGCATGGAGCTGCTGAGTGATTTGATGGAGATGGTGAGTATAGAGCTGCTGAATAGTTGAGGTAGTGAGTTTACGGGCACAAGGCCGCTGAGTAGCTTGATGGTAGTGAGCATGGAGCTTTAGCATAGGACGTGACGGCGGTAGTACTTCCGGAGTACAGTAACTGGGGCGTAGAGCCTGAGTTCGAGGTAGCAAGGATCCTTGGGTTTTGCGAGCTCGAGCTTGAGGTTCACAATCCTCCAAGGTCAAGTGACCAGTAATTGGTGAGCTTGTTGCTACGAAGAGAGCCTCGGAGATTTCCAAAGTGAGTTTGACACCTGGTGCTTCAGATTCCACATGCTTGGGGATGCCCCCAAGGCTAGTTCGACTATATTGCCTTTGCTCGGGAATACCCCCAAGGCTATTATCCTCCATTGTTGTTTCTGCTGGTCAGAACCTCACAATTGCTTGATTGGTGCACTGAGCAAAACCCACTGGAGCTGTAGGAAACAGATTGAAGAGCCAGTAGATGGATTTAGCGGCTGAGATATCAAAGATTCGGCCAAATTATCGAAGAACCGGACGTGAGATTGCCTAATTCCAGAGCTCTATTTAAAGGCCCGATCGGCGTTTCATTTCATATTTCCCTTTCTTTTTCTCCATTTTCCTCTGCCGCCGAAGACTCCTTCCGGTCCGCTTTCCTTTACTTCTCTCCTTCTTCATCTCCGTCAGGCCCGAGCAATGGGCAGTGTGTGGGTGTGGCTGGTGTGCGCGAAGGGAGACCGCGTTGACTCTGGTCCTGTCTTGAAGTTTGATTAGAGACTTCCCCATGGGAGGCTTGCTTTCATGACCCAGAGCTCCGGGGTGATGCTTGCACACAGTGTGATGATTTTTCTGGGCCATGTGGTGATTCTTTTGAACCATATGATGACTCTTTTGCACCGTGGTGCTTTCTGGTATACGCCACCCCAGGGGTGTTCTTCTCTTTTTTGCAGCTGGGCTCTGGTGTTCGGACCACCAGAGGATTCGGCATGCTCCTCTCTTGTTTTTTTTGTTTTTGTTTTTCTTCCTGCATGGGTTAGTCCGGCAGAAAACCTATGTATAGTTTGTTTAGGAAATGTGGGATGATCCACCCTGTGATGTGAAAAGCTTTTGATCATATATGAAACAAAATCTTTTGTTCTGATACTCGATTATATATGCTGTTTTGTTTCATAAAATTTGTGATTTTGGCAAACTGAACAGAATCGTGGAACTTCTCTGCAAATGAGTCATTTTGGCAGCCGTGCAAAAGATTAGGCAACCAAGGAATTGATTCCTCTTTCTTAGAGCTGACTTGAGTCGCCCCTTATTTTCATGGGCCAGGGAATCAATCATGTGGCCGCCACATCGATATAGCGATCGATAGACCGACTTAACTGACGTGAATTTAGAATCCGATTCTGATTCAAACTGGGACTCAACCTAGCCTATAAATATGCGTTCTACGAACTCAATAGTTTGTCAGCAGCAGTCCTCAACAGATGGCACCACCGATTCTTGATCAGTGGATGAATTCTTTCAATAGCCTAGACCGTCTACACTTTAAGTCCTTTGGTATGGACTTCCTCTTCTCCCTTCGCCAAATTCCTATGAATTTTGCTTTCGTCTGTGCAGCCACTAGCTTGTGGGATCCTATTCTCCATGTTTTTTGATTTAGAATAGAAGAATTGTGCCCTACTTTCGAGGAGTTTGCAACTATCATGGGCCACTCGGATAGAGAAGGTTTCATTGTCCCTAACCCTTTGTTCAATTGTGGCGATCTCTTGAAAGCCCTGCTTCATGTTTAGAGACACGAAACCAGGTTCTTTATGGTGAACAGAAGGTTAGAAACCTTGCAGCTTATTTAGCACTTTGGTACGACCGAAGCCCATCGCCAAATTCCTCAATAGAGACCATGCTTCCATGCTTTGTGTGTTTGGCTTCTCCATTACTATCTGTTGGGCCCTTCCTCTGGCCATGTTGATTCCATGTTACTTGATTTTGCTCAATAAATTGGTAAACGTGTAGGTTTTGCTGGTTTGTTGTTGGCAAAGACCTTGATGGGTCTTGATGTAGTGAATGGTAATCCAACAGCCCAGTTTTCAGGAAGTCCTTTGTTACTACAGGTTCACTCTTGTATTTATTTATTTGCTTTTCAAATTATCTTCCCACTCATCACTTTTTTGTTTTCACTCACATGTTCTCTTAGCTCACAATTTTCCCTTGCTTTCTACTGGTATGGCTTTTTGAGAAACTGAGGGTATGGGATGTGCCAGAGCGGCTTTCCTATAGCTCAGACTATTGCATGGAGCGCCATGTGATCAGACAATTTCTAATTGAGGCTGTTTGGAAGGCATGGATGAAGACTCGCAAGGGTGATCAAATTCTATGGGTTTGTCCTTGGTATGGCATTGAGAGCATGACTGTAAGCACCATGAGCCACTTTGGTGTTGTGGTGATTGGTATGACTCAAGTCGCCTTCTATTTTCCTACTCGTTTTCAAAGACAATTTGGGGTTGAACAAGCTAAGGTCCTGGGCAATCCCGAGTATGCTACTTCCAAGGCTCATGATGCCAATCTTCGTCACAATGTTCTCTGTCTATGGCCGAATCAAGTGATGCAAGATATTGCTGAGGGCTTTGCTGACAAGTTATCTGGTTCGTACAAACGTTGGTTGGAGAAAGACCTCTTGGAGGACAAAAGTGCAAAGAAGAGGAAGACCTAGAGATTGACACTTTGCTTATGCTTTAAAAGATGTTCTTTTCCATGTTTGTTTCTAGCTTTCATAGATCAAAAATTGTTTAAGCTTTGTCTTTCCTTTTTCCTTGGAAATAATAAAACATTGATTGTTTTGTTAAAAAAAATGCCTTTGCCATGGTTTGATAGCGAGTATGCTTAGGATAGACCAGAAATTTGGAAGTAGTCGTAGTAGTAGTGGCCAAATCTCAATCTAGAGATTGCTTACGTATCCCATGTAGGGAATCAGGCCATAAAAGTAGTTCCAAAAAGATTTGTTTGTTTTTGTTTTGTTTTGGTTAAGGTTCGCTCGGGTATTTTTCTCTCCTTTTACGCTCTTAATTTTGCCTAAACTGCCCTTGCAGGTCCTCAGTCTAGCGAGCTTTTTATTTATGCCTTAGTTTTTGCCTAAGCCGCCCTTGCGGGTTTTCGACCTAGCAGGCTTGCTCTAATTTTTGCTTGGATCTGCCCACCCTTGTGGTTTTTGGTCCAACGAGCATCTCTCAGGGTTAATACTTCCTCAGCTTGTCAATGTTGACTGGTGTTGTGAATTCCATCCCATCTAAATCCGCAATGTATGCTGCTCCACCAGATAGTATGCATTTGACAAGGTAGGGCCCTCCCCAGTTTGGTCTAAACTTGCCTCTTTGGTCTGAAATGTGGCGACGGATTGCTTTGAGCACCATATCTCCCACCTTGATGTCCCTTGGCTTCACCTTTTTGTTGAATGTTCGTGCAATGCGGCGTTGATTCCCTTGTACATGGTACAACGCCCTCAGCCTTCTCTCATCCAGTAATGCCAACTCATCGTAGCGGTTTTGAACCCAATCCTCTTCAATCATTTCAGTCTCAGCCAAAACCCTTAGTGAGGGTAGTTACTGTTCAACAGGCAAAACAACTTCCATCCCATAGACCAGAGAATAGGGAATGGCCCCAGTCGAAGTCCTTTCAGTCGTTCGATATCCCCACAGTGCTAGACGTAGCACTTCTGGTCAGTCCGTGTAAGTATCGGTAGTCTTCCGCAGAATCCTTTTGATGTTTTTGTTTGCAGCTTCAACTGCTCCATTGGGTTGAGGTCGATAAGTAGATGATCGGTGATTCTGTATCCCAAACTCAACAAAGAGTTTCTTTGTTGCCCCTTTGAAGTGTGATCCGTTGTCACAGATGAACTCATGAGGTACACCATACTAATAGATGATATTGGTGCGGATAAACTTGGCCACATGAGTGGCCTTGAGGGTAGCATAAGAAGCTACCTCCACTCACTTGGTAAAGTAGTCTATGGCCACCAGGATAAATTGATGCTTGTAAGTAGAGAATGGCCAAGGGGATGTTATGCCGTATAATTCCGTAGGGGGATTACGCAAGCGATTAGCATGTGTTTGGCATTTGTAGCATCGGCGGATATAGTTAGCACAGTTAGCCTCCATTGTAGTCTAGTAGTATCCTTTACATAGGATCTTCTTTGCCATTGTTGCCCCGCTCATGTGCGGCCCGCAAATCCCTTCGTGTATTTCCTCCATTACCTTTTGACTCTCCTCTATTGTGACACAAAGTTGATTGGGGCCTAGATGTGCTTTTCGATACAGTGCTCCACCACAAACTACAAATCGGGCGGCAAACTTCCGCAAAGCCATCTTATCCTTTGGGGTTGCTTCGGAGGGATACTCTCCCTTTTCCAGGAACTTCTTCACGTCCTCATACTATGGTTTTCCATCGTAATCTCCTTCTTCAGTGAAAGTACACTCACATGCTGGCTTGACCTTTTGCTCGATCATTAGCGGCCGCATTGTGAATCCCAAGGGTATTTCGACCATAGAGGCCAATGTTGCCAGTGCATCTGCGAACCTATTACTCACTCGTGGAGTGTGCATGAAGATAACGGAGTCGAATTACAGAATTAGAGCTTCCAGCACAGAGTGGTATAGTTTCAGCATGTCCTCTTTAACCTTCCAGTCTCCCCTTGCTTGGGACACCACTAAGTTCGAATCTCTAATGACCTCTATCCTTTTTGCTCCCAGTTCCAGTGCTGCCTCCATTCCAGCAATGCAGGCTTCGTACTCAGCTTGGTTGTTGGTGACCTCAAATCTTAGTTTGTATGATAGAGGGATATGAGAGTCGCTGGGGGAAATTAGCAATACCCCTATGCCATACCCATATTGGTTTGATGCTCCATTGAAATAAAGCTGCCAGGTGTCGTCTAGGAGAAACAAGGTGTCTTCATCTGGGAACATGAAGTCTTCTACCTCAGCCTCTGTCACAGGATGATCTGCCAAGAATTCTGCCACAGCCCTTCCTTTTACTGATTTCCTTGTCATGTATTTGAGGTCGAACTCTACTAACAGCAATAACCATCTAGCCAATTTTCCAATAAGTGCTAGCTTCTCAAAAAGATATTTGATTGGGTCTAATCGAGAAACCAAAACTATTGGATGTGCCAATAGGTAATGCCTTAGTTTCTTTGTGGCCCACACTAGCCCCCAGTAGGTCTTCTCTAAAGGAGTGTATCTCATCTCATAATCCATCATCTTTTTGCTAAGGTAGTATATGGTGCACTCTACTTTAGCATCGTTTTCTTGTGCTAGCATACATCCCATGGATGTGTCCGTTACTGAGAGGTACAGAATCAATGGTTTTCTAGGGATGGGTGGTGACAATACAGGCGGGTTCTAAAGGTACCCCTTGACTGCCTCGAATGCTCGTACAGTCTTGATTCCACTCAAAATCTGTGTCTTTCTTTAAAAGCTTGAAGAGAGGTTCGCAAGTGACTGTGAGTTTGGAAATGAACTTGCTGATGAATTGCACTTTTCCCAGAAAGCTCCTCCTTACTTCTTTCTCTGTCTTTGGCGGAGGTATCTCCATGATAGCTTGTATCTTAGAAGAGTCCACTTCGATTCCTCTCTGAGTGATAAGGAATCCTAACATTTTTCCAGCTGTTACTCCGAAAGTGCATTTTTGAGGATTAAGACATAACTTGTATTGCCTCATCCTCTCAAAGAACTTTCGGAGTGCTTCATAGTGTCCTTCCCTTTCCTTTGATTTAACTATCATATCATCAACGTATACCTCTACTTCTTTGTGCGTCATGTCATGTAGCAGTGTTGTTGCCATCCTTTGGTAAGTGGCTCCAGCGTTCTTCAATCCAAACGGCATCACCCGGTAACAGTAGATTGCCCATGGTATGGTGAATGTGGTCTTGTCTCTATCCTTAGGAGACATTAGAATTTGATTATACCCAGAAAACCCATCCATAAAAGATAGCAGCGCATGCCCTGCGGTATTGTCCACCAGTTCATCTATATGCGGTAACGGAAAGTCATCCTTCGGACTGGCCTTGTTGAGATCTCAAAAATTCACACAGACCCTGATTCCCCTAGTCTTCTTTGGTACCAAAATGATGTTGGCTACCCACTGCGGGTACTCAGTGACTATAAGAAAACCGACGTTGATTTGTTTAATGACCTCTTCTTTTATCTTTAAGACCCAATCGGGGCGCATACGTCTTAACTTTTGTTTAACAGGTTTTACATCAGGATGGAGAGGAATTTTATGCTGAACAATTTCGGGGTTTGTTCCAGGCATATCCTCATAATACCAGGCAAAAACATCTTTATATTCTTTTAGCAAAAGGATTAATTTTTCACTTACTTGAGAAGATAGTGTTGCACCAATCTTAACCAATTTGGGCTCATTTTCAGAGCCTACGTTTGCTGTGATTATTTCCTTAGAAAAAGATTTGGCGTGCCTCTCTTCTTCTCTCTCAATAAATTCTAGAATTTCTTTTGGAATTTCTTCCTCAAAAATTGGATTATCAGAATCCACACAATTAATCATAGGCAAAGTGAAATACTCTAAATTCTCCTTTTCATTGCTAAAATTGTCAAAAGACATTTCAGAGTCAAATTCAAAATAGATATTATATCCTGGCATTTTGATCGGTCCTTCCTCACTAGACTCAGTAGTTTGAAAAGATGAAAAATTAGACTCAGACTGGGTTGATTCAGAATCGGAACTAAGATCGGAGTCAGCATTTTTTATTTTGTATTTTAGAGTGTGTTCCACAGTCCAGTTCGGGTAAGCCCCTTCTATAGCATCCACAATCAACTCAAAGCAATCTTTTTCCTCACCAAGGTTGATCATTAGCATTTCACTATCATTTTGATTCACACTTTCATTATTGTCACCATGAAAATCTTGAAGGGCCATTTGGTTTGCTGTTGCTGTTGCCATTGCCGTTGCTTCTTCCAGTTGAGCTTCAATCTCTGCTTCATCACCATTGTCAACCCTCCGTGTCCCTACAAATCCCCACAATTTACCAAACCTATCTGTGATGGGGTGGATCACCCTTATTTCATCATTGCTGACCCCCTCATCAAAGAGTAGGTTTAACGACACTTCGTCTAGCAGATCGTTGTCAATAGGCTCTTCTTCCTTTGCTCCCTCAACTTCGAGGTTGTCCACTTTGTGTATTGGCCAATAGTCATCGGTAGGTGCATAAGGGTCATAGAAATAGATCGGGACCCTACAAAGTTCTTCTTCAATTATTTCTTCCACCTCTTCGTCGTTGACCGTTCTTGTGAACAAGATGTGATTATCTTCAGAGATAACTACCCCAGGCTTTGGTTGATCTATCGGGGTGATGTACTTGGAGGGGTCAAAAACCTTGATAGAGGGACTAACGGGCCAAACAGCTTGGTGACAGTTTGAAAGTGTGAATCGAACTTAAACAGTGATGCAGCCATTTTTACTTGAAATTTTGTCATTTAGTTAGATTGGTTAGCTTACCCCCTTTGATTTCAAAAGCCTCTAAAGCTATCCTGCAAAACAAAACATTATAACACATATATACAATGGGTGTGAGGAAGAACTTTTTCAAACGAATGCAAGTAGATTCCTAGCCTGCAGGTTCCTGTCTTATTTTGATAGATTCTATGACTCTTCTAATCACATGTATGGTTTGGTGGTCTCAAGGGTGCTCTGTTGTCAAAGGGCACCGGTCCTCTTACCAGCCCATCATAGGCGGCAATCAGGTGATCCCCTCTTTGATATACCACTAGGTACAAGTGACTGTGGAGTTTGATGGAACCCCTAACATAGCCATGACATGCCGGTATATTAGGTGAACTCAACGAGGTTGCCCGCTTGATGCAAATGATACAAGAATTAAATGAAGCAGGCATTAATCCTATGTCGAATTTTCTGGTTATGGCTCTCAAGTCCCCAGCAGAGTCACAAAAATTTGTAGACACCTCCCAAACGGGGCATCACTATATAGATGATCCTCTTTGTTTGTTTCCACTTCATAGACCAAGATCGTGGACATTCCCACAGCTAGGAACATCTCCACACGATAGCGGTCATCATCAAAATAGAGTCGCCACCCAGTTTATAAAAACTAGGAAAAACAGATAGAGATTCTGGGTATGGGAGCCAAAAGTACAATACGGGGAAGGTGTTAGGCATACCTCTTTGCCTAGTCGTGAGACTGGCCCATAATCATTCGACGTACGATTAGTGCTTGCTTTATTTAATTCTAAACAAGAAATCTATTTTTACCTTTTAACAGATGATAAGGTGAGCCAGGATAGTAATTGAAAGCATGTATCAAAATGCAAAACAAGTTGTACCAGAGAATGGATCCCGCAGCCGGTGAATAGATGTCACGGCCGCAGAATCCTTCTGGATTAATGTATCGGCCGTGGGAACGATGTCCCAGCTGATATTCTTCCTCACACCAGAACAAATAATTAACAGAAAATCAGAATGCTAGGATTGAAGTATAAGAATATAAAAAAGGTCAAACCATAGGAGTAACATTCCTTTTTTTTTTTTAAATAAAAAAAATAGGAAATGTTAAATTCAAATTCAGTGATCAATTAAATTAATAAGTTAAAACACATGATAATGTTAGTACGGGTTATAATACACTTTACTATACAAACATTCATAATTATCTTTACCTTTTCTAACTATATATATATATATATATAACTAAAATTCTGTCCAAACAAACCTTCTAATTTCCTTCCACACTCAACCACCCACTCTGCCATTCCTACTGAAAATCAGGATTTTATTTCCTCACTTCCTCTGCAAGTTTTGTAACCTCCCACTTCACCTCTACATCCAAAACCACATTCACAACCCACCTCTCCACTTCCCCACTCATTCTCCCTATATACAACTCTAGGCCTTCGAAAATCAAAACACAGTTACTCCTTTCCATTTGGCTAGTCAGTCCAGAGAAAGAAAAAGAGAGAAAGAGAGAGAACTTGAGTTCTCATCCATGGAGTTTTAAGAGAGAGAGAGAGAGAGAGAAAACAGGTTCCTACATAGCACCACTCCATACATCTGTTGGGAAACATTCCTAGAACCCAATAATGACGCGTACAGATTAGACAATAAGAAAACCGCAAAACCCTACAAGGCGGAATTAGGGTTTTACCTCAACTCCCTGCGAACACGAACGCTGGTTGAACTTGTTATAACACGTCTTGCTATAAGCCACGTATACTGCTCGAATGCACCTTACGATCTTCTATCGTATTCCCTGCACGCCTAGAACACGAACCGAGTGTGGACTCTTTCGTGGTCTGTTTGCCCTCTCTAGATCTGCCTCTATTTTGTGAATAATAGAAACGTCAAAAAAACGTCAATCTGACCTAGAGAGCATAACGTGTATATATAGGGCTACGATAGGGACCTAAGGAGTAATAAGTCTGGGCTCCCAGTGTAAATAAGAAAACCTAATCCCACCAGGATTCTATTTCTTATTTCACTAATTATAATTCACCCCACTACAGAATTATAATTGCACTCCCGTCCTTATCTCAATTATATTACGAGCTCCATGATATTAAATACTTATTAATCTCCCCACGTTAAGATTACAGATACCCGTTGATTAAAATAAATTACTAACAATCTCCCACTTAATCAACATCTTAACTTGAGACTATCCGCTTAACTTATTCAATATGTCGGATACAAATATCCACCTGCAGGGTTTGACATAATCGAAACTTATAAGCTTACTCAAGGGGTATCATCAATCCCTATCGGGACGTGGATTCCATTAATAATTAATAGTTGTCATATACATAATGTTGCGACCCAACTCACCGAGACTATTGACCATATAAAGATCTCACCCTTTAATGAATCAAAATCAACAACATTAAATATATACATCTAATAATTATCTTTGGATTAAGAGCATAAGCATTCATAATAACCATGAGGTTCCAATTGTCTTATAAAGTTGGTACAAAGACAATTACCTCAATGCGGTCCTGTTCAATACACACAAAGTGTACTAGCACAATGAGTTAGAACTAGACCGTTCCCTGTAGTCAAGACAGACCTACTAAACATTGTACTACAGTCCTACTGATGGTGTGTCCAGTTCCATCTAAGACTGTGAACCATATATTATATTTTACAAGAACCGATGATCCGATCTTCTGTGTGTAAGCCGAACTCTACACACCGGATCATCTACTTTGTAAAATAAAAGACACATATGCACAACATACAATAATATTATGCAAATATTACCCATAAAAGATTCTCATCAAAAAAGGGATAAAACTGATTAATACATAACAATATTAATCCATCATATAAAAACATAGCTTTTACATAACCTCCTAACAAACTCCCACTAAGACTCAAAGTCATGCTGCCACGCATCTTACTCGCATTCTCTCTACTACGTGACTATCAAAAGTCTTAGCCTGTAAGCTGTACGTAAAAGAATCTGCTAGGTTGTTTATCGATGCGATCTTGGCCACAGCTACATCACCTCTCTGAACGATCTCTCGAATCAGGTGATACTTACGCTCGATGTGTTTTCCTTCTTATGAGTCAATGGCTCCTTAGAGTTAGCAATTCCACCACTATTGTCACAATAGATGTAATAGCTAATTGCACTAGAGGAATCACTTCTAGATCCATCCAGAAGTCTCTAAGCCAAAACGGCCTCTTTGGTTGCTTAAGAAGCTACCACATACCCGGCCTCCATGGTGGAATCAATCAATCCATGATTGCTTGATACTCCTCTAACTTATGGCTCCACCTCCTAAGGTAAACACATATCCGGAGGTAGACTTTTTGGAATTCCTATTTGACATAAAGTCTGAGTCTGTGTACCCATAAGGTACCAGACTATCTGACTGGAACACCAACATATGATCTCTAGTTCTTTTCAGATACTTGAGTATATGTTTCACTGCAGTCCAATGTTCTTGTCCTGGATTAGACTGAAATCTGCTAACCATGCCAACGGCAAAGCAAATATTAGGTCTAGTACACAACATAGCATACATAAGGCTTCCTACTGTTGAGACATAAGGAACTGCCTTCATTTTCTCCATCTCCTCAGGTGTTTTAGGACACTGATCCTTGGATAGGTTGATTCCATGTCTAAAAGGGAGGAACCCTTTCTTGGAATCCTGTATGCTAAAACGGGCAAGAATCTCATCGATATAAGTAACTTGTGATAAGCCCAACATCTTGTTCTTGCGATCTCGTATAAGCTTAATCCCAAAGATGTGACTGGCTTCTCCCAAGTCCATTTCGAATTGGTCGGATAACCACACTTTCACTGAAGACAATACTCCCACATCGTTTCTGATGAGCAGGATATCATCGACATATAGTACTAAAAACACCACCACTTTTCCGTTGCGCTTCTTATACACACATGAATCATTCGGACATTGATCAAAATCAAAAGACTTGATTGCTTGATCAAAACGAATGTTCCACGATCTAGATGTCTGCTTAAGCCCATAAATAGACTTCTTAAGCTTGCACACAATATGTGCTCTTGACCTTTGGCTATGAATCTATCTGGTTGCATCATATAGATGCACTCATCCAAATTTCCATTAAGAAACGTGGACCTGATTAGAGTACATAGACTCCATCTCTGATTTCATAGCCTTTTGCCAAAGTTTCACATCTTTATCATGAAGTGCCTCATTGTAGTTACAGGGTTCGGCATGTTGATTATCAGGGATCATTTCAAAAGACTCTCCCAACAACGTATACCGACTGGGTGGAACAATAACCCTCCCACTACGACGAGGTACTGGTGTGTCAATAGCTACCTCTACAGATGTCTCTTGTGGCGTTTCCTCCTGCACTATTGGTGGTAAAGAAGTTTGTGTCGGTATCTCTCCTCTCAATTCCTCTAGAACAATTTTACTTCTGGGCTTGTGGTCTATCACATAGTCCTCTTCTAAGAATCGGGCATTAGTGCTAACAATGACCTTCTTATCCGTAGGACTATAAAACAATCCACCTTTCGTTCCTCTAGGGTACCCCACAAACAAGCAAACTTCTGTCCTTGATTCCAATTTATCTGCGTTCCCATTCAGCACATGTGCTGGACTACCCCAAACCCGAACATGCTGCAGACTAGGTTTGCGCCCAGTCCATAGTTCTGTGGGTGTAGATCCCAGTCCATAGTTCTGTGGGTGTAGATGGTACTGACTTAGATGGTACCAAGTTAAGAATATACGCTGCTGTTTCTAGTACATGTCCCCAAAACGAAATTGGTAAATTTGAATAACTCATCTTTGATCTTACCATATCCATAAGAGTCCTATTCCTTCTCTCTGCTACACCATTTTGTTGCGGCATACTTGGAGCTGACAACTGGGAAGTAATCCCTTCAGCTGACAAGTAGTCCCTAAACTCTCCCAAGAGGTATTCTACACCATGATCAGATTGCAGTGTCATGAGACATTTACCCAGACGCTTTTCTGTTTCCGCCCTATACTCCCTGAATTTCTCAAAGCATTCGGATTTACGGTGCATCAAATAAATGTATCCATACCTTGAGTAATCGTCAATAAAAGTGACAAAGTACTCAAAACCACCTCTAGCTTGGACATTCATAGGCCCACACAAATCAGAATGAAACCAATTCCAACGGCTCTTTGGCTCTATATCCTTTTGCTGAAAAAAGGCTTCTAGGTCATCTTACCTTCTAAATAGGATTCACAGACTAGAAGTTCCTCAACTTCCAATGAACCTAAAGGTTCATCTCTAACCAGTCTAGAAATCCTATTCAGATTAATATGACCAAAACATAAGTGCCAAAGATACGTTTGGTTCAATTTAGAAGGTTCTTTTCTCTTACATGGTAAATTATTTGTGTTATTCAATTCATGTAGTTGCATTATAGGAAACATAGGATTAATAATGTAGAGATCATCCACCAATGAACCAGAACAGATAAAACGTTTATTTAACTTAATAACCACAGAGTCACTAAAATAAACCAAATATCCGTCCTTTATTAACTTAGAAACTGAAACCAAGTTTTTTCTAATAGTAAGAACATAAAGACAATCTCTCAAAATTAAACTCCTATTACTACTAAAATTTAAAAAGACATTTCCTACTGCAACTGCTGCCACTCTCGTAGCATTTCCCATATGTAGATAAATCTCCCCATCACTGAGTCTTCTGGTTTCCTGGAACCCATGCAACAAATTGCAAACATGATTAGTGGCTCCCATATCTACACACCAGGTACTGGTAGATAACACCACTAAACGTCATTCAACAACTAGTGAAAAAGATTTATCCAAATTGTTCACTTTATTGAGATAGAATGGACATTCCTACTTCCAGTGTTCTTTCTACTTGCAGTGAAAACACTTGCCCGCAGGCTTTTTCACTCCACCTTGAGGCGCATGAAATGCCTCCACAACCTTTTCCTGAGACTAGTTCTGCTTCTTCTTGCCTTTCAGCTTAGAAGTAGAAGCCTTCTCTGCCACTAACACTGATGGTGGTTTCTTTACAACCAAAAGACCCTCAGCTGCTTGGAGTTCCTTAAGAAGTTTCGCCAAAAATAAATGCATTTTGTTCATATAATAGTTCAGGCGAAATTACTTAAAACTCTCAGACTGCAGTGAGTTAAGAACGAAATCGATCTGGGTTTCCCCATCAATTTTAGCTCCAAGAATCTCTAGTTCATTAAGAAGACCTTGAACTAAGAAGACCTATCATCTTAAGAACATGATCCCTAATCGGGGTCCCTTTAACAGGGGTGATATTCACCAATTTTTATAAAATTTTGCTTCATGTTATGTGGCATTCTCATCAGGTCTAGGAGGGCACATCTCATACAACACAAATTTGTGCCCCTCAACAGTTAACACAATATCCAAATTCCTTTTCCAATCAATATAATTCGATCCAGTAAGTTTATTAGCTTTGAGAATAATTGCAAGTGGATTGAAAAAAACCCATTTTTGAATTTGAGAATCACATAACAACAATTATGAAGGGCAATAAAAATTTGAATTTCATTTTAATATTGGTTCCATCAACCACGTGTTAAAAGAAAAACATTGGCAACCCTACACACCGTGAAGAGCATGCCTCGATGGGAAGGTCGTCTACTCTTCATCATTTGTGTAGATAGGCACAACCTTTTAATTTTACTATCTAGACACTATACCGTGCCAAGCAAAATTAAATAGCCAATATAGGTTCGGTCCTATAAATAATAATAGTGACTCAGATGGTGAGGATATTATTATTTACAGCTAAGTGTATACCATTACCTAGCTTTTAGACCTATTGTTCCGTTATAAACCACCTCAGATGGAGAAGTGACCCACACAACAATTATCTTAGAGCTATCCCTTTAGGAAGTTTGTACCGATGATGCCACAATTAATTTTGTCCGATAGGGAGGAATGTTCTGAAACCAACACACAAAATTAATTATATCATCTACGAACTAGCAATGGAGACCATAGGATTTATTCAAAATAAATTCCCTCTCCCACTTAGTTATTTAAAAAATTTGTGAGGGTTATCAAATTTTCGAGTTTGCAAAAAAACCGTGATCTAGGTCAAAGGCCAAATATTACCATGTTGTCCCAATATGGTAAACTATCACATATGCAAACAATATGGAAACACAAATAATAAGGAAACATAAGATAAAGAATCCAGCTATTATGGTCAAAAATGCAATCCTTGAGCAACAAGGAATCCTTCCAAACTTGAAATCCTTAAGCAATAAGGAGTCCTTCTAAACTTGAAATCCTTAAGCAATCCTTCCAAACTCGAAATCCTTCAGCTATACTTGTGTGGAAGACTTAGATACTTTGAATCAATCAAGGAGACCAAAATCCAACCGTGCTTAAGCAAGAAAATTCGGATTTGATAAATTCCCGCGTAAACTGCACAGCCTTAAGTATTTTGGCCATATCTTCCTCATCCGACCTCCAATTGAAGTGATTCAAATTGGGTTGGATTCGAAATTCAATTATCTACAACTTCTGTGAAGAACATATTTTCTAATTCCAACGTTTACTGGGTCGAAATAGCCCTGCAATCAGACCCTACGAATCTGGAAAAAAACTGTTGCGAGCCAAACAACTTGTATCTTCTGTATCTCCCTTCTTCGATCTCCGAATAACCATCAAATGCTATTATGATTGAAGAAACATACATATATCGATCTTATGCCTCCATTGGAGTTCACATGCTACGTTAATTATTACAATCACGAAAAATAATCGTGGCACCCAATAAATAACACATGCTACGTTAATTATTACAACCACGAAAAATAATCGTGGTACCCAATAAATAACAATAACCACACAAAAATCATGTGGGATCCAATCACATAAAATCAACAAAAAATCATGTGACCATAATAGCTGGGTAAGAACGCTGCAAAACAAGGGTTAGCACAGTTCTACGTTCTACCCTCTATATCCTATGGACAACATGGCCTGTTTAATCCATACGCGTGATTACAGCCTACTCTGATACCACTGTTGGGAAACATTCCCAGAACCCAATAATGACGCGTACAGATTAGACAATTAGAAAACCGCAAAACCCTACAAGGCGAAATTAGGGTTTTACCTCAACTCCCTGCGAACACGAACGCTGGTTGAACTTGTTATAACACGTCTTGCTATAAGCCACGTATACTGCTCGAATGCACCTTACGATCTTCTATCGTATTCCCTGCACGCCTAGAACACGAACCGAGTGTGGACTCTTTCGTGGTCTGTTTGCCCTCTCTAGATCTGCCTCTATTTTGTGAATAATAAAAACGTCAAAAAAAACGTCAATCTGACCTAGAGAGCATAACGTGTATATATAGGGCTACGATAGGGACCTAAGGAGTAATAAGTCTGGGCTCTCAGTGTAAATAAGAAAACCTAATCCCACCAGGATTCTATTTCTTATTTCACTAATTATAATTCACCCCACTACAGAATTATAATTGCACTCCCATCCTTATCTCAATTATATTACGAGCTCCATGATATTAAATACTTATTAATCTCCCCACGTTAAGATTACAGATACCCGTTGATTAAAATAAATTACTAACAACATCAAATTCGGGTTTCCAATCAACCACTACATCACCAAGCATCCGCAGCCCACCTTCCATTCATCCTGAGGCAGCCCCGGAGTTCTCCGATTCCGTCGTTTTCTCCAATCACTAAAAATCGACCGAACCCATTAATCACTTTTTCGGCCGGATTCAAGGTAGGATAATCGCTCTCCTACTTTCCCCTAAGTTTATCTAGTTTCTATAAGCTTATTTTGATCAGCTATAATGGTAAAAAAAATTGTGTCAATGCATCGGAACTTTGGGAACGGAAAATGCTCTGTTTTGTAGAAATGGGAAATGAAACTACTGTAGCATGCACGTTTTTCTCTTTAAAGTGAAGTTCTAAATTGCAATTTGCTCCTGTGGTTACTTTAGTTCCCAATTCTGATCCTAAACAAGGTGGTTGACTTATTCCACCATTAGTTGTTACATTGTTGTTCAGTGGGATAAATGCATGACTATTGTATTCTCAATTGAATGATCAAAAAAAAAAAATTGTATTCTCAATTGATATGTATGATATTTAATGTGTGGGAGTGACTCGCAGTCAAACTTTATCACAGGAAAAGAAAAAAAAATTTATAGAATAAGATTAATAATACTAATATGCTTAAACTAACAATAACCTAGAATTTATTTTAAGTGATAACTTTGGAAAGGAAACTGGGAGAAGTTGAAAACTTATTTGATTCTAATAATAGATTTTTAAGATCTAAACTTAGAAGTTAAGGAAAATGCTAGAGTAGTCTAAGAGCTACACTTAATATGTAATAGTCAGTAGCTATATAAAAAAAAATGCATAAGTGTACATGGTTAAACAAAAGCTTTCTCTACAACACACTACTTGGTAAATTATTAAGTATTGAGAATGGAACTAATGAAAGGAGTACTAGTATACAGTAGACTAGTATTTTTAGTAAAATGAATAAAAACAAAAGTGTTCCAGCATAATTATAATGTAAGATTACTTATTATGTAAGTTAGTTCTACCTAATAGTAAAGAATATACTTACTGTCGGAATAAAGAAAAGTAAAATTCTTAATGTCTACGAAATCAGTACTGGTAAAACTTAATTACTTATATTAATCTATACTGTTTAATACTCTAGGGCTACGAAACTGCTAATTGTATCTCAGGATTAATAAATTGAATTAAAGGTCAGAAATGCTTAATAAAATTTTAAGTAACCCGAAAGGCATCGGCTCAATCCAAATCCCTTTTGTGTTTAATTATTTGCACCTATCTATTGTTATATTGTTGTTTCATTGAAACATATCGTGTTTGAGCTATTGTTGATTGTATCATGTTGTACGTGCTAGAATGGACTTAGGTTCACGGGATGGTTACGATTAGTGATTCATGTAGACGATATTAAGTTAATGGGAAATAATAAAGTGTTTGAGGTGTGAGGTTGTGGATTGTGATTTGAGCCATGACTATGGCAAGGGTAACCAATGGGGCCCTGTCTTGAAATGGGTAACCAGTGGGGCCCAGTGTTGAGAGATGTTGTGACGCTAATGTATAATGCGTCATGGGAAAATTTGCTTCTTTTGTTCAAGAGGGAATAGGTCCCATGAGACGGTTATAGTTAGTGGTAGGTGACGTCCGACCCTAATGTACAATACGTCATGGGAGGACTCGATCCTCCTGTTATGGTCTTAAGTGAGAACATGCTAGATACATAATTTAGGTGCGCTCACCTAGGACCCTGGTACAGGATAAGCAAGAGGAAGGGTGGACTCATGAGACGGTTGTAGTTAGTGGATGTGGGAGGAAAGGATCTCGTGGAGAGAGTCCTTAGATTTAATGTAAGTTAATGGATAGTAAAGAAAATAATGATGTGCTATTATTCTACACCTTCTGTGTATTATCAATTGTTATATTGTTGAACTGTTAACTGTAGAGTAAGGTGTTAGTAGGGTTGGGATTATCTACTGGGTTTCAAAACTCATTATAGTGCCCTTGGGCTGGCATTTTATGCCAGGTAATCAAGAGATCGAAGAACAGAATCCTCTTCAAGATGATCAGTATCAGGGTGAGGATCTCCCAACTGAGGAAGGGGAGTTTGTCGAGCCTTGGATGCCTTACCCTTAGAAGCTCTGTTAATTTAAAATTTTGTTATTTGAATTTTCCAAAAGTTTTATCACATTTGTCAAACTCTGTTTTATTTCGTTGGATTGTAAGACAATTAAGTAGTTCTGAATTTGGTATTTGAGATTTCCGCTGCTAAACTCTGTTTAATAAAATTTTATTTCTTAAATTAGTTTTATGGATTACTAAATCAATTAGAACTGATTTAATTAACGTGTTCGAAAATCGGGACGTTACAACTTGGTATCAGAGCTTTAGGTTCAAACCCTCCGACTGGGGTAGATTGGGTAGAACGTCATACTAAGAGAATAACTTGTAGAGTTAATCAAAACTATTTAGAATTTGTAATATGCGCTATTTAACCCTAAATCTAATTATAGCTATTCTTTGTAGATGGACCCAGTATACCGTGCACAGCTAGCTGATGAGTGGACGAGGCTGCGAGACCTTCTAGGACGCATAGGGCCTGACTTTTCATTCGAGGATCCGTATGTTCCAACAGATTTCCCTCTCCTTTATGCTCAGTACTGATGGTGTACGGTTAATTTGTTTTGCCGAATGAGGGTATATCACTCACAAGACTGGGGTCCTCAAAAGGTAGCTGCTAATGAGAGGGAGATTCAAAGGGTCTTGAGGTCAATACCAAGATTTCATATGGAGGATGATCCTTACTATTCATATTACGCCAATCCTGACAATGCCCCTCTTCAAGTCGCTGCTGCCCCAACCCCTGTTACCCATGAAATTCAAAGGACACCCCCGGAATATGTTAGTGAAGAAGAAGAAGACCCTGAGGAACCGCCATTCCTGGAGGAAGATCAGAACCAAGAGAACTCTGTTGAGGAAGATGAGGCTGACGAGGTCATGGAAGAGGAAGAGGACAATGAGGGTTGGTTGTCTCCCAATGAAGAGGACGATGATGGTTGGTTGGCCCCAATTGATGCACCAGTCAATTGGGAAGATGAACTACAATGGAGGCTAATGCATCCGGAGCCAATAGTACCGATACCGCCACCACCACCACCAGCCCCGGAGGAGGAAGATCTGGAGAGTGAAGTTGATGATCTTGAGCCCCCAGTTTTTGCCACTAACACTTATGTGTTTGTGGAATTAGCTTCGTTGTACCCTTGTCCCTGGAAGCGCAAGGCACAACCATTTTACTTAGGACCAGTACGAATCTTGTCTCCTCGCCAACAGGATTACTATCGAGTAGCAGTACCATCGGGATTTGCGGAGCATTACTCGGAGTATTTCCTACACACACTTGTTACCAATCGTCGTTCGAGAGATATCAGTCGCATCATACCTGTGGGGGTGGACTATAATGATCACTGAGAATATGTCGAAACACCAATCCACATGCAGAATGTAGTTGGTCCCAATGAACATCAGAATGACCTGTAGTGGACTGTGACTTGGGAGTGCTACGGTGTTACCGAGCAAACTATGGAGCCTGAGAGTATGATGAGAAGGCACTATCCGAATTTTTTTGATGACTAGATGAGGAGAAATTAGAGTAGTTTTAAGGGTCAGTAAGGAAAATGTAGTCTTGAACTATTGTGTAGGGTGACATAGTAGTCTAAATTTCTTTATTTGTTTATTGTTCTTTTTAGACAGTAGTATTGTTTCCTTTTCATCATGTTTTAATATTACTTGTTCGTTTTATTCTAGCTGGTAGTAGGACCCATGTACTTCATTCTAGTTTTTTTTTTTTAAATGACTTTTGTCATATTGACGTTATTGCACTCGTCACTTATAATGCTCACTAAGTATGAAAATAGAAAACCCCCCTAACAAAAAATTTCATATATATATATATATATATTTATACACTCCCCTTCTAATGAGGATCTAAAATGAGGACCTAAAATGAGGACTATCCCATTTCTTCCATTTCCCGATTGAATTTTGATGATCCGAGCCGCTCAATGTGTTCAGAACGTGATTTTAAGGATACCCGCGTGAAATCAGCAAAAAAAAAGATCGGGAAGAGCTTCATCCGAGCAGTTTTTATTAATTTTTTATCGAACGGTTCAAATAAAAACTGCTCAAATCAAGCCCTTCCCGGTCATTTTTTTTTGCCGATTTCTCGCGGGTACCCTTAAAATCACGTTCTGAACACATTGAGCGGCTCGGATCATCAAAATTCAATCGGAAAAGGGAGGTCCTCATTTTATTAAAATGAGGTGGTCCTTATTAGAAGGGGACTCTATATTTATATATAGATGGTGGAAACAGGACATGGGTCCCAAACGAACAATGGTCAGAATAGTGGGCAAAACAATGGACAGAATGGCGGACCACAACCAAATGGGCAAGGAGGACAACCAGACTTAATTCAACTGATGCAAGCATTTATTGCTGCTGCTGCCGCCAACCCTCAACAGCCCCAACAACAACAACAACAACGTTGACCTCCAATCAGGAGTAGAGATCAACTTTTGGATGCATTCTGCAAACGTCGCCCTTCGATCTTCTATGGGGAAGCAAACCCTAGTGCTGCAGAAGCATGGATCAAGCAAATCTCCAAGTACCTGGAAGTACTTAATGTGACCAATGCGGGCGATCGCATTGCCTTATCAACATTTCAGATGCAAGGGGAAGCAAATCATTGGTGGGATTTGATTTAGACCACTCATAATTTGACAACTATGACCTGGCGGATGTTTGAAAACCTTTTCCTCGAAAAATACTTACCAGCACCTGTGAAACAAGCCATGGCCCAGAAATTTATGGACTTGAAGCAGCGTACTTTGACAGTAACCCAGCATGCTGCCCGTTTTGAAGAACTTGCACGTCATGCTACTACTATAGTACCCACTGATGATACAAAAGCAAGGAAGTTCGAATGGGGTCTGTCCCACTCTATTCGTACTAGTGTGGTTTCTCATGAGTACCCCACCTATGTACAGGTGGTGAGATGTACACTTATGATGGAATGCGAGAAATCTGATTCAAGGTCAACATGGGAAGCGCAAAAGAAGAATGGCCCATCGGTTGGAGGACCAATCCGAACAAACCACAACAAGACTGTTGTCGCTCAAACACCCTATTACCATAACATCCCTCGCCCTCTGCAGCAAATCCCTCGAACCTGGAAAAACTCCAACCCTAACCCAAATCAAAACCAAAATCCACTTCAGGCATCGAATAACCGTAGGTGTTTCAACTACAACTAGGAGGGCCATTTCAGGAACAATTGCCCAAAGCTTGTTGGATCTAGAAATTTTGGGCAAGGGGGACCGCAACAATTTCAGGCTCGGCTGTCAGGGTTTGGGAACCAGAATCTGGTTAATCCAAACCAACAGAAGATCGGATGGAATCAGCAACAATCTCATCCTTTACAGAACAATGTAGGCGGACAGAACAAGCCAACAGGAGGCAGAGTCTTTGCTCTGCAAGGCACCGAGCAAGATGCTGAGGATAAGTATGACTCGTCAGTGATACAAGGTACTCTTATACTATATAGCACTTGTGTTCAAGCATTATTTGATTTAGGAGCTTCGCACTCTTTCATATCTACTACATGTGCCTCTACTCTTGGACTAGAAACAGAATCTCTAGGGACGACAATGCATGTAACCTCACCATTATGGGGTAAAATTTCTGTGGGATTAATCTGTAAGGGGTGCGAATTAGAAGTATCTAACCTGAGATTAACTGTCGACCTACAAGTAATCGACATGACAGACTTTGATGTCATACTTGGAATGGATTGGCTATCCGCACATCGCGCTGTCATAGATTGCCATCGAAAGATGGTGACAGCATATTCATCAGACGTCGGTACGTGCTTCAAATTTAAGGGGGATAGACAAGACCCCTCCGCTATAACCTCACACTGATCGAGATGGCATGATAAGCTTTCAGGGTGGCTAGCAAGCCTCAAGCTAGAGGAGACAGATCGTATGGAACTCGGTCTTCCTCACATTGTGTGTAAGTACGAGGACGTGTTTCCCGATGAGTTACCTGGACTGCCGCCACATCGGGACTTGGATTTCACGATCGAGTTGCAACTAGGCACGGCACCAATATCCATGGCACCATACAGGATGGCACCAGCGGAACTACGAGAGTTGAAGACTCAGCTACAATAATTGATGGACAAAGGTTTTATCCGACCCAGTACATCACCGTGGGGAGCCCCTGCTTTATTCGTCAAAAAGAAAGAAGGAACACTCAGACTTTGCATCAACTATCGCCAACTCAATAGAGTCACAATCAAGAACCGTTATCCTTTACCTAGAATCGATGACTTGTTTGATCAACTGAGAGGGTTAACTTGCTTCTCAAAGATTGATTTACGGTCTGGATACCATCAGCTGCGAGTTAGAGACAGTGACATACCCAAGACGGCTTTTCGAACCCGTTATGGCCACTATGAATTTGTGGTGATGCCATTTGGGTTAACCAATGCCCCTGCCATTTTCATGTGTCTGATGAATAAAATTTTCATGCCATATTTGGACAAATTTGTAGTAGTATTCATTGACGACATTCTGGTGTACTCACCAACAGAAAAGGAACACGAGTAGCATTTGAGAATCGTACTGCAAGTACTTCGAGATAATCAATTATACGCAAAGGCCAGCAAATGCGAATTTTGGATGAAAGAAGTCAAATTCCTAGGACACGTGGTGTCAGAGAAAGGAATCTCTGTGGATAATAGCAAAGTAGAAGCTGTCATGGACTGGAAACGACCATCGACAGTGTTTGAGATTAGGAGTTTCTTGGGATTAGCTAGCTACTACAGAAGGTTCATTCAAGATTTCTCAATTTTGGGAAAACCAATGACGCGACTGACCCAGAAGGGGGTCAAGTTTGAATGGAACGAAGCATGCGAGAAATCGTTCCAAGAACTCAAGAAGAGATTAACCAGCGCAACCAGCGCCCCCATATTAATCATTCCCGAGCGGAACGTGGGATATGCAGTGTACTGTGACGCATCCAAAGATGGATTGGGAGCTGTGCTCATGCAAAATGGAAAGGTCATCGCTTATGGATCCCGACAACTAAGGCCGCATGAGAAGAATTATCCAACTCATGATTTGGAACTGGCGACAGTAGTATTTGCCCTTAAGTCCTGGCGTTACTATATGTACGGAGAATAGTTCGAGGTGTTCACTTATCACAAAAGTTTGAAGTATCTATTCACTCAGAAGGAGCTGAACATTAGGCAAAGGAGGTGGATGGAATACATGGAGGACTACAGTTTCATGTTGTCTTATCACCCTGGGAAGGCCAATGTAGTCGCTGACGCTCTTAGTCGCAAAACTCGAGGACAGGTGGCAAGTATGGCCATCAGGGAATGGAAAATGGTGGAAGCCATTAATGAGTTCAGACTTCAACCTACCATAAGAGCAGAAGGAGCCTGCCTTTTTGCTTTGTTTGCCACACCTACTTTACATCAAGAAATTCTATTGGCCCAAACCTTCGACCAGGAGTGCGATTTCATCAGATATCAACTGTCAATCGGAAAAGCATCGGCAGGATGGGCAATTCACTCCGACAAGAGCCTCCGTTTCCAAAAGTGGATTTTTATACCTGACATTGGTACACTTCGAGAAGCTGTACTGAAGGAGTTTCACCATTCCAACTTTGCCGTACACCCAGGAAGTATGAAGATGTACCAAGATCTCCGTCGTCAATATTGGTGGAGCGAAATCAAGAAGGATGTAGCAGCTTATGTGTCCACGTGTCTCACTTGTCAGCAAGTTAAAGCTGAACACCAGAAACCTGGAGGAACACTTCAGCCATTACCTATACATAGTTGGAAGTGGGAGCACATCACTATGGACTTCGTCACAGGATTACCTCGATCACCTAAATCCAACACTGCCATTTGGGTAATTATTGACCGATTGACCAAATCAGCGCACTTCCTCCCTGTACGCATGATAGATACCATGGAATCATTCAGCAAACTCTACATTCAGGAGATTGTACGACTGCATGGGGTACCAATATCAATTGTATCCGACCGCGACCTGCGCTTCACATCAAAATTTTGGCAGAGTCTGCAGAAAGCATTGGGAACAGACCTTCGTTCGAGTACATCCTTCTACCCACAAACAGAAGGGCAAACCGAAAGGACGATTCAGACCCTAGAGGATATGCTCCGTGCCTGTACCTTGGACTTTAGTGGAAATTGGGAACGTCACTTGCCGTTAGTTGAATTCGCTTACAACAACATCTATCAAGCCAACATTGAGATGGCTCCGTACGAAGCCCTATATGGACGACCATGCCGATCCCCTATCCATTGGACTGAGCTGGGAGAGTCAAGCCTATTGGGACCAGAACTTGTCAGAGAGACAACAGAAAAAGTCAAAATCATCCGCCAACGACTTTTGACCGCTCAGAGTCGACAGAAAAGCTACGCTGACAAGAGGACCAGACCACTCTCCTTTAAAGCTGGAGAGCATGTATTTGTTAAAATCAAGCCATGACGAGGAGTTATCCGATTTGGAAGGAAGGGGAATCTATCACCCCGGTATATCAGACCATTTGAAATTTTGGAGAAGATTGGAGAAGTTGCCTACCGCCTAGCTCTACCACCACAGATTGACAGAGTTCACAACATTTTCCATGTGTCTATGCTCATCAAATACATGTCACACCCCTCCCACATACTCAACTGGAAGGAGATCACACTTAACAAAGACACAACTTTCGATGAACAACCGGTCGAGATCCAAGATTATAGTGAGAAGAATTGTGGGCAGCATGCCCTTGAAAAGGATTCCGTTCCTTTCCCAAAGCAAGGCCCTCGGATCGAGGGAGCGCGAGCGCAGATGGCAAGTGCTCGGAATATAGAGTTGCCACTCGGGTTTGAAGGTCCGACACCCAAGGAACTGTATTTCGAAGCACCTGCCGCGATGTTTGATTTGAAAAAGTGAAAGCACCAGTCCGTCATAACCATATCTAGGTTCGGGA
Organism: Rhododendron henanense subsp. lingbaoense; assembly: GCA_020567845.1. Taxonomy (NCBI): domain Eukaryota; kingdom Viridiplantae; phylum Streptophyta; class Magnoliopsida; order Ericales; family Ericaceae; genus Rhododendron; species Rhododendron henanense. The sequence goes on from CM036315.1 coordinate 6,127,412, forward strand.
GCCAGGTTACGAGAGGGGAAGGGTTTTAAGGCACCCCTCTCGCCCAATTCGGAGATCAGTCTCTACTTAGGCATTTTGAAAACATTGCGATTCTTCTTTTATTAATCGATTTTTAGCCAATTAGGGCGGGGGAACAGTTAATCGGGGATTAAAACTGTAACACTTTGCAAGATGTGATCAATATAGCATGGATGGATGGAACGCTGGAAAATAAATGGGATAAAACCCAACACTGTGATTAAACACCAAAACAGCGCCTTGTATGAATTTGGCACGAACAAATGGCCAACTTACATGCAAGGATCAACGTGCATGCAAGCCCTCCATCGCGCGACAGACCCATACACACGCGCGAGTGTTGATGCTTCAACAACAGTTTGAATTTTATCCCCTTCTGGGCTCTGGAAGGACCAGTGCACACCCAGGGGGCAAACCAAGCAGTTTATATGTACTGAAAGCAAATAGTTATTTCGAACAGAATGAATAAAATTGACTTACAACCCCTAAACAGTGGGGGGGGGGGGGGGGGGGGGGGAGACAAAACAGAGGCTAGGGACCAAGTTACCAAAGCAAAGGCCATTCACTGGAAACAGGCTAACCATCGCGGGCATAATGCGCTCTGGCGCGCGATGGTATGAGTCAACCTTCCAGTGTTTGGTTTTGCTCATCCTGGGTTCTGGGACAAGTCCAGAAAGATCCCAGGGGTACTCCACAGTAACAGAAATGCATATTGAAATACAACTAGCAGTTTAAGCTAAGAAAAGCAGTAAACTGGTTGTTAGCATGCTCCATAGTGATCTATATAAACAAAAAGACATAAAATAGTAGGAAACCAATCCCTGCGCGTATTGCACCCTGGCGCGCGACGGATGCACCATGGCGCGCGATGGTTCCTACTACAATGGGTTTTGAAACCTTGCCAGCTTTAGGGTCAGGACTGGTATTGATTACCAGCCTTGACCCTGCCAGCCCCCCTCAGGGATCAGAACAGAGAGCAGAACAAAGGTAAGCTATACCTTTGGCTTTTGAGGTTTGAAAGGTGTTTGAGCTTTGAGTTGAGTTGAGGTTGTTTGAGGATGAAGAATAAGGCGGCTTTTTGAGGTCCTTCTTTGACAAAGAAGAGATGAACAAGAAATTAGGGTTAGAACCTGTAGACACCTCCCAAACGGGGCATCGCCATACAGATTGATCATGCTTGTTTGCTCGATTGGTTGCTTGCTTCGTAAACCAAAATCATGGACATTCCCATGGCTAGGAACATCGCCACATGATAGCGGTTATCATCAAAACAGAGTCGCCACCCAGTTTATCAAAACTGGGAAAATAGATAGAGATTCTGAGTACGGGAGCCAAGAGTACAGTAAGGGGAAGGTGTTAGGCACCCCTCTCTGCCCAGCCGTGAGACTGGCCCATAGTTATTCAACATAAGACATGTAGATGCTTTGTTTAATTCTAACACAGAGTCTGTTTATTTAAGCCTTTAAGCAGTGAATAAGGTGAGCCAGTGCGATAAATAAAGCATACATCAGAAAAGCAGAACAAAACAAACTGTCCAGGGAGATGGATCCCGCGGCCGGTGAATGGATGTCACGGCCGAGGGATCCTCCTGGTTTGATGTATCGGCCGAGGGATCGAAGCCCCGGTCGGTGTTCTTCCTCACACCAGACTATACGATTAATAGATAATCAGAAAGCTATGATTAGTTATGAATGCAGCAAATAAGACAAACCAGAGGCTGTTGGGCCTCACCACCTTGATCCCTCAGTTGCTTGATTGCTTCGGATTTGATTGTGATTGACTGATTTGCTTGATTGAAAACCCTAGGGTTAGGGTTTGAACTTCGGGATTTGATCGCCGGATTGACGGCTACCTTCGGGAGGTTAGGGCTTTTGAGGAGTGGGTTTGAGAGAGTATTTTGACAGAGTTTCGTGGCTTGAGAGAGTGTATTCTCTAATGAATTTTGTGTATATATTTTCGGAGTCCAAGGGCCCTTTATATAGGCAATTGGTGACTCACTCCGGCCAATCAAATGGCACGATTGCAATTGCAATTGCAATGCACCTCTAACTCTACGTCGCAATCTCTGAGCGTAGCCCGAACGCATCGGGAAGGTAGTGTAGTTGGATCAAACGTCTGACAGAACACGTTCCAGAGTCTGGAAAAAGGTCGATCTAGCGGCCGAGTAAAGGATATCACGGCCGAGGAATGGATGTCTCGGCCGAAGGATAGATCTTGCGGCCGAGGGATTGATCTCTCAGGGAGATTTTGCTAGCAACAGGTTGCTCGGGTGAGGAAATGATGTTAGGGCCGTGGGATCGATGTCACGGCCGACAGATGGATTCTCCTAGGCTTCTGTATTTTCTGTCTGAAAGGCTGTATGGCTCTGAATTGGGTCCTCTAGGTGGCTCAAAGTTCTTACCGAAAGTCCTAAGGTTCTCAAGGAGGCAATCAGCAATCACTGTATCCATTTCATCATCGGGATGGTCCCAAGGTGGGACATGAAATAATCGTTAGGCCAAATTGGGGTGTCTACAGAACCTTATGCTTAAGGCTTTTGAACTTGTAAAAATTGAACCCTTTCAATGGAAGCATAGGGGGTATTTATAGGAGGAGGGGAGGAAATGGTGTATGGAGGAGATACAACCAACCAACAAGGGTTGGTTTGGCTTGGTGGCCAAATTGCCTCCTTTGGAAAGGTTGGTGGAAGCTATGGAGCTGCAAAGAGAGGAGCTCAGCCAGTCCACGAGGCTGGCTGAGGGTTACTTGGTGATTAAGCTGCCCAGCTTATAAAGGTGATGGGGACAGGTGGTGACCATCGCGCGAGGGTTGTGCTCTGGCGCGCGATGGATGCGCCCTGGCACGCGATGGTCAACGATCAAGCTTTGACTGTTGACCACCACCTGGCAGTTTGACCCGAGCGCGAGGGTTTGGGAGCAGCGCGTGCGTGCCAGTAGGGTTTTTGGCTTTTGGAAGTGGCTTAGGATAGGTTTGGTTCAAAGGTTTTGCAAACACTCAAAGCTCAAACACTCGACATTCCCGGGGTGTTATTGATCTGTTTCATCATTGGGGAATCAAAAACCGAAAGTAAACTAATCTGGAAGCCCAGATTGGGGTGTCTACTGATAAGCACCCAATATTGTAGATATTTGGTGCGCCTAGTCCCGTGTTTTGTCTTTTATTTTCTGTTTAGTTGCCGTTTTGTAGTGTTTTGCGCGTAAGATTTTCTATCGAGCATTGCAGGTTTACTCGAATAAGTGTGCTTGTTGAGTTGATTGGACAAACCAAGAGGGTAAGCAAGTAGGCGGTGCCTCGAAGATTCATCCGTCGGGTGTCAAGACAAGGCACAAGGGTTTGAGCTGCATGAAGAAGACACGGTATCGATACGGACTTCAGCGTATCGATACGGTTTGAAATCAGTAGGATCTTCAAGCTTCAGCGTATCGATACGGAAATATGCGTATCGATACGGTTCGAAAACAGAATCATTCCCGGGCTTCAGCGTATCGATACGGTTTTCTGCGTATCGATACGGGTCATCTACGGAGAAACTTGGATTTTGAAGCAAGCCGTCTCGGTATCGATACGCGATTGGAGTATCGATACGAGATAAGACCGACTTACGTTTTTACGGCTGTCCACTTTCTTTAATTGGCAAGTTACCTCTTTATGCGTGAAAAAGATATTTCTGAGGAGAGAGAGAGTCCCTTGTATATAAATAGGACCACCTTTCTCCCTCATTGGTATCTAGCTAATTACTTTCCTTAAACTTTCCTCCATTAATGTCTTGTTGAGTTTCAAAGCTTTTCTAGCCTAAATTTCTTAAGAACTTGGTAAGTTTTAAGTTGTTTGTTAATTTTCCAAGTACTAAAGTTGTTGCTACAGTTTAGATCCTTAATAATATCTAGTTCGTTTTCAATTCTATCGGTTTAATATGTTTATCTTTCCTAGCATAATTTCTAGCCTTTTCAATGTGTGTGAGTAGTTGTTTGGCTAAGTCTTGGGCTAATCAATCCCAAGGACTTAGGTGGTTATTCGATTCTCAAACCTTCGGGCGTAAAATCATGGGTTCCGGAATAGAGCCTAACTTGTATTTTTTTTTGTCTAAACTAGGGGTGTAAACTACTTGGTAAGGTGTTTAGTCAAGCGGTCTTGGCAAGCGGCTTACCAAGGGATTGTGGCCTCTTATGTGTTTGATAAAAGTTTTCAACCAAGTTGGTTCGCCTCCGGTCAATCTCATCTTGTGACAAAAGTAGTTTTAAAGTTAAATCCTCCGGGCAAGAGCGCGCGGTCGTGACTCTTGTTTGAGTTATCATTGGGAATCGGTAACGGCCTTAGTCACGGGAGAGAAGATCCCTAGGCTTGCCTTTTCAAAGTTCATTAAAACTCATTTCTAGACTTTCGTTTTAGTTTGTACTCCGCTCAAAGGAAAAACTCAGTTGGCCGTCTCAAACGCCACCATCCATTACATAAACCTTCAATCCAATCTAAGCTGAATTCGATTCCTTGTGGGTACGATCCCGGACTTTCGGATATTATGCTTCCAACGACTTAGCCCTACGCTTGGGGTTTAAAACCTTATCGAAGGCAAGGTTTACGGAGCTAAGCATTTTTGGCGCCGTTGCCGGGGATTCTTATTATAGCTTATTTTGGAGGATCGACAAACCATTGTGAGTACCCCGTTTTCTTTTCTTTCCTTTTCTTTCGCGTGTTGAACTCGAACTAGCGGATACCTCTAACTGAGCCATCAATTCGACTTGAGGTTTAACGAAGCTAAGTTGAGCGTCAATTGCCCTTTTTATTGCTTTACATTTTTGTTGTTGAACGTGGCGGTGGCATAACCCCACGGAATATTCTGTTGTTGAGAACGAGGCGGTGGCATAGCCCCTCTAGTCTGTTTAATTAGTTTGTGCAAGGTGTATGCTCAACGTTTATCGTAGTCCTTTATCGAAACGGTTGCATCGCTCTCTTTCTCCTCCAAGGATTCGTAATATCACTCAGGCATACTCTCCACCACGTGAGTTATCACCTCTGTTAAGGCCAATGGCGGATCAACCACCGGATCAACCACTAGCCCATACGTTGCGTGATTACCTAACACTTGAAAGAGGTCCGCATGTGTCACCTATAGGTATTCCGAATTGTACCGCTGCTAATGCATTTGCTTTCAAGCCAGAATATCACCGGGTTATACCAGAGTTTCGGGGCCGTGAACTTGAGGATCCTTATGCTCATATTCGGGAATTCGAGACCATTGTTAGCACTTTCGTGACGGGGCCGGGACAGCTGGACCAAGCCCGTTTGAAATTGTTTCCTTTCTCACTCAAGGACAAGGCCAAGCAATGGTTCCATTCCTTGAAGCCTCGCTCCTTGTTAACTTGGTCCGAGGTTCAGGATGTGTTTACAACTAAGTTTTTTCCGGTTAGCCGAACCAAGCTTCTTATGGACCAAATTCAGAATTTCAAGCAGAAGGATGGGGAGGTCTTTTACAAGCTTTGGGAAAGGTACAAGGATTTGCTCGCGGCCATTCCACACCACAATCTTCCCATGTACTTAGTGATCAACCATTTCTACTTGGGTTGTGATCAGCAGGCCAAACAACTTCTTGATACGATGGGAAGCGGTGACTTTATGGGGAAAGATCCCGATACCGCTTGGGAGTTTTTAGATGCTTTGGCGGAAAGGGCTCAATCTTGGCAGTACATAGATCCGGGTGATCAAGCTATGAGGAATCAAGGACCAGGTGGCTCCGGCAAGTTCTCGGTGAACGAGCATAATGTTTTTGAGACAAGACTAGATGAGCTATCGACAAAATTGGATAAGATGAAGTTGGACGCGGTTCACGTTAAGGAAGTGAAAGAGGTTCGACAATTGGAGGAAGTGTGTATGATTTGCGAGATGGTGGGCCATTCTACCGATAATTGCCCTACCATTCCCGCCCTTCGGCACCATTTTAGTCAACTCCCTCCGGAAGAAGCATGTGCATTAAACCAACGTTGGGATCCGTATTCCAACACTTACAATCCGGGGTTGCGGTCTAATCCGGCTTTCCGTTGGAATAATCAGAATGAGGCGGGTTCTTCATCAACTTCACAAGCACCTCCTCCCGCTCAGAATCAGAATTGGCGACAATCCCAACTCCAAGGTCCACCCCGGTTTCCTGCAATTCAAGGTCCGCCCGGTTTTCAACCTCCGGGACAATTTCAAGGACAAAACCAGTTTCAACAACCACAACCATTTCCTCCGCGGCGATCTTTGGAGGACACTATGAATACGTTCTGTCAGATGCAAATAACCACCAACGATCAAACCACTCAAGCACTGAATGACATGCGAAGTCAAATGGGTAAATTGACTACGGCCATTGGTGTTTTACAACAAGAGAGAGGAAAACTCCCTACTCAACCTGTGGCCAATCCACAAGGTCAACACTTCGCGCAAGGCTCTTCGGTGCCTTTCCCCGAGCAAGCGAAGGCCATTATCTCTTTGAGGAGTGGGAAGACGGTGGACAACGCTCAAGTGGAGCCGCCAGTCGCTCCTAGTTTCCTACCTTCTCCAACTCCGTCCAAGCCAACTATACCAAGTGAGGAATCTCCCAAGCAAGCTCCTTCGGAAGAAGAGAAAGGAAAGTCTAAGGAGGGAGATGTCCCACAAACTTTCACTGTTCCCACACCTTATCCCAACCGCTTAAGGACGCCGGCCAAGCCAAATCTCAATACCGACATCTACGATGTGCTAAAGCAAGTAACCGTCAACCTCCCTTTGATCGATGCTATCAAGCAAATTCCGTCTTATGCCAAGTTCTTGAAGGACTTGTGTACTCACAAACAGAAGCTCCAAGTGCAAAAGAAGGTGTTTTTGACCGAGCAGGTTAGTTCACTTTTCGAGTCAACCCTTCCGCCCAAGTACAATGATCCGGGGTGTCCTACTATTTCCATCACTATAGGGGGCAAGGTTGTTGAGAAAGCTCTCCTTGATTTGGGGGCGAGCGTTAATCTTTTACCATTTTCGGTTTATGAACAACTTGGATTGGGCGAGATGAAGCCAACGCGGGTGACTTTACAATTGGCGGATAGGAGTATTCGAATTCCCAAGGGGATGGTCGAAGATGTGCTAGTTCAAGTCGGCCAATTTGTATATCCGGTTGACTTTGTGGTTCTAGACACTTGTCCGGTGCCGGCGGCTCAATCATCCGTTCCAATTATTCTTGGTCGACCTTTCTTAGCAACATCCGATGCCGTGATTCATTGCCGGGATGGTCGACTCAACATGAGTTTTGGAAATATGAAGATGCAAGTTAATATGTTCCATGTCGGGAGCCACATGGGGGATGATGAGGATGTTTATGGAGTGAGCATGATTGATTCACTTGTCCAGGACCATGTCAATGAGTTCATTTGCAAAGACGAGTTGGAAATAGCACTCACATCCGCCGAGGTCGATTTTCTTGATGCACCCAAAGTGGCGTATATGTGCTCCTTGCTAGATGAGGAGGAGGTATGTGGGATTACCCCGTGGATTCCAAAATTTGAGGAGTTACCCCCTATAGAGAAGCGAGCCGTCCTGTCTAGTGTGGAACCACCAACACTCGAGCTTAAGCCGCTTCCGGATACACTCAAGTATGCCTATCTTGGCGATGGCCAAACATACCCGGTTGTGGTATCCTCTGCTCTAAGCGAACTTCAAGAGTTGGAATTGCTTGTTTTGTTGCGGAAGCATTCCAAGGCAATCGGATGGTCTATAGCGGATATTAAGGGTATCGAAGCATCCCTTTGCTCCCATCATATTTACCTAGAGGATGATGTCAAGCCATCTCGCCAGCCTCAACGGCGATTGAACCCAATAATGAAGGACGTTGTGCGAGCGAAAGTGCTCAAACTCTTGGACGTCGGCATAATTTACCCAATTGCAGATTCTAAGTGGGTTAGCCCAATACAAGTGGTACCAAAGAAGTCCGGGGTGACGGTAGTGAGAAATGACAAGGATGAACTTATCCCAACGCGTGTCCAAACCGGTTGGAGAGTGTGTATAGACTACCGAAAGTTAAACGCAAGTACAAGAAAGGACCACTTTCCTCTTCCCTTCATAGATCAAATCTTGGAGAGGGTGGCCGGCCACAAGTTCTATTGCTTTTTAGACGGGTACTCCGGTTACAATCAAATAGAGGTGGCTTTGGAGGACCAAGAGAAGACAACGTTTACGTGTCCATTCGGGACCTTTGCTTATCGTCGTATGCCGTTCGGGCTTTGCAACGCCCCCGGTACCTTCTCAAGGTGTATTATGGGCCTATTTAGCGACATGGTAGAGAAGATCATGGAAGTGTTCATGGACGACTTCTCCGTCTTTGGTGATTCTTTCGAAGCTTGTCTTACCAACTTGGGGCTCGTATTGGCTCAGTGTGAGGAAAAGAATTTGGTTTTGAATTGGGAAAAATGTCACTTCATGGTGACCGAAGGCATCGTGCTCGGCCATATTGTGTCATCTAAAGGGATTGAAGTCGATCGGGCCAAGATTGACTTAATTGGGAACCTTCCGACACCGAAGTGCTTAAAGGACATCCGATCCTTCTTGGGGCATGCCGGGTTCTATCGCCGGTTCATAAAAGATTTTAGTTCCATTGCTCGACCGTTGTGCCATTTGCTCGCAAAGGATGTGCCGTTTGAGTGGACACCGGCGTGTGAGGCCGCTTTCGCCAAGCTCAAGTCAAGTCTTACCTCGCCACCTATCGTGCGGTCTCCAGATTGGGAGTTACCATTTGAACTTATGTGCGACGCAAGCGATTATGCCGTGGGAGCAGTGTTGGGACAACGCCAAGGGAAGGAGCCGTATGTCATTTATTACGCTAGCAAGACTTTAAACGAGGCTTAAATGAATTATTCAACTACCGAGAAGGAGTTGTTAGCTATAGTCTTTGCACTTGACAAGTTCCGTTCTTACCTAGTTGGAGCCCCGATCACCGTGTACACCGATCATTCCGCCCTTAAATACCTTTTCACGAAGCAAGATGCTAAGGCGAGATTGATTAGATGGATTTTACTCCTACAAGAGTTTGACCTTACCATTAAAGACAAAAAGGGTGTCGAGAATGTGGTAGCTGACCACTTGTCTCGATTAGAGTTCGAAGACCACACTTCTCACATTCCTATCGGTGACTCCTTTCCCGATGAGCAACTTTTTGCAATCTCCACAACCCCGTGGTACGCCGATATTGTGAACTACTTGGTTACCGGCTTGATGCCTGCTCATTGGAATGTACAAGCAAGGCGTCGGTTTTTAGCAGAGGTGAAGCGTTTCTCTTTTGACGATCCGTATCTGTTCAAGTATTGCGCGGATCAAATTATCCGGAGGTGCGTTCCCGACTCCGAACATCGGAGTATCATGAACTTTTGCCACACGGAGGCTTGTGGCGGTCATTTCTCTTTCAAGAAGACTGCAGCTAAAGTTTTGCAATGCGGTTTCTATTGGCCTTCCTTGTTTAAAGACACGTTCGAGTTTGTTAGGACTTGTGAACAGTGTCAAGCCTTGGGAAAGATCACTCGACGCAACGAGATGCCCCAAAATCCCATCCTAATCATTGAAGTTTTCGATTGCTGGGGCATAGATTTTATGGGGCCCTTCCCTACATCATTTGGTTTCCTTTACATTTTGCTTGCTGTTGATTATGTTAGCAAATGGGTAGAGGCAATCCCAACTCGCACCAATGATGCCCAAGTCATAGTTGAGTTTCTTCGGGAGTACATATTGGCACGGTTTGGGATGCCAAGAGCAATTATTAGTGACCAAGGCACGCATTTCTGCAATCGGTCATTCGCAGCCTTAATGAAGAAGTATGGGATTGTGCACAAGGTCTCAACGGCTTATCATCCTCAAACTAACGGACAGGCCGAGCTAGCCAATCGGGAGATAAAGGGCATTCTGGAGAAAATGGTTAATCCTACCCGCAAAGATTGGTCCCTTCGGTTGACCGACGCTTTGTGGGCTTACCGTACTGCTTATAAAACGGTGTTGGGGATGTCGCCTTATCGTCTCGTTTATGGAAAGCCTTGCCATCTTCCGGTGGAATTGGAGCACAAAGCTTATTGGGCGATAAAGAAGATGAACGCCTCCATTCTGCTTGCCGGTGCTAGGAGGAAGCTTCAACTCAATGAACTTGAGGAGCTAAGGTATGATGCTTATGATCGCTCTAGTTCATATAAAGCCAAAGTCAAGGCCATGCATGATAAGAACATTCTTAGAAAGGATTTTGTGATAGGCCAAAGAGTGCTTTTGTACAATTCTAGATTGCATGTGTTTGCTGGCAAGCTAAGGTCCCGTTGGGCCGGTCCATATGTTGTTAAATCTGTCGCTCCTCACGGAGCCATAGAAATTGAGAATGAGTCCAATGGGAATGTGTTTAAAGTGAATGGACAACGGCTTAAGCCATTTCTTGGTTATATTGAAGTTGGGGAGCCCGATGAGGACTTGGGTACTCCCGTTTATTCCAATGCTGTTGTTTCTTAGGTTGGTTTAAACTATATTTGCACGGGGAGCGAAAGCGTAACCGCTGAACTTAACTGTTTGTCAGACCCGGCCCCCGGGTAGGGGGTACCCACCATTGACTTGGGTATTTGTAGCTTCGCACGCCGCTACTAAAACAAGGATCGTGTGCCCAGCTCCGGTTAGTAAGGGCAATTTTTAGTTTTGTACATATTAGCTTGTTTATTTAGTTCTGGGATTTTCACACTTTGAGATTTCACTAATGCATCATTGTTAGGGCTTTAATTAGTTCTTCTTTGTAGTAGTTTACCGTTAATGATCCATGCTTTCTAGATATGTCCCTATCGGGAGCAGTTTAGGTCTGTGGGTGAGATTTGATACTCCCGTGCTTTGGCGCTAGGCTCTGTCCTGTCTCACCTTGTTTAGATCATAGGGAACGCTGGGCTTAATTGCTTGGCGAGGTCAAGCGGTGAATTTTACTTCAGGCATGATGTAACAAACTTGACAGTCTAGTATAGCCACCCGTGTCTTACCTCGCCGGTGAGACTCGGGAAGAAAAGTATGACTTGTAAGATTGCGTGAATATCGGGTGGTGTTCCTTTTTGTTTCCTTTTGGTTTTTGGCGCCCGGATAACACGAGCCGGGCGGTTCTAATGTCAATTGTCTTGTGGAAGGTCTTTCTCTTAAGTCTTGCAGAGTTTATGTGCTACCACGCCAGCCTTGGTAGCTTGGGTCTACCGCTGAGGTGAATGAGGCATTCAGGAGCCCTAAGCATGGGTGCGGCTTTGCGCCGCGGTTGTCAGGCCAATAAAGCTTTGGATATGGCCCAGCGTGACTAGCTGTGGTTCCGAGTGGGCAGAACCGAAAGAGTAAGCCCTAGAAGCATAAAACCTGACTGGAACGGGCAATTGGCATCAAAGCCTCCAACTTGGTCGAGGTATCCGGGGGTTGACATCCCCCGTAGGTAACATCTTTTGTTCCCTTTCTAAGCGTTCTTTTTCATGCTATGGGGGCATAACATATCTTAAGTTGGGGGGACGGTTATATATATGCTATATATATATGTTTTTTTTGTTTTTCGGTTATCTTTTTTCAGTTTTAGTAGGATAATCCTTCCGTTATTACAAAATTAGTGGATTAAAACAACTTGGCACATGCTCATGAAGTGTTGTTTTGCAAGAGTTCGTTAACGCAAATTTTGTATACCACAACTTGCATGAATGGACTAAGGTGGAATTCACGACGTTCGAGTATGTTTTGATCAAGTTTGGCTCATATCCCATTTTTGTTTTTCTTGCATCCTTAGTTAGATAAATAATCTCATGTTAATGCCTAGATACGTGTGTTGTCTAATTTGAATCGAATCGGAATCTATAGCGCACTTAGGATATGATACAAGGCATTTTTTGTATGATCAAGCCACATATGAGTCTCATTTGTCCTTTTGAATAAGCCAAGTCCGAGTCGTTCCTACTTTTAACCTTAGGAAGCCGGATGTTTGGTTGGATTTGATTGCTCCTCGGTGGCTGAATTACCGGTTTCTCGTGGTTTCGACAATGCTTTGGGTGTTTGAGAGTTGCATATGGGCGTTGGAATGAGCTAAAAGGGTTGGAAATTGAGGCTTCTGAGTCAATATACTCCATTTCAAGCAGAAGGATTTGGAGGCTTCAGCGTATCGATACAATTTCCTGCGTATCGATACGGTTTGGAAACAGAAGGTTTTTGAGAGTTCAGCGTATCGATACAGTTTTCTGCGTATCGATACGGGTCATCTACAGGTTACAGGGGAAGACGTCTCGGTATCAATACGGTGTGAGCGTATCGATACGGTTCGTGAATCTGGGTTTTTAAAACCAGATCGGGGTCGACCCTTGTCATTCCAAATACCTCTTTCTCTCTCTACTCCTCCATAACCGCCGCCCCTCTCACTAACCCTAACCCCAAAAACCTCCATTCCACCACCAAATCTCACAAATCCTTCACCAAAGTCACTCCAAATCACCTTCTCTACAAGATTTAAGCAAGGAATCGAGGGTTTCAAGCACTATTCACCAAGAATCAAGGTATTTCGAATCCCTCTCTCTCTCTCTCTTCGTTTTTCCTTGTACCCACCACCAAAAACCCACAAAACTTCCATTTCTCTACCATATAAACCACCTACAATCAATTCCTACCACCAATTTCATCCCCACTTACCAAAAATCCGAAACCTTATCCCCTATTCAAGTTCCGAAATTTTTTGGAAAAAATTTGACAATGCCGAGGCTTAAAAGGGCTGCCAATAAACCCCCAAGGGTCCCGATTGCTAATGTGGCATCCTCCTCTCGCCAACCCGAAATTCAGGAGGAGGATGAAGTTCTTCGAGATTTTGAGGAGGAGGAAGAGATGATGGCTAATCCAGAGCAGGGCCAGGTTGGTTCAAGGAGGAAACGGACCTCGGATGAGGTAAAGCCTGACAAACAAGCGAGGTGGGAGAGGAGCTTTGTGAAAAGGGGGGTGAAAAACGAGCGCCACGTTGATGTGCAAAGTCTTGGGCCAAATCATATCTGTGTCCGGAGGATCACCGAACAAGGTTTGGCTTATTTCTTTCAGCAAAATCCTGGTTATATTAAAGGCATGGTGAGAGATTTCTATAAAAATATGAAGGTCCCCGAGTTGGGGAAGATGTTTGATAGGGGTTCCCGGATTACTTCTAAGATTGGTCGGGTTACCGTTGTGGTGGACCCGGATATCATTGCTAGGGCTATAGATTATGCTCGACCCCTTGCTGCGTCTATTAACTTGACGAGGGAAGATTATGCCTCGAGGAATGAAGTGAATCAGGCTTTGTACACTAATCCGGCGGAAGCCAAACGGCCCCATGTTCCGGGGAAATTTAAAGAGGAATACCGTCTGATTAACCAATTTGTGCATTACAACTTGAACCCAAGGGGCACCGAGAACAAGCCGGCGAAGTCCGAGGGTGAGATGCTTTACTCGTTTATGGATCCTGGAACCGTGAAAGATTGGTCGAAGTACATTTTCCGCCAAATGGTAGAGTTTAAGTCCAATGCGCCATCTTACACGAGGATGCCATACCCGTGCATGATAACCAAGATTTGTATGGAAAAGGGTGTTCCGAGGGAGAATTATGAGGAGTGGGGAAAACTTGAGCCATGGATTCTAAATAGCACTAGCTTGACAAAGAGTGTGTCGCAGACAAGGGGAGCTGGAGGAGCTGAGGGTGTGCTAGGTGGGAGTTACCTTACTACATTGCCTCCCAAACGTGCCAAGCAATCAGTGTGGCAAAAGCTGCTGTTCTGCCAGGGAGTGGCAACAATGAATAGCCACCGTAAGCTGAAAAAGGAAATCCGGGAGAATACTAGGAGGCAAGAGAGGATCGACCACAAGCTGGATTACATGTTGTCAAGGCAAGTTGGGTCTACTAGTGAGCCGTATGCGCCGCTACCGGTTGTGGATGCCGAGGATAGTGATGATTTTGGAGAAGAGGAGCCGGAATCAGGAGACGAGGAGTAGTTGGAGTTCTTATTAAAACCCTAAACTTGGTCGGGGTGCGTGGTGGTTGACAGCCCACCTATCCTATCTTGTTTTTACTTTCGTTAGTTTAGTTCGTATCTAGTAGTTTTAGGAAGCTTTTTGTTGAGGCCTGTATGTGGCCAGTGACTGGATGTCTGGTAGTCGGTGATGGCCAAGGGTAGTTAAACCAAGCAAGCATATGGCCGTCACCCGTTATTTGCTAACCGTTCTTTTGTTCATCCAAGGTCAATATTAGCTAATGAAGCCCTTTGTTGATCTATAGTGCGCTTTCATTCCGTTTTGATTCAACTATTGACAATTTGCATATTTAGTGTGTGGCATGCTTCCCTTTCGTACTTTAGCTTTAGCTTTAGACTTTGTGTCACGGAATCTGTTTAAAGGTGCTCTCCTCAATTAAGGCATGGTTTTTGTTTTTCTGCATTGCCTAGCTTTGAGCCCTTTTTCCTTGGGGATATGTTTTGTAGCGTGCAAATGCATACGTGTTGACCGTATCTCCCTTTTTGATAAGGATACGGATTTAAGTACTTGGTTTGGAACGTGGTCATTGCTTAGTTATCTATCTAAGTTTTCAGCTGTTAGTTGCAAAGGTTAAATAAATTTGCTCTTTGGAACTCTTGCTAGTTGAATACGAAATGCGCATGTGATGAGTTGTTTTATCGGAAGGATTGTCTAGTTAGTCTAATAGTTTGTTTCTGTTGCTCGGGACTAGCAACGCTCAAATTGGGGGGTGTGATAAGCACCCAATATTGTAGATATTTGGTGCGCCTAGTCCCGTGTTTTGTCTTTTATTTTCTGTTTAGTTGCCGTTTTGTAGTGTTTTGCGCGTAAGATTTTCTATCGAGCATTGCAGGTTTACGCGAATAAGTGTGCTTGTTGAGTTGATTGGACAAACCAAGAGGGTAAGCAAGTAGGCGGTGCCTCGAAGATTCATCCGTCGGGTGTCAAGACAAGGCACAAGGGTTTGAGCTGCATGAAGAAGACACGGTATCGATACGGACTTCAGCGTATCGATACGGTTTGAAATCAGTAGGATCTTCAAGCTTCAGCGTATCGATACGGAAATATGCGTATTGATACGGTTCGAAAACAGAATCATTCCCGGGCTTCAGCGTATCGATACGGTTTTCTGCGTATCGATACGGGTCATCTACGGAGAAACTTGGATTTTGAAGCAAGCCGTCTCGGTATCGATACGCGATTGGAGTATCGATACGAGATAAGACCGACTTACGTTTTTACAGCTGTCCACTTTCTTTAATTGGCAAGTTACCTCTTTATGCGTGAAAAAGATATTTCTGAGGAGAGAGAGAGTCCCTTGTATATAAATAGGACCACCTTTCTCCCTCATTGGTATCTAGCTAATTACTTTCCTTAAACTTTCCTCCATTAATGTCTTGTTGAGTTTCAAAGCTTTTCTAGCCTAAATTTCTTAAGAACTTGGTAAGTTTTAAGTTGTTTGTTAATTTTCCAAGTACTAAAGTTGTTGCTACGGTTTAGATCCTTAATAATATCTAGTTCGTTTTCAATTCTATCGGTTTAATATGTTTATCTTTCCTAGCATAATTTCTAGCCTTTTCAATATGTGTGAGTAGTCGTTTGGCTAAGTCTTGGGCTAATCAATCCCAAGGACTTAGGTGGTTATTCGATTCTCAAACCTTCGGGCGTAAAATCATGGGTTCCGGAATAGAGCCTAACTTGTATTTTTTTTGGTCTAAACTAGGGGTGTAAACTACTTGGTAAGGTGTTTAGTCAAGCGGTCTTGGCAAGCGGCTTACCAAGGGATTGTGGCCTCTTATGTGTTTGATAAAAGTTTTCAACCAAGTTGGTTCGGCTCCGGTCAATCTCATCTTGTGACAAAAGTAGTTTTAAAGTTAAATCCTCCGGGCAAGAGCGCGCGGTCGTGACTCTTGTTTGAGTTATCATTGGGAATCGGTAACGGCCTTAGTCACGGGAGAGAAGATCCCTCGACTTGCCTTTTCAAAGTTCATTAAAACTCATTTCTAGACTTTCGTTTTAGTTTGTACTCCGCTCAAAGGAAAAACTCAGTTGGCCGTCTCAAACGCCACCATCCATTACATAAACCTTCAATCCAATCTAAGCTGAATTCGATTCCTTGTGGGTACGATCCCGGACTTCCGGATATTATGCTTCCAACGACTTAGCCCTACGCTTGGGGTTTAAAACCTTATCGAAGGCAAGGTTTATGGAGCTAAGCATCTACAGTAGCCTCCCTTTGACGGCACTTGGAGCACCATTGACTTGGTACAAGTAACGTCAAAGGTTTCTAGACACCCCTCAAGGCAATCCAGAGCAGAACATACTAGCAAAGTAGACACGAATACTTTAAAGAACCTGATTGGTTGAATGGACGGACGAACCGTCGCTGGGGATGGAAGTAGAAGTGGACGACTGCATCACCGCTTGTTGATCGAATTTGGACAGAACAGGCTGTCGCTGAAGATGTGGACGGGACCGACCGTTGTTGCTGGGGATCAAGCTATCCTCGGCACAAAGCATTCCAACAAACACGGGTAGGTCGTGTCAGGTAGGTTGAATTCCATCTGTTGGGAATCAGAGCCAATCTCCTTATCAAAGACCATCCGAGACAAAGCAATAAGGCTGCTGGAAGATGCACTTGCGGCTAGATTGAAGAAGGTGTGGTTGTTCGGGAAGGGCCAAGGCGGACTCTCCTGGGGAACAATCAGTTGTGGATGAACGGACCATCAGACGATATTCTGATCATCGTAGTTGACTGAATGGACGATGTGCTGATCGCTGTTGAATTGGATGGGCAAATCACTATACAAAATGATCGAGCCGTTGAGAAATTTTGACAGGACCGGCTGTCGTTGATGGAGATGGGCAGATCAATATGCTGAGTGATCAAGCCGTTGAGAAATTTAGACAGGACCGGCTGTCATTGATGGAGACGGGCAGATCAATGCGCTGAGTGATCAAGCCGTTGAGTAATTGGACAGGACCGGTTGTCGTTGATGGAGATGGGCAGATCAATATGCTGAGTGATCAAGCCGTTGAGAAATTTTGACAGGACCGGCTGTCATTGATGGAGACGGGCAGATCAATGTGCTGAGTGATCAAGCCGTTGAGAAATTGGACAGGACCGGCTGTCGTTGATGGAGACGGGCAGATCAATGTGCTGAGTGATCAAGCCGTTGAGAAATTTGACAGGACCGGCTGTCGTTGATTTGAAAGGGCGGATCACTATACAAAGTGATGAAGCCTTTGGAAATTGGACAGGACCGGCTGTCGTTGATTTGAAAGGGCGGATCACTATTCAAAGTGATCGAGCCTTTGGAAATTGGACAGGACCGGCTGTCGTTGATTTGGTTCCGCAGGAGATTGCATTGCATCCGTCGGGAAACAAAGCAAAAGCTAGAGAGATTTCCATTGCCTCCGCTAGCAAATAACAATACCGTAGGAGATTGCATCGCATCCTTCGGCAAACAAATCGAGAGTTAGGGAGATTTCCATTGCCTCCGCTAACAAATTGAATCAAAACCACAGGAGATTGCATCGCATCCTTCAGCAAACAAATCGAGAGTTAGGGAGCTTTCCATTGCCTCTGCTAAACAAATTGAAGCAAAACCGCAGGTGATTGCATCGCATCCTTCGGCAAACAAATCGTATGATGGCGACCAATCTGGCTACATTCATGCTTTCAACATTTAATATACACAATATGCAATGACATGTATAATATATTGAAAATGCAGATGCAAGCTAAGGGCGGCTCCTAAGAGGACAACGACGCCTAAGGACGACCACTGAGCCTCATCACTGTACTGTCTGTTACTTCTGAGATGTGCACCCAGATAGATAGACGCTGAACGGGCCGACGTGCCCCAGTTGACGGAATTGGACTTGTGTGCCCTTTTCGCGATGCTTGGGCAGATGTGCCCCAGAGATGCTTTGCTTGGCCTTGGGCTGACATGCCCTTACTGGCTTACGAGATTCCACTGCTTGCGGATAACTGATACTAGGGTAGCAAAGTAGAATTGCATTTTCCAGTTTATTGACTCTCTTTTGCAAGTGTCTAAGAGAATGCAAAAACTAACCACTAATATCCAATTTGCATTGACAAGCGAACTGAATTGACACACAGAAATGCGCGCATGTACAGACTCGCCTAGCTCGAACGAAAAGGGAGAAAGAGTCCCAGGGTACAATGCGAACTCTTAGACACACAGAACACAATGAAATTTTGGGCATTAAGGGGCCAAAACTCACAACATTCCTTAGACAGGTGAAACTGACACTTACGAAAAGTGCAAAAGGTACAAAGACATGTACAAACAAAATCGAGAAAAACATCTCGAAATGACAATTGATTGAAAAACTAGAAAAATGTCGCAAAGATGGATATAAGACGCAAACATGGACACGTATAGGCCTGGACTGAAACCAACACCCCCGTGCAGTCACATTAAGTCCATATGACTTGCATGGTATGACAAGACTTGGCAAAAGCTCCTGGAACGACATTCGAAGTCAGTAGCAGACTGCTATTGCCTGCAGGAATTGAATATGCGTACGCATGGTTGAGACCAACGCGCATCACTTCGAACAAACGCGATGTGGTTGCTTACACCAAACTTCGCTAAACTTAGAATAAACTGTGAGCTGTTAGGCTTCTAGCATTTCATTCTATTTTTTATGCTTCAAATATTTTTAAGGCTTTATGCTCAGCCTGTAAATTGAAGAAGTAGTTTGCAATAAAGTTGAAAGACAAAGGGTTTCCCCCTTCTAATCCTTCCAATGCAGCTTGACTTGATCTTTGATCCTCTCCGACCTTTGATGTGTACCAAAACGTCAACCAGATCCAATTGATAGATTTGTGACCGAGTCTCAAAGAGAGACTGCCTACGTATCCCAAGCTAGGGAATCAGGTCAAAACGTAGTTTAGGCTAAGGGTTTACTCTCGAGTATTTTACCTCTCCTTTTGCGCTCTAACTTTTTCCTAGTACCACCCATTCGGGTCTTCGGTCTAGCAAGCTTTCAAATATTGCCTATTCATTTTTTCCTAGACCGCCTTCATAGGTTTTCGATCTAGCAGGCTGCTCTAACTTTTGCTTGGAACTGCCCACCCTTGGGGTTTTCAGCCCAAGGAGCTTCTCTCAGGGAAAAGTAGCTTTTGAATTGATCCAGGTTGACCAAGGTATTGAATTCGATGCCGCCGAGGGCGATGATCTTTGGCCGCAGCCCCAGATACAATGGCTTTGATGACAAAGAGTCAAGAGTGCTTCGGTTGGAAATGCCTTGCTCTGGGCCATTTTGTACACCTTCTCATCTGTGCTTGGCGGAACGCCGCTGTCATTGCTTTGAACATGATGTGAGGCCCGGAGCCTTCTGTGCTTCTGCTTTCTGGATTGACACCCGGTAGCAGGGGATTTGATGCTTCTTTATCTCAGGATCAACGCAAGGCGTGACCTGATGAGACCACGCCAAGACGTTGATGAATTCTTCGAGCCTGTTTGATCGGGCACAATGCTCCTCTGGGGGCGGTGCTTGGACCAACTGAACCATTCGGAGGTTATCCTTGTCTTTCAAGTTTATTGAAAACTACTTCTTCTTTAAATAGGCTGAGCATGCCTTTTTGTCTTCCCTTTCGGCGAGGGAACACATTTCCTTGGGGATAATCCCATCGAAATCTATCCCTTCGTCGCCAGGGTCGATACAGTTTATAAAAAAACCAGCGAAGAACATAGAAGCAAGATAAAGCATATCATAAAAACCCTCGAGGTTTGCCAAGTACAGCAGACTCAAAACTTGAAACAAAAGGTACGATGTGGAGGGCCAAGAGGCACAACCTCCGACTCAGAGCTAGACTTAGACGACGCAACAGACTTTGTGTCAGACTCAGACAAGACGCCAATGCAAATTAGAGGTGGTTTTGAAAAGGCAAACTTTAAAACCTACCCGTAGCTTCCACAAAAAGAGGTAGGATCCAGTGGGTGTCAGGCCCAAGGAACAGCACTTCGGCCTCCTCAGCTTCTTCGACCAAACCTACTCGGTGCTCCTTTGATCAATGGACCTCAGCCAAACGGTCTTTTCCTTTGTAAGCCCCTCATCACTGTCAATCCAGGTGTTGGCAGTGAAAACCTCGGTTGCCCAACCTACAGCCATCATGTTAACCTCCGGTTCGGTTGGGATGGATACGATGGGTTTGGGTTAATATGCTGGACGATGTAGTGGCTAGGGTTGAATATGGTGGAGCTCGGGTTGATTTGAGTGGAGGTGATAGATACCTGACCAACCAGAGGGTCGGACCTGTGTTGAGGCAAGGAGATGGAAATGATATTGGGCTTTGGTGGAACTTGAACCGTGCCATCATCAATTAGATCTTGAATCTCATGTCGAAGACAATAGCACTTGTCAGTGTGATGGCCAGGCATTTGGTGGAAGGCACAGAAGAGGTTAGGGTTGTAACCGGTAGGTAAGACTTTAGGTGGGGAAGTCGGGGTCAAAGGTTTGAGGTGCCCAGACTTGACGAGTTTTTCCAACACTGCAGATAGAGATGCCGCAAAGACAGAGAAACTCCGGGGTTGGGTTTGGGCTCGGAAGCTTTGAGCGTTTTGAACCTGATTGACATCGGCAGCGCGATTGGAATTGAAAGCTGAAGCATCGCTCCCACTTGTAGCTGTATTGGAGTAGTTGTCGTTACCAAACAACGAACTACTATTTTCCGAATAAGCCCTCGGCTTAGCTTTTTGAGTGGAGGAAGAAGAGGACGCCCCTCTTGGCAGAACTCCAGTTTGCAGCGCATCCTCGATGGCTAGGCCAGATTCAAAGAAGGTCTCAAAGTTGGCAGATGCTTGAACCAGCATGAGATGCTTAGCATAGTCGAGAAGCAGGTTGAGGGAGATAATGCGGAGTTGATCTCTCTCGCTCGAGTGCTCAGTCATTAGAGCGGCTTTGGCTCTCCACCTTTTCACAAAATCCGCAAAGGACTCCTTTGCCTCCATCTTCGTGGATTCCAACTCTCAAATAGTCATCTTGAGTTAAGCGTTGTAGCTATACTGTGAGACAAAGGCAGCCCCTATGTCTTCCCAAGTTCTTCTTTTGGCGATGTCGAGCGACAAAAACCAATGGAAGGCAGGCCCAGAGAGAGTTTGAGGGAAAAGCTGAGACATGGCCTCACTTTCCACACCCAGCAGCTTCATGGCGGCATGGTAGCCATAGAGATGAGTTCTGGGGTCACCGCTCCCGTCGAACTTAACCAAGTCAGGCATCTTGAATCTGTTAGGGAGCTTGGCATTGGGATACAGGCAAAGACTATCCAAGTCGATTCCCCCTCCGCTGATCTTCTCGGATTTGAAGACTGCCTCCTCCAGCTTTGCCATCTTGGCCATGAGAGCTGCCATATTTGGATTCAAAACAGGCCTGCCACCTACCGAATTTGGGTTCGCAGCAAGTGCGCGAACCTCTCTAGGGATGGGCTGAACAATGAGACGCCCCTCGTGATTCGGATCTGGGACCAAGACAGGTTGTTCCTGGTCGGCCTCATCGTCCTCGCCTTCCTCTTCGAGAGGAGGTGGAAGACGAGTGTTGATAAGGTCATTCAGACGGGCGATGGAAGCATCAGTCTAGATAGCCCTTTGCTGCATAGCGGTGATGCTATTCTGGAGGTTTGTGAGCACAGCCTCTAGAGTGAGCGGTTGATCTGCCATAGCTGGCCTTGAAGATGTTGGAGAAGGGGAAGCCGACGGCGTGGCTTTTTGTAAAATCGATGGCGAACCCGACTGTAGGGCGGCCAACAATGAACCTGGAGAAGCCTCCGTTGCAACTGACTGAGTTTCGAGCCTGACAAGTCTTTGAACTGGATTCCGAAAACATTCCCAAGTAGGTTTGGCTCTTCCTTTTGGTACTCTCTTTCTCGGTGCAATGGCTCAAAGCTTGACAGTAAAGTAAGTGAAAGCTCAGTGGCGTTCCTGCAGCAATTAGAATGCAATGCACACGTCGTCAGTGTGAACCCTAGACTCTAGAGTTAGAGATGAGTCTGTCTCATGATGTTCAGACACTGCCAGAATCCTCGGAATTCTTTTTGAGGGTGTATCCTTTGAATGGATCAAACTGATCCTAAGAGATGTCAAAACAGACTAAGTCTTCGACTAGTCCCTTTTCGAAGATTCAACTTTGAATTAGAAACAACTCGGTATTGATGGCGTGACACCTTTACCGGGGTGGCTTCAGCGACAACATGCTTTAGCCGGGGTGGTGTACGTGCTGCGCACGATAACCAAAATGACATCAATACTTTGTGGATCCTTATTTTCGGTTGAATCCTCAATCGGGCATTAGCCAAGGACTTAGTAGGGTTTGATTTCTCAAAGTCTCGCTGATCTAAGGACTTTGAAAAATTAACAACATGGACCATCGAGATGCACGATTCTTCATCGGATCTAGCAGCGTCCAAATTAGCATAAGACAAACTCGAAAGCGAGAGACAACCTAGAAGCCGCCCTAAACATGCTCCTACGCGAAAACGGAATGTATGTACAGTGCAGAGACGAGTTTGCCTCACAAGTTTCAGACGTTGCCGGAATCCTCAGAATTCTTTTCGGCGATGTGTCCCTGAGTAGATCCACAGATTCTAAAAGATGCCAAAATAGACTAAATCTTCGACTAGTCCCATTTGAAGATTCAACTTCGAACTTGGAACAACTCGGCATTGATGGCGTGACACCTTAACCTTGCACGCCGCGGTGTATAGTGACAACGCACTTCAACCTAGGTGGCGCCAATGACACGGCATCACTACTTTGCTGTTCCGTATTGTTGGTTGAATCCTTAATCGGGCATGAGCCAAGGATGTAGTAAATTTTGATTTCTTAAAGTCTCATTGAACTAAGGACTTTGCGAATGATAACGAACATTCGACAGAATGAACAACTCCTCATCGGGCCCAGCAACGTCTTAACCAGCGCAAGACAAACTCGAAAGAAAGAACCACCTTAAGCATGCTCCTATGCAAAACAGTGCATGCTATAGGGAAAGCAGTAACACAAAAACAGTTACGGGGTTAGATGCAAAAAGATCTTACCCTGTAGGTACCTGTTCTAGTTTGGAGAGTTCTAGTGCTTTTGTATATGCAAAGGCCGGTTTTGGTTTGTAACAGGTTCCTCGGACTAAAGCCAAGATATACCTCCCGCTGCCCGCGTAACCGCGGAGCAACAGTCAAACGGTAGAATAACTCATCATCGTTGAAGGTTGTTGGGCATTCGGGGTCCCCGGGCTGCGGTAAACCGTGCCAGATTGCCAAAACGCTCCAACGAGGCTATCCCACATCGATGCAAATAAGAATGCTAGAAATTGATTAAGAGAAAAAGAATCGCAAAATCGCAAAATGTCTTTTCAAATTCGGCTCACTTTATTTAATCCATCTTTAGAGGAAACTACACAAGTGAACAATCGAAAAAGCCCCAGATCAGATTGGCTGGACACAAGGTCCTGTTAAATCACCATTCCAACCTTCGGCAGCGCGAAGCTCACCGTTTTGACAGACTTTTAAGGGATTGTTCGCAAGTGTATTTAAACTCTAAGTGTGGATTAATATTGGTTCGATCATCCCCAGCAGAGTCGCCACTGTGGGCAGCATGCCCTTGGAAAGGATTTCGTTCTTTTCCCAAAGCAAGGCCCTCGGATCGAGGGAGCACGAGCGTAGATGGCAAGCGCTTGGAATACAGAATCGCCACTCGGGTTTGAAGGTCCAACACCCAAGGAACCGTATTTCGAAGCACCTGCCGCGCTGTTTGATTTGAAAAAGTGAAAGCACCAGTCCGTCATAACCATATCTGGGTTCGGGAGCCAGGTTATGAGAGGGGAAGGGTTTTAAGGCACCCCTCTCGCCCAATCCGGAGATTGGTCTCTACTTAGGCATTTTGAAAACATTGCGATTCTTCTTTTATTAATAGATTTTTAGCCAATTAGGGCAGGGGAACAGTTAATCGGGGATTAAAACTGTAACACTTTGCAAGATGTGATCAATATAGCATGGATGGATGGAATGCTGGAAAATAAATTGGATAAAACCCAACACTGTGATTAAACACCAAAACAGCGCCTTGTATGAATTTGGCACGAACAAATGGCCAACTTACATGCAAGGATCAATGTGCATGCAAGTCCTCCATCGCGCGACAAACCCATACACATGCGCGAGTGTTGATGCTTCAACAACAGTTTGAATTTTATCCCCTTCTGGGCTCTAGAAGGACCAGTGCACACCCAGGGGGCAAACCAAGCAGTTTATATGTACTGAAATCAAATAATTATTACGAACAGAATGAATAAAATTGACTTACAACCCCTAAACAGTGGGGGGGACAAAACAGAGGCCAGGGGCCAAGTTACCAAAGCAAAGGCCACTCACTCGAAACAGGCTGACCATCGCGCGCGTAATGCGCTTTGGCTCGTGATGGATGCGCCATGGCGCGCGAGTGTTGCGCCCTGGCGCGCGATGGTATGAGTCAACCTTCCAGTGTTTGGTTTTGCTCATCCTGGGTTCTGGGACAAATCCAGAAAGATCCCAGGGGTACTCCACAGTAACAGAAATGCATATTGAAATACAACTAGCAGTTTAAGCTAAGAAAAGCAGTAAACTGGTTGTTAGTATGCTCCATAGTGATCTATATAAACAAAAAGACATAAAATAGTAGGAAACCAATCCCAGCGCGTATTGCGCCCTGGCGCGCGCATGTTGCGCTCTGGCGCGCGACGGATGCGCCCTGGCGCGCGATGGTTCCTACCACAACGATTTTTGAAACCTTGCCAGCTTTAGGGTCAGGACTGGTATTGATTACCAGCCTTGACCTTGCCAGCCCCCCTCAGGGATCAGAACAGATAGCAGAACAAAGGTAAGCTATACCTTTGACTTTTGAGGTTTGAAAGGTGTTTGAGCTTTGAGTTGAGTTGAGGTTGTTTGAGGATGAAGAACAAGGTGGCTTTTTGAGGTCCTTCTTTGACAAAGAAGAGATGAACAAGAAATTAGGGTTAGAACCTTATGCTTAAGGTTTTTGAACTTGTAAAAATTGAACCCTTTCAATGGAAGCATAAGGGGGGTATTTATAGGAGGAGGGGAGGAAATGGTGTATGGAGGAGATACAACCAACCAACAAGGGTTGGTTTGGCTTGGTGGCCCAATTTCCTCCTTTGGAAAGGTTGGTGGAAGCTATGGAGCTGCAAAGAGAGGAGCTTAGCCAGTCCACGAGGCTAGCTGAGGGTTACTTGGTGATTAAGCTGTCCAGCTGATAAGGTGATGGGGACAGGTGGTGACCATCGCGTGAGGGTTGCGCTCTGGCGCACGATGGTCAACGGTCAACCTTTGACTGTTGTCCACCACCTGGCAGTTTGACCCGCGCGCGAGGGTTTGGGAGCAGCGCGCGCGCGTGCCAGTAGGGTTTTTGGCTTTTGGAAGTGGCTTAGGATATGTTAGGTTCAAAGGTTTTGCAAACACTCAAAGCTCAAACACTCGACATTCCCGGGGTGTTCTTGATCCGTTTCATCATTGGGGAATCAAAAACCGAAAGTAAACTTATCTAGAAACCCAGATTGGGGTGTCTACAAAAATATCCGTGGTAAGACAATCAAACTTGTCAGGATCTTATGGCGACATCAGGGTATAATGGAGTCAACTTGGGAATGAGCCAATACTATGTGCACCAACTACTCGTATCTGTTTTCACCAGAAGGTACACTTTAATTTCGAGGACGAAATTTTCGTTAAGGGGATAGGTTGTAACATTCCTATTATTTTTTTTAAATATAAAAAAAATAGGAAATTTTAAATTCAAATTCAGTGATCAATTAAATTAATAAGTTAAAACACATGATTATGTTAGTTCGGGTTATAATACACTTTACTATACATACATTCATAATTATCTTTACCTTTTCTAACTATATATATAGAAAGAGAGAGAGTAAGCTTCTAATGTGGACCTCCGCATCCAAGCAAAGTGCGGACCTCCCCTTTCCCGATCGAATTTCGATGATCCGAGCCGCTCAATGTGTTCAGAACGTGATTTTATGAGTACCCGCGAGAAATCAGCAAAAAAAAAAAAAGACCGGGAAGGGCTTCATCCGAGCAGTTTTTGTTTATTTTTTATTGAACGGTTCAAATAAAAATTGCTCAAATGAATCCCTTCTCGGTCATTTTTTTTGCCGATTTCCTACGGGTACCCTTAAAATCACGTTCTGAACACATTGAACGGCTCGGATCATAAAAATTCAATCGGGGAAGGGGAGAAATGGGGTGGTCCGCACTTTGCTTGGATGCAGAGGTCCGCATTAGAAGCTTACTCTATATATATACATATATATCCTAACTAAAATTCTGTCCAAACAAACCTTCTAATTTCCTTCCACACTCAACCACCCACTCTGCCATTCCTGCTGAAAATCAGGATTTCATTTCCTCACTTCCTCTCCAAGTTTTGTAACCTCCCACTTCACCTCTACATCCAAAACCACGTCCACAACCCACATCTCCACTTCCCCACTCATTCTCCCTATATACAACTCTAGGCCTCCAAAAATCAAGACACAGTTACTCCTTTCCATTTGGCTAGTCAGTCCAGAGAAAGAAAAAGAGAGAAAGAGAGAGAACTTGAGTTCTCATCCATGGAGTTTTAAAAGAGAGAGAGAAAACGGGTTCCTACATAGCACCACTCCATACATCAAATTCGGGTTTCCAATCAACCACTACATAACCAAGCATCCGCAGCCCACCTTCCATTCATCCCGAGGCAGCCCCGGAGTTCTCCGATTCCGTCGTTTTCTCCAATCGCTAAAAATCGACCAAACCCATTAATCACTTTTTCGGCCGGATTCAAGGTAGGATAATTGCTCTCCTACTTTCCCCTAAGTATATCTTGTTTCTATAAGCTTATTTTTATCAGTTATAATGGTAAAAAAATCGTGTCAATGCATCGGAAGTTTGGGAACGAAAAATGCTCTGTTTTGCAGAAATGGGAAATGATACTACTGTAGCATGCACGTTTTTCTCTTTAAAGTGATGTTCTAAATTGCAATTTGCCCTTGTGGTTACTTTAGTTCCCAATTCTGATCCTAAACAAGGTGGTTGACTTATTCCACCATTAGCTGTTACATTGTTGTTCAGTGGGATAAATGCCTGACTATTGTATTCTCAATTGATATGTATGATATTTAATGTGTGGGAGTGACTCACAGTCAAACTTTATCACAGGAAAAGAAAAGAAAAATTATAGAATAAGATTAATAATACTAATAAGCTTAAACTAACAATAACCTAGAATTTATTTTAAGTGATAACTTTGGAAAGGAAACTGGGAGAAGTTGAAAACTTATTTGATTCTAATAATAGATTTTTAAGATCTAAACTTAGAAGTTAGTGAAAATGCTAGAGTAGTCTAAGAGCTACACTTAATATGTAATAGTCAGTAGCTATAAAAAAAATATATGCATAAGTGTACATGGTTAAACAAAAGCTTTCTCTACAACACACTACTTGGTAAATTATTGAGTATTGGGAATGGAACTAATAAAAGGAGTACTAGTATACAGTAGACTAGTATTTTTAGTAAAATGAATAAAAACAAAAGTGTTCCAGCATAATTATAGTGTAAGATTACTTATTATGTAAGTTAGTTCTACCTAATAGTAAAGAATATACTTACTGTAGGAACAAAGAAAAGTAAAATTCTTAATGTCTACGAAATCAGTACTGTTAAAACTTAATTACTTAGATTAATCTATACTGTTTAATACTCTAGGGCTACGAAACTGCTAATTGTATCTCAGGATTAATAAATTGAATTAAAGGACAGAAATGCTTAATAAAATTTTAAGTAACCCGAAAGGCATCGGCTCAATCCAAATCCCTTTTGTGTTTAATTATTTACACCTATCAATTGTTATATTGTTGTTTCATTGAAACGTATCGTGTTTGAGCTATTGTTGATTGTATCATGTTGTACGTGCTAGAATGGACTTAGGTTCACGGGATGGTTACGATTAGTGATTCACGTAGACGATGTTAAGTTAATGGGAAAGTTTGAGGTGTGAGGTTGTGGATTGTGATTTGAGCCATGGCTATGGCAAGGGTAACCAATGGGGCCCTGTGTTGAAATGGGTAACCAGTGGGGCCCAGTGTTGAGAGATGTTGTGACGCTAATGTATAATGCGTCATGGGAAAATTCGCTTCTTTTGTTCAAGAGGGAATAGGTCCCATGAGACGGTTATAGTTAGTGGTAGGTGACGTCCAACCCTAATATACAATACGTCATGGGAAGACTCGATCCTCCTGTTATGGTCTTAAGTGAGAACATGCTAGATACATAATTTAGGTGCGCTCACCTAGGACCCTGGTACATGATAAGCAAGAGGAAGGGTGGTCCCATGAGACGGTTGTAGTTAGTGGATGTGGGAGGAAAGGATCTCGTGGAGAGAATCCTTAGATTTAATGTAAGTTAATGGATAGTAAAGAAAATAACGATGTGCTATTATTATGTACCTTCTATGTACTATCAATTGTTATATTATTGAACTGTTAAGTGTAAAGTAAGGGGTTAGTAGGGTTGGGATTATCTACTGGATTTCAAAACTCATTATAGTGCCCTTGGGCTGGAGTTTTATGCCAGGTAATCAAGAGATCGAAGAACAGAATTCTCTTCAAGTTGATCAGTATCAGGGTGAGGACCTCCCAGCTGAGGAAGGGGAGTTTGTCAAGCCTTGGATGCCTTACCCTTAGAAGCTCTGTTAATTTAAAATATTGTTATTTGAATTTTCCAAAAGTGTTATCACATTTGTCAAACTCTGTTTTATTTCGTTGGATTGTAAGACAATTAAGTAGTTCTAAATTTGGTATTTGAGATTTCCGCTGCTAAACTCTGTTTCATAAAATTTTATTTCTTAAATTAGTTTTATGGATTACTAAATCAATTAGAACTTATTTAATTAACGTGTCCGAAAATCGGGACGTTACAATAGGACCCTGGGCCTCACCACCTTGATCCCTCAGTTGCTTGATTGCTTCGGATTGAAGGTGATTGACTGACTTCTTTCTCGAAACTCTAGGATTAGGGTTTGTACTTTGGGGTTTGATTGCTCGAACTTTGGTTGCCTTCGGGACTTTAGGGTTTTTGTAGAGAGAGTATGGGGGAGTATTTCTGCGGAGAATCGTGGCTAGAGAAAGTGGATTGTGTTCTTAATTTCAGAACCCTAAGGCCCCTTTATATAGGCCTGGGGTGACTCACTCCACCCAATCACAATGCACGGTTCAAATTGGAAGTATAGGGCAACTCTAACTCTGCAATTCCAGTCAAATCACAATGAATATCTTGAAGTATTTTGCCAAATTCTCTTACTGTACAATATTAAAATATGTAATTTGAAATTACAAAGCAACTAAGGGTGTAACTAGAGTTCGATAACATCTTCTTCGGTCAACGTCAAATTCTTCTTCGCGTATGGCCCTTTTGCTCCATCTACAATATATACCTGGCGTTCGAGT
Source organism: Rhododendron henanense subsp. lingbaoense (assembly GCA_020567845.1). Lineage (NCBI taxonomy): Eukaryota > Viridiplantae > Streptophyta > Magnoliopsida > Ericales > Ericaceae > Rhododendron > Rhododendron henanense. The sequence continues at coordinate 6,156,933 of CM036315.1, forward strand.
TACCAGGGCAACGTAGTACCGTGAGCGATGATGCTCAGTAGCCAAAACTCACCCGAAACCCCTAACTTACATATTACAAGATAAAGAGTATTACAATGTAAATAACGGCGCTTGATTTCTGTTACTAATCTTTAACCTGTGTGAAATCTAGGATCTCCACCTTGAGATCTGTTCTACCCTTAACCACCAAGCTACGGCCATGGCATGATTCAACTCCCTCCTTGTGCCCGGATGAAAGGCTCGAAGTTATACTATGAAGAATTCATCGCAGTAACTTCCACCCCTTGCTCTAACACAAGGACAACGAACACGGTAAATTTCCACCCCTTACTCTACACTACTCCTTCCTTTATACCACCCCTTGCGCTTCAATTCCGTTTCTCACAAGTAAATCATAGCCATGCCATACTCAGGGTTATGAAATCTCAGTAATCAAATCCAAATTGATCACCGTGACCACACATCCAGATGTCTACCGGGACTCCTCCAGAGCCCGGACTCAACCTGGCTATGAGGCATCACAATTCCTCTCAACATCAATTCACCCATTTCCTTTTCCCATTAATCTCTAATCATCGTATCTACAGTGAATTCCTCACTGTTGGAATTTGGGCCGGTCCGGGACCAAATCGGGTCGCCCATGTGGGCATGACCCGGTGACCCATATATTATATATTAGAGAGTCCTATCTCATCTTGGAGATAAGATAGGAGAAGTTGAAGTAATTCTAATCTCTTAGGATTAGAAGACTTCTAAAGCATCTAGGATGCTCTCTCTATTTATTTTCCTACAGGATATTCATAAATATACACAAGAATATAGAACATGATATACACCACAGGTATACAAAAAAGATAGAGTTCTGGAAAACTCTTTCTCTTCGATAGTTCTCTCTCTCTCTGCCATTAAAGAGCAATCCGAGCTTTTGCACCGTGGAATTGAGGGTGATACTCGATCCTTGTAGTATCACTCCATCGCAGGAATTTGTCGCTATTTTGGTACGTGATCGTGAGTTCATAATCCATCCACACCAAGGTCCGGTTCGGTTAAAGTTTGCAAGTTAACCCGAACCACCTGCTTCCGCACTATGGTTATATATATTTTTTTCTAACATTGGTATCAGAGCCTTAGTTGGATGTTTTCGTGCTCTTTAGTACTTGAATAGCCATATGTATCATGTTTTAGGCATACGTATTGACTGATTTTCGTGTTTGCCGGATATGGGTCCGAAAAACATGATTTTTCAAAAGTTCTCGGAATTGCTTCAAATTTTACCAGAACGTAGTCCATAACATCTATATCATATCTGGAAAGTTTCGTGGTTATTGGATTGACAGTTTGTGAGAAAAATCAAACCCTAGTTGGTTTTTCCGAAACTTTGACTGGACAATGTTTTTTCTATGTTTTGATTTAACATGCGGGACTTGTATCATTGTGTAGATCTTGTTTCTAGCTTTTCAACGGTATATTATAAGCTTCATTTGGAGTTACGGATCAAAAGTTATGACAAACCCTAGTTTGGGCATGTTTTGGAGAAGATGAAGTGCAGTTTCTGCACACTCTCATTCTCAACTGAGAGAGAGTGAGATTCACCCCTCACTGTACCGACGTCTTATGGAAAAACCGAGAGTACCGCTGAACTTGAAATTGAATTTCCTACGTTTCTCTGTATTTATTTTATTTTTCTGAAATGAAACTTTTTTTCAGAATTTTAAATACAAGAAAAATAATATTTTTGACTCGGTTTATAAGAGAGTGGGGATGCGTGCCTCCTCCATTGGGAACTAAATTTTTTTGTGGCATATTCTGCTACTATTACCCATTATTTGGGGTATGAAGTGTTATATTCCAGTGAGCATGGTTTTTTATTCTATATTTTCTGTTCGTTGTTTATTCAGGAAAATTAGAATAAAATCCTGGAAAATTATAAATTTTCAGATTTAACCTCCTGGAATTAGAACCAATTTATAGGAGTGGTTGTTGTAATTTTTCAGTATGCATCGTTTTTATTCTGTATTTTCTATCCGTTGATAATTTGGGAAAATTAGAATAAAAATCTGAAAAATTATAAATTTTTGGATTCAAGTTCCTGTATTCAATACCTATTCATTGGTGTAGGTTGTGTATTTTTCCAGTACATGTTGGTATTATTTGGCATTTTCTACCTGTTATTTATTCTTGGAGAATTAGAATAAATCCTGAAAATTGACAATAATTGCATGTGAGCAACTGGAAATGTACAAAATATTGAAAATAGCATGTTTAATATTTTGGACGATTTTACATGTTGTATGTGGCATGTTTGGATAATTTTGGCATTGTTCAATGTTTAAATTATTCATTTTGATAGCATGAAAAATACTTTTTAATGCATAACTTGTGTTATGCACTATAATAAATTTGTTTCATGCTTGTGATACCCCATACCTAGTGGGAGGTTGTTCGGTAGAGAAAATCATTATATATATTTTTCCCGAAAATTGAAATTTTGCGCATGAATTAAATTAAATTGTAATAATAAAATACTTAGAGGCGCAGGAGATGATTATAAGCTTTGCGAGTTTTCGATCTTGCGACATGTATGGTATTATTATTTTCTAATTTAGATTCTTGCTGCAAAATAATTCTGTATTGTGTTGTTGTTAATAATCTCATGCGCATTTCTTTGATAGAGTTGAAATGGAAGCTAAGAAAGTTATAGCTGATTTGACCCAGGTTGAGAAATTGAAGAGCGACAACTATAATATTTGGCGCTATGAGATCCAATTTCTCCTTAATGAGCTAGAGGTCTTGGAGACCCTCGACCATGAGATGGTTGAGCCAAAACGTAGCGACTCACCACAGTATCTTCGTGATCTTGAGGCCTTTGAAAAATGGTTCAAGAAAGATCAGTGTGCGTGACTTACTATGGTACGCAGCATGCACAACGATTTGATATGTGAGTTTGAGTACTATGAGACTGCTCATAAGCTGTGGGAAGCTATCAAACAGAAATACGATATCAACTTCTTGACTAAGATGGTCTTGAACTTGAAATGTGATGATGAACATAAATCAGGGTTCATGAAGGCTAAGCGCCAAGAGGCAGCTAAGCCAGATGGTTCATGCATCATAGTTGAGACTATCCTTCGCAGGTCTGGGTACCAGCAAAGGAAGGCTAAACGCGCCCTTAAGAATGGAGCTGCTATAGGCTTTAACCCTATTGGCGCTGGTTCTTTTAAGCGCAACAGAGGCAAGAAGAAGAGTGGTAACAAAAACAAGGCCAGAAAGGCATGCTTTTATTGTGACAAGTTGGGACACTTTGCTCGTGAGTGCACTGAGCCTAAGAAGGTACTCCATATTTTTTGTTTCTCGTGTTGACTATTTTGGAACATGTCAAGGTTTAGTTGTTTATTCTCCTCATTCGTGAGTTGTAGACTCAGGAGCAACCAACCAATTAGCGAGGAAACAAGATAGGTTCGTGGAGTATTGCCGAATTCTAGTTGGAGGCCAAAGAATTTTCATGGGAAACAAGTCTAGTGTGTTAGTGCTGGGCGTTGGCAAGCTGGACATGCGACATGGGCGCACTTTGTTTTTTCATGAAGTACTTTATGCTCCAGGAATTTGATGAAACTTGTTATTAGTCACTAGCATGATGGGTCTAGGTTTATATTTCTATTTGAGAGTAGCTTAGTGAGGATTGATTTGGGTATAATTTAATATTATGGTTTTGGATGGTTTGATGATACTAGATGTTATTAATTTAAATTTTTTTAATAATGCTAGTGATTCTACTTGCTTTATTACATCTTCTGTTGATGTTGATTCTATTAAATGGCATTCTAGGTTAGGTCACATTGGGCAAGAGGGGGATTTGTTAGTCAACCTGCCCATTTGTGACCATTGCCCAACAAGAAACAACAAGAAAAGCAATTAGAAAATCATTAAGAAAACCATAAGGGCATTTGTTCCATTATAGCCTATCCGTTAGACATTTGTGGCTGAAATTGAGTCACGAGATGTGGATTCCTCGAGGAGGATTTTCCCTAGTAGATGAGAGGTTAGTAGAGATGTAGAACTCTATGGGATGGAGAATTCAACGAGAGGCACACCAAATTGTCCAGTTGAGAATGGGGAAGAAATTCTCCTACCTCATGGGGATAGTGGGAGCGACTTGCTTAATCATGGATTAGATCTAATGAATATGTATTCTCAAGATCCTCTTAGGCATAGAGCAAACATTGAATAATCCCTCGTCGTCTGTTTGAGATTGAGGGGGATTTTGTCATGATTGCTCTTGATGATTAAGGAGAGCCCAAAACAGTGGGAGAAACTCCTTTATCGCCTGCTAGTAAGGAATGGATAGCTGCAATGTAAGATGAAATGGAGTTTATAAAGATAAACCTTGTCTGGGACTTGGTCAATCTTTCGCTTGGGCACAAGATCATTGGGAACAAATGGGTTCTTAAGATCAAACGCGAAGTAGATGATTCCATACTAAGCAATAAGACTCGTCTAGTAGCGAAGGGTTAAACCCCAATCGCCTTATTCTAGCCTTAGAACTATTTGAGGTGGACGTTAAGGCAAAAGGCTAGGAGCGCAGAGTTTGCAAGCTCCAACGGTCTATCTATTGCCTAAAACAATCATTCAGGCAATGGTACCTGAGATTTCATCGAGCCATTTGGGTTTACGATGATCAATGAAGGCCATTGCGTGCATATAATGAGACGGTCCAAAAATAGTTTCTTGATATTGTCATTCTATGTTGATGACATTATTGTTGGCTGGAATGATTAAGAGATGATTGTCACCACAAAGTTGTGGTTATCCTTCACTTATGAAATGAAGGAATGGGCAAAGCAAGCTATGTGCTCAGAGTTGAGATCTTAAGGGATCCTTCTAGGAAGATTCTTTCTATAAGAATGTTTTTAGAACGATTCTGGAGACAAAGCTGCAAACTCATAGACACTTCTATTGTTAAAAGTGAGACTTAGGGGCTTAACATGGAACCTAAAACTCCTAAAGAATTAGAACAGATGGCCCACGTACCCTATTCAAGTACCGTTGGCAGCTTATAAATAGTCATTGGTCCAATCTTGGTCGTGATCATTGGCAAGTAGTCGAGAGGATATTAGGATATCTCTGATGGACTGCTAATTATATGCTTTGCTTCCAAAGTGTGAATCTATGCCTTATTGGGTCAAAGATATTGTTGTGTAAAAAGAAAGTGATTATAAAACACAAAGCTACGAGTCGCATAGTTGTATGCCCTTTGTCTAAGCCCATTGCTAAAGGGGCTTTTGAGACTTATGATAAGGCTTTAGGACTGCATAGATGATGATAGATGTGTTTTATTTACTAATTTTATCAATCACTTCTTTCATATTTATGGGATATTTATGCCATTTGTGCATTTAATATTAGCTTATTATTGTTGCAATTTGGACAATTGTTTATTGAACAACACATACAGAATTTAAAGATTAATGTCAGCAGGTTAGATTGGCTCACTCACACGAGCAATGGCCTTCGGCGCTTGAGATAGCGAGCGAAGATGATACAGATGGGTAGTAATATATACAGGTTGGACTTGTGATATAATCTGATAAATAGAATCAGACATACCCACCATGTGTCACCTTGGTTGGAACCAAGATAAGTTCTATTAGCAAAAGACCAATTTCAGATAGTTTCCCCTATCTTGAGATTAACCTGTCTTTGTTAGCCAGATGTGAGGACTCGTATAGTGACATGATATGTCATGCCTCGTCCCGCAAACGACACCCAAAGTGGGCCCGAGTCGGCACGACCACGTGGCATTCCACACAGAAGACCAAACCACACCTCACAACCTATCAGAAATAAACACCCAGCGAAAGACTTATCACCTCAAAATAAAAAATGAGTCAACGTATTGACCAACCAACTACAACCTCGATTACAATACTCTACAAAATTTCATACTTCAACATGTCCACCGACAACTTAACTACAACTTAAATAAATCAACTTCTTCATCAACCACCTACAACAGCTCGCTCATCTACATCATCCAACGCTAAACCAAAGCACTCATCAACACGATGACCGGTAGTGGACCCACTCTAAGCAACCTACTACCTGGCAGACCAAAAAGGAAAGCCAGAGTGTGAGATATAGAAATGCTTAACATAATACCACAATACCCGAAGGAATATCAACCAGAATGCATATCACCAACGTAACTGAAATACTCGAATGTATACAATAGTTATAACCAACATATCCACCCAACTGAGCAATAATAAACAATGCACAACAATATGAATGTAATCACATCACATGCAGTGGCACGTCTGCCACATCCCATGTACCCAAGGTATTGTGTCCCGCACACCATATTCCCATTCACCGTTAATTAGACGGCACGGCACGGCCCACGACATGATGTGACTCACTCCACAATCCTTAAGCGGGTACAATCAACACACCACAACATACATATCAATAACTAAACCTCGGTTAGCATAATATACAACCTCCAAGCATACATATTATCATGCATGCATATCAACAGCTAAATCATCTGTTAGCATGATATACACCCACCACTACAGCAATATCCCATCAAAGATAACCATATCGAAAGCTAACTACGATTACACTACAAGAAAATGTGGTTTTACCGGCATTTTTATTACTGACATGTCATAAAATGCCGGTAAAGCTAGTTATTTTCGGCATTAATATTAATGCCGGTTAAAATTACCTTAAAAACGGCATTAGGCCTAAAATGCCGGTAAAAGGTACTTAAAACCGGCTTTACTTAAAAAAATGCCGTTTTTAGTCTAATTATGGACGTCAGTTGTTCCAGAAACACCCGCGAATTTTCATCCTTCCGAAAACGACGTCGTCTGCTGTAGACCCAGAATTTCCCCTTTTTTCCCCCACCTATTTTTCCCCAATCTTTTGAAATACCCTCCTAATTTTTCCTCCGTTCAGTACTCTATAGCCCCCAAAGGAAAATCCCTCAAACGAAAAGCCCCAAGTGCTGATTTCTTCTTGATCGTCGTCGATCTCTCCTCGGCATCTTCACTGGTCGTCGATCTCTCATCGTGGTCACAGGTACACACCATTTCTTCCCCCCTCTCTGTTGTTTAGATCAGGTTCTGGGTTTCAATCTCTCTGAATCTCAAATCCCCTCTCTCTACAATCCACAAATTGAATCCCCATTCTGCTATCACTCTCTCCCAAGACGACCTCCGCCCCTGAAGTTTTCTGTTGCCGACGTTGCTAGAGTTGTTCGACAGCCTGAAGTACAAAGTTTCTGATTAGAAACTCCGAAGTACTGATTACTAACTGTGATTTATACAAGTCGTCGAAATCGGGGTGTGTAGTAGACTGCAACGGTAGAAGATCTAAAACAAAAACCCCGATTGGGTTTTCGAATTAGAGGATAATCTGGTAAGTTGTGTGTGGTAAATTAGGGCTGCTTCTTTCTTTGTTTTCTTATATATAGATTATAAGGCTTAAAATGCAAAAAGGTTTCTGCTTTGAGTTTTTCTAGATCTTTCGTTGCTTTGTGTAAATTTAACTGAACGACAAGAGTAGAAATGGGGGATATTCTACTCGTGGAGAGAGGGAATGTTAGAATCTATGGTTCTAAACTTAAACTAGAGGATTTATGTTCTTAAATCACTGACACTAAGCTTAGAATGTTAAAAATTAGTAGACTAAATGATGGAGATCCTTTCATTTTTTTTGCCAGATGAAATCTTCACCAGTTATACCTCGTTTCACAATCATCCCAGAATGAATGTGTTGGCAAGCTTCAATATGACACAATGCATGTGAAATCATTTGATTGGGTTGATGTTCCTGGACCTTCTGATAAATTGCAAGGTTTGCAATATTTCAATATCCTATTATTGGTATGTTAACTCTATCTATGGTTCCTCAAAAGGACCAGTGGATATAGTGTCTACACGGTGTAGGTAGAAGGTGTTCGATCACGTCTTTTTGCTAAGAGTGAAACTTAAAATGAAGTCTTTTTATGAAGTGAAAGTTTGAACAAGCAAGAGTAAGTCTGATTTGGTTCGTTTATGTTTTAATATCGCTTTACTAATAAAAAACATGTCCAACGGGATGTCTCGTGTCTTTGTCTTGCAGAGGTTTACAAATTATATTGCTTATTTAAGATACTTTAAAGGATTATATATTTTAATTGACATATTTCATGTATTTGTTTCATCTATGCTAATGGATACTCCACTCCGAGGTTGAGCCATGATGATCGAGGCTGATCTATTAATCTGCTTCAAAGTTAAGTCATGTAGAAAATGTGGTGCAGCTCATGGCAAACATTTGACTATGTGAGGTACTTCACCATATGCTAACTCTCTTATATAACATGAGGCTGCATGACTAACATATCTAGGTTATCTCCCTCTTATTGTTGCAAATTGATTCATGTCCTCTTTAACTTCTTTACCAGCTTATAATCCCTCATCCTAAGGCCGTGTTAAATCTCCCACCTTCTACCATTGGTGGCCTCTCGCCATTTGACTACTGTAGTAGCTACACTTAGTTATTGATATGAACTTTTAAGTTCTCCAGGATTGTTGAAAATTAGTTCATTATTGGGAAACACATTGTTTTTCTCTTTACCCTTTGTTTTTCTTTCCCATTACAAATTGGTTCAAAACCTAAGATGCACTATGCCTCTTGCTTCTCATTTCTATGTACGTTGTTTGTATTTGTCCTTACATTAAAAGTCTACCTTTTTTCCTTGGTGATCTCTACCAAATCCGTTAACTGATTGGAAATTTTGTTTCACTTTTTTAATGTCCTACCATAATGCATATGCATGTACAATTCTGCACGGGTTATTGTTCGAAATCTAGAGTTCAGCCATGAATACTTGGCAACATTTTAGACCATTCTTGTTAGTTTGGAAACTATTTTTACTTTTATGATGAGTAGTAACTAGCTACTAACCTCTTAAGCATACCTTATCATCAGACTCTAGACATATTTTCCTATTTTGGTTTGGCATATGGCATCGACCTTCAAACAGTGATTTGTCTTTGCTGTGCTAGTTGGGAGTGAGATCAAGGTCACCGTTGTGAAGAGCTCCATTCAATCAAAATGCATTTCTTGGGTAAGCTTAACATTTTTTCTTTGTTATATTTTTATTGACGTGCTATTTTTTCATTGACCATTCCTAGCTTTTGTTTTTTATTTATGTTGTTCTATGAGACCAACTTATGTATAGGTAACTCGATTATAAGGATGATGGTTTAACCTTGGAAAGAGACAAACAATCAATGAATAGATTGGATTCTTGTCTTACTGGTAAACCAAATATACGAGAAGTTGAGAATTTGATGTTTTACGTTTTTAGTTTAATCCAATGATTTCATTTTGGCTTGCTCTATGTCTATGTATATATCCGTCTTGCATAACTATCTGTTTTAGTTGAGACCCTAATGTTGAATCTTGGATTGAGTCAAACTCAATTCTCCTCTTCCCTTTAGAGTTGTAAATCTTATTGGACCAATGGGGCAAATTGGAGATAAAAAATAAAGAGATGCTAAATGAAAAATAAATCTAGGGTGAGAATCTAAATCTGGAGTTTGAATGTCAATTCCTTGAACTTTTTGGCGTACACTAGTTTATAACCCTTTCATGTGGTTGGGACTGGCCACCATCCAAGCAACCTTATTTTCCTCAAGTCGCTGGTCACATATAGCAAATGTTTTTGCACCTATATTCTATTGTTCTGCGAAATACACTTCCTTTTTTTTTCTGGTTGACTTTGTGGTTAACATTCCAGAACCCTGTAGAGTTGGATGGGTTAAAAGATGCACACATAAGGAATGGTGTAGCTGTCATGCAATATCTTGTCTGGCTGGATAAGCAGGTAATTATTGGGTTGATGGCTTTTTATTCATTAACATGTTTTAGCTGTTCTTTTGGATTAGTATTGTAAGTTCCTGTAGTCTAGTTTCTTTTTCAATTTCTAACTTAGATTTTTTCTTGAGAGCAGTTTAGAGCACATCCTCCTGAAGTCTTTTGAAGTTGGTCTTTCTTTAGCAATTTTGTAATGTAAACTCCACTCATTAGTAATATGATAGATTCTTGTTGTAAGTTTTTTTTTTTATAGGCAAGAAAATTTTATTTAAAACTTGACAAAGGGTACATCAAGATAAAGACCAATTACAGGCCTGGGAAAAAAAAAGGAAAGAGAAAATTACATCCAATAGAAAATTGAATGAGTCCAAAACTGGAACGGCTAATTGTTCCACAAAGATAGGACAAGAAAACCACTTCTGAGGCCAAAGATATGATAGCATTTGAAACCAGCCTTGAGCACTATATGGGTAGAAACACAAAGATCCTCCTGCTCGATACAGTTTCCTTTCCTGCTCGAGTCAAAACTCACTTTTGTATTCTGACTTGAATGAAGTCGGGAAGTAATATGATAAGAGCAACCGCTTGTGTCCATTAATTCACAGGCACTGCTTATGCTTGAGACATGCAAGTCCAAAATACGCTTTCATCGAGCTTTCTCACCATTATTTTTTTAAAGTTTAGATAGGAAGAGATAGTTTTGTGTGTTCCCTTGTTCCTCTTTCCTTTGCTTTTACACCGCTTCTTTTTCTTTTCTTCATCAGGGTATATACTTAGCATCGGTGACAAAAGCAGGATGCTTGACAGTGCATGACTTTGAAAATCTTTCTTCCCAGGGTAAATAATTTTTTTCTTGCAAGTTCCCATGCTGGAGTTCTCTGTACTTTTAGTCTCCCTAGACTTACTATGACCATGTTAATTTAGATCTGTTTAAGGTTTGGGAGATCAATTTTTTGGTTTTACAGGTTGGTGCTATAAATATGCTTTTGGTTGTAGTTTTTCAAATTGCTCCTAGACATGGTTCAAATTCTAATGGATGAGCCGAAGTTTGAAGGTTATTTTACTTATGGTTTATGGGTCACTATGCCACAAGCATTCATACACGAGTTCAACCATTTCAAACCCCTATATATAAAGAACTTAAAGTTCTGAAGTCCTTTTCATATATAGAAGCATGTGATGACGGTGAAGATGCTTGGATTTGGAGCTGCAAGTGCTATGGATTCTCCATGCCACTTTATCTGGCCAGCTTTATCTTTATATGTGACATCTTTTTCCTTCTTAGGACTTGTCAGCACTCGAGGTATAATCCATGACAAGAAAACTAACTGTTGATTAAAATAGCTCATCCATGACCAACAGTCAATTTGTAGCCAAACTAGCTATGTTCCCTGGACTTTTCTGAAATTGTGAATTGCTCTTATTGACACTTAATACACGGACAAGGATATGGAATAGGTGTCCTATATGCTAGATGGCCTTGTTTCTAAGGAGTTTGTATAATGAATCGAATTGGTTAACATAACCATGCATGCTCAAGTTTAGTTTCTAACTATCATTTCACCGTTGCATAATATAAAAGGCTTTTGAGAAAGATGGAATGTAGCTGTGCCCAGGTCTTCCTAGATGTACGAATCAGGTGAGTCAGACACCATACACCTAGTCAACACCCACACCTGCACCCGACTCGTACCAAAACCGAAACGCTCAGAACTCCAACATGAATGCTTCTATGTAGTTATGACTTTGGCCAATGCTTACACAAGGTCTTGGACGAACTCTGTGTTCATAGGTTGACTGTGCAATTCATAGTCTTCATATTTGCATCTCTGCTTATGGCTGCTACTATATAGATACCCACACACCTATGTATAAACGTGTAATTGTTTCTTGTATTTGCAGGTTGATAGGACGTAGACGGACATGGAAGACATGCAATAGGAATGACAGGAAATCTTCTAGATAATGAAAACTGTTTTTGTTCTTTTTGTTTTGGAGCTCGCAACCAAAAGCATATTTTGGGTCTTTGTGTTGCTTTGGTTAGTATGATCTTTTGTTTTTGGAGACACATGCAATTGAAACTTATATTTTGACGCTTCGGGTTTGATTTTCACATTGGCATTCTATGCCTAGCATTGTTATTTTTTGTTGCTTTAAGATTGTCTTTTGCGATGTCCAATTTGCTTATATACGGAATTTGCATTTTGGTTTTCGTAGTGGAACTTCAAATTGTTTTGGACAGTTACAATTTTGTATGCAGGAAATGTGTTATCAAAAATGGTACTAGGTTAGGATAATTTGTTAATGAAAAAATCATATATTAAAAATGAAAAATTGGCAAAAAAAAAAAAACTTTTAGCGGCGTTTTTACAAATGCCAGTAAAAGCAATGAAAAGAAAATACCAAGATATAAAAATGGCATTTTGAAAAATGCCGGTAAAAGTTATAAAAAAAACGGCACTAATAAAAAGCCGGTAATACTCCTTTTCCGGCATTTGCATCAAATGCCGTTAATAAATGTATATTCGGCAATTCTTTTTCCGGCATTTGACAAATGCCGGGAAAACTAGTAACAAATGCCGGTTTTATTTCCGGCATTTGTATAAATGCCGTTTATGTATTACCGACACTTACCTAGACGGCATTTTTTATTTTCGTCAACAAATGCCGGGAATACTATTACCGGCATTAATTTGATCTTTACCGGCATTTATAAAATGCCGCAAAAAGCTTAATTTGGCGTAGTGTTAGCAAGATATACACTCACCACCACAACAATATTTCATAAAAGATAATCATATCGAAAGCTAACTATGATTAACAAGATATACACTCACCACTACAATAATACTATATTGAGGAGAACCATATCAAACACACTCACCTTTGCATTGACCGAGATACGCCAAACTTACGGTTTCGGCACCTCCTATCTGACCAGCTCGTTACCTAGTCACAGGCTAACTTTTATTAGTATACGAATACCTTCGAATGTTTAAGTAAATATATGATACACCCCATAATATATTTACGATGCTAACAAGTGTCAAAAAGATTAACAAGGCCACCAACACCTCTTAAACCATTTAACAACCATTTGATACCAAATTATAAAACTAATAAGGTATTAGATGATACCCAACAAATACAAATATGTCCATCTTAAGGCCTATAAGTGCCCCCAATCAAACGTAAGAGTATAAATATGACATAACTCTTAAAATCGGTTTGAAAACCATGACCATCCTTTCGTATTCTGACCATAACATCTTATTAGTTTAGAACCATGTCATGAGACCACCACCATTAGAAAGTACACCTCCGGTACATGAATTTTGATATAAAATTTTCCCAACATAGAGTCCAGACGACAAAGTTACGCTCGTCCGAAGTTACACACACAACTGCCCAAAATTGCAGATTCTGCACGTCTATCAACTTCAAATCAAAAACTAATTTAACCTAGTACAAACTAAGCCACAACCCCTACATATTCCGAAAGGTATACAAGTCTAGTTTCAGAATCAATAACCCGTGCGTAAACCCGATACCCGAGCTAAGAGATATGACCATTTTCCCAAAATGTGTCAGTACAGCAAATATAAAACTCAGCAGGGACACACCAACTTGTAAAATCCATCAAACTTAGACCATACAACAAAATGACCTGAAATTTGGTAGAGATCATAACAACATATCAAAGTTTATCCCTAATTTTTCTCAGATTTTTCACAATAAAGGAACCTAGTCAAAATCACCCCAAACTTAGAAATTCTGTGCAGCGAAGCACAATTTTCAGCAGAACAGTCTATGTTCGAAAATTCATTAAAAATCGAATACTCAATACTTTTCAGTAATTCCAATTTATCAATATTTCAAACTCATAAGGACCCATAACCAGGAGGGTTGTTTAACTAAAAAAAACATGACGCATAACACAGATCTGTAAGCTGTTTGCACAAAACCAGCAATCCGACCACAGCTTGGTTTATGATTTTTATCTTTTTCTACACTTCTCAGAAAATTTAACACGATACAATAGACACACTAATGAACCTTCAGTAAAAATACCAGAAATTAACAAGCTTTCTAGGTACCTTGAATAATTTCGTGAAGAACAGTCCTGCACCTGTCTTTCTCTTCTTCTTCTTCTTCTTCTTCTTCTAGCATTTCTCTCTCTCTCTCTCTCAAGTGTCGACATAAAATGAAGGGAAAGGGGAAATATCAGTACAAATACCCCCTCAAGAGAAATTATAAGGTGTAGCCACACCACCTCCCCACTTATGCTCCAATCACAAATCACGCACAGGACCCTCGCAAATTCTATTGTTTACGATTTAAACCCCTAAAACACATAGTTCAATTAAAAGTAATTGAAATACCGAAATATCCGGGGCGGGTATTACATGATGGCTTGCTATCTGAGAACTCAGGTTGGGTGCTAGGTAGCGACTAGACTAAGGTCTGTACGGTGTTTGGGAGTATGACGTCGCTTTTTGGGAAAGTAACTCCACCGTAGCATGTATTCATACTACATGTGCTTAGCGATCATTTATTTTAGAGGTGAGTGAATGGATCCTTGTTTCCTCATTGTGTGAGTCTAAGCAATCATTTAGATAAGGTGACTGCATATATATTAAATGTGCTCTTTGATTTTTGACTATGTCATGTAGTAGAGGCTTTGTGTTGCTACTCTAGCTTGACTACCTAAGACCACGAAATGTCAGGGTCCCATGGAGCATGTCTGGGAAAGCAGCGAGGTTAAAATGAAGTGGAATGAGGGCGAAAAGAGGATCATTTAGTAGTACACCCTTGCAATATATTCACTGTCGACAACTCAGGTCGCTCTATTGGGACGCGGATCGGGTGTGAATATAGAGCACATGATGTTGGGGGGTCAAGCATGCTTTTTGGAAGGATTAAAGATGCTTGGTCTGGTGTAACTAAATGGATTCAGTGTACATGAGACACTCTTATGGGTTGATGTCTCTATATTGACTCTTACAGAGTTTCTAGTATAGAGCTCCCACATGCAGGTGCTCCAGCGATCGCACGGTTCATTAGCACGTATGAGTTTGCTTCTTAGTTGGGTAGATGGAAGAGAGATTGATACAACTTGTCATGCCCATGCATGGACGAGTGGGAGATGTTGGAATTTGGGCCGGTCCGGGACCAAATCGGATCGCCCATGTGGGCATGACCCGGTGACCCATATATTAGAGAGTCCTATCTCATCTTGGAGATAAGATAGGAGAAGTTGAAGTAATTCTAATCTCTTAGGATTAGAAGACTTCTAAAGCATCTAGGATGCTCTCTCTATTTATTTTCCTACAGGATGTTCATAAATATACACAAGAATATAGAACATGATATACACCAGAGGTATACAAAAAAGATAGAGTTCTGGAAAACTCTTTCTCTTTGATAGTTCTCTCTCTCTCTCTGCCATTAAAGAGCAATCCGAGCTTTTGCACCGTGGAATTGAGGGTGATACTCGATCCTTGTAGTATCACTCCATCGCAGGAATTTGTCGCTGTTTTGGTACGTGATCGTGAGTTCATAATCCATCCACACCAAGGTCCGGTTCGATTAAAGTTCGCAAGGTAACCCGAACCACCCGCTTCCGCACTATGGTTAATTTTTTTTTTCTAACACTCACAATCCGTAACCAACCCGGACCCTAATGTCCATTCTAAATTCTCATTACAATATGAATAACATTAAGACAACAAATTAAATTAAGAAGGCAACGTGCAATTTAAATAATAACCAGAAGGGTTACAAAACTCATGTCCACATAATTAACTATATTCACGTACAGCTTCTAACTTGGTCTTGGTATCCCTTTCAAATTATAAATCAACTGTCACATGATAAACTATAATAACATCGAATTTTGTTCTCATCGGAATTAAATCGTAATCTTTAAACTTGTGCGATAAAAACTAATCATTCGAGAAAATTAATCATGCCATAGAATTAATCATGCGATTAAAAACAAATTAAGTGATTCTTATTATTTCCTCTTTCCTTTCTCGAAACTAAAATGCTACATTTACTCTTAATCTCCTCGGGGTGTTAATGGGATTAGAACCGAACCGAAAACTAATCAACCTCGGGACTTAATATTAACTTTTACTACTCAAGAGTTAGATTTATAAGCTCTTAAATCATGAGGGGCTGAACTGTGATTTTCCAAAACAATTTTTATAAAAGAAACAGTAGCTATGGCCACGGAAAGCAGCAGCAATGGATTTCGGAAATCCGGTGGGTTTCGGCCGGACTCGACCGGTGACGTCGGGTCCTAATATTAACACACCGTAACGCTAAAATCATCATAAAAACACGATATATACGTGGGGAGGTGAGTTCCGAACTACCTCTCATCTTGCGAAAAGGGGTTCGGAGAGATTCGGTGGTGGGTTGGAGCAACGGTGGAGCTCGGGTGTGGTGATGGTGAGCACGGCAGTTGGTGATCTTGGTGGCGGTGGCTGCTCCGGTGGTGAGAGGATGAGCGGCGGCTGGAGGTGGTCCGGTTGGAGGTGATGATTGTAACGACTCTAAATTTTTAGCGAATAAAAATTTCATTTAAATTTCGGTAATTTTTTTTATTTTTATTTCATTTAATATTTCATGGTATTGCTCTAAGAATTCCTTTTTAATCCCTATAGTTCGTCATAATTAAATTTTAGCCCTTTTTAATTCATTTCTTGATTTAAAGCCCTACTTGACTAGTAAAGTTAGCTTTCAACCGATTAGTTGAAAGGACCAAACTACCAATTAACCTAGTTACACCCCCCCTAACCCTTAATGAGCCTTCTTAACCCCCTTTGAGCCTTCTTAACCCCCTTTGAGCCTTCTTAACCCCCTTTGAGCCTTGTGAACCCTCCTAGGGCCTAATTAAACCAATAGACCATTAGAAATAATCAATTAGCCTTATGTGGCATTTTTCTTCCTTAACCTTTGGTTAATAATTGTTAGGGGAAAAATTAACCTTTGGGTAATAAAAACTAGTCTTTCTAATGAAAGACTTAAATTAATAAGGCTAGTAAATTAGGTACTTGAAAAAAAATAGAAGGCAATCATATTGTTTCAAAAAGAGGAAGACTAGTCTTACCACATGCAAGTCTAAAACACATAGCCTTAACCCTAAATTGGCCAACCTAATTACATTTCTAATTTTTCTTAAAGCTTATATTGGTATGCCCCTTGGATAAAAGTTTCCTAGGGAAATTGTAACCTTTGGTCAATGTTTATGTAACGACCCTAATTTTTTTTTTCAACAAAATTATAAGTTTAATAAAATTCCTTTTACTCGATTGTCTTTTATTTATTATTTGAGTGTTTATTTTAAACAAATCTTAAATGTATTAAATTTAGATTTGGAGCCTTAATAAATATACATACACATACTTGGAGAGAAAGCCGAATGGGATTTCTATCCCAAGAATCTATCATCACCCTATGTCATCCTAGCCTTATGAGTCTAGCTAGTAGAGGGAGAGATTGCCGAGAAGAGGGAAATGCTGGGATTCCTTTTTATCCAAATCTCCATCATGAATATTTGCCAGGCTATGGCATCCTATATATGTATGGCTTATAGGGGAGAGAGAGAGAGAGAGTTAAGTTATTTTTCGAGAGAGAAAAAGAGCATTCCCGAGAGAGAAAGAGAGAAAGGAATTGGGACCAAGAAATCTCAGCCACAGGGACCTCTTCATCCTAAATTGTAGCCTAAATAGTCTAATGGGAATAGCTTGTCAGAAAAGAGAATAAATTAAAAAGAGGTGAAGCTGTGTGCTGTGAAGAGAGAAAGAGAGAGAGTGTGAGAGAGATATTCTTCCGGAAAAAAAAAGAGAGAGGGAGAAAGAGATAAGCTGTTGTCAGATGACTTCCCACTTGCACCAATACTTCACCCTATATAGAATAGCTTGCCAGGCTAAGGAGTTTTAGGAAAATAAAATATAGATTAGAAAGAGAGAGAGATATATAAGTTGCCGAAAAGAGAGAGAGAGAGGAACGGGTTCTTATCTAAAACCTCCCACTAGTCTGACTTATAGCCATAGCAACTAATATATGTAAATACAAATAGCTCATCATCAACCCCTAGCCTTATGGTCTACAAGTCTAAGGGAGAGAGAGAGAGAGAGAGAGAGAGAGAGAGAGAGAGAGAGAGAAACCGGATGATGGAAGGAGGGAGAAGTCAAACATCTATAAATACCCCTTCTTTTTCCACCCCAGGACACCAACTTCCTTCGTACCTTCCCTCTTTTGAAAAAAAAAGAAACTGTGAGGAATAGGAAGAAAAGAGAGAGAGCCAAGACTTTTTGTTAGTCAATTTTATTTATTTGCTTTTCTTTTCCTAAGAAGAAGAAGTTAGGTGCTCGGTCAAACCGAGGCCTTAAAGAGACGTATCATTCACGACCCGATCCAACACTAACGTAGTCAACCCGCTACCGCCAAGAAGCAAGGTAGAAACCTCCTACCTACTCACCTAAATATAGTAGTGCTACGTGTTCTTTGATTTTAAAAGAAAGTATTGATCTAGAGAATTTTATAGTTACCCGCATAATTAGTTTGTTGGAAAAAAATTAAAATGTTAACGTTGTTGTCGTGATAATTTTCGTTGTACTCTGTAAAATGGAAACCGGTTGCATGTAATGTTTGCATGAGGAAAAAGTGGAGTAAGTTAACTGGAAACTTGGAAAAGGGAAACAAAATCATGTTTGATCTAGAGGATGTTGCCACGTTAGTGGTTAGTGATGAGCTGTTGTTTTCCTTGTTGACTTAGGAAAGCATGAAATTAAAGTAATACAAAGAAACCTTGAAACCCACGAAGTAAAGACACGTTCACGTCACTTCCTGGAAGGAATAATAAACTTTAAGTGAATAAGAGAAATGTTGCTCTTTTATTTCGATCCTACTGTTTTCTTCCTACAAAAGCATGACTTAGGATTTATTTATTCTAACTGTTCTTGTAAGATTAAATTGTAGTGAATAGCTCAAGCATGTTTAACAGGGAAATATTGAACCGGAATAAAGTGTTGTTACGAACCCGGATTTAAAAGTAGCAAGGCCCGAGAGTATGATTTACTTAGTATCGCAAGATTTTAGCAAGCTTTGAAAGAATAATGTGTTCGCGAGAAAATGATGCATGTGTACGAGACACGAGAACCAAGAAAACAATATTTGAAAACGAGAAGAGAAAAAGAGAAATTTTGACATATGTAAACCTGGGAGACCGGAACGGCGGAACCAGTGTTTGGGAATGTGTGAGTAAACCTGGGAGACCGGAACGGCGGAACCAGAGTTTGTAATTGCATGGACCGTCATTCTGAAAGAGGGAGTAAACAAAACCAGTGCTAAAGGAAAGGAATTGATAATAAGTGAAATTTACGTTTGACACGGAGTACGATACACTATTCTGAAGTTGACACTCGACACTTTTATTTTTATGATATCTCTATTTGTTGATTTGTTAAAGATATGTTTGATGCCTCGTAAAGTAGATATTATTTTTGATAAAGTATGGGACATAGGGGTAGGAGTTAGTTACTGAGCTTATTAGCTCACGGTGTTACTTTTGTGGCCCTGGCATTTTATGCCAGACTTAGAAGGCGAACAGGAGGCGTACTATAATCTGGAACAATTTAGAGCAGAGCAGAATATCGCCGAAGAAGACAACCACCGCGAAGAGTAGAAATTTCCTGTAGTTCCCCTCCCTATCCTTAAATAAATGTAATCCTGATTTGAGAATAATTTGGGATGTAATGACTTATTATTCCACTTTTTAATTATTAAATGTTAAGTTTGAATAAAAATAGTTACAATTAATGTTCCCAAAATTTAGGGCGTTACAACTTGGTATCAGAGCTTTAGGTACAAAACCTCGGCCACGGGTAGAATGGGTAGACCATAAGATAAGTTTGACCATTGTATAAACGTGAATTGAGTTTAAGTTTACCGTCCCAAATTGGGTGGAATTTTGTCATAACAATCTCCGGATTGAAGCAAGGTGTGGAAATTGGCAGTACTACCGAGCTGGAAATTCCCGAACAATTGGATGATGACTTAAATCAAGGATCAAATATAGAACCTAGGATTCCAAAATTTCCTTAGAGTTAATAAAACCCAGTTTTAAAACGTTACTAATTGAGGTATCCTTCCTTGTAGATGGACCCAACATTGATAGCCGAGATCCGGAACTTTAAGGACGTCCACCATACTGTACTCGACCTTTTGATAAACGACCCCTACTTTGCTTATCAATTTCCCCTGCTGGACCAACACTATCGAAACTTTGGAGTTTGGCCACCAATGGACGTGTTGTTACATGAAGAGGAAGGGCATGCAGAAGAAGGACCTGAAGAGGAAGACCCTGAGGAGGATCCCGAAGAAGACCCCGAAGAGGAACCTATGGAATTCAACGACCCACCTGAAAATGACGCAGATTGGCAGCACTTAATGAATGGACCAAATCCAGACTTACCATCTGACGATGAGGAGCCGTTTGACGATGAGGAGCTGTCTGACGATGAGGAACTAGGGAAAGAGGACTTCATGAATTTCAACACCAACCCCGGTGACGTACCACCGCCGCCCTTTAAGACCGACATAGGCGCATACAAGGCCCGCTTCCCGTACACCTTCTAGATCCATTAGAAAGACATGTCGTAAGTAGGACTTTTGTTGTAATATAACCAAGGAAGAAAAACATGTCGTGAGTAGGACTTGTGTTGTAAGAAACTTGGACTAATATAAGCCATCTATGATGTACTTGTTTCGTTTAAGTAATGAAAATCGTGTATTTCCTTTCTAGCTTATGATCACTACTTATGTGCATACCTGTGCGTGACTATCCTCACACTTGTAAGTCTAATATATAATTTTTACTTGTAGATATGGCTACACCTAGCTCCGCCGCTGCCTTGAGATCCTATCGGTCTATACCTGTCCCAATCAACTCTCTGCCTCTACCACCACCGGTGTACGACCGAGACACTGAGTCTTACCTCTACGACGTCCCAATGACCGAGGAGACTCCACCTGCACCACCCTGCAAGCACGTAGATGTGGGGTATCTATTTGACACGCCACTGACCGATCTTCCCTACTTTCCGATCGAGACCTTGGAGGAACTCCCTTTCCAAACTGAAGCGGAAATACAAGAACAACTTCGTCGTCAAGAAGAATACGAACTGGAGCAAGCTGAAAAAGCTCACAAGGAGGCACTTAGGATCTACTTTGGACTCCGTAGGCAGTAGGTAGAGGTGAAATGTTAGAATAAGGAACGAAACTGACCTCTGTTAACTCTTTGTAGTGAATCGAGGACAGTAGGTCCATGTAGGAGGACATAGTTGTTTACTTTCCTTAATCAGCATCATGTACTAAACTTTTATCAATAAAAAGTTTCAGTTTGGTTTACATACCCGTCTCAATTATTAGAATTGGTTTAATGGTTAATATATATGCTTATATATATATATACATAGATATATAAGATACCATTCTAAATCCCCAAAAATCTGTAAAAAATTGTAGATGGTGCTCACTCGCAATGGGGTAGGTAACGAAAACAATGACCACAATGGAGAGTCGTCCAACGGGCACCCTAACCCAGCCAGCAGGAATGTGGATTTCGTCCAACTCCTGTAAGCCTTCACAACGGCTATCAACAACGCCAACCATCCACCGCCCCACGCCCACGTACCTGGACCAATGACTCGGGCTCAAGCTCTGAACGAGTTTTGTAAACGACGACCCTCGGCTTTCCATGGAGAACCTGAGCCAACTGTAGCTGAAGCTTGGCTTAAGGAAGTTAAAGTGATATTTAACACTCTGGATATCGCCCGTGATGGGGACCGAGTAGCTTTAGCCACCTATCAGCTGAAGGGCGAGGCCCGTTATTGGTGGGAACTAATGGAGACAACTCACAATGTCGCAAGAATGACATTTGCTGAGTTTAAACGCATCTTCTTGGATAAGTATTTCCCTGCACCAATCAAGCAAGCAAAGGCGCAGGAATTTCATAGTCTGCAGCAAGGTTCAATGACGGTGACACAGTATGCTGCCAAGTTCGAGGAATTGTCACGATATGCTCCAACTACTATCGCGACTGAAGATGACAAAGCAAGGAAGTTTGAATGGGGATTGACTTCCTCTCGCAAGGCAGTAGTCGGCCATGAGTTTCCCACTTACTCACAAGTGGTGAAATGTGCCTTGAGACTTGAAAGAGAAGACATGGATTTCAAGGCCAAGTGGAAGAAGACAGGAGCAAGTGCTGGAGGACCAATTCGAAGTAACCAAACCTACAACACTAACAACAATCAGGGACCTTACCCAAGGAAGCCATTCAACCAGCAGCAAGGAGGCCAATCATGGAACAACACTAGGGCAGTGCAAAACCAACCACCAAGGCCACAATAGGGATTTATTCGCGATATTTCTACAGTCCAATGCTACAATTGCCAAGCAATGGGGTATTATAGCCGTGACTGCCCAAAACCACAGCTGGAGAGGCCTCGGATGAATGGAAGCCAACCACCTCAACAATTCCGACAGACTGGTTTTGCTAATCAGAATCAAGGAGGATCTCAGCAACAGAACAACAAACAGTTCCAACCACAGCAACACAATTGGAAAGGGAAACAGCCGATGGGAACTCAACAGAATGCTGGAGGGCGCATCTTTGCCCTACAGGCTGAACAGGAAGAGCAGGATCCCTCTGTGATCCAAGGTACGCTACTACTATTTAGTACCTGCGTTCAAGCTTTATTTGATTCTGGAGCATCGCACTCGTTTATATCTACTGCCTGCGTATCTGCACTAGGATTAGAAATGGAACCCTTAGAATCAAACTTTATGGTAACATCACCTTTGGGTGGGAAGTTAGCCGTTAATCTAATCTGTAAAGGGTGTGAGATAGAGGTAGTTGATCTACGTCTGACCTGCGACTTACGAGTGATCGATATGGCTGACTTTGATATAATTTTGGGAATGGACTGGTTGTCATCCCACCGAGCTGTCATAGACTGCCATCAGAAAATGGTGACGGCTTTCACTCCTGACGGAACCTGCTTCAAATTTAAGGGGGATCGACAGACTCCAAACTCAACGACAAGACAAACAAGGTGGCAGTACCAACTTTTTGGATGGCTAGCTAGCCTCAAGTTGGAAGAAACTGATCGAATGGAGCTGGGACTACCTCACATTGTCTGCGAGTATGCGGACGTATTTCCTGAAGAACTTCCTGGGTTGCCACCACAGCGAGAGTTAGACTTCACCATTGAACTCCAACCTGGAACTGCACCAATCTCCATAGCCCCATACAGAATGGCACCGGCCGAATTGAAGGAACTCAAGCTTCAACTTCAGGACCTACAAGAGAAGGGTTATATCCGGCCAAGCACATCACCATGGGGAGCACCAGCCTTATTTGTAAAGAAGAAGGAAGGGACACTACGTCTCTGTATCGACTATAGGCAGTTGAATCGGGTTACGATAAAAAATCGCTACCCATTGCCTAGAATCGATGACTTGTTCGATCAATTGAGAGGAGCTACTTGTTTCTCAAAGATTGACCTTCGATCAGGGTACCACCAACTAAGAATTCGGGATGAAGACATCACCAAGACTGCATTTAGAACCAGATATGGACACTATGAGTTTGTAGTAATGCCGTTTGGACTCACCAATGCACCAGCAGTATTCATGTGTCTCATGAACAAAATTTTTCAACCCTACCTAGATAGATTTGTAGTAGTGTTCATTGATGACATACTAATATACTCAGCCACGAAGGAGTAGCACGAAGAACACCTCAGAATCGTACTGCAAGTACTTAGAGACAACCGACTCTATGCAAAGGCTAGTAAGTGCGAGTTCTGGCTAGAGGTGGTTAAATTCCTAGGACACGTGGTGTCTAAAGATGGAATTGCGGTGGATGATAGCAAGGTGGAAGCTGTGCTAAATTGGAAGCGGCCTACGACAGTGTTTGAGATCAGAAGCTTCCTAGGATTGGCTGGCTATTATCGGCGATTTATTCAGGATTTCTCGGTTCTCGCCAAACCAATGACAAGATTGACGCAAAAGGGGGTCAAGTTTGAATGGAACGAAACCTGTGAGAAGACGTTTCAGGAGTTGAAGAAAAGACTAACCAGTGCACCCATACTCATCATTCCAGAGCGGGATGTAGGTTACACAGTTTACTGTGATGCCTCTAAAGATGGTTTGGGTTGCGTTTTGATGCAAAATGGGAAGGTTGTTGCCTATGGATCACGTCAACTGAGACCGCATGAAAAGAATTACCCTACGCACGACCTAGAACTGGCAGCAGTGGTCTTCGCTCTCAAGTCATGGCGTTATTACTTGTATGGGGAGCAATTTGAAGTTTTCACCGATCACAAGAGTCTCAAATACTTGTTCACTCAGAAGGAGTTAAATATGAGACAGAGGAGGTGGATGGAATATCTGGAGGACTATAAATTTACCATGTCTTACCACCCAGGAAAAGCTAATGTGGTAGCTGATGCTCTGAGCCGAAAGAGTCACGAGCAGAAAGCTAGAGTAGCTATGAAAGAATGGGAGATGGTAGAGACACTCAACGAGTTCAACCTGCAAGCGTCATCAGCCAACGGACAAGCCCGCTTGTGCGCTCTTATTGCTGTACCTGCACTACACCGGGAAATTTTACTTGCTCAAGGATTCGAACAAGACTGTGAGTTTATACGGTCTCAGATTATTATCGGTAAAGCACTCACTGGATGGACGATTCACACCGACAACAGCCTCAGATTCAAAGGTTCGACATTCGTACCAAACATCGGCACCCTCCGAGAAGCCGTACTACGAGAATTTCACCACTCGAATTTCGTTGTTCATCCTGGGGGTACTAAGATGTACCATGATCTGCGAAGGACGTACTGGTGGGAGGGAATGAAGAAAGATGTAGCTAACTTTGTATCAACATGTTTGGTCTGCCAACAAGTCAAAGCGGAACACCGGAAGCCTGGAGGAGAACTTCAACCATTACCGATACCAACGTGGAAGTGGGAACATATTTCCATGGATTTTGTGACCGGCTTACCCAAGACGCCTAAGTCTAACACTGCTATTTGGGTAATAGTCGACCGACTCACTAAATCTGTGCACTTCTTACCGGTAAAGATGACAGAGAACATGGAGACCTTGAGTTTACTCTACATCCAAGGAATAGTATGCCTACATGGAGTACCTGTATCTATCGTATCAGACCGTGATCCGAGATTCGTATCCAATTTTTGGAAGAGTTTACAGAAAGCTTTGGGAACGGACATTCGACTCAGTACCGCTTTCCACCCACAGACGGACGGACAGACGGAAAGGACAATTCAGATTCTAGAGGATATGCTGAGGGCTTGTGCACTTGATTTCTCTGGGAATTGGGAACAACAGTTGTCTCTGATTGAAATTGCTTACAACAATAGCTATCAGTCAAGCATCGAGATGGCGCCCTTTGAAGCTTTGTACGGAAGACCATGTTGCTCACCGGTTTGTTGGACTGATGCTGGAGAAGCCGGATTGATTGGACCAGATCTGGTCAGAAATACGACTGAAAAGATTAAGGTGATTCGACAGAAATTACTTACTGCCCAGAGTCGCCAGAAAAGTTACTCGGACAAAAGGAGCAGACCCTTGTCTTTCAAGGTCGGCGATCATGTGTTCCTAAAAATCAGACCGCGTCGGGGAGTTATTCGGTTTGGGAAAAAGGGGAAATTGTCTCCACGATATATCGGGCCATTCGACATTTTGGCAAAAATTGGGAATGTGGCTTACCGTTTAGCACTGCCCCCACAGCTGGACCGGGTCCACAATGTGTTTCACGTGTCGATGCTTCGCAAGTACATTGCTCTTCCCACTCATGTCATCAACTGGGGGGAAATCACCCTAAACGAGGACGCAACTTTCGAGGAGCAGGCAATAGAGATTCAAGATCACAGTGAAAAGAATATTCGAGGAAAAACAATCAAGTTGGTGCGAGTTTTATGGAGGCATCAAGGAATTGAGGAATCTACCTGGGAACGAGAAGATGCTATCCGAGAAAATTACCCACATCTTTTTCCATCGTAGTATGTACTTAATTTCGAGGGCGAAATTTGTTAAGAGGGGTAGGTTGTAACGACCCTAATTTTTTTTTTCAACAAAATTATAAGTTTAATAAAATTCCTTTTACTCGATTGTCTTTTATTTATTATTTGAGTGTTTATTTTAAACAAATCTTAAATGTATTAAATTTAGATTTGGAGCCTTAATAAATATACATACACATACTTGGAGAGAAAGCCGAATGGGATTTCTATCCCAAGAATCTATCATCACCCTATGTCATCCTAGCCTTATGAGTCTAGCTAGTAGAGGGAGAGATTGCCGAGAAGAGGGAAATGCTGGGATTCCTTTTTATCCAAATCTCCATCATGAATATTTGCCAGGCTATGGCATCCTATATATGTATGGCTTATAGGGGAGAGAGAGAGAGAGAGAGAGTTAAGTTATTTTTTGAGAGAGAAAAAGAGCATTCCCGAGAGAGAAAGAGAGAAAGGAATTGGGACCAAGAAATCTCAGCCACAGGGACCTCTTCATCCTAAATTGTAGCCTAAATAGTCTAATGGGAATAGCTTGTCAGAAAAGAGAATAAATTAAAAAGAGGTGAAGCTGTGTGCTGTGAAGAGAGAGAGAGAGAGAGAGAGAGAGTGAGAGAGAGACATTCTTCCGGAAAAAAAAAGAGAGAGGGAGAAAGAGATAAGCTGTTGTCAGATGACTTCCCACTTGCACCAATACTTCACCCTATATAGAATAGCTTGCCAGGCTAAGGAGTTTTAGGAAAATAAAATATAGATTAGAAAGAGAGAGAGAGATATAAGTTGCCGAAAAGAGAGAGAGAGAGGAACGGGTTCTTATCTAAAACCTCCCACTAGTCTGACTTATAGCCATAGCAACTAATATATGTAAATACAAATAGCTCATCATCAACCCCTAGCCTTATGGTCTACAAGTCTAAGGGAGAGAGAGAGAGAGAGAGAGAGAAACCGGATGATGGAAGGAGGGAGAAGTCAAACATCTATAAATACCCCTTCTTTTTCCACCCCAGGACACCAACTTCCTTCGTACCTTCCCTCTTTTGAAAAAAAAAGAAACTGTGAGGAATAGGAAGAAAAGAGAGAGAGCCAAGACTTTTTGTTAGTCAATTTTATTTATTTGCTTTTCTTTTCCTAAGAAGAAGAAGTTAGGTGCTCGGTCAAACCGAGGCCTTAAAGAGACGTATCATTCACGACCCGATCCAACACTAACGTAGTCAACCCGCTACCACCAAGAAGCAAGGTAGAAACCTCCTACCTACTCACCTAAATATAGTAGTGCTACGTGTTCTTTGATTTTAAAAGAAAGTATTGATCTAGAGAATTTTATAGTTACCCGCATAATTAGTTTGTTGGAAAAAAATTAAAATGTTAACGTTGTTGTCGTGATAATTTTCGTTGTACTCTGTAAAATGGAAACCGGTTGCATGTAATGTTTGCATGAGGAAAAAGTGGAGTAAGTTAACTTGAAACTTGGAAAAGGGAAACAAAATCATGTTTGATCTAGAGGATGTTGCCACGTTAGTGGTTAGTGATGAGCTGTTGTTTTCCTTGTTGACTTAGGAAAGCATGAAATTAAAGTAATACAAAGAAACCTTGAAACCCACGAAGTAAAGACATGTTCACGTCACTTCCTGGAAGGAATAATAAACTTTAAGTGAATAAGAGAAATGTTGCTCTTTTATTTCGATCCTACTGTTTTCTTCCTACAAAAGCATGACTTAGGATTTATTTATTCTAACTGTTCTTGTAAGATTAAATTGTAGTGAATAGCTCAAGCATGTTTAACAGGGAAATATTGAACCGGAATAAAGTGTTGTTACGAACCCGGATTTAAAAGTAGCAAGGCCCGAGAGTATGATTTACTTATTATCGCAAGATTTTAGCAAGCTTTGAAAGAATAATGTGTTCGCGAGAAAATGATGCATGTGTACGAGACACGAGAACCAAGAAAACAATATTTGAAAACGAGAAGAGAAAAAGAGAAATTTTGACATGTGTAAACTTGGGAGACCGGAACGGCGGAACTAGTGTTTGGGAATGTGTGAGTAAACCTGGGAGACCGGAACGGCGGAACCAGAGTTTGTAATTGCATGGACCGTCATTCTGAAAGAGGGAGTAAACGGAACCAGTGCTAAAGGAAAGGAATTGATAATAAGTGAAATTTACGTTTGACACGGAGTACGATACACTATTCTGAAGTTGACACTCGACACTTTTATTTTTATGATATCTCTATTTGTTGATTTGTTAAAGATATGTTTGATGCCTCGTAAAGTAGATATTATTTTTGATAAAGTATGGGACATAGGGGTAGGAGTTAGTTACTGAGCTTATTAGCTCATGGTGTTACTTTTGTGGCCCTGGCATTTTATGCTAGACTTAGAAGGCGAACAGGAGGCGTACTATAATCTGGAACAATTTGGAGCAGAGCAGAATATCGCCGAAGAAGACAACCACCGCGAAGAGTAGAAATTTCCTGTAGTTCCCCTCCCTATCCTTAAATAAATGTAATCCTGATTTGAGAATAATTTGGGATGTAATGACTTATTATTCCACTTTTTAATTATTAAATGTTAAGTTTGAATAAAAAATAGTTACAATTAATGTTCCCAAAATTTAGGGCGTTACAGTTTAACTTAGCCATGTCTTTTTTTTTTTTAGCCTAATAAGACTAGTTAGTACTTAAGCATGCCTAAATATACCTAGGTTTACTTTCTAGGAAAAATCTTACCCATTGGATAATATTTGCTAGGGAAATTTTTATCCCTTGAGTAATAGTTATTAGGCATGCCAATGAATACTTGTACAAGCTACCATTAGTCTTAAACCTATTGTCAACCTATTACTAACCAACTTTAAACATAATCATGGTGTTTCTTCTTGCAAGCTAGCTATCCAAGGACAAATTAGGCTAGAAAGCTTCCATGAAAACCTAGATTAGGGCTTAAAAGAAGGAAGGCTTGGCATGCTTTCAAAGCCATGCCTTTCAAAAAATTAACCCTTGGTCAATAATTGTTAGGGAAAAATTTATCCATTGGTTAATAAACCAATTTTTGCTATAAATAGGACCCTTGCCCATGCCATTCAACTCACACCTTCAATCTCCAACTTCTCTCTCTAAGAAAGTCTTGTGTTCTTACTTTGTTCTTCTTGTTCTTGAGTTGTTCTTGAGTTCTTCCTAAAGTCTTCAAGAAACTCATCCTCAACCACCCTTCGATCCATAAAAAGTTAGAAAGTTAGTCAAGAATTAGTTTCGAGAGAAACCTTTCTCTTTCGAAGCTACCGGAAGCCACCGTAGGAAGTTACTCCGTCCGACGTACTTACTTTTTACTGTAGCCGTAACCACCGCCAAGAAGGAAGGTAGAATACCTCTACTCTACCCCTCATATAAAAAAAAAAGATAGATAGTATTTACTTTTATGATCCAATGCATGGTAGTTAGTAACTTTTTTTTAAATAGAAGGATGAGCATGATTATAGGATTATTAGATTGACTTGTCTTGATATGTGATAAGGCATAAGTGGTTTTCCACTCCAAAGGTGTCCGTCCATGTGACACTATGCCTTAGATTGTATGTTAATTGCTTGAGTATGATTATGTGAAATAAAGGATAAAATGAGCATGCTAAATAATATAGAGTTGGATGATCTTGCTAGTTTAGTTTCAAGATTTCAAAAGAAATGAATTTTGCTACTTATGTGAAAAAGTCATACCGCGGAGTCTAAGCATGAAAACGAGACACGGAAAATCGAGAAAGTTAGAAACATGGCACCTAGGGTGATTAAAGGCATGACTTGGTAAAATATTTTTGAAATTACATAATGACCAATGTGGGAGTCACTATGTAAGTCATGTGTGTTTTTGAAAAAGAGAAAAAGTTTTGAAATATGGTTTGTGTGCCAATGGGAACCCGGTGCGGCGGAACCATTGTGAGGATACTCGAGAAGCCAGAACACTAGAACCGAGGTTGGGTGTGTAGCTTGGTTATCCGCGGAGAGGAGCCAATCCAAAGTTTTTGTGTGCCAATGGGAACCCGGTGCGGCGGAACCATTGTGAGGATACTCGGGAACCCGGAACGGCGGAACCGAGGTTGGGTGTGTCAAAAACGGATTTTATTTTGAATAAGAGAAGTGAAAAATGGTGACACGGTCCACGACGAGTCGCGTAGGAGAAACACATGAAAAGGCATGACACAAACGTTAACAAGATAGCTAATAAGGATGTGTGAATGTTAATTATATTGTTAAATGAACATGTGTATTTGTTTATGTGCCTTTCTGTTGTAAATTAAGAGTTAGTGGGTACGGTTTATTCTATTGAGTTTCTGTAGCTCACGGTGTTACCTTTTGGTGACCCTGACATATTATATTGGGGGCGACTCTGGTATAATGTGTCAGAGTTGATAGATGAACAGGGTGAACAGTATTCGTTGGAGGCTTTCGGAGCCGAGGAACTTGCTAGGATGGAGGAAGAAGCAGAATAGTCGAAAACCTTAGTTTTTTTCTATCCCTTGTGTAATAAAAAGTACTCTCGTGATGTAATAATGAGCTAGACTCTAATTAGATTTCAATAAAAATTGTCCATTTAACGTTTCCAAAATTAGGGGCGTTACAACTTGGTATCAGAGCTTTAGGTTCAAAACCTCGGCCATGGGTAGAATGGGTAGACCATGAGATAGTTTGACCGTTGCACAAACGTGAATTGAGTTTAAGTTTACTGTCCCAAATTGGGTGGAATTCTGTCAAAACAATCTTCGGATTGAAGCAAGGTGCCGAAAATTGGCAGTACCACCGAGCTGGGAATTCCCGAACAATTGGATGATGACTTAAATCAAGAATCGAATGTGGAACCTAGAAATTCCAAAGTTTCCTTAAACGCTAGTAAACTCTGTCTTAAGCTAATGTGAAATTTAGAAACTTGAAAACGTAGTAATAAAACTCTTAAGCTATTGTGAAATTTAGAAACTTGAAAACTTAGTAATAAAACTCTTAAGCTAATGTGAAATTTAGAAACTTGAAAACGTAGTAATAAAACTCTTAAGCTATTGTGAAATTTAGAAACTTGAAAACGTAGTAATAAAACTCTTAAGTTATTGTGAAATTTAGAAACTTGAAAACTTAGTAATAAAACCCTTAAGCTATTGAGAAATTTAGAAACTTGAAAACTTAGTTAATAAAACTCTGTTTTAAACTTTACTAATGGGGTTTTAAAATTTTCCTTGTAGATGGAACAACCCAATCCTTATGAAGTCAACCTACTAGCCGAAGCCCGTCAACTTGCAAGCACCGTAAGAATCATGACAAACCAACTAGTGGAAGATCCCTACTTTCCCTATGCCTTCCCCTACATATACAACTTTTACCAAGAGCACGGCGCCATTCCACTTCCCGACCATGAGGAAGAAGGTGATGCCGACGCAATACCTATCCTAGTCCAAATAGCACCTCCTTTCGACATGGAAATTGCAATTGAGAATCCCGAGGAAAACCCTGAGGAGGAACCCGAGGAAGAACCCGAGGAGGAAGACCCTGAGGAGGATCCCGAGGAAAACCTCGACCCTGAATTAGATCCACCAATAGAGGAGAATCCCAAAGAAGAACCTGAAGAGGAACCCGTAGAGTTCAACGACCCACCTGAGAATGAGGCGGACTTGGAGCACTTGATGTATGGACCAAACCCTGACTTACCCTCTGACGACGAAGAAAATGAGGACTGGCAGTCTGACGACGAGGAAGTACTGATTCTTGGAGAGTTTCCCTGGGTTATGCCTGACTTCATGGATTTCAACACTGACACCGGCGATGTACCACCGCCACCCTTTGAGTCCGACATAAGGGCATATACGGCCCAATTCCCCGTTATCTTTTAGATTAATTAAGAAGGCTTAGCTACTGTTAGACTTTCTATGTAAATAGTATGGGGTAAGAAGCTTAGGCTAATGGAACTGTTTTGTTGTACTTGTTCAAGCTGTCTTGTGGTACTTGTTTTTGTTCAAGCAGTTTTGTTTGTACTTGTTCCATTCAAGCAATGAAAGTCATGCCTTTTCCTTTTATGATCACTATCTATACTTGTATCTTATTCTTTATAATTGCTCGTACGAGACTTCGACCTCACACCATTATGTCTAAAATATATAACTTTTAATGTTATAGATGTCGAGCCATTGTCAAGGAGGACGCCCGCCTTTCACCCCACAAGTCTTGATCGACTACCGGTCACTGCTAGCACCAGAATACCCAGGACTAGCACCAACACCCCCGCTGGAGGATAACATGGAACTCTATGAAGTTCCGATCACTTGGGAGACACCCCCGCCAGTTGCAATCCCCGAGAACCTTCCACCTACCCAAGTCCCTGCACTACCAATGGAGGACTTCGAACAAACATTTAGTTTTCCTATATTTGACATAGAGACTGATCCGAAATTCGAAGCTGCAATGCTGAACCTCTCCCAGTACTACCTAGAACCAATGGAAGAACCACCCGTCCTGACTATGGAAGAAATGCTTGCACAAGAGCATGAGCATCTTCTCCGAGCTGAGACCGCTGCTGAGAAAAGCTACGAGATGTGGCTGAGGGAGCTTTTCGGAGTTGTCCTACCCTAGAATGAAATAACTATGTAGAATAAGCATGTTGATCCGTAGGATCTTATGGCAGTAGTCAATAGGATCGTTCCAACTTGTACTAAGAACCTTGTTTCATGTGCCTTTTGTAGTAGAACTCTATGCTAATGGTTGTATCTCCCTTTCTATCTATAAAAAGTTGCTTATTCTAGAGTGATGTGCATACTATTTAACTTATTGCTATTGACTGTTGTGGGTGATCGGGTTCCTTTGGGGCTGCTTACGTGTAGAAAAGTGAGCTGGAGAGGTGCGATTGGCTGATAATTAGTACCAAGGGGAAAAGAGGAATGAACTTGTGGGGTGAGGGCTGGAGCAAGAGGTACGGAAAGGACAAAGGCAACGTGTCTCCTTTGTTCTCTGCGGGGGGGATGACGTCTGCCTTCTCTGGAATCAAACGAGTGAGGTCACCTTCTCTCCGGGGAAGAATGTTCTCCTTCCTCAGAATCAGTGCTCTCTCTCTCCTTTTCCAGAAAAGTCAGCCTCTGGCA
This sequence comes from Rhododendron henanense subsp. lingbaoense, assembly GCA_020567845.1. Classification (NCBI taxonomy): domain Eukaryota; kingdom Viridiplantae; phylum Streptophyta; class Magnoliopsida; order Ericales; family Ericaceae; genus Rhododendron; species Rhododendron henanense. The sequence continues at coordinate 6,190,027 of CM036315.1, forward strand.
ATCGTTGGGAATGTCAGGGGTATTTATAGGGCACCTGGGCCTAGGTCAGGCCCAGGACGCCGCTCCTATAAGACCCCAACACGTGTCCCTCCCGTACCTCCAGGTCGCGAAAGACTCGTCCTCCCGCGGAGGATTTTCCGCGGGGGGACTCGCGCTTCCGCGACGCTACCTCCATCCCAAGCCACCAAGCCACAAGAGCTTCCCCAATTCCCGCAAGAGCAAGGTCGCGACCCGCGGTGATCGTTTGCCTCCCGCGGGGTCCCTTCCGGGCCTGCCTTTTAGGCCCGAATAGGATCCCGGGGTCTTCTTGTAGTTTATGTACCAATCCAGGTACGTCTTTCAGTTCTCCCCTGCGGGGCCCGCAGGGGGTCCCGCGGGGTCTTCCCTTCCGCGGGTCAATTCCGCGGGCATCAATCTTATGGGCTACACGTGCTTCCCTTCCATTGGTCAGTCAAACGTCTTCTCGGAATAGTGTTTTGACTAAGATTGACCTTCCGCATGGACCTAATTGCCACGTGTCCACGGCCAATTGGTTGGTCAAAAGGTCTTCTCTGATGACACGTCAATAATCTTGACCGCACCTACATATGCCCCCCGCGCGCGTACGACAAGTGCACGTCGTCTGCGTGCGTACTATCCCTTTTGTAAGTTTTCGCGGCCGCCCCGAACTTGTTCAGCGGCGCAACGGGTATGATAACTGCTAACGTCTCTTCATGTGCCGTTATGACCCTTCGTGTACCGTCATGACCCTTCGTGTGCAGACGTCATAAATGTCCCCACCGTTTGACCACTATATAAACCCTTTGTCCATTATTTCCTTTTTCACCAAACTCCAAATTTTCGTCGAAGTGCTGTCATTTTCTCTTCTGACTCTCGAGCGATCATTTTCTTTCTCGTCTTTCACCCTTCGCGGCCGTAACTCCCCTTTCTCTTTCACATTACTCATACATGGCTGCGCGTGGCCTGATCGTTGAAATCCCCGTCCCCTCCGCGGACCAATGGCAAAGGGCCCCATACTTGCAGACAGTTGGGGATCCATTCTAGGCCCTCGCTGGGGCGTATCCTGTTGCGGGTCCCCCTGTGGCTGACCCTACTTTCTTCACGGCCCCTGCCGCCCTAGAGAATGCAGAACCCCTCATCCCTTCTTCAGTGATGCGCCTTCGCCTCGAGCGCGGGGACTTCCCCTTTGTGGAATGTCGCTTCGGGGCCCAAGCATCCCCACCCACCGATTGGGCGGATTGGGTGGATGACGTCGTCAACAATCCCCACCACAGGCAGCTGCTGCTGGGCAGTGGTACTCTTGAGGCCGTCCAGCTATCGCGTCACCTGAGCATCCCCCGGCAGGTGGCTGCCAACAGGAACCTAGAGTTCGCGTGCTCTCGCTGGAGCAGTGACACCCACTCCTTTGCATGGGCATGGGGGGAGAGCGGGCTCTCACTGGAGGATGTCTCCATTCTCACCCGCTTGTCTCTCCGCGGGGGCAACATCCTAGATATTGCCAAGCTCCCGCAGGTAGATCGGAATGATGTGGAGACTTTGAGGACGCTCCACAGGCATGCCCAGAACGGGCCCATCTTCACTAATCAAGGGGTCCGCAAAGCGAACGCGGCGAATGCCAAGAAGACTTCCCTTGGCAGCTGGTTGCGTTATTTCTTCAAGGACCTTCAGCCCGCGAGGACTGTTGCTCCTGGTACTGAGCAAGACTATGTCGCGGGCCCCCAATACGGTCAGCGGCTCTACATGGCGGGCTTCTTTTCTTACTTCCTCTCTTACTTCGTCTTGCCCGACTATCCAATCGATGGCCTCTCTCAGGCGGTCTTCCCGCTGGCCGTCCTCCTCGCCCGCGGCCAACCCGTCGCCCTAGCGCCGCTGTTCCTGGGGTCACTCTACCGCCAGCTGGACCTGGAAGATGTGACCATATTTCAATGGCCCACTCCACCTTCCTGCTCGCGTACTTCTTCGAGCATTTTCGTATCATTGCCCCGGATTCCCTGGTCTTCGAAGCGTCAGGGGTGCGGTCCCGCGTGGAACAGTGGCACGGGACCAGCAGTGAGGCCTCATGGTACGAGGCGTGTGACATTGAGGCCAATTTTATTCCACGTCCCTACAACATTCCCTCTCCGGGCATCATGGGCGTGGGCCTATGCCTTCTTCCCGTCGGTTCTTCTCTCAAAGCCGCGAGTGGCAACGATCCCGTGGCGCGGACAATGATCAATTCCGTGCTCATTGCTTTTCCTGGGTGGCTCCCAATTTTGTGCAACGAGGCAGCTGGGGTGGCGATGTACTGCCCGGACCGCTTCACGAGGCAACTGGGCTTCGACCAAGGGGTGCCCGGGCCTGCCCCCGCGATGCCCTCCTTCGTGGAGTCACAGCTTCGATTCATGGCGGGGGAGCTTTCCCAAATCTTGACACAGCTTGGGGATTTGCCCATCCCTGGCATGGACAGGGTTTCAAGTTACACGCCGGAGTTCCGCGGGCAGGCCGTGGTCCCTGAGGTGCCCGCGATCCGGACTCGGGATACTTCTCTGCGGGCCATTACTGTGGTTCAGGCAACTGACTGGGGCGGACCCCGCAGTCAATGGGCCGTGATCCATGCCGAGCCCGTGAACAGGGTCTTCCCTGTGGAAGCGGCACCTGCACTTCCTCAAGCCGCCCCGGGGCGAACCCGCGTGCGGGGACCCCGCATGAGGACACAGCCTCCGCCTCCTCCACCAGCAGAACCATCTCAACCGTCCTCCTCTCAGGCGCCCGCGGCGGGGGAGCACCGTCGCCCAAAACGCATCCAAAATGTAAGTGTCTTCCCCCGTGCTCAATCATCTCTTTACAATACTTCATCTCCTTGTTCTCAGGGGCTTATTCCTTTCGTCTTGCTTCTCTCTTTTCTTTAGCAGCGGGAGCGGGATGCTAGTACTTTCGTGGCCTATGAGCCAGAGGCAGCCACGGCAGCGGAAGCAGCGGAAGAAGCAGCGGGTGGGGTAGAAGAGGATGCCCCAGACGCTCAACCAAAGAGACGCCGCCTTGATGGTAAGCCTTGCTTTACTAGGATGTCATTTCTGTTATCTTGCAGCTTCAGTCCCTGACTTCTATTTTGCCATAATTTCTCAAAGGGGAAATTACAGTAAGCCCCCTCCAACTATACCTCAATAACGAGTTGCCCCCTTCATCGTTGAACTCGGACACTTAACCCCCTTCATCTTTTATCGCGTGACACTTAAGCCCACCTGTTAGTGAGCCGTTAGTGAGCCGTTAGCGAGGGACCCGGGGGCTCTGCCCAGGATGCCAAAACGGTACCGTTTTGGTTAAAACCAAATTTCTCACCACCAATTTGCAATCCTATGGAGCAGAAACGTGATTATGAGAGCCTTAGAGACAAAATTTGATTATGTCTCTTTAGAATAATATGATCAGAACAGTAAGATCTTCACACCCGTTCAAACGGATTAAAAATTGGACCAATTAATTTTTTAACCATATTTTTTAATATATAAACAGTCTCAAAAAATTAGTGCTCACATTTTCACTCCGTTTGAATCGGTACAAAGATCTTGTTATTCTTATCATATTATTTTAAAGGGTAGTAATTCATTTTTAGCTCTAGGGGGCTTACTGTATTCAAAAAATTAGGTTTCGATCGTAATTTTTTACTTTTTAGATTCCTCTTGTCATGACGATGCAATAATCTCCAAAAAATTGATCAATAACTAACAAATACGAAAAAAATTTGAATAAGGACAAAAAAAAAAAAAAAGCCCCTACCCACACTGCAAAAACGGCACCGTTTTGGTTAAAACCAAATTCCTTGCCACCAATTTGCAATCCTATGGAGCAGAAACGTGATTATGAGAATCTTAGAGACAAAATTTGATTATGTCTCTTTAGAATAATATGATTAGAATAGTAAGATCTTCACACCTGTTCAAACGGATTAAAAATTGGACCAATTAATTTTTTAACCATATTTTTTACTCCGTAATATATAAACGGTCTCAAAAAATTAAGTGCTCAAATTTTCACTCTGTTTAAATCAGTACAAAGATCTTATTATTCTTATCATAGTATTTTAAAGGGTTATAATTAATTTTTGTTTATAAGGCTCTCATAATTACATTTCTGCTCCATAGGGTCCTAAATAAAGAACATATACTTAATATGAGAGCCCTAGAGCTAAAAATGAATTACTACCCTTTAAAATAATATGATAAGAATAACAAGATCTTTGTACCGATTCAAACGGAGTGAAAATGTGAGCACTAATTTTTTGAGACTGTTTATATATTAAAAAATATGGTTAAAAAATTAATTGGTCCAATTTTTAATCCGTTTGAACGGGTGTGAAGATCTTACTGTTCTGATCATATTATTCTAAAGAGACATAATCAAATTTTGTCTCTAAGGCTCTCATAATCACGTTTCTGCTCCATAGGATTGCAAATTGGTGGTGAGAAATTTGATTTTAACCAAAACGGTACCGTTTTGGCATCCTGGGCAGAGCCCCCGGGTCCCTCGCTAACGGCTCACTAACGGCTCACTAACGGGTGGGCTTAAGTGTCACGCGATAAAAGATAAAGGGGGTTAAGTGTCCGAGTTCAACGATGAAGGGGGCAACTCGTTACTGAGGTATAGTTGGAGGGGGCTTACTGTAATTTCCCCTTTCTCAAACAGTTGTGGCAGAGTCTGACGAAGACGAGAATGAGGTTGCGGAGGCGGGCGATGATGATAATGATGATGATGATGATGAAGACCAACTCCCCCTCAGAGTCTTGCAGGCCCGAGCGTCCGCGCCTGCGAGGGGCCCTGTCGCGGAGGATGTCAGCATAGTGGAAATCTCCGACTCCCTAGAGGAACAAAGGGCAGCGGAGGTGATTCAACCTCGGGCGGAGCCAGTTCCTTTTCTTCACCCAGAGCCAGAATCCTCCGCGGTTATTGGAGGTACGTTACCCGACGAGCCTTCCATTGTTGACCTCGGGGGAGATCCCAACACAGTTTCCTCCAAGTCGTATTCTTCCCCGGAGGAATCTGAAAATGTGATAGTATACTCTGCTGATCGAGACCCTTCTCCATCCCATGCAGCAGCTTCTGAGACCCGCGAGGCTCCGCCGTCAACGGATACCCGCGAATCTGTGGGTCAGGCCGACGTTGCCGCGGAACCTCTCAATGCGGCGGCCGCCCAACTTTTGAGAGAAGGAGAAGAAGACGACGTCGAAGGACTCCCTCACGCCGCCACGGGGGGTCCTGCCGCGGGCCAACCTGGGGCAAGCTCAACCTCTACTCCTTCTGGCTCTCATCAGTAGTCCACCAGTGCACGCATCCGTTCCACAGAGAGCTTTCTAGGCCGGGTCGCTGGTGGCTCCCCAGGGGTCTCCAATGCTTCGTTCCTCCAAGGCCCTGGGTCGAACGCAGAACAGGACGCGGCTGTGGACGCCGCCAGTCCCCATTCCCCAGCGTGTTCCACCTCACAGACTCAATCTCCTCATCAGTCTACGAGACGCTCGCCGACCCCACGTGCTGAGCCAACCACCCAACCTTCAGACCGACAGCTGGAGGTAAACGAGGAGCTTCTTGGGGGACCCACCTCCATTACTGACTCAGATTTCAATTCCTTATTTAAAGATATGGACTTCTTGCCAACTGACGACGTTTTGAGGGGACAGGGAAGCCAAGCCCTTGGGGACTACGAGCTTGATCTGAATTCAGACATGGGCGAACAAAGGGAAGAAGTTGAGTCCAGGGAGCAGTCGCCGCCCAGGCCCAGCCAACCTGCTTTAGATCTGGGGAAGGGGCCCATGGACACTGAGGCCGCGGAGCCAATCCGCCTCTTCCCCGCGGGCTATGCTGTACCCGCGGAATACTACCCGCTGCTGAACGCCATAGCCCGGTCTCATCCGGAGACCTTCAGCTCCTTCAATCCACGGTCTGCTCGGCTTGGGGTGATCTACCTCAGAAGCCTTCATGACGTGCTTACTCCTTGGGGGTAGCTCCGCTACAGGGACTTCAATCCCGGGACCGAGGTCGATCTGCTGGAGGTTGCCCAGGATATGCAGGTCTTTGGGTTTGACCTGGCCTGGCTGTGCGGGCGAAGCTCTGCTCTGAGGGCCGCTCTGAGGCCTGAAATCCAGGGCTTGTCGGCCCAGCTGGAGTCTACCCGACAGCACCTGGCCAATCTGGAGGCCAGTTTTGCTCGAGTGCTGCAGCGCAACGCGGAGCTGGCCGCTGCCTCGCTGAATCTAGCCAACCCTGACCCCGATGGGCTTGTCTTCTTGGATTGGCAGGCTTAGAGAGTTTTTTGTTTCTCTTTTTTTTTGAACACATGTACCATTTTCCTTCTTTCTTACTTGAATAAAACTTTGGTCTTATTGGAATAAGATTGTCTTTGTGTCGATGATATCATGATACACATACTTTTGCTGGAGTCCGCGGGCCACGTTCTGACTTCTTGTGACTTGTTTATTATCTCGGTCTGACAAATACTAAGTTTGCCACTCGGGGGACCATGTTCTGGCCGCTTAAGACTTAACACTATCTCTTTTTGACAATCACTAAGTATGAATCTCGCGGGTCATGTTCTGACTTCTCGCGACTTAGCATCATCTCTTTTCGACAATGGTTAAGTTTGAAATTGGGGCCATGTTCTGGCTATTAGAGACTTAACATTATCTCTTTTTGACAATCACTAACCATGAACCTCGCGGGTCATGTTCTGACTCCTCGCGACTTAGTATCATCTCTTTTTTGATAATCGTTAAGTTCGGAGAAATGAATTGGGGGCCATGTTCTGGCCACTTAAGACTTAACATTATCTCTTTTTGACAATCACTAAGTATGAATCTCGCGGGTCATCTTCTGACTCCTCGCGACTTAGCATCATCTATTTTCGATAATCGTTAAGTTTGAATGAATGAATCATGAAAAAGGAGCCGATAATTTCGCGGAAATGTTCTCTCCGCGGGGGCATATCGCTTCATCTCAGCGTAAAAGAGTAAAGCAACAGTATGAATTAGGAACAAGTGCCCATTTTTCATTAACAGTAGATCAAATCAACGGTTACAAGCTTTTTAGGGTAATTCCGCGGTATGGTGTCAATCTCTTCATTGTTCTTTTGAATAAAATCACAAGAGTGAAGAAAAGAAACAAACAGTACTGAAAAAATAGGGGGAAACTGGCAGGGCAGGACAGTGGCTTGTGAGCTTCCAGTGTCTCCCCTCATGGGTAGAACTTCTTGATGTACTTAGCATTCACTGCCCCTGTCTCGAAACCATCTTCGACACGAGCCAGGTGGTAGTACCCGCTAGCGGAGGCACTGATCACTTCATAGGGTCCTTCCCATCTGGGGGTGAACTTTGGCGTCTTCATATCCCTCATCACTGCCGTGGTGGCTTTCCAAACTAGCTCCCCAACTTTGAATACCTGCGGCACCACGCCCTTGTTGTAGTATCGTGCTACGGATTCCCAGTATTTTTCGTGGGCAAGGGCCGCCGTCGCCCTTCTCTCTTCTAGGGCTTCCAAGTCTGCTTTTCTTCCTTCCGCGGAATTCTCCATCGCGAGTACCACTCGTGCGGAGGGGACACTTAGTTCTGCGGGTAAGACCGTTTCTGCTCCGTATACTAGGCTAAAGGGGCTGGCGCGGGTAGACTTCCTTTTCGAAGTGCGATAAGCCCAAAGGGCTATTGGTAAGTGATCAGCCCAAGTACCCCCACGCTCGTCCAACAGCTTGCTCAATATTCTGATCAAGGTCTTGTTTGTTGCTTCCGCCTGCCCATTTCCCTGCGGGTAGTAGGCGCTAGAGGTACGGTGATTAACCGTGTATTCATCGAGGAGGCTTCCCACGTGGTGATTGATGAACGGAGTACCGTTATCAGAAAGGATCACCTTGGGTATGCCAAACCTACAAATGATGTTTTCCTTGATGAATGCTACCACCGTGTCTCCCGTGGCCTTGTTCAGCGGAACAGCCTCGACCCACTTAGTGTAAACCTCCGTGGCCGCCAAAATCCATCTGTTCTTCCGCGACGCCGTCTAATCGGTCCGACTAGATCCATTGCCCAAGTGTGGAAGGGATAAGGGGCGCGGATGGAATGCAACTCCACAGAAGGAGCGTGGACCAAGTTTCCAAATTTCTGGCAGGCTTGGCATCTTTGCACGTGCCGCTTCGAATCCTTCTCCATGGTGGGCCAAAAATACCCCAGATGAACCATCTGCTCGTAAAGCTTCCTCCACCCCTAGTGCTCAGTCCCGTGAGTCTTGGCTAGAACTTCTTCCGCCTGCTCCTTGTCCACGCATACTTGAGGCATTCCGTCAAGGGTTCTTCTGAACAGGAGTCCCTTCTCCAAGAAGAAACGCCGTGCTCCGTGGAGAACCCTCGCGGACTCAGTTCGCTCGATGGGCAGGGATCCTTCTCGTAAGTAGTCGATGTAGACTTGTCTCCAGTCCACCTCCTGGTTGTCATCGCTTGCCATCAGGCATTCTGGTTTGGCCATGTACAGGGAACACCAAGTGCAATTCTTCGTGATCAAATCAGCATCTTTCTTCATAGTAGGCCAGTAATAACCCTGCCTCTGAATTCTCCTGTACAGGGCTATTTCGTTGTCCGCGCAGTTGTCGATGTGGATCCTGTCCAATACTTCCTCTGCCTCCTTCGCATCAATACATCGCGCGAGCCACCCCTGCGGGCCGCGATAATACAATTCTCCGCGTAGAACTATGAAACATGAAAGCTCCGCGGTGGACAGGTGCCCTACGCTGGTGACTAACTGAATCTTGATAGACCCGCGCCAATCCTCGGTCGGCTCTGCGAAGTCTTCTACTGCGGATGGTTCAAACATCTTCACAATTTCAATGCAGGCTCTCTCTTCTTCGAATTCCGTCTTTGCCCCTAGCGTCGCAAGAGCATCCGGAAAACGGTTCTCTGATCTGGGTTTGTGGATGATACTGACACTTTTGAAGAATTTCATCTGTTTCTGCACTGTCGTTCAGTATGGTGCCAGAGTCGGTTCTTTCAGCGCGTAAATCCCTTCCGTTTGCAAGACTACCAGTTTTGAGTCTCCCGCTATCCTCAGGTGCTTGACTCCTCTCTCTTTTGCCGCTATTAGACCCAGGATTAACGCCTCGTATTCCGCTTCGTTGTTGGAGCATGGGAAATTTAATTTGTACGCCAAATGCACTCTGTCTCCCTCTTCGGTTTGCAACACTATTCCCGCGCCTCCCGATCCACTACCCGCGGCCCCATCGAAGCTGAGCGTCCAGTGCTGTTTATCTGTGCTGGCTGCGAGAGCTTCGAAACCATCTCCGGGTAGGCAATCTTCAAGCGGCTCGCACTGTCCGCTTGGGAACTGAGCTAGCAGGTCCACTAGGGCTTGACACTTGATTGCTTTTGGAGTTGCGCATGAGATGTCAAATTCCGCGAGTGTTAGCAACCAGCGGGCGACCCGGCCTGTGAGGGCGGGGCGCGACAGAAGATATCTCACTAGGTCACACTTAGTGATTATCTGGATGGGAAATGACAGGAAATAGTGCCGGAGTTTCTGCGCGGTAAAGACGAGGGCTAAGCAATGTCTTTCGATGGTAGTATATCTTTCCTCGGCTCCGTGTACCTTCCTGCTGATGTAGTAGATTGGGCGCTCTGTCCCATCTACCTCTTGCACCAGCAGGGCCCCAATGGATCTCGGGGTAGAGGTCAGATAAAGAATCAGCGGCTTCCCCGCGACTGGTGCCACCATTGTCTGAGGAGAAGTCAACGCCGCTTTGATCCGCTGAAACGCCTGCTGATGGTACTCATTCCACTCAAATTTTGTGTTTCCCTTCAACAGGTCCGCGAACGGCGCCGCGATTTTCGCCATTGCGGGGATAAAACGGCGGAGGTAGGATACTTTCCCTAGGAATCGCTTGAGCGTCTTCTGGGAGTGGGGCGGGGGCATTTCCGTGATAGACTTGATCTTGGCCTCGTCCGCGTCGATTCCATGGCGATGTACCAGGAAACCCAAGAATTTTCCCGCGGTGACTCCAAATGCGCACTTCAGGGGGTTCATCTTAAGGTTGAACTTTCTGCATCTCGCGAAGACAGTGGCTAAATCTGCAAGATGGTCCTTCCGCTCCTTTGATTTCACCACCAGGTCGTCTACATAATCTTCGATTATCTTGTGCATGAGATCATGGAAGATTGCTGTCATGACCCGCTGGTATGTTGCCCCCGCATTCTTGAGCCCAAAGGGCATTACGATGTAGTAGAAATTCCCCAATGGTGTTCGAAATGCTGTTTTCTCCGCGTCCTCCGGAGCCATTTTGATCTGGTTGTACCCGCTGAAACCATCCATGAAAGAGAACATCTGGTGGCCCGAGGTGGCATCCACCAATGTATCAATGTGTGGCAGCGGGAACTCATCCTTTGGACACGCTTTGTTGAGGTCGCGGAAGTCGACGCATACTCGAATTTGGCCATTCTTCTTCTTCACAGGGACAATGTTTGCCAGCCACTCTGGGTACTGGATTGGGCGAATGAATCCTGCCTTCCGCAGCTTCTTGACTTCTTCCTTGATCTGTCCTTCCAAATCGGGGTGATACTTCCGCTGGAATTGTTTCGCGGGCTTAGAATTTGGGAAGGTATCCAAGTGGTGCGTAACCAGCTCTGGATCCAACCCAGGCATCTCCTCATAGTGCCACGCGAATACGTCCGAGTTGGCACGTAGCAGTGTTATCAGCTTCTCGCGGAACTCTCCGCTCAATTCCTTACTTATGAACACCGGCTTTTTGGGGCCTACTCCGTCGCTTAGATCGACCTCTTCTAATGCTTCCTGCTGCGGCCTGGGCTGATCTTGCATGCATTCCGGAGCGGGCTCCGACTTTTGTATTACTTCTTCTTCTTCTTCTGCCGCGGCACATGTTCCGCCGGGGCCAGCGGATTCATGGTCGGCTGCTGCCCCGGTGGACCATCATAGGTAGTACACTGTTTTGCCCCTCTCCTTTGTATTGGTAATCTTCCTGGGGGCTGCGACGTCTGTCGCGGATGGGTCCCTCTGGCGTGTCTCTGGCTTTTCGTCTCTTATATCTTCCCACCTTGGGATCCTGACGGCGCGAGGCTTGGCGGTGATCGCCTGAGATACCTCGCCCAGCTCCGAGAAGTAGACCGCGTCCGAGAGGTGTGTTTCATTGGTATCAAACGGGTTTTCAGATGCGCGAATTGTGACTTTCTTTCCTGCCCAGATTCCTTTCAAACATTGGTCGTAGCTAGATGGTACAACCGCGTATTTATGCATCCAACTTCTTCCGAGAATGATCTGATAATTAGGGTCCGCGTTAATGAGATGAAATTTAGTGGCCGAGCGGATTGCCCCCACTTCTAGGTCTACCACCATGTATCCCAAAGACTACTTCTTGTCTCCTCCAAATCCCGTGATGGTGATCGGAGATTCTACTATCCTATTGGACTGTATCCCCACCTTCTGGAACGTTGACATTGGCATCAGGTTTATGGAGGCCCCGCCATCTAGAAAGGTCCTCTTCAGCTCCGTCCCGTTGACGCGGGATGTAACGTACAGCGGGCGGTTATGGGGGTAAGGCACCCGTCGATCCGCGTCCGAGAAGGTGACCGAGTTGGACTCATCGCGGATCGTCCGCGAGACGGATCCCTCCGCGGTCATGCACGACTCCTGATGAACTTCTGCGATGTTGACAATCGCCTTAGTGATTTCCAACCGTGATGCCGGTGTGAAGCCAAAGCCGTCAAAGAATGCGCGAAACTTCGCACTGTTCTGTAATGTCTTGGCCGACGCGTTGGGGTCCGGTATCACCACAGGGGCTGGACCCTCCCCGAATTCTTCTGTTATTTCGTAGCACGAGACCATGTATGCCCATGCTTCGTCATCCTCTCCCTCCATGTAGTAGTTGCTGTCAGTATCGTCTTCATCGTTGTACATAAACGGGTAACACTCCGCCATGTTGACTTCTCCATTGTTGTTTCCGTGGACTGGATAAGGCTTGACGCGGATGTCGCGCCGTCCTATCCTTAGTTCATTCGCGTTCTGCTTCCTATTAAACAACCTCTTCAATGACCAACAATCGCTCGTCAGGTGCTTGGTGTGCCTGTGGTACATAAAGTACCTTGGGTGCTCGCGGTCTTCCCGCGTCGGTTCATACTCCACAGGGGGGAGTTCCAACTCTCCGTCCTGCACCCATGCATTCACCAAGGCTCGCACTTCATCCATTGTGCAGGGGAAATCCGGCGCTGCCCCCATCTCGCGCTCTCTCCTCTTTCGTCCTCCCGCGGCCTGCTAAACCTGCGGCGCCTCCGCGATGGCCATAGTGGCGCTTGTGGCCTTGCCTTTCCATGGATCTTTTCTGGCCGGCTTGACCACATGGCGGATGTTGTACGCTGATTCTAGTAGGGCAGAGAATGTTCCCAACTTCAAATTGATAAGCAACATCTTGAATTCGTCCATCATCCCACCAATGCAGATTTCCACCAGTTGAACCTCCTTCGCGGACTCAGTGCAGTCAACTGCACGATCCTGGAACCTCCTGATGTAGTCCACCACGTCTTCCCCACTAGCTTGTGTCTCCTTCGTCAAGCTGATCACCGTTACCTTTTCACGGACCTGGAAGAATTTAGCATAGAAGCTGTTCACCATTTCTTCCCAGGTGGTGATCGAGTAAGGCTCCAAGTTGACGTACCAAGTGTATGCGCGGGAGGTGAGAGACTTCGAGAATTCCCGGAGACGCAAGTTATAATCGGACGCGTGGGCCCCAAGAGATTCCATGAAACGGACCACATGTTCCTGGGCACTGCCCTCTTTTCCGTCAAATTTCACGAATTTTGGTGGGGTATACCCTTCCGGGTAGGGTAGTGATAGGATCGTCATAGGATAAGGCGGGCGGATATCTGGGCTAGGGAGGGAGGGTAAGACTATCTTTGCTTTCTCCTTAGTAAGGAGGGCTTGTACGTTCGCCAGAGTAATGAACTGTCCCGCGGACGGGGCCCCAACTTCAGTAACGGCTGGCTCCTTTCTACTCGCCTCGCTTGCCTTCTGCTGCGCTAGCAGGGCCTGGACTTCCGCCATGGTGACGTAGGGTCCCTGAGAGGGCATGCTGGCACCATCAGCGGCCGCCTCCTTCTGGCGGTCCCCAGCGTGATTTCCCGCGACGCCTCCTACAAGCACAGGGCGCAAATGGGGAGGCACCGTTGGGGGAACCTGGGGCTGCACCGTCTGGCTAGTGCTGCCCCCTGCCTGGTTTTGTGGTGGTTCGTCGTTTTGACCGACCGCGGCCTTTGGGAGAGCCGCGGAGATGAGCTCAGTGAGACCAGTAAAGGCCGCGAGCAGCTGGCGCTGGCCGTCCTGGAGAGCCCGCAGTGTCTGCGCTGCCGTGCCCGCGCTATTGGTCTCTTCAACTTCCTCGATGACTGGCGCGCCGTCGTGTTGTGCCGTCATTGCTTTACGGCGTGATAGTGGCCGCTCGATGTATTCTGTGGAATGGGTACTAACCATAAACCAAAAGACACCTCCCCAGCAGAGTCGCCTAAATATGGGTGATCGGGTTCCTTTGGGGCTGCTTACGTGTAGAAAAGTGAGCTGGAGAGGTGCGATTGGCTGATAATTAGTACCAAGGGGAAAAGAGGAATGAACTTGTGGGGTGAGGGCTGGAGCAAGAGGTACGGAAAGGACAAAGGCAACGTGTCTCCTTTGTTCTCCGTGGGGGGGGGAATGACGTCTGCCTTCTCTGGAATCAAACGAGTGAGGTCACCTTCTCTCCGGGGAAGAATGTTCTCCTTCCTTAGAATCAGTGCTCTCTCTCTCTCCTTTTCCTGAAAAGTCAGCCTCTGGCAATCATTGGGAATGTCAGGGGTATTTATAGGGCACCTGGGCCTAGGTCAGGCCCATGATGACGCTCCTATAAGACCCCAACACGTGTCCCTCCCGTACCTCCAGGTCGCGAAAGACTCGTCCTCCCGCGGAGGATTTTCCGCGGGGGGACTCGCGCTTCCGCGATGCTACCTCCATCCCAAGCCACCAAGCCAAAAGAGCTTCCCCAATTCCCACAAGAGCAAGGTCGCGACCCGCGGCGATCGTTTGCCTCCCGCGGGGTCCCTTCCGAGCCTGCCTTTTAGGTCCGAATAGGATCCCAGGGTCTTCTCGTAGTTTCTGTACCAATCCAGGTATGCCTTTCAGTTCTCCCCTGCAGGGCCCGAAGGGGGTCCCGCGGGGTCTTCCCTTCCGCGGGTCAATTCCGCGGGCATCGATCTTATGGGCTACACGTGCTTCCCCTCCATTGGTCAGTCAAACGTCTTCTCAAAATAGTGTTTTGACTAAGATTGACCTTCCGCATGGACCTAATTGCCACGTGTCCACGGCCAATTGGTTGGTCAAAAGGTCTTCTCTGATGACACGTCAATAATCTTGACCGCCCCTACAACTGTTATAGTGAAAACTCCATTTACAAAAGAAAAAGTTGTTTAAGTAAACTAAAATTTCCCGTTTTAAACTTTTACTCGTAGATGGTGAATCGACGCAGTGGATTAGGATATGAGAACGGAGAATCCTCTAACCCTAACCCCGACCTAACACAAGTCATGTGGGCACTTGTAGCCGCTCTGAACGCCAACCGCCCAAACCACGATGAAGGACCCATGACCCGCACTCGAGCTATGAATGAATTCTGCAAACGTCGACCTTGACTTCTTTCAGCCATGCCTCAACAAATACTTTCCCACGCCTATTCGCCTAGCCAAGGAACAGGAATTCACAAATCTGAAACAAGGAACCATGACCGTTACCCAGTACGCAGCCAAATTCGAAGAACTATCCCGCTATACCCCAACCGCAGTTGCTACTGAGGACAAAAAGGCAAGAAGGTTCGAGTGGGGGCTGACAACCGCTCGAAGGGCTATGGTGGCACAAACTTTTCCCACCTATGCCGGCGTCGTAAAGTGTGCTCTTCGACTAGAGAGTGAGGAGGCCGACTTTAAGACCCATTGGAGGAAGGCAACTGGCAACATCGGCGGACCAATCCGGACCCAGCACCCCAATAACCGTGGACCCTACCCTACCAAACCCTTCTCCCCACCTCAAAACAACCAACCCTGGAGAGCAGCTACATCAGGACCTGGTGGACCGCAGAGGGTCGGTCAAAACAAAGCAACCGTTCAGTGCTTCAACTGTCAAGCTATGGGTCACTACAAGCGTGAATGTCCCCAACTTCAGAGGAATGGGAACTTTGGCAACCAGAGGGCTCAACAACCTGGGCAGGCTAACTTCGTGAAGCAAAACCATGGGGGCTCATCGCAACAGCAAAATGGGCAGAACAAAGGAAAGCAACCCGTGGGAACACAACAAAGCTTTGGAGGGCGTATCTTTACGCTGCAGACTGAGGAACAGGAACCGGATCCCTCTGTGATCCAAGGTACGCTACTATTATATAATACCTGCGTACAAGCCTTGTTTGATTCTGGAGCATCTCATTCATTCATATCTACTGCCTGCGTAACTGCCCTAGCACTAGAAACAGAACCCCTAAGTGCAAGTACGAAAGTAACATCACCGTTGGGGGGGAGTATAGCTGTTAGTCTAGTGTGTAGGGGGTGTGAGATAGAAGTAGCCAATTTGCGCCTGACCTGCGACCTCAGAGTGATCGACATGGCAGATTTCGACGTAATCCTGGGAATGGACTGGCTATCGGCACACCGAGCAGTCATAGATTGCCATCAGAAAATGGTGACAGCTTACACTCCTGACGGGACACGTTTTTTATTTAAGGGGGATAGACAGACGACAAGTTCGACGACAAAAAGATCAAGGTGGCAGAACCAGCTATTTGGATGGCTAGCTAGCCTCCAAATGGAAGAAACCGACAGGATGGAATTGGGATTACCACACATCATTTGCGAATACGCCGATGTGTTCCCTGAAGAACTTCCTGGCCTACCACCTCAAAGAGAGATAGATTTCTCTATAGAGCTTCAACCGGGGACAGCACCGATTTCTATGGCGCCTTACCGAATGGACCCTGCGGAACTGAAGGAACTCAAGATTCAATTGCAGGAACTATTGGATAAAGGATTTATCAGACCAAGTACATCACCGTGGGGAGCGCCTGCCTTGTTTGTGAAGAAGAAAGAAGGAACACTCCGGCTATGCATCGACTACAGGAAGCTGAATCAAGCCACAGTCAAGAACCGGTATCCATTGCCAAGGATCGACGATCTTTTTGACCAACTGAGAGGGGCAACATGTTTCTCAAAAATCGATCTCCGATCTGGCTATCATCAGCTGAGGATCCAGGACGAAGATATTGCCAAGACAGCCTTTCGCACTAGATACGGGCACTACGAGTTCGTAGTGATGCCGTTCGGACTAACCAACTCTCCGGCAGTATTCATGTGTCTCATGAACAAAATCTTTCAACCCTACTTGGACAAATTCGTAGTGGTGTTCATTGACGACATCCTGATATACTCCGCCAATAAGGAGGAGCACGAAGGACACCTTCGGATAGCACTGCAAGTACTCCGAGATAACCAACTCTACGCCAAGGCCAGTAAATGCGAATTTTGGCTGGAGGTGGTTAAGTTCTTGGGGCATGTGGTATCTAAGGAAGGAATTGCAGTGGACGAGAGTAAAGTCGAAGCGGTACTGAATTGGAAACAGCCGACCTCAGTTTTTGAAATAAGGAGTTTTCTGGGACTGGCTGGGTATTATCGGAGATTCATTCAAGACTTCTCGATCCTCGCCAAGCCAATGACAAGACTGACTCAAAAGGGAGTGAAGCTGGATTGGAATGAAGCCTGCGAGAAATCATTTAAGGAACTGAAAAAGAGATTGACCAGTGCACCAATACTCATCGTTCCCGAGCATGGTGTAGATTATACGGTTTACTGCGACGCGTCAAGGGATGGCTTGGGATGCGTGCTGATGCAGAATGGGAAAGTTGTAGCTTACGGATCGCGACAACTCCGACCGCACGAGAAGAATTACCCCACCCACGACTTAGAATTGGCCGCAGTAGTATTTGCCCTCAAATCCTGGCGTTACTATCTGTGGGGAGAACAATTCGAAGTCTTTACTGACCACAAGAGCCTCAAATACCTCTTCACTCAGAAGGAGTTAAACCTCAGGCAGCGTCGATGGATGGAATACCTGGAAGATTATAAGTTTACGCTGCAGTATCACCCTGGCAAGGCCAACGTGGTGGCCGACGCTCTGAGCCGAAAGGACAGAGCACAGAAGGTCAAAACTGTCGTTAAGGAATGGGAAATGATGGACACCCTCAATGAATTCAACCTTCGGCCATCATCGGAAAATGGGAACGCTCGACTATATGCCCTCGTTGCAGAACTGGCGCTTCACCGAGAGATTCTTCTAGCCCAAACCTTTGAACAAGATTGTGAATTCATCCGGTACCGAATTCGAGAAGGAAAGGCGCTACCTGGGTGGACCGTCGAGAAGGACAACAGCTTGAGATTCAAGGAAAAGGTGTTCGTACCTAATATCGAAACCCTTCGAGCTCCATGATATTAAATACTTATTAATCTCCCCACGTTAAGATTACAGATACCCGTTGATTAAAATAAATTACTAACAATCTCCCACTTAATCAACATCTTAACTTGAGACTATCCGCTTAACTTATTCGATATGTCGGATACAAATATCCACCTGCAGGGTTTGACATAATCGAAACTTATAAGCTTACTCAAGGGGTATCATCAATCCCTATCGGGACGTGGATTCCATTAATAATTAATAGTTGTCATATACATAATGTTGCGACCCAACTCACCGAGACTATTGACCATATAAAGATCTCACCCTTTAATGAATCAAAATCAACAACATTAAATATATACATCTAATAATTATCTTTGGATTAAGAGCATAAGCATTCATAATAACCATGAGGTTCCAATTGTCTTATAAAGTTAGTACAAAGACAATTACCTCAATGCGGTCCTGTTCAATACACACAAAGTGTACTAGCACAATGAGTTAGAACTAGACCGTTCCCTGTAGTCAAGACAGACCTACTAAACATTGTACTACAGTCCTACTGATGGTGTGTCCAGTTCCATCTAAGACTGTGAACCATATATTATATTTTACAAGAACCGATGATCCGATCTTCTGTGTGTAAGCCGAACTCTACACACCGGATCATCTACTTTGTAAAATAAAAGACACATATGCACAACATACAATAATATTATGCAAATATTACCCATAAAAGATTCTCATCAAAAAAGGGATAAAACTGATTAATACATAACAATATTAATCCATCATATAAAAACATAGCTTTTACATAACCTCCTAACAAACTCCCACTAAGACTCAAAGTCATGCTGCCACGCATCTTACTCGCATTCTCTCTACTACGTGACTATCAAAAGTCTTAGCCTGTAAGCTGTACGTAAAAGAATCTGCTAGGTTGTTTATCGATGCGATCTTGGCCACAGCTACATCACCTCTCTGAACGATCTCTCGAATCAGGTGATACTTACGCTCGATGTGTTTTCCTTCTTATGAGTCAATGGCTCCTTAGAGTTAGCAATTCCACCACTATTGTCACAATAGATGTAATAGCTAATTGCACTAGAGGAATCACTTCTAGATCCATCCAGAAGTCTCTAAGCCAAAACGGCCTCTTTGGTTGCTTAAGAAGCTACCACATACCCGGCCTCCATGGTGGAATCAATCAATCCATGATTGCTTGATACTCCTCTAACTTATGGCTCCACCTCCTAAGGTAAACACATATCCGGAGGTAGACTTTTTGGAATTCCTATTTGACATAAAGTCTGAGTCTGTGTACCCATAAGGTACCAGACTATCTGACTGGAACACCAACATATGATCTCTAGTTCTTTTCAGATACTTGAGTATATGTTTCACTGCAGTCCAATGTTCTTGTCCTGGATTAGACTGAAATCTGCTAACCATGCCAACGGCAAAGCAAATATTAGGTCTAGTACACAACATAGCATACATAAGGCTTCCTACTGTTGAGACATAAGGAACTGCCTTCATTTTCTCCATCTCCTCAGGTGTTTTAGGACACTGATCCTTGGATAGGTTGATTCCATGTCTAAAAGGGAGGAACCCTTTCTTGGAATCCTGTATGCTAAAACGGGCAAGAATCTCATCGATATAAGTAACTTGTGATAAGCCCAACATCTTGTTCTTGCGATCTCGTATAAGCTTAATCCCAAAGATGTGACTGGCTTCTCCCAAGTCCATTTCGAATTGGTCGGATAACCACACTTTCACTGAAGACAATACTCCCACATCGTTTCTGATGAGCAGGATATCATCGACATATAGTACTAAAAACACCACCACTTTTTCGTTGCGCTTCTTATACACACATGAATCATTCGGACATTGATCAAAATCAGAAGACTTGATTGCTTGATCAAAACGAATGTTCCACGATCTAGATGTCTGCTTAAGCCCATAAATAGACTTCTTAAGCTTGCACACAATATGTGCTCTTGACCTTTGGCTATGAATCTATCTGGTTGCATCATATAGATGCACTCATCCAGATTTCCATTAAGAAACGTGGACCTGATTAGAGTACATAGACTCCATCTCTGATTTCATAGCCTTTTGCCAAAGTTTCACATCTTTATCATGAAGTGCCTCATTGTAGTTACAGGGTTCGGCATGTTGATTATCAGGGATCATTTCAAAAGACTCTCCCAACAACGTATACCGACTGGGTGGAACAATAACCCTCCCACTACGACGAGGTACTGGTGTGTCAATAGCTACCTCTACAGATGTCTCTTGTGGCGTTTCCTCCTGCACTATTGGTGGTAAAGAAGTTTGTGTCGGTATCTCTCCTCTCAATTCCTCTAGAACAATTTTACTTCTGGGCTTGTGGTCTATCACATAGTCCTCTTCTAAGAATCGGGCATTAGTGCTAACAATGACCTTCTTATCCGTAGGACTATAAAACAATCCACCTTTCGTTCCTCTAGGGTACCCCACAAACAAGCAAACTTCTGTCCTTGATTCCAATTTATCTGCGTTCCCATTCAGCACATGTGCTGGACTACCCCAAACCCGAACATGCTGCAGACTAGGTTTGCGCCCAGTCCATAGTTCTGTGGGTGTAGATGGTACTGACTTAGATGGTACCAAGTTAAGAATATACGCTGCTGTTTCTAGTACATGTCCCCAAAACGAAATTGGTAAATCTGAATAACTCATCTTTGATCTTACCATATCCATAAGAGTCCTATTCCTTCTCTCTGCTACACCATTTTGTTGCGGCATACTTGGAGCTGACAACTGGGAAGTAATCCCTTCAGCTGACAAGTAGTCTCTAAACTCTCCCAAGAGGTATTCTACACCACGATCAGATTGCAGTGTCATGAGACATTTACCCAGACGCTTTTCCGTTTCCGCCCTATACTTCCTGAATTTCTCAAAGCATTCGGATTTACGGCGCATCAAATAAATGTATCCATACCTTGAGTAATCGTCAATAAAAGTGACAAAGTACTCAAAACCACCTCTAGCTTGGACATTCATAGGCCCACACAAATCAGAATGAAACCAATTCCAACGGCTCTTTGGCTCTATATCCTTTTGCTGAAAAAAGGCTTCTAGGTCATCTTACCTTCTAAATAGGATTCACAGACTAGAAGTTCCTCAACTTCCAATGAACCTAAAGGTTCATCTCTAACCAGTCTAGAAATCCTATTCAGATTAATATGACCAAAACATAAGTGCCAAAGATACGTTTGGTTCAATTTAGAAGGTTCTTTTCTCTTACATGGTAAATTATTTGTGTTATTCAATTCATGTAGTTGCATTATAGGAAACATATGATTAATAATGTAGAGATCATCCACCAATGAACCAGAACAGATAAAACGTTTATTTAACTTAATAACCACAGAGTCACTAAAATAAACCAAATATCCGTCCTTTATTAACTTAGAAACTGAAACCAAGTTTCTTCTAATAGTAAGAACATAAAGACAATCTCTCAAAATTAAACTCCTATTACTACTAAAATTTAAAAAGACATTTCCTACTGCAACTGCTGCCACTCTCGTAGCATTTCCCATATGTAGATAAATCTCCCCATCACTGAGTCTTCTGGTTTCCTGGAACCCATGCAACAAATTGCAAACATGATTAGTGGCTCCCATATCTACACACCAGGTACTGGTAGATAACACCACTAAACGTCATTCAATAACTAGTGAAAAAGATTTATCCAAATTGTTCACTTTATTGAGATAGAATGGACATTCCTACTTCCAGTGTTCTTTCTACTTGCAGTGAAAACACTTGCCCGCAGGCTTTTTCACTCCACCTTGAGGCGCATGAAATGCCTCCACAACCTTTTCCTGAGACTAGTTCTGCTTCTTCTTGCCTTTCAGCTTAGAAGTAGAAGCCTTCTCTGCCACTAACACTGATGGTGGTTTCTTTACAACCAAAAGACCCTCAGCTGCTTGGAGTTCCTTAAGAAGTTTCGCCAAAAATAAATGCATTTTGTTCATATAATAGTTCAGGCGAAATTACTTAGAACTCTCAGACTGCAGTGAGTTAAGAACGAAATCGATCTGGGTTTCCCCATCAATTTTAGCTCCAAGAATCTCTAGTTCATTAAGAAGACCTTGAACTAAGAAGACCTATCATCTTAAGAACATGATCCCTAATCGGGGTCCCTTTAACATGGGTGATATTCACCAATTTTTATAAAATTTTGCTTCATGTTATGTGGCATTCTCATCAGGTCTAGGAGGGCACATCTCATACAACACAAATTTGTGCCCCTCAACAGTTAACACAATATCCAAATTCCTTTTCCAATCAATATAATTCGATCTAGTAAGTTTATTAGCTTTGAGAATAATTGCAAGTGGATTGAAAAAAACCCATTTTTGAATTTGAGAATCACATAACAACAATTATGAAGGGCAATAAAAACTTGAATTTCATTTTAATATTGGTTCCATCAACCACGTGTTAAAAGAAAAACATTGGCAACCCTACACACCGTGAAGAGCATGCCTCGATGGGAAGGTCGTCTACTCTTCATCATTTGTGTAGATAGGCACAACCTTTTAATTTTACTATCTAGACACTATACCGTGCCAAGCGAAATTAAATAGCCAATATAGTTTCGGTCCTATAAATAATAATAGTGACTCAGATGGTGAGGATATTATTATTTACAGCTAAGTGTATACCATTACCTAGCTTTTAGACCTATTGTTCCGTTATAAACCACCTCAGATGGAGAAGTGACCCACACAACAATTATCTTAGAGCTATCCCTTTAGGAAGTTTGTACCGATGATGCCACAATTAATTTTGTCCGATAGGGAGGAATGTTCTGAAACCAACACACAAAATTAATTATATCATCTACGAACTAGCAATGGAGACCATAGGATTTATTCAAAATAAATTCCCTCTCCCACTTAGTTATTTAAAAAATTTGTGAGGGTTATCAAATTTTCGAGTTTGCAAAAAAACCGTGATCTAGGTCAAAGGCCAAATATTACCATGTTGTCCCAATATGGTAAACTATCACATATGCAAACAATATGGAAACACAAATAATAAGGAAACATAAGATAAAGAATCCAGCTATTATGGTCAAAGATGCAATCCTTGAGCAACAAGGAATCCTTCCAAACTTGAAATCCTTAAGCAATAAGGAGTCCTTCTAAACTTGAAATCCTTAAGCAATCCTTCCAAACTCGAAATCCTTCAGCTATACTTGTGTGGAAGACTTAGATACTTTGAATCAATCAAGGAGACCAAAATCCAACCGTGCTTAAGCAAGAAAATTCGGATTTGATAAATTCCCGCGTAAACTGCACAGCCTTAAGTATTTTGGCCATATCTTCCTCATCCGACCTCCAATTGAAGTGATTCAAATTGGGTTGGATTCGAAATTCAATTATCTACAACTTCTGTGAAGAACAAATTTTCTAATTCCAACGTTTACTGGGTCGAAATAGCCCTGCAATCAGACCCTACGAATCTGGAAAAAAACTGTTGCGAGCCAAACAACTTGTATCTTCTGTATCTCCCTTCTTCGATCTCCGAATAACCATCGAATGCTATTATGATCGAAGAAACATACATATATCGATCTTATGCCTCCATTGGAGTTCACATGCTACGTTAATTATTACAATCACGAAAAATAATCGTGGCACCCAATAAATAACACATGCTACGTTAATTATTACAACCACGAAAAATAATCGTGGTACCCAATAAATAACAATAACCACACAAAAATCATGTGGGATCCAATCACATAAAATCAATAAAAAATCATGTGACCATAATAGCTGGGTAAGAACGCTGCAAAACAAGGGTTAGCACAGTTCTACGTTCTACCCTCTATATCCTATGGACAACATGGCCTGTTTAATCCATACGCGTGATTACAGCCTACTCTGATACCACTGTTGGGAAACATTCCCAGAACCCAATAATGACGCGTACAGATTAGACAATTAGAAAACCGCAAAACCCTACAAGGCGGAATTAGGGTTTTACCTCAACTCCCTGCGAACACGAACGCTGGTTGAACTTGTTATAACACGTCTTGCTATAAGCCACGTATACTGCTCGAATGCACCTTACGATCTTCTATCGTATTCCCTGCACGCCTAGAACACGAACCGAGTGTGGACTCTTTCGTGGTCTGTTTGCCCTCTCTAGATCTGCCTCTATTTTGTGAATAATAAAAACGTCAAAAAAAACGTCAATCTGACCTAGAGAGCATAACGTGTATATATAGGGCTACGATAGGGACCTAAGGAGTAATAAGTCTGGGCTCTCAGTGTAAATAAGAAAACCTAATCCCACCAGGATTCTATTTCTTATTTCACTAATTATAATTCACCCCACTACAGAATTATAATTGCACTCCCGTCCTTATCTCAATTATATTACGAGCTCCATGATATTAAATACTTATTAATCTCCCCACGTTAAGATTACAGATACCCGTTGATTAAAATAAATTACTAACAACATCAAATTCGGGTTTCCAATCAACCACTACATCACCAAGCATCCGCAGCCCACCTTCCATTCATCCTGAGGCAGCCCTGGAGTTCTCCGATTCCGTCGTTTTCTCCAATCACTAAAAATCGACCGAACCCATTAATCACTTTTTCGGCCGGATTCAAGGTAGGATAATCGCTCTCCTACTTTCCCCTAAGTTTATCTAGTTTCTATAAGCTTATTTTGATCAGCTATAATGGTAAAAAAAATTGTGTCAATGCATCGGAACTTTGGGAACGGAAAATGCTCTGTTTTGTAGAAATGGGAAATGAAACTACTGTAGCATGCACGTTTTTCTCTTTAAAGTGAAGTTCTAAATTGCAATTTGCTCCTGTGGTTACTTTAGTTCCCAATTCTGATCCTAAACAAGGTGGTTGACTTATTCCACCATTAGTTGTTACATTGTTGTTCAGTGGGATAAATGCATGACTATTGTATTCTCAATTGAATGATCAAAAAAAAAAAATTGTATTCTCAATTGATATGTATGATATTTAATGTGTGGGAGTGACTCGCAGTCAAACTTTATAACAGGAAAAGAAAAAAAAATTTATAGAATAAGATTAATAATACTAATATGCTTAAACTAACAATAACCTAGAATTTATTTTAAGTGATAACTTTGGAAAGGAAACTGGGAGAAGTTGAAAACTTATTTGATTCTAATAATAGATTTTTAAGATCTAAACTTAGAAGTTAAGGAAAATGCTAGAGTAGTCTAAGAGCTACACTTAATATGTAATAGTCAGTAGCTATATAAAAAAAAATGCATAAGTGTACATGGTTAAACAAAAGCTTTCTCTACAACACACTACTTGGTAAATTATTAAGTATTGAGAATGGAACTAATGAAAGGAGTACTAGTATACAGTAGACTAGTATTTTTAGTAAAATGAATAAAAACAAAAGTGTTCCAGCATAATTATAATGTAAGATTACTTATTATGTAAGTTAGTTCTACCTAATAGTAAAGAATATACTTACTGTCGGAATAAAGAAAAGTAAAATTCTTAATGTCTACGAAATCAGTACTGGTAAAACTTAATTACTTATATTAATCTATACTGTTTAATACTCTAGGGCTACGAAACTGCTAATTGTATCTCAGGATTAATAAATTGAATTAAAGGTCAGAAATGCTTAATAAAATTTTAAGTAACCCGAAAGGCATCGGCTCAATCCAAATCCCTTTTGTGTTTAATTATTTGCACCTATCTATTGTTATATTGTTGTTTCATTGAAACATATCGTGTTTGAGCTATTGTTGATTGTATCATGTTGTACGTGCTAGAATGGACTTAGGTTCACGGGATGGTTACGATTAGTGATTCATGTAGACGATATTAAGTTAATGGGAAATAATAAAGTGTTTGAGGTGTGAGGTTGTGGATTGTGATTTGAGCCATGGCTATGGCAAGGGTAACCAATGGGGCCCTGTGTTGAAATGGGTAACCAGTGGGGCCCAGTGTTGAGAGATGTTGTGACGCTAATGTATAATGCGTCATGGGAAAATTTGCTTCTTTTGTTCAAGAGGGAATAGGTCCCATGAGACGGTTATAGTTAGTGGTAGGTGACGTCCGACCCTAATGTACAATACGTCATGGGAGGACTCGATCCTCCTGTTATGGTCTTAAGTGAGAACATGCTAGATACATAATTTAGGTGCGCTCACCTAGGACCCTGGTACAGGATAAGCAAGAGGAAGGGTGGACTCATGAGACGGTTGTAGTTAGTGGATGTGGGAGGAAAGGATCTCGTGGAGAGAGTCCTTAGATTTAATGTAAGTTAATGGATAGTAAAGAAAATAATGATGTGCTATTATTCTATACCTTCTGTGTATTATCAATTGTTATATTGTTGAACTGTTAACTGTAGAGTAAGGTGTTAGTAGGGTTGGGATTATCTACTGGGTTTCAAAACTCATTATAGTGCCCTTGGGCTGGCATTTTATGCCAGGTAATCAAGAGATCGAAGAACAGAATCCTCTTCAAGATGATCAGTATCAGGGTGAGGATCTCCCAACTGAGGAAGGGGAGTTTGTCGAGCCTTGGATGCCTTACCCTTAGAAGCTCTGTTAATTTAAAATTTTGTTATTTGAATTTTCCAAAAGTTTTATCACATTTGTCAAACTCTGTTTTATTTCGTTGGATTGTAAGACAATTAAGTAGTTCTGAATTTGGTATTTGAGATTTCCGCTGCTAAACTCTGTTTAATAAAATTTTATTTCTTAAATTAGTTTTATGGATTACTAAATCAATTAGAACTGATTTAATTAACGTGTTCGAAAATCGGGACGTTACAACTTGGTATCAGAGCTTTAGGTTCAAACCCTCCGACTGGGGTAGATTGGGTAGAACGTCATACTAAGAGAATAACTTGTAGAGTTAATCAAAACTATTTAGAATTTGTAATATGCGCTATTTAACCCTAAATCTAATTATAGCTATTCTTTGTAGATGGACCCAGTATACCGTGCACAGCTAGCTGATGAGTGGACGAGGCTGCAAGACCTTCTAGGACGCATAGGGCCTGACTTTTCATTCGAGGATCCGTATGTTCCAACAGATTTCCCTCTCCTTTATGCTCAGTACTGATGGTGTACGGTTAATTTGTTTTGCCGAATGAGGGTATATCACTCACAAGACTGGGGTCCTCAAAGGGTAGCTGCTAATGAGAGGGAGATTCAAAGGGTCTTGAGGTCAATACCAAGATTTCATATGGAGGATGATCCTTACTATTCATATTACGCCAATCCTGACAATGCCCCTCTTCAAGTCGCTGCTGCCCCAACCCCTGTTACCCATGAAATTCAAAGGACACCCCCGGAATATGTTAGTGAAGAAGAAGAAGACCCTGAGGAACCGCCATTCCTGGAGGAAGATCAGAACCAAGAGAACTCTGTTGAGGAAGATGAGGCTGACGAGGTCATGGAAGAGGAAGAGGACAATGAGGGTTGGTTGTCTCCCAATGAAGAGGACGATGATGGTTGGTTGGCCCCAATTGATGCACCAGTCAATTGGGAAGATGAACTACAATGGAGGCTAATGCATCCGGAGCCAATAGTACCGATACCGCCACCACCACCACCAGCCCCGGAGGAGGAAGATCTGGAGAGTGAAGTTGATGATCTTGAGCCCCCAGTTTTTGCCACTAACACTTATGTGTTTGTGGAATTAGCTTCGTTGTACCCTTGTCCCTGGAAGCGCAAGGCACAACCATTTTACTTAGGACCAGTACGAATCTGGTCTCCTCGCCAACAGGATTACTATCGAGTAGCAGTACCATCGGGATTTGCGGAGCATTACTCGGAGTATTTCCTACACACACTTGTTACCAATCGTCGTCCGAGAGATATCAGTCGCATCATACCTGTGGGGGTGGACTATAATGATCACTGAGAATATGTCGAAACACCAATCCACATGCAGAATGTAGTTGGTCCCAATGAACATCAGAATGACCTGTAGTGGACTGTGACTTGGGAGTGCTACGGTGTTACCGAGCAAACTATGGAGCCTGAGAGTATGATGAGAAGGCACTATCCGAATTTTTTTGATGACTAGATGAGGAGAAATTAGAGTAGTTTTAAGGGTCAGTAAGGAAAATGTAGTCTTGAACTATTGTGTAGGGTGACATAGTAGTCTGAATTTCTTTATTTGTTTATTGTTCTTTTTAGACAGTAGTATTGTTTCCTTTTCATCATGTTTTAATATTACTTGTTCGTTTTATTCTAGCTGGTAGTAGGACCCATGTACTTCATTCTAGTTTTTTTTTTTTTAAATGACTTTTGTCATATTGACGTTATTGCACTCGTCACTTATAATGCTCACTAAGTATGAAAATAGAAAACCCCCCTAACAAAAAATTTCATATATATATATATATATTTATATATAGATGGTGGAAACAGGACATGGGTCCCAAACGAACAATGGT
The DNA here is from genome assembly GCA_020567845.1 of Rhododendron henanense subsp. lingbaoense. Lineage (NCBI taxonomy): Eukaryota > Viridiplantae > Streptophyta > Magnoliopsida > Ericales > Ericaceae > Rhododendron > Rhododendron henanense. The sequence goes on from CM036315.1 coordinate 6,217,995, forward strand.
CAGAATAGTGGGCAAAACAATGGACAGAATGGCGGACCACAACCAAATGGGCAAGGAGGACAACCAGACTTAATTCAACTGATGCAAGCATTTATTGCTGCTGCTGCCGCCAACCCTCAACAGCCCCAACAACAACAACAACAACGTTGACCTCCAATCAGGAGTAGAGATCAACTTTTGGATGCATTCTGCAAACGTCGCCCTTCGATCTTCTATGGGGAAGCAAACCCTAGTGCTGCAGAAGCATGGATCAAGCAAATCTCCAAGTACCTGGAAGTACTTAATGTGACCAATGCGGGCGATCGCATTGCCTTATCAACATTTCAGATGCAAGGGGAAGCAAATCATTGGTGGGATTTGATTTAGACCACTCATAATTTGACAACTATGACCTGGCGGATGTTTGAAAACCTTTTCCTCGAAAAATACTTCCCAGCACCTGTGAAACAAGCCATGGCCCAGAAATTTATGGACTTGAAGCAGCGTATGTTGACAGTAACCCAGTATGCTGCCCGTTTTGAAGAACTTGCACGTCATGCTACTACTATAGTACCCACTGATGATACAAAAGCAAGGAAGTTCGAATGGGGTCTGTCCCACTCTATTCGTACTAGTGTGGTTTCTCATGAGTACCCCACCTATGTACAGGTGGTGAGATGTACACTTATGATGGAATGCGAGAAATCTGATTCAAGGTCAACATGGGAAGCGCAAAAGAAGAATGGCCCATCGGTTGGAGGACCAATCCGAACAAACCACAACAAGACTGTTGTCGCTCAAACACCCTATTACCATAACATCCCTCGCCCTCTGCAGCAAATCCCTCGAACCTGGAAAAACTCCAACCCTAACCCAAATCAAAACCAAAATCCACTTCAGGCATCGAATAACCGTAGGTGTTTCAACTACAACTAGGAGGGCCATTTCAGGAACAATTGCCCAAAGCTTGTTGGATCTAGAAATTTTGGGCAAGGGGGACCGCAACAATTTCAGGCTCGGCTGTCAGGGTTTGGGAACCAGAATCTGGTTAATCCAAACCAACAGAAGATCGGATGGAATCAGCAACAATCTCATCCTTTACAGAACAATGTAGGCGGACAGAACAAGCCAACAGGAGGCAGAGTCTTTGCTCTGCAAGGCACCGAGCAAGATGCTGAGGATAAGTATGACTCGTCAGTGATACAAGGTACTCTTATACTATATAGCACTTGTGTTCAAGCATTATTTGATTTAGGAGCTTCGCACTCTTTCATATCTACTACATGTGCCTCTACTCTTGGACTAGAAACAGAATCTTTAGGGACGACAATGCATGTAACCTCACCATTATGGGGTAAAGTTTCTGTGGGATTAATCTGTAAGGGGTGCGAATTAGAAGTATCTAACCTGAGATTAACTGTCGACCTACAAGTAATCGACATGACAGACTTTGATGTCATACTTGGAATGGATTGGCTATCCGCACATCGCGCTGTCATAGATTGCCATCGGAAGATGGTGACAGCATATTCATCAGACGTCGGTACGTGCTTCAAATTTAAGGGGGATAGACAAGACCCCTCCGCTATAACCTCACACTGATCGAGATGGCATGATAAGCTTTTAGGGTGGCTAGCAAGCCTCAAGCTAGAGGAGACAGATCGTATGGAACTCGGTCTTCCTCACATTGTGTGTAAGTACGAGGACGTGTTTCCCGATGAGTTACCTGGACTGCCGCCACATCAGGACTTGGATTTCACGATCGAGTTGCAACCAGGCACGGCACCAATATCCATGGCACCATACAGGATGGCACCAACGGAACTACAAGAGTTGAAGACTCAGCTACAATAATTGATGGACAAAGGTTTTATCCGACCCAGTACATCACCGTGGGGAGCCCCTGCTTTATTCGTCAAAAAGAAAGAAGGAACACTCAGACTCTGCATCGACTATCGCCAACTCAATAGAGTCACAATCAAGAACCGTTATCCTTTACCTAGAATCGATGACTTGTTTGATCAACTGAGAGGATTAACTTGCTTCTCAAAGATTGATTTACGGTCTGGATACCATCAGCTGCGAGTTAGAGACAGTGACATACCCAAGACGGCTTTTCGAACCCGTTATGGCCACTATGAATTTGTGGTGATGCCATTTGGGTTAACCAATGCCCCTGCCATTTTCATGTGTCTGATGAATAAAATTTTCATGCCATATTTGGACAAATTTGTAGTAGTATTCATTGACGACATTCTGGTGTACTCACCAACAGAAAAGGAACACGAGTAGCATTTGAGAATCGTACTGCAAGTACTTCGAGATAATCAATTATACGCAAAGGCCAGCAAATGCGAATTTTGGATGAAAGAAGTCAAATTCCTAGGACACGTGGTGTCAGAGAAAGGAATCTCTGTGGATAATAGCAAAGTAGAAGCTGTCATGGACTGGAAACGACCATCGACAGTGTTTGAGATTAGGAGTTTCTTGGGATTAGCTAGCTACTACAGAAGGTTCATTCAAGATTTCTCAATTTTGGGAAAACCAATGACGCGACTGACCCAGAAGGGGGTCAAGTTTGAATGGAACGAAGCATGCGAGAAATCGTTCCAAGAACTCAAGAAGAGATTAACCAGCGCAACCAGCGCCCCCATATTAATCATTCCCGAGCGGAACGTGGGATATGAAGTGTACTGTGATGCATCCAAAGATGGATTGGGAGCTGTGCTCATGCAAAATGGAAAGGTCATCGCTTATGGATCCCGACAACTAAGGCCGCATGAGAAGAATTATCCAACTCATGATTTGGAACTGGCGACAGTAGTATTTGCCCTTAAGTCCTGGCGTTACTATATGTACGGAGAATAGTTCGAGGTGTTCACTTATCACAAAAGTTTGAAGTATCTATTCACTCAGAAGGAGTTGAACATTAGGCAAAGGAGGTGGATGGAATACATGGAGGACTACAGTTTCATGTTGTCTTATCACCCTGGGAAGGCCAATGTAGTCGCTGATGCTCTTAGTCGCAAAACTCGAGGACAGGTGGCAAGTATGGCCATCAGGGAATGGAAAATGGTGGAAGCCATTAATGAGTTCAGACTTCAACCTACCATAAGAGCAGAAGGAGCCTGCCTTTTTGCTTTGTTTGCCACACCTACTTTACATCAAGAAATTCTATTGGCCCAAACCTTCGACCAGGAGTGCGATTTCATCAGATATCAACTGTCAATCGGAAAAGCATCGGCAGGATGGGCAATTCACTCCGACAAGAGCCTCCGTTTCCAAAAGTGGATTTTTATACCTGACATTGGTACACTTCGAGAAGCTGTACTGAAGGAGTTTCACCATTCCAACTTTGCCGTACACCCAGGAAGTATGAAGATGTACCAAGATCTCCGTCGTCAATATTGGTGGAGCGAAATCAAGAAGGATGTAGTAGCTTATGTGTCCACGTGTCTCACTTGTCAGCAAGTTAAAGCTGAACACCAGAAACCTGGAGGAACACTTCAGCCATTACCTATACATAGTTGGAAGTGGGAGCACATCACTATGGACTTCATCACAGGATTACCTCGATCACCTAAATCCAACACTGTCATTTGGGTAATTATTGACCGATTGACCAAATCAGCGCACTTCCTCCCTGTACGCATGATAGATACCATGGAATCATTCAGCAAACTCTACATTCAGGAGATTGTACGACTGCATGGGGTACCAATATCAATTGTATTCGACCGCGACCTGCGCTTCACATCAAAATTTTGGCAGAGTCTGCAGAAAGCATTGGGAACAGACCTTCGTTCGAGTACATCCTTCTACCCACAAACAGAAGGGCAAACCGAAAGGACGATTCAGACCCTAGAGGATATGCTCCGTGCCTGTACCTTGGACTTTAGTGGAAATTGGGAACGTCACTTGCCGTTAGTGGAATTCGCTTACAACAACATCTATCAAGCCAACATTGAGATGGCTCCGTACGAAGCCCTATATGGACGACCATGCCGATCCCCTATCTATTGGACTGAGCTGGGAGAGTCAAGCCTATTGGGACCAGAACTTGTCAGAGAGACAACAGAAAAAGTCAAAATCATCCGCCAACGACTTTTGACCGCTCAGAGTCGACAGAAAAGCTACGCTGACAAGAGGACCAGACCACTCTCTTTTAAAGCTGGAGAGCATGTATTTGTTAAAATCAAGCCATGACGAGGAGTTATCCGATTTGGAAGGAAGGGGAATCTATCACCCCGGTATATCAGACCATTTGAAATTTTGGAGAAGATTGGAGAAGTTGCCTACCGCCTAGCTCTACCACCACAGATTGACAGAGTTCACAACGTTTTCCATGTGTCTATGCTCATCAAATACATGTCACACCCCTCCCACATACTCAACTGGAAGGAGATCACACTTAACAAAGACACGACTTTCGATGAACAACCAGTCGAGATCCAAGATTATAGTGAGAAGAATTGTGGGCAGCATGCCCTTGAAAAGGATTCCGTTCCTTTCCCAAAGCAAGGCCCTCGGATCGAGGGAGCGCGAGCGCAGATGGCAAGTGCTCGGAATATAGAGTTGCCACTCGGGTTTGAAGGTCCGACACCCAAGGAACTGTATTTCGAAGCACCTGCCGTGATGTTTGATTTGAAAAAGTGAAAGCACCAGTCCGTCATAACCATATCTAGGTTCGGGAGCCAGGTTACGAGAGGGGAAGGGTTTTAAGGCACCCCTCTCGCCCAATTTGGAGATCGGTCTCTACTTAGGCATTTTGAAAACATTGCGATTCTTCTTTTATTAATCGATTTTTAGCCAATTAGGGTGGGGGAACAGTTAATCGGGGATTAAAACTGTAACACTTTGCAAGATGTGATCAATATAGCATGGATGGATGGAACGCTGGAAAATAAATGGGATAAAACCCAACACTATGATTAAACACCAAAACAGCGCCTTGTATGAATTTGGCACGAACAAATGGCCAACTTACATGCAAGGATCAACGTACATGCAAGCCCTCCATCGCGCGACAGACCCATACACACGCGCGAGTGTTGATGCTTCAACAACAGTTTGAATTTTATCCCCTTCTGGGCTCTGGAAGGACCAGTGCACACCCAGGGGGCAAACCAAGCAGTTTATATGTACTGAAAGCAAATAGTTATTTCGAACAGAATGAATAAAATTGACTTACAACCCCTAAACAGTGGGGGGGGGGGGGGGAGACAAAACAGAGGCTAGGGACCAAGTTACCAAAGCAAAGGCCATTCACTGGAAACAGGCTGACCATCGCGGGCATAATGCGCTCTGGCGCGCGATGGTATGAGTCAACCTTCCAGTGTTTGGTTTTGCTCATCTTGGGTTCTGGGACAAGTCCAGAAAGATCCCAGGGGTACTCCACAGTAACAGAAATGCATATTGAAATACAACTAGCAGTTTAAGCTAAGAAAAGCAGTAAACTGGTTGTTAGCATGCTCCATAGTGATCTATATAAACAAAAAGACATAAAATAGTAGGAAACTAATGCCTGCGCGTATTGCACCCTGGCGCGCGACGGATGCACCATGGCGCGCGATGGTTCCTACTACAATGGGTTTTGAAACCTTGCCAGCTTTAGGGTCAGGACTAGTATTGATTACCAGCCTTGACCCTGCCAGCCCCCCTCAGGGATCAGAACAGAGAGCAGAACAAAGGTAAGCTATACCTTTGGCTTTTGAGGTTTGAAAGGTGTTTGAGCTTTGAGTTGAGTTGAGGTTGTTTGAGGATGAAGAATAAGGCGGCTTTTTGAGGTCCTTCTTTGACAAAGAAGAGATGAACAAGAAATTAGGGTTAGAACCTGTAGACACCTCCCAAACGGGGCATCGCCATACAGATTGATCATGCTTGTTTGCTCGATTGGTTGCTTGCTTCGTAAACCAAAATCATGGACATTCCCATGGCTAGGAACATCGCCACATGATAGCGGTTATCATCAAAACAGAGTCGCCACCCAGTTTATCAAAACTGGGAAAATAGATAGAGATTCTGAGTACGGGAGCCAAGAGTACAGTAAGGGGAAGGTGTTAGGCACCCCTCTCTGCCCAGCCGTGAGACTGGCCCATAGTTATTCAACATAAGACATGTAGATGCTTTGTTTAATTCTAACACAGAGTCTGTTTATTTAAGCCTTTAAGCAGTGAATAAGGTGAGCCAGTGCGATAAATAAAGCATACATCAGAAAAGCAGAACAAAACAAACTGTCCCAGGGAGATGGATCCCGCGGCCGGTGAATGGATGTCACGGCCGAGGGATCCTCCTGGTTTGATGTATCGGCCGAGGGATCGAAGCCCCGGTCGGTGTTCTTCCTCACACCAGACTATACGGTTAACAGATAATCAGAAAGCTATGATTAGTTATGAATGCAGCAAATAAGACAAACCAGAGGCTGTTGGGCCTCACCACCTTGATCCCTCAATTGCTTGATTGCTTCGGATTTGATTGTGATTGACTGATTTGCTTGATTGAAAATCCTAGGGTTAGGGTTTGAACTTCGGGATTTGATCGCCGGATTGACGGCTACCTTCGGGAGGTTAGGGCTTTTGAGGAGTGGGTTTGAGAGAGTATTTTGACAGAGTTTCGTGGCTTGAGAGAGTGTATTCTCTAATGAATTTCGTGTATATATTTTCGAAGTCCAAGGGCCCTTTATATAGGCAATTGGTGACTCACTCCGGCCAATCAAATGGCACGATTGCAATTGCAATTGCAATGCACCTCTAACTCTACGTCGCAATCTCTGAGCGTAGCCCGAACGCATCGGGAAGGTAGTGTAGTTGGATCAAACGTCTGACAGAACACGTTCCAGAGTCTGGAAAAAGGTCGATCTAGCGGCCGAGTAAAGGATATCACGGCCGAGGAATGGATGTCTCGGCCGAAGGATAGATCTTGCGGCCGAGGGATTGATCTCTCAGGGAGATTTTGCTAGCAACAGGTTGCTCGGGTGAGGAAATGATGTTAGGGCCGTGGGATCGATGTCACGGCCGACAGATGGATTCTCCTAGGCTTCTCTATTTTCTGTCTGAAAGGCTGTATGGCTCTGAATTGGGTCCTCTAGGTGGCTCAAAGTTCTTACCGAAAGTCCTAAGGTTCTCAAGGAGGCAATCAGCAATCACTGTATCCATTTCATCATCGGGATGGTCCCAAGGTGGGACATGAAATAATCGTTAGGCCAAATTGGGGTGTCTACAGAACCTTATGCTTAAGGCTTTTGAACTTGTAAAAATTGAACCCTTTCAATGGAAGCATAGGGGGTATTTATAGGAGGAGGGGAGGAAATGGTGTATGGAGGAGATACAACCAACCAACAAGGGTTGGTTTGGCTTGGTGGCCAAATTGCCTCCTTTGGAAAGGTTGGTGGAAGCTATGGAGCTGCAAAGAGAGGAGCTCAGCCAGTCCACGAGGCTGGCTGAGGGTTACTTGGTGATTAAGCTGCCCAGCTTATAAAGGTGATGGGGACAGGTGGTGACCATCGCGCGAGGGTTGTGCTCTGGCGCGCGATGGATGCGCCCTGGCACGCGATGGTCAACGATCAAGCTTTGACTGTTGACCACCACCTGGCAGTTTGACCCGAGCGCGAGGGTTTGGGAGCAGCGCGTGCGTGCCAGTAGGGTTTTTGGCTTTTGGAAGTGGCTTAGGATAGGTTAGGTTCAAAGGTTTTGCAAACACTCAAAGCTCAAACACTCGACATTCCCGGGGTGTTCTTGATCTGTTTCATCATTGGGGAATCAAAAACCGAAAGTAAACTAATCTGGAAGCCCAGATTGGGGTGTCTACTGATAAGCACCCAATATTGTAGATATTTGGTGCGCCTAGTCCCGTGTTTTGTCTTTTATTTTCTGTTTAGTTGCCGTTTTGTAGTGTTTTGCGCGTAAGATTTTCTATCGAGCATTGCAGGTTTACTCGAATAAGTGTGCTTGTTGAGTTGATTGGACAAACCAAGAGGGTAAGCAAGTAGGCGGTGCCTCGAAGATTCATCCGTCGGGTGTCAAGACAAGGCACAAGGGTTTGAGCTGCATGAAGAAGACACGGTATCGATACGGACTTCAGCGTATCGATACGGTTTGAAATCAGTAGGATCTTCAAGCTTCAGCGTATCGATACGGAAATATGCGTATCGATACGGTTCGAAAACAGAATCATTCCCGGGCTTCAGCGTATCGATACGGTTTTCTGCGTATCGATACGGGTCATCTACGGAGAAACTTGGATTTTGAAGCAAGCCGTCTCGGTATCGATACGCGATTGGAGTATCGATACGAGATAAGACCGACTTACGTTTTTACAGCTGTCCACTTTCTTTAATTGGCAAGTTACCTCTTTATGCGTGAAAAAGATATTTCTGAGGAGAGAGAGAGTCCCTTGTATATAAATAGGACCACCTTTCTCCCTCATTGGTATCTAGCTAATTACTTTCCTTAAACTTTCCTCCATTAATGTCTTGTTGAGTTTCAAAGCTTTTCTAGCCTAAATTTCTTAAGAACTTGGTAAGTTTTAAGTTGTTTGTTAATTTTCCAAGTACTAAAGTTGTTGCTACAGTTTAGATCCTTAATAATATCTAGTTCGTTTTCAATTCTATCGGTTTAATATGTTTATCTTTCCTAGCATAATTTCTAGCCTTTTCAATATGTGTGAGTAGTCGTTTGGCTAAGTCTTGGGCTAATCAATCCCAAGGACTTAGGTGGTTATTCGATTCTCAAACCTTCGGGCGTAAAATCATGGGTTCCGGAATAGAGCCTAACTTGTATTTTTTTTGGTCTAAACTAGGGGTGTAAACTACTTGGTAAGGTGTTTAGTCAAGCGGTCTTGGCAAGCGGCTTACCAAGGGATTGTGGCCTCTTATGTGTTTGATAAAAGTTTTCAACCAAGTTGGTTCGCCTCCGGTCAATCTCATCTTGTGACAAAAGTAGTTTTAAAGTTAAATCCTCCGGGCAAGAGCGCGCGGTCGTGACTCTTGTTTGAGTTATCATTGGGAATCGGTAACGGCCTTAGTCACGGGAGAGAAGATCCCTAGACTTGCCTTTTCAAAGTTCATTAAAACTCATTTCTAGACTTTCGTTTTAGTTTGTACTCCGCTCAAAGGAAAAACTCAGTTGGCCGTCTCAAACGCCACCATCCATTACATAAACCTTCAATCCAATCTAAGCTGAATTCGATTCCTTGTGGGTACGATCCCGGACTTCCGGATATTATGCTTCCAACGACTTAGCCCTACGCTTGGGGTTTAAAACCTTATCGAAGGCAAGGTTTACGGAGCTAAGCATTTTTGGCGCCGTTGCCGGGGATTCTTATTATAGCTTATTTTGGAGGATCGACAAACCATTGTGAGTACCCCGTTTTCTTTTCTTTCCTTTTCTTTCGCGTGTTGAACTCGAACTAGCGGATACCTCTAACTGAGCCATCAATTCGACTTGAGGTTTAACGAAGCTAAGTTGAGCGTCAATTGCCCTTTTTATTGCTTTACTTTTTAGTTGTTGAACGTGGCGGTGGCATAACCCCACGGAATATTCTGTTGTTGAGAATGAGGCGGCAGCATAGCCCCTCTAGTCTGTTTAATTAGTTTGTGCAAGGTGTATGCTCAACGTTTATCGTAGTCCTTTATCGAAACGGTTGCATCGCTCTCTTTCTCCTCCAAGGATTCGTAATATCACTCAGGCATACTCTCCACCACGTGAGTTATCACCTCTGTTAAGGCCAATGGCGGATCAACCACCAGCCCATACGTTGTGTGATTACCTAACACTTGAAAGAGGTCCGCATGTGTCACCTATAGCTATTCCGAATTGTACCGCTGCTAATGCATTTGCTTTCAAGCCAGAATATCATCGGGTTATACCAGAGTTTCGGGGCCGTGAACTTGAGGATCCTTATGCTCATATTCGGGAATTCGAGACCATTGTTAGCACTTACGTGACGGGGCCGGGACAGCTGGACCAAGCCCGTTTGAAATTGTTTCCTTTCTCACTCAAGGACAAGGCCAAGCAATGGTTCCATTCCTTGAAGCCTCGCTCCTTGTTAACTTGGTCCGAGGTTCAGGATGTGTTTACAACTAAGTTTTTTCCGGTTAGCTGAACCAAGCTTCTTATGGACCAAATTCAGAATTTCAAGCAGAAGGATGGGGAGGTCTTTTACAAGCTTTGGGAAAGGTACAAGGATTTGCTCGCGGCCATTCCACACCACAATCTTCCCATGTACTTAGTGATCAACCATTTCTACTTGGGTTGTGATCAGCAGGCCAAACAACTTCTTGATACGATGGGAAGCGGTGACTTTATGGGGAAAGATCCCGATACCGCTTGGGAGTTTTTAGATGCTTTGGCGGAAAGGGCTCAATCTTGGCAGTATATAGATCCGGGTGATCAAGCTATGAGGAATCAAGGACCATGTGGCTCCGGCAAGTTCTCGGTGAACGAGCATAATGTTTTTGAGAAAAGACTAGATGAGCTATCGACAAAATTGGATAAGATGAAGTTGGACGCGGTTCACGTTAAGGAAGTGAAAGAGGTTCGACAATTGGAGGAAGTGTGTGTGATTTGCGAGATGGTGGGCCATTCTACCGATAATTGCCCTACCATTCCCGCCCTTCGACACCATTTTAGTCAACTCCCTCCGGAAGAAGCATGTGCATTAAACCAACGTTGGGATCCGTATTCCAACACTTACAATCCGGGGTTGCGGTCTAATCCGGCTTTCCGTTGGAATAATCAGAATGAGGCGGGTTCTTCATCAACTTCACAAGCACCTCCTCCCGCTCAGAATCAGAATTGGCGACAATCCCAACTCCAAGGTCCACCCCGGTTTCCTGCAATTCAAGGTCCGCCCGGTTTTCAACCTCCGGGACAATTTCAAGGACAAAACCAGTTTCAACAACCACAACCATTTCCTCCGCGGCGATCTTTGGAGGACACTATGAATACGTTCTGTCAGATGCAAATAACCACCAACGATCAAACCACTCAAGCACTGAATGACATGCGAAGTCAAATGGGTAAATTGACTACGGCCATTGGTGTTTTACAACAAGAGAGAGGAAAACTCCCTACTCAACCTGTGGCCAATCCACAAGGCCAACACTTCGCGCAAGGCTCTTCGGTGCCTTTCCCCGAGCAAGCGAAGGCCATTATCTCTTTGAGGAGTGGGAAGACGGTGGACAACGCTCAAGTGGAGCCGCCAGTCGCTCCTAGTTTCCTACCTTCTCCAACTCCGTCCAAGCCAACTATACCAAGTGAGGAATCTCCCAAGCAAGCTCCTTTGGAAGAAGAGAAAGGAAAGTCTAAGGAGGGAGATGTCCCACAAACTTTCACTGTTCCCGCACCTTATCCCAACAGCTTAAGGACGCCGGCCAAGCCAAATCTCAATACCGACATCTACGATGTGTTAAAGCAAGTAACCGTCAACCTCCCTTTGATCGATGCTATCAAGCAAATTCCGTCTTATGCCAAGTTCTTGAAGGACTTGTGTACTCACAAACGGAAGCTCCAAGTGCAAAAGAAGGTGTTTTTGACCGAGCAGGTTAGTTCACTTTTCAAGTCAACCCTTCCGCCCAAGTACAATGATCCGAGGTGTCCTACTATTTCCATCACTATAGGGGGCAAGGTTGTTGAGAAAGCTCTCCTTGATTTGGGGGCGAGCGTTAATCTTTTACCATTTTCGGTTTATGAACAACTTGGATTGGGCGAGATGAAGCCAACGCGGGTGACTTTACAATTGGCGGATAGGAGTATTCGAATTCCCAAGGGGATGGTCGAAGATGTGCTAGTTCAAGTCGACCAATTTGTATATCCGGTTGACTTTGTGGTTCTAGACACTTGTCCGGTGCCGGCGGCTCAATCATCCGTTCCAATTATTCTTGGTCGACCTTTCTTAGCAACATCCGATGCCGTGATTCATTGCCGGGATGGTCGACTCAACATGAGTTTTGGAAATATGAAGATGCAAGTTAATATGTTCCATGTCGGGAGCCACATCTAATATCCTAAGGGAATGTAGTTGGAGCTCCCAAAACCTCCAGACTCCCAATTTCTAATTTCCTAGATTTTTCACTTTCTTTAAAAACAAAAAAAACCCCACGATCTTATTTGTCTCACACATCTTATATTATCCAATTTAAAAAAACAAAAAAACAAACCCCACGATCTTTTGTTTTCCCAGATTTTTCACTTTCTTTAAAAACAAAAAAAACCCCACGATCTTAATTTCCTAGATTTTTTACTTTTGAAAAATGAAAAATCCCCCACTTTTGTCTCACGCACATGGCAGACGGCCGGGAAAAAAAAACTGTAAAAAACTACCTTTTGCCCCTCCCTCCTTTCCTCCTTTCCAGCATGCCACTTCAACCCCCACGTCCCCCTCCCCCCCCCCAGTCCCCACGTCTACTATTTCCTCCTTTTCTCTTCTTCTACTAATTAAAACTCTTCTCATGCAACTCCGATCCTCACCATTTTTCTCACTCATTAATCATCACCAATGCAATTCCTCACTTTTCCTTTTCTTTAATCTTCACCATTTCCGTATTGTTGCCAAAAGGGAAAGTTTACACATCAATCCATACGTACGAGTAAGTCAAACACTCTATCTTTATCATGTATCTTCACTTTCCCCACGATCCCTCTCCTAAATAATGGAGTTATTTCTACTTTTTTGTTCTGTAGATTTTGAAAGCAAGAGGCTACATTCTGTTTAAGTTCTCATCAACTCTCAAAGGTTAAAAAAACCCCACCTTTTTTCTTCTGCAGATTTTGAAAGCAAGAGGCTACTTTGTGCGTTGATGTGGTTTTGACAATTGAAAACAGTTCGGATCTCGCACCGCTTAGTTCTGCTAACCCCTAGGTATGATTTTCTCTCTGCTTCTCCTTCTGCACTCTTTGATTGCGAAAAGGTTTCCTTTTTGTTGTTTTGTGTTAATATGTCTAAACTTTGAATATGAAAAATGTGCTACATAATAAAAGCAACTTTAATTAACCGAAAAAAAGTACTTACTTGGCCTGGGCCCTACACTGTTTACATAATAGTAGAAAACTATAGGAGTACAAAACAACAAAACAAGGCCCAAAACTAAACTAAACACAATTACAACAAGACATAATTACTTTTAGGAGTAACAAATTATTCTGCTTTCACAAACGAAGCATACGGTTCAGTGCTGAGTAGTATTTCACACAAACAATTAATAATACTTATAATTTCCTCCCACTGAAACAGTTTTGATCGTTTATGGTTTCTCAAACATTCAACATATTACACATATTCTTCCTTTTCTTCTTCTTCTCCTCCTCCTCCTTTCTTTTTGTTTTTTTCAGTCAAACAACATAAAAAATTGCGATGAGATTAAAGTTGCTGATTCCTATGAGAGGAATTACCGCAATTAAATATTGTTAATCTTTTTTAAACAGTCTTTCCTTTCAACCAAAAAATATATATGTGATTTTTTGTTACTTAATTCATAGAAGCTACCATGGAAAATTTGAATGGAGATCAACCAACTGATCAAAACATAATGCTTCCCATCGGCCATCCAAATATCGGTTAGTCTTACAGTTTTTCCTACCAATCGTCAATTGTTACAATTTTGATTTTTTATAAACTGAATTTTTAGAGAGAGTAAGTACGAACTTTAAGGCCAAGAATGAATCTACTAAAATCAATCGAATTGTTATATATTGTAGTAACAATTAAACATGTATATACATCTATACATTACCATGCTAATAGCCACTATTTTATCTATCACACAATTGATTTACGAAATCTTATTCATGAACATGTAAATACATCTATGCTGCTCATCTTTTTTTGTTATAATGTAGGAATGTCTCATACAAAAATAGTATTTCAACTTTGGGAAAATTGTCAACATGAGAGTGCTATGACTGATGAAGCGACAAATGTACAACAGGTAATAAATAAATTTATGTATTCGATATTATGTGGCTTATTATTGCATTAAAAGAAAACTGTTTAGGAAATTTTGTAAGTAACACTATATTCTTCATCGAATGACAGGTTTCGATTTCACATTCTACGCGGATAATAAAGATAGGCATCTATTTTTCAAAATGGATGTTCTCCGTGAGAGCTAACACAATTGATTTACGAAATCTTATTGAAGAGTACTTAGGTATTAGATCGTGGCAAAATCGGTGGCGGCAGCGACGTTAGCAGAACAATGGCGATTAGTTTGTAAATAGTTTCTTAAAACACTTTTTAAGTTGCAAGGATATTATCTATCAGCTTTATCATTTTATGCATGATTGCTAGCAGTAATTGTGTTTAATGTTCACATACTACCATTATATTTTTTCATAAACTAGCATTCAACCCGTTCTATGCACGGGCAAAACCAACTCATTCTAGCGTTGTGCCCGTTCGAACCTACTTTTATTAATTGTCCTGTGTATCGAACGGGCACAACGCTAGAATGAGTTGGTTTTGCCCGTGCATAGAACGGGTTGAACGCTAGTGGGGGATGATGAGGATGTTTATGGAGTGAGCATGATTGATTCACTTGTCCAGGACCATGTCAATGAGTTCATTTGCAAAGACGAGTTGGAAATAGCACTCACATCCGCCGAGGTCGATTTTCTTGATGCACCCGAAGTGGCGTATATGTGCTCCTTGCTAGATGAGGAGGATGTGGGATTACCCCGTGGATTCCAAAATTTGAGGAGTTACCCCCTATAGAGAAGCGAGCCGTCCCGTCTAGTGTGGAACCACCAACGCTCGAGCTTAAGCCGCTTCCGGATACACTCAAGTATGCCTATCTTGGCGATGGCCAAACATACCCGGTTGTGGTATCCTCTGCTCTAAGCGAACTTCAAGAGTTGGAATTGCTTGTTTTGTTGCGGAAGCATTCCAAGGCAATCGGATGGTCTATAGCGGATATTAAGGGTATCGAAGCATCCCTTTGCTCCCATCATATTTACCTAGAGGATGATGTCAAGCCATCTCGCCAGCCTCAACGGCGATTGAACCCAATAATGAAGGACGTTATGCGAGCGGAAGTGCTCAAACTCTTGGACGTCGGCATAATTTACCCAATTGCAGATTCTAAGTGGGTTAGCCCAATACAAGTGGTACCAAAGAAGTCCGGGGTGACGGTAGTGAGAAATGACAAGGATGAACTTATCCCAACGCGTGTCCAAACCGGTTGGAGAGTGTGCATAGACTACCAAAAGTTAAACGCAAGTACAAGAAAGGACCACTTTCCTCTTCCCTTCATAGATCAAATCTTGGAGAGGGTGGCCGGCCACAAGTTCTATTGCTTTTTAGACGGGTACTCCGGTTACAATCAAATAGAGGTGGCTTTGGAGGACCAAGAGAAGACAACGTTTACGTGTCCATTCGGGACCTTTGCTTATCGTCGTATGCCGTTTGGGCTTTGCAACGCCCCCAGTACCTTCTCAAGGTGTATTATGGGCCTATTTAGCGACATGGTAGAGAAGATCATGGAAGTGTTCATGGATGACTTCTCCGTCTTTGGTGATTCTTTCGAAGCTTGTCTTACCAACTTGGGGCTCGTATTGGCTCGGTGTGAGGAAAAGAATTTGGTTTTGAATTGGGAAAAATGTCACTTCATGGTGACCGAAGGCATCGTGCTCGGCCATATTGTGTCATCTAAAGGGATTGAAGTCGATCGGGCCAAGATTGACTTAATTGGGAACCTTCCGACACCGAAGTGCTTAAAGGACATCCGATCCTTCTTGGGGCATGCCGGGTTCTATCGCCGGTTCATAAAAGATTTTAGTTCCATTGCTCGACCGTTGTGCCATTTGCTCGCAAAGGATGTGCCGTTTGAGTGGACACCGGCGTGTGAGGCCGCTTTCGCCAAGCTCAAGTCAAGTCTTACCTCGCCACCTATCGTGCGGTCTCCAGATTGGGAGTTACCATTTGAACTTATGTGCGACGCAAGCGATTATGCCGTGGGAGCAGTATTGGGACAACGCCAAGGGAAGGAGCCGTATGTCATTTATTACGCTAGCAAGACTTTAAACGAGGCTCAAATGAATTATTCAACTACCGAGAAGGAGTTGTTAGCTATAGTCTTTGCACTTGACAAGTTCCGTTCTTACCTAGTTGGAGCCCCGATCACCGTGTACACCGATCATTCCGCCCTTAAAGACCTTTTCACGAAGCAAGATGCTAAGGCGAGATTGATTAGATGGATTTTACTCCTACAAGAGTTTGACCTTACCATTAAAGACAAAAAGGGTGTCGAGAATGTGGTAGCTGACCACTTGTCTCGATTAGAGTTCGAAGACCACACTTCTCACATTCCTATCGGTGACTCCTTTCCCGATGAGCAACTTTTTGCAATCTCCACAACCCCGTGGTACGCCGATATTGTGAACTACTTGGTTACCGGCTTGATGCCTGCTCATTGGAATGTACAAGCAAGGCGTCGGTTTTTAGCAGAGGTGAAGCGTTTCTCTTTTGACGATCCGTATCTGTTCAAGTATTGCGCGGATCAAATTATCCGGAGGTGCGTTCCCGACTCCGAACATCGGAGTATCATGAACTTTTGCCACACGGAGGCTTGTGGCGGTCATTTCTCTTTCAAGAAGACTGCAGCTAAAGTTTTGCAATGCGGTTTCTATTGGCCTTCCTTGTTTAAAGACACGTTCGAGTTTGTTAGGACTTGTGAACAATGTCAAGCCTTGGGAAAGATCACTCGACGCAACGAGATGCCCCAAAATCCCATCCTAATCATTGAAGTTTTCGATTGCTGGGGCATAGATTTTATGGGGCCCTTCCCTACATCATTTGGTTTCCTTTACATTTTGCTTGCTGTTGATTATGTTAGCAAATGGGTAGAGGCAATCCCAACTCGCACCAATGATGCCCAAGTCGTAGTTGAGTTTCTCCGGGAGTACATATTGGCACGGTTTGGGATGCCAAGAGCAATTATTAGTGACCAAGGCACGCATTTCTGCAATCGGTCATTCGCAGCCTTAATGAAGAAGTATGGGATTGTGCACAAGGTCTCAACGGCTTATCATCCTCAAACTAACGGACAGGCCGAGCTAGCCAATCGGGAGATAAAGGGCATTCTGGAGAAAATGGTTAATCCTACCCGCAAAGATTGGTCCCTTCGGTTGACCGACGCTTTGTGGGCTTACCGTACTGCTTATAAAACGGTGTTGGGGATGTCGCCTTATCGTCTCGTTTATGGAAAGCCTTGCCATCTTCCGGTGGAATTGGAGCACAAAGCTTATTGGGCGATAAAGAAGATGAACGCCTCCATTCCGCTTGCCGGTGCTAGGAGGAAGCTTCAACTCAATGAACTTGAGGAGCTAAGGTATGATACTTATGATCGCTCTAGTTCATATAAAGCCAAAGTCAAGGCCATGCATGATAAGAACATTCTTAGAAAGGATTTTGTGATAGGCCAAAGAGTGCTTTTGTACAATTCTAGATTGCATGTGTTTGCTGGCAAGCTAAGGTCCCGTTGGGCCGGTCCTTATGTTGTTAAATCTGTCGCTCCTCACGGAGCCATAGAAATTGAGAATGAGTCCAATGAGAATGTGTTTAAAGTGAATGGACAACGGCTTAAGCCATTTCTTGGTTATATTGAAGTTGGGGAGCCCGATGAGGACTTGGGTACTCCCGTTTATTCCAATGTTGTTGTTTCTTAGGTTGGTTTAAACTATATTTGCACGGGGAGCAAAAGCGTAACCGCTGAACTTAACGGTTTGTCAGACCCGGCCCCCGGGTAGGGGGTACCCACCATTGACTTGGGTATTTGTAGCTTCGCACGCCGCTACTAAAACAAGGATCGTGTGCCCAGCTCCGGTTAGTAAGGGCAATGTTTAGTTTTGTACATATTAGCTTGTTTATTTAGTTCTGGGATTTTCACACTTTGAGATTTCACTAATGCATCATTGTTAGGGCTTTAATTAGTTCTTCTTTGTAGTAGTTTACCGTTAATGATCCATGCTTTCCAGATATGTCCCTATCGGGAGCAGTTTAGGTCTGTGGGTGAGATTTGATACTCCCGTGCTTTGGCGCTAGGCTCTGTCCTGTCTCACCTTGTTTAGATCATAGGGAACGCTGGGCTTAATTGCTTGGCGAGGTCAAGCGGTGAATTTTACTTCAGGCATGATGTAACAAACTTGACGGTCTAGTATAGCCACCCGTGTCTTACCTCGCCGGTGAGACTCGGGAAGAAAAGTATGACTCGTAAGATTGCGTGAATATCGGGTGGTGTACCTTTTTGTTTCCTTTTGGTTTTTGGCGCCCGGATAACACGAGCCGGGCGGTTCTAATGTCAATTGTCTTGTGGAAGGTCTTTCTCTTAAGTCTTGCAGAGTTTATGTGCTACCACGCCAGCCTTGGTAGCTTGGGTCTACCGCTGAGGTGAATGAGGCATTCAGGAGCCCTAAGCATGGGTGCGGCTTTGCGCCGCGGTTGTCAGGCCAATAAAGCTTTGGATATGGCCCAGCGTGACTAGCTGTGGTTCCGAGTGGGCAGAACCGAAAGAGTAAGCCCTGGAAGCATAAAACCTGACTGGAACGGGCAATTGGCATCAAAGCCTCCAACTTGGTCGAGGTATCCGGGGGTTGACATTCCCCCGTAGGTAACATCTTTTGTTCCCTTTCTAAGCGTTCTTTTTCATGCTATGGGGGCATAGCATATCTTAAGTTGGGGGGACGGTTATATATATGCTATATATATATGTTTTTTTTTGTTTTTCGGTTATCTTTTTTCAGTTTTAGTAGGATAATCCTTCCGTTATTACAAAATTAGTGGATTAAAACAACTTGGCACATGCTCATGAAGTGTTGTTTTGCAAGAGTTCGTTAACGCAAATTTTGTATACCACAACTTGCATGAATGGACTAAGGTGGAATTCACGACGTTCGAGTATGTTTTGATCAAGTTTGGCTCATATCCCATTTTTGTTTTTCTTGCATCCTTAGTTAGATAAATAATCTCATGTTCATGCCTAGATACGTGTGTTGTCTAATTTGAATCGAATCGGAATCTATAGCGCACTTAGGATATGATACAAGGCATTTTTTGTATGATCAAGCCACATATGAGTCTCATTTGTCCTTTTGAATAAGCCAAGTCCGAGTCGTTCCTACTTTTAACCTTAGGAAGCCGGATGTTTGGTTGGATTTGATTGCTCCTCGGTGGCTGAATTACCGGTTTCTCGTGGTTTCGACAATGCTTTGGGTGTTTGAGAGTTGCATATGGGCGTTGGAATGAGCTAAAAGGGTTGGAAATTGAGGCTTCTGAGTCAATATACTCCATTTCAAGCAGAAGGATTTGGAGGCTTCAGCGTATCGATACAATTTCCTGCGTATCGATACGGTTTGGAAACAGAAGGTTTTTGAGAGTTCAGCGTATCGATACAGTTTTCTGCGTATCGATACGGGTCATCTACGGGTTACAGGGGAAGACGTCTCGGTATCAATACGGTGTGAGCGTATCGATACGGTTCGTGAATCTGGGTTTTTAAAACCAGATCGGGGTCGACCCTTGTCATTCCAAATACCTCTTTCTCTCTCTACTCCTCCATAACCGCCGCCCCTCTCACTAACCCTAACCCCAAAAACCTCCATTCCACCACCAAATCTCACAAATCCTTCACCAAAGTCACTCCAAATCACCTTCTCTACAAGATTTAATCAAGGAATCGAGGGTTTCAAGCACTATTCACCAAGAATCAAGGTATTTCGAATCCCTCTCTCTCTCTCTCTTCGTTTTTCCTTGTACCCACCACCAAAAACCCACAAAACTTCCATTTCTCTACCATATAAACCACCTACAATCAATTCCTACCACCAATTTCATCCCCACTTACCAAAAATCCGAAACCTTATCCCCTGTTCAAGTTCCGAAATTTTTTGGAAAAAATTTGACAATGCCGAGGCTTAAAAGGGCTGCCAATAAACCCCCAAGGGTCCCGGTTGCTAATGTGGCATCCTCCTCTCGCCAACCCGAAATTCAGGAGGAGGATGAAGTTCTTCGAGATTTTGAGGAGGAGGAAGAGATGATGGCTAATCCAAAGCAGGGCCAGGTTGGTTCAAGGAGGAAACGGACCTCGGATGAGGTAAAGCCTGACAAACAAGCGAGGTGGGAGAGGAGCTTTGTGAAAAGGGGGGTGAAAAACGAGCGCCACGTTGATGTGCAAAGTCTTGGGCCAAATCATATCTGTGTCCGGAGGATCACCGAACAAGGTTTGGCTTATTTCTTTCAGCAAAATCCTGGTTATATTAAAGGCATGGTGAGAGATTTCTATAAAAATATGAAGGTCCCCGAGTTGGGGAAGATGTTTGATAGGGGTTCCCGGATTACTTCTAAGATTGGTCGGGTTACCGTTGTGGTGGACCCGGATATCATTGCTAGGGCTATAGATTATGCTCGACCCCTTGCTGCGTCTATTAACTTGCCAAGGGAAGATTATGCCTCGAGGAATGAAATGAATCAGGCTTTGTACACTAATCCGGCGGAAGCCAAACGGCCCCATGTTCCGGGGAAATTTAAAGAGGAATACCGTCTGATTAACCAATTTGTGCATTACAACTTGAACCCAAGGGGCACCGAGAACAAGCCGGCGAAGTCCGAGGGTGAGATGCTTTACTCGTTTATGGATCCTGGAACCGTGAAAGATTGGTCGAAGTACATTTTCCGCCAAATGGTAGAGTTTAAGTCCAATGCGCCATCTTACACGAGGATGCCATACCCGTGCATGATAACCAAGATTTGTATGGAAAAGGGTGTTCCGAGGGAGAATTATGAGGAGTGGGGAAAACTTGAGCCAGGGATTCTGAATAGCACTAGCTTGACAAAGAGTGTGTCGCAGACAAGGGGAGCTGGAGGAGCTGAGGGTGTGCTAGGTGGGAGTTACCTTACTACATTGCCTCCCAAACATGCCAAGCAATCAGTGTGGCAAAAGCTGCTGTTCTGCCAGGGAGTGGCAACAATGAATAGCCACCGTAAGCTGAAAAAGGAAATCCGGGAGAGTACTAGGAGGCAAGAGAGGATCGACCACAAGCTGGATTACATGTTGTCAAGGCAAGTTGGGTCTACTAGTGAGCCGTATGCGCCGCTACCGGTTGTGGATGCCGAGGATAGTGATGATTTTGGAGAAGAGGAGCCGGAATCAGGAGACGAGGAGTAGTTGGAGTTCTTGTTAAAACCCTAAACTTGGTCGGGGTGCGTGGTGGTTGACAGCCCACCTATCCTATCTTGTTTTTACTTTCGTTAGTTTAGTTCGTATCTAGTAGTTTTAGGAAGCTTTTTGTTGAGGCCTGTATGTGGCCAGTGACTGGATGTCTGGTAGTCGGTGATGGCCAAGGGTAGTTAAACCAAGCAAGCATATGGCCGTCACCCGTTATTTGCTAACCGTTCTTTTGTTCATCCAAGGTCAATATTAGCTAATGAAGCCCTTTGTTGATCTATAGTGCGCTTTCATTCCGTTTTGATTCAACTATTGACAATTTGCATATTTAGTGTGTGGCATGCTTCCCTTTCGTACTTTAGCTTTAGCTTTAGACTTTGTGTCACGGAATCTGTTTAAAGGTGCTCTCCTCAATTAAGGCATGGTTTTTGTTTTTCTGCATTGCCTAGCTTTGAGCCCTTTTTCCTTGGGGATATGTTTTGTAGCATGCAAATGCATACGTGTTGACCGTATCTCCCTTTTTGATAAGGATACGAATTTAAGTACTTGGTTTGGAACGTGCTCATTGCTTAGTTATCTATCTAAGTTTTCAGCTGTTAGTTGCAAAGGTTAAATAAATTTGCTCTTTGGAACTCTTGCTAGTTGAATACGAAATGCGCATGTGATGAGTTGTTTTATCGGAAGGATTGTCTAGTTAGTCTAATAGTTTGTTTCTGTTGCTCGGGACTAGCAACGCTCAAATTGGGGGGTGTGATAAGCACCCAATATTGTAGATATTTGGTGCGCCTAGTCCCGTGTTTTGTCTTTTATTTTCTGTTTAGTTGCCGTTTTGTAGTGTTTTGCGCGTAAGATTTTCTATCGAGCATTGCAGGTTTACGCGAATAAGTGTGCTTGTTGAGTTGATTGGACAAACCAAGAGGGTAAGCAAGTAGGCGGTGCCTCGAAGATTCATCCGTCGGGTGTCAAGACAAGGCACAAGGGTTTGAGCTGCATGAAGAAGACACGGTATCGATACGGACTTTAGCGTATCGATACGGTTTGAAATCAGTAGGATCTTCAAGCTTCAGCGTATCGATACGGAAATATGCGTATCGATACGGTTCGAAAACAGAATCATTCCCGGGCTTCAGCGTATCGATACGGTTTTCTGCGTATCGATACGGGTCATCTACGGAGAAACTTGGATTTTGAAGCAAGCCGTCTCGGTATCGATACGCGATTGGAGTATCGATACGAGATAAGACCGACTTACGTTTTTACAGCTGTCCACTTTCTTTAATTGGCAAGTTACCTCTTTATGCGTGAAAAAGATATTTCTGAGGAGAGAGAGAGTCCCTTGTATATAAATAGGACCACCTTTCTCCCTCATTGGTATCTAGCTAATTACTTTCCTTAAACTTTCCTCCATTAATGTCTTGTTGAGTTTCAAAGCTTTTCTAGCCTAAATTTCTTAAGAACTTGGTAAGTTTTAAGTTGTTTGTTAATTTTCCAAGTACTAAAGTTGTTGCTACGGTTTAGATCCTTAATAATATCTAGTTCGTTTTCAATTCTATCGGTTTAATATGTTTATCTTTCCTAGCATAATTTCTAGCCTTTTCAATATGTGTGAGTAGTCGTTTGGCTAAGTCTTGGGCTAATCAATCCCAAGGACTTAGGTGGTTATTCGATTCTCAAACCTTCGGGCGTAAAATCATGGGTTCCGGAATAGAGCCTAACTTGTACTCCCTCCGTCCCAAAATCATTGTCCATTCCGCAAAACGGAGTCTTAAAAATAATACGATTTTTGCAAGAAAAATTCAAAAGTTTTTTAACAACTTACTAGATATCAATGAGTTCTATTAATTGGTGAAAAAAAATTGAATTTTTTCTTTAAAAAATTGCATTATTTTTAAGACTCCGTTTTGCGGAATGGACAATGATTTTGGGACGGAGGGAGTATTTTTTTTGGTCTAAACTAGGGGTGTAAACTACTTGGTAAGGTGTTTAGTCAAGCGGTCTTGGCAAGCGGCTTACCAAGGGATTGTGGCCTCTTATGTGTTTGATAAAAGTTTTCAACCAAGTTGGTTCGCCTCCGGTCAATCTCATCTTGTGACAAAAGTAGTTTTAAAGTTAAATCCTCCGGGCAAGAGCGCGCGGTCGTGACTCTTGTTTGAGTTATCATTGGGAATCGGTAACGGCCTTAGTCACGGGAGAGAAGATCCCTAGACTTGCCTTTTCAAAGTTCATTAAAACTCATTTCTAGACTTTCGTTTTAGTTTGTACTCCGCTCAAAGGAAAAACTCAGTTGGCCGTCTCAAACGCCTCCATCCATTACATAAACCTTCAATCCAATCTAAGCTGAATTTGATTCCTTGTGGGTACGATCCCGGACTTCCGGATATTATGCTTCCAACGACTTAGCCCTACGCTTGGGGTTTAAAACCTTATCGAAGGCAAGGTTTACGGAGCTAAGCATCTACAGTAGCCTCCCTTTGACGGCACTTGGAGCACCATTGACTTGGTACAAGTAACGTCAAAGGTTTCTAGACACCCCTCAAGGCAATCCAGAGCAGAACATACTAGCAAAGTAGACACGAATACTTTAAAGAACCTGATTGGTTGAATGGACGGACGAACCGTCGCTGGGGATGGAAGTAGAAGTGGACGACTGCATCACCGCTTGTTGATCGAATTTGGACAGAACAGGCTGTCGCTGAAGATGTGGACGGGACCAACCGTCGTTGCTGGGGATCAAGCTATCCTCGGCACAAAGCATTCCAACAAACACGGGTAGGTCATGTCAGGTAGGTTGAATTCCATTTGTTGGGAATCAGAGCCAATCTCCTTATCAAAGACCATCCGAGACAAAGCAATAAGGCTGCTGGAAGATGCACTTGCGGCTAGATTGAAGAAGGTGTGGTTGTTCGGGAAGGGCCAAGGCGGACTCTCCTGGGGAACAATCAGTTGTGGATGAACGGACCATCAGACGATATTCTGATCATCGTAGTTGACTGAATGGACGATGTGCTGATCGCTGTTGAATTGGATGGGCAAATCACTATACAAAATGATCGAGCCGTTGAGAAATTTTGACAGGACCGGCTGTCGTTGATGGAGATGGGCAGATCAATATGCTGAGTGATCAAGCCGTTGAGAAATTTTGACAGGACCGGCTGTCATTGATGGAGACGGGCAGATCAATGCGCTGAGTGATCAAGCCGTTGAGTAATTGGACAGGACCGGTTGTCGTTGATGGAGATGGGCAGATCAATATGCTGAGTGATCAAGCCGTTGAGAAATTTTGACAGGACCGGCTGTCATTGATGGAGACGGGCAGATCAATGTGCTGAGTGATCAAGCCGTTGAGAAATTGGACAGGACCGGCTGTCGTTGATGGAGACGGGCAGATCAATGTGCTGAGTGATCAAGCCGTTGAGAAATTTGACAGGACCGGCTGTCGTTGATTTGAAAGGGCGGATCACTATACAAAGTGATGAAGCCTTTGGAAATTGGACAGGACCGGCTGTCGTTGATTTGAAAGGGCGGATCACTATTCAAAGTGATCGAGCCTTTGGAAATTGGACAGGACCGGCTGTCGTTGATTTGGTTCCGCAGGAGATTGCATTGCATCCGTCGGGAAACAAAGCAAAAGCTAGAGAGATTTCCATTGCCTCCGCTAGCAAATAACAATACCGTAGGAGATTGCATCGCATCCTTCGGCAAACAAATCGAGAGTTAGGGAGATTTCCATTGCCTCCGCTAACAAATTGAATCAAAACCACAGGAGATTGCATCGCATCCTTCGGCAAACAAATCGAGAGTTAGGGAGCTTTCCATTGCCTCTGCTAAACAAATTGAAGCAAAACCGCAGGTGATTGCATCGCATCCTTCGGCAAACAAATCGTATGATGGCAACCAATCTGGCTACATTCATGCTTTCAACATTTAATATACACAATATGCAATGACATGTATAATATATTGAAAATGCAGATGCAAGCTAAGGGCGGCTCCTAAGAGGACAACGACGCCTAAGGACGACCACTGAGCCTCATCACTGTACTGTCTGTTACTTCTGAGATGTGCACCCAGATAGATAGACGCTGAACGGGCCGACGTGCCCCAGTTGACGGAATTGGACTTGTGTGCCCTTTTCGCGATGCTTGGGCAGATGTGCCCCAGAGATGCTTTGCTTGGCCTTGGGCTGACATGCCCTTACTGGCTTACGAGATTCCACTGCTTGCGGATAACTGATACTAGGGTAGCAAAGTAGAATTGCATTTTCCAGTTTATTGACTCTCTTTTGCAAGTGTCTAAGAGAATGCAAAAACTAACCACTAATATCCAATTTGCATTGACAAGCGAACTGAATTGACACACAGAAATGCGCGCATGTACAGACTCGCCTAGCTCGAACGAAAAGGGAGAAAGAGTCCCAGGGTACAATGCGAACTCTTAGACACACAGAACACAATGAAATTTTGGGCATTAAGGGGCCAAAACTCACAACATTCCTTAGACAGGTGAAACTGACACTTACGAAAAGTGCAAAAGGTACAAAGACATGTACAAACAAAATCGAGAAAAACATCTCGAAATGACAATTGATTGAAAAACTAGAAAAATGTCGCAAAGATGGATATAAGACGCAAACATGGACACGTATAGGCCTGGACTGAAACCAACACCCCCGTGCAGTCACATTAAGTCCATATGACTTGCATGGTATGACAAGACTTGGCAAAAGCTCCTGGAACGACATTCGAAGGCAGCAGCAGACTGCTATTGCCTGCAGGAATTGAATATGCGTGCGCATGGTTGAGACCAACGCGCATCACTTCGAACAAACGCGATGTGGTTGCTTACACCAAACTTCGCTAAACTTAGAATAAACTGTGAGCTGTTAGGCTTCTAGCATTTCATTCTATTTTTTATGCTTCAAATATTTTTAAGGCTTTATGCTCAGCCTGTAAATTGAAGAAGTAGTTTGCAATAAAGTTGAAAGACAAAGGGTTTCCCCCTTCTAATCCTTCCAATGCAGCTTGACTTGATCTTTGATCCTCTCCGACCTTTGATGTGTACCAAAACGTCAACCAGATCCAATTGATAGATTTGTGACCGAGTCTCAAAGAGAGACTGCCTACATATCCCAAGCTAGGGAATCAGGTCAAAACGTAGTTTAGGCTAAGGGTTTACTCTCGAGTATTTTACCTCTCCTTTTGCGCTCTAACTTTTTCCTAGTACCACCCATTCGGGTCTTCGGTCTAGCAAGCTTTCAAATATTGCCTATTCATTTTTTCCTAGACCGCCTTCATAGGTTTTCGATCTAGCAGGCTGCTCTAACTTTTGCTTGGAACTGCCCACCCTTGGGGTTTTCAGCCCAACGAGCTTCTCTCAGGGAAAAGTAGCTTTTGAATTGATCCAGGTTGACCAAGGTATTGAATTCGATGCCGCCGAGGGCGATGATCTTTGGCCGCAGCCCCAGATACAATGGCTTTGATGACAAAGAGTCAAGAGTGCTTCGGTTGGAAATGCCTTGCTCTGGGCCATTTTGTATACCTTCTCATCTGTGCTTGGCGGAACGCCGCTGTCATTGCTTTGAACATGATGCGAGGCCCGGAGCCTTCTGTGCTTCTGCTTTCTGGATTGACACCCGGTAGCAGGGGATTTGATGCTTCTTTATCTCAGGATCAACGCAAGGCGTGACCTGATGAGACCACGCCAAGACGTTGATGAATTCTTCGAGCCTGTTTAATCGGGCACAATGCTCCTCTGGGGGCGGTGCTTGGACCAACTGAACCATTCGGAGGTTATCCTTGTCTTTCAAGTTTATTGAAAACTACTTCTTCTTTAAATAGGCTGAGCATGCCTTTTTGTCTTCCCTTTCGGCGAGGGAACACATTTCCTTGGGGATAATCCCATCGAAATCTATCCCTTCGTCGCCAGGGTCGATACAGTTTATAAAAAAACCAGCGAAGAACATAGAAGCAAGATAAAGCATATCATAAAAACCCTCGGGGTTTGCCAAGTACAGCAGACTCAAAACTTGAAACAAAAGGTACGATGTGGAGGGCCAAGAGGCACAACCTCCGACTCAGAGCTAGACTTAGACGACGCAACAGACTTTGTGTCAGACTCAGACAAGACGCCAATGCAAATTAGAGGTGGTTTTGAAAAGGCAAACTTTAAAACCTACCCGTAGCTTCCACAAAAAGAGGTAGGATCCAGTGGGTGTCAGGCCCAAGGAACAGCACTTCGGCCTCCTCAGCTTCTTCGACCAAACCTACTCGGTGCTCCTTTGATCAATGGACCTCAGCCAAACGGTCTTTTCCTTTGTAAGCCCCTCATCACTGTCAATCCAGGTGTTGGCAGTGAAAACCTCGGTTGCCCAACCTACAGCCATCATGTTAACCTCCGGTTCGGTTGGGATGGATACGATGGGTTTGGGTTAATATGCTGGACGATGTAGTGGCTAGGGTTGAATATGGTGGAGCTCGGGTTGATTTGAGTGGAGGTGATAGATACCTGACCAACCAGAGGGTCGGACCTGTGTTGAGGCAAGGAGATGGAAATGATATTGGGTTTTGGTGGAACTTGAACCGTGCCATCATCAATTAGATCTTGAATCTCATGTCGAAGACGATAGCACTTGTCAGTGTGATGGCCAGGCATTTGGTGGAAGGCACAGAAGAGGTTAGGGTTGTAACCGGTAGGTAAGACTTTAGGTGGGGAAGTCGGGGTCAAAGGTTTGAGGTGCCCAGACTTGACGAGTTTTTCCAACACTGCAGATAGAGATGCCGCAAAGACAGAGAAACTCCGGGGTTGGGTTTGGGCTCGGAAGCTTTGAGCGTTTTGAACCTGATTGACATCGGCAGCGCGATTGGAATTGAAAGCTGAAGCATTGCTCCCACTTGTAGCTGTATTGGAGTAGTTGTCGTTACCAAACAACGAACTACTATTTTCCGAATAAGCCCTCGGCTTAGCTTTTTGAGTGGAGGAAGAAGAGGACGCCCCTCTTGGCAGAACTCCAGTTTGCAGCGCATCCTCGATGGCTAGGCCAGATTCAAAGAAGGTCTCAAAGTTGGCAGATGCTTGAACCAGCATGAGATGCTTAGCATAGTCGAGAAGCAGGTTGAGGGAGATAATGCGGAGTTGATCTCTCTCGCTCGAGTGCTCAGTCATTAGAGCGGCTTTGGCTCTCCACCTTTTCACAAAATCCGCAAAGGACTCCTTTGCCTCCATCTTTGTGGATTCCAACTCTCAAATAGTCATCTTGAGTTAAGCGTTGTAGCTATACTGTGAGACAAAGGCAGCCCCTATGTCTTCCCAAGTTCTTCTTTTGGCGATGTCGAGCGACAAAAACCAATGGAAGGCAGGCCCAGAGAGAGTTTGAGGGAAAAGCTGAGACATGGCCTCACTTTCCACACCCAGCAGCTTCATGGCGGCATGGTAGCCATAGAGATGAGTTCTGGGGTCACCGCTCCCGTCGAACTTAACCAAGTCAGGCATCTTGAATCTGTTAGGGAGCTTGGCATTGGGATACAGGCAAAGACTATCCAAGTCGATTCCCCCTCCGCTGATCTTCTCGGATTTGAAGACTGCCTCCTCCAGCTTTGCCATCTTGGCCATGAGAGCTGCCATATTTGGATTCAAAACAGGCCTGCCACCTACCGAATTTGGGTTCGCAGCAAGTGCGCGAACCTCTCTAGGGATGGGCTGAACAATGAGACGCCCCTCGTGATTCGGATCTGGGACCAAGACAGGTTGTTCCTGGTCGGCCTCATCGTCCTCGCCTTCCTCTTCGAGAGGAGGTGGAAGACGAGTGTTGATAAGGTCATTCAGACGGGCGATGGAAGCATCAGTCTAGATAGCCCTTTGCTGCATAGCGGTGATGCTATTCTGGAGGTTTGTGAGCACAGCCTCTAGAGTGAGCGGTTGATCTGCCATAGCTAGCCTTGAAGATGTTGGAGAAGGGGAAGCCGACGGCGTGGCTTTTTGTAAAATCGATGGCGAACCCGACTGTAGGGCGGCCAACAATGAACCTGGAGAAGCCTCCGTTGCAACTGACTGAGTTTCGAGCCTGACAAGTCTTTGAACTGGATTCCGAAAACGTTCCCAAGTAGGTTTGGCTCTTCCTTTTGGTACTCTCTTTCTCGGTGCAATGGCTCAAAGCTTGACAGTAAAGTAAGTGAAAGCTCAGTGGCGTTCCTGCAGCAATTAGAATGCAATGCACACGTCGTCAGTGTGAACCCTAGACTCTAGAGTTAGAGATGAGTCTGTCTCATGATGTTCAGACACTGCCAGAATCCTCGGAATTCTTTTTGAGGGTGTATCCTTTGAATGGATCAAACTGATCCTAAGAGATGTCAAAACAGACTAAGTCTTCGACTAGTCCCTTTTCGAAGATTCAACTTTGAATTAGAAACAACTCGGTATTGATGGCGTGACACCTTTACCGGGGTGGCTTCAGCGACAACATGCTTTAGCCGGGGTGGTGTACGTGCTGCGCACGATAACCAAAATGACATCAATACTTTGTGGATCCTTATTTTCGGTTGAATCCTCAATCGGGCATTAGCCAAGGACTTAGTAGGGTTTGATTTCTCAAAGTCTCGCTGATCTAAGGACTTTGAAAAATTAACAACATGCACCATCGAGATGCACGATTCTTCATCGGATCTAGCAGCGTCCAAATTAGCATAAGACAAACTCGAAAGCGAGAGACAACCTAGAAGCCGCCCTAAACATGCTCCTACGCGAAAACGGAATGTATGTACAGTGCAGAGACGAGTTTGCCTCACAAGTTTCAGACGTTGCCGGAATCCTCAGAATTCTTTTCGGCGATGTGTCCCTGAGTAGATCGACAGATTCTAAAAGATGCCAAAATAGACTAAATCTTCGACTAGTCCCATTTGAAGATTCAACTTCGAACTTGGAACAACTCGGCATTGATGGCATGACACCTTAACCTTGCACGCCGCGGTGTATAGTGACAACGCACTTCAACCTAGGTGGCGCCAATGACACGGCATCACTACTTTGCTGTTCCGTATTGTTGGTTGAATCCTTAATCGGGCATGAGCCAAGGATGTAGTAAATTTTGATTTCTTAAAGTCTCATTGAACTAAGGACTTTGCGAATGATAACGAACATTCGACAGAATGAACGACTCCTCATCGGGCCCAGCAACGTCTTAACCAGCGCAAGACAAACTCGAAAGAAAGAACCACCTTAAGCATGCTCCTATGCAAAACAGTGCATGCTATAGGGAAAGCAGTAACACAAAAACAGTTACGGGGTTAGATGCAAAAAGATCTTACCCTGTAGGTACCTGTTCTAGTTTGGAGAGTTCTAGTGCTTTTGTATATGCAAAGGCCGGTTTTGGTTTGTAACAGGTTCCTCGGACTAAAGCCAAGATATACCTCCCGCTGCCCACGTAACCGCGGAGCAACAGTCAAACGGTAGAATAACTCATCATCGTCGAAGGTTGTTGGGCATTCGGGGTCCCCGGGCTGCGGTAAACCGTGCCAGATTGCCAAAACGCTCCAACGAGGCTATCCCACATCGATGCAAATAAGAATGCTAGAAATTGATTAAGAGAAAAAGAATCGCAAAATCGCAAAATGTCTTTTCAAATTCGGCTCACTTTATTTTATCCATCTTTAGAGGAAACTACACAAGTGAACAATCGAAAAAGCCCCAGATCAGATTGGCTGGACACAAGGTCCTGTTAAATCACCATTCCAACCTTCGGCAGCGCGAAGCTCACCGTTTTGACAGACTTTTAAGGGATTGTTCGCAAGTGTATTTAAACTCTAAGTGTGGATTAATATTGGTTCGATCATCCCCAGCAGAGTCGCCACTGTGGGCAGCATGCCCTTGGAAAGGATTTCGTTCCTTTCCCAAAGCAAGGCCCTCGGATCGAGGGAGCACGAGCGTAGATGGCAAGCGCTTGGAATACAGAGTCGCCACTCGGGTTTGAAGGTCCAACACCCAAGGAACCGTATTTCGAAGCACCTGCCGTGCTGTTTGATTTGAAAAAGTGAAAGCACCAGTCCGTCATAACCATATCTGGGTTCGGGAGCCAGGTTATGAGAGGGGAAGGGTTTTAAGGCACCCCTCTCGCCCAATCCGGAGATTGGTCTCTACTTAGGCATTTTGAAAACATTGCGATTCTTCTTTTATTAATAGATTTTTAGCCAATTAGGGCAGGGGAACAGTTAATCGGGGATTAAAACTGTAACACTTTGCAAGATGTGATCAATATAGCATGGATGGATGGAATGCTGGAAAATAAATGGGATAAAACCCAACACTGTGATTAAACACCAAAACAGCGCCTTGTATGAATTTGGCACGAACAAATGGCCAACTTACATGCAAGGATCAATGTGCATGCAAGCCCTCCATCGCGCGACAAACCCATACACACGCGCGAGTGTTGATGCTTCAACAACAGTTTGAATTTTATCCCCTTCTGGGCTCTAGAAGGACCAGTGCACACCCAGGGGGCAAACCAAGCAGTTTATATGTACTGAAAGCAAATAATTATTACGAACAGAATGAATAAAATTGACTTACAACCCCTAAACAGTGGGGGGGACAAAACAGAGGCCAGGGGCCAAGTTACCAAAGCAAAGGCCACTCACTCGAAACAGGCTGACCATCGCGCGCGTAATGCGCTTTGGCGCGTGATGGATGCGCCCTGGCGCGCGATGGTATGAGTCAACCTTCCAGTGTTTGGTTTTGCTCATCCTGGGTTCTGGGACAAATCCAGAAAGATCCCAGGGGTACTCCACAGTAACAGAAATGCATATTGAAATACAACTAGCAGTTTAAGCTAAGAAAAGAAGTAAACTGGTTGTTAGTATGCTCCATAGTGATCTATATAAACAAAAAGACATAAAATAGTAGGAAACCAATCCCAGCGCGTATTGCGCCCTGGCGCGCGCATGTTGCGCTCTGGCGCGCGACGGATGCGCCCTGGCGCGCGATGGTTCCTACCACAACGATTTTTGAAACCTTGCCAGCTTTAGGGTCAGGACTGGTATTGATTACCAGCCTTGACCTTGCCAGCCCCCCTCAGGGATCAGAACAGATAGCAGAACAAAGGTAAGCTATACCTTTGACTTTTGAGGTTTGAAAGGTGTTTGAGTTGAGTTGAGGTTGTTTGAGGATGAAGAACAAGGTGGCTTTTTGAGGTCCTTCTTTGACAAAGAAGAGATGAACAAGAAATTAGGGTTAGAACCTTATGCTTAAGGCTTTTGAACTTGTAAAAATTGAACCCTTTCAATGGAAGCATAAGGGGGGTATTTATAGGAGGAGGGGAGGAAATGGTGTATGGAGGAGATACAACCAACCAACAAGGGTTGGTTTGGCTTGGTGGCCCAATTTCCTCCTTTGGAAAGGTTGGTGGAAGCTATGGAGCTGCAAAGAGAGGAGCTTAGCCAGTCCACGAGGCTAGCTGAGGGTTACTTGGTGATTAAGCTGTCCAGCTGATAAAGTGATGGGGACAGGTGGTGACCATCGCGTGAGGGTTGCGCTCTGGCGCACGATGGTCAACGGTCAACCTTTGACTGTTGTCCACCACCTGGCAATTTGACCCGCGCGCGAGGGTTTGGGAGCAGCGCACGCGCGTGCCAGTAGGGTTTTTGGCTTTTGGAAGTGGCTTAGGATATGTTAGGTTCAAAGGTTTTGCAAACACTCAAAGCTCAAACACTCGACATTCCCGGAGTGTTCTTGATCCGTTTCATCATTGGGGAATCAAAAACCGAAAGTAAACTTATCTAGAAACCCAGATTGGGGTGTCTACAAAAATATTCGTGGTAAGACGATCAAACTTGTCAGGATCTTATGGCGACATCAGGGTATAATGGAGTCAACTTGGGAACGAGCCAATACTATGTGCACCAACTACTCGTATCTGTTTTCACCAGAAGGTACACTTTAATTTCGAGGACGAAATTTTCGTTAAGGGGATAGGTTGTAACATTCTTATTTTTTTTTTTTAAATATAAAAAAAATAGGAAATTTTAAATTCAAATTCAGTGATCAATTAAATTAATAAGTTAAAACACATGATTATGTTAGTTCGGGTTATAATACACTTTACTATACATACATTCATAATTATCTTTACCTTTTCTAACTATATATATAGAAAGAGAGAGAGTAAGCTTCTAATGTGGACCTCCGCATCCAAGCAAAGTGCGGACCTCCCCTTTCCCGATCGAATTTCGATGATCCGAGCCGCTCAATGTGTTCAGAACGTGATTTTATGAGTACCCGCGAGAAATCAGCAAAAAAAAAAAAAGACCGGGAAGGGCTTCATCCGAGCAGTTTTTGTTTATTTTTTATTGAACGGTTCAAATAAAAATTGCTCAAATGAATCCCTTCTCGGTCATTTTTTTTGCCGATTTCCTACGGGTACCCTTAAAATCACGTTCTGAACACATTGAACGGCTCGGATCATAAAAATTCAATCGGGGAAGGGGAGAAATGGGGTGGTCCGCACTTTGCTTGGATGCAGAGGTCCGCATTAGAAGCTTACTCTATATATATACATATATATCCTAACTAAAATTCTGTCCAAACAAACCTTCTAATTTCCTTCCACACTCAACCACCCACTCTGCCATTCCTGCTGAAAATCAGGATTTCATTTCCTCACTTCCTCTCCAAGTTTTGTAACCTCCCACTTCACCTCTACATCCAAAACCACGTCCACAACCCACATCTCCACTTCCCCACTCATTCTCCCTATATACAACTCTAGGCCTCCAAAAATCAAGACACAGTTACTCCTTTCCATTTGGCTAGTCAGTCCAGAGAAAGAAAAAGAGAGAAAGAGAGAGAACTTGAGTTCTCATCCATGGAGTTTTAAAAGAGAGAGAGAAAACGGGTTCCTACATAGCACCACTCCATACATCAAATTCGGGTTTCCAATCAACCACTACATCACCAAGCATCCACAGCCCACCTTCCATTCATCCCGAGGCAGCCCCGGAGTTCTCCGATTCCGTCGTTTTCTCCAATCGCTAAAAATCGACCAAACCCATTAATCACTTTTTCGGCCGGATTCAAGGTAGGATAATCGCTCTCCTACTTTCCCCTAAGTATATCTTGTTTCTATAAGCTTATTTTTATCAGTTATAATGGTAAAAAAATCGTGTCAATGCATCGGAAGTTTGGGAACGAAAAATGCTCTGTTTTGCAAAAATGGGAAATGATACTACTGTAGCATGCACGTTTTTCTCTTTAAAGTGATGTTCTAAATTGCAATTTGCCCTTGTGGTTACTTTAGTTCCCAATTCTGATCCTAAACAAGGTGGTTGACTTATTCCACCATTAGCTGTTACATTGTTGTTCAGTGGGATAAATGCATGACTATTGTATTCTCAATTGATATGTATGATATTTAATGTGTGGGAGTGACTCACAGTCAAACTTTATCACAGGAAAAGAAAAGAAAAATTATAGAATAAGATTAATAATACTAATAAGCTTAAACTAACAATAACCTAGAATTTATTTTAAGTGATAACTTTGGAAAGGAAACTGGGAGAAGTTGAAAACTTATTTGATTCTAATAATAGATTTTTAAGATCTAAACTTAGAAGTTAGTGAAAATGCTAGAGTAGTCTAAGAGCTACACTTAATATGTAATAGTCAGTAGCTATAAAAAAATATATGCATAAGTGTACATGGTTAAACAAAAGCTTTCTCTACAACACACTACTTGGTAAATTATTGAGTATTGGGAATGGAACTAATAAAAGGAGTACTAGTATACAGTAGACTAGTATTTTTAGTAAAATGAATAAAAACAAAAGTGTTCCAGCATAATTATAGTGTAAGATTACTTATTATGTAAGTTAGTTCTACCTAATAGTAAAGAATATACTTACTGTAGGAACAAAGAAAAGTAAAATTCTTAATGTCTACGAAATCAGTACTGTTAAAACTTAATTACTTAGATTAATCTATACTGTTTAATACTCTAGGGCTACGAAACTGCTAATTGTATCTCAGGATTAATAAATTGAATTAAAGGACAGAAATGCTTAATAAAATTTTAAGTAACCCGAAAGGCATCGGCTCAATCCAAATCCCTTTTGTGTTTAATTATTTACACCTATCAATTGTTATATTGTTGTTTCATTGAAACGTATCGTGTTTGAGCTATTGTTGATTGTATCATGTTGTACGTGCTAGAATGGACTTAGGTTCACGGGATGGTTACGATTAGTGATTCACGTAGACGATGTTAAGTTAATGGGAAATAATAAAGTGTTTGAGGTGTGAGGTTGTGGATTGTGATTTGAGCCATGGCTATGGCAAGGGTAACCAATGGGGCCCTGTGTTGAAATGGGTAACCAGTGGGGCCCAGTGTTGAGAGATGTTGTGACGCTAATGTATAATGCGTCATGGGAAAATTCGCTTCTTTTGTTCAAGAGGGAATAGGTCCCATGAGACGGTTATAGTTAGTGGTAGGTGACGTCCAACCCTAATATACAATACGTCATGGGAAGACTCGATCCTCCTGTTATGGTCTTAAGTGAGAACATGCTAGATACATAATTTAGGTGCGCTCACCTAGGACCCTGGTACATGATAAGCAAGAGGAAGGGTGGTCCCATGAGACGGTTGTAGTTAGTGGATGTGGGAGGAAACGATCTCGTGGAGAGAATCCTTAGATTTAATGTAAGTTAATGGATAGTAAAGAAAATAACGATGTGCTATTATTATGTACCTTCTATGTACTATCAATTGTTATATTATTGAACTGTTAACTGTAAAGTAAGGGGTTAGTAGGGTTGGGATTATCTACTGGATTTCAAAACTCATTATAGTGCCCTTGGGCTGGAGTTTTATGCCAGGTAATCAAGAGATCGAAGAACAGAATTCTCTTCAAGTTGATCAGTATCAGGGTGAGGACCTCCCAGCTGAGGAAGGGGAGTTTGTCAAGCCTTGGATGCCTTACCCTTAGAAGCTCTGTTAATTTAAAATATTGTTATTTGAATTTTCCAAAAGTGTTATCACATTTGTCAAACTCTGTTTTATTTCGTTGGATTGTAAGACAATTAAGTAGTTCTAAATTTGGTATTTGAGATTTCCGCTGCTAAACTCTGTTTCATAAAATTTTATTTCTTAAATTAGTTTTATGGATTACTAAATCAATTAGAACTTATTTAATTAACGTGTCCGAAAATCGGGACGTTACAATAGGACCTTGGGCCTCACCACCTTGATCCCTCAGTTGCTTGATTGCTTCGGATTGAAGGTGATTGACTGACTTCTTTCTCGAAACTCTAGGATTAGGGTTTGTACTTTGGGGTTTGATTGCTCGAACTTTGGTTGCCTTCGGGACTTTAGGGTTTTTGTAGAGAGAGTATGGGGGAGTATTTCTGCGGAGAATCGTGGCTAGAGAAAGTGGATTGTGTTCTTAATTTCAGAACCCTAAGGCCCCTTTATATAGGCCTGGGGTGACTCACTCCACCCAATCACAATGCACGGTTCAAATTGGAAGTATAGGGCAACTCTAACTCTGCAATTCCAGTCAAATCACAATGAATATCTTGAAGTATTTTGCCAAATTCTCTTACTGTACAATATTAAAATATGTAATTTGAAATTACAAAGTGTAGGGAGGTATTGCCGAACAGGTGCAAATAGTAGCCGAACACGTGGTGTTCTAGATCCGTGTAATGAGGAGAGTGATATGGGATTCCGTATAAGATGAACGGCGGCGGAAAGGTCCGGTGCATCCAGAGGGCACCAGATTAGATTGTCTGTTCGGCTGAAAGGGACTAACGACATGAGAAGTCGTTAGTTGGTACAGCCTGTTCGGCCAAGAGGCGCCAATGACATAGAAAATCATCCGGTTGTTCTGTCTGTTCGGTAGGAGCATATGCCGAACAGATAGAGTTACTTGATGAAACATTGACTTAAGAAATAAGGCAATAGGGGTGTCCTGTAAGACGGACCCGATATACGGTAAAGATAAGTCAAGAGACAGTCCTACTAAGGGATGAGTTCTATGGATAGAAGAGACCCTATGAGGAAGGGATCTCAGTTGATTGGGTAAGAGATTCCCAGAAGAGCCAGGTTTCCTGTACGAGACAGGAGGCCTGGGACGAGAAGGATGCTTGGAAAGCAAGCATGCTCACATCTATAAATACGAGGTAAACCTAGAGGAAAAAGGTACGCAATAAGTTGCATTCATTCCACACTTCCTATTGATTTTTAGGGTTTTGAGACAGTACGTGATACTAACTTAGGCATCGGAGGGCCTTTGCCACGAGAGGCAAAGGTGCGCTCACCCCTTGTCTGTTTTACAGGTTAGGGTTCAGGCGAATGTATTAGGGTTCCGATTGGGCAGCACGTGAAGGAAGGAGATTCAGTACTGTTTTAGGTACTATCTATTTTTCTCCACCTACAATTGGCGCCGTCTGTGGGAAACGAAAGAGTTCCCTTTTGAAATACGACCATGGTGGAGGTAGATCCAGTCACACCGATCAATGACAAAAACCAGGCTGGTGGCGGAGGGGATAAGTCCCCACCAGGTGCTCCGAGAAAGCCAACTAGCGGACATGATAAGAGGACCACGAGCAGGGATCCTCTTGCCATCCATGACAACTCCAAAAACAAGGAGGGCAAAACGGCCACAACCTCCACGCGAAGGAGCGAATCCCATCACAGAGGAGAATCGGTTGCACATTCAAAAAGTGTGCACAGCAACGAGGATATCCTCGATAAAAAGAGGCAGGAAGTCGAGGAATATGCTCGACTAATACGGAAGAGGGAACACGAGATCCGAGAGTTAGAGCGGATCCGTGAACATCCCGAGGATTCTGGGTTAGCAGAAAGGGGGTCCAAGGGAGATGGGTTGGTCATGGTGCGGTACACAAAGGCTCCTTCACGAAGAAGGAGGAGCAGATCCAGAACCCCCACTCCTCCCAAAAAGAGAGCTTCTTCACGAAAAAGAAGAAGCAGGAGTCCAAGCAAGCAAAGGACTCCCCCACATTACAGAAGCAGGAGCAGAAGCTCCTCACCCGAGGAGGGCATAAGAAAACACCCCAGAGACAGGTATGAGAGACCTGCTTGGAACAGGGCAGTAACCCACGAATCCAAGAAGCGAGAGGATGGGTCTATGACTGCACGAGAAGCAGCAAGGCGGGCCCTAAGTAATATAGAAGCGTCACCCTTTTCAAAAAGGCTACAGGATGCGCGTCTGCCGAGCAGAGTGAAGCACGGGTCGTTCGTGCTTTACGAGACAAATGCAGATCCCGTTGCTCATGTGCAACATTACCAACAGGCAATGTTCATGCATGATGGAGATGATGCCATCATGTGCAAGATGTTCCCTTCAAGCTTGGGAAAGGTGGCTTTATCATGGTTTCATAAGTTGGAACCACGTTCCATAAGAGGATGGACACAGTTAGCAGAAGAGTTCACTGCTCGATTCTTAACCAGTAGAAAGGCTCCCAAGACGTTCGAAAGTCTCTCAATGATGAAGCAGGAGGATGGCGAGCCGATCAGAGATTATGCAAAGAAATACTGGGAGACCTTTAACGAGATAGACAGTTGCAGTGAGGAGTATGCTATTGCAACCTTCAAAACTGGCTTGCCTGTTCGGGGAGAGTTACGCCAGTCATTGAATAAGCATCCTGTGTCATCGCTGGCCAGGCTAATGGAGTGTATCGAACAACACGCAAGGATGGAGGATGACATACTCCGGGAGGAAGGCAGAGCTATTGCCGAACAGCCAAAAACTCCAGCAAAGAAGTTTGATAAGCCGGAACCCAAGACCTATAGGAAAGAGTACGGGCAGGCTAAGAAAGAGCCTTACAAGGAAAAACAGGCGCCTGATCCAAAGTCGTTCTTTTCGATAACCACGGTTTGGAAAGAGCCAATTTACAGGATTCTTTATCGAATAAAGAATCAGCCTTTCTTCAAATGGCCCCCAAGTCTAGGTGGAGATAATGAGGCAAAACGTGCTACGAATCAGCACTGCAGTTACCACAAGGATTGGGGTCATATGACAGAGGATTGTGAGATGTACAAGAAACATCTCGATGATTTGGTCTCTCGTGGTTACCTTAAGGAATTTATTCAGGACGATCCCAAAGATAAAGGGAAAGCAATGGAGTTGGATTACGAGCAGAATCCTAGGGGGGTAATCCATATGATACATGGATTGGCCACACCTTATACGAGGAATGAGGTGAGATTGATGCAGAGGCAGGTCAAGCATGACCAGTATGTTATGCGAGTGGGAAACAAGAGGGGGCGAGAGAATGATATGCCCAATGAAGCTATAGTCTTTACAGATGAAGATCTGAAAGAGGTCCAGGTGCCCCACAACGATGCATTAGTCATAACCCTACGAATTGGGGAGTATGACATTGAGAGAATCCTGGTAGATTCTGGGAGCTGTACAGAGGTATTGTATTATGATGCATTCAAGAAGTTGGGGCTGAAGCAGACAGATTTGGAACAATCTATTACGCCTTTGGTAGGATTTGGTGCAAGTGCAGTATGGCCCCTTGGAAAGGTGACAGTGCCCGTTCGGGCAGGAACAGTGGTCCTGAGAACGGATTTTTTAGTTGTAGATGTACCATCCTCCTATAATGCAATCATAGGAAGGACTTGGTTACACAAGATGAGAGCTGTTTCTTCCACCTATCACCAGATGGTGAAATTCCCAGGATCCCACGGGATCGAAAAGATAAAAGGGAACCAAAAATCAGCACAACAATGCTTGATTTCAATCATCAAGAAAGTTCCGAAGGCCCATCAAGTTCATACAATAGAGGCAGATCAACCAACTGTTGAAGATGTTGGAAGAAATCCAACAGACAAAGTAGTGGAAGGCCTAAAGAAAATACAGATCAACGAAACTGATCCCGAAAGGTATTTTTTGATTGGAGAAACACTACCGGATGAGGAAGAGTCCGAATTAATAAGTTTTTTAAAAGAACATGTGGATGTGTTTGCATGGGTACCAGAGGAGATGCCTGGGGTGGATGCAGATGTGATCTGTCACCACCTAAATGTCGACCCACAGCATAAGCCCGTTATTCAGAAGAAAAGAAGGGCAGCAGTACAGCATGTTGACGCAGTTATTGAAGAAGTGGATCGTTTGCTAGAGGCTAAAGCAATACGAGAGGTCTATTACCCAGAGTGGCTGTCCAATACTGTAGTTGTAAAGAAGAAGAATGGGAAGTGGCGTGTCTGTGTAGACTTCACAGACTTGAATAAAGCTTGTCCTAAAGATAGCTTCCCTCTCCCAAGGATTGATCAATTGGTTGACGCCACTGCTGGGTATGAACGAATGAGTTTCCTCGACGCATATCGAGGATACCATCAGATTGCCATGTTTGGACCTGATCAGGAGAAGACTTCTTTCATTACACCACGAGGGTTGTACTGCTACAGCGTTATGCCTTTTGGGCTAAGAAATGCAGGGGCAACTTACCAAAGGCTGGCCACAATCATGTTCAGGAAGCTTCTTGGCCAGACTATGGAGGTATACATAGACGATATGGTAGTCAAGAGCAGAACCAGGCAGGGGCACATTCAGGACTTGAAAGAAGCCTTTGGAATTCTGAGGAAGTACAAATTGAAACTCAACGCCTCGAAATGTGCGTTTGGAGTTGGCTCTGGGAAATTCCTGGGCCACCTAGTGACTCTGAGAGGAATCGAGGCAAATCCTGATCAGATAACGGCCTTACAAAAGCTTCAAAGTCCTAAAACTACGAAAGAAGTCCAGAGGCTGACAGGGATGGCTGCGGCCCTAAACAGGTTCATCAGCCGTTCAAGTGACAAATGTAGGCCCTTCTTCCAGTTGCTCAAGAAAAGAGAGGGATTCGAATGGGGAGCAGAATGTGAGCAGGCATTCCAAGACTTGAAAAAGTATTTGGCTCAAGCTCCCCTCCTGTCAACTCCAGACCCAGGTGAGATTTTGGTTTTGTATCTAGCAGTTTCTGAACATGCTGTAAGTGCAGTTCTGTTAAGGGACAAGGGACCCGAACAGATCCCGGTTTATTATGTTAGTAAAACACTTCTAGACGCAGAGACGAGGTATCTGCCCCTTGAGAAACTAGTCCTTGCGTTAAGGACAGCAACACGAAAGCTGCCCCATTATTTCCAAAGCCACAAAGTTGTGGTTTATACTGAGTTTCCCTTAAGATCACTGCTACGAAAGGCAGATTTCTCTGGACGGATCTCAACTTGGTCTGTTGAGTTAAGTCAGTATGATATTGACTATCAGCCGCGCACCGCGATCAAAGGCCAGGTGTTGGCTGATTTTGTGGCAGAATTTTCACCAACTGTAGCACCTCAGCCTCCTACGAGACAGGAGCAAAAGGTTGAACCTTCAAGAAGAAAGGGTAAGGCACCTGCCGAACAGGACCCTTTGGAATGGAAACTATTTGTTGATGGATCTGCCTGTAACACTGGTTCAGGCATTGGAATTGTTTTGTTCCCTCCCGGAGGGGTTATGATTGAGCAATCTGTTCGGCTAGGATTCAGTGCATCGAATAATGTAGCAGAGTACGAGGCTCTCCTGGTAGGATTGAACAGTGCAAAAACTCTGAAGGTTAAAAGAATCAGAGTTTATTGTGATTCACAATTGGTCGTAAACCAACTCTCCGGCGAGTATGAAGCTCGAAATGAGAAGATGGCAGCCTACGTGGAGGCAGCCAAAAGTCTACTTAATACCTTCGAAAGGGTGTGTATAGAACAGATAAGCTCCGGACAGAATTCTCATGCAGATTCCTTGGCTTGGCTGGCTGCAGCTGTCCCAACTGAGCTCAAGCGAAAGGTAGCAGTTGACTACTTGGCCGAGCCGAGCATCGGAATAAGTATGGACTTGATCCTGGACGTGAACCAAGGACCAAGTTGGATGGATCCAATTGTAGAGTTCTTACGAGATGAAACTCTCCCTACGGACAAAAAGGAGGCACACAAGATAAAAACCAAGTCTGCAAGGTTTTGGCTATCCCCCGAAGGAAAGCTATATAAGAAGTCCTTCACTGGGCCATATTTGCTTTGTGTGCACCCTGAGATGGTCCAAAAATTCCTCCATGAAATCCACGAAGGAACATGTGGAAGCCATGCTGGGGGCAGATCCATTGCCCACCGAGCAATCTCCCAAGGGTATTGGTGGCCACATATGCAGGAAGATGCCAAGGTCTATGTTAAAATTTGTGAGAAGTGTCAGAAGTTCTCACCCATGATAAAGACACCAGCCGAAGATCTGGTACCATTAACTAGCCCTTGGCCATTTGCCCAATGGGGAATGGACATCGTAGGTCCACTGCATAAAGCAACAGGAAATCGAAAGTTCTTGTTGGTAGCCACTGATTACTTCACCAAGTGGATTGAGGCAGAACCTTTGGCCAAAATCACTGAACCTATGATAGAAAGGTTTGTATGGAAGAGCATTATCACTCGATTTGGGGTCCCTTATTCTTTGATCACAGATAATGGGGCACAGTTCCAGAAAAAGTTCAAAACTTTTTGTTCCCAATATGGGATAATGAACTATTACTCAACCCCTGCCTACCCTCAGAGCAATGGGCAAGCAGAAGCTTCCAACAAAACAATTCTTGATGGAATCAAGAAGAGGCTGGACAAGGCAAAAGGCAAATGGCCTGATGAACTGCCCCTGGTCCTGTGGGCCCACCGAACAACACCTAGGAGATCTACGGGAGAGACCCCCTATTCGTTGGCATATGGTACAGAAGCAGTTATACCCCTGGAAGTTGGACTTCCAACCAATAGGACTGCGTTGGTTGAAAGTGGGGGTAATGACAGGGCTCTAGAAATTGCGCTTGATCTGGCCGAAGAGAGGAGGGAAAGGGCTTTGATCCATTTGGCCTCATACCAAGAACAGCTAATGAAAGGCTACAATAAACATGTCCACCCCCGAGAATTTGGCATTGGAGACCTTGTGCTACGAAAAGTACTCGGTAATACCAAAGTAGCTAATGAAGGAAAGCTGGGAGCAAATTGGGAAGGACCATATCGAGTAACAGAAATTGTGGGCATTGGGGCTTATAGGTTGGCTGACCTGGACGGGAACCCGGTACCAAGGCCTTGGAATGTCCACAATTTGAGAAAGTTCTTTGTTTAGAAGACTTTTTGTTTTTTAAATTCTGTTTTAGGATTATGTTATTGTGTGGGAATTACGAAGACAATTCCTTTGTTTTTTAAATTCTGTTTTAGGATTATGTTATTGTGTGGGAATTACGAAGACAATTCCTTTGTTTTTTAAATTCTGTTTTAAAGATTATGTTATTTTATGGGGATTACGAAGAAAATTCCTCTATTTATTAGTTGTAAGGAGTACGCGTAACGACTCCTTAAGTTTGAGAAATAAAAGAAATAATTTTTGTGAAAATTTGTTTCTTCTAAGTATATACGTCCTTTCTTGACTTATGAATACGAATAACGATCAAGTTAACCATCCTTCGTATTGGGGAGCAGGTAATTGGCATGAACGCCTTAGAACGCACGAAAATACGTGATAAATATATCTGTATAAAAAGTTAGATTATTTGAGTACGAAATACTTGTTTGCACGAATTGTTAAAGTACGAGAAACTTAAACAGAGTACGAAATACTTGTTTGCACTGCTAAGTACGATAAAAACTTAACAGGACGGCTGAGTACGAGAAACTTAAAAGTACGAGATACTTGTTTACATTAAAATATCCTAGTACGAAAAACTAGAACAGGTACGTAATACCTTACAGCATACAAAAGAACATTGTATGAAAAAACCAATAAGTACGAGAAACTTAACCAATCAATAAGTACGAGA
The DNA here is from genome assembly GCA_020567845.1 of Rhododendron henanense subsp. lingbaoense. Taxonomy (NCBI): domain Eukaryota; kingdom Viridiplantae; phylum Streptophyta; class Magnoliopsida; order Ericales; family Ericaceae; genus Rhododendron; species Rhododendron henanense. The sequence goes on from CM036315.1 coordinate 6,261,939, forward strand.
AACTTAACCAATTTTTTAAGTACGAAAAACTTAAAATTCCCTATTTTCTGCTAAGTATGAAAAGACTTAGAAGCAATAGCTAAGTATGAGTACACTTAGAAATCTGTCCAAGTACGTAACACTTGGGGAACATACACAAATATGCAGAACAGACTTAGAAACATTCCTAAGTAAGAAATAACTGGGATGCACACTTGATAGGCATATCAAAAAACTAAGTATGAAAGACTTAGCATAAAAACGCTTGGCCACGAAGGGCCCCTGAAAAATCAAAGCCACGAAGGGCCGAGCAAACCAATGTACTGCCACGAAGGGCCAAAATACCTGTGTTAAAAGTATTTAAGAATACTGATGCCACGCAGGGCTGAAGATCATGGTCACGCAGGACCAGCAAAGTGTTTTAGACAAATGGGCTAAAGACTTACCAAGTTAGTCCAGGTTCTGGACCTCAGGGGTAGTATTGCTCGGAACCGCAGTAACATTGCCGTCTCTGGCTGGTTGCTCCTCCAGGTTCACGGTTTCAGTAGTTGCTCCTCCAGTAGATGATTGCTCGGGATTTCTTTCCTGAGATTCTGATTGAGCACCCTGGGACTCCATCTGAATCTCTTCATCAGCGTCAGCGAAATCATCAATCTGCTCCTCGATATCATCAACAGCAGGTTCCTCAGGATCGAGAGGTTGCTGGAGACGTTTGCTGGGTAAATCATTTTCTATCCAGAGTCTACAATCATCAGGAGCTCCCACCTTTGTAAGGCATGTCTCCCAGCACACGCCCCAAATTTGGTCCTGAATGCCAGGCATCTGCTCCACATAGCTTGCTGTGGCGGCATCAAACCCTTTCTTGAAACCATCTTCATGAGCTGCCTTTTTTGTACTGTCAATTTCGGACAGCGCCTGGCGAAGGTTTTCCTCAGCAGCATCCAGCTTCACCTTTGTACCATCCGCTTCCAGTTTAGCTTTATCTCTCTCTCTCTCTCCAGCCTTGTGACTGATCGGATCAGACTGGTGTTTTCATTCATCAGCCTGTTCCTTTCAGCCTCGGTCTCTTGAAGCCTCTGGCCCATTGTAACCATCTTTTGAATAAACTGGAAAGAACGACAGGAAACTCAATTTATAGTTAGACATCCTTGGAACTACCAAAACGAATGTGGGATGAAAGGCTGGAGTAACAACTTGGGATTACCTTGATTCCACTGACGAGTCCAGTGGATATAAGCCGTTCAGAAGAATTGGAAGACTCTTTTTGCATGTCGATAGGCAACAGCAAACCTTGTGCAAGGGCCAGTGCAGTCTCAGAAGAACTTGCACTGTCCCCAACATTTATTGGCCGGTCACCCCTAGTGAATTGAGGGGCCCAGGCATCGTGGATCACTTGAGTAACAGGGGCAGGTGGCCCCAGATTTGCATCAGCAGCAGCTTGTGAATCTGAGGCCCCGGTTTGCTGATGCCTTGGGCGTTTGTCCCGGTGGGCATCAGCAACCTCAATAGAATTGTCCTATTCCCGAGGAGAAGAGGAGGACCGTGTATTAGGGCCCCTAGAGCGACGGGGTGGTGGGGGAGCCTGGCCAGTGGACGCCGCTCTGCCCGGGGCACCACGCCCCCGAGGTGAAATTGTGAGAAGGGTACTGAGGTTCAAGGGTTGGTGAGACATGGTACCTGAATCTGGAGGGGATGGAGAATATCCTGGAGAGGACGATTGACTTGTATGTTGTTGGGGAGCTGATTATTCGGGTTGTTCCTGGATGGCCTCTTGTCGACGAGAGGACCTCCTAAGAATCAGGCGGGGTAAAGGGATTCCCTCGGAGATTGGAACTTCTCCTGACTGTCCGGCGATTGTTATGACGGTACTTGGTCTTGAACCTCTCACTTGGGGAGCAGTCGAAGTCGAAGCACCGCTGTTACTTGGGTGAGCAAGTCTTCTGTCTATAAAACCCTTGTAAGCTGGATCATGGCCGAGTAGAACATTTGCATCGCGTCCTCGACCAGCTGTTCGTGTACCTGGCACCCCTTTATATCTCAGAACTGTGTTGATCTCCCCTTCTCGGATGTAGCTTGGCTCCCTTCTTGGGCGTCTATTGGCGTTTTCAGCTGAAACAACAAAAAGTGGAACTCTCAGTGAGAGACTTCGATATGAAAGAAAAGGTGACTAAAACTTAAAAAGAACAGAAAGCAGAGGCGTACGTGGGAAGCCCCATTCGTGGGGGACGTGGACACCCACCACCTGGCCATCTGGACCCATGGGCTCGAAAGCTCCAGTAACGTAGAGGAAGTCCATCTCATGGTCCCGAGCAGAGTCTGGCAGGTTAAGCACGAAACGCTTATCTGCCTTTCTCACTTTAAGGTAGTAAGTATTGTATTCTCGATTCAATACAATGCTATACCACCACTGGATATCCCAGATTCCTAAATTGGTCCCCAATATTTTGTTCAAAGCTACAACCCCCATTACTAATCTGAAAAAATTAGTAGATACTTGCATGGGATTGAGTCGATACCAGTTAAGAGTTCGACGAAGTAGTGGGTCGAGGGGGAAACGAACTCCACCCTTGACGATAGCCACGATTGGGATACACGTTCTATCCCATTTACAGGCATTTCTAATCGCGCCTAGAGGGGCGAGTTCTAAACCAACAGTTTCTGGTATGTTATATTTAGTCCTAAATGCCGCCATTGCAGCAGGTGTCTCGCAAAGTTTTCTGAATTTTCCTGGCTTAATGCCGCTGTCAGCTTCATCCGCCATGGATGAACTGGAGGAATACTAAAACTGAAGTCTGAGAATAAGGGCGAAAAACCCTAAATGAGGAGAGAACTGGGAACGAGAATCTCAGAGTAAAAACGAAAACAGAGTGGAAATGAGAGTCTTACAAAGGATTTGTGAAGATTTCCTGAGATGGATTCGAGTTTGCAGACGGCGGCGATGGCGGACTGAAGATGAACAGTTGCAATTGGTTTTAGAGAGAGAAAGGGCTGAGATTGGAAGGTTTTGTGTGAAAAAATCCAAAACCCTTCGTATTTTTGAGTTTAAGGGAAAGAAACGGAGACGGAACGTCTCCGTTAAAACCCGTTACATGAAAAGTAACGGAAAAAGAATCAAAGAGAATAAGCATTCTAAACGCCGTTAGGCGGAACGTCAGTTCGAATTAAATGCGTAGCGTACGAGGTGCGCCACGTGGATTTAGTACCTCGAGATGGTATAATGACTAAACCGCCAAAAAACATCAATAGAAGCCCAATGACTGTATCTGCACGGGATCTTGTCTGTTCGGCTCTGAGTTCACTTTTGAGCTTTACTCATCATCTTCGAACAGTGATAATGAGCGAAAGCTGGGGAGCAATTGTAGGGAGGTATTGCCGAACAGGTGCAAATAGTAGCCGAACACGTGGTGTTCTAGATCCGTGTAATGAGGAGAGTGATATGGGATTCCGTATAAGATGAACGGCGGCGGAAAGGTCCGGTGCATCCAGAGGGCACCAGATTAGATTGTCTGTTCGGCTGAAAGGGACTAACGACATGAGAAGTCGTTAGTTGGTACAGCCTGTTCGGCCAAGAGGCGCCAATGACATAGAAAATCATCCGGTTGTTCTGTCTGTTCGGTAGGAGCATATGCCGAACAGATAGAGTTACTTGATGAAACATTGACTTAAGAAATAAGGCAATAGGGGTGTCCTGTAAGACGGACCCGATATACGGTAAAGATAAGTCAAGAGACAGTCCTACTAAGGGATGAGTTCTATGGATAGAAGAGACCCTATGAGGAAGGGATCTCAGTTGATTGGGTAAGAGATTCCCAGAAGAGACAGGAGGCCTGGGACGAGAAGGATGCTTGGAAAGCAAGCATGCTCACATCTATAAATACGAGGTAAACCTAGAGGAAAAAGGTACGCAATAAGTTGCATTCATTCCACACTTCCTATTGATTTTTAGGGTTTTGAGACAGTACGTGATACTAACTTAGGCATCGGAGGGCCTTTGCCACGAGAGGCAAAGGTGCGCTCACCCCTTGTCTGTTTTACAGGTTAGGGTTCAGGCGAAGGTATTAGGGTTCCGATTGGGCAGCACGTGAAGGAAGGAGATTCAGTACTGTTTTAGGTACTATCTATTTTTCTCCACCTACACAAAGCAACTAAGGGTGTAACTAGAGTTCGATAACATCTTCTTCGGTCAACGTCAAATTCTTCTTCGCGTATGGCCCTTTTGCTCCATCTACAATATATACCTGGCGTTCGAGTTACCAGGGCAACGTAGTACCGTGAGCGATGATGCTCAGTAGCCAAAACTCACCCGAAACCCCTAACTTACATATTACAAGATAAAGAGTATTACAATGTAAATAACAGCGCTTGATTTCTGTTACTAATCTTTAACCTGTGTGAAATCTAGGATCTCCACCTTGAGATCTGTTCTACCCTTAACCACCAAGCTACGGCCATGGCATGATTCAACTCCCTCCTTGTGCCCGGATGAAAGGCTCGAAGTTATCTACTATGAAGAATTCATCGCAGTAACTTCCACCCCTTGCTCTAACACAAGGACAACGAACACGGTAAATTTCCACCCCTTACTCTACACTACTCCTTGCTTTATACCACCCCTTGCGCTTCAATTCCGTTTCTCACAAGTAAATCATAGCCATGCCATACTCAGGGTTATGAAATCTCAGTAATCAAATCCAAATTGATCACCGTGACCACACATCCAGATGTCTACCGGGACTCCTCCAGAGCCCGGACTCAACCTGGCTATGAGGCATCACAATTCCTCTCAACATCAATTCACCCATTTCCTTTTCCCATTAATCTCTAATCATCGTATCTACAGTGAATTCCTCACTGTTGGAATTTGGGCCGGTCCGGGACCAAATCGGGTCGCCCATGTGGGCATGACCCGGTGACCCATATATTATATATTAGAGAGTCCTATCTCATCTTGGAGATAAGATAGGAGAAGTTGAAGTAATTCTAATCTCTTAGGATTAGAAGACTTCTAAAGCATCTAGGATGCTCTCTCTATTTATTTTCCTACAGGATATTCATAAATATACACAAGAATATAGAACATGATATACACCACAGGTATACAAAAAAGATAGAGTTCTGGAAAACTCTTTCTCTTCGATAGTTCTCTCTCTCTCTGCCATTAAAGAGCAATCCGAGCTTTTGCACCGTGGAATTGAGGGTGATACTCGATCCTTGTAGTATCACTCCATCGCAGGAATTTGTCACTGTTTTGGTACGTGATCGTGAGTTCATAATCCATCCACACCAAGGTCCGGTTCGGTTAAAGTTTGCAAGTTAACCCGAACCACCTGCTTCCGCACTATGGTTATATATATTTTTTTCTAACATTGGTATCAGAGCCTTAGTTGGATGTTTTCGTGCTCTTTAGTACTTGAATAGCCATATGTATCATGTTTTAGGCATACGTATTGACTGATTTTCGTGTTTGCCGGATATGGGTCCGAAAAACATGATTTTTCAAAAGTTCTCGGAATTGCTTCAAATTTTACCAGAACGTAGTCCATAACATTTATATCATATCTGGAAAGTTTCGTGGTTATTGGATTGACTGTTTGTGAGAAAAATCAAACCCTAGTTGATTTTTCCGAAACTTTGACTGGACAATGTTTTTTTCTATGTTTTGATTTAACATGCGGGACTTGTATCATTGTGTAGATCTTGTTTCTAGCTTTTCAACGGTATATTATAAGCTTCATTTGGAGTTACGGATCAAAAGTTATGACAAACCCTAGTTTGGGCATGTTTTGGAGAAGATGAAGTGCAGTTTCTGCACACTCTCACTCTCAACTGAGAGAGAGTGAGATTCACCCCTCACTGTACCGACGTCTTATGGAAAAACCGAGAGTACCGCTGAACTTGAAATTGAATTTCCTACGTTTCTCTGTATTTAATTTATTTTTCTGAAATGAAACTTTTTTTCAGAATTTTAAATACAAGAAAAATAATATTTTTGACTCGGTTTATAAGAGAGTGGGGATGCGTGCCTCCTCCATTGGGAACTAAATTTTTTTGTGGCATATTCTGCTACTATTACCCATTATTTGGGGTATGAAGTGTTATATTCCAGTGAGCATGGTTTTTTATTCTATATTTTCTGTTCGTTGTTTATTCAGGAAAATTAGAATAAAATCCTGGAAAATTATAAATTTTCATATTTAACCTCCTGGAATTAGAACCAATTTATAGGAGTGGTTGTTGTAATTTTTCAGTATGCATCGTTTTTATTCTGTATTTTCTATCCGTTGATAATTTGGGAAAATTAGAATAAAAATCTGAAAAATTATAAATTTTTGGATTCAAGTTCCTGTATTCAATACCTATTCATTGGTGTAGGTTGTGTATTTTTCCAGTACATGTTGGTATTATTTGGCATTTTCTACCTGTTATTTATTCTTGGAGAATTAGAATAAATCCTGAAAATTGACAATAATTGCATGTGAGCAACTGGAAATGTACAAAATATTGAAAATAGCATGTTTAATATTTTGGACGATTTTACATGTTGTATGTGGCATGTTTGGATAATTTTGGCATTGTTCAATGTTTAAATTATTCATTTTGATAGCATGAAAAATACTTTTTAATGCATAACTTGTGTTATGCACTATAATAAATTTGTTTCATGCTTGTGATACCCCATACCTAGTGGGAGGTTGTTCGGTAGAGAAAATAATTATATATATTTTTCCCGAAAATTGAAATTTTGCGCATGAATTAAATTAAATTGTAATAATAAAATACTTAGAGGCGCAGGAGATGATTATAAGCTTTGCGAGTTTTCGATCTTGCGACATGTATGGTATTATTATTTTCTAATTTAGATTCTTGCTGCAAAATAATTCTGTGTTGTGTTGTTGTTAATAATCTCATGCGCATTTCTTTGATAGAGTTGAATTATTTTCTAATTTAGATTCTTGCTGCAAAATAATTATGTGTTGTGTTGTTGTTAATAATCTCATGCGCATTTCTTTGATAGAGTTGAAATGGAAGCTAAGAAAGTTATAGCTGATTTGACCCAGGTTGAGAAATTGAAGAGCGACAACTATAATATTTGGCGCTATGAGATCCAATTTCTCCTTAATGAGCTAGAGGTCTTGGAGACCCTCGACCATGAGATGGTTGAGCCAAAACGTAGCGACTCACCACAGTATCTTCGTGATCTTGAGGCCTTTGAAAAATGGTTCAAGAAAGATCAGTGTGCGTGACTTACTATGGTACGCAGCATGCACAACGATTTGATATGTGAGTTTGAGTACTATGAGACTGCTCATAAGCTGTGGGAAGCTATCAAACAGAAATACGATATCGACTTCTTGACTAAGATGGTCTTGAACTTGAAATGTGATGATGAACATAAATTAGGGTTCATGAAGGCTAAGCGCCAAGAGGCAGCTAAGCCAGATGGTTCATGCATCATAGTTGAGACTATCCTTCGCAGGTCTGGGTACCAGCAAAGGAAGGCTAAACGCGCCCTTAAGAATGGAGCTGCTATAGGCTTTAACCCTATTGGCGCTGGTTCTTTTAAGCGCAACAGAGGCAAGAAGAAGAGTGGTAACAAAAACAAGGCCAGAAAGGCATGCTTTTATTGTGACAAGTTGGGACACTTTGCTCGTGAGTGCACTGAGCCTAAGAAGGTACTCCATATTTTTTGTTTCTCGTGTTGACTATTTTGGAACATGTCAAGGTTTAGTTGTTTATTCTCCTCATTCGTGAGTTGTAGACTCAGGAGCAACCAACCAATTAGCGAGGAAACAAGATAGGTTCGTGGAGTATCGCCGAATTCTAGTTGGAGGCCAAAGAATTTTCATGGGAAACAAGTCTAGTGTGTTAGTGCTGGGCGTTGGCAAGCTGGACATGCGACATGGGCGCACTTTGTTTTTTCATGAAGTACTTTATGCTCCAGGAATTTGATGAAACTTGTTATTAGTCACTAGCATGATGGGTCTAGGTTTATATTTCTATTTGAGAGTAGCTTAGTGAGGATTGATTTGGGTATAATTTAATATTATGGTTTTGGATGGTTTGATGATACTAGATGTTATTAATTTAAATTTTTTTAATAATGCTAGTGATTCTACTTGCTTTATTACATCTTCTGTTGATGTTGATTCTATTAAATGGCATTCTAGGTTAGGTCACATTGGGCAAGAGGGGGATTTGTTAGTCAACCTGCCCATTTGTGACCATTGCCCAACAAGAAACAACAAGAAAAGCAATTAGAAAATCATTAAGAAAACCATAAGGGCATTTGTTCCATTACAGCCTATCCGTTAGACATTTGTGGCTGAAATTGAGTCACGAGATGTGGATTCCTCGAGGAGGATTTTCCCTAGTAGATGAGAGGTTAAAAGAGATGTAGAACTCTATGGGATGGAGAATTCAACGAGAGGCGCACCAAATTGTCCAGTTGAGAATGGGGAAGAAATTCTCCTACCTCATGGGGATAGTGGGAGTGACTTGCTTAATCATGGATTAGATCTAATGAATATGTATTCTCAAGATCCTCTTAGGCATAGAGCAAACATTGAATAATCCCTCGTCGTCTGTTTGAGATTGAGGGGGATTTTGTCATGATTGCTCCTGACGATTAAGGAGAGCCCAAAACAGTGGGAGAAACTCCTTTATCGCCTGCTAGTAAGGAATGGATAGCTGCAATGTAAGATGAAATGGAGTTTATAAAGATAAACCTTGTCTGGGACTTGGTCAATCTTTCGCTTGGGCACAAGATCATTGGGAACAAATGGGTTCTTAAGATCAAACGCGAAGTAGATGATTCCATACTAAGCAATAAGACTCGTCTAGTAGCGAAGGGTTAAACCCCAATCGCCTTATTCTAGCCTTAGAACTATTTGAGGTGGACGTTAAGGCAAAAGGCTAGGAGCGCAGAGTTTGCAAGCTCCAACGGTCTATCTATTGCCTAAAACAATCATTCAGGCAATGGTACCTGAGATTTCATCGAGCCATTTGGGTTTACGATGATCAATGAAGGCCATTGCGTGCATATAATGAGACGGTCCAAAAATAGTTTCTTGATATTGTCATTCTATGTTGATGACATTATTGTTGGCTGGAACGATTAAGAGATGATTGTCACCACAAAGTTGTGGTTATCCTTCACTTATGAAATGAAGGAATGGGCAAAGCAAGCTATGTGCTCAGAGTTGAGATCTTAAGGGATCCTTCTAGGAAGATTCTTTCTATAAGAATGTTTTTAGAACGATTCTGGAGACAAAGCTGCAAACTCATAGACACTTCTATTGTTAAAAGTGAGACTTAGGGGCTTAACATGGAACCTAAAACTCCTAAAGAATTAGAACAGATGGCCCACGTACCCTATTCAAGTACCGTTGGCAGCTTATAAATAGTCATTGGTCCAATCTTGGTCGTGATCATTGGCAAGTAGTCGAGAGGATATTAGGATATCTCTGATGGACTGCTAATTATATGCTTTGCTTCCAAAGTGTGAATCTATGCCTTATTGGGTCAAAGATATTGTTGTGTAAAAAGAAAGTGATTATAAAACACAAAGCTACGAGTCACATAGTTGTATGCCCTTTGTCTAAGCCCATTGCTAAAGGGGCTTTTGAGACTTATGATAAGGCTTTAGGACTGCATAGATGATGATAGATGTGTTTTATTTACTAATTTTATCAATCACTTCTTTCATATTTATGGGATATTTATGCCATTTGTGCATTTAATATTAGCTTATTATTGTTGCAATTTGGACAATTGTTTATAGAACAACACATACAGAATTTAAAGATTAATGTCAGCAGTTAAATTGGCTCACTCACACGAGCAATGGCCTTCGGCGCTTGAGATAGCGAGCGAAGATGATACAGATGGGTAGTAATATATACAGGTTGGACTTGTGATATAATCTGATAAATAGAATCAGACATACCCACCATGTGTCACCTTGGTTGGAACCAAGATAAGTTCTATTAGCAAAAGACCAATTTCAGATAGTTTCCCCTATCTTGAGATTAACCTGTCTTTGTTAGCCAGATGTGAGGACTCGTATAGCGACATGATATGTCATGCCTCGTCCCGCAAACGACACCCAAAGTGGGCCCGAGTCGGCACGACCACGTGGCATTCCACACAGAAGACCAAACCACACCTCACAACCTATCAGAAATAAACACCCAGCGAAAGACTTATCACCTCAAAATAAAAAATGAGTCAACGTATTGACCAACCAACTACAACCTCGATTACAATACTCTACAAAATTTCATACTTCAACATGTCCACCGACAACTTAACTACAACTTAAATAAATCAACTTCTTCATCAACCACCTACAACAGCTCGCTCATCTACATCATCCAACGCTAAACCAAAGCACTCATCAACACGATGACCGGTAGTGGACCCACTCTAAGCAACCTACTACCTGGCAGACCAAAAAGGAAAGCCAGAGTGTGAGATATAGAAATGCTTAACATAATACCACAATACCCGAAGGAATATCAACCAGAATGCATATCACCAACGTAACTGAAATACTCGAATGTATACAATAGTTATAACCAACATATCCACCCAACTGAGCAATAATAAACAATGCACAACAATATGAATGTAATCACATCACATGCAGTGGCACGTCTGCCACATCCCATGTACCCAAGGTATTGTGTCCCGCACACCATATTCCCATTCACCGTTAATTAGACGGCACGGCACGGCCCACGACATGATGTGACTCACTCCACAATCCTTAAGCGGGTACAATCAACACACCACAACATACATATCAATAACTAAACCTCGGTTAGCATAATATACAACCTCCAAGCATACATATTATCATGCATGCATATCAACAGCTAAATCATCTGTTAGCATGATATACACCCACCACTACAGCAATATCCCATCAAAGATAACCATATCGAAAGCTAACTACGATTAGCAGGATATACACTCACCACCACAACAATATTTCATAAAAGATAATCATATCGAAAGCTAACTATGATTAACAAGATATACACTCACCACTACAATAATACTATATTGAGGAGAACCATATCAAACACACTCACCTTTGCATTGACCGAGATACGCCAAACTTACGGTTTCGGCACCTCCTATCTGACCAGCTCGTTACCTAGTCACAGGCTAACTTTTATTAGCATACGAATACCTTCGAATGTTTAAGTAAATATATGATACACCCCATAATATATTTACGATGCTAACAAGTGTCAAAAAGATTAACAAGGCCACCAACACCTCTTAAACCATTTAACAACCATTTGATACCAAATTATAAAACTAATAAGGTATTAGACGATACCCAACAAATACAAATATGTCCATCTTAAGGCCTATAAGTGCCCCCAATCAAACGTAAGAGTATAAATATGACATAACTCTTAAAATCGGTTTGAAAACCATGACCATCCTTTCGTATTCTGACCATAACATCTTATTAGTTTAGAACCATGTCATGAGACCACCACCATTAGAAAGTACACCTCCGGTACATGAATTTTGATATAAAATTTTCCCAACATAGAGTCCAGACGACAAAGTTACGCTCGTCCGAAGTTACACACACAACTGCCCAAAATTGCAGATTCTGCACGTCTATCAACTTCAAATCAAAAACTGATTTAACCTAGTACAAACTAAGCCACAACCCCTAGATATTCCGAAAGGTATACAAGTCTAGTTTCAGAATCAATAACCCGTGCGTAAACCCGATACCTGAGCTAAGAGATATGACCATTTTCCCAAAATGTGTCAGTACAGCAAATATAAAACTCAGCAGGGACACACCAACTTGTAAAATCCATCAAACTTAGACCATACAACAAAATGACCTGAAATTTGGTAGAGATCATAACAACATATCAAAGTTTATCCCTAATTTTTCTCAGATTTTTCACAATAAAGGATCCTAGTCAAAATCACCCCAAACTTAGAAATTCTGTGCAGCGAAGCACAATTTTCAGCAGAACAGTCTATGTTCGAAAATTCATTAAATATCGAATACTCAATACTTTTCAGTAATTCCAACGCCAAAACATCACCAATTTATCAATATTTCAAACTCATAAGGACCCATAACCAGGAGGGTTGTTTAACTAAAAAAAACGTGACGCATAACACAGATCTGTAAGCTGTTTGCACAAAACCAGCAATCCGACCACAGCTTGGTTTATGATTTTTATCTTTTTCTACACTTCTCAGAAAATTTAACACGATACAATAGACACACTAATGAACCTTCAGTAAAAATACCAGAAATTAACAAGCTTTCTAGGTACCTTGAATAATTTCGTGAAGAACAGTCCTGCACCTGTCTTTCTCTTCTTCTTCTTCTTCTTCTTCTTCTTCTTCTTCTAGCATTTCTCTCTCTCTCTCTCTCTCAAGTGTCGACATAAAATGAAGGGAAAGGGGAAATATCAATACAAATACCCCCTCAAGAGAAATTATAAGGTGTAGCCACACCACCTCCCCACTTATGCTCCAATCACAAATCACGCACAGGACCCTCGCAAATTCTATTGTTTACGATTTAAACCCCTAAAACACATAGTTCAATTAAAAGTAATTGAAATACCGAAATATCCGGGGCGGGTATTACATGATGGCTTGCTATCTGAGAACTCAGGTTGGGTGCTAGGTAGCGACTAGACTAAGGTCTGTACGGTGTTTGGGAGTATGACGTCGCTTTTTGGGAAAAAAACTCCACCGTAGCATGTATCATACTACATGTGCTTAGCGATCATTTATTTTAGAGGTGAGTGAATGGATCCTTGTTTCCTCATTGTGTGAGTCTAAGCAATCATTTAGATAAGGTGACTGCATATATATTAAATGTGCTCTTTGATTTTTGACTATGTCATGTAGTAGAGGCTTTGTGTTGCTACTCTAGCTTGACTACCTAAGACCACGAAATGTCAGGGTCCCATGGAGCATGTTTGGGAAAGCAGCGAGGTTAAAATGAAGTGGAATGAGGGCGAAAAGAGGATCATTTAGTAGTACACCCTTGCAATATATTCACTGTCGACAACTCAGGTCGCTCTATTGGGACGCGGATCGGGTGTGAATATAGAGCACATGATGTTGGGGGGTCAAGCATGCTTTTTGGAAGGATTAAAGATGCTTGGTCTGGTGTAACTAAATGGATTCAGTGTACATGAGACACTCTTATGGGTTGATGTCTCTATACTGACTCTTACAGAGTTTCTAGTATAGAGCTCCCACATGCAGGTGCTCCAGCGATCGCACGGTTCATTAGCACGTATGAGTTTGCTTCTTAGTTGGGTAGATGGAAGAGAGATTGATACAACTTGTCATGCCCATGCATGGACGAGTGGGAGATGTTGGAATTTGGGCCGGTCCGGGACCAAATCGGGTCGCCCATGTGGGCATGACCCGGTGACCCATATATTAGAGAGTCCTATCTCATCTTGGAGATAAGATAGGAGAAGTTGAAGTAATTCTAATCTCTTAGGATTAGAAGACTTCTAAAGCATCTAGGATGCTCTCTCTATTTATTTTCCTACAGGATGTTCATAAATATACACAAGAATATAGAACATGATATACACCAGAGGTATACAAAAAAGATAGAGTTCTGGAAAACTCTTTCTCTTTGATAGTTCTCTCTCTCTCTCTGCCATTAAAGAGCAATCCGAGCTTTTGCACCGTGGAATTGAGGGTGATACTCGATCCTTGTAGTATCACTCCATCGCAGGAATTTGTCGCTGTTTTGGTACGTGATCGTGAGTTCATAATCCATCCACACCAAGGTCCGGTTCGATTAAAGTTCGCAAGGTAACCCGAACCACCCGCTTCCGCACTATGGTTAATTTTTTTTTTCTTACACTCACAATCCGTAACCAACCCGGACCCTAATGTCCATTCTAAATTCTCATTACAATATGAATATTATTAAGACAACAAATTAAATTAAGAAGGCAACGTGCAATTTAAATAATAACCAGAAGGGTTACAAAACTCATGTCCACATAATTAACTATATTCACGTACAGCTTCTAACTTGGTCTTGGTATCCCTTTCAAATTATAAATCAACTGTCACATGATAAACTATAATAACATCGAATTTTGTTCTCATCGGAATTAAATCGTAATCTTTAAACTTGTGCGATAAAAACTAATCATGCGAGAAAATTAATCATGCCATAGAATTAATCATGCGATTAAAAACAAATTAAGTGATTCTTATTATTTCCTCTTTCCTTTCTCGAAACTAAAATGCTACATTTACTCTTAATCTCCTCGGGGTGTTAATGGGATTAGAACCGAACCGAAAACTAATCAACCTCGGGACTTAATATTAACTTTTACTACTCAAGAGTTAGATTTATAAGCTCTTAAATCATGAGGGGCTGAACTGTGATTTTCCAAAACAATTTTTATAAAAGAAACAGTAGCTATGGCCACGGAAAGCAGCAGCAATGGATTTCGGAAATCCGGTGGGTTTCGGCCGGACTCGACCGGCGACGTCGGGTCCGAATATTAACACACCGTAACGCTAAAATCATCATAAAAACACGATATATACGTGGGGAGGTGAGTTCCGAACTACCTCTCATCTTGCGAAAAGGGGTTCGGAGAGATTCGGTGGTGGGTTGGAGCAGCGGTGGAGCTCGGGTGTGGTGATGGTGAGCACGGCAGTTGGTGATCTTGGTGGCGGTGGCTGCTCCGGTGGTGAGAGGATGAGCGGCGGCTGGAGGTGGTCCGGTTGGAGGTGATGATTGTAACGACTCTAAATTTTTAGCGAATAAAAATTTCATTTAAATTTCGGTAATTTTTTTATTTTTATTTCATTTAATATTTCATGGTATTGCTCTAAGAATTCCTTTTTAATCCCTATAGTTCGTCATAATTAAATTTTAGCCCTTTTTAATTCATTTCTTGATTTAAAGCCCTACTTGACTAGTAAAGTTAGCTTTCAACCGATTAGTTGAAAGGACCAAACTACCAATTAACCTAGTTACACCCCCCCTAACCCTTAATGAGCCTTCTTAACCCCCTTTGAGCCTTGTGAACCCTCCTAGGGCCTAATTAAACCAATAGACCATTAGAAATAATCAATTAGCCTTATGTGGCATTTTTCTTCCTTAACCTTTGGTTAATAATTGTTAGGGGAAAAATTAACCTTTGGGTAATAAAAACTAGTCTTTCTAAAGAAAGACTTAAATTAATAAGGCTAGTAAATTAGGTACTTGAAAAAAAATAGAAGGCAATCATATTGTTTCAAAAAGAGGAAGACTAGTCTTACCACATGCAAGTCTAAAACACATAGCCTTAACCCTAAATTGGCCAACCTAATTACATTTCTAATTTTTCTTAAAGCTTATATTGGTATGCCCCTTGGATAAAAGTTTCCAAGGGAAATTGTAACCTTTGGTCAATGTTTATGTAACGACCCTAATTTTTTTTTTCAACAAAATTATAAGTTTAATAAAATTCCTTTTACTCGATTGTCTTTTATTTATTATTTGAGTGTTTATTTTAAACAAATCTTAAATGTATTAAATTTAGATTTGGAGCCTTAATAAATATACATACACATACTTGGAGAGAAAGCCGAATGGGATTTCTATCCCAAGAATCTATCATCACCCTATGTCATCCTAGCCTTATGAGTCTAGCTAGTAGAGGGAGAGATTGCCGAGAAGAGGGAAATGCTGGGATTCCTTTTTATCCAAATCTCCATCATGAATATTTGCCAGGCTATGGCATCCTATATATGTATGGCTTATAGGGGAGAGAGAGAGAGAGAGTTAAGTTATTTTTCGAGAGAGAAAAAGAGCATTCCCGAGAGAGAAAGAGAGAAAGGAATTGGGACCAAGAAATCTCAGCCACAGGGACCTCTTCATCCTAAATTGTAGCCTAAATAGTCTAATGGGAATAGCTTGTCAGAAAAGAGAATAAATTAAAAAGAGGTGAAGCTGTGTGCTGTGAAGAGAGAGAGAGAGAGAGAGAGAGAGAGAGTGAGAGAGAGATATTCTTCCGAAAAAAAAAAAAGAGAGAGGGAGAAAGAGATAAGCTGTTGTCAGATGACTTCCCACTTGCACCAATACTTCACCCTATATAGAATAGCTTGCCAGGCTAAGGAGTTTTAGGAAAATAAAATATAGATTAGAAAGAGAGAGAGAGATATAAGTTGCCGAAAAGAGAGAGAGAGAGGAACGGGTTCTTATCTAAAACCTCCCACTAGTCTGACTTATAGCCATAGCAACTAATATATGTAAATACAAATAGCTCATCATCAACCCCTAGCCTTATGGTCTACAAGTCTAAGGGAGAGAGAGAGAGAGAGAGAGAGAAACCGGATGATGGAAGGAGGGAGAAGTCAAACATCTATAAATACCCCTTCTTTTTCCACCCCAGGACACCAACTTCCTTCGTACCTTCCCTCTTTTGAAAAAAAAAGAAACTGTGAGGAATAGGAAGAAAAGAGAGAGAGCCAAGACTTTTTGTTAGTCAATTTTATTTATTTGCTTTTCTTTTCCTAAGAAGAAGAAGTTAGGTGCTCGGTCAAACCGAGGCCTTAAAGAGACGTATCATTCACGACCCGATCCAACACTAACGTAGTCAACCCGCTACCGCCAAGAAGCAAGGTAGAAACCTCCTACCTACTCACCTAAATATAGTAGTGCTACGTGTTCTTTGATTTTAAAAGAAAGTATTGATCTAGAGAATTTTATAGTTACCCGCATAATTAGTTTGTTGGAAAAAAATTAAAATGTTAACGTTGTTGTCGTGATAATTTTCGTTGTACTCTGTAAAATGGAAACCGGTTGCATGTAATGTTTGCATGAGGAAAAAGTGGAGTAAGTTAACTGGAAACTTGGAAAAGGGAAACAAAATCATGTTTGATCTAGAGGATGTTGCCACGTTAGTGGTTAGTGATGAGCTGTTGTTTTCCTTGTTGACTTAGGAAAGCATGAAATTAAAGTAATACAAAGAAACCTTGAAACCCACGAAGTAAAGACATGTTCACGTCACTTCCTGGAAGGAATAATAAACTTTAAGTGAATAAGAGAAATGTTGCTCTTTTATTTCGATCCTACTGTTTTCTTCCTACAAAAGCATGACTTAGGATTTATTTATTCTAACTGTTCTTGTAAGATTAAATTGTAGTGAATAGCTCAAGCATGTTTAACAGGGAAATATTGAACCGGAATAAAGTGTTGTTACGAACCCGGATTTAAAAGTAGCAAGGCCCGAGAGTATGATTTACTTAGTATCGCAAGATTTTAGCAAGCTTTGAAAGAATAATGTGTTCGCGAGAAAATGATGCATGTGTACGAGACACGAGAACCAAGAAAACAATATTTGAAAACGAGAAGAGAAAAAGAGAAATTTTGACATGTGTAAACCTAGGAGACCGGAACGGCGGAACCAGTGTTTGGGAATGTGTGAGTAAACCTGGGAGACCGGAACGACGGAACCAGAGTTTGTAATTGCATGGACCGTCATTCTGAAAGAAGGAGTAAACGGAACCAGTGCTAAAGGAAAGGAATTGATAATAAGTGAAATTTACGTTTGACACGGAGTACGATACACTATTCTGAAGTTGACACTCGACACTTTTATTTTTATGATATCTCTATTTGTTGATTTGTTAAAGATATGTTTGATGCCTCGTAAAGTAGATATTATTTTTGATAAAGTATGGGACATAGGGGTAGGAGTTAGTTACTGAGCTTATTAGCTCACGGTGTTACTTTTGTGGCCCTGGCATTTTATGCCAGACTTAGAAGGCGAACAGGAGGCGTACTATAATCTGGAACAATTTGGAGCAGAGCAGAATATCGCCGAAGAAGACAACCACCGCGAAGAGTAGAAATTTCCTGTAGTTCCCCTCCCTATCCTTAAATAAATGTAATCCTGATTTGAGAATAATTTGGGATGTAATGACTTATTATTCCACTTTTTAATTATTAAATGTTAAGTTTGAATAAAAATAGTTACAATTAATGTTCCCAAAATTTAGGGCGTTACAACTTGGTATCAGAGCTTTAGGTACAAAACCTCGGCCACGGGTAGAATGGGTAGACCATAAGATAAGTTTGACCATTGTATAAACGTGAATTGAGTTTAAGTTTACCGTCCCAAATTGGGTGGAATTTTGTCATAACAATCTCCGGATTGAAGCAAGGTGTGGAAATTGGCAGTACTACCGAGCTGGAAATTCCCGAACAATTGGATGATGACTTAAATCAAGGATCAAATATAGAACCTAGGATTCCAAAATTTCCTTAGAGTTAATAAAACCCAGTTTTAAAACGTTACTAATTGAGGTATCCTTCCTTGTAGATGGACCCAACATTGATAGCCGAGATCCAGAACTTTAAGGACGTCCACCATACTGTACTCGACCTTTTGATAAACGACCCCTACTTTGCTTATCAATTTCCCCTGCTGGACCAACACTATCGAAACTTTGGAGTTTGGCCACCAATGGACGTGTTGTTACATGAAGAGGAAGGGCATGCAGAAGAAGGACCTGAAGAGGAAGACCCTGAGGAGGATCCCGAAGAAGACCCCGAAGAGGAACCTATGGAATTCAACGACCCACCTGAAAACGACGCAGATTGGCAGCACTTAATGAATGGACCAAATCCAGACTTACCATCTGACGATGAGGAGCCGTTTGACGATGAGGAGCTGTCTGACGATGAGGAACTAGGGAAAGAGGACTTCATGAATTTCAACACCAACCCCGGTGACGTACCACCGCCGCCCTTTAAGACCGACATAGGCGCATACAAGGCCCGCTTCCCGTACACCTTCTAGATCCATTAGAAAGACATGTCGTAAGTAGGACTTTTGTTGTAATATAACCAAGGAAGAAAAACATGTCGTGAGTAGGACTTGTGTTGTAAGAAACTTGGGCTAATATAAGCCATCTATGATGTACTTGTTTCGTTTAAGTAATGAAAATCGTGTATTTCCTTTCTAGCTTATGATCACTACTTATGTGCATACCTGTGCGTGACTATCCTCACACTTGTAAGTCTAATATATAATTTTTACTTGTAGATATGGCTACACCTAGCTCCGCCGCTGCCTTGAGATCCTATCGGTCTATACCTGTCCCAACCAACTCTCTGCCTCTACCACCACCGGTGTACGACCGAGACACTGAGTCTTACCTCTACGACGTCCCAATGACCGAGGAGACTCCACCTGCACCACCCTGCAAGCACGTAGATGTGGGGTATCTATTTGACACGCCACTGACCGATCTTCCCTACTTTCCGATCGAGACCTTGGAGGAACTCCCTTTCCAAACTGAAGCGGAAATACAAGAACAACTTCGTCGTCAAGAAGAATACGAACTGGAGCAAGCTGAAAAAGCTCACAAGGAGGCACTTAGGATCTACTTTGGACTCCGTAGGCAGTAGGTAGAGGTGAAATGTTAGAATAAGGAACGAAACTGACCTCTGTTAACTCTTTGTAGTGAATCGAGGACAGTAGGTCCATGTAGGAGGACGTAGTTGTTTACTTTCCTTAATCAGCATCATGTACTAAACTTTTATCAATAAAAAGTTTCAGTTTGGTTTACATACCCGTCTCAATTATTAGAATTGGTTTAATGGTTAATATATATGCTTATATATATATATATATACATAGATATATAAGATACCATTCTAAATCCCCAAAAATCTGTAAAAAATTGTAGATGGTGCTCACTCGCAATGGGGTAGGTAACGAAAACAATGACCACAATGGAGAGTCGTCCAACGGGCACCCTAACCCAGCCAGCGGGAATGTGGATTTCGCCCAACTCCTGCAAGCCTTCACAACGGCTATCAACAACGCCAACCATCCACCGCCCCACGCCCACATACCTGGACCAATGACTCGGGCTCAAGCTCTGAACGAGTTTTGTAAACGACGACCCTCGGCTTTCCATGGAGAACCTGAGCCAACTGTAGCTGAAGCTTGGCTTAAGGAAGTTAAAGTGATATTTAACACTCTGGATATCGCCCGTGATGGGGACCGAGTAGCTTTAGCCACCTATCAGCTGAAGGGCGAGGCCCGTTATTGGTGGGAACTAATGGAGACAACTCACAATGTCGCAAGAATGACATTTGCTGAGTTTGAACGCATCTTCTTGGATAAGTATTTCCCTGCACCAATCAAGCAGGCAAAGGCGCAGGAATTTCATAGTCTGCAGCAAGGTTCAATGACGGTGACACAGTATGCTGCCAAGTTCGAGGAATTGTCACGATATGCTCCAACTACTATCGCGACTGAAGATGACAAAGCAAGGAAGTTTGAATGGGGATTGACTTCCTCTCGCAAGGCAGTAGTCGGCCATGAGTTTCCCACTTACTCACAAGTGGTGAAATGTGCCTTGAGACTTGAAAGAGAAGACATGGATTTCAAGGCCAAGTGGAAGAAGACAGGAGCAAGTGCTGGAGGACCAATTCGAAGTAACCAAACCTACAACACTAACAACAATCAGGGACCTTACCCAAGGAAGCCATTCAACCAGCAGCAAGGAGGCCAATCATGGAACAACACTAGGGCAGTGCAAAACCAACCACCAAGGCCACAACAGGGATTTATTCGCGATATTTCTACGGTCCAATGCTACAATTGCCAAGCAATGGGGTATTATAGCCGTGACTGCCCAAAACCACAGCTGGAGAGGCCTCGGATGAATGGAAGCCAACCACCTCAACAATTCCGACAGACTGGTTTTGCTAATCAGAATCAAGGAGGATCTCAGCAACAGAACAACAAACAGTTCCAACCACAGCAACACAATTGGAAAGGGAAACAGCCGATGGGAACTCAACAGAATGCTGGAGGGCGCATCTTTGCCCTACAGGCTGAACAGGAAGAGCAGGATCCCTCTGTGATCCAAGGTACGCTACTACTATTTAGTACCTGCGTTCAAGCTTTATTTGATTCTGGAGCATCGCACTCGTTTATATCTACTGCCTGCGTATCTGCACTAGGATTAGAAATGGAACCCTTAGAATCAAACTTTATGGTAACATCACCTTTGGGTGGGAAGTTAGCCGTTAATCTAATCTGTAAAGGGTGTGAGATAGAGGTAGTTGATCTACGTCTGACCTACGACTTACGAGTGATCGATATGGCTGACTTTGATATAATTTTGGGAATGGACTGGTTGTCATCCCACCGAGCTGTCATAGACTGCCATCAGAAAATGGTGACGGCTTTCGCTCCTGACGGAACCTGCTTCAAATTTAAGGGGGATCGACAGACTCCAAACTCAACGACAAGACAAACAAGGTGGCAGTACCAACTTTTTGGATGGCTAGCTAGCCTCAAGTTGGAAGAAACTGATCGAATGGAGCTGGGACTACCTCACATTGTCTGCGAGTATGCGGACGTATTTCCTGAAGAACTTCCTGGGTTGCCACCACAGCGAGAGTTAGACTTCACCATTGAACTCCAACCTGGAACTGCACCAATCTCCATAGCCCCATACAGAATGGCACCGGCCGAATTGAAGGAACTCAAGCTTCAACTTCAGGACCTACAAGAGAAGGGTTATATCCGGCCAAGCACATCACCATGGGGAGCACCAGCCTTATTTGTAAAGAAGAAGGAAGGGACACTACGTCTCTGTATCGACTATAGGCAGTTGAATCGGGTTACGATAAAAAATCGCTACCCATTGCCTAGAATCGATGACTTGTTCGATCAATTGAGAGGAGCTACTTGTTTCTCAAAGATTGACCTTCGATCAGGGTACCACCAACTAAGAATTCGGGATGAAGACATCACCAAGACTGCATTTAGAACCAGATATGGACACTATGAGTTTGTAGTAATGCCGTTTGGACTCACCAATGCACCAGCAGTATTCATGTGTCTCATGAACAAAATTTTTCAACCCTACCTAGATAGATTTGTAGTAGTGTTCATTGATGACATACTGATATACTCAGCCACGAAGGAGGAGCACGAAGAACACCTCAGAATCGTACTGCAAGTACTTAGAGACAACCGACTCTATGCAAAGGCTAGTAAGTGCGAGTTCTGGCTAGAGGTGGTTAAATTCCTAGGACACGTGGTGTCTAAAGATGGAATTGCGGTGGATGATAGCAAGGTGGAAGCTGTGCTAAATTGGAAGCGGCCTACGACAGTGTTTGAGATCAGAAGCTTCCTAGGATTGGCTGGCTATTATCGGCGATTTATTCAGGATTTCTCGGTTCTCGCCAAACCAATGACAAGATTGACGCAAAAGGGGGTCAAGTTTGAATGGAACGAAACCTGTGAGAAGACGTTTCAGGAGTTGAAGAAAAGACTAACCAGTGCACCCATACTCATCATTCCAGAGCGGGATGTAGGTTACACAGTTTACTGTGATGCCTCTAAAGATGGTTTGGGTTGCGTTTTGATGCAAAATGGGAAGGTTGTTGCCTATGGATCACGTCAACTGAGACCGCATGAAAAGAATTACCCTACGCACGACCTAGAACTGGCAGCAGTGGTCTTCGCTCTCAAGTCATGGCGTTATTACTTGTATGGGGAGCAATTTGAAGTTTTCACCGATCACAAGAGTCTCAAATACTTGTTCACTCAGAAGGAGTTAAATATGAGACAGAGGAGGTGGATGGAATATCTGGAGGACTATAAATTTACCATGTCTTACCACCCAGGAAAAGCTAATGTGGTAGCTGATGCTCTGAGCCGAAAGAGTCACGAGCAGAAAGCTAGAGTAGCTATGAAAGAATGGGAGATGGTAGAGACACTCAACGAGTTCAACCTGCAAGCGTCATCAGCCAACGGACAAGCCCGCTTGTGCGCTCTTATTGCTGTACCTGCACTACACTGGGAAATTTTACTTGCTCAAGGATTCGAACAAGACTGTGAGTTTATACGGTCTCAGATTATTGTCGGTAAAGCACTCACTGGATGGACGATTCACACCGACAACATCCTCAGATTCAAAGGTTCGACATTCGTACCAAACATCGGCACCCTCCGAGAAGCCGTACTACGAGAATTTCACCACTCGAATTTCGCTGTTCATCCTGGGGGTACTAAGATGTACCATGATCTGCGAAGGACGTACTGGTGGGAGGGAATGAAGAAAGATGTAGCTAACTTTGTATCAACATGTTTGGTCTGCCAACAAGTCAAAGCGGAACACCGGAAGCCTGGAGGAGAACTTCAACCATTACCGATACCGACGTGGAAGTGGGAACATATTTCCATGGATTTTGTGACCGGCTTACCCAAGACGCCTAAGTCTAACACTGCTATTTGGGTAATAGTCGACCGACTCACTAAATCTGTGCACTTCTTACCGGTAAAGATGACAGAGAACATGGAGACCTTGAGTTTACTCTACATCCAAGGAATAGTACGCCTACATGGAGTACCTGTATCTATCGTATCAGACCGTGATCCGAGATTCGTATCCAATTTTTGGAAGAGTTTACAGAAAGCTTTGGGAACGGACATTCGACTCAGTACCGCTTTCCACCCACAGACGGACGGACAGACGGAAAGGACAATTCAGATTCTAGAGGATATGCTGAGGGCTTGTGCACTTGATTTCTCTGGGAATTGGGAACAACAGTTGTCTCTGATTGAATTTGCTTACAACAATAGCTATCAGTCAAGCATCGAGATGGCGCCCTTTGAAGCTTTGTACGGAAGACCATGTCGGTCACCGGTTTGTTGGACTGATGCTGGAGAAGCCGGATTGATTGGACCAGATCTGGTCAGAAATACGACTGAAAAGATTAAGGTGATTCGACAGAAATTACTTACCGCCCAGAGTCGCCAGAAAAGTTACTCGGACAAAAGGAGCAGACCCTTGTCTTTCAAGGTCGGCGATCATGTTCCTAAAAATCAGACCGCGTCGGGGAGTTATTCGGTTTGGGAAAAATGGGAAATTGTCTCCACGATATATCGGGCCATTCGACATTTTGGCAAAAATTGGGAATGTGGCTTACCGTTTAGCACTGCCCCCACAGCTGGACCGGGTCCACAATGTGTTTCACGTGTCGATGCTTCGCAAGTACATTGCTCTTCCCACTCATGTCATCAACTGGGGGGAAATCACCCTAAACGAGGACGCAACTTTCGAGGAGCAGGCAATAGAGATTCAAGATCACAGTGAAAAGAATATTCGAGGAAAAACAATCAAGTTGGTGCGAGTTTTATGGAGGCATCAAGGAATTGAGGAATCTACCTGGGAACGAGAAGATGCTATCCGAGAAAATTACCCACATCTTTTTCCATCGTAGTATGTACTTAATTTCGAGGGCGAAATTTGTTAAGAGGGGTAGGTTGTAACGACCCTAATTTTTTTTTTCAACAAAATTATAAGTTTAATAAAATTCCTTTTACTCGATTGTCTTTTATTTATTATTTGAGTGTTTATTTTAAACAAATCTTAAATGTATTAAATTTAGATTTGGAGCCTTAATAAATATACATACACATACTTGGAGAGAAAGCCGAATGGGATTTCTATCCCAAGAATCTATCATCACCCTATGTCATCCTAGCCTTATGAGTCTAGCTAGTAGAGGGAGAGATTGCCGAGAAGAGGGAAATGCTGGGATTCCTTTTTATCCAAATCTCCATCATGAATATTTGCCAGGCTATGGCATCCTATATATGTATGGCTTATAGGGGAGAGAGAGAGAGAGAGTTAAGTTATTTTTCGAGAGAGAAAAAGAGCATTCCCGAGAGAGAAAGAGAGAAAGGAATTGGGACCAAGAAATCTCAGCCACAGGGACCTCTTCATCCTAAATTGTAGCCTAAATAGTCTAATGGGAATAGCTTGTCAGAAAAGAGAATAAATTAAAAAGAGGTGAAGCTGTGTGCTGTGAAGAGAGAGAGAGAGAGAGAGAGAGAGAGAGAGAGAGTGAGAGAGAGATATTCTTCCGGAAAAAAAAAGAGAGAGGGAGAAAGAGATAAGCTGTTGTCAGATGACTTCCCACTTGCACCAATACTTCACCCTATATAGAATAGCTTGCCAGGCTAAGGAGTTTTAGGAAAATAAAATATAGATTAGAAAGAGAGAGAGAGATATAAGTTGCCGAAAAGAGAGAGAGAGAGAGGAACGGGTTCTTATCTAAAACCTCCCACTAGTCTGACTTATAGCCATAGCAACTAATATATGTAAATACAAATAGCTCATCATCAACCCCTAGCCTTATGGTCTACAAGTCTAAGGGAGAGAGAGAGAGAGAGAGAGAGAGAGAGAGAGAGAGAAACCGGATGATGGAAGGAGGGAGAAGTCAAACATCTATAAATACCCCTTCTTTTTCCACCCCAGGACACCAACTTCCTTCGTACCTTCCCTCTTTTGAAAAAAAAAGAAACTGTGAGGAATAGGAAGAAAAGAGAGAGAGCCAAGACTTTTTGTTAGTCAATTTTATTTATTTGCTTTTCTTTTCCTAAGAAGAAGAAGTTAGGTGCTCGGTCAAACCGAGGCCTTAAAGAGACGTATCATTCACGACCCGATCCAACACTAACGTAGTCAACCCGCTACCGCCAAGAAGCAAGGTAGAAACCTCCTACCTACTCACCTAAATATAGTAGTGCTACGTGTTCTTTGATTTTAAAAGAAAGTATTGATCTAGAGAATTTTATAGTTACCCGCATAATTAGTTTGTTGGAAAAAAATTAAAATGTTAACGTTGTTGTCGTGATAATTTTCGTTGTACTCTGTAAAATGGAAACCGGTTGCATGTAATGTTTGCATGAGGAAAAAGTGGAGTAAGTTAACTGGAAACTTGGAAAAGGGAAACAAAATCATGTTTGATCTAGAGGATGTTGCCACGTTAGTGGTTAGTGATGAGCTGTTGTTTTCCTTGTTGACTTAGGAAAGCATGAAATTAAAGTAATACAAAGAAACCTTGAAACCCACGAAGTAAAGACATGTTCACGTCACTTCCTGGAAGGAATAATAAACTTTAAGTGAATAAGAGAAATGTTGCTCTTTTATTTCGATCCTACTGTTTTCTTCCTACAAAAGCATGACTTAGGATTTATTTATTCTAACTGTTCTTGTAAGATTAAATTGTAGTGAATAGCTCAAGCATGTTTAACAGGGAAATATTGAACCGGAATAAAGTGTTGTTACGAACCCGGATTTAAAAGTAGCAAGGCCCGAGAGTATGATTTACTTAGTATCGCAAGATTTTAGCAAGCTTTGAAAGAATAATGTGTTCGCGAGAAAATGATGCATGTGTACGAGACACGAGAACCAAGAAAACAATATTTGAAAACGAGAAGAGAAAAAGAGAAATTTTGACATGTGTAAACCTGGGAGACCGGAACGGCGGAACCAGTGTTTGGGAATGTGTGAGTAAACCTGGGAGACCGGAACGGCGGAACCAGAGTTTGTAATTGCATGGACCGTCATTCTGAAAGAGGGAGTAAACGGAACCAGTGCTAAAGGAAAGGAATTGATAATAAGTGAAATTTACGTTTGACACGGAGTACGATACACTATTCTGAAGTTGACACTCGACACTTTTATTTTTATGATATCTCTATTTGTTGATTTGTTAAAGATATGTTTGATGCCTCGTAAAGTAGATATTATTTTTGATAAAGTATGGGACATAGGGGTAGGAGTTAGTTACTGAGCTTATTAGCTCACGGTGTTACTTTTGTGGCCCTGGCATTTTATGCTAGACTTAGAAGGCGAATAGGAGGCGTACTATAATCTGGAACAATTTGGAGCAGAGCAGAATATCGCCGAAGAAGACAACCACCGCGAAGAGTAGAAATTTCCTGTAGTTCCCCTCCCTATCCTTAAATAAATGTAATCCTGATTTGAGAATAATATGGGATGTAATGACTTATTATTCCACTTTTTAATTATTAAATGTTAAGTTTGAATAAAAATAGTTACAATTAATGTTCCCAAAATTTAGGGCGTTACAGTTTAACTTAGCCATGTCTTTTTTTTTTTTAGCCTAATAAGACTAGTTAGTACTTAAGCATGCCTAAATATACCTAGGTTTACTTTCTAGGAAAAATCTTACCCATTGGATAATATTTGCTAGGGAAATTTTTATCCCTTGAGTAATAGTTATTAGGCATGCCAATGAATACTTGTACAAGCTACCATTAGTCTTAAACCTATTGTCAACCTATTACTAACCAACTTTAAACATAATCATGGTGTTTCTTCTTGCAAGCTAGCTATCCAAGGACAAATTAGGCTAGAAAGCTTCCATGAAAACCTAGATTAGGGCTTAAAAGATGAAGTGACAAAAGAAGGAAGGCTTGGCATGCTTTCAAAGCCATGCCTTTCAAAAAATTAACCCTTGGTCAATAATTGTTAGGGAAAAATTTATCCATTGGTTAATAAACCAATTTTTGCTATAAATAGGACCCTTGCCCATGCCATTCAACTCACACCTTCAATCTCCAACTTCTCTCTCTAAGAAAGTCTTGTGTTCTTACTTTGTTCTTCTTGTTCTTGAGTTGTTCTTGAGTTCTTCCTAAAGTCTTCAAGAAACTCATCCTCAACCACCCTTCGATCCATAAAAAGTTAGAAAGTTAGTCAAGAATTAGTTTCGAGAGAAACCTTTCTCTTTCGAAGCTACCGGAAGCCACCGTAGGAAGTTACTCCGTCCGACGTACTTACTTTTTACTGTAGCCGTAACCACCACCAAGAAGGAAGGTAGAATACCTCTACTCTACCCCTCATATAAAAAAAAAAGATAGATAGTATTTACTTTTATGATCCAATGCATGGTAGTTAGTAACTTTTTTTTAAATAGAAGGATGAGCATGATTATAGGATTATTAGATTGACTTGTCTTGATATGTGATAAGGCATAAGTGGTTTTCCACTCCAAAGGTGTCCGTCCATGTGACACTATGCCTTAGATTGTATGTTAATTGCTTGAGTATGATTATGTGAAATAAAGGATAAAATGAGCATGCTAAATAATATAGAGTTGGATGATCTTGCTAGTTTAGTTTCAAGATTTCAAAAGAAATGAATTTTGCTACTTATGTGAAAAAGTCATACCGCGGAGTCTAAGCATGAAAACGAGACACGAAAAATCGAGAAAGTTAGAAACATGGCACCTAGGGTGATTAAAGGCATGACTTGGTAAAATATTTTTGAAATTACATAATGACCAATGTGGGAGTCACTATGTAAGTCATGTGTGTTTTTGAAAAAGAGAAAAAGTTTTGAAATATGGTTTGTGTGCCAATGGGAACCCGGTGCGGCGGAACCATTGTGAGGATACTCGAGAAGCCAGAACAGTGGAACCGAGGTTGGGTGTGTAGCTTGGTTATCCGCGGAGAGGAGCCAATGCAAAGTTTTTGTGTGCCAATGGGAACCCGGTGCGGCGGAACCATTGTGAGGATACTCGGGAACCCGGAACGGCGGAACCGAGGTTGGGTGTGTCAAAAATGGATTTTATTTTGAATAAGAGAAGTGAAAAATGGTGACACGGTCCACGACGAGTCGCGTAGGAGAAACACATGAAAAGGCATGACACAAACGTTAACAAGATAGCTAATAAGAATGTGTGAATGTTAATTATATTGTTAAATGAACATGTGTATTTGTTTATGTGCCTTTCTGTTGTAAATTAAGAGTTAGTGGGTACGGTTTATTCTATTGAGTTTCTATAGCTCACGGTGTTACCTTTTGGTGACCCTGACATATTATATTGGGGGCGACTCTGGTATAATGTGTCAGAGTTGATAGATGAACAGGGTGAACAGAATTCGTTGGAGGCTTTCGGAGCCGAGGAACTTGCTAGGATGGAGGAAGAAGCAGAATAGTCGAAAACCTTAGTTTTTTTCTATCCCTTGTGTAATAAAAAGTACTCTCGTGATGTAATAATGAGCTAGACTCTAATTAGATTTCAATAAAAATTGTCCATTTAACGTTTCCAAAATTAGGGGCGTTACAACTTGGTATCAGAGCTTTAGGTTCAAAACCTCGGCCTTGGGTAGAATGGGTAGACCATGAGATAGTTTGACCGTTGCACAAACGTGAATTGAGTTTAAGTTTACTGTCCCAAATTGGGTGGAATTCTGTCAAAACAATCTTCGGATTGAAGCAAGGTGCCGAAAATTGGCAGTACCACCGAGCTGGGAATTCCCGAACAATTGGATGATGACTTAAATCAAGAATCGAATGTGGAACCTAGAAATTCCAAAGTTTCCTTAAACGCTAGTAAACTCTGTCTTAAGCTAATGTGAAATTTAGAAACTTGAAAACGTAGTAATAAAACTCTTAAGCTATTGTGAAATTTAGAAACTTGAAAACTTAGTAATAAAACTCTTAAGCTAATGTGAAATTTAGAAACTTGAAAACGTAGTAATAAAACTCTTAAGCTATTGTGAAATTTAGAAACTTGAAAACGTAGTAATAAAACTCTTAAGTTATTGTGAAATTTAGAAACTTGAAAACTTAGTAATAAAACCCTTAAGCTATTGAGAAATTTAGAAACTTGAAAACTTAGTTAATAAAACTCTATTTTAAACTTTACTAATGGGGTTTTAAAATTTTCCTTGTAGATGGAACAACCCAATCCTTATGAAGTCAACCTACTAGCCGAAGCCCGTCAACTTGCAAGCACCGTAAGAATCATGACAAACCAACTAGTGGAAGATCCCTACTTTCCCTATGCCTTCCCCTACATATACAACTTTTACCAAGAGCACGGCGCCATTCCACTTCCCGACCATGAGGAAGAAGGTGATGCCGACGCAATACCTATCCTAGTCCAAATAGCACCTCCTTTCGACATGGAAATTGCAATTGAGAATCCCGAGGAAAACCCTGAGGAGGAACCTGAGGAAGAACCCGAGGAGGAAGACCCTGAGGAGGATCCCGAGGAAAACCTCGACCCTGAATTAGATCCACCAATAGAGGAGAATCCCTAAGAAGAACCTGAAGAGGAACCCGTAGAGTTCAACGACCCACCTGAGAATGAGGCGGACTTGGAGCACTTGATGTATGGACCAAACCCTGACTTACCCTCTGACGACGAAGAAAATGAGGACTGGCAGTCTGACGACGAGGAAGTACTGATTCTTGGAGAGTTTCCCTGGGTTATGCCTGACTTCATGGATTTCAACACTGACACCGGCGATGTACCACTGCCACCCTTTGAGTCCGACATAGGGGCATATACGGCCCAATTCCCCGTTATCTTTTAGATTAATTAAGAAGGCTTAGCTACTGTTAGACTTTCTATGTAAATAGTATGGGGTAAGAAGCTTAGGCTAATGGAACTGTTTTGTTGTACTTGTTCAAGCTGTCTTGTGGTACTTGTTTTTGTTCAAGCAGTTTTGTTTGTACTTGTTCCATTCAAGCAATGAAAGTCATGCCTTTTCCTTTTATGATCACTATCTATACTTGTATCTTATTCTTTATAATTGCTCGTACGAGACTTCGACCTCACACCATTATGTCTAAAATATATAACTTTTAATGTTATAGATGTCGAGCCATTGTCAAGGAGGACGCCCGCCTTTCACCCCACAAGTCTTGATCGACTACTGGTCACTGCTAGCACCAGAATACCCAGGACTAGCACCAACACCCCCGCTGGAGGATAACATGGAACTCTATGAAGTTCCGATCACTTGGGAGACACCCCCGCCAGTTGCAATCCCCGAGAACCTTCCACCTACCCAAGTCCCTGCACTACCAATGGAGGACTTCGAACAAACATTTAGTTTTCCTATATTTGACATAGAGACTGATCCGAAATTCGAAGCTGCAATGCTGAACCTCTCCCAGTACTACCTAGAACCAATGGAAGAACCACCCGTCCTGACTATGGAAGAAATGCTTGCACAAGAGCATGAGCATCTTCTCCGAGCTGAGACCGCTGCTGAGAAAAGCTACGAGATGTGGCTGAGGGAGCTTTTCGGAGTTGTCCTACCCTAGAATGAAATAACTATGTAGAATAAGCATGTTGATCCGTAGGATCTTATGGCAGTAGTCAATAGGATCGTTCCAACTTGTACTAAGAACCTTGTTTCATGTGCCTTTTGTAGTAGAACTCTATGCTAATGGTTGTATCTCCCTTTCTATCTATAAAAAGTTGCTTATTCTAGAGTGATGTGCATACTATTTAACTTATTGCTATTGACTGTTGTGGGTGATCGGGTTCCTTTGGGGCTGCTTACGTGTAGAAAAGTGAGCTGGAGAGGTGCGATTGGCTGATAATTAGTACCAAGAGGAAAAGAGGAATGAACTTGTGGGGTGAGGGCTGGAGCAAGAGGTACGGAAAGGACAAAGGCAACGTGTCTCCTTTGTTCTCCGCAGGGGGGATACCGTCTGCCTTCTCTGGAATCAAACGAGTGAGGTCACCTTCTCTCCGGGGAAGAATGTTTTCCTTCCTCAGAATCAGTGCTCTCTCTCTCCTTTTCCAGAAAAGTTAGCCTCTGGCAATCGTTGGGAATGTCAGGGGTATTTATAGGGCACCTGGGCCTAGGTCAGGCCCAGGACGCCGCTCCTATAAGACCCCAACACGTGTCCCTCCCGTACCTCCAGGTCGCGAAAGACTCGTCCTCCCGCGGAGGATTTTCCGCGGGGGGACTCGCGCTTCCGCGACGCTACCTCCATCCCAAGCCACCAAGCCACAAGAGCAAGGTCGCGACCCGCGGCGATCGTTTGCCTCCCGCGGGGTCCCTTCCGGGCCTGCCTTTTAGGCCCGAATAGGATCCCGGGGTCTTCTCGTAGTTTATGTACCAATCCAGGTACGTCTTTCAGTTCTCCCCTGCGGGGCCCGCAGGGGGTCCCGCAGGGTCTTCCCTTCCGCGGGTCAATTCCGCGGGCATCAATCTTATGGGCTACACGTGCTTCCCTTCCATTGGTCAGTCAAACGTCTTCTCAGAATAGTGTTTTGACTAAGATTGACCTTCCGCATGGACCTAATTGCCACGTGTCCACGGCCAATTGGTTGGTCAAAAGGTCTTCTCTGATGACACGTCAATAATCTTGACCGCGCCTACATATGCCCCCCGCGCGCGTACGACAAGTGCACGTCGTCCGTGTGCGTACTATCCCTTTTGTAAGTTTTCGCGGCCGCCCCGAACTTGTTCAGCGGCGCAACGGGTATGATAACTGCTAACGTCTCTTCATGTGCCGTTATGACCCTTCGTGTACCGTCATGACCCTTCGTGTGCAGACGTCATAAATGTCCCCACCGTTTGACCACTATATAAACCCTTTGTCCATTATTTCCTTTTTCACCAAACTCCAAATTTTCGTCGAAGTGCTGTCATTTTCTCTTCTGACTCTCGAGCGATCATTTTCTTTCTCGTCTTTCACCCTTCGCGGCCGTAACTCCCCTTTCTCTTTCACATTACTCATACATGGCTGCGCGTGGCCTGATCGTTGAAATCCCCGTCCCCTCCGCGGACCAGTGGCAAAGGGCCCCATACTTGCAGACAGTTGGGGATCCATTCTGGGCCCTCGCTGGGGTGTATCCTGTTGCGGGTCCCCCTGTGGCTGACCCTACTTTCTTCACGGCCCCTGCCGCCCTAGAGAATGCATAACCCCTCATCCCTTCTTCAGTGCTGCGCCTTCGCCTCGAGCGCGGGGACTTCCCCTTTGTGGAATGTCGCTTCGGGGCCCAAGCATCCCCACCCACCGATTGGGCGGATTGGGTGGATGACGTCGTCAACAATCCCCACCACAGGCAGCTGCTGCTGGGCAGTGGTACTCTTGAGGCCGTCCAGCTGTCGCGTCACCTGAGCATCCCCCGGCAGGTGGCTGCCAACAGGAACCTAGAGTTCGCGTGCTCTCGCTGGAGCAGTGACACCCACTCCTTTGCATGGGCATGGGGGGGAGAGCGGGCTCTCACTGGAGGATGTCTCCATTCTCACCCGCTTGTCTCTCCGCGGGGGCAACATCCTGGATATTGCCAAGCTCCCGCAGGTAGATCGGAATGATGTGGAGACTTTGAGGACGCTCCACAGGCATGCCCAGAACGGGCCCATCTTCACTAATCAAGGGGTCCGCAAAGCGAACGCGGCGAATGCCAAGAAGACTTCCCTTGGCAGCTGGTTGCGTTATTTCTTCAAGGACCTTCAGCCCGCGAGGACTGTTGCTCCTGGTACTGAGCAAGACTATGTCGCGGGCCCCCAATACGGTCAGCGGCTCTACATG
This sequence comes from Rhododendron henanense subsp. lingbaoense, assembly GCA_020567845.1. NCBI lineage: Eukaryota > Viridiplantae > Streptophyta > Magnoliopsida > Ericales > Ericaceae > Rhododendron > Rhododendron henanense. Next base: position 6,295,095 of record CM036315.1, read on the forward strand.
GCGGGCTTCTTTTCTTACTTCCTCTCTTACTTCGTCTTGCCCGACTATCCAATCGATGGCCTCTCTCAGGCGATGTGGGCAGCATGCCCTTGGAAAAAGGATTCCGTTCCTTTCGCCGTTGCGGCCCTTTTTTGAAAATCGAGGGAGCACAAGCGCCTGGTGGCGAGCGCTCAAAAAAATACAGAGTCGCCACTTGAGTTTTGAAGGTCCGACACTCAAGGAACCGTATTTCGAAGCACCTGCCGCGCTGTTTGATTTGAAAAGTTAAGGAACCAGTCCGTCATAACCATATCTGGGTTCGGGAGCCAGGTTACGAGAGGGGAAGGGTTTTATGGCACCCCTCTCGCCCAATCCGGAGATCGGTCTCTACTTAGGCGTTTTTATGAAAACATTTGTGATTCTTCCTCTTTTAATTGATTTTAGCCAATTAGGGCGGGGAACAGTTAATCGGGGATTAAAACTGTAACACTTTGCAGGATGTGATCAAATAATGGCATGGACGGGTAGTATTATGAATAATAAGTGGAATGACTTCGAAACAGCAACCAGATGCCAAAACCAGGCTCGGGACAGATCCGTCCAGCACGATGACCAGCTTGCATGCCTGAACATTTCTACATGCAAGTCAACCATTGCGCGAGACACAGTGACCCTCGCGCGAGTATGTCATCTCACCACAGTCCCCAAATCATCCCCTTCTGGGCTCTGGAAGGACCAGTGCACACCCAGGAAGCAAACCAAGCAGTTTATAGGAAGGCTGAAAATACTAATTATTACACCATACTCCAAACAGGAGCCAAATAAGATAAAATACAACCCCTGAACAGTGGGGGTATCAAAACAGAGGCCAAGGGCCTAGTTGCCCATGCAAGGGCCACTCATGGAAATCGGAGGACTGTCGCGCGATGGAGCGTGACTCTCGCGCGACACTCCTGACTGGACTTCCAGGAATTGCTTTGCATGCTTGAAGTCCTGAGACAGATTCAGGGGATCCCAAAGGCATTCCAAGCTATTTAAAGCAAATGAACAAGCTACTGTATTTTGTTTTGCATGCATGACAGTGATCTAAAAATCAAGGTAAGACATAATAAACATGAATATACTGCAAAACAGAAAAGGGCTAGCTTCCCTTCCCCACAAGGTCCATTCTCTTGCTGACACAAGTGTCGCGCGAGTAAAGGGGACCATCGCGCGAGGGTATGGCTGCCATGATTTCTTGTAACTTTGCTGGCTTTAGGACCAGGGCATGGTATTGATTACCAGCCTTGGCCCTGTCAGCCCCCCTCAGGGATCAAAACAGAAACTTGTTAAGTGTTATACCTTTGCTTGGAAAGGGTTTGGGAAGAGACAAGATTGATGGATGGGGGCCTTGCTACCAAGTATGTATGAACACACTAGGTTCAGAAGATTAGGAGGTGGTTTGTGGTTAGTGACTTTGTGCTAGCTTAGTGTAGGACTTGTAAAACAACCAAACTTTCTTAATTAATTTTTTGGGAACCCCTCACATGGAAGACCAATGGGGGTATTTATAGGGGGAGAGTAAGGCTTGGTTTAGGGCCAAACAAGCCCTTAAGACCAGCCACTAAGGCTGGTCACAACTTGGTTGTGAGGCTAGCCAACAAGGTGAGAGAGTGGGTGGGAGTTTGCATGGGGCTAGGACCTGCCAGCACGTCGTTCAGCTGAGAGAACGGGGTTCCAGCCCATGGGAACCCATGTGCCAAGCAATCATCACCAGTCCAGCTGGATTCTGTGAAAGGGACAGGTGGGAACCATCGCGCGAGGGTCCATGAGTGTCGCGCGAGGGTCAAATAGTCAACAGTTTGACTTTGACTACACGTGGCAGGCTGAGTATCGCGCGAGGGACAAGAAGGCTCGCGCGAGGGTCAATTCTGGCTTAGGGTTTGACTGAAGGTTCAGAAAGGTTTGAAAGGTTCAAGCAAGGTTTCTAAATGCTCCAAGCCTAATCCAATTCCAATCCAAGCTCTGTTTGATCCGATTTCATCATCGGGGAAACAAGAAAATCGTAAAAATAAGTAAAACGATTGGGAGACCCAGATTGGGGTGTCTACAGTAGTCCCTCTTTGACGGCACGCGGAGCACCATTGACTGGTACGGGTAACGTCAAAGATTTCTAGACACCCACCAAATCCGCCCAAAAGCCGATTAAATGGAAAATGCAGGCGAGTATATAAAAATACCGTGCACCAAGGGGGAATTGAAGATCGGACGGATAGATCGTCCCTGTAGATTGATCGGACGGATAGATCGTCCCTGTAGATTGATCGGACGGATAGATCGTCCCTGTAGATTGATCGGACGGATAGATCGTCACTGTTGATTGATCGGACGGATAGATCGTCGCTGTGGATTGATCGGACGGATAGATCGTCACTGTTGTTTGAATTAGACGGATAGATCGTCGCTGTGGATTGATCGGACGGATAGATCGTCACTGTTGTTTGAATTAGACGGATAGATCGTCGTTGATTTGATCGGACGGATAGATCGTCACTGTTGATTCGTTTGCGGGCGGACCACTGCTGGGGATGCAACAATCTTTGGGTTTCGAAAACCAGATCTCCAAAATGACCCTCAAATTTATTGGCAACATACCAACATGTTATGGACCTTAAGGGGGGATTAACTGAGATCGGGCCGGACCCAAAATCTGGATTGGGCCTGAGGCCCAAAGCCAAGTGTCGCGCGATACTCCAGAACCGTCGCACGAGGGTATGAAGTTAGGGCTTGGGTCTGGAGAGGCCCAGACCCGGCCCAAACCCGTTCCAAACGTTTAAACGTCGCGGGGACGTTTCAGAAACAGTAACCAGAACAGTTTCAAAAGTTTGAAACTCTCTCAAACTCTCGTCTCTCCTCCCAAACTCCTTCTAACTTCGATTTCAACCACGAAATCCACGAAGCTAAGCTTGATCATCCATCCATGGCTGACCGCGGGGAAGGAGGAGGCGGGGAAGAAGTTGTTGAACAACCGGAGGACCGAGGAGGGTCCATGAGTATCGAAACAGAGGATCAAACACCGGCGGAGGCCACCGCAGGGGCCGGTGCAGTGGTTGCAGGCGGCGGAGACAACGAAGAGGGTCGCGAGCAGGCGACTGGTGGTGACGAGCACAGTCGCGCGATGGAGCTGGATGCTCGCGCGACTGTTGATACTGGGGCCGAAGGCTACAGCGTTGAGCGGCTGGATCCTGTCACGACCGTAGAGGAGTCAGTGGTGGCCGAAGTGAGTCCAACGGACACAGGGGAGATTGGTGCTGGAGAGCACCCTCGCGCGATGGAGGAGGAATCTCGCGCGAGTGTTGACGCTGGAGGAGGCAGTAGTAGTGGGGCAGGAGATGAGAACGTCGAGCCGTCCGGGTCCCCGCCGAGGGATTCGGCGAAGGGTAAAAGCGTTGCTGACGCGGAGGAGGAGACTACGGTGCCTCCGGTTGAAATCCGGGAGGAAGATGTGTTGTTCAGGCCGGAGTCGACCGCGGCCACGTCGTCGAGACACGTGCCGATTACGAAGTACGATGTCGCCGAACACCTTCCAGATGAAATGTTGGCGAAATTGTTGGAGGATAACCCCTTGGTCGGGGAAATAGTTTTGAGAGCCAAAGAAGACCGGGCAAGGGCCGTCGCTGCATCGGAGGCGGCAGAGCGATCCGAGAGAGAGAGACTGGAGAGAGAGGAGCTTCTGAGTGACGCAGAGGCTGAGGAGAGAGCCCGAGTTGAGGCGCAGGGGCCTAGGGTTACGGTCGTGGAGGAGGCAGAGAACACGAGTCGGCCGGGCTTTTCGGCGGAGGCATACGTGCTTCCCACGCCGCACCTCTTCGTTCCGTCGGGCATTGCAACCCGTGCACCGTCGCGGAGGGATTACGACGACGAGTTGGTGTTGAGGGATCCCCGGGTCCATATTGCAGCGACGTGGATGGAGGTATATTTCCAGAAAACACCCTTTGTAATTTGATTTCAATATCCTTGCTTTTGATAGTTCACATTCGATACTTGCTTAGAACATGCTTGAACTCTTAGAATTGCATGGATGATTTTGCGAACCAAAGCATGCTAAAGCCTCGTGTTTCTGTAGTAAAAGCCCAATGCATAATAACTTGAACCAATCATCCGTCGTAGGCTTCATTGATTATCTAGAACTTGAGAACGAACTTCCCGTGTACTGACGGTCCATTTGCTGCTTGTCTTTGTATCTGGAACAGGCTGGAGCTGAACAGAGGGACCTTCGCGGTTTCGGGGGCGCGTGTGCGTCCTTGCGGCTGTATGAGGGGCTGCCGGCAAGAGTAAGGCGGCTGGTAGACGAGGCGGGCTTTGGGGAGTTCGTGCGGACTTTGACCCCAGTGAGGATTGACCATGCCGTCCTCGTTGCACTTGCTGAGAGGTGGAGGGATACCACCAATACCTTCCACCTACCTCCTGGGGAGATGACAGTGACGCCTGCTGACTTTGCAGCGATCACAGGGCTGAGGGTCGGGGGCGAGCCCATCCCGTTTGACTCAGGGATCCAAGAGGATCGAGCTGCTTTGGAGTGGTTTCTGGGCAGAATGCCCAAGGTAGAGGGAGGGATGGCGAGGTACGACCAGTTCAAGGGCTACCTGAAAGAGGAGGTGTCGAGTGACCAGGAGGCGGAGCAGATGGCCCGGGCGTTTCTGCTATACCTGTTCGGTGCCACGCTGTACCCGTACAGGCGGAGCAACGTGCACCTGTCGTACTTGCCAGCGTTGAGGGACTTGAGGACAGCCTCGCGCTTTGACTGGGGCGGAGCAGCTCTTGGGACGGCCTACCTCTTCTTGGGTGACTCGTCGAGGACGGGAAAGAGCACAGCTGGCTACTGGAGGGTGTGGGAGGTACAATTCTAACTCTTTTAAACACAATTTGATTACGCTCGTCCATTGTTCAGTTCGCTTGACTGCTTTGACTTCAAATACCGTATGCCTATGCCTTGACCAAAGTTTGAACTTGTCTAAACATTGCAGCTTTGGGCTTACGAGGTCTTGCGGATGTACCCACCAGAGTGCAAGCATCCCGACTTGAGTGCTCTCCCTCGTGCGCTGAAGTGGAGCAAGGAGAGTATGGGAAAGAAGGAAGGGAGAGGCGGGCTCAATGCCTTCAGGCTGTACTTGGACGAGCTCAGGGCCTCACAGGTATGAACACACAATCACAAGCATTAGACGTGTATTCGTTTCACCGCTATAATGCTGTCGCTGAACAATTGCTTGCATCGCCCATTTGCTTTGACTTGCAGGTCAATTGGGATCCCTGGAGAAGGGCGGGGCCAGAGCCAGAGTATCTGGCCAGGAGCAGAGCGGTCACGGCCAGCAGGGTGTTGTTGGAGTCTGCCTTCGGTTGGCAGTGGTACTTGGGAGACCGAGTGACGCGCCAGTCACTTGGTTATCCTGAGTTCTGGGTGCCAGGGCCGCTACCACCCCGAGTTTCGCACACGGGAGAGTACACACGGGCCGAGCTGGAGAGGTACACGCGGCCGGATACTGATCTTGGGCAATACCTGCGTCCTGGTAGAGACTATGCAGTCTACCAGCGGGACTTCCTGGCGGGTCCATTGGGGGTCCGTGGCCGGAGAGAGGCGCGAGGCCAGGCCGCAGGGGCCGCTGAAGAGAGGAGGGCAGCCGGAGAGGGACGGAGAGGAGGTGAGAGCCAGGCCCGGCGAGCCTCGAGCGGACCGGCAGTTGGCGGACTTCCTGCGCTGCTGTGGAGGATTCCCGTTGTTGACAGTCAGGGGAATCCTGCAGAGTTTCAGTTAGCGCCTGCGAGGACAGAGCCTGCTCCTGTGACCGTGTCGGTAAGAATCAGCCTTCCATATTTCTTTTGAACTTTAAATGCTTGAATAGTCTGATGAACTCGAATTGCATGCAGGTGCCGATTGAGTGGGTGAACGAAGCCGTTCGACGCATGCTAGCGTTGGAGAATGCAGTGAGAAAGGCAGCGAGCGGCACGCCACTGGAGTTGCAGTACCAGGTACCGACGCCACAGCCGACTCAGCCAGCCGTTGTTCAGAGGACTCAGGTATGAAACGATACATTCCAGCTTTCGATACGTTCCTGCTTTCGATACATTCCTGTTTTGATAGCCTGATAGAGTGTACCTGCTTTCAATACAGAAATACAACATGTGCAATAGATACTGATGCTTTGAAATGCAATGATAATGCAGGTGGAGGGGAAGAGGAACCCTAGGCGGAAGAGTACGCGAGATCCGCCACCGAAGATGGTGGTGGCACAGAAATCCACGCCTCCGGTTACCACCACGCGGCGACAGACGAGGGGTTTACAGACAGCGCGTGCACGCGAGGAGGAAGCCAAGCAGGCCGCGAGGCAAGCTGAGCTTCGGTACCAGCTGAAGAGGCGCGAGAAGCCGACATTGGAGAAGCCGGGCCCAGCTCGGAGACCGAGATTGGTCATGAGTCCGACTTCCGAGGACGAGGAAGGAGAGGAAGAAGAAGGGGCAGAGGAAGAGGACGAGGAGCACTCGTCCACCAGCAGTGGCTCTGACGACTCCATCGACGATCCGAGGTATAGGGACGATCCTCGGGAGCTGCACGGTACTTCAGACAGTGATGACGAGGGACCTGAGGAGCGCTGACGAGACCTCCGTTACCCTTTTTTGCTTTTGATTTAGGGCCTGCGTGCCCAAGTAGATAGCCTTTTGATGGATAGACATTTCGAGAGCCTGCGTGCCTCTTTTTGATTGGTGGGCGCATGTGCCCTGTTTTGACTTGGTAGCTTTGATCGGCCGAGGGCCACAGATACAGTAGTTCCCTTTTGCTTTCGAGATGGATAGATCACCTTTCAGTTCGCAAAAGCTGCATTCTAAAGTTTTATAGTTTCTCATTGTGCATAAGAATCAACAAAACTCGCCACTAATATCGAACTTGCATTGACAACACGTCGAGACTAAACACAGACACGTATGAGTGTATAACACAGCCTAGCTCTGAAAGAAAAAGGCGATATGTCCTAAGACACAATCAGGATACGAGGGTACGGAAAATAATGAAATTTTGGGCATTGCACGCCAAAACTCACAACACCTGGAAAGGGACGAAAACGACACCTTCAAACAATAAATGGTGGCCAACATGGCCTGCGCCAATTGACAAACTCGAATGAAACGCCTCAATAAAGGACTTAAACCGAAGAATGCGCAAAAATGGTACAAAACATCGAAAAATGACTCGATTATGTCCCGGACTGAAACCGACACCTCCATACAGTCACTTAAGGTCCAAATGACCCGTATGGCATGACAAAAATAGGCTAGAAACGCCAGAACGAGTTTCGGACTTCCGAAACCTCGGTTTGAACTTGGAACGGGTCCCCAAGTGTCCAAAAACTTCGTCGATCATGGCATTCGGGATCCGATGCTTGGATATAATCACATAAGCCTATAATGACTTGCTGGAAACACCAAAAGTCCCAAAAGACCCCAGGAATGGAAAGTGACTAAAACAGATCAGTAGCTGCTGCAATCTGTCAAAACTGCAGATAGACCATCGCGCGATGGTTTGTAACTGTCGCGCGAGAGACATGTGTCGCGCGATGATATTTGAATGTCGCGCGAGAGTCAACTCCTGCTGAGCAGCCTTTGTTTGACCAAATTATTGGCATGGGGCTGTTCATAACTTCCACGTCTTGAAAGCTGTTCTGGGCTTGCAGAAGGAAGGCTGTTCTGCCATGCAAGGTGGTAGGACACCTATGCCTTGGTCTCACCAACTCCTTGGCTATTTGAAGCAAGATTTTTTTTTAAACATAATGAATTACACACCCTTTTCTCAACTTAACTAAGATGGGAGATTCACTAATGGAAGCCCTTGATCCTTGGCTAATGAGGGAGGAAACCATAAATTGGGAAAGTCCCAGGTCTCGCTGTTTATTCTCAATCCGGGATCTCCGGTTCGCTCGGCCGTGCGTCGAAATCATTCAAGCCGCATTGCCCTTCTGGGATCCCGTTGTGCACGTCTTCCGGTTCCGTGAAGACGAAATGTGCCCTACGATAGAAGAGTTCCAGGCATACGCCCCGGGGTTCGCCAATCTAGACGTCCTCGCCGTGCCGCCCGTCCATGAAGACATGGGGCAAATTCTGCGGGAAAAACTCAACATTCCGGCGGCAGTGACGAACAGCATTATTCGAAACGGCGAGCTCAACATTCTTCGCCTAATCGAGCTGTACGGTCCGGAGGCCGGTCTGGGAGACTATGTCGGGGAATCTCAACGACGCTTCGTCCTGTCTATATGCGCACTGGCCGCATATATGCTGGTTCCCATTGATGGAGGGGTAAATCCCAAGTTGGTGAGCATTGCCTTGCAAATGGATAACGGGAGGAACATTATGCCCGTGGTCCTAGCGGAGACGCTCTTAGGTTTGGACATGCTGAAACTTGGGCAAGCCGACTCTTTCGGCGGATGTCCTATCCTGCTCCAGGTAAATCCCCGTTTGACATAATTTCTCGCGTTTTCGGTTTTAATCCAAACGCTTGGGTTGTATTTGATTTCTGACTCATCCTCCGTTCTCATGCAGCTTTGGCTGGCAGACAAAATCGGGGTTTTGGAAGAGCCAGAGGCCGGCTTTGAAGAGTTCCCCAGATTGTTAGTCGCGAGGCCGATGATATTCCCCGACTTGCCGGTGGAGATATGGTTTGCCTACCTGAATGATCTGCATTCCGAAGATATAGTCTGGAGGTGCCTCTGGTTAAACCTCCCAGCAATGACGCTCAAATCGGCGGGATACAAGAGAGTAATACTCGCCGGCCTGACGAGCTTCACCTTTTACATTCCTGGGCGTACGCTCCGCCAGCTGGGAAGGAGCCAAGGATACAAGCGGTACGGGGCGGAAGACTTTGACATCCCCGTGTTTACTTCCTGGGATTTGCGCTGTCACAGAGACAACTGGGGTGATAGGACGTTGAAGGAATCAGTTCCAGATTTCAGAACGTGGCTGGAAAAGCGCTACGTAAGATGGCTCCGTGTTGAAGTTGAGGCGAGACTGAGGGGATATTTCTGAATCCCGTGGGAGAACAAATTGTAATTAGTAAGGCCATTAGGCTCCGCCTTTCAGTACTTGCTCTGTAAATTGTAAGCCACCTTGCCCGGCTTGACCGGTTAAATAAAAACCTTTGAATTATCCGGCGATTATTCCTTCGAGGGACCGACCTCGTCATTGAACGTGTAATTTGAACAAACAACGCTTCGACGTAGTCATAAACACCCATAATGACCTTGCTGTGTCGAATTGAACTGAACCCTCGCGCAAGCAATCCAAACCATCGCGCGAATAAGAACAGTCGCGCGACACTCCGGGACCATCGCGCGATGGATAATCCCTGTTGCAGTAGCCAGCTTTGACTCATTCAGATAAAAAGAAGGGTGGTAGACCTTGTCAGCCGGCCTGGGCGTTGCAGGGGTTCCTGGCTTTCCCCAGAGATGTTCCCTTGATCTTTAGTGAGTAGGGGGACACCTTGCAAGGCCACCTCATCAAGTAAGAAAGGTATGCTTCCTTCCTTGGCTTATAAAGAGGGATGAGCCCCTGAATGAAAGGTGTGCCTCCGTGGGAAATCTCTAGCACTGTTCCCCAAATGGCAAATCATCTCCCTACCTTAATCAGCTCGTGGCTCGAAGAATTTGTCGCGAGCGATTGGCTATGCTTCCGTTCCCACGGGTTGGCGGCGTTTCGCTTCTTAAAAAGCGTAAGGCTCCGCCCCGAAATTCTGCGAGCAGCCCTGCAATTTTGGGACCGGGACGTCCACGTGTTCCGGTTTGGGGACAACGAGTTGTGCCCGACTGTTGAAGAATTCCAAGCGTATCTCCAAGGCTTCGCTTCGAGTGTGATTGTCGTGCCACCTTACAGGCAAAGCATGTCAAGGCTGTTGAAGACGCGTCTAAACATTTCCCAGGGTGCAGCGGAAGGCCTGTTAATCGGCGGACAAATAAACATTGCGCGCCTAATGGAATGGTACGGGCCTGACAGCGATCCAGCGGATACGGTTCTGCAGTCTCGACGTCGATTCGCCATGTCAGTTGGCATACTGGCCGCATACCTGCTGGTGTCTCCGTATGGACGGCCTGACTCCTCGTTGGTACACGTGGCTGCGGAGATGAGCGCTCGGAAGAACGTGGCGCCTTTGGTGCTTGCTGAGACACTCATTGGTTTGGATTTGATAGCCACGGGTCAGACAAACACATTCGGTGGCAGTCCAATCCTGTTACAGGTGAATTCTCACTCAGCTCACCTTTTTCCGGTTTTCGCACAGTCTGCTTTTACCTCGACTCTTGGCTAAGGCTGTATGGTAGTTTCTTACTGGTTTTCTTTCGCTCAGGCTTATGTGGCTCCTTACTTGTCTTTTCGCTCATGCAGTTGTGGCTATGTGACAAGCTCGGACTAATCTCAGCTCCTGAAGCGGATTGGCCCTGTCTGCCTGGGCGGATGCATCAAAAGGGGATGCTGTATCCAGAAATGTCTGAGGAGGAGTGGTACGCCTTCATGAGAGAGATGTCTCCGCGCGAGATCGTTTGGCGGCACAGGGCCTTGAACATCCCGGATATGGCTCTGCACTCTGCAGGTTTTGAGAGAATGGTGATTGCTGGGCTGTCCAGTTTCACGTTCTACATTCCAGGTCGTATCCTGCGGCAACTGGGCATGAGCCAAGGCCTCCATCGAGCTGGGATAGAAGACTTCCACATTCCAGCTTTTACGTCCCAACATTTGGCAGGGTATGAACACAACTGGGGTTTGAGAGAACTCGGAGGAGCAGAAGACGACTTTAGCACAAGACTCAAACATCGCTATGTGGTATGGTTAAGAGCCGAGATCGAAAGCAGACAAAACGCAGACTGACTCCTGACACAAATCCAATGACCTAGAATAAGCTGTGAGCCCATGAGGGCCTCTTAGCATTTCGTTCTGTTTTTGATGCTTTACTGTTTTTCTTGGGGCTCTGCTCAGCCTATGTAAAAGAAATAATAGTTTTGAATAAAGGTGAAAGATTAAGAATTTTCCCTTTTAGTCCAAGTATTGAACGTCACGTTGAATGTTGAGGTACACTCCGGAACGGAAAACCTGGATCGAGTTGATTGATCGTGACCGAATCTCACAGAGAGACTGCCTACGTATCCCAAGCTAGGGAATCAGGTCAAAACGTAGTTCAGGCTACGGTTCAACAGGGTATGACCGAGTCCCAAAGAGAGACTGCCTACGTATCCCAAGCTAGGGAATCAGGTCAAAACGTAGTTCAGGCCGAGGTTCGCTCGTGTGTTTGGCTCTCCTTTTGCGCTCTAGATTTTGCCTAGGGCTGCCTTTGCAGGTTTCCAGCCTAGCGAGCTTTGATTGAATGCCTATTTATTTTTGCCTAAACTGCCCCCTTGGGTTTTCAGTCTAGCAGGCTTGCTCTAATTTTTGCTTGGGACCGCCCACCCTTGTGGTTTTCGGCCCAACGAGCTTCTCTCAAGGGTAGTAACGTTTAAGCTGATCCAGGTTGACCAGAGTGTTGAACTCGTTGCCGTCCAGATCAATGAGCTGAGCTGCTCCACCCGAGAGGATGGTCTTGATAATGTAAGGTCCCGCGCGCTTCGGGCGGAACTTGCCACGCAGATCGAAGATGGGAGCCCGGATTTCCTTTGTAACCATGTCCCCTTCCGCCAAGTCACGAGACTTCACTTTCTTATTGAACGCCCGAGCAATCCTGCGTTGATACCCCTGAACGTGATACAAAGCACGGAGCCTTCTCTCGTCGAAGAGCATGAGTTCGACAAACCTCCCACTAAGCCATTCAGACTCCGCGAGTTCACATTCAGCCATGATCCTCAAAGTTGGCACTTCCAGCTCGATGGGAAGGACAGCTTCCATCCCATAAACTAGAGAGAAAGGGGTCGCCCCTGTCGATGTTCGAATTGACGTGCGGTACCCCCAAAGAGCTAGAGGCAGCTGTTCGTGCCAGTCCCTGGCGGACTCTGCGGATTTCTTGATGATAGTCTCGATGTTCTTGTTAGCTGCTTCAACTGCCCCATTCGTCTGAGGGCGGTAGACCGTCGAATGGTGAACCTGGATTTGGAATTCCTCGAAAAGCTCCAAAACCCTGCCTTTGAAATGGACCCCATTGTCAGAAACGAATGCCTGCGGGACCCCATATCGATAGATGATATTCTTCCGGATAAACTGAGCAACCTGAACCGCCGTCAGGGTCTTGTAAGATTCAGCCTCGACCCACTTGGTGAAGTAATCTATCGCCACCAAAATGAACCGATGTCCGTTCGAAGCAGAAGGCTTGATCATGCCGATAACATCGATGCCCCAAACAGAGAACGGCCAAGGCGATGTCATGCCAAACAGTTTAGAAGGAGGGACGTGCATGAGATTGGCATGGATCTGACACCTATGGCAGCGGCGCACATAATCCACACACTGGGACTCCATGGTAGACCAAAAGTATCCTTGTCGTAAGATTTTCCTGGCAAGCATGACCCCGCTCATGTGGGGGCCACAAATTCCTTCGTGAATTTCTTCCATGATTTTAATGGCCTCAGCGCCGTTGACACAGAGCTTATGCATTCCGCAGTGAGATCTCCGATACAGTCTCCCGCCGCAGATGATGTATTGAGCGGCCATTCTTCGGAGCGTCATCTGATCCTTTTTGGTGGCGTCGGCCGGAAACTGACCGCTTTCGACGAAGTTCCAGATATCATGGTACCAAGGTAGGCCGTCATCGACATCATCGACGGCGTTGACATACTGATAAGCAGGCAAGTCCCGCTGTTCAATCAGAATAGGACGAAGCTTGACACCAACCGGAAGCTCGACCATGGAAGCCAGAGTTGCTAGAGCGTCGGCGAACTGGTTCTTCATCCGAGGGATGTGCGTGAATGTGACCTTGTTGAAACGAGGAACGAGGTCCTCTAGGTCTTGGTGATAAGGCTTCAATCTGTCCTCCCGAACTTTCCAGTCTCCGTTAGCCTGAGAAACGACAAGGTTGGAGTCACCAATAACCTCAAGCCTTTCAACACCGAGCGTAAGAGCCGCTTCCATGCCAACAATGCAGGCCTCATATTCAGCTTGGTTGTTCGTGACATCGAAATTGAGTTTGAATGCAAGCGGAATATGAGCACCATCGGGGGTTATAAGCAATACCCCAATCCCGTATCCCTTCCGATTGGCTGCCCCATCAAAGTAAAGAGTCAAGGTGTCTTCAACCACTGCCATTACTCCTTCATCTGGAAATGTAAAATCTGAGTCCTCTGGCCCTTCGACGGGATGATCAGCCAAAAATTCGGCGACTGCGCGCCCTTTGACGGATTTTCTTGTGACATATTCGAGGTCGAACTCTGCGAGCAATAGCAACCAACGTGCTAACTTACCAGTAAGCGCAGGTTTCTCAAACAGGTATTTGAGAGGATCCATTCGAGAAATCAACTTCACTGGGTAAGCCAGCATGTAGTGTCTTAATTTCTTGGACGCCCAAACAAGAGCCCAACATGTCTTTTCGAGAGCAGTATAGCGCTCTTCAGCGCCAACCATCTTCTTGCTCAGGTAGTAAATGGCTTTCTCGACTCCTTTTCCTCCTTCTTGAGCCAGTAAACACCCCATAGACGAAGGATTCACGGACAAGTAAAGTATCAAGGGTTTCCCCGGCACTGGTGGCATCAAAACCGGAGGGTTCTGCAGATAGGTTTGAATGGAGGTGAAGGCCGCCTGGCACTTGTCTGTCCAAACAAATGGAGTATTCTTCTTCAATAAACGAAACATCGGCTCGCAAGTTAGTGTCAACTTGGCGATGAATCTGCTGATGAATTGCACCTTTCCCAAAAAGCTTCGCACTCCCTTTTCAGAATCCGGAGGCTTCATCTCGAGGACTGCCTTGATTTTGGATGGGTCGACCTCAATCCCACGAGAAGTGATCATGAAACCGAGCATCTTGCCAGCCGTAACTCCGAAGGTGCATTTCTGAGGATTCAGACGCATACGGAACTTTCGTAATCTCCCGAAGAACTTCCTAAGTACAGGAAGATGACCTTCACGAGTCTTGGATTTGGCGATCATGTCATCGACGTAGACCTCGACTTCTTTATGCATCATATCATGCAGGATAGTGGTAGCAGCTCGCTGATAAGTGGGCCCAGCATTCTTCAACCCAAAAGGCATGACCAAGTAGCAATAAGTCCCCCATTCAGTGATGAATGTGGTTTTCTCGCGGTCCTCGGGCGCCATGAGAATTTGGTTGTAGCCAGAGAAGCCATCCATAAATGAGAGCAAAGCATGCCCTGCAGTGTTGTCTACAAGCACATCGATGTGTGGCAAGGGAAAGTCGTCTTTGGGGCTCGCTTTGTTCAAATCCCGAAAGTCAACGCAAACTCGGATTTGGCCATTCTTCTTAGGAACAGGGACGATGTTGGCAACCCACGTGGGATACTGAGAGACCATGAGAAAGCCAGCGTCAATCTGCTTGGTAACCTCCTCCTTAATCTTCTGAACCCAATCTGGCCTCATCCGCCGGAGTTTCTGTTTCACAGGCTTGGCATTAGGGAATAAAGGAATGTGATGCTCCACGATCTCGGGATCGATTCCGGGCATATCTTGATGAGACCATGCAAAAACATCACTGAACTCGGTGAGCAGCTCTTTGAAGTCATGATGTTCCTCCGGGGAAAGTGTGGAGCCCACTTGAACCATTCGGGGATCATTTTCATCTTTCAAATTTATAGAAACTATTTCTTCTTTTAATGGCTGAGCATGCCTTTCGTCTTCCCTTTCGATGAAGGCACGGATTTCCTTGGGAATGTCCCCATCGAAATCTATCCCCTCATCGTCAGGGTCGACACAGTTTATGTAAAGATCATTGAAATAGTCAGAAGATGCTTCGTTCATTTCACAAACCCCTGAAGGGTCACCAAGTACAAGAGAGTCGAACTCGAAATAAAAGCTATGACGTGGAGGGCCCAGAGGCACAAACTCCGACTCAGAGCTAGACTTAGAGGACGAGACAGACTCAGACTCAGACTCAGACGTGTCGTCAATACAAGTCAGGTGTGGCCTGAAAATGCAATTATTCAAAGAGCCCTCGGCTTTCACAATGAGAGAGGTGGGATCCTCAAGGGCGTCGGGCCCGAGCATGAGCACTTCGGCCTCTTCAGCTTCCCCAGCCAAACCCACTTGGGAAAATTCTTGGAATAGCAGCTCCAGATTTCCCTGATTGATAGATCCCAGCCAGTCAGTCTCGGTCTTCACCTGATTAAGCTTCCTCTTGAATTCCTCTTTTGCTGGTTCATCATCACTGCTTGACCAGGTGTCATCAGCGAAGATCTCAAACCCAGGCAGCAGCCCCCCAGTTTCGGAATGAACGAAAGGCTCAGCCTGCCCAGCGTAAGCGGCATTTCCGACTTCACGTACGAATTTGGGACCGCTGCAGAGGGTCCGAGGTTTTCCCATATATTTCCTCCGTTTGGCGTCTTTGGCAGAAGCAATATACCCCAAACCAAGGCGGCCCTCGTTGAAAGGAAAAGTAGGGAACTCTGGGACCCCTTGACGGCGAGAGCCTAAACCAATGCCCGGAAAGTGAGACATCCTTCTCATAATGTCCAGCGCGACAGAGCTTATGAGGAAATTCCCGTCCACATTGATGGCCATTACTATGCCTGAAGTATCGAAAGAGAAACCCCCGAGATCGACGTCTTCTTCGCCGTGTTGAATCCCCAAAACAGGAGTCCCGTCTTCCTTGAGCGGGCGGATGCCTGAATCCCTGCAGATGGTTAGAGTACCAGTGGGTAGTCCCAGAATGACCTTTTGGTGGAGGGTAGATGGCACAGCCATGATGTCAGACCGATGAAGCCATGGCCTGCCCAACAAAAGATTGAAAGTCGCGGGAATGTCCACGACATGGAATTCCACGTCCATCTCAAAACCCTCAGCATCGAGTTTGAGTTTCAAGATACCCTCGACCACACGACGGGTGCCGTCATATGCCTTGACAGCCAGATTGGAAGGTGTCAGATCCTTTTTGGTGAGCCCTAGACGATAAGCAACCCTCAGAGGGCAGACATTGATGGCGGAGCCGTTATCAATGAGAACAGTCGGGACCCAGAGTCCTCGACACTTGACGGTGATGTGCAAAGGGCGATTGTGGTCGACTCCTTCAACTGGCAGATCCTTGTCCGTGAAGATCACCGTATGCTTGGAGGTTGGCGGGAGGATGAGAGATATCATTGCCTCTGGCGTAACGTCGGCCTGGACTTCAAGGCGGGATAGGGCGTGACACAGCCTCTGACGATGCTCCTTGGACGAACAGATCAGTCCCCAGATGGAAATAGCGGCAGGAATCCGCTCAAGCTGCCGTTGAACTAGATCAGGAACTGGATTGCCGGCTGATACCTCAAGAGGTGCAGACTTTGGGAAAGAAACAGGCTCGTTCCTTTGATTAGCGGGATTGGAGGAATTCCCGGCCTGCAGATTAGCAGGCTGAAAAACCCGTCCACTCCTTGTAACATTGTGAACGTTTCCCAAAGAGGGCACGAGTTGAGGACTTTCCTTCGCATCCCAGAGATCAGCAGGGACATCTCCCAGTTTGCGCTTCCCCTTGTCAGCAGTCAGTGTAGAGACGGGCACTTTCATGTCTAAACCCAAATCTTCAGCCAGATCCTTCATCAGTAAGGAATCCCAGAAGCCCAAGTCTTTCATAGCAGCGACTTCAGCAACAGGCTCTGGATTTGCAATGAAGGGGACGTCCCAGAGACCAGTATCAGCTAGGGTACGATTGACAGCCCAGACCTCATTCCCGACTTGGACATCCACTATGTCGTTAACTTCCCACAGATTAGCAGGCGGAGCGCGGTCCGTGACCATGATACTGCAGTCCCTATTGTTGGGGTAAGGCACCTGAGGGCGCGGATTTTCTTCATCGACGATGTAGGAACAAGGGTCATGGTCAGTGTCGGGGTTAGTATCACAAACCGAATCAAAGACTGAACCAAAGAGGGAAACGTGGTCTCCCAATGCCCGTGGGTCATCCTGGACAAGCTCATCCTCTGCATAGTGAAGCATGTAGTCCGGTGTGGCATAGCCTTGCAGAGGATTAGGGTCGACATCCATGGGAGCAAACCAGGTCGGCTCAGGATCCCAATAATATTCCGCTTCGGGCACTGGAGGTTCGATCGGGTTGAATAGCATGTTCAAGGAGAAACCGTCCAAAGGGTCAAGCAAAGCCGCTTCATAGCCGGCCAACCAGCCATCATACCAGGCTTGATCGAAGGGGACATTTCCGGTCTGCGGAGGAATCCCGTCCATTCCAAGGGTGGACCACTCATTGAGGAGAGGGGCGGCATAGTCCCAATGGTCCGCTATAGCCCAACCAGTGGCTTGCATGTTGTTATCTGAGGGAGGCGCCCAAGGCTGATAGGGATCAGGAAACGGGCCAGCGATGGTCGCGTACGGGCTGTCAAGTGACGAGGCAGAATTGATCCGCACAGCAGGGATTGACTGATGGAAGAGGGAGCTGACGGATTCTTCTGAGACGGGTGAAGCAGCTTGTGAAAGTTCCGAAGGCGCATCCGTGTCAATGACTTGGCCTTCAACCAGTTGTATATAAGAAACCTCGGAGGATGGTTCGAGCGGGAAAGGCACGACGGGCCTGGGTCGATCGGTTGAGGTTATATAGTCAGTGGGGTTAAATATAGTAGAGCTGAGAGATATCTGGTTGATATGAGGTACAGCGTTGTGTTTGGGGAGGGAGTTGGCAATGACATTGGGTTTCTGAGGTGGCGGAGGAGTCTCCAGCGTGCCATCGTCGATAAGATCCTGGATCGCATGACGGAGGCGGAAGCAGGAGTCAGTGAGATGACCCGCTCCTTGATGGTAAGCACAGTAAAGGTTGGCTTTGAAACCGGGTGAAGGGTTCTTGGGTAAAGGGGTTGGATCTAGGGGCTTCAGATGCCCTGTCTTGACCAACTTCTCCAAGACCGAGGACAGAGGTGCCTCGATGGCGGAGAAGCTGCGAGGTTGGTTCCGGGGTCGGTTGTTCTGTGGATTTTGAACTTGGTTAACATCCACGACATGGTTAGCAGCGCCGGAGGAAGCGGCATTAGTGCCGGCAGTGGCCGTGCTGGAGTAAGTCCCTGTTCCGAACAGTGCATTAGTGTTTCCAGAATAAGCCCGCGGTTTTGATTTTGGGGCGTGCGAGGATTCGCCTTTTGATAGAATTCCATTCTGCAAAGCATCTTCGATGGCCAGGCCAGAGTCGAAGAAGGTTTCAAAGTTAGCGGAGGCCTGAGCTAGAACCAAGTGCCTGGCATAGTCTGGTTGAAGGTTGCGGGAAATGATGCGGAGCTGGTCCTTCTCGCTCGGGCGATCAGTCATCTGTGCAGCCTTAGCTCTCCACCTTTTGACAAAGTCTGCGAAGGTCTCCTTAGCCTCCATCTTGGTGGATTCAAGTTCCCGAGTAGTCATTTTTAGCTGGGAGTTGTAATTGTACTGCGAAATAAACGCAGTCCCAATGTCTTCCCAAGTCCTCCTTTTGGCAATGTCGAGTGACAAGAACCAATGGAAAGCAGGGCCCGAGAGGGTCTGAGGAAAGAGCTGTGACATGGCCTCCGGCTCAACAGAAAGAAGCTTCATGGCGGCATGGTAGCTGTAGAGATGAGTCCTGGGGTCGCCGCTTCCATCGAATTTAGCTAAGTCCGGCATTTTGAACTTCTCGGGAAGCTTGGCGTTGGGATACAGGCAAAGGCGATCCAGGTCGATCCCTCCGGCACTGATTTTTTCTGTTTTAGCAATGGATTCCTCCAGTTTGGCCATCTTGGCCATGAGTGTGACCATTTCCGGACTCGGAGTTGGTCCTTCTGGGTTTGGAGGCAATCTGCCGCCTGCGTGGTTTGCAGCGGGCCTGCGAGCTTCCCTCGGGTTCATTACTATGAGACGTCCTGCGTGAAGCGGGTCCGGAACCAAGATAGGCTGCTCCTGGTCAGACTCATCGTCCCCACCTTCTTCCTCGAGAGGGGGCGGAAGGCGAGTGTGGATGAGGTCATTCAGGCGAGCGATGTTAGTGTCGGTCTGAGCTGCCCTCTGTTGCATAGCAGTGATGCTGTCTTGGAGGTTCATGAGCATGGCTTCCAAGGTAAGGGGTTCTGGTTGTGGCTGTTCCATCGTGACAAGTGTTTCAAAGCTGCTTGAGGCGGATACCGGGGTAGTCGGACGTCCTTCCTGCGGAGCCTGTGGTGAATCTGACTGAGATTCTGAGTGCTGTGCTGCCGGAGGTGAGCGTGGAGAGTCTTCCGTGATGACTGACTGGGACCGTAACCTGACAAGCCTTTGAACCGGACTCAGATGCAGACGTTCCCAAGCGGGTTTGGCAACTGGCCTCGATACTTTCCTTGGTGGTGCAATGATTCAGATCTTTGCTTGCAAGGGAAACGGAGATTTAATAAGGGTCCTGCAGCAACTTTACTCTAAATAAAAGACTAAAGCGGATGCAGCCAACGTCGAGAGTGTCACCCTAGACTCTAGAACCGGAAGACAAGTCTGTCTCACGACGTTTTGGACACTGCTTCTAGGCCCTCAGAATTCTTTTTGAAGATGTATCCTTGTTCGGAACGAGCGGTCCTAAAGGATGTCAAAAAGGAGTCTAAACCTTTGTCTGTTTTGATGTTCGGGGTCTCAAGTTTTTGAAGCCAGAACGAATCGGTGTGAATATCATGATGCCATAACCAGGTTGGCGTAAGCAGCACTGTGCTATTAGCCGGGCGGTGTAAGTGACGAGGCACTTGTTACCTTTTGGTGTAAGCATCACGGTATTTTACTCCGTGGTTCTTCGTTTTCTGTTTGAAACCCTAAACAGGCATACGGGCAAAGGTGCAGAAAAGCTTTTGATTTCCTAAAGTCCCGCTGTAAAAGGACTTGAAAGATGATAACGCGCACCATTGAGGTACACGACTCCTCATCGGGCCAAGGCAGTGTCCTACTAAGTCTGAAGACAGATTTGGAACAGATTGAGAACCTAGGAGCCATCCTAGACATGCTTCTATGCTGAACGAGATGTATGTACAGTTCATGCGATAAGGAAAGCAGTAACACGTAGGCATTTAAAGGGTTAGATGCAAGTAGATCTTAACCTGTGGGTACCTGTCCTAATTGGGAGAGTTCTAATGCTTTGTATATGCAAAAGGCTGGTTTTGGCTTTGTAACAGGTTCCTCGGACTAGGGCCACAGATATACCTCCCGTTACCCGCGTTTTTCGCAGGATAACAGTCGAACGGTAGCATGACCCATCATCGTCGAAGGTTGTCGGTCATTCGGGGTCCCCGGGCTCCGGTAAACCGTGCCGGATTGCCAAAACGATCCAACGAGGCTTATCCCACATCGATGCAAATGAGATGCTAAAATCTTGTTTAAAAAGTGGAAGAATCACAGAGTCATAAAAGCGCCTTTTCAAATTTGGCTCACTTTATTTAGTCCATCTTTAGAAGAAACTACGCAAGTGAACAATCGAAAAAGCCCCAGATCAGAACGGCCGGACACGAGGTCCTGTTAAATCACCGTTCCAACCTTCGGCAGCGCGAAGCTCACCGTTTTGCCAAGCTTTTAAGGGATTGTTCCCAAGCGTATTAAATCCTAAGTGTGAATTAATATTGGTTCGATTTATCCCCAGCAGAGTCGCCACTGTGGGCAGCATGCCCTTGGAAAAAGGATTCCGTTCCTTTCGCCGTTGCGGCCCTTTTTTGAAAATCGAGGGAGCACAAGCGCCTGGTGGCGAGCGCTCAAAAAAATACAGAGTCGCCACTTGAGTTTTGAAGGTCCGACACTCAAGGAACCGTATTTCGAAGCACCTGCCGCGCTGTTTGATTTGAAAAGTTAAGGAACCAGTCCGTCATAACCATATCTGGGTTCGGGAGCCAGGTTACGAGAGGGGAAGGGTTTTATGGCACCCCTCTCGCCCAATCCGGAGATCGGTCTCTACTTAGGCGTTTTTATGAAAACATTTGTGATTCTTCCTCTTTTAATTGATTTTAGCCAATTAGGGCGGGGAACAGTTAATCGGGGATTAAAACTGTAACACTTTGCAGGATGTGATCAAATAATGGCATGGACGGGTAGTATTATGAATAATAAGTGGAATGACTTCGAAACAGCAACCAGATGCCAAAACCAGGCTCGGGACAGATCCGTCCAGCACGATGACCAGCTTGCATGCCTGAACATTTCTACATGCAAGTCAACCCTCGCGCGAGACACAGTGACCCTCGCGCGAGTATGTCATCTCACCACAGTCCGCAAATCATCCCCTTCTGGGCTCTGGAAGGACCAGTGCACACCCAGGAAGCAAACCAAGCAGTTTATAGGAAGGCTGAAAATACTAATTATTACACCATACTCCAAACAGGAGCCAAATAAGATAAAATACAACCCCTGAACAGTGGGGGTATCAAAACAGAGGCCAAGGGCCTAGTTGCCCATGCAAGGGCCACTCATGGAAATCGGAGGACTGTCGCGCGATGGAGCGTGACTCTCGCGCGACACTCCTGACTGGACTTCCAGGAATTGCTTTGCATGCTTGAAGTCCTGAGACAGATTCAGGGGATCCCAAAGGCATTCCAAGCTATTTAAAGCAAATGAACAAGCTACTGTATTTTGTTTTGCATGCATGACAGTGATCTAAAAATCAAGGTAAGACATAATAAACATGAATATACTGCAAAACAGAAAAGGGCTAGCTTCCCTTCCCCACAAGGTCCATTCTCTTGCTGACACAAGTGTCGCGCGAGTAAAGGGGACCATCGCGCGAGGGTATGGCTGCCATGATTTCTTGTAACTTTGCTGGCTTTAGGACCAGGGCATGGTATTGATTACCAGCCTTGGCCCTGTCAGCCCCCCTCAGGGATCAAAACAGAAACTTGTTAAGTGTTATACCTTTGCTTGGAAAGGGTTTGGGAAGAGACAAGATTGATGGATGGGGGCCTTGCTACCAAGTATGTATGAACACACTAGGTTCAGAAGATTAGGAGGTGGTTTGTGGTTAGTGACTTTGTGCTAGCTTAGTGTAGGACTTGTAAAACAACCAAACTTTCTTAATTAATTTTTTGGGAACCCCTCACATGGAAGACCAATGGGGGTATTTATAGGGGGAGAGTAAGGCTTGGTTTAGGGCCAAACAAGCCCTTAAGACCAGCCACTAAGGCTGGTCACAACTTGGTTGTGAGGCTAGCCAACAAGGTGAGAGAGTGGGTGGGAGTTTGCATGGGGCTAGGACCTGCCAGCACGTCGTTCAGCTGAGGAGAACGGGGTTCCAGCCCATGGGAACCCATGTGCCAAGCAATCATCACCAGTCCAGCTGGATTCTGTGAAAGGGACAGGTGGGAACCATCGCGCGAGGGTCCATGAGTGTCGCGCGAGGGTCAAACAGTCAACAGTTTGACTTTGACTACACGTGGCAGGCTGAGTATCGCGCGAGGGACAAGAAGGCTCGCGCGAGGGTCAATTCTGGCTCAGGGTTTGACTGAAGGTTCAGAAAGGTTTGAAAGGTTCAAGCAAGGTTTCTAAATGCTCCAAGCCTAATCCAATTCCAATCCAAGCTCTGTTTGATCCGATTTCATCATCGGGGAAACAAGAAAATCGTAAAAATAAGTAAAACGATTGGGAGACCCAGATTGGGGTGTCTACAGGCGGTCTTCCCGCTGGCCGTCCTCCTCGCCCGCGGCCAACCCGTCGCCCTAGCGCCGCTGTTCCTGGGGTCACTCTACCGCCAGCTGGACCTGGAAGATGTGACAATATTTCAATGGCCCACTCCATCTTCCTGCTCGCGTACTTCTTCGAGCATTTTCGTATCATTGCCCCGGATCCCCTGGTCTTCGAAGCGTCAAGGGTGCGGTCCCGCGTGGAACAGTGGCACAGGACCAGCAGTGAGGCCTCATGGTACGAGGCGTGTGACATTGAGGCCAATTTTATTCCACGTCCCTACAACATTCCCTCTCCGGGCATCATGGGCGTGGGCCTATGCCTTCTTCCCGTCGGTTCTTCTCTCAAAGCCGCGAGTGGCAACGATCCCGTGGCGCGGACAATGATCAATTTCGTGCTCATTGCTTTTCCTGGGTGGCTCCCAATTTTGTGCAACGAGGCAGCTGGGGTGGCGATGTACCGCCCGGACCGCTTCGCGAGGCAACTGGGCTTCGACCAAGGGGTGCCCGGGCCTGTACCCGCGATGCCCTCCTTCGTGGAGTCACAGCTTCGATTCATGGCGGGGGAGCTTTCCCAAATCTTGACACAGCTTGGGGATTTGCCCATCCCTGGCAGGGACAGGGTTTCAAGTTACACGCCGGAGTTCCGCGCGTTCTGGAGGAGGAACCTTGACTCCTTCCTAACGTTTGTCCGCGGGCAGGCCGTGGTCCCTGAGGTGCCCGCGATCCGGACTCGGGATACTTCTCTGCGGGCCATTACTGTGGTTCAGGCAACTGACTGGCGCGGACCCCGCAGTCAATGGGCCGTGATCCATGCCGAGCCCGTGAACAGGGTCTTCCCTGTGGAAGCGGCACCTGCACTTCCTCAAGCCGCCCCGGGGCGAACCCGCGTGCGGGGACCCCGCATGAGGACACAGCCTCCGCCTCCTCCACCAGCAGAACCATCTCAACCGTCCTCCTCTCAGGCGCCCGCGGCGGGGGAGCACCGTCGCCCAAAACGCATCCAAAATGTAAGTGTCTTCCCCCGTGCTCAATCATCTCTTTACAATACTTCATCTCCTTGTTCTCGGGGGCTTATTCCTTTCGTCTTGCTTCTCTCTTTTCTTTAGCAGCGGGAGCGGGATGCTAGTACTTTCGTGGCCTATGAGCCAGAGGCAGCCACGGCAGCGGAAGCAGCGGAAGAAGCAGCGGGTGGGGTAGAAGAGGATGCCCCAGACGCTCAACCAAAGAGACGCCGCCTTGATGGTAAGCCTTGCTTTACTAGGATGTCATTTCTGTTATCTTGCAGCTTCAGTCCCTGACTTCTATTTTGCCATAATTTCTCAAACAGTTGTGGCAGAGTCTGACGAAGAAGAGAATGAGGTTGCGGAGGCGGAGGCGGGCGATGATGATAATGATGATGATGAAGACCAACTCCCCCTCAGAGTCTTGCAGGCCCGAGCGTCCGCGCCTGCGAGGGGCCCTGTCGCGGAGGATGTCAGCATAGTGGAAATCTCCGACTCCCTAGAGGAACAAAGGGCAGCGGAGGTGATTCAACCTCGGGCGGAGCCAGTTCCTTTTCTTCACCCAGAGCCAGAATCCTCCGCGGTTATTGGAGGTACGTTACCCGACGAGCCTTCCATTGTTGACCTCGGGGGAGATCCCAACACAGTTTCCTCCAAGTTGTATTCTTCCCCGGAGGAATCTGAAAATGTGATAGTATACTCTGCTGATCGAGACCCTTCTCCATCCCATGCAGCAGCTTCTGAGACCCGTGAGGCTCCGCCGTCAACAGATACCCGCGAATCTGTGGGTCAGGCCGACGTTGCCGCGGAACCTCTCAATGCGGCGGCCGCCCAACTTTTGAGAGAATGAGAAGAAGACGACGTCGAAGGACTCCCTCACGCCGCCACGGGGGGTCCTGCCGCGGGCCAACCTGGGGCAAGCTCAACCTCTACTCCTTCTGGCTCTCATCAGTAGTCCACCAGTGCACGCATCCGTTCCACAGAGAGCTTTCTAGGCCGGGTCGCTGGTGGCTCCCCAGGGGTCTCCAATGCTTCGTTCCTCCAAGGCCCTGGGTCGAACGCAGAACATGACGCGGCTGTGGACGCCGCCAGTCCCCATTCCCCAGCGTGTTCCACCTCGCAGACTCAATCTCCTCATCAGTCTACGAGACGCTTGCCGACCCCACGTGCTGAGCCAACCACCCAACCTTCAGACCGACAGCTGGAGGTAAACGAGGAGCTTCTTGGGGGACCCACCTCCATTACTGACTCAGATTTCAATTCCTTATTTAAAGATATGGACTTCTTGCCAACTGGCGATGTTTTGAGGGGACAGGGAAGCCAAGCCCTTGGGGACTACGAGCTTGATCTGAATTCAGACATGGGCGAACAAAGGGAAGAAGTTGAGTCCAGGGAGCAGTCGCCGCCCAGGCCCAGCCAACCTGCTTTAGATCTGGGGAAGGGGCCCATGGACACTGAGGCCGCGGAGCCAATCCGCCTCTTCCCCGCGGGCTATGCTGTACCCGCAGAATACTACCCGCTGCTGAACGCCATAGCCCAGTCTCATTCGGAGACCTCCAGCTCCTTCAATCCACGGTCTGCTCGGCTTGGGGTGATCTACCTCAGAAGCCTTCATGACGTGCTTACTCCTTGGGGGCAGCTCCGCTACAGGGACTTCAATCCCGGGACCGAGGCCGATCTGCTGGAGGTTGCCCAGGATATGCAGGTCTTTGGGTTTGACCTGGCCTGGCTGTGCGGGCGAAGCTCTGCTCTGAGGGCCGCTCTGAGGCCTGAAATCCAGGGCTTGTCGGCCCAGCTGGAGTCTACCCGACAGCACCTGGCCAATCTGGAGGCCAGTTTTGCTCGAGTGCTGCAGCGCAACGCGGAGCTGGCCGCTGCCTCGCTGAATCTAGCCAACCCTGACCCCGATGGGCTTGTCTTCTTGGATTGGCAGGCTTAGAGAGTTTTTTGTTTCTCTTTTTTTTTGAACACATGTACCATTTTCCTTCTTTCTTACTTGAATAAAACTTTGGTCTTATTGGAATAAGATTGTCTTTGTGTCGATGATATCATGATACACATACTTTTGCTGGAGTCCGCGGGCCACGTTCTGACTTCTTGTGACTTGTTTATTATCTCGGTCTGACAAATACTAAGTTTGCCACTCGGGGGACCATGTTCTGGCCGCTTAAGACTTAACACTATCTCTTTTTGACAATCACTAAGTATGAATCTCGCGGGTCATGTTCTGACTTCTCGCGACTTAGCATCATCTCTTTTCGACAATGGTTAAGTTTGAAATTGGGGCCATGTTCTGGCTATTAGAGACTTAACATTATCTCTTTTTGACAATCACTAACCATGAACCTCGCGGGTCATGTTCTGACTCCTCGCGACTTAGTATCATCTCTTTTTTGATAATCGTTAAGTTCGGAGAAATGAATTGGGGGCCATGTTCTGGCCACTTAAGACTTAACATTATCTCTTTTTGACAATCACTAAGTATGAATCTCGCGGGTCATGTTCTGACTCCTCGCGACTTAGCATCATCTATTTTCGATAATCGTTAAGTTTGAATGAATGAATCATGAAAAAGGAGCCGATAATTTCGCGGAAATGTTCTCTCCGCGGGGGCATATCGCTTCATCTCAGCGTAAAAGAGTAAAGCAACAGTATGAATTAGGAACAAGTGCCCATTTTTCATTAACAGTAGATCAAATCAACGGTTACAAGCTTTTTAGGGTAATTTCGCGGTATGGTGTCAATCTCTTCATTGTTCTTTTGAATAAAATCACAAGAGTGAAGAAAAGAAACAAACAGTACTGAAAAAATAGGGGGAAACTGGCAGGACAGGACAGTGGCTTGTGAGCTTCCAGTGTCTCCCCTCATGGGTAGAACTTCTTGATGTACTTAGCATTCACTGCCCCTGTCTCGAAACCATCTTCGACACGGGCCAGGTGGTAGTACCCACTAGCGGAGGCACTGATCACTTCATAGGGTCCTTCCCATCTGGGGGTGAACTTTGGCGTCTTCATATCCCTCATCACTGCCGTGGTGGCTTTCCAAACTAGCTCCCCAACTTTGAATACCCGCGGCACCACGCCCTTGTTGTAGTATCGTGCCACGGATTCCCAGTATTTTTCGTGGGCAAGGGCCGCCGTCGCCCTTCTCTCTTCTAGGGCTTCCAAGTCTGCTTTTCTTCCTTCCGCGGAATTCTCCATCGCGAGTACCACTCGTGCGGAGGGGACACTTAGTTCTGCGGGTAAGACCGTTTCTGCTCCGTATACTAGGCTGAAGGGGCTGGCGCGGGTAGACTTCCTTTTCGAAGTGCGATAAGCCCAAAGGGCTATTGGTAAGTGATCAGCCCAAGTACCCCCACGCTCGTCCAACAGCTTGCTCAATATTCTGATCAAGGTCTTGTTTGTTGCTTCCGCCTGCCCATTTCCCTGCGGGTAGTAGGCGCTAGAGGTACGGTGATTACCGTGTATTCATCGAGGAGGCTTCCCACGTGGTGATTGATGAACGGAGTACCGTTATCAGAAAGGATCACCTTGGGTATGCCAAACCTACAAATGATGTTTTCCTTGATGAATGCTACCACCGTGTCTCCCGTGGCCTTGTTCAGCGGAACAGCCTCGACCCACTTAGTGTAAACCTCCGTGGCCGCCAAAATCCATCTGTTCTTCCGCGACGCCGTCTAATCGGTCCGACTAGATCCATTGCCCAAGTGTGGAAGGGATAAGGGGCGCGGATGGAATGCAACTCCACAGAAGGAGCGTGGACCAAGTTTCCAAATTTCTGGCAGGCTTGGCATCTTTGCACGTGCCGCTTCGAATCCTTCTCCATGGTGGGCCAAAAATACCCCAGATGAACCATCTGCTCGTAAAGCTTCCTCCACCCCTAGTACTCAGTCCCGTGAGTCTTGGCTAGAACTTCTTCCGCCTGCTCCTTGTCCACGCATACTTGAGGCATTCCGTCAAGGGTTCTTCTGAACAGGAGTCCCTTCTCCAAGAAGAAACGCCGTGCTCCGTGGAGAACCCTCGCGGACTCAATTCGCTCGATGGGCAGGGATCCTTCTCGTAAGTAGTCGATGTAGACTTGTCTCCAGTCCACCTCCTGGTTGTCATCGCTTGCCATCAGGCATTCTGGTTTGGCCATGTACAGGGAACACCAAGTGCAATTCTTCGTGATCAAATCAGCATCTTTCTTCATAGTAGGCCAGTAATAACCCTGCCTCTGAATTCTCCTGTACAGGGCTATTTCGTTGTCCGCGCAGTTGTCGATGTGGATCCTGTCCAATACTTCCTCTGCCTCCTTCGCATCAATACATCGCGCGAGCCACCCCTGCGGGCCGCGATAATACAATTCTCCGCGTAGAACTATGAAACATGAAAGCTCCGCGGTAGACAGGTGCCCTACGCTGGTGACTAACTGAATCTTGATAGACCCGCGCCAATCCTCGGTCGGCTCTGCGAAGTCTTCTACTGCGGATGGTTCAAACATCTTCACAATTTCAATGCAGGCTCTCTCTTCTTCGAATTCCGTCTTTGCCCCCAGCGTCGCAAAAGCATCCGGAAAACGGTTCTCTGATCTGGGTTTGTGGATGATACTGAGACTTTTGAAGAATTTCATCTGTTTCTGCACTGTCGTTCGGTATGGTGCCAGAGTCGGTTCTTTCAGCGCGTAAATCCCTTCCGTTTGCAAGACTACCAGTTTTGAGTCTCCCGCTATCCTCAGGTGCTTGACTCCTCTCTCTTTTGCCGCTATTAGACCCAGGATTAACGCCTCGTATTCCGCTTTGTTGTTGGAGCATGGGAAATTTAATTTGTACGCCAAATGCACTCTGTCTCCCTCTTCGGTTTGCAACACTATTTCCGCGCCTCCCGATCCACTACCCGCGGCCCCATCGAAGCTGAGCGTCCAGTGCTGTTTATCTGTGCTGGCTGCGAGAGCTTCGAAACCATCTCCGGGTAGGCAATCTTCAAGCGGCTCGCACTGTCCGCTTGGGAACTGAGCTAGCAGGTCCGCTAGGGCTTGACACTTGATTGCTTTTGGAGTTGCTCATGAGATGTCAAATTCCGCGAGTGTTAGCAACCAGCGGGCGACCCGGCCTGTGAGGGCGGGGCGCGACAGAAGATATCTCACTAGGTCACACTTAGTGATTATCTGGATGGGAAATGACAGGAAATAGTGCCGGAGTTTCTGCGCGGTAAAGACGAGGGCTAAGCAATGTCTTTCGATGGTAGTATATCTTTCCTCGGCTCCGTGTACCTTCCTGCTGATGTAGTAGACTGGGCGCTCTGTCCCATCTACCTCTTGCACCAGCAGGGCCCCAATGGATCTCGGGGTAGAGGTCAGATAAAGAATCAGCGGCTTCCCCGCGACTGGTGCCACCATTGTCTGAGGAGAAGTCAACGCCGCTTTGATCCGCTGAAACGCCTGCTGATGGTACTCATTCCACTCAAATTTTGTGTTTCCCTTCAACAGGTCCGCGAACGGCGCCGCGATTTCCGCCATTGCGGGGATAAAACGGCGGAGGTAGGATACTTTCCCTAGGAATCGCTTGAGCGTCTTCTGGGAGTGGGGCGGGGGCATTTCCGTGATAGACTTGATCTTGGCCTCGTCCGCGTCGATTCCATGGCGATGTACCAGGAAACCCAAGAATTTTCCCGCGGTGACTCCAAATGCGCACTTCAGGGGGTTCATCTTAAGGTTGAACTTTCTGCATCTCGCGAAGACAGTGGTTAAATCTGCAAGATGGTCCTTCCGCTCCTTGGATTTCACCACCAGGTCGTCCACATAATCTTCGATTATCTTGTGCATGAGATCATGGAAGATTGCTATCATGACCCGCTGGTATGTTGCCCCCGCATTCTTGAGCCCAAAGGGCATTACGATGTAGTAGAAATTCCCCAATGGTGTTCGAAATGCTGTTTTCTCCGCGTCCTCCGGAGCCATTTTGATCTGGTTGTACCCGCTGAAACCATCCATGAAAGAGAACATCTGGTGGCCCGAGGTGGCATCCACCAATGTATCAATGTGTGGCAGCGGGAACTCATCCTTTGGACACGCTTTGTTGAGGTCGCGGAAGTCGACGCATACTCGAATTTGGCCATTCTTCTTCTTCACAGGGACAATGTTTGCCAGCCACTCTGGGTACTGGATTGGGCGAATGAATCCTGCCTTCCGCAGCTTCTCGACTTCTTCCTTGATCTGTCCTTCCAAATCGGGGTGATACTTCCGCTGGGATTGTTTCGCGGGCTTAGAATTTGGGAAGGTATCCAAGTGGTGCGTAACCAGCTCTGGATCCAACCCAGGCATCTCCTCATAGTGCCACGCGAATACGTCCGAGTTGGCACGTAGCAGTGTTATCAGCTTCTCGCGGAACTCTCCGCTCAATTCCTTACTTATGAACACCGGATTTTTGGGGCCTACTCCGTCGCTTAGATCGACCTCTTCTAATGCTTCCTGCTACGGCCTGGGCTGATCTTGCATGCATTCCGGAGCGGGCTCCGACTTTTGTATTACTTCTTCTTCTTCTTCTGCCGCGGCACATGTTCCGCCGGGGCCAGCGGATTCATGGTCGGCCGCTGCCCCGGTGGACCATCATAGGTAGTACACTGTTTTGCCCCTCTCCTTTGTATTGGTAATCTTCCTGGGGGCTGCGACGTCTGTCGCGGATGGGTCCCTCTGGCGTGTCTCTGGCTTTTCGTCTCTTATATCTTCCCACCTTGGGATCCTGACGGCGCGAGGCTTGGTGGTGATCGCCTGAGATACCTCGCCCAGCTCCGAGAAGTAGACCGCGTCCGAGAGGTGTGTTTCATTGGTATCAAACGGGTTTTCAGATGCGCGAATTGTGACTTTCTTTCCTGCCCAGATTCCTTTCAAACATTGGTGGTAGCTAGGTGGTACAACCGCGTATTTATGCATCCAACTTCTTCCGAGAATGATCTGATAATTAGGGTCCGCGTTAATGAGATGAAATTTAGTGGCCGAGCGGATTGCCCCCACTTCTAGGTCTACCACCATGTATCCCAAAGACTACTTCTTGTCTCCTCCAAATCCCGTGATGGTGATCGGAGATTCTACTATCCTATTGGACTGTATCCCCACCTTCTGGAACGTCGACATTGGCATCAGGTTTATGGAGGCCCCGCCATCTAGAAAGGTCCTCTTCAGCTCCGTCCCGTTGACGCGGGATGTAACGTACAGCGGGCGGTTATGGGGGTAAGGCACCCGTCGATCCGCGTCCGAGAAGGTGACCGAGTTGGACTCATCGCGGATCGTCCGCCGGACGGATCCCTCCGCGGTCATGCATGACTCCTGATGAACTTCCGCGATGTTGACAATCGCCTTAGTGATTTCCAACCGTGCTGCCGGTGTGAAGCCAAAGCCGTCAAAGAATGCGCGAAACTTCGCACTGTTCTGTAATGTCTTGGCCGACGCGTTGGGGTCCGGTATCACCACGGGGGCTGAACCCTCCCCGAATTCTTCTGTTATTTCGTAGCACGAGACCATGTATGCCCATGCTTCGTCATCCTCTCCCTCCATGTAGTAGTTGCTGTCAGTATCGTCTTCATCGTTGTACATAAACGGGTAACACTCCACCATGTTGACTTCTCCATTGTTGTTTCCGTGGACTGGATAAGGCTTGACGCGGATGTCGCGCCGTCCTATCCTTAGTTCATTCGCGTTCTGCTTCCTATTAAACAACCTCTTCAATGACCAACAATCGCTCGTCAGGTGCTTGGTGTGCCTGTGGTACATAAAGTACCTTGGGTGCTCGCGGTCTTCCCGCATCGGTTCATACTCCACAGGGGGGAGTTCCAACTCTCCGTCCTGCACCCATGCATTCACCAAGGCTCGCACTTCATCCATTGTGCAGGGGAAATCCGGCGCCGGCCCCATCTCGCGCTCTCTCCTCTTTCGTCCTCCCGCGGCCTGCTAAACCTGCGGCGCCTCCGCGACGGCCACAGTGGCGCTTGTGGCCTTGCCTTTCCATGGATCTTTCCTGGCCGGCTTGACCACATGGCGGATGTTGTACGCTGATTCTAGTAGGGCAGAGAATGTTCCCAACTTTAAATTGATAAGCAACATCTTGAATTCGTCCATCATCCCACCAATGCAGATTTCCACCAGTTGAACCTCCTTCGCGGACTCAGTGCAGTCAACTGCACGATCCTGGAACCTCCTGATGTAGTCCACCACGTCTTCCCCACTAGCTTGTGTCTCCTTCGTCAAGCTGATCACCGTTACCTTTTCACGGACCTGGAAGAATTTAGCGTAGAAGCTGTTCACCATTTCTTCCCAGGTGGTGATCGAGTAAGGCTCCAAGTTGACGTACCAAGTGTATGCGCGGGAGGTGAGAGACTTCGAGAATTCCCGGAGACGCAAGTTATAATCGGACGCGTGGGCCCCAAGAGATTCCATGAAACGGACCACATGTTCCTGGGCACTGCCCTCTTTTCTGTCAAATTTCACAAATTTTGGTGGGGTCTACCCTTCCGGGTAGGGTAGTGATAGGATCGTCATAGGATAAGGCGGGCGGATATCTGGGCTAGGGAGGGAGGGTAAGACTATCTTTGCTTTCTCCTTAGTGAGGAGGGCTTGTACGTTCGCCAGAGTAATGAACTGTCCCGCGGACGGGGCCCCAACTTCAGTAACGGCTGGCTCCTTTCTACTCGCCTCGCTTGCCTTCTGCTGCGCTAGCAGGGCCTGGACTTCCGCCATGGTGACGTAGGGTCCCTGAGAGGGCGTGCTGGCACCATCAGCGGCCGCCTCCTTCTGGCGGTCCCCAGCGTGATTTCCCGCGACGCCTCCTACAAGCATAGGGCGCAAATGGGGAGGCACCGTTGGGGGAACCTGGGGCTGCACCATCTGGCTAGTGCTGCCCCCTGCCTAGTTTTGTGGTGGTTCGTCGTTTTGACCGACCGCGGCCTTTGGGAGAGCCGCGGAGATGAGCTCAGTGAGACCAGTAAAGGCCGCGAGCAGCTGGCGCTGTGTCTCGAGGAACTGCCGCTGGCCGTCCTGGAGAGCCCGCAGTGTCCTGCGCTGCCGTGCCCGCGCTATTGGTCTCTTCAACTTCCTCGATGACTGGCGTGCCGTCGTGTTGTGCCGTCATTGCTTTACGGCGTGATAGTGGCCGCTCGATGTATTCTGTGGAACGGGTACTAACCATAAACCAAAAGACACCTCCCCAGCAGAGTCGCCTAAATATGGGTGATCGGGTTCCTTTGGGGCTGCTTACGTGTAGAAAAGTGAGCTGGAGAGGTGCGATTGGCTGATAATTAGTACCAAGGGGAAAAGAGGAATGAACTTGTGGGGTGAGGGCTGGAGCAAGAGGTACGGAAAGGACAAAGGCAACGTGTCTCCTTTGTTCTCCGTGGGGGGGGATGACGTCTGCCTTCTCTGGAATCAAACGAGTGAGGTCACCTTCTCTCCGGGGAAGAATGTTCTCCTTCCTCAGAATCAGTGCTCTCTCTCTCTCCTTTTCCTAAAAAGTCAGCCTCTGGCAATCATTGGGAATGTCAGGGGTATTTATAGGGCACCTGGGCCTAGGTCAGGCCCATGATGACGCTCCTATAAGACCCCAACACGTGTCCCTCCCGTACCTCCAGGTCGCGAAAGACTCGTCCTCCCGCGGAGGATTTTCCGCGGGGGGACTCGCGCTTCCGCGATGCTACCTCCATCCCAAGCCACCAAGCCAAAAGAGCTTCCCCAATTCCCACAAGAGCAAGGTCGCGACCCGCGGCGATCGTTTGCCTCCCGCGGGGTCCCTTCCGAGCCTGCCTTTTAGGCCCGAATAGGATCCCAGGGTCTTCTCGTAGTTTCTGTACCAATCCAGGTACGTCTTTCAGTTCTCCCCTGCGGGGCCCGAAGGGGGTCCCGCGGGGTCTTCCCTTCCGCGGGTCAATTCCGCGGGCATCGATCTTATGGGCTACACGTGCTTCCCCTCCATTGGTCAGTCAAACGTCTTCTCAGAATAGTGTTTTGACTAAGATTGACCTTCCGCATGGACCTAATTGCCACGTGTCCACGGCCAATTGGTTGGTCAAAAGGTCTTCTCTGATGACACGTCAATAATCTTGACCGCCCCTACAACTGTTATAGTGAAAACTCCATTTACAAAAGAAAAAGTTGTTTAAGTAAACTAAAATTTCCCGTTTTAAACTTTTACTCGTAGATGGTGAATCGACGCAGTGGATTAGGATATGAGAACGGAGAATCCTCTAACCCTAACCCCGACCTAACACAAGTCATGTGGGCACTTGTAGCCGCTCTGAACGCCAACCGCCCAAACCACGATGAAGGACCCATGACCCGCACTCGAGCTATGAATGAATTCTGCAAACGTCGACCCCCTACTTTCCACGAAGATCCTAACCCCACCGTAGCTGAGGCATGGTTGAAAGAAGTCAAGGTGATCCTGGACACCTTGGAGATTAACCGGGATGGAGATCGTGTGGCCCTGGCCGCATACCAACTGAAAGGAGAAGCCCGTTACTGGTGGGAATTGATAGAAGCAACCCATGCCATAGCCACCATGACCTTTGATCAGTTCGAAACCCTATTCCTCAACAAATACTTTCCCACGCCTATTCGCCTAGCCAAGGAACAGGAATTCACAAATCTGAAACAAGGAACCATGACCGTTACCCAGTACGCAGCCAAATTCGAAGAACTATCCCACTATACCCCAACCGCAGTTGCTACTGAGGACAAAAAGGCAAGAAGGTTCGAGTGGGGGCTGACAACCGCTCTAAGGGCTATGGTGGCACAAACTTTTCCCACCTATGCCGGCGTCGTAAAGTGTGCTCTTCGACTAGAGAGTGAGGAGGCCGACTTTAAGACCCATTGGAGGAAGGCAACTGGCAACATCGGCGGACCAATCCGGACCCAGCACCCCAACAACCGTGGACCCTACCCTACCAAACCCTTCTCCCCACCTCAAAACAACCAACCCTGGAGAGCAGCTACATCAGGACCTAGTGGACCGCAGAGGGGCGGTCAAAACAAAGCAACCGTTCAGTGCTTCAACTGTCAAGCTATGGGTCATTACAAGCGTGAATGTCCCCAACTTCAGAGGAATGGGAACTTTGGCAACCAGAGGGCTCAACAACCTGGGCAGGCTAACTTTGTGAAGCAAAACCATGGGGGCTCATCGCAACAGCAAAATGGGCAGAACAAAGGAAAGCAACCCGTGGGAACACAACAAAGCTTTGGAGGGCGTATCTTTGTGCTGCAGACTGAGGAACAGGAACCGGATCCCTCTGTGATCCAAGGTACGCTACTATTATATAATACCTGCGTACAAGCCTTGTTTGATTCCGGAGCATCTCATTCATTCATATCTACTGCCTGCGTAACTGCCCTAGCACTAGAAACAGAACCCCTAAGTGCAAGTACGAAAGTAACATCACCGTTGGGGGGGAGTATAGCTGTTAGTCTAGTGTGTAGGGGGTGTGAGATAGAAGTAGCCAATTTGCGCCTGACCTGCAACCTCAGAGTGATCGACATGGCAGATTTCGACGTAATCCTGGGAATGGACTGGCTATCGGCACACCGAGCAGTCATAGATTGCCATCAGAAAATGGTGACAGCTTACACTCCTGACGGGACACGTTTTTGATTTAAGGGGGATAGACAGACGACAAGTTCGACGACAAAAAGATCAAGGTGGCAGAACCAGCTATTTGGATGGCTAGCTAGCCTCCAAATGGAAGAAACCGACAGGATGGAATTGGGATTACCACACATCATTTGCGAATACGCCGATGTGTTCCCTGAAGAACTTCCTGGCCTACCACCTCAAAGAGAGATAGATTTCTCTATAGAGCTTCAACCGGGGACAGCACCGATTTCTATGGCGCCTTACCGAATGGACCCTGCGGAACTGAAGGAACTCAAGATTCAATTGCAGGAACTATTGGATAAAGGATTTATCAGACCAAGTACATCACCGTGGGGAGCGCCTGCCTTGTTTGTGAAGAAGAAAGAAGGAACACTCCGGCTATGCATCGACTACAGGAAGCTGAATCAAGCCACAGTCAAGAACCGGTATCCATTGCCAAGGATCGACGATCTTTTTGACCAACTGAGAGGGGCAACATGTTTCTCAAAAATCGATCTCCGATCTGGCTATCATCAGCTGAGGATCCAGGACGAAGATATTGCCAAGACAGCCTTTCGCACTAGATACGGGCACTACGAGTTCGTAGTAATGCCGTTCGGACTAACCTACTCTCCGGCAGTATTCATGTGTCTCATGAACAAAATCTTTCAACCCTACTTGGACAAATTCGTAGTGGTGTTCATTGACGACATCCTGATATACTCCGCCAATAAGGAGGAGCACGAAGGACACCTTCGGATAGCACTGCAAGTACTCCGAGATAACCAATTCTACGCCAAGGCCAGTAAATGCGAATTTTGGCTGGAGGTTGTTAAGTTCTTGGGGCATGTGGTATCTAAGGAAGGAATTGCAGTGGACGAGAGTAAAGTCGAAGCGGTACTGAATTGGAAACAGCCGACCTCAGTTTTTGAAATAAGGAGTTTTCTGGGACTGGCTGGGTATTATCGGAGATTCATTCAAGACTTCTCGATCCTCGCCAAGCCAATGACAAGACTGACTCAAAAGGGAGTGAAGCTGGATTGGAATGAAGCCTGCGAGAAATCATTTAAGGAACTGAAAAAGAGATTGACCAGTGCACCAATACTCATCGTTCCCGAGCATGGTGTAGATTATACGGTTTACTGCGACGCGTCAAGGGATGGCTTGGGATGCGTGCTGATGCAGAATGGGAAAGTTGTAGCTTACGGATCGCGACAACTCCGACCGCACGAGAAGAATTACCCCACCCACGACTTAGAATTGGCCGCAGTAGTATTTGCCCTCAAATCCTGGCATTACTATCTGTGGGGAGAACAATTCGAAGTCTTTACTGACCACAAGAGCCTCAAATACCTCTTCACTCAGAAGGAGTTAAACCTCAGGCAGCGTCGATGGATGGAATACCTGGAAGATTATAAGTTTACGCTGCAGTATCACCCTGGCAAGGCCAACGTGGTGGCCGACGCTCTGAGCCGAAAGGACAGAGCACAGAAGGTCAAAACTGCCGTTAAGGAATGGGAAATGATGGACACCCTCAATGAATTCAACCTTCGGCCATCATCGGAAAATGGGAACGCTCGACTATATGCCCTCGTTGCAGAACCGACGCTTCACCGAGAGATTCTTCTAGCCCAAACCTTTGAACAAGATTGTGAATTCATCCGGTACCGAATTCGAGAAGGAAAGGCGCTACCTGGGTGGACCGTCGAGAAGGACAACAGCTTGAGATTCAAGGAAAAGGTGTTCGTACCTAATATCGGAACCCTTCGAGAAGCCGTACTCCGAGAGACTCACCACTCGAACTTCACAGTACACCCTGGTGGTACCAAGATGTATCATGACCTGCGAAGGACATACTGGTGGGAAGGAATGAAGAAGGATGTAGCTCAATTTGTATCTACCTGCTTAGTGTGTCAACAAGTCAAGGCTAAGCACCAGAAAGCTGGAGGAGACCTTCAACCCTTACCAATTCCGACCTGGAAGTGGGAGCATGTCTCAATGGATTTCGTGACTGGACTGCCAAAATCCATCAAGGCCAACACTGCTATTTGGGTAATTGTGGATCGGCTCACCAAATCTGCGCATTTTCTGCTTGTTAAGATGACAGAAAACGTGGAACAACTGAGCCTGTTATACATTCGCGAGATTGTACGACTACATGGGGTACCTATCTCGATAGTATCTGATAGAGATCCACATTTCGTATCACATTTCTGGAAAGGATTGCAGAAAGCATTGGGAACAGGCATAAAGCTTAGCACAGCTTTCCACCCACAGTCAGATGGACAAACGGAGAGAACAATACAGACACTAGAAGACATGCTGAGAGCCTGCGCTTTGGATTTCTCTGGAAATTGGGAACAGCACTTACCATTGGTGGAGTTCGCCTACAACAACAGCTATCAAGCAAGCATTGAGATGGCGCCATATGAAGCCTTATACGGTCGACCTTGTCGATCTCCAGTTTGCTGGACAGATGCTGGGGAAACTGGATTGATCGGACCTGACATAGTACGGAATACCACAGAGAAGATCAAGATCATCAGACAAAGGATTCAAACCGCTCAAAGCTGGCAGAAGAGCTATGCAGATAAAAGGAGCCGACCGTTGACCTTTGCAGTAGGAGACCATGTGTTTCTGAAGATCAGACCGAAGAAAGGAGTCATCAGGTTTGGGAAAAAGGGAAAGTTGTCCCCTCGCTACATTGGACCTTTTGACATCATAGAAAAAATCGGAAAAGTTGCTTATCGTCTAGCGCTACCGCCACAGCTAGATAAAGTACACAACGTATTCCACGTTTCCATGCTCTTCAAATATCTCGCACTGCCCACACATGTCCTCAACTGGGAAGATATCGCTGTCGAAGAAGATGCAACGTACGAGGAAGAGCCAATAAAAATCCAGGATCGAAGTGAAAAGACGATCCGGAACAAGACCATCAAGTTGGTACGAGTTTTGTGGAAACACCGCGGTTCTGAAGAAACCACATGGGAGAGAGAAGAAACCATGAAAATGAACTACCCTCACCCGTTCGAATCTGAGCGTGCACCTAATTTCGAGGACGAAATTGTTTAAGGGGGATAGTTTGTAACGACTCTAAATTTTTAGCGAATAAAATTTCATTTAAATTTCGGTAATTTTTATTATTATTTCATTTAATATTTCATGGTATTGCTCTAAGAATTCCTTTTTAATCCCTATAGTTCGTCATAATTAAATTTTAACCCTTTTTAATTCATTTCTTGATTTAAAGCCCTACTTGACTAGTAAAGTTAGCTTTCAACCGATTAGTTGAAAGGACCAAACTACCAATTAACCTAGTTACACCCCCCTAACCCTTAATGAGCCTTCTTAACCCCCTTTGAGCCTTGTGAACCCTCCTAGGGCCTAATTAAACCAATAGACCATTAGAAATAATCAATTAGCCTTATGTGGCATTTTTCTTCCTTAACCTTTGGTTAATAATTGTTAGGGGAAAAATTAACCTTTGGGTAATAAAAACTAGTCTTTCTAATGAAAGACTTAAATTAATAAGGCTAGTAAATTAGGTACTTGAAAAAAAATAGAAGGCAATCATATTGTTTCAAAAGGAGGAAGACTAGTCTTGCCACATGCAAGTCTAAAACACATAGTCTTAACCCTAAATTGGCCAACCTAATTACATTTCTAATTTTTCTTAAAGCTTATATTGGTATGCCCCTTGGATAAAAGTTTCCTAGGGAAATTGTAACCTTTAGTCAATGTTTAACTTAGCCATGTCATTTTTTTTTTAGCCTAATAAGACTAGTTAGTACTTAAGCATGCCTAAATATACCTAGGTTTACTTTCTAGGAAAAATCTTACCCATTGGATAATATTTGCTAGGGAATTTTTATCCCTTGAGTAATAGTTATTAGGCATGCCAATGAATACTTGTACAAGCTACCATTAGTCTTAAACCTATTGTCAACCTATTACTAACCAACTTTAAACATAATCATGGTGTTTCTTCTTGCAAGCTAGCTATCCAAGGACAAATTAGGCTAGAAAGCTTCCATGAAAACCTAGATTAGGGCTTAAAAGATGAAGTGACAAAAGAAGGAAGGCTTGGCATGCTTTCAAAGCCATGCCTTTCAAAAAATTAACCCTTGGTCAATAATTGTTATGGAAAAATTTATCCATTGGTTAATAAACCAATTTTTGCTATAAATAGGACCTTTTCCCATGCCATTCAACTCACACCTTCAATCTCCAACTTCTCTCTCTAAGAAAGTCTTGTGTTCTTACTTTGTTCTTCTTGTTCTTGAGTTCTTCCTAAAGTCTTCAAGAAACTCATCCTCAACCACCCTTCGATCCATAAAAAGTTAGAAAGTTAGTCAAGAATTAGTTTCGAGAGAAACCTTTCTCTTTCGAAGCTACCGGAAGCCACCGTAGGAAGTTACTCTGTCCGACGTACTTACTTTTTACCGTAGCCGTAACCACCGCCAAGAAGGAAGGTAGAATACCTCTACTCTACCCCTCGTATAAAAAAAAAGATAGATAGTATTTACTTTTATGATCCAATGCATGGTAGTTAGTAACTTTTTTTTAAATAGAAGGATGAGCATGATTATAGGATTATTAGATTGACTTGTCTTGATATGTGATAAGGCATAAGTGGTTTTCCACTCCAAAGGTGTCCGTCCATGTGATACTATGCCTTAGATTGTATGTTAATTGCTTGAGTATGATTATGTGAAATAAAGGATAAAATGAGCATGCTAAATAATATAGAGTTGGATGATCTTGCTAGTTTAGTTTCAAGATTTCAAAAGGAATGAATTTTGCTACTTATGTGAAAAAGTCATACCGCGGAGTCTAAGCATGAAAACGAGACACGGAAAATCGAGAAAGTTAGAAACATGGCACCTAGGGTGATTAAAGGCATGACTTGGTAAAATATTTTTGAAATTACATAATGACCAATGTGGGAGTCACTATGTAAGTCGTGTGTGTTTTTGAAAAGGAGAAAAAACTTTGAAATATGGTTTGTGTGCCAATGGGAACCCGGTGCGGCGGAACCATTGTGAGGATACTCGGGAAGCCGGAACAGCGGAACCGAGGTTGGGTGTGTAGCTTGGTTATCCGCGGAGAGGAGCCAATGCAAAATTTTTTGTGTGCCAATGGGAACCCGGTGCGGCGAAACCATTGTGAGGATACTCAGGAACCCGGAACGGCGGAACCGAGGTTGGGTGTGTCAAAAACGGATTTTATTTTGAAATGTTAATTTGAATAAGAGAAGTGAAAAATGGTGACACGGTCCACGACGAGTCGCGTAGGAGAAACACATGAAAAGGCATGACACAAACGTTAACAAGATAGCTAATAAGGATGTGTGAATGTTAATTATATTGTTAAATGAAC
Source organism: Rhododendron henanense subsp. lingbaoense (assembly GCA_020567845.1). Taxonomy (NCBI): domain Eukaryota; kingdom Viridiplantae; phylum Streptophyta; class Magnoliopsida; order Ericales; family Ericaceae; genus Rhododendron; species Rhododendron henanense. The sequence goes on from CM036315.1 coordinate 6,335,738, forward strand.
ATGTGTATTTGTTTATGTGCCTTTCTGTTGTAAATTAAGAGTTAGTGGGTACGGTTTATTCTATTGAGTTTCTGTAGCTCACGGTGTTACCTTTTGGTGACCCTGACATATTATATTGGGGGCGACTCTGGTATAATATGTCAGAGTTGATAGATGAACAGGGTGAACAGTATTCGTTGGAGGCTTTCGGAGCCGAGGAACTTGCTAGGATGGAGGAAGAAGCAGAATAGTCGAAAACCTTAGTTTTTTTCTATCCCTTGTGTAATAAAAAGTACTCTCGTGATGTAATAATGAGCTAGACTCTAATTAGATTTCAATAAAAATTGTCCATTTAACGTTTCCAAAATTAGGGGCGTTACAATGATGGTGAGATTTCGGTGGTGGTGGAGGTACGGTGGTGATGGCGGGTTCGGCTGGTGTTCTTGGTGATGACGGGACAGAAATGGAGGTGATTTTGGTGGGGGAATGGTGATGGCTCGGTCATCTCCTCTCTCCCTCTCACGCTGTAACTCTCTCTCTCTTTCTCTCACCCGTGCACTGTGGTGTGTGCGCTGGAATAAAAAGGAGAATTGGGAGAGTAAAGAGAGGGAATATTTCCCTGGGAACAAGAACCCACGCCTACTTAGAAAAGAAAATTGGGTTTTGGATTTTTAATTTGCCTAAGGGGTACTCCCCTGTCCCAATTTGTTTGTCCAATTGTCGAAATTCGTGTATTTTAAAAATATACTTATATCTTATATTTTATAAAAAAATTTATGATTTTGAAGATTTTGTATGATAAAACTAATTGAGAACTACCAAACAAGATCCATATTGTCTATTAAAAACATTACGAATTGAAAATTATAGACAATTTTTTTAGAGGTCAAATGCTCTCAAAAAGTCAAAAGGGGAACAAACAAATCGGGATGGAGGGAGTCTTAGCCTATGGTTAATATGGTGCTGTCACATTGGGAGGGTTTTAAGTAGTAAAAATGGGGATTTTGTTTGCTCCCTCAGTGTCGAAAAAATGAAGGATGGGGGGAGGGGAATGATCTTGTGCAACGCACGCACACACTAGAAAAAATCACTCGTTGGATACGTGCTCATACAAGCGATTACAGAATAAAATTTGGTGTGACGACATAAATAATTTTTCGCATTAAATAAACTAACGAGCAAAATTATACTTTTGTTTTGGTAATTATTATTATTATTTAAAAAAAACTCGGGTCTTTACAAAAATTAAATAATGAGTTGGATTTCAATACCTTGGTAGAATAGTTAGAATTGGTGGCTAGAAGTTCCTAATTAACTCTTTATGTGCTGAAAATAGTTGTTCAAATGTAGTTTTTATGCTGAAAATAACCTATGTAGTCCATGTGATTGATTGTTAAGTGCTAATGCATGGACTAAACTTGTGATTTTTAGAGCTGTAAGTGTATTTTAAGTGCATACAGTTATCAAGTATGTGCCGAAATTGATAGTATACGTTGGAAATATGAACCCAATTAATTGCTAGGAATGTGGTTTAGAGGCATAAATCACCCCGTAGGTGCTGAAATTAAACTCTAATGGCTAGAAACTAAACCTTTGTAGCAAGAAAAGATAGTCTAGGTGCTGAATCTGCTGAATAGATGCAGGAAATGGTTTAAGAATGCTGAAAATGGGTGCCTAAGTGCATAAATTAAGTAGTGCATGATGGAGATTGATTGTATGTGCTGAAATGAACACTTGTACTTCTTGTATTCGTTTGGTTAATATGCTATGTTCACATATTGGTGTGAATAGTAGTGTGAAGTACTTCAAGGCATCGTTGTGCTTTAAGAGCTCATTTAGATAGATCAAAAAAGAAAGATGCTAACAGAGTCATTCTCATTTCTCCCTCAGATAGAAGGGCTGAAATATCGCTATGTACAATTTTAATATGTTTATGAATTTGAAAGCTGTGAAGGCCAATGCTAACTAAGTCATGTTGTCTAGTGAAGTAGCATACTTTTTATTGATCACCAACAAAATTACTATGGAAAACTAACATATCCCACTGGAAAGCCAATGCCTTGTTGCACATGATTAAGTTATTAAGCCTACCAAAAAGCTAAACAAAGATATTTAGAATCTACAAATCAAAATGTTCAATCAGAAAACACGATGAATCCCATTACAGAGAATTAGCCACAATCAGTGTAACCAGTGCATACTATTATAGAGAATTAGCCACAATTAGTGTAAACAATGCGTACTATTACAGAGAAAATATACACGGACATACATGAGCATACACAATTATACTCAACTTAAATACTCCTATAAACCCTAAAACTCCAAAATAATAGAAGTTACTAAATTATTCCTAAAACTCAGGGTACACGCAGTGATTGATCGATTATGAGCATATATACCAACAAATATCCAAGATATATATATACGTATAACACTTTTAAGGGAAGAATATCGTCGATTAGAAGTAGAATGCTTACTACTTGCATCTTTGAGGTGCAAACTTGAACTCAGATCTGAGCCAATAGGTCCCAAACAACTGAAACTCTAACAATATAGAACGGAAAAAAGACTGAAAAACAGAAAGATTGAAGAAGCAATTGATAAGTAGAAAGGGAGAAATCTATATAGACATATACACACACAATGTGAGAGAGATACTTGTATAGAGAGATCTAGGGCTTCGCGAAACCCCATTGTTAGGTAAACGGCGATTCACTCTTTGAAATCTTCCTCCCAATCGGCGATCAGGGAGATCTGCACCGCGATCGTATATATCTGCAACACATAGAGAGAGAGAGAGAGAGAGAGAGAGAGAGGCGCTCTGGAAGAGCGTACGTGAATAATGAAGGAACGATGGATCACGGGTGGATCGTGGGTTTTGATGTTTCATTTTTTTTAATCTTCAAAAACGCCTAAATGAGTACCAGCCCGTCCACGTGAAAATTTAGATCGTGTGCCTAAATGAGTAGTTTTTTATCACGGTTTTTTTAGACTTTTTATCTCGCCATAAGAGTGAGGTCATTTATCTCACATTTTTCCGCACTAAAGTATTTTATCACGCCACAAGGGTGAGGTCTTTTCTCTTTTATCTCGCCACAAGAGCGAGGTCTTTTATTCCACGCTAAAACCCACTTTTTATCACAGTTTTGGACTTAAACTGAGATAAAAAAATTTAAGCACCACTTTTTATCACGCTTTCACTAAAAACCGTGATCTTTGTGAACCTCCTTAGTGTGGTATTTATCTATTATTGTAGTAGTGTGTCCAGATTAATTTACTTATGGTCTCTGATTCCCCAATGATGATTAAAGGTCAAGAACATCCCTGAGGTTGTTAGTGTGTTTGAGCTTTGAGCGTTCCGAACCTCACTCAAACCCTTTTGAACTCCTTTTCAAATCCTTCAAGCCAGAACCAAATGGCCTCAGCAAAACCCTAACTGCATACGCCGGTACTATGCTGGTGTGCGCTGGTAAACTGCCACGTATCAATCATCGACCGTTGACCCAGTTGCCACTGGCGCACGCAGGTACGTTACCGGCGTACGCCGGTCAAAGCTAGTCAAATCAACTTTATTCAACCATGTGCACAAGACTTTTGCGGCCACCCAGTACCGTGAACAGCTTCCTGATGATTGCAAACATGCAGGCTGTCTCCCCCTCTCTCCTACAACTCCTTTCAAGCAAGTCCCATGCATTTAATGCATGGAGACTTCCTCTCCTAACCAAACCAGCCCTTAACTAGCCTGGTTATTGCCCTCCCTTAGTCACCCCTTTGGCTATAAATACCCCCCTTGCATTTATATGCAAAGGGTTACTCTCATTAAGACTCAAAGTCTATTCCTCTCCCTCTTCCTTTTGTTCCTTCGCTTTCCCTTCCTTTCCATCCATTGAAAGAGCAAGCAAAGGGACACACCCTCTCAAACCACAGCACTCCTTCATTCCTCATTCATCCATCCAACCCCAAGTTCAAGTTCAAAACACACCATCAACCTCAAAACCAATGGTATACCAACTTTTGTAACCTTCTATTCTAACCCCTGAGGGGGGCTGGCAGGGTCAAGGCTGGTAATCAATACCAGTCCTGGCCCTAAAGCTGGCAAGGTTTCAAAGGTCGTGCGTGGTGATAAGTGGCGCACGCCAGTAGAACTAAGCCGTATGCCAGTTATGGCTGTACATGCACCACTGGCGTGGGGATCACCGATCATCCTTTTTCTGTGTTCTTTTCATTTTAGACACCTTATTGCATGCTAATAACCAGTCTACTGCTTTCTGTATTTTAGAACTGTGTAGTTATTTATGCTTTTCTTCTGCTTTGGAATGCCTCTGGGGTCTTTCTGGTCATGTTCCAAAACCCAGAAGATGTAAAGCCAAGCACTGGATAAGAGGTATCACTGGCGTACGGTCTCCATTACTGGCGTACGGCAGTGAGGTCTAGTCCAGTGGCTAGCCCTTGCATGGCAACTTGGCTTTGGCCTCTGTTTACTTCCCCACTGTTTATGGGGTGTTTTGTCTATTCTTACGGCTTAAAGCCCTTGTATTTGCCTGTAACTGCTTAGTATCTGTGATATAAACTGCGTGATTTGTCCTGGGTGTGCACTGGTCCTTTCCAGAGCCCAGAGGGTTGAGAATAGAAGCTGTGGGTTTAGATCTACAAGCGCACGCCAGTTCTGGAGTGGTGTACGCAGGTCACTTCTGTATGCAGTGGCGTGGCCAGTGCATACAGGTATCTTCCTACATAGGACATTCCGGGTCAATGTGTTCCAGTTTATCTAAAATGCTCATAGGTGCTTGTTCTCAATATACATTTACTGTTCCAATATAACATCCATCGCATTTTGTCATATAATGCAACGTGTTACAGTTTAAACTCCCCTTTAACTGTTCCCTCGCCCTAATTGGCTAAAAATGATCAATGAGAGAAAAATGCAAACATTTTACAAAAATGCCCGAGTAGAGACCAATCTCCAGATTGGGCGAGAGGGGTGCCATAAAACCCTTCCCCCTCGTAACCTGGCTCTCGAACCTCAGATATCGAAGGTGACGACGGTCCAGTCTACAAGCCTTTTTTTCAAATAAAAAACGTAGCAAACGTTTCAAGTTCGGTTCCTTGGGTGCATACCGCAAAACCCGAGTGGCGACTTTGAATTGTAGCGTTTTGCCGCGCTTTCCAAAAAAAGGGCGCACCCGATTTTATTTTCCAAAATCGGGGCGTGTGCCCACAGTGGCGACTCTGCTGGGGACTCATTGCATTGGTTAATATTTGGACATTAATGCATTAATGAACAATCTTTCAAAAGTCGATCAAAACTGTACTCTTCGAGGTTACACCGTCCCCGGTCCCTCCAGAGAGTGACACGGTGGTTGGGGAGGCGCCGGAGAACACGGGGGTCTCGGCTCGAGCGGCCACGGCCTCGGCTGCCCAGGCAATCGACAGCGGCAGTGATGATGGAGGTAGTGAGGTAGTGGCCGGCTACGGCCAAGGCACAGAGAGTTCGGGTGCAGTGGAGCCTAGGGGTGAGGACGAGGCCACGGGCCGAGCGAAGGGTGTAGTTGGTTTAGAGGAGAGGGCCACGGAGGCTCGCAGTGGCGATGGGTTAGTCGGAGCGGAGGTGGAGACGAAGGCCTCTCCTGTGAGAGAGCCTCAGGCCGACTTGGGGAAGGACCCCATTGTTGAGGAGGAGCCGGTAGAGGAGCGGGAGACACCGGCTATGTTTGTTGGTAGTGGTGAGGGTGCTGGGTCCTCACGGCCTGTAGGACTGGGCGACTACTTGGAGACGGCGTCCCTCGACGACCTGGTTGAGACCTTACGGGGAGTGCCTGGGCTGGCAGCGGCCTTACTTGAGGTTTGGGAGAGGGAGCTTCAGGCCGAGCTTGAGGCGGGGGCCATTGGAGGGCCACAGGGAGTAGAGGAGGAGGCTAGGGGTGAGGTAGTCCCCTGGAGGAGCGTTGTGGAGGAGGCGACAGAGGCCTTACGAGGCCGGGGGGCTTATGTTGAGGCGACCTACGTGCCGTTCCAGCACGTAGTGGTGCCTACTCTTCTGGACACCTACAGGCCGAAGAGGCCTACGTACGACGAGTCTCTAGTCCTGAGGGACCCATAGCAGCACCTTTCCGCACGCCGAGACGAGGTATACTTTAAATACTTGCATTTCAATTCAATCATATGATGCTCTCAATTCATTGATTTGAATATTATACCTGTCTTGTATACTGCGCTTGTTTACTGAATATTGCTAATTTTCTGCAACAGGGGATCACGATCTCGTGCTACGGGGGTGCGGCCGATGTGCCAAAGTTCTGGGAGAGGCTCCCCGAGGCTGTGAGGGAGATGGTGAGGCAGTCTGGCTTTGGGGCGTTTGTGAGCGTGTTGATTCGGGAGAGCAACGACCGCCAGGTGGGGAGGGCCCTTGTCGAGAGGTGGTGGGACATGACAAACTTGTTCCACTTCTCTTTCAACAAGATGACAGTGACGCCATTGGACTTTTCGGCGATCACTGGTCTGAGGGTCAGAGGTGACCCTATCCCTTACGACGCCACTACAGGGAGGAGTGCGGCGTTCCAGCGGGAGATGCTGGGGTACGTGCTGAAGGCGGAGAAGGAGGATGCCCAGTACACCCAGCTGTTAGGGTTTTGGACGGAGGAGGTTCCGACGGACAGGGTACAATTGGAGCAGTTGACAAGGTGCTTCTTGTTGTACGTGCTTGGTGCGTCCCTGTTTCCTAACAAGCGCAACCGACTACACCTTTCACTGCTGCCGACGCTAAGGAACATAGAGGAGATTGCCCGTTTTGACTGGGGCTACGCTCCAGAGGTACTCCTTCGTGCTGGCGGGACGATGGTAAAACTCTCGAACTCTGACTATTTACTTTACTTCTTATTGCCTATATCATGATTATGATGCAAATGATGAATGTCATGTTATTGCAGGCTGGAGGAGGGGCTTCACGGGGGCTGCACAGGAAGTCTATGCGCATGCAAGCGCAACAGGCTTCTTCTGCTGGCTCTCAGGAGCAGCCTCCGTCGAAGAGGCCACGTCTCTCAGAGGGGACTGAGGGTGAGCCTATCGACGTTTCCGACGAGACTGAGGAGCCCACAGATGTTGACCTGGGGGACACCTCAGGGAGCACTGTGCCCAGGGCGACGGGTACTCAGGAGGTGGTTAGCTCCCAGGCAGAGGAGGTCTCTGAGGAGGATGACGAGGAGGACGAGGATGAGAATGAGAGTTGAGCTCCTTCTTTTGTTTGTTTTTTTGTTTTTGCCTTTTAGTGGAGCCTGCATGCTTCTTTTTTGGGAGGGTGCCTGTTTACCCTCAGTAGGTAGGACTTTTGAGCATCGGGCTTGCACGCCTTCATTAGTTTTTGTACTTCGACTCATGGATGCCTTTTGGAATGATATGGAAAAACCGTTATTTCAATATCTTTTGTTGTTCAATTTCCCTTATTGTTGTGACGTAAAGAAGATTGAGTAACATAAACACCAACTGAAATGCACAACTAGTCATAGATTGCTGACCCTGTCGTGAAATGCTTGACGGGTAACAGTCTTAGAAAGAGAAAAGGAATGGAAATCGAAAGAAAGGTAATTTGGACAAACTTTTGAAAATTGACACTATACAAAATTTACATGAATACCCTTGCCACCGGATTGAACATGACTGTGTTTGACAAAGGCGACCTTTAAAACTTGACATGTATCCCGAGAATCGAACCTAACACTTGAAAAAGTAAGAAAATATTTGACATCAAAGGGTGACATTCTCAAATTTTGACTTGGGACTCAAACTAGGACTTGGACTAAGTCACTTTTGACCATTATGACCTGTGTGACTCAACGAAACGACTTGAAATAGCTCAAAACAGATTTTGATACCTTGACGCGGCTTAAGAAATGGATTTTATTGACTTTTTGTGCTACGACCTCAAATTTTAAGAGTTGACTCGAAGCGAAACTTCCCCGAAGTCCCAAATACCCATTGAGGTGTGTTCTGGGGGTTGGTGATGCCTAAAAGTACCTTGGATTGATTCCCAAACCCCTGTTGTCAAAATCTACAGAAATGCAGACTTACTACGCCGTGCGGGGCTTTCACAATGCCGTGCGGGATTTAATTTAATCCCGCGGCATATCCATGTTATGCCGTGGTGTTTCCTCGGAATCGGTATACCGTGCGTTGCTTTAATATGCCGTGCGGTACTATTTTCCTGACAGTCTGCGATTTGCTGCTTCCCAAGACAGATTGCACGATGGTTGAAGTTTGACTCCTTCAATGGCATTTCTGAACCAATGCATGTCTGTACCAACTTTTTGAGGTATGACTAAGCCTTTTCCCACACAAGACTCATGGAAAACTTGCACTTTTGGACACCCAAGGCTCTTTGAAAGTCAAAGTTGTCTCCTCCATTCTTCCTATAAATTCAGGCCTTGGACCTCAAACTAACCACATGCCTCTTAATCTTTCACCTTTCTTAAACTTCTCCTTCCTCCCAATGGCTCTTTCTCTTACCGGTTCTCTCCGCCCATGGTTGGTTTCTATGGAAGGTGTCGATTGGCTCAACTTTCAGGCTCATGGCCTCTATTCCATGAGGCACCTTCGCAACATTCGTCTCCGTCCCGAGCTTTTGAGGGCTGCCACGAGTCTTTGGGACCCAGAAGTGCACGTATTCCGCTTTGGCGAACAAGAACTTTGCCCCACAATAGAAGAGTTCCGCGCCTATCTTGGCGGCTTCAGCTCTGGAGAGGTCATTGTCCCTCCTGTGCGTGAGAACATTTCTAAGGTTCTTGCTGCCTCCCTTGGGTTGAATGATGGTATTGCTCGTTACTTGATTAGCAATGGTCACCTCAATGTGATGCGCCTTATTGAGATGTTCTCTCCTCTTGGCGATCTAGCGGACACAACCTACCAAACTCGAAGCATGACCGCTCTTTGCATGTGCTTACTTGCTGCCTACTTCTTGGTTTCTTCCACCGGTCGTGTTAGCTCGGCATTGGTCAGCATTGCTGTGCAGATTGAGGCTCGGAAGGACGTGATCCCGATGGTATTGGCTGAGACGTTGATGGGTTTGGACAAGGTTCGTTCTGGAGAGATCGAGACTTTTGGAGGTAGTCCTCCCCTCTTACAGGTTGGTTTCTCACTCAGCTCTCCTCTTTCGGGCTTTTCCTCCCATTCTCATTTTACCTCAACACTTGGCTTGGCTTCCCATGGTTTCTCACTTGTTTTCTCTCCCTTTTTTTTTATTTTATTTTTATTTTTTTTTTACAGATTTGGCTCTGCGATAAGGTGAATGTGTTGACTCTCCCTCCTGGCAACTTGGTGTATGAGGCTAGGTTATTGTCCTCTCGGTGCTTTGAATTTGCGGACAGGCGAGCTTCCGAGTGGGTCAACTTCTTCAAACGTCAGCGGGCTGAGACTATTTCCTGGAGATGCTCGTGGCTTGACCTTACACCTATGACTGTGCACTATATGGGTCCTCAGTGGGTTGTTCTTGCTGGCTTGGAGGCTTTTACCTTCTACATCCCCTATCGGATTCAGCATCAGCTTGGTTTGAGACAAGAGGCTCCTGCAGAGGTCCTAGTGGATGTAGTTCTGCCTTTCTTCCGTCATTCGGTTCTTTGTAACTACCAACGATTCTGGAGGACTCGTGAGGTGACTGATGCTCACCCTTACCCATCCGTGGCAGTGCGTGGGAGTTATAGGAAGTGGCTCAGGAGAGACTTTGCTGCAAGAGCTGGGGCACAAGGAAACTGACTCACTCCTACTATCCTGACCTTTGAATAAATCATGGACCCACTTTTATTATGTTGCACTTTTATTTTCGAAAATCATGCTCAGCCTTATGTACTAGAAGCAGTTATTTTGATAAAGTGAGTTACAGAGGGTGTCCCCCTCTCTGATTCCACCTCTTTGGATTCTGTCAACCTGGATTTTTGTTTTGAATGATTGTGACCGAGTCTCGGAGTGAGACTGCCTACGTATCCTTTTGATAAAGGAATCAGGTCATAACGTAGTTCAAGGATAGGGTTCGCTCTGGTTTTAACACTCTCCTTTTGCGCTCTAACTTTTTTGCCTAGTACCGCCCTTTCGGGTTTTCGGCACTAGCGAGCTCATTTATTGTATGCCTTAACTTTTGCCTAAGATGCCCTTGCGGGTTTTCATCCTAGCAGGCTTTTGCTTTACTTTTTGCCTGGAACTGTCCACCCTTGCGGTTTTCAGCCCAGCGAGCTTCTCTCAGGGGTAGTAGCGCTTGAGTTGGTCCAGGTTGACTAGGGTTGAGAATTCATTTCCGTCCAAGTCAATGAGTTGCGTAGCTCCTCCGGATAGAATGGTCTTGATGATGTAAGGCCCAGACCACTTTGGTCTGAACTTTCCCCGTGGATCGTAGACTGGTGCTCGGATTTCCTTCAAAACCATGTCACCTTCTGCCAAATCCCTAGACTTTACCTTTTTGTTGAACGCGCGCGCAATTCTCCTTTGATATCCTTGAATATGGTAAAGAGCCCTCAAACGGCGCTCATCGAATAGCATAAGTTCTTCGAATCGGTTGCTTAGCCCGTCTGCCTCTTGAACATTACATTTGATCATAGTCCGAAGAGATGGAACCTCTAACTCAATGGGTAATACAACTTCCATACCATAAACCAAACAATACGGAGTTGTCCCTGTTGGTGCATGTACGGACGTGCGATATCCCCATAATGCCAATGGCAGCTGTTCGTGCCAATCTCTTGCAGATTGAATGGTCTTTTCCAGGATGGCTTTGATTGTTTTGTTGGCTGCTTCCACGGCCCCATTAGTCTACGGTCGGTAGGTTGTTGATTTGTGTACTTGGATCTGGAACTCATCCAAGACTTCTCTGGCTCGACCCTTGAAATGAACCCCATTATCGGACACGAATGCTTGAGGGACCCCGTATCGATAGATGACGTTTTGCTTGATAAAGTGCGCGACTTGAACTGCAGTCAGAGTTGTATACGAGGCGGCTTCCACCCACTTCGTGAAGTAATCAACAGCCACTAGGATGAACTTATGGCCATTGGAGGCTGTCGGCACAATCCTTCCGATGACATCAATACCCCACGTCGAGAAAGGCCATGGCGAGGTCATTTGTTGCAACTCATGCGGGGGAATATGCATGAGATTGGCGTGAATCTGACATTTGTGACACCGTCGCACGTACTCCACACATTCTGTCTCCATGGTGGACCAAAAGTAGCCCTGCCTTAAGATCTTTTTGGCAAGCCCTGCCTGGTATACTGGTGTATCTCTTTGCTCAATCACAATTGGTCTTAACTTTACACCGACAGGGATTTCAACCATGGAAGCCAACATTGCCAGGGCATCGGCGAATTGATTTATGAGTCTCGGGACATGAGTGAAGGTTACTTAATTGAAATGGGGAATGAGATCCTTGAGATCTTGATGATACGGCTTCAATCTTTCTTCTTTGACCTTCCAATCGCCATTTGCTTGAGAGACGACCAGGTTTGAGTCTCCTACAACTTCCAATTTTTCTATGCCAATCTCAATGGCTGCTTCCATGTCGACAATACAAGCTTCGTATTCTGCCTAATTGTTGGTGACCTCGAAGTTAAGCTTGAATGCAAGTGGGATGTGAGACCCATCGGGTGAAATTAATAGCACGCCAATCCCAAACCCTTTCTGATTAGCTGCTCCATCAAAATACAAACGCCAAGCGTCTTCGGCCATAGCCATTATGTCTTCATCAGGGAACTTGAATTCAGCATCCTCTCCTCCCTCGACTGGGCAGTCGGCCAAGAACTCAGCGACAGCTCTTCCTTTTACTGACTTTATGGTGACGTACTTTTACTCGAATTCTGCCAACATCAACAGCCATCGTGCCATCCTCCCCGTGAGTGCTGGCTTCTCAAACAAGTACTTCAGGGGATCCATTCGAGATATCAGCCTTACTGAGTAGGCCAGCATGTAATGTCTCAACTTTCTGGAAGCCCAAACAAGTGCCCAACATGTCTTTTCTAGCGAAGTATAGCGTTCTTCGGGTCCGACCATCTTTTTGCTAAGGTAGTAAACAGCCCTTTCAACCCCATCATCTCCTTCCTACGCCAACATACACCCCATTGAAGATGGGGTGACTGACAGGTATAGGATCAAAGGTTTTCCTTCTACCGGCGGCATCAAGACTAGCGGATTCTGTAGATAGGCTTTGATGGCCTCAAAAGCTTGCTGACATCTGTCGTCCCATACGAATGGTATTCTTTTCTTGAGCAGGCAAAATATGGGTTCACATGTTGAAGTCAATTTTGCAATGAATCTGCTGATGAACTGTACTTTGCCAAGAAAACTCCGTACATCTTTTTCTGACCGCGGTGATTTCATCTCCAAAATGGCCTTAATCTTTGATGGATCGACCTCAATACCACGAGTGGTATCATGAACCCAAGCATTTTTCCTGTAGTGACCCCGAACGTGCATTTAGCTGGATTAAGGCGCATCCTATATTTCCTTATTCTTTCGAAGAACTTTCTGAGTGTGGGTAAGTGGCCTTCTCGCTCCTTCGCCTTAACGATCATGTCATCAACGTAAACCTCTACCTCCTTATGAATCATGTCATGCAACAAAGTTGTAGCAGCCCGCTGATAGGTGGAACCGGCGTTCTTCAACCCGAAAGGCATGACCCGATAGCAATAAGTTCCCCATTCGGTGATGAACGTGGTTCTCTCGGTCTTCTGGGGCCACGAGAATCTGATTATACCCCAAAAAACCATCCATGAAAGAAAGCAAGGGGTGCCCAGCGGTTTTGTCTACCAGTACATCAATGTGTGGTAAAGGGAAGTCATCCTTGGGACTAGCTTTGTTTAAGTCCCTGAAATCGACACAGACCCTAATTTTGCCATCCTTTTTCGGAACAAGAACAATATTTGCGACCCACTGGGGGTATTCAGTTACCATCAGGAATCCGGCATTAATTTGTTTGGTTACCTCCTCTTTTATTTTAAGCACCCAATCGGGCCTCATGCATCTCAACTTCTGTTTTACCGGTTTAGCATTAGGATAAAGGAGAATCCGGTGTTCCACGATTTCAGGATCGATTCCGAGCATATCAGCATGTGACCATGCAAAAACGTCTTCGAATTCTTTTAGCAAATTTACAAGATCTTGGCGCTCTTCTTCTGATAGCGCGGAACCGATCTGAGTTATCCGAGGATTCCCTTCATCTCTCAAATTTATAGAAATAACTTCTTTTACAGGCTGAGCATGCCTTTCGTCTTCCCTTTCGATTAGGGACCGAATTTCTTTAGGGATTTCCCCATCAAAATCGACCTCTTCATTGTCAGGGTCGACATAATTTATTTCAAAGTCAGGGAAGTAAGCAGAACCAGATTCGTTTATATCATCATTAGCAGAGGCCTTAGAGGCATCATACACACGGGTAGACTCGAATTCAAAGTACAGACTCTAAGGAGCTGGGCCGAGAGGCACCAACTCAGACTCAACAGACTCAGAAGACTCGGAAGACTTGGAGGACTCTTGGGACTCAGATTCAGACTCAGACTCATGACAGGTTGCGCTTGGTATGAAGGTCCAGTTCTTGTAATCTCTAGCGGCATCCATGATGAGCGAAGTCGGGTCTTCGGGGGCCTCCTGCCCCAGCATCTGTACCTCCGCTTCCACGGCTATACCCATTGGTTCGTCTTCATCAAATAAGGTTGCTAGACTGCCCATAGCAAAGACCTGAACCTAGTCAGCCATCTTTTTCTGCTCGATCGCTACTTCTGATTCTTCGTCACTTTCCGGCCAGACATCATTAGCAAATATCTCAAACCCTAGTAGAAAGGTGTTGGTTTCCCTGTCCCAGAATGGTTCCGGCCGCCCTTGGTAAATCTGTTTTGCCTCCTCCTTGACAAAGTAGTCCTCCAATCTATCCCCCTTCTTCTCTTTCTTACCTCCGGAAGGATGATATCCCAAGCCAGTTATGCGGGTTAAAGTTCCTTATTCTTCAAACTGCGCAGGCCCCTGAAGATTCTTTCCCAATCCCAAGCCTGGCATGTAAGACATTTTCTTCATTATTTTTATGGCGACGTTGCTGATAACAAAGTCGTTGTCGATCTTGACCGTGAAAACAGAATTAGAGGTGTCAAGCGAAAAGCTGCCTAAAGCAATGTCCTCCTCTCCGTGCTGTAATTCCAAGAGTGGTGCATTATCTTCAACGGGAGCACGAATTCCCGAGTCGCCGTGAATGGTGAGCATCTCGGTCTCAAGTCCCAGTCTAATTTTCTGATGGAGTGTAGAAGGAACAGCCATGATGTCTAATCGATGCAACCAAGGTCTACCCAACAGTAGGTTGAAAGAAGCAGGAATGTTCACTACATGAAATTCCACCTCCGTTTGATAAGGTCCAAAAGTCATAGGAAGCATGAGGGTTCCAACTACATCCCGACGGGTGTTGTCATATGCCCGGACTTTGACTTCTGATGAAGAGAAATCATTATTTTTGTACCCCAGGAAATAGGCAACACGAAGTGGACAAACATTGATTGCTGACCCGTTATCAATCAGGATTACTGGTACCCTTTCCCGTGGCATTTCAGAGTGACATGGAGCGGCCGATTATGATCAGTTCCTTCAGCGGGTAAGTCTCGATCGGTAAAGGTTATGGCATGTTTGATGGGTATGGTTTTGATGAGTGCTACGAGTTCATCAGGGGTTATGGTAGAAGGAACTTTCAGGTGAGAGAAGGCTTGAATGAGTCCTTCACGATGGCGGGTGGAGTGAACAAGCACATCCCAAATAGACATTTTGGCTTGGGTCTGTTCAAGTTGGCGCTTGACCATCCCTTCGGGGTTTTTCTCAGGACGAGAAGGTTCTTTGACTGGTGGGGCAAAGGGTTGGAAAGTATCTTTGACTGGGGTAACGAAAGGGTTAGATGGTTCTTTGGCTAGTGGAGCTGGAGGGTTAGAGGGTTCTCCGACTTGAAGATTAGGGGGTTGATAGATTCGACCACTCCTAGTCAATTGACCAATCTGTCGATACTTTGATTCCTCACTCCACAAGTCAGCGAGGGCCTTGCGCTTGTTTCCAATAGTGGTGTCTTGAAGATTGGCGTCCATGTCAGCGATAACCAAATCTTCCCATAGATCATCGGGCTTCCATTGCTCAGCTTCTGCCACTGCTCTATTTACAGTCCTGTGGGCTACCACTGCCCCGGGTGGATCAGGGCAGCCCGAAAAACACCGTTTTTGAATCGAATTGAAAAGTTTGAAGAGTCGCCACCCGGATTTAAGGTTAGCCATCCGAGAAACCGTTTTTATTTGAAAATGATTGATTTAATCGAAAACCAGAGATTGCTTTGAGTTCGGAAGCCATGTTACGAGGGGGGAAGGGTTTTACGGCACCCCCCTCGCCCGACGCAATGTCGGTCTCTACTCAATGTTTGTGGGATTTATTAAAAATATTTTGTTTCATTAAGCAACTAGCACGTATGTACAAATACCAAAAGATAGCAGTGCATGCATGTGCAAAGTGTACAAGGTGCAGTAGAATGATGAAGCAAGTAAACAGAATGAACTGTCACTGGAATCACTCCCGAGCGCTTGGGAGTGGTCCCGAGCGCTCAGGAGTGCTGTCAAGCCACCCTGCAAATTTGGTTAGACATATTCACATGCTAGTACTGCCAACAAAATCACAAAGAAATCAAAAAACAGACATGCTCAGCCAGGGACTTAAACAGCTAAGAACTGGTCTTAACCATTCAAACTTTGCTTCCTTGCAACTATAAATAAACCTAACTGAGCTCTGGAAGGACCAGTGCACGCCCAGTGTCTACTAAGAACAGAAAATGCAGCATTTGGTGAGAAAACAAGATTTTAGTGAGCAATAGCACTCCTGAGTGCTCAGGAATGGTCCCGAGCGCTCGGGAGTGAACACAGTATCCAGAAATTGTTTTGTTTCTTTGTGCTCCTCTTGCTCTTGTTATTAATCCAAGATCAAATGGACTTATAACCAGTATGAGGAACTGCTACAAGCCCTTGATCTCCCTCAGAAGTGGAAAAACAGTGGCTTTTAAGTATAAAATGAGATTTTATACCTTTGCTTGACTTGAATTTGGCTTCTTGGACTGACTTTGGTGCTTGAAAATGCTTAAAAAACAGTAGGAAAATGGAGTTCTAGATGAACTAGAGATTTGAGATTTTTGAAATACTTGAAGATTGTTTGAAATTTTTTCGTAGAAAACACAAGTGTTGGAAAATATTTGAGGGAGGTTTAGAGATTGAGATTTTCAGAAAACAGGGGAAAGAGTGAGAGGAATTTCGTGTCCTTTAGGGTGTAGAATGAAAGGGTATTTATAGGGAAAGATAACCTATGGTTTGGATTTGAAAATGAAATTAAAACTTCAATAAAATCATTTTGGGAGGGAAAATCTTCATGATGAGATGCCCTGCCAGGCCTGGAACGTGCAGGTTTGAACCTCAGGTTTGAATGATCTGAAAAATATGAAAAAGTTATGGTCAAAGGTCAAGCTCAACATGCATTGGTCTGTCAGCACTCCCAAGCGCTCTAGAGTGGCACTCCCGAGCGCTTGGGAGTGGTCCCGAGCGCTTGGGAGTGACTGCCAAACTTCAGCGGGGCGCCACGGTCACTCCCGAACTCGGTTTTGGGTGTTTTTCGAAGCGTTGAAAAGCTCGTTAAGTTCTCTTTCTAACCCAATTGGTTTCATTCAAATATATTTTATATGCTGAAATGTGTGCCAATTTTACCCTCAGGGTGTCGAGAAAAAAGATGGTTTTGGTTTGCAAAAGTCCAAGAGGCATCGTTCAAGCTTTAGCCAAGTCCTATTTTGACCCTATTTCATCATCAGGAAGCCTCAAAGCCACAAATTAAGGATAGTTAATAGGTCCAAATTGGGGTGTCTACAAGTCCATTATTCATTCCCCACTTTTATGATAATGATTTCCATATTTACCCACGGATCTGTTTTGGCTCCTAGTTCATCTTCCCACAGATTCATCATGGCAACATCAGCCTCTTTCGGGAAAGTCACAGATGACTCAGATTTAGCTTCATCCACCAGATAGTCCATTGGGTCAAACTCATTACTAGCCACCTCTTCTTCAGGTTCTGGCGGTTCTGGATACGGGGCAAGGCCTACATTGTTGTATGGATCGTTAACAATGAGGTCATTGAAGAAATTTGGTTGAAATGGAGCAAGCTCAGGCCAATCGTAGGCCGCCATTTGGGGCTGGTATTCTTCTGCGAATAGCATGGGTAGAGAAAAGGTATCTAGAGGGTCATTCCAGGCCAAGAGCTGGTATTCATCCGGGGTTGGGTTCCATTCCCATTCAGTCATTCCTGGAGGGACTTGAAAATTCTTGTTTTGGTTTTCGAACATCATGTACAAAGAAAACCCATCAAGAGGGTCAGCATGAATGTTTTGCTAGTCAATTTCCCATCCAGGCTCAGACAATGGGTCCAAGCCCCCTTGAAAGTTGGTGGCTTCGAATTCCTCCCAATCAGCAATCAAATCTCCCCATTCCCAAAGGAAGCAGAGAGTCTCTTCGGGAATTTCCACAACAGGCTTTGGTTCGGTATCAGGGATGATGAAAAGGGTAGGATCAAAGTCATGGACAGTTTGACTTTTGGTTTAGGTAATTTGGTTAATGTGGAAGGGGGTGTTATGTTGTGGTAAGGGGTTTGTCATGGTGTTTGGTTTGTCTGAAGGGGGGTATCAATGACTTTGTAATCAATGAGATTTTGGATCTCATGACGGAGGCGGATGCAATTGTCAGTGGTGTGGCCAGGCATTTGGTGGAAATCACAGTAGACATTTTGGTTCAGGTTTGGTGGAATGGTTTGTGGTGGTGAGAGAGGTTTCAACACTCCTACTTCTGTAAGTTTCTTAAGTAAAGCGGACCTAGGAGTGCTGAAACTGCGTGAAAACTCGATTTTGGGATTTTGGTTTTTCAGAAATTTGGTTTACTTCTGCTGGCTTGGTGGATGAAGTTCCAGCCTGATTGGTATTCCCGAAGAGGACATTGCTATTTCCTGAGTATGCTCTTTTGGACTTTGACCCCGACCCCTTTTTCTCCAACGTACCATCTCGTAAAGCCTCTTCTACAGCCAAACCCGAGTCATAGAAAGTTTCGAAATTTGGGGCGGCCTGGGAAAGGACCATGTATGGGGCAAAAGAGATCGGCAGGTTTTTGGTGATGATCCGTATTTGTTCCTTCAGATCCGGTTTGTTCTGCATTTGCGCGGCCTTGGCCCTCCAACGCTTTACAAAATCAGCGAAACTCTCTTTCTCACCCATCTTGGTACTTTCTAATTCTCTTGTGGTCATCTTTAAGTCGACGTTGAAATCATACTGAGCCACAAATGCTGTCCCAATGTCTTCCCAAGTCCTTTTCTTAGAGGGTTCAAGAGTAAGGAACCACTGCAGGGCTGGTCCTGATAGAGACTCATGGAATAATTGGGCCATGGCTTCCTTTTCGATTCCTCTCATGGTGAGAGAACCGACATACCCTTAGAGGTGCGCCTTTGGATCTCCGGTACCGTCGAACTTTGCAAAATCCACACCCTTGAATTTTTCCGGTAACTTAGCGTTGGGGAATAAACATAACTTGTTCATATCGATTTCCCCTCTTCCCAACCGCTTATTTTCTTGTACAGACTCCTCCAATTTACTAATCTTAGCCATAAGGGCGGCTAAATTGGGATCCATTGCCGGTGTTTCACTCGCCGGCGTCTCACTCTTAGGCAGGTCATGCTTAGTTAGGAGCTTGTCACAGATTTCTTGCATGGTTTCCATCATCATAATCATGTCATTTTTCATGGACGCAACCGAGGTTTTGAGTTGTGCATCCACACCAGCAAGGGATTGTCTAAACTGGGTGTCCATAGCGACCATGTTCTGCCTAAGCTCTTCTACCCCGTTTCCTTGGTCAGCCATTGACAAGTGACTTTCAGGCAACGCTTCTGCTAGAGATTCCTGTATTGCTAGTCTCGGTGAACCTTCTAATGACGACTGCCCCTCTTGTTCTATATGGGCCTCAAACAGTTGGGTTCCTTCCAAGGTGTCTATGCGAACCAACCTTTGGAACGGACGAAACCAATTGGGTATAGCCTCTTTTCTTCGCAGGCGATCAATGTTTCTGGGCTGGCAACAAGGCAAAAGGGAGCAACTCAGAACCCATCCCGAGTAACCGTCCTACCTTCTACGCGCCTTCGAAATCCTAAGACCTACCGTGACTTGGGTCTCACTTGAGGCATTTGTACAGAAGATTTCTGATAGCCCGGGTAGGTACTGTCAGGCAGGTTAAATTCCGATCGCTTCAGAACCAGAGCCAATCTCCTTATCTTGACCATCCGAGACAGAGCAATATGACCATCAGAATCCAGATACGTATGTCCTCAAGGTTAATCCCTGAGTTAAGAGAGCCGTTCGAGCACGGCAAACACCAGAGGTATCGCAAACTCCATGGATTTAAGGTCTCCTAGACCGACCGGAGTAAGCTTAAGAATTCTAAAGAAGCCCTATCTTCTAGCCCACAGAATGCAGTCATGTATGAATGATATGTATGTACAGAAAAGAAATGCACACAAACAGAATATAACACATAAGTCCTAATCTCCGGGTCCCTGTCCTAATTGGGAAGGTTCTACGGTTATGTACAAGTGCAAAGGCCGGTTTAGGTCTCAGAAGGGTTCCCCGGACTAGAGCCAAGATGTACTACCCCATGTCAAGTGTATTGCAAGACAATGGTCGAACAGCACGATGGCCCATCATAGTCGAGGGTTGCTAGGCGTCCCGAGAGAGCTTGTCACCGGTAAACCGGGCAAGATAGCCGAAACACATTAGCAAAGCTTGTGCGGTGCAAAGTGTAAAAAAAAAAAGTTAAGATTTTCAAATGATTTTAAATCCCCCAAAATAAATGTCTTTCATGCTTGGCCCTCTTGATTATTCAATACTTTTTATTCCTTTTTTTTTTATAAAAAAAGCACAAGTAAAGTATTGAATAAAAGTCCCCAGCGGAGTCGCCACTGTGGGCTCCCGCGCCCAGCGCGTTCGAAGAGTCGCCACCCGGATTTTTGAGATGGATGATCCGAGAAACCGAGAGTTTGTTTGAGGAAAAGGCTTTTGGTCTAGCGACAACGTTGAGATTTTGGGTTCGGGAGCCACGTTACGAATGGGAAAGGTTTTATTGAAAAAGCACCCCGCTCACCCGGCAAAAACCAGTCTCTACTAAGCATTTTTGATGGGGGATTTAATATCATTTGAAAAACTTCAAAAACACATACGGGAAAGGGGAGCAAAACGGAATATATCACATTGGAGTGCACGTGGTGCTTACTGTACAGTGATGATAAAAGATGATGCGACAAAAATATAGACGAGGAAAGCTATTTACCAAGCTATTTGGATCACTGTCTTCTGCAGCACGGCATACCGGGATATGGCGCGCGGCCATACAATATGCCGTGCGTGGTTATGATCTTATTTTCTGACTGTATAATAGTTTTTGGAACATCGCACGGCGTACGGATTACGACACACGGTGTTACCTCAAAACACCAGAAAATTCACAGCCGTCAGATCACCTCAGAACAGTACCATTCCTCCAACAAAGAACGATCATGATCCAGACAGCTTAAACAAGAAAATAGCAGTTAATGACAATGCCGCATGTGTGAGCATACTACGCTGTGCGACGCATCAAAGCGCCGTGCGACGCATCAAAGCGTCGTGCGGCGTAGCTCACCCAGCACAAGGGATGTTTCGCTTTATGAAAATGATTTTTAGATCAGATCTTAACCAAAAGTGGTTAAGCCTGAAGACAGAAAAGACCCCTCAAGACTAGGACAGAACCTAGCCCAAGGAAACTTGGTTTGTACCTTTGATCTCGAGCTTGAATGAGGATGGATGACGGCGGATGAGCGTCGGCAAGGTTGGTAGGAGAAAAGAGAAAAGAAAGTAGTATGGGTGTGTGTAATAGATGGGTGTATTAGGTAGTTGGGGTCTCAAAGTTAGTAAGGGATTAACTTTAATGGTGAGGAAAAAAATGGAGTAAGAAACCTAGAGAATGTCTTTTGAAAGCAACATTCTCAAGACTTAAAAGTTGGGAATGGGTGTGAAAGCAAGAAGAGAGAGAAATGGCATAATGGTGATCAAGGGCCTTTTTCTCTTGAGTGAAGGGGTGTATTTATAGTCAAGAGCCAATGATTTTAAATTTCAAATAGTGGAGGTATTTTTTGGGCGGGCCAGAAGTGTATTTTCGGCTGAGCCGTTTTACAGCTGTGGCTCAAATGGGTGTGGCCGACAACTTTCTGAGCCAGTCAGTACTTTCATGAAATGTCGTGCGGCTAACCCCATGATCGCGTGCGGCGTTTGTGACTTTCGATATGCCGTGCGATGTAGGGGTGTCCCGCGCGGTGTTCCAGGTTCAGTCCAGGGCTTTTGGGCTTTTGATTTTATTTGGGCGGAGGATTTATTTAGGCTGAGGGAATCCTTCATTCAAGCTCACTAAGGTACCGTTTCCTTTATTTCATCATCGGGGTGGACAAAGACCCTTCGAGGTTCGGATTGAGGTGTCTACACGTATCTCTCTCTCTCTCTCTCCCCCTCTCCTGCTCTTGCTCTTGCCACAACCAGCTGGAACCAGCTCCTTGCCTCACCTCCACAACCGGTCACCACCCTCTCCTCTCCTCTCCAAACCTCTATAAATACCACCCTCTATCCCTCCTAATTCTTCACAGCCATCACACCTCTCTCACCCTCTGTGCATCCAGAAAACCAATAGAGGTAGGAGAGTAAGAGCTTAAAGCTCCGGCCATGGCAGCTTAGAGAGAGAAACCGAAAAGAGAGAAAAGCGGGTATGGCCCTTATACCATCCCAAACTCCGAATTAACTCTTCCAACTTTCTACCCACACCTCAAGCTTCCTAAAACCGCCACCAATTTCCTTAAACCGAGCCTGAACCGTCTTCTTAACCGTCTTCTTTCGGTCATTTTCTTCGACTAACCAAAAAACTCAAAATCTCGTTTAAAGCTTGTTTTGACCAAAACCGAACGTATGTATAGACTAGTTTTGACTAGTTTTTAAGGCTTGAAATGAGCTCGAACGGAAAATATAGCTCACTATGAGTTTTCTGCCAGATTCGCCATTTTGATATTATTTCTGGGCCCGACACTCTAGTTGATATTATTTACGTACAAGATGACCCTTCTAATATTTATTTTACAATCTTGTTGATATTATTATTATTATTAAAAACTACTGACTTGATATTATTTATCGACTCTGTAATATCAATTTAGTATAAAATGTAATAGTTATATCAGTTTAATTTATCTGGTAGATTAAGTGGATAATTGGTAATATTTTTCTATAAAAAGTTTAGATTATATGTGTGCTCAAATTTCTCTTACTACTTGATAATTACATATAAAATCTTGAGATCGATAAATAAAAAAAAGTTTTTAAATTAATAATAC
This sequence comes from Rhododendron henanense subsp. lingbaoense, assembly GCA_020567845.1. NCBI lineage: Eukaryota > Viridiplantae > Streptophyta > Magnoliopsida > Ericales > Ericaceae > Rhododendron > Rhododendron henanense. Next base: position 6,358,178 of record CM036315.1, read on the forward strand.
TTTTATTTAGTAATTTTAGAAAGGAAATTAGTGGATAAAAGGTATTTATAATATTAACTTAAGATTACAAGTAGTAATAAAATATTTCTTCAAATTACGTTAAGGATAAAACGATAGATTAATAAATCTTGTTAACTAATAATAGAATTTCCAAAAGAAAGAAAAAGTAAGGCTTAATACAACGGTCTACAATATCCTACTAAAATTTAGTATCTTGCACAAAAAGAAAAAGATGATATTTCCTTCTTATGTTATGTGAATTTAAGATAATAAATATCATTAAGGAAAAGAAAATATTTAAAGTATAGATAAAAAAAAAAAGAAAAGAAAAGAAAGAACTATCCTTGTGAAAAAAAATTATAAGAAATTTATTTTAAACTATTTAGTAATAAGTAGACTATTTTATAAAATCATAAAAATTACTAATTTGTCATTATAGTTAATAAACTAGCTATAACACCAATAATAAATAAAGTATTAAAAGACTATAACAAAAGGACGTCTTAATAAATTAAAGATAATAAAAATTGTGGAAACGAATTTCATGAATTTCTATAAGTTGTTATTGCCTTATTGTTTCTTCGTGAACGTAGAAATTGGACAATAGGTACCCCGGGCGGTATTCGTATGTTAGAATAAATTGATTAGACGTTAAATCCCTAGGGAAAGTGGAATTGTTGTTTTTAGTCACAGTTGTGATGTTACGGTCAGGAGATAATCAGAGTGGCCGAGGACCGTGGGTTTCCTGAAAGAATGGTCGTCGGTATCGGCACTTGTGGTTAAAGACCGGTGGATCATCATCTTCCAAACCTTGAACATGGCACTATTGAATTTATCTTCCGGATATTCCGGAGGTGGATTTATGGGATGAAACCGGAGTATGGGTATCATTTCTCGCAGTTGGTTGGTTATCTTTCGCTCCATGTGACGGTACAACCGAGTTTGACCCGACATATAGGTTGGTCTTATTCGTCTGGGACCCCAGGCTGGGCAAGCAAGGAGAGGGTAAATCGGCAGAGTCGCCATAGTTCAGAGGTCGTTTGGGATGAATATTTCTCATGGTAGAGAAATCTAGAAATCAGTTAAAAACAAGATAATTCATAATATGCTCCTCATTGTTATAACTTTATTCTTTCTGTTCATTATTGCTTGTATTTTATGAATTAATGGGTTAGGGATATTTATTGGGTGAATCTCATCACTCACAGTATGGAGTACCTTGGCTCCGCACCAGATTTTGCAGAGAAACCAGCAGATGATCAGGACCCCAGTTTGGAGCAGTTTATCACAGGAGAGATTCTAGGGACGAAGACTGAGCAAGAGTTCGCTTGGGATCCGTATCAGAACTAGAATCGCTCTTAGTCATTGCTCTGTGACGTCCTGTCACCCAAGGGCCTCCGTACATGTGGGGTAGAGCATATTAATTTCGACCTTCTATTATTTCAAGTTCTAACTTGAGCTGTAATAAGGAGATACTATTCTGTGGTTTGTAATAAAAAGGATATTATTTATGCTAAGTATAATATATTAATGCTTCCGAAATTCCTTGGAAAATCGGGGCGTTACAACGTGGTATTAGAGCATAGGTTCAACCCCTCAGACTTGGGTAGATTGGGTAGATCACATCTGAGAGTGTAAACTCGATCGTATCTATTACATATGTATTTCTCCAAATCTATCAGTGAGAACGTACGGTGAGAAAACATATGTCTGACTTCTTAATTGGTTGCATGCCTTTGTCAATAGTTCGTACATTTCCTAAATAGTTTTGACTTATAGAGACCCCCTCTTGACTAAGTTTCAAACACTTGAAGATGGTAAACACTCGCTCGGGAAATGGAACCTTTGACCACGGAAACGACCCTCATCGTGCCAGTACGAGCGGCAGAAACAATGGCAACAACCCTAACGGAAATCTCGAGGGATTGGACGTAGTGCAGTTGGCACAAGTGATAGCCGCTGCAGTAGCAGCAACCTTGCCATGGGTTAATGGGGCCCGTCAACCGGCACCGCAGTAGGGCCGTCAAGCCAGAAATAGAGACCAGCTATTGGATGCTTTTTGGAAGCGTCGTCCACCTGTCTAGGATGGGGAAGGTGACCCCACAGTCGCCGAGACCTGGCTGAAATAGATTGCCAAATTTCTGGATACGATGAACATCACAAATGCAGAGGACCGCATCGCCATAGCAGCCTTTCAACTACAAGGAGAAGCTGACCATTGGTGGGATCTGATCAAGGCTACCTGTAGACACCCCAATTTGGCCTAACGATTATTTCAAGTCCCACCTTGGGGACCATCCCGATGATGATATGGAAACAGTGATTGCTGATTGACTTCTCGTGAACCTTAGGACTTTCGGTAAGAACTTTTAGCCACTTAGAGGACCCAATCCAGAGCCAAATAGCCTTTCAGACAAAAATACAGTATCCTAGGAAAATCCATCTATCGGCCGTGACATTGATCCCACGACCTCAACTTCATTCTTTCACCCGTGAAACTTGTTGCTTGAAAATCTCCCTGAGAGATCAATCACTCGACCGCCAGGTCCATTCCTCGGCCGCAATATCATTCCTTCGGCCGCCAGATCCTCTATTTTCCAGATTCTGGAATGTTCTGTCATATGTTTGATCCATTCACAAAACCCTAGCAGCCAAATCCCGATGCGTTCGGGCTACGTAAGGAGATTGCCATGAAGAATTAGAATCACCCTACAATTCCAATTTTGATCGTGCATTGTGATGATATGGATACAGTGATTGCTGATTGACTTCTCGTGAACCTTAGGACTTTCGGTAAGAACTTTTAGCCACTTAGAGAACCCAATCCAGAGCCAAATAGCCTTTCAGACAGAAATACAGTATCCTAGGAAAATCCATCTATCGGCCGTGACATTGATCCCATGACCTCAACTTCATTCTTTCACCCGTGAAACTTGTTGCTTGAAAATCTCCTTGAGAGATCGATCACTCGGCCGCTAGGTCCATTCCTCGGCCGCAATATCATTCCTTTGGCCGCCAGATCCTCTATTTTCCAGATTCTGGAATGTTCTATCATATGTTTGATCCGTTCACAAAACCCTAGCAGCCAAATCTCGATCCGTTCGGGCTACGTAAGCAGATTGCCATGAAGAGTTAGAATCACCCTACAATTCTAGTTTTGATCGTGCATTGTGATTGGTTGGAGTGAGTCACCCCCATGCCTATATAAAGGGAACTTTGGGTTCCGAAATTATATGATCAATACACCCTCTCTAGCCACGATACTCTGCAGAAATACTCTCTCATATCCCCTCTACAAAAGCCCCAACCTCCTGAAGGCAGCCGCAATCCGACGATCCAAACCCCGAAGTTCAAACCCTACCCCTAGGGTTTCGAGAAGCAAATCAGTCAATCACCCTCAATCCAAAGCAATCAAGCCACTGAGGGATCAAGGTGGTGAGGCCTAGGGGCCTTTGGTTCGTTTTACTTTCAGTTTATGCATGTTAATCATAGGATTTTGATTATCTGTTAATCATATAGTCTGGTGTGAGGAAGAACATCGGCTGGGTCTTCGATTCATTGACTGGTACTGTAGACACCCCAATTTGGCCTAACGATTATTTCAAGTCCCACCTTGGGACCATCCCGATGATGAAATGGATACAGTGATTGTTGATTGCTTCCTTGAGAATCTTAGGACTTTCGGTAAGAACTTTGAGCCACTTAGAGGACCCAATTCAAAAGCCATATAGCCTTTCAGACAAAAATACAGAAGCCTAGGAGAATCCATCTGTCGGCCGTGACATCGATCCCACGGCCCTTACATCATTTCCTCACCCGAGCAACCTGTTGCTAGCCAAATCTCCCTGAGAGATCAATCCCTCGGCCGCAAGATCAATCCTTCGGCCGAGACATCCATTCCTCGGCCGTGATATCCTTTCCTCGGCCGTCAGATCGACCTTTTCCCAGACTCTGGAACGTGTTCTGTCAGACGTTCGATCCGATTACACTACCTTCCCGATGCGTTCGGGCTACGTTAGAGGATTGCCATGGAGAGTTAGAATCACACTCTAACTCCAATTTTTATCGTGCATTGCGATTGGCCGGAGTGAGTCATCCCTATGCCTATATAAAGGAGCCTTTGGGTTCCGAAATTGATATACCTTCACACTCTTTCAAGCCTCAAAACTCTGCACAAATACTCTCTCAATCCCATACTTCGAAAGCCCTAACCTCCCGAAGGCAGCCGTCAATCCAACGATCAAACCCCGAAGTTCAAACCCTAACCCTAGGGTTCTCAATCAAGCAATCAATCAATCACGCCCAATCCAAAGCAATCAAGCAACTGAGGGATCAAGGTGGTGAGGCCCAACGGCCTCTGGTTTGTCTTATTTACTGTATTTCTAACTAACCGTAGCGTTTTGATTATCCGTTAATCTTTCTGTCTGGTGTGAGGAAGAACACCGACCGGGGCTTCGATCCCTCGGCCGGTACATCAAACCAGGAGGATCCCTCGGCCGTGACATCCATTCACCGGCCGCGGGATTCATCTCCCTGGGACATTTTGTTTGCTTTTCTGTTTTGTGATGCATGCTTACTTATCGCACTGGCTCACTTTACTTACTGTTTAAAGGAATAAATAAACAGATTATGTGTTGGAATTAAATAAAGCATCTACATGTCTTATGTTGAACGATTATGGGCCAGTCTCACGATTGGGCAAAGAGGGGTGCCTAACACCTCCCTTATTGTACTTTTGGCTCCCGTATCCAGAATCTCTATCTGTTTTCTAGTTTTAATAAACTAGGTGGCGACTCTATTTTGATGATAACCGCTATCATGTGGCGATGTTCCTAGCCATGGGAATGTCCATGATTTTGGTTTACGAAGCAAGCAACCAATCGAGCAAACAAACGTGATCAATCTGTATGGCGATGCCCCATTTGGGAGGTGTCTACAGTTTTTGGCGACTCTGCTGGGGATATGAGAGCCATAACCAAAAAGTTCAACATAAGACTAATACATGCCTTGTCTAATTCATTTATCATATGCATTGAGCGGGCAACCCGTTGAGTTCACCTGATATCCCGGCATGACACGGGCTATGTTGGGGGTTCCAGCAAACTCCACAGTCACTCGTACCTAGTGGTATATCAAAAAGGAAATCACCCAATCGCCGCCTATGATGGGCTGGAGAGAGGACTGGTGCCCTTTGACAACGGAGCACCCTGAAACTACCAAAACCTTGCATGTTTTAGAAAGCCATAGAACTTATCAAACTAAGACAGGAACCTACAGGCTAGGAACCTACTTGCATTTTGCTTCCAAGTTCTTCCTCACACCCATTGTATATGTATGTTGTAAAATTTCTCTTTTGCAGGTTAAACCTTAGGAATCTTTCTAAGTCAAATAAACAGTAGGTAAGATTAATCAATCTAACTAAAGCAAAAACCTTTTCACGAAAAATGACTGCATCACTGCTCATGTCTGATTCGCACTTTCAAGTTGTCACCAAGCTGTCTGGCCCGCTCCACTTTGCTGTTGAAGACTTCAATCCCTCCAAATACATCACTCTAGTAAGTCAACCAAAGCCTATGGTGGCTATCATTGAAGACAACCATGTCATGTTCGCTGGAACGGTTTATGAGGAAGAAATAGAAGACCTGATCGAAGAAGAAGGGCTTCGCAGGGTTCCAATCTATTTTTATGACCCCTATGCACCTACCGACGACTATTGGCCAATAGACGAGGTCAACAATCTCGAAACTGAAGAGGCAAAGGAAGAAGAATCTGTCGACAATGACCCACTAGACGAAATATCACTAAACCTACTCTTTGATGAGGGGGTCACCAACAATGAAATAAGGGTGATCCACCCCATCACAGATAGCTTTGGTAATTGGTGGGGTTTTGTTGGCACACGACGAGTCGACAATAGCGACGAAGCAGAGATTGAAGCTCAATTGGAAGAAATAACAGCGATAGCAAATCAAATGGCCCTCCAAGACTTACAGGGTGACAATGATGAAAGTGCGAATCAAGGTGACAGTGAAGTACTGGTGATCGACCTTGGTGATGAAAAAGACTGCTCTGAGCTGATTGTGGATGCTGAAAAAGGGGCTTACCCTAACTGGACCGTGGAACACACTCTGAAATACAAAATGAAAAGCGCTAATTCTGATCTTAGTTCTGATTCCGATTCCGACTCCGAGTCGACTCAGTCCGAGTCAAGCTTTTCTTCTTTTGAAACTACTAAATCTAGTGAGGAAAACCTGGTCAAAATACCAAGGCATAGCATTTACTTTGAGTTCGACTCTGAAATGTCTTTTGATAATCTTAGCAATGAGAAGGAAGATTTAGAGTATTTCACTTTGCCTATGATCAATTGTGTGGATTCCGACAAACCAAACTTTGAGGAAGAAACTCCAAAAGAAATTCTAGAATTCATCGAGAGAGAAGAAGAAAGGCACGCTAAACCTTTTTCTGAGGAAATAATCACAGCAAATGTAGGCTCTGAAAACGAGTCCAAAATGGTTAAAATTAGTGCCGCACTATCCTCTCAAGAAAGTGAAAAACTAATCCTTTTGCCAAAAGAATACAAAGATGTTTTTGCCTGGTCTTACGAGGACATGCCTGGAATAGACCCTGAAATTGTTCAACATAAAATTCCTCTTCATCCTGATGCAAAACCAGTTAAACAAAAACTGAGACGTATGCGCCCTAATTGGGTCCTAAAGATAAAAGAAGAAGTCACTAAACAAATCAACGCCGGTTTTCTCATAGTCACCGAATATCCACAATGGGTAGCTAACATCGTTCCTGTACCAAAGAAAACTGGAGGAATCAGGGTCTGCGTAGACTTTCGAGATCTCAACAAAGCCAGTCCAAAAGATGACTTCCCATTACCTCACATAGACGAGCTAATAGATAACACCGCAGGCCATGCATTGCTATCCTTCATGGATGGATTTTCTGGGTATAATCAAATCCTTATGTCTCCTGAGGATAGAGAGAAAACTACCTTCATTACACCTTGGGGAACCTACTGCTACTGAGTGATGCCATTTGGGTTGAAGAATGCTGGAGCCACTTATCAGAGGATGGCCACAACACTGCTGCACGACATGATGCACAAAGAGGTCGAGGTGTATGTCGACGATATGATAGTCAAATCAAAGGAAAGGAAAGGACACTATGGAGCACTCCAAAAGTTCTTTGAGAGGATTAGGAATTACAAGCTACGTCTTAACCCTCAAAAATGCACTTTTGGGGTAACAGCTGGAAAGATGTTGGGATTCCTCATCACTCAAAGAGGAATCGAGGTAGACCCTTCCAAGATACAGGCTATCATGGAGATATCACCGCCTAGGACAGAGAAGGAAGTAAGGAGTTTCTTGGGGAAAGTACAATTCATCAGCAGGTTCATTTCCAAGCTCACAACCACCTGTGAACCTCTTTTCAAGCTACTGAAGAAAGGTACTGATTTTGAATGGAGCCAAGACTGTCAGCAAGCGTTCGAGGCAATTAAAGAATATCTTCAGAATCCACCTGTACTGTCGCCGCCTATCCCTGGGAAGCCATTGATTCTGTATCTCTCAGTAACAGACACGTCCATGGGATGTATGCTAGCGCAAGAAAACGACGCCAAAGTAGAGTGCGCCATATACTACCTCAGCAAGAAAATGATGGATTATGAGACAAGGTAAACTCCCCTCGAGAAAACCTGTTGGGGGCTAGTATGGGCCACAAAGAAACTGAGGCACTACCTGTTAGCACATCCGGTGGTGCTGGTCTCTCGTTTAGACCCAATCAAGTATCTTTTCGAAAAGCCAGCAATTATCGGAAAGCTAGCTAGGTGGTTATTGCTGCTAGCAGAGTTCGACCTCAAATACATGACAATGAAATCAGGAAAAGGAAGAGCTGTGGCAGAATTCTTGGCAGATCACCCTGTGACAGAGGCCGAGGCAGAAGACTTCATGTTCCCCGACGAGGACATCTTATGTCTCTTAGACGACACCTGGCAACTTTACTTTGATGGAGCATCAAACCGATGTGGATATGGCATAGGGGTATTGCTAGTTTCCCCAAACGACTCCCACATCCCTTTGTCATATAAACTGAGGTTTGAGGTCACTAACAATGAAGCTGAGTACGAGGCTTGTATTGCTGGAATGGAGGCAGCCCTGGAGCTAGGGGCAAAGAGGGTAGAAGTCACCGGGGATTCAAATCTGGTGGTATCTCAAGCCAGAGGAGACTGGAAGGTCAAGGAAGATACACTGAAGCTATATCACTCTGTGCTGGAGGATCTAATTCCACAATTCGATTTTGTTATCTTCACACACACTCCTCGAGTGAGCAATAGATTTGCAGATGCACTGGCGACATTAGCATCTATGGTCGAAATACCCCTAGGATTCACAATGCGACCTCTCATGATCGAACAAAAAGTTAAACCAGCATGTGAATGCACCTTTACCGAGGAAGGTGAAGACGATGGCAAGCCATGGTACGAAGACGTGAAGGAATTCCTGGAAAAAAGAGAATACCCATCCGAGGCCACCTCGAAGGACAAAACGGCTCTGCGAAAGTTTGCTGCCCGGTTTGTAATCTGTGGAGGAGCATTGTACCGAAGGGCACACTTGGGTCCAAGTCAACTTTGCGTCACAACGGAGGACAGCCGAAGGTAATGGAGGAAATACATGAAGGAATTTGTGGGCCACACATGAATGGGGCAACGATGGCAAAGAAGATCCTACGTCAGGGATATTACTGGACTACAATGGAGGCCGACTGCGCTGATTATGTCCGCCGATGTTACAAATGCCAAACTCACGCTGATCGTATGCATATTCCCCCTACGGAATTGTACAGCATGACATCCCCTTGGCCATTCTCCACCTGGGGGATAGACGTCATTGGAAGTATAAATCCAAAGGGAAAATACAAACATCAGTTCATTCTGGTGGCCATTGACTACTTCACCAAATGGGTAGAAGCAGCTTCTTATGCTACCCTCAAAGCCACTCATGTAGCCAAATTTATTCGCACTAATATCATCTATCGATATGGTGTACCTCACGAGTTCGTCTGTGACAATGGATCGCACTTCAAGGGGGCGACAAAGAAGCTTTTCGCCGAATTTGGAATACAGAATCATCGGTCATCTACTTACCGACCTCAAACTAATGGAGCAGTTGAGGCTGCAAACAAGAATGTCAAAAGGATTCTGCGGAAGACTACCGACACTTACACAGACTGGCCGGAAATGCTACCTCTGGCGCTATGGGGATATCGAACAACTGAAATGACTTCAACTGGGGCCACTCCCTACTCTCTGGTCTATGGAATGGAAGCTGTCTTGCCTATCGAACTGGAGTTACCTTCGTTAAGGGTTCTAGCTGAGACTGGAATGATCGAAGAAGACTGGGTTCAAAACCGCTACGACGAGTTGGCACTACTAGACGAAAGGAGACTGAGAGCCTTATACCATGTACAAGGGTATCAACGCCGCATCGCACGAGCATTCAACAAAAAGGTGAAACCTAGGGACATCAAGGTAGGAGACATGGTACTCAAAGCAATTCGTCGCCACGCACTACAACAAAAAAGGTCTAAGATGACGAAAAAAATTTGTCGGCAATTACATGCTTTTTGTCGTCGAAGTGATTGCCGACGAAAAAATATTCTCGCCCGGTTCCTCGATCTATGTTTCACGCGGAAGACTCCTCACGACGAAAAATAGTTTTTCCTCGTCAATGGCTCCCCAAGGCTGACGAATTAATTCCTCGCCAATGGCTCCCCAAGGCAAACGAATTCCCCAAGGCTGACGAATTAATTTTTCGTCGGTATTTTTTTTTTGCGACAAAAAAAAAATCAAAAAATTAATTTCTTGCTTTGCTCCGTCTTCCGCTTCTGCTGGGTTTCGAACCCGAAACATCTTGCCGCGCGCTCAACACCCTAACCACTACACCAGCACCCCAACATGTGTTTAAATGTCTAATATTTGTAATATATACTATTTTTCATTCGTTTTTTTTTTCCAAAACCACCACCACCACCACTACCCCACTCCCACCACCACTCAACCATTCCTACAACACCACTTCACCACAATCACTACTCCACCACCACTGCATCACCACCACCACTACCACTACCACCATTACACCACCACCACTACAATCACTACTCCACAACCACCGGCCACCACCACCACCACGACAATCACTACTCCACCACACCACCACCACAATCAATAAGTCATTAAGTGTCTTTTTCATTCGTTTAATTATGTTTTTTTTCCGATGGTATGGGGCTCGGCCTTGCCAGTGTACCACCCAAACTAGGCATTCCACCCCTCTTGAGCGTGAGAGTAAGGCTCCATTTGGATGAAAAAGACACTTAATGACTTATTTTTTGTCATTATTCAAAAAAAAATTGCATTTGTTAATTTTGCGTCAAATTTTTGTGACTTATTGATTCATCTCGATGAGAGGAATTGAAAAAGTATAAAATTTTAATCAAAACTTTAATTTTTTTTAAAAAGACAACAATAAGTCAAAAATTTTGTCTTTATTCAAAAAACTGGGAGTTTTTATCATATTTTTTTACTTTTCCGATTTCTCTCATAAAAAAAATCAATAAGTCACAAAAATTTGACGCAAAACCAACTAATGCGAATTTTTTTTGAATAAAGATGAAAAAAAATAAGTCACTTTCTTTTTCATCCAAATGGAGCCTAATTCTTGGGCTCCCTAGTGTTGTTATTAAAGAGTGGAGTGCCAAAATCAATAACATATATAATTTTGTATGTATACTAAATTTAATTTAAGCATTGAAATACATTTACTTAGTACATACTGAAATAATAAGAATTTGATGAAAAATAATGCTTTGCTTTGCTGATACCCACCTCCAATTCCTTAACAAATACTCCAACCACATGACAACTTATTGATAACATTGCAAAATCAAATATATATACACATTTGTTCAAAAAATTTAATTGTTCTTTTTATATTACATATATAATATATTTGAATAATGATTTTATTATTTTAAATAATATGAATTTTTTAAATACGAAAATTTAATTAATTTTTCAATTGGCGACGAAATTTCAAATTTCATCGTCAAATAATTCCTTTTTGCCGATGAGAATATGAAAAAATTAATTACTTTTTGAATTGGCGACGAAATTTCAAAATTCGTCGTCAAATGCCGAGGAAATTCAAATTTCGTCGCCGATGAGTACCCATTGACGACAAAATTTCAATTTCCTCGTTAAAAAGTCCCATTTGACGACAAAATTTTATTTCCTCGCAAAAAAATCCCCTTTAACGACGAAATCCAATTTTCTCGCCATAAGGTACCATTTGGCGACGAAATTTAATTTCGTCACTAGCTTTCGTCGCGATAGACGATTTTTGTTGTAGTGACGTCTCAGACCCAAGGGGCAAGTTTAGACCAAACTGGGGAGGCCCCTACCTTATCAAACGCATACTTTCTGGAGGAGCAGCCTACATTGCAGACTTGGATGGAATGGAATTCGCAACGCCAGTCAACATTGACAAGTTGAGGAAGTATTACCCATGAGAGATGCTCGTTGGACCGAAAACCACAAGGGTGGGCGGATCCAAGCAAAAATTAGAGCAGCCTGCTAGGTCGAAAACCCGCAAGGGCGGCTTAGGCAAAAACTAAGGCATAAATAAAACGCTCGCTAGAACGAAAACCCGTAAGGGCGGTTTTAGGCAAAATTTAGAGCACAAAAGGAGAGGAAAATACCCGAGTGGACCCTAACTAAAAACAAAACAAATCTCCTTTTGTTGGAACTACGTTTATGGCCTGATTCCCTCCATGGGATACGTAGGCAATCTCCAAGTTCGAGATTCGGCCACTGCTATCATCATCACTTCCAAAATTTCTAGGTCTATCCTAAAGCATGTTCGCTATCAAATCATGGCAATAACATCTTCAAAATAAAACGACCAAGTGTTTTATTATTTCCAAAGAGAAAGGACAAACCAAACCTAAGCAAATTCTTAATCCATGAAAGCTAGAATCAAATAAACATCTTTAAAAAAAAAAAAAAACATAAGCAAAGCGTCAATCTCTAGGTCTTCCTTCTCTTTGCACTACTATCCTCCAAAAGATTTTTCTTCAACCAGCGTTTGTAAGAACCCGATAGCTTAACAACGAAGTTCTCAGCAACCTCCTGCATCACTCTATTTGGCCAAAGACGCAACATGTTGCGGCGGAAGTTGGCATCATGGATCTTAGAGACGGTATACTCAGGGTCACCCAGGATTGCGGTTTGTTCAGCCCCAAACTGTCTTTGAAAACGAGCAGGAAAGTAGAAAACGACTCGAGCGATACCAATCGCTGCTACACCAAAATGGTTCATGGTACTCACAGTCATACTCTCTATACCATACCAGGGGCAAACCCATTGAATCCAATCACCTCTGCAAGTCTTCATCCATGCTTCCCAAGCAGCCTCAGTTGGGAATTGCTTAATCATGCGACGCTCCGTGCATTGGTCCGGATTATAAGGAAGTCGCTCCGGCGCGTCCCATACCTTTAGCTTCTCAAACAACCACACCTAGAGAACAAGGGGAAAATTGTGAGTTGAGAGAACACGTGAGTCAAAACAAAAGAGTGATGAGTGAAAAGATAAACTTGACAAATAAACAAATAAAAGAGAGAACCGGCAATAGCAAAGGACTGCCTGAGAACTGAGCTGTAGGACTACCCTTTATCACATCTAGACCCATCAAGGTCTCTACCAACACTAAGCCAGCGAAACCCACACGGTTTCCAATTTGCTGAGCAAGGTTAAGCAATACAGGATCAGCATGACCAGAGGAAGGGCCAAGCAAGTAGTAATGAAGGAGACAAATGCACAACGCATGAAAACACGACTTCTGCAGGGAAACTTGGCGATGGGCCTCAGCTGTACCAAAACGCTGAATAAGTTGCAAAATCTCCAGCCTTCCTTTCACTAGGAAGAATTTAACTTCATGTTTCTGAACTTGGAGTAAATCCTTCAGGAGATCACCCCGGTTGAACAAAGGATTAGGGACAATGAAACCTTCTCTATCCGAATGACCCATGATGGCCGCAAACTCCTCGATAGTAGGGCACAACTCCTCTCTCCTAAATCGAAAGACGTGAAAATCAGGGTCCCACAAACTAGCAGCTGCCCTAAGGAAGGCAAAATTCACAGGAATCTGACGAAGGGAAAAGAGGAAGTCCATACCAAAGGACTTAAAGTGTAAACGGTCAAGGCCATTGAAGGAATCCAACCACTGATCAAGGACTGGTTGTGCCATGTGTAAGGAACTGCTACTGACGATGCTATCGGGTTCGTAGAACGCGTATTTATAGAACTAAGTCGAGTCTTAGTCCGAATCGGAATCGGATTCTTAATCCTCAGAATTTCAATCGGTCTCTCGGCCGATACTTCGATACGACGGCCGTAGGATCTATCCATCGGCCTGTGAAAATAAGGGTTGACTGCAAGTTAAACCCAGACAGACAAAACGATCCTTCGGCTGCCAGATCGAAGCCTCGGCCGTGTAATCACTAAATCGGCCGCCAGAACGGCTATTTTACAGACTGTTCCCATGGTTCAGTTCGTTACATTGGAATAACGAATATATCACACGCAAACAACGTAAACACAGCGTACACAATCACAATAGCAGAGCAAAAAGGTTTTTTTGTTTCATATAACGAAAGCTTTTTACATCACAAGGTGGATCATCCCACATTTCCTAAACAAACTATACATCGATTTCCTGTCAAACTAACCTATGCAGGAAGAGAAACAGAAAAGAAACAAAAAGAGGAAGCAGAAGAGGATGCCGAACCCTCTGGTGGTCCGAACACCAGAGACCAGCTGCAAAAAAAAAGAAGAGGACGCCCTTGGGGCGATGTATACCAAAGGAGTACTACGGTGCAGAAGGGACACCACATGGCTCAAAAGAATCACCACATGGCCCAGAAAAACCACCACACCGCGTACCACCGCCACGCCAGGAGCTCCGCGTCACGGAAGCAAGCCACCCATGCGAGGGCCCCTAATCAAGCATACCCATGCGAGGGTCCCAAATCAAGCATCAAGACAGGACCAAAAGCAAACGCGGTCTCCCTCCGCGCGCGCAAGCCACGTCGGCATATCATCCATAGCCCAGAGCTGTCGGAAACGAAGAGAAAGGGTGAGAGGAGTTTTCGGTGGGTTTCTCGGATGAAGAGAGAAACCGAGGAAAGAGAGAAATGAAATGAAACGGCTGAGGCCGTGACCTTTTATAGGCCCCTGGAAATGAACCGATTAAGCGGCCGAGACATCGGTTCCTCGGCCGATACATCAATCCTTCGGCCGAGAGATCGATCTCCTGGCCCTTCTAATCCATTCCTTTCAGCCCCAATGGATTTTGCTCAGTACACCAACTCAAGCGATTACAGACTTCTAAGTCCTCAACCAACCAAGTAGCCTTGGGGGCATCCCCGAGTCAACACAATGTGATCAAAATTAGCCTTGGGGGCATGCCCAAGCATCAAAGCTCTCTCTCCACAAACTGCTGGCCAAAACAAGTCAAAACACCCAGCGGCTCTATGCCCGTATCCATTATCAAAGAACTCAGCAGCTCCATGCCCATGTTCACCCATATCAACTCACCTAGCAGCTCTATGCTTGCCATTCCAGCGACCATACAACCATCAACTTACTCAGCGGCTCTATGCCCATACTCACTCATTCAGCGACTCTACGCCTTCAACTCAGCGGCCCTAAGCCCATTACCTCAACAGGCTCGAAGCCTATGTTTACCATTTCAGCGGCTCCAAGCCCTCGACTCAGCAGCTCTACGCTCGCTATCACAAACAACAGGCTCTACGCCCGTTATCTCACCACAGCGGCTCCACGCCCACCGTTTCAACTGGCTCGAAGCCATAGCAATCAACTCAGCGGCTCGAGGCCCATTATCGACAGGCTCTACGCCTGTACTTACTCACTCATTCAGCAGCTCTACGCTTGCTATCACAATCTCAGCGGCTCGAAGCCCATTACTCCAATAGGCTCGAAGCCTGTATCTATCATCTGAGCTGGCTCAAAGCCGTAAACAACCAATCTTAGTGGCTCGAAGCCGTACACAATCAAACAGGCTCGAAGCCTGTGTTCATCATCTCAACTGGCTCGAAGCCGTAAACAAGCAACAGGCTCTACGCCGCCCCATCAATCAAGACATCTATCCTCAGGCTCTACGCCTGAATGCTCAAAAATCTAACATTTTTGAATGCTCAAGCTCTACGCTTGGATGCCCAACCACTGTGTACTGGATGCTCAAGTTATACACTTGAATGCTCAAGCTCTACGCTTGGATGCCCAACCACTGCGTACTGGACGCTCAAAGCTTGTACTTTGAATGCTCGGATTCTGCCGTCCGAATGCTCGAGCTCTACGCTCTGAATGCTCAAGTCCGGAACTTGATAGAAGCTCTAAGCTTAAAACAAACACACACGCACGGGCCCGTGCACATATTGCATTATCACATCGAGTCTGCATCATATCTGTTCACATCTAACAACCATCATCACACATATACACTCTGCATATCTCTCGTGAAACAGGTCAACCCTGCAATCAACCGGCTCTACGCCTTGGTTTTATTTGATCGGTCCAGCGCCTCGATCCTTTGGCTCCACGCCAACACTTATGATGAGAAAGCTCCGTGCACAGACCATCAGAATGCAACTAGCTCTACGCTTCGGTTCATATCATGTCAAGCTCTAAGCTCCGACAACTCAGGCCCTCGCCTCAATTTAATCACCTCAGGCTCCACGCCTTAGTTCCTTCACCTCAGGCTCCTGCCTTATACCAGCTCCGTGCTTCGGTTCATCACGTCCAACTCAAAGCTCTGACACCACAGGCTCTCACCTTATAAACAATACCAGCTCCGCGCTTCGGTCCTATCCAATCACCACAGGCTCTCACCTTATAAACAATACCAGCTCCGCGCTTCGGTCCTATCCAATCACCTCAGGCTCTCGCCTTATGATCAACACCAGCTCCGCACTTCGGTCCTATCCAATCTCCTCAGGCCTTCGCCTCAAGATTACAACAGGCTCCACGCCTCGATTCTATCACTCTTCAGGCTCTCGCCTCATGACTACAACCGGCTCCGTGCCTCGGTTCCCTCATCGCCAAAGCTCCGTGCTCTAGATACTGGCCCTGCGCCCCCCATATCTCAAAAACAATCGGCGTCCGACTCATCCCAGCAGATGGTTTGGATTCCACCCCATTACATCAATTCCTTCCAGCTCATTCGCAAGGATAGGCTACTCTACCGAGCTCCTTTCAGTTAAAGTAAGGATGATCAAGAAAAGCAAACGCACCTGCAGTGTACTGATCTACCCCAAAATACTAAGGAAGCTCTCCGTAAAAACTCCCCCGGCAGCCCCGCGCTCCTTCAACTACTCTTCGCCAAAACCCTGGCTCAGTCTAGGTACGTCACACTACGGCTTTTTATGCCCTAAGGTATGTCTTCTGTCTCTAACCCTCCAAACTTTTTTTTTTCTTTATTGCCCGAACTACGGTTGGTCTGAATTTCCCTTGTGGAATACGTAGGCAGCCTCCCGGCCCGACCATAACAAAACCTTTTTCAAAAACCCCTTGGAATAGTGGTTAGACCAAATTGAGTTGCTTTTTACAGCTTTGACTCTTACTCAAACATGTCTCGCGATCCGTCTGAGTTCAGTCAAAGAGGGGTATCTGTAGACACCCCAATTTGGCCTAACGATTATTTCAAGTCCCACCTTGGGACCATCCCGATGATGAAATGGATACAGTGATTGCTGATTGCTTCCTTGAGAATCTTAGGACTTTCGGTAAGAACTTTGAGCCACTTAGAGGACCCAATTCAAAAGCCATATAGCCTTTCAGACAGAAATACAGAAGCCTAGGAGAATCCATCTATCGGCCGTGACATCAATCCCACGGCCCTTACATCATTTCCTCACCCGAGCAACCTGTTGCTAGCCAAATCTCCCTGAGAGATCAATCCCTCGGCCGCAAGATCAATCCTTCGGCCGAGACATCCATTCCTCGGCCGTGATATCCTTTCCTCGGCCGTCAGATCGACCTTTTCCCAGACTCTGGAACGTGTTCTGTCAGACGTTCGATCCGATTACACTACCTTCCCGATGCGTTCGGGCTACGTTAGAGAATTGCCATGAAGAGTTAGAATCACACTCTAACTCCAATTTTTATCGTGCATTGCGATTGGCCGGAGTGAGTCATCCCTATGCCTATATAAATGAGCCTTTGGGTTCCGAAATTGATATACCTTCACACTCTTTCAAGCCTCAAAACTCTGCACAAATACTCTCTCAATCCCATACTTCGAAAGCCCTAACCTCCTGAAGGCAGCCGTCAATCCGGCGATCAAACCCCGAAGTTCAAACCCTAACCCTAGGGTTCTCAATCAAGCAATCAATCAATCACGCCCAATCCAAAGCAATCAAGCAACTGAGGGATCAAGGTGGTGAGGCCCAACGGCCTCTGGTTTGTCTTATTTACTGTATTTCTAACTAACCGTAGCGTTTTGATTATCCGTTAATCTTTCTGTCTGGTGTGAGGAAGAACACCGACCGGGGCTTCGATCCCTCGGCCGGTACATCAAACCAGGAGGATCCCTCGGCCGTGACATCCATTCACCGGCCGCGGGATTTATCTCCCTGGGACATTTTGTTTGCTTTTCTGCTTTCTGATGCATGCTTACTTATCGCACTGGCTCACTTTGCTTACTATTTAAAGGAATAAATAAACAGATTATGTGTTGGAATTAAATAAAGCATCTACATGTCTTATGTTGAACGATTATGGGCCAGTCTCACGATTGGGCAAAGAGGGGTGCCTAACACCTTCCCCTTATTGTACTTTTGGCTCCCGTATCCAGAATCTCTATCTGTTTTCCTAGTTTTAATAAACTAGGTGGCGACTCTATTTTGATGATAACCGCTATCATGTGGCGATGTTCCTAGCCATGGGAATGTCCATGATTTTGGTTTACGAAGCAAGCAACCAATCGAGCAAACAAACGTGATCAATCTGTATGGCGATGCCCCGTTTGGGAGGTGTCTACAGGTACATCAAACCAGGAGGATCCCTCGGCTGTGACATCTATTCACCGGCCGCGCGATCCATCTCCCTGGGACAAATTTGTTTTATTCTGCTTTCTGATGCATGCTTTCAATTATAGTCTCGGCTCACCATTAACTGTTTAAAGGCTAATTAATCAGTTTATGTGTTTAGAATTACATAAAGCATGAGTTAATCATATGTCGAACAATTATGGGCCAGTCTTATGACTGGGCAAAGAGGGGTGCCTAACACCTTCACCTTATTGTACCTTTGGCTCCCGTACCCGGAATCTCTATCTGTCTTTCCTAGTTTTTATAAACTATGTGGCGACTCTGTTTTGATGAAAACCGCTATCGTGTGGCAATGTTCCTAGCCATGGGAATGTCCACGATCTTGGTTTATGAAGCAAGCAACCAAACGAACAGCAACGATCAATCTGTATGGCGATGCCCCGCTTTGGGAGGTGTCTACAGTTTTTGGCGACTCTGCTGAGGAATTGAGAGCCATAATCAGAAAGTTCGACATAAGACTAACACATGCTTTATTTAATTCATTTATCATATGCATCGAGTGGGCAACCTTGTTGAGTTCACCTAATACCCCGGCATGTCACGGCTATATTAGGGGTTCCAGCAAACTCCACAGTCACTTGTACCTAGTGGTATATCAAAAAGGGAATTGCCCGATCGCCGCCTATGATGGACAGGCAGAAGGACTGGTGCCCTTTGACAACGGAGCACCTTGAGACTACCCAAACCTTACATGTGCTAGAAAGCCATAGAACCTATCAAAATAAGACAGGAACCTACAAGCTAGGAACCTACTTGCATTTGTTTATAAAAGTTTTTCCTCACACCCATTGTATATATGTATGTTGTAAAGTTTTCTTTTGCAGGTTAAACCTTAGGGGCTTCTTAAAACCAAAAAGAAAAGGGTAAGCTAAACCAATCAAACTAAAGAAAAAAAATTCAGGTAAAAATGGCTGCATCACTGTTCATGTTCGATTTGCACTTTCAAATTGTCACCAAGCTGTCTGGCCCGTTCCACCCTACTGCCAAGATTTTCGACCCATCCAAATACATCACTCTGGTGGATCAACCAAAGCCTACAGTAATTATCACTAAAGACGATCATGTCATGTTCGCAAGAACAGTCGATGATGAAGAAATAGAAGGCATAATTAAAGAAGAAGGGCTTCGTAGGGCCCCAATCTATTTCTATGACCCTTATGCACCTATCGATGACTATTGGCCGATAGACGAGGTTGACAACCCTGAAGCTGAAGAAGCAAAGGAAGAAGAGCCTGTCGACAATGATCCACTAGACGAAATATCACTGAACCTACTCTTTGATGAGGGGGTTACTGACAATGAAATAAGGGTGATCCACCCCATCACGGATAGTTTTGGTAATTGGTGGGGATTTGTAGGCACACAAAGAGTCGACAACAGCGACGAAGCAGAGATTGAAGCTCAACTGGAGGAGATAACGGCAATAGCAAACCAAATGGCCCTTCAAGACTTGCAAGGTGACAATGATGAAAGTGTGAATCAAGATGACAGTGAGGTGTTGATGATCAACCTTGGTGATGAAAAAGATTGCTCTGAGCTAATTGTGGATGCTGAAAAATGGGCCTACCCTAATTGGACTGTGGAACACACTCTAAAATACAAAATGAAAAATGCTGATTCCGATCTTAGTTCCGATTCCGATTCGGACTCCGAGTCAACTCAATCCGAGTCTAGCTTTTCATCTTTTCAAACTACTGAGTCTAGTGAGGAAAACCTAGGCAAAGCACCAAGGCATAACATTTATTTTGAATTTGACTCTAAAATGTTTTTTGACAATTTTAGTAATGAGAAGAAAGATTTAGAGCATTTCACTTTGCCTATGATTAAATGTGTGGATTCTGACAATCCAATTTTTGAGAAAGAAATTCCAAAAGAAATTCTAGAGTTCATCAAGAGAGAAGAAGAGAGGCACACTAAACCTTTTTCTGAGGAAATAATCACAGCAAACGTAGGCTCTGAAAATGAGCCTAAATTGGTTAAAATCGGTGCAACACTATCTTCTCAAGAAAGTGAAAAACTAATCCTTTTGCTAAAAGACTACAAAGATGTTTTTGCCTGGTCTTACGAGGACATGCCTGGAATAGACCCCAAAATTGTTCAGCACAAAATTCTCCTCCATCCTGATGCAAAACCTGTGAAACAAAAGCTAAGACGTATGCGCCCTAATTGGGTCTTAAAGATAAAAGAAGAAGTCACTAAACAAATCAATGCCGGCTTGCTCATGGTCACTGAGTATCCACAGTGGGTAGCCAACATCGTCCCAGTACCAAAGAAAACTGGAGGAATCAGGGTCTGTGTAGATTTTCGAGATCTCAACAAGGCCAGTCCGAAGGATGACTTCCCATTGCCACACATAGATGAGCTAGTAGACAACACTGCAGGTCATGCATTGCTATCTTTCATGGATGGGTTTTCTGGGTATAATCAAATTCTAATGTCTCATGAGGATAGAGAGAAGACCACCTTCACCACGCCATGGGGAACCTACTGCTACCGAGTGATGCCATTTGGGTTAAAGAACGCTGGAGCCACTTACCAAAGGATGGCAACAGCACTGCTGCACGACATGATGCACAAAGAAGTAGAGGTATACGTTGACGATATGATAGTCAAATCGAAGGAAAGAGAAGGACACTATGAAGCACTTCGAAAGTTCTTTGAGAGGATTAGACAATACAAGCTACGTCTTAATCCTCAAAAATGCACTTTTGGGGTAATTGCTGGAAAAATGCTAGGATTCCTTATCACTCAAAGAGGAATCGAAATGGACCCTTCCAAGATACAGGCTATCATGGAGATATCACCACCAAAGACAGAGAAGGAAGTAAGGAGTTTCCTAAGGAAAGTACAGTTCATCAGCTGGTTCATTTCCAAACTCACAGCCACCTGTGAAACTCTTTTCAAACTTTTGAAGAAGGGTACTGATTTTGAATGGAGTCAAGACTGTCAACAAGCATTCGAGGCAATCAAAGAGTACCTTCAGAACCCGCCTGTGTTATCACCACCCATCCCTGGAAAGCCATTGATTCTATATCTCTCAGTAACAGACACATCCATGGGATGTATGCTAGCACAAGAAAAGGACTCCAAAGTAGAGCGCGCCATACACTACCTTAGCAAAAAGATGATGGACTATGAAACAAGGTACACTCCCTTGGAGAAAACTTGCTGGGGGCTAGTATGGGCCACGAAGAAACTAAGGCACTACCTATTAGCACATCCGGTAGTGTTGGTTTCTCGTTTAGACCCAATCAAATATCTTTTTGAGAAGCCAGCACTTATCGGAAAGCTGGCTAGGTGGTTATTGCTGCTAGCAGAGTTCGATCTCAAATACATGACAAGGAAATCAGTGAAAGGAAGGGCTGTAGCAGAATTCTTGACAGATCATCCTGTGACAGAGGCCGAAGCGGAAGACTTCATGTTCCCCGACGAGGACATCTTATGTCTCCTAGACGACACCTGGCAGCTTTACTTCGATGGAGCATCAAACCAATGTGGATATGGCATAGGGGTATTGCTAGTTTCCCCAAACAACTCTCATATCCCTCTGTCATATAAGCTGAGGTTTGAAGTCACCAACAACCAAGCTGAGTATGAAGCATGCATAGCTGGAATGGAAGCAGCCCTAGAACTAGGGGCAAAAAGGCTAGAGGTCATTGGAGATTCAAACTTGGTGGTGTCCCAAGCAAGAGGAGACTAGAACGTCAAGGAAGACACACTAAAGCTATACCACTCTGTGCTGGAAGATCTAATTCCACAATTCGATTCTGTTATCTTCACATACACTCCGCGAGTGAGTAATAGATTTGCAGATGCACTGGCAACATTGGCCTCTATGGTCGAGATACCCTTGGGATTCACAATGCGGCCTCTCATGATCGAGCAGAAGGTCAAACCAGCGTGCGAGTGTACCTTCACTGAAGAAGGTGAGGACAATGGAAAGCCATGGTATGAAGACGTGAGAAAATTCCTAGAAGAGGGAGAGTATCCCTCCGAAGCCACCTCAAAGGACAAGATGGCCCTGCGGAAGTTTGCCGCCAGATTTATAGTCTATGGAGGAGCACTGTATCGAAGAGCGCATCTGGGCCCCAATCAACTTTGCGTCACCACAGAAGAAAGCCGTAAAATAATGGAGGAAATACACGAAGGAATCTATGGGCCGCACATGAATGGGGCAACAATGGCAAAGAAAATCCTGCGTTAGGGATACTACTGGACTACAATGGAGGCCGACTGTGCTGACTATGTCCGCCGATGCTACAAATGCCAAACTCACGCTGATCGCATGCGTATTCCCCTTACGGAATTATATAGCATGACATCCCCTTGGCCATTCTCCACCTGGGGGATAGATGTCATTAGGAGTATAAATCCAAAGGGAAAATACAAGCATCAGTTCATTCTAGTGGCCATCGACTACTTCACCAAATGGGTAGAAGCAGCTTCTTATACTACCCTCAAAGCCACTCATGTGGCCAAGTTCATTCGCACCAATATCATCTATCGGTATGGTGTACCTCACGAGTTCATCTGTGATAATGGATCGCACTTCAAGGGGGCGACAAAGAAGCTTTTTGTTGAATTTGGGATACAAAATCATCGGTCATCTACTTATCGACCTCAAACCAATGGAGCAGTTGAGGCTGCAAACAAGAACATCAAGAGGATTCTGTGGAAGACTACTAACACCTACACGAACTGGCCATAAATGCTACCTCTAGCACTATGGGGTTATCGAACAACTGAAAGGACTTCAACTGGGGCAACTCCCTACTCCCTGGTCTATGGGATGGAAGCTGTCTTGCCTATCGAACTAGAACTACCCTCGCTAAGGGTTCTAGCTGAGACTGGAATGATCGAAGAGGATTGGGTGCAAAACCGCTACGACGAGTTAGCATTGCTAGATGAAAGAAGGTTGAGGGTATTATACCATGTACAAGGCTATCAACGCCACATCGCACGAGCATTCAACAAAAAGGTAAAGCCAAGGGACATCAAAGTGGGAGACATGGTGCTCAAAGCAATCCATCGCCACGTTTCAGACCCAAGGAGCAAGTTTAGACCAAACTGGGGAGGACCCTACTTTATCAAACACATACTGTCTGGAGGAGCAGCCTACATTGCAGACTTGGATGGAATGGAATTCGCTACACCGGTCAACATCGACAAGCTGAGGAAGTACTACCCCCTGAGAGATGCTCGTTGGGCCGAAAACCACAAGGGTGGGCGAACCCAAGCAAAAATTAGAGTAGCCTGCTCGGTCGAAAACTCACAAGGGTAGCTTAGGCAAAAACTAAGGCATAAATAAAGCGCTCACTAGATTGAAAACCCGCAAGGGCGGTTTAGGCAAAATCAAGAGCATAAAAGGAGAGGAAAATACTCAAGTGAACCCTAACCAAAAACCAAAAACAAACAAATCTTTTTGGAACTACGTTTATGGCCTGATTCCCTCCATGGGATACGTAGGCAATCTCTATATTGAGATTCGGCCACTGCTATCATTATCACTTCCAAATTTCTAAGTCTATCCTAAAGCATACTCACTATCAAAACCATGGCAAAGACATTTTCAATAAAGCAACCAATGTTTTATTACTTCCAAGGAAAAAGTAGAAAGCAAGCTCAAACAATTCTCAAATCTATGAAAGCTAGAATCAAACAAAGAACATCTTTTGAAAAGCATAAAGCAATTTGTCAATCTCTAGATCTTCCTTCTCTTCGCACCTTTGTCTTCCAAAAGGTTTTTCTCCAACCAGCGCTTATACGAACCTGATAGCTTGTCAGTAAAGTTCTCAGCGATGTCTTGCATCACCCGATTTGGCCATAGACAAAGCATGTTGCGACGAAGGATGGCATCATGAACCTTTGAAGTAGCATACTCAGGATTGCCCAGCACCTTAGCTTGTTCAACCCCGAACTGTCTTTGAAAGCGAGCAGGAAAGTATAAGGTAACTTGAGTGATATCGATCACCGCAACACCAAAATGACTCATGGTACTCATAGTCATGCTTCCAATGCCATACCAGGGGCAAACCCATTGAATCCGACCGCCCTTGCGAGTCTCCATCCACGCCTTCCAAGCAGCCTCAGTTGGAAACTGTCTAGTCACACGACGCTCCGTGCAATGGTTTGAACCATAGGGAAGTCGCTTTGGCGCATCCCATACCCTCAGCTTCTCAAATAACCATACCTATAGAAAACAAGGGAAAATTGCAAGGTGTGAGAACACGTGAGTCAAAACAAAAGAGTGATGAGTGAAAAGATAACTTGGCAGTAAACAAGTAAAGAGCGAACCTGTAGTAACAAAGGACTGCCTGAGAATTGGGCTGTTGGATTATCCTTCACTACATCAAGACCCATCAAGGTCTCTGCTAACACTAAACCAGGAAAACCTACACGATTTCCAATCTGTTGAGCGAAATCAAGCAGCATAGAATCAGCATGGCCAGAGGAGGGACCGAGCAAGTAATAGTGGAAAAGACAGACACATAGCGCATGAAAGCATGCTTTCTGTTGGGAGACTTGACGATGAGCTTCAGCTGTACCAAAACGCTGAACAAGCTGTAAGGTTTCCAACCTTCCATTCACCATGAAAAATTTGACTTCGTGTTTCTGAACTTGGAGAAGAACCTTCAAAAGGTTGCCACAATTGAACAAAGGGTTAGGGACGATGAGACCTTCTCTATCCGAATGCCCCCCCATAATAGCTGCAAACTCCTCAATGGTAGGACACAATTCCTCTCTTCTAAATCGAAAGACATGAAGAATATGATCCCACAAGCTAGTGGCTGCCAGAAGGAAAGCGAAATTCACAGGAATTTGGCGAAGAGAGAAAAGGGAGTCCATACCAAAGGACTTAAAATGCAGACGGTCGAGGCCATTGAAGGAATTCAACCACTGATCAAGGACCGGTTGTGCCATATGTAAGAAACTGCTGCTAACAAAGCTATCGAGTTCATAGAACGCATACTTATAGGCTAGGTTGAGTCCTAGTTCGAATCGGAATCGGATTCTAAATCCACATTAACCGAGTCGGTCTCTCGGCCGGCACTTCGATATAACGGCCGTAGGATCGATTCACTGGCCCAAGAAAATCAAGGCTGACTCAAAGTCAACCCCAGGAAGACGAATCGATCCCTTGGCCGCCAGAACGACTGTTTTACAGAGAACTTCCACGGTTCTGCTCAATTTGTCGAGATACAATTTTCATACTAAACAAAACAGTACAAAAGCAGCATACACAATCACATATCAGAGCAAATGATTTCATTTCATATAATCGAAAGATTTTACATCACAAGGTGAATCATCCCATATTTCCTAATCAAACTATACATCAGTTTCCTGTCGGACTAACCTATGCAGGAAGAAAAACAGAAAAACAGAAAAGAAGGAAAAGAGGATGCCGAATCTTCTGGTGGTCCGAACACCAGAGACTAAGGCAACGTATACTAGAGAAGTACTGCGGTACAGAAGAAACATCACGTGGCTCAAAAGAATCACCACATGGCCCAGAAAAATCATCATACCGCGTACAGGCGCCACCCTAGGAGTTCCACGTCACGGAAGCAAGCCCCCCATGCGAGGGTTCCTAATCAAGCATAAAGACAAGGCCGAAATTGTCGCGGACTCCCTCCGCGATTGCTGACCGCACGTCGCCCATGGCCTAGACCCGACGAGAATGAAGGAGAAAAGAGGCGGAGAAGCCCTCGGTGAAACCTGCAGTGGAAAAGGAGAACGGAGAAAAGAGGGAGAGGGAGAGAAAATGAAAAGGAATGCCAAAGCCTCGCTTTTATAGAGCTCTGGAAACCAAGCGATTGCGTGGCCGAGATATTGATTGTTCGGCCGCGTGATCTATTTCCCGGCCCCCTAATCAATCTCCCACAGCAGTATCGGATTTTGCTTAACACACCAATTCAAGCAATTATGAAACTCTGGGTCCATGACCAACAGAGACAATGATTGAAGTAGCCTTGGGGGCACACCCAAGCATAAGGAAGCTCTCTCTCCATAACAGCAAGCTCACAACTGCTGATCGCCTGACCACTAAGTGTTACCAAACACGAGCTCTTGCTCCTTAAAAACCCATAAATCCACTATCTCAAGCTCCATGCCTGCCTACAAAGCTATTCAACTAGCAGCTCCGAGCTACTCAGCAGACTCCATGCTCATCATCTCAATAGCTCAGTGCCTTGTGCTCACTATCATAATCACCCAGCAGCTCTAAGCTTGCCTAGCAGCCCCAGGCTTATCATCTCAGCAAGCTCCATTTTCAACACCTCCATGTTCAACAACCCCAGGCTCACTACTTAAGCTGCTTTAAGTTCGCCAAGCTATCCAGCGGCTCTACGCCCATACTCATTATCACTTGGCAGCTCCGTGCTCACCACCTCAACAGCTCTACACTTGCTCAGCGGCTCCATTTCACCCTCAGCAACTCTACGCTCGCTCAGTGGCTCTATGCCCGTATTCACCATCATCAGCTCTACGCTCGCTCAGCAGCTCTACGCCCATGTTCAAACCACTTCAACAGCTCTAAGCTCGCTCAACTACCTTAGCAGCACCGTACTCACTATCACTCAGCAGCTCTATGCTAACTCAGCGGCTCTACGCCCATATTCACCACCTCAATGGCTCTACGCCAATATTCATCAACTCAGCGGCTCTACGCCCGTGCTCACCATCTCAGCAGTGCTACGCCCATATTCACCACCTCAGTGGATCTACACTCACTATTCCAAAACTCCATGCTCAACGGCTCTACGCCCGTGCCCGTATTCACCACCTCAGCAGCTCTACCTCACTCACTCAGCGGCTCTACGCCCGTGCTCATTACCTCAGCAGCTCTATGCTCGCTCAGCGGCTCTATGCCCGTACTCACCATCAGCAGCTCTACGCTCGCTCAGCGGCTTTACGCCCGTTCAGCGGCTTTATGCCCGTATTCAACCACTTCAGCAGCTCTACGCTCACTACCTCATCAGCTCTACGCTCGCTACTTCAGCGGCTTTATGCCAAGTCACTCAGCGGCTCTACACCCACTATCTTAACTGGCTCTACGCCATAACAATTCTCAACAGGCTCTATGCTGCCTCAATCAACAAGATATCATCTGTTCTCAAGCTCTACGCTTGAATGCTCAAAATTCAAAATTTTGAATGCTCGAAGCTCTTCGAATGCCCAACCACTGTGTACTGGATGCTCGAGTTCTACACTTGAATGCTCAAGCTCTATGCTTGGATGCCCAACCACTGCGTACTGGATGCTCAAAGCCTGTGCTTTGAATGCTCGGATTCTGCCATCCGAATGCCCGAGCTCTACGCTCCGAATGCTCAAGTCCAGAACTTGAAAGAAGCTCTACGCTTAAATCAAACACACACGCACGGGCCCGTGCACATAAGCATCAATTGCATCACCATTGCCACATCGAGTCTGCATCATCACCATACCTGTTCACATCTAACCACCACCATCATCATATACATATATCTTGCATCTCTATCTCTCATGAAACAAGTCAATCCTGCAAACCAACTGGCTCTACGCCTCGATTTTATTGATCGGTCCAGCGCCTCGATCCTTTGGCTCTATGCCAAAATTTATGATGGGAAAGCTCCGTGCACAGACCTTCAGAATGCAACCGGCTCTATGCCTCGGTTCAAATCATGACAAGCTCTAGGCTTCAACTCCTCAGGCTCTCGCCTCATGACTGCAACCGGCTCTACGCCTCAGTTCAAATCGCCTCAAGCTCTAAAGCTCCGACATCTTAGGCTCTCGCCCTACGACTACAACCGGCTCCGTGCCTCAGTTCCATCACTCCAGGCTCTCGCCTCATGACTGCCACCGGCTCCGCGCCTCAGTTCTCTCTTCTCAACGCTCCGTGCTCCAGTTACTGGCCTCGTGCCCCCCATATCTCAAAACCGGCGTCCAACTTGTCTCCAGAAGATGGTTTGGACTCCACCCAATTACATCAAATTCCTTCCAGCTCATTCGCAAGGATAGGCTACTCTACCGAGCTCCCCTCAGTCAAAGTAGGGATGATCAAGAAAAGCAAACGACACACCCGCCGTGTATTGATCTACCTCAAAATACTAAGGACGCTCTTCGCAAAAAATTCCCCGGCAGCTCCGCGCTCCTTAAATTACTCTCCGCCAAAATCCAGGCTTAAGCTAGGTACGTCGCACTACTGCTTTTAAAGCCCGAAGGTACGTCTTCTGTTTCTAACCCTCCAAACTTTTTATTTTTCTTTATTGCCCTTCCGAACTATGGTTGGTCTGAATTTCCCTTGTAGGATACGTAGGCAGCCTCCCGGCCCAACCATAACAAAACCTTTCTCAAAAATAAAACCCTTCGAATAGTGGTTGGACCAAATTGAGTTGCTTTTACAGCTTTGACTCTTACTTAAACATGTCTCGTGATCCGTCAAAGTTCAGTCAAAGAGGGGCATCTATAGAGACCCCAATTTGGCCTAACGATTAATTCAAGTCCCACCTTGGGGACCATCCCGATGATGATATGGATACAATGATTGCTGATTGAGTTCTCGTGAACCTTAGGACTTTCGATAAGAACTTTTAGCCACTTAGAGGACCCAATCCAGAGCCAAATAGCCTTTCAGACAGAAATACAGTATCCTAGGAAAATCCATCTGTCGGCCGTGACATTGATCCCATGGCCTCAACTTCATTCTTTCACCCGTGAAACTTGTTGCTTGAAAATCTCCCTGAGAGATCGATCACTCGGCCGCCAGGTCCATTCCTCAGCCGCTATATCATTCCTTCGGCCGCCAGATCCTCTATTTTCCAGATTATAGAATGTTCTGTCATATGTTTGATCCGTTCACAAAACCCTAGCAGCCAAATCCCGATGCGTTCGGGCTACGTAAGGAGATTGCCATGAAGAGTTAGAATCACCCTACAATTCCAATTTTGATCGTGCATTGTGATTGGTTGGAGTGAGTCAGCCCCATGCCTATATAAAGGGACCTTTGGGTTCCGAAATTATATGATCAATACACCCTCGCTAGCCACGATACTCTGCAGAAATACTCTTTCATATCCCCTCTACAAAAGCCCCAACCTCCCGAAGGCAGCCGCAATTTTACGATCCAAACCCCAAAGTTCAAACCTTACCCTTAGGGTTTCGAGAAGCAAATCAGTCAATCACCCTCAATTCAAAGCAATCAAACCACTGAGGGATCAAGGTGGTGAGGCCCAAGGGCCTTTGGTTCGTTTTACTTTCAGTTTATGCATGTTAATCGTAGGATTTTGATTATCTATTAATCGTATAGTCTGGTGTGAGGAAGAACATTGGCCGGGTCTTCGATCCATCGACCGGTACATCAAACCAGGAGGATCCCTTAGCCGTGACATCTATTCACCGGCCGCGAGATCCATCTCCCTGGGATAGATTTATTTTATTCTGCTTTCTAATGCATGCTTTCAATTACAGTCTCGGCTCACCATTAACTGTTTAAAGGCTAATTAATCAGTTTATGTGTTTAGAATTACATAAAGCATGAGTTAATCATATGTCGAACAATTATGGGCCAGTCTTATGACTGGGCAAAGAGGGGTGCCAAACACCTTCCCCTTATTGTACCTTTGGCTCTCGTACCCGGAATCTCAATCTGTCTTTCCTAGTTTTTATAAACTAGGTGGCGACTCTATTTTGATGATAATCGCTATCGTGTGGCGATGTTCCTAGCCATGGGAATGTCCATGATCTTGGTTTATTAAGCAAGCAACCAAACAAACAGCAACGATCAATCTGTATGACAATGCCCCGCTTTGGGAGGTGTCTACACTACCAACACTGTTGAGACCATGACGTGGTGGCAATTTGAGAATCTTTTCAACGAGAAATACTTTCCATAGCCAATCAGGGATGCGAAGCTTCAAGAATTTGTTGATCTAAAGCAGGGAACGATGACTGTCTCCCAATACATCACGTGCTTCAAAAGTCTAGTGCGTCATGCTACCAGTTTAGTGGCAACCCCTGTAGCGCGGGCAAAAAGGTTCGCGTGGGGACTTCACCCTAGCATCCGGAAGAGTATGGTATCTCAGAAATTCCACACATATGCCAAGGCTATTGAGTGTGCACTCATAATGGAGCGTGAGAATGCCGACTCCAAGGTCTTATGGAACAACATCAGGAAAGGAGGATCATCGTCTAGAGGGCCGATTCGCAACAACAACAACAAAGGGTATGCCAATCATAAGCCGCACTCCCAGAATAGCAATAATCGGCCGCAACAACATCAAATGCAACCATGGAGGAACCAGGGATCCAGGCAGGGACAAAGTCAATTCCAAAAATCCGGACCAGTCTGCTACTTTCACTACTATGAAGAAGGGCATTTTAGAAATCAGTGTCCCAGACTGCAGAACAATAATTTTGGGAATCAACCAAAGTTCCCACCAAGACCTACTCAACCCCAAAACAACCAGAATAGGATCGGGTGGAATCAGAACAATTAGAACCCGCCAAGAATTGGGTGGTTCCAAAATCCAGCACAGAATCAGCAGCAGAACCGTCCGCACCAAAGCAATACAGCGGGTAAAGCACCAGCAGGGAACAATCAGGCAAATGGAGCTGGCAGGATCTTCGCACTGCAAGCAGAAGAGGAACAGAATGATCCCTCTATGATACAAGGTACACTTGTACTCTTCAACACTTGTGTACAAGCTTTAATTGATTCTGGAGCATCGCACTCGTTCATTTCTACTGCATGTATGAAATCACTTGGACTAGACATAGAACCCCTAGGATCGACGATGCAGGTTACTTCACCATTGAGGGGTAAGATATATGTTTGATTAGTCTGTAAAGGGTGAGAAATAGAAGTCTCTGGACTGCGGATAACTTATGATCTCAGGGTTATAGACATGGTGGACTTTTATGTGATCTTGGGAATGGATTGGCTTTCTTCTTATCAAGCTGTCATAGATTGCCATCACAAGATGGTGACGGCTTATTCGAAGGATGTGACGTGCTTCAAATTTAAGGGGGATAGGCAAGATCCCGTCTCCACTTCACTGGCACACAAACTGCACAACCAACTGTCAGGATGGCTAGCTAGTCTGTCACTTCAAGAGAATGATCAGATGGACTTGGACCTACCCCAAGTTGTGTGTGAATTCGAAGATGTATTTCCTGAAGAACTGCCCAGACTACCTCCGAAAAGGGAGATAGATTTCACTATTGAACTTCAACCGGGTACTGCACCAATATCCATAGCGCCGTACAGAATGGCACCAGCAGAATTAAAGGAGTTGAAGATTCAATTGCAGAAATTGCTGGACAAGGGTTTTATTCGGCTAAGTACATCACCCTAGGGAGCTCCAGCTCTCTTTGTCAAGAAGAAAGAAGGAACGTTGCGGTTATGCATTGACTACAGACAGTTGAACCGCGTGACGATCAAGAATAGATACCCACTACCGAGAATCAACGACTTGTTTGACCAACTGAGAGGGTCAACTTTTTTCTCAAAGATTGATCTGAGGTCAGGATATCACCAATTGCGTATTAGGGATAGCGATATTCCTATGACTACATTCCGGACTCGATACGGTCACTATGAATTCTTGGTGATGCCGTTTGGGTTGACTAATGCACCAGTAGAGTTCATGTGCTTGATGAACAAGATCTTTTAGCCGTACTTAGACAAATTTGTGGTGGTCTTTATCGACGATATCTTGGTTTACTCGCCAATAGAGGAAGTACACGAAGAACATTTGAGAATTGTACTGGAAACCCTTAGAGACAATCAACTATATGCTAAGGCTAGCAAGTGCGAGTTTTGGATGAAAGAGGTGAAATTTCTGGGACATGTTGTTATAGAAAAAGGAATCTTGGTCGACGACAGCAAAGTTGACGCCTTTCTAAATTGGAAGCGACCAACGACAGTGTTTGAGATTCAGAGCTTTCTGGGATTGGCCGGATACTATCAAAGGTTTATTCAAGATTTCTCCGCTTTATCCAAGCCCATGTTCCGACTGACTCAAAAAGGAGTCAAGTTCGTATGGGATGAAGTGTGCGAGAAGTCATTCCAGTAGCTGAAAAGAAGATTGACTAGTGCGCCGATACTGATCATTCCTGAGAGAAATGTGGGATATTCAGTATACTGTGACGCCTCAAGAGACGGACTCAGATGCGTGCTCATGCAGAATGGGAAAGTTATAGAATACGGCTCATGTTAGCTTAAGCCGCATGAAAGAAACTATCTCACGCACGATCTGGAATTAGCAGCAGTGATATTCGCCCCCAAGTCATGGCGTTATTACTTATATGGGGAATAATTCGAGGTATTCACTGATCATAAGAGTCTGAAATATCTGTTCACCCAGAAGGAGCTGAATCTGCGCCAACGACGATGGATGGCTACAAGCTGACTTTGTCGTATCACCCAGGCAAAGCCAATGTAGTTGCTGACGCACTTAGTCGCAAGGTCAGAGGACAAGTGGCAAGTATGGCGGTCAGAGAATGGAAAATGATGGAGGAGATCAATGAGTTCAGACTTCAGCCATCACCGGAATCCAGCAGCGCATGCTTTTTCGCCATGATTGCTACACCAGTGTTGCACAGAGAAATCCTGCTCGCTCAGACTTTCGATCAGGAGTGTGACTTTATTAGATATCAAATGGCGACCAACAAAGCAATTACAGGATGGACAATTCACCCCGACAAGAGCTTGAGATTCAGAGATAGAATATTTGTACCAGACATAGGGACCCTCAGAGAAGCAGTTCTAAAGGAGTTTCATCATTCTAACTTCGCTGTGCATCCAGGAGGCAACAAGATGTATCATAACCTGCGCCGCCAGTATTGGTGGAGTGGAATGAAGGATGACGTGGCCAAATACATCTCCACATGTCTCACATGTCAACAAGTGAAGGCCGAGCACCAAAAACCAGGAGGACAGCTACAGTCTCTTCCTATTCTAGGATGGAAATGGGAACACTAGATTGCCTAGATCGGTCAACAACCATAATGCTATCTGGGTAATTGTCGATCGTCTGATAAAGTCCGCACACTTCTTACCTGTGCGATTGATAGACTTCATGGACACTCTCAGCCGATTGTACATTAAGGAGATCATCAAATTGCACGGAGTACCAGTATCGATTGTGTCAGATCGAGAGCCACGATTCACTTCGGCGTTCTGGAAAGGTTTACAGAAAGCGCTGGGAACAGATCTCAGGATGAGCACTGCCTTTCACCCTCAGACAGATGGACAATCCGAAAGGACGATTCAGACCCTGGAGGATATGCTCCGAGCCTGTGTACTGGATTTCAAAGGAAGCTGGGAGCGACACCTACCCTTGGTGGAGTTCGTTTACAATAACAGTTATCAGGCAAGCATAGAAATGGCTCCATTCGAGGCACTGTATGGACACCCTTGCAGATCACCGATATGCTGGACCGAAGTGGGAGAGATGCACCTACTTGGACCAGATCTTGTCAAAGAGACAAATGAGAAGATCAAAATCATCACTCAGCGGATTAAAACAACACAGAGTTGCCAAAAGAGTTATGCTGACAAGAGAACGCGACCCTTAGAATTCACCGTTGGTGACCACGTCTTCCTCAAGATCAGACCTAAACGTGGAGTCATCAGGTTCAGAAAGAAAGGGAAGCTGTCGCCTCGCTACATCGGACCATTTGAGATTCTCGAACGGATTGGAGAAGTTGCGTACAGGCTAGCACTGCCACCGCAGCTTGACAGAGTGCACAATGTCTTCCATGTCTCCATGCTAAAGAAGTACATGGCCCACCCTTCCCACGTCATCAACTGGGAAGACGTCTTAGTCGACGAGGACACGACATTCGAGGAGTGACCCGTTGCCATCCAGGATGCTTAACCGTAAAACCTTGCCTTCGGAATAAGGTCGGAAACCCCAAGTGTAGGGCTCGATCATCGGTAGCAATAAACTGGTAAGACCGGGATCGTACCATAGGGAAACAGAGATAGCTTAATCGGATTGTAGGATTTTTGTAAGGTTCTTGGCGTTTAAGACGGCCAACTATTGATTTTACTTTGGTAAATGGAAAACGATAGTAAAAAGACTAGAAAAGTGGTTTGTGCTTAATAAAAACAGGCGGCAAGGTCTAGGGCTGAAAGCGCCTGATAACTAAGCCGTTTTAACCATTTCTTTCTAACAACTCCGAGCCAAGGCATAGACAAACTTAACCCGGAGCACTCAACGTTAAAAGCTGAGCATAACCATGGCATTAGCTCGGAAATGACCTAATCTCTTTTTTGGAAGACATTTAAATCAAACGCCGGGAGCGTTAAAAGCCCCAAGCCCCGTGTGCAAGCCGAAGGTTGAAACTCCAGGCAAAACACGGTCAAAGAAGGTATTAGCCCTTTGGTTTGGCCGAAAATTATAGATTAAGCCATGCCCTTGCTATGGCCATGGTCAAGTTATAGTAGAACCATTAAAACCACTAAGCCATGGGGAGAATATCACCCCATGACCAAGCCTAGATACTACTCACACATGGCAAGAAGACTAGAAAAAGAGTTAAGCATGAAAAACATGATTCACCGACAAAAACGGAAATAAACTTGATTTACACGTAGATCCAAACCGTAGTTACAACATTAATACTTGAGAATTAAACATACAACCACTACTTACTTGAGTTGTTGACGAATTAAAGACAAAGCTTGAGAGCTGTAACGCCCCCATTTTCGGGTACGTTAATTAAACATTTTATTGAATTAAAAGACTAAGAGTCAAGCTCATTATTACAACATAGATCCTACTAGAGTACTTTTTATTACACAAAGGATGGGAATTCTAAGGCATTCTATTACTCCGCTTCTTCCTCCATCCTAGCAAGCTCCTCGGCTCCAAAAGCCTCCAATGTGTACTGTTCACCTTGCTCATCAATCAACTCTGACACATTATACCAGCGTCGCCCCCAGTATAATATGCCAGGGTCACCAAAAGGTAACACCGTCGCCCCCACTAACCTTTAACTTATAACAGAAAGGAAATATAATCAATTACACATGCTCATTTAACAACATAGTTAACAATGACACATCCACATTCGATATCTTACTAGCGTTGGTGTCATGCCTTTTCTTGAGTTTCTCCTACGTGACTCGTCGTAGACCGTGTCAACCTTTTCACCTTTACCAAATCCACATTTCCAAAGTTTCATTAACAAATTGCTACTAACGAGGCTACCAAGTCCGGCTCCATTAGCAACACACACGATGGCTACCAAGTCCGGCCATATCATGGTTTTCAAAACTTCTTCTTTCAAATCCTGCATTGGCTCCTCTCCTCGGATAACCAAGCCATACTACCAATGAAACTACCACGTCCGGCCCCATTGGTAATCTTCACAATGGGCTACCAAGTCCGGCCTCATTACGGTTTTCAAAAACATACTCACATTGGGCTACCACGTCCGGCCACAATGTAGTTTCAAAAATATTTTATCCATATCAACCGCACCCTAGGTGTCATGTTTCTACTTTCTCGATTTTTGTGTCTTGTTTGCATGCCATGACTCCGCGGTAGTTTATTTCACAATTTAAGTGATCTTGAAACTAAACTAACAAGATCATCCAACTCTATATTCACTATCATGCTCATATTATCACATAATCATGCTCAATCACATTTAAGCATAACGCCACATGTACGGACGCCTTTGGAGTGATAAATCACTTATGCTTAAATCAACAACCACAAGTAATGCAAGTAAACATGTAGTCATGCTCATCCCCATCTTAATATCAAAATACAAACACCTCAGCTTAATCCAAAATCATACTTCTTTTTTGAAAAGTTCAAAACATCATTTGTTTATTGAGCAATTCTAACGTTATGCTAATCATGCCATGGTTATTCAAAATAACAACTTATACACATTTCTAGTCATGCTTAAGGAAAGTAGATAAGGTAATCTACGTATACTTTAGAAAATCTATGTATACTTAGGATAGGGATGTAGGTATATCCTACATTCATTTCAACATATGTATACCATAATCTATACCTAGAGTTTAGGGGGTATAGGAAAATCCTACTTGATCATACACTTATCTATACTTAGGGAAATGAGTAGAGATTAATCTACCGTTCTTCTTGGCGGTAGTGGTGACTATGGAGGAAAGGTGGTACGTCGGTAGTCGGACGGAGTAACGTCTTACGGTGAGCTTTGATAGCTTCGAAAGAGAAAGGTTTCTCTCGAAACTAAGTCTTGACTAGTACTACTAGAACTTTTGGATCGGTAGGGTGGTTGTGTGGTGGTTTAGTGGCGGCACTAGAAGAGTTTCTTGAAGAACTTGGGAAGAACTTCAAGAACAAGCAAGAAAACTAAACTTTCTAGAGAGAAGTTGGAGCAATGAAAGCTGTGAGTTGAAATGGGAAGGAATGGGTGCTATTTATAGCCAAAGGGTGACCTATTATCCAATGGGTAAAATTTCCCCTAACATTTGTTATCCAATGGATAATAGAATGACTAGATTTGATGGTACTTGGATTGTGTGAGGTGTTGGCCAAAGGACCATGACTAGGCTCAAGGGTACACATGCACACATCACACAACCTCTCTCCCTCTCTCCCTCTCTCCTGGCCTCTCTCTCTCTCACTCTCTCGGCCATCTCTCTATCTCTCTCTCTCTCTCTCTCTTTGGTTCAATGCATAAGTACAAAGGTTGAAAGACTACAAAGATCTTTCTTTGTTCTTTCTTCCAATCTAGGACAAGTGTAAGCAATTCTAAGGGTTTCCTAGTCTTGTCTAGTACTTAGAAGATTGGATAGGATAGAAAGAGTAAGAAAACTCTAGATTTGGTTGTCCTTGGATGATCAAGGTGTAAGAAAGACTAGATTTTTGTTGTACTTGGATTGTGTACAAAGATGGCCAACAAGGATGGACTAGAT
Organism: Rhododendron henanense subsp. lingbaoense; assembly: GCA_020567845.1. NCBI lineage: Eukaryota > Viridiplantae > Streptophyta > Magnoliopsida > Ericales > Ericaceae > Rhododendron > Rhododendron henanense. Next base: position 6,395,274 of record CM036315.1, read on the forward strand.
TTGGAGAGTACACTTGCACACATATCACTCTCTCTCTCCCTCTCCCAATCCGGCCATCTCTCTCTCTCTCCCTCTCTATCTCTCTCGACTCTCTCTCCTCTCTCTCTCTCATTGGTACAATGGACACTTAGCATGAAAGGACAAAGAGGTTGGTGGTTGACTTGGAGAAAGAGTAAGATTTTGGTGTAAGGCTTGTAAGAGATTTTGGTAAGAAAATCTAGTCCTTTTAGTCCACCTCATGTCCTTCATATCTCTCCTCTTTCATTAGTACATGTACATATATATATATATAACTTAGATTTGGTAGAGAAAGATCAAGAAGTACAACACATCACTCTCTCTCTCTATCTCCTATCTCTCTCGGCCCTCTCTCTCGGATTCTCTCTCTCTCTCTCTCCTCCTCTCTCTTTCTCCCTTGGTTAATATATATACATATGTGCATGACCAACTAAAAGTACATATGTACTATGTGATCTACTAGATATTCTAGGTAAAAATTCCTTTTAAAACTAAGTCAAATTGCCACCTATGTACTTATGAACTATATTGTAAGACTTATAATCCTAGGATGACACATGTATATCTACTACTTTAAGTAAATAGGTACATATCATATCTAGTAAGCAATTAACTAAATAATACCTAGTACTATGGCTTGACTTGGCCTTATTGACCAATGGACCAAAATTCCCCTAACTTTTATTATCCAATGGTTAATGGATGGAAGTACTATGCTTATATAATCTATCTATACAAGTACCATGACTCATGGTGAGTCTACTTAAACTAATAGATCTTGTACTAGAAAGATTAACCTATTGTCCAATGGTCAACAACTCTCCTAACTTTTATTATCCAATGGATAAAGAGAAAAGGTGACAAGTAAAGATTTCCTAGTAAATCTATATGTCCTTTAGGCAATATTCTAAGAAGTACACAAGGTACTATGTAATCTAATAGGATTTTTCTAGTCAAATAGATTTTCCATTAAACTAGTCTAATAGGCACATGTCCTTATTATAAAATATTGAACTAGTGTACTTAGGAAATCTAGGGTATTAAAACTACTAGGTACATAACTATAATAAAATCCCATGGGAAAATCTAGAAATGATTTATTTAATAAACCCTAGTACTTGATGGAAGACTAATTCTATTATCCAATAAACAATATTTTCCCTAGCATTTATGGACCAAAGGTTAAAGAAGCAAAATAATATATATGTAGATTTTTGACCTAGTATAAAAGTACATAAGGTACTTATGTGATCTAGGAAGATTTCTAGCCAAAATTCCTTATTAAACAATGTCAAATTGACACATGTCTTTACACCATTTAATATTAAAGTACAAGAGAATCCTAGGGCTAGATATCATATCTATTTCTTTATTCTTTTAGCCATATGTCATATCTAATAAGTAATTAACTAATAAGTCTTAGTACTAGGTAGAAAGACTAACTTATTATCCTATGAACAATATTTACCCTAACTTTTTGTTAGATATTTTGGCACTTTCCGGGGTTGTTCAAAACCTTCATTGGTGTCTTTGTTATATCGACTCCGTTTAATTATAATGGGTAGGTTCTTAGGGGGTAGTTTCTCGCACGATGCTCCTCCCATTATCTGCACCAAATTGATAGCTACGGCATCGAGCCAATTGCATGAAAGGTAAAAGCATTACACAGCACATCATGCATATTATTTCCAAGATTAGAAATTTTATTCATGCACGTTTTTCTTTCCCATAAAACTCACCGAAAATCTACTTACCATATTTATATATATAATTATCGTTACGAGATTTTTCTTTGGAGTATAAAAATAAAGACGCACGTTTGCCTCTCTGGAAAATTCTGTGAGATTTTGGTTTCCATATGTGCATCATTAAGAGTTTGTTTTATAGTGGTGTGGACGACACCTTTTTGGGTTGAAGATTTTTTTGATTACACGTGAAGGAAAGAAAGGAGGGCACCACTGGTTTTTTTGTTTTCTCTCGGCAGAGGCGAGAGTTTTTAGCTACAAAAAGAAAAAGAATGGTTGCCCAGTTTTTGTTTTTGTTATAAGGCGTGAGAGTTTTTCTTACATAAAAAAAAAACAAAAGAAAGGGTTGCATGATTTTTGGTTTTTCGGCAGTGGCGAGATTGACAGTTTTCGCAGCCCATTTTTTCAGCCCACGTTCTTTCGTTCTTGCATCTTCGAACGTTTTATTTCGGGTTGTCTAGATCACACTTCTCATCATATCATTCATCTATTCTTTGTGCCGTTTGCTGCTGTGGCCGAATCTTTTGGAGATTGATTCGGAGCCGGTTGATTCCGGAGATCGGGCGTGAAGTCCGTGGTGCATCTATTGGATCTTGAAGAAGCTCAGGGAGCATCGGAGATTGGCGAGAATAGGTAAAGGCTTGGGTAAGGTTTTTACTATTTTGCAATCTGTACTTCTTTTTGATTAATAGAATATATCAGTAGTGTTAGGCCGTGGTTTTGGCTTAGGGTTATTTAGGACCCTAAGTTTTTCCACGTAAATCGTGTGTCGCTTGTCTCCATTTATTCTACTGCACTACTTGAGTATTTATTTGGATTAATCGAGATAATCAACCCGTTCAGCTATATAATTTTTAATCTGTTAATCTTCATCTAAATTGGTAATTTTTATCAAAACTCCTATTCACCCCCCCTCTAGGAGTAGATTGAACGCTTCCGCATAATTTCAATTGGTATCAGAGCGGGTTGCTCTGTTTAGGTTTAAACACCTGAGTTTTGATCCTGTGATCATGGACATGAATGCACCACGTGAGGGAGCCTCTAACTCGAGGCCGCCCTACTTTGATGGGAATGATTATCCCTACTGGAAAGCACGAATGACGACACACTTAAGTTCTCTAGGTATTAGGGTTTGGAGGTCTGTGAGGTACGGGTATGAACCTCCTAAAATAGAGGACACTACTACTAAGAAGATGAGACTTAAAGAAGACACCGAGTGGAACACTGCAGATAATGATAGTTTCGAGGCCAATTCTCGTGCTTTAGGAGCTATCTATGGTGCTTTAAGTAAAACTGAATTTAGTCGTATCTCCGCATGTGATACCGCCAAGGAAGCATGGGAGATTTTGCGCGTTACCCACGAAGGCACCAAAACTGTTAAGACCTCTAAACTTCAAATGCTAACCACTCGTTTTGAGGAACTGAGAATGTCCGAAGATGAAAATTTTGATAGTTTTATCACCAAGCTGAGTAATATTGTTAATTCTTTTCATGCATTAGGTGAACCGATTTCCAATCTCAAAGTTTGCCGTAAAGTGCTTAGGTCTCTTCCTGAGAGGTTTAGGGCTAAGGTAGTTGCAATCGAAGAAAGTGATAAAGTTGATGACATTCTTTTTGAGGAACTTGTAGGTAAACTTCAAACATTTGAATTGAATCATCTCTCAAAGAAACCTACATTAAAGCCCAATAAAAGCATTGCTTTTAAATCATCTAGAGAAGAATCCTCTGTGACACAAGAGAGTGATGATGACCTTGACGAAGAAGAACTTGCTTTCTTTGCTAAGAAATTCAGTAAATTTGTTGAAATCCGTAAGAATAATAAATCTGGAAATTTTTCTTCTTCGACTACTGGAGGTAACAATTTTAATTCCGTGGATAATGAAAAGAAATTTTCTATTGATAAATCCAAGAAACCCCAAGGTATACAATGTCACGAGTGCCACGGTTTCGGGCATGTTCAGGCAGAGTGTGCAAACACTCTTAAAAAGAAAGTAGCCAAAGGGTATAAGGCTACGTGGGATGACGATAGTGATGAGAGTAGTGATGGGGGTTTTGAAGCTTCTAGATATTCTGTACTTGTTGCCAACATTAAGTCCCCTACGTCCCCTAAATCAGTAGAACTTTCTACAACTCTTAGTGATGATAGTAAGTATGTCTCGACTGACGAAGACTGTGAGAAGAGTGATGATGATATAGATTCTATTCATGAGGCCTATAATCAGTTGTTTAAAAAGGGTGTCAAACTGAAAAAGAAAGAGAAGGAACTCATGAGTGTCATCGAGAAAATTAGTGGTGAAAGGAATAAACTTAGAGATGACATTGAATCCAAGAACATCGAGCTTGAAGAAGTAAAAACCTATAACGCTAATCTGGCAGACAAGTTTATCAAAATTGAAAGAGAGCGTGTGGATGCCTTGAAGGCTCTTGAAGGGTCTAAGGATAGGATTTTTGAATTGGAGCGTGACCTTAGGGAGGCCACTGAGGCCATAAAGCGTAATGAGTGTGGCGCAACTCGTATTGCCGAGATGACACGTACGTTTAGAAATAGAAGTGGCTTAGAGTTCGTTGATCCACCTTCACTCACTCCTAAGGCTAACGAGTTCACAAAGAAGGAAATCATGTTTGAGAAATCTAAAATTGCAAAGAATGAGGTAGTGAGCGATAAACCCGAATCTTCTATTAAATCTCCCACCATCATTAAAAATGCATACAACAATAATCATGCTCCTGAGAAGAAAAATCCTTTTATTTGTCACTACTGTGGTGGTCAAGGTCACATTCGACCTTTTTGTTATACACTTAGAAGGGACAATATTCAGAGAACAAAGGGGAAATTATTTGTAGCCCCAGTTAATAAAAGTGTTCGATATGGTCAACCCAATGTGGGAAGACCTCAAGTTGTGCGTCAGTCTCCCACAAACATTAAGAATGAGAATTTTCGAAAGATATTGAGTCAGTTGGCGAATCAAACTTCTCACCTCGTCGAGGAAATCAAAAAGTTGTCAAATTTGGCAAACAATAATGGAGAGACTAATAGGATTGTTGAAAGACGTATCACACACGGTCACACCTCACATGTGAACACCAAACCAAAGCAAACATGGAAGAGAGTGAATGTCGTTTGTCATGTTGCACACACTGCGTTTAAAGCACATGATGCCTTTGCCTGGTACTTAGACAGTGGATGTTCAAGGCACCTGACTGGAGATAAGTCTCTCTTTGCTAAGCTAGAGAAGTATAATGGTGGGTTTATCACATTTAGCAATGGTAATACAGGTAAAATCATAGGACAAGGCACCATAAACGCACCCGGGATCCCTCCGTTAGATAACGTATTATATGTTGAGGGTTTGAAAGCTAACCTGTTAAGCATAGGTCAATTTTGTGATAATATGCATAAAGTCAATTTTTCTAAAAATAATTGCTCCATTATTGATGCTTCGGGTGTGTGTGTGGTTAAAGGTGTTCGTTCCTCGGACAATTGCTATTGTGTTGAACTTGCCGGTTCTAATGTGTGTCATCCAGTCCAACATTCTAGGACTAAACATGACACCCATCATCATTTTATTCGTGATTTGGTTGACTATGGTGTCATGACACTTGAGTTTATACCCACACATGAACAAAAAGCTAATATTTTCACAAAACCGTTAGATTCCCTTAGGTTTGAGTACCTTAGGAAGTCTATTGGTCATGTTTCCATGGATTAGATTCAGTGGGTTTGCATGTCTCTCATTTGCGTGCTATCATTCTAGAGTAGGCATGTAAAACTTTTTCTTTTATTTTTATTTCCATTTTTTTTTGTTTTGTTCTGCATATATTTTTTTTTGGACTTAAAAAAAAAACAAAAACAAAAACTTGTGAACATGATGTTCTTTGTTTCTCATGGTCATGGCTCTTATAGTCAGAATATTTGCATTCAATGTGCTTTTTCATCCCTGAGAATCTTTAGATTTTGGATGCATCATATTTCATGGCTTTATGATTTCCACTATGTCACGTGCGTGATTTATTGCTCCCTCAACTCCTTTTGGTTATTCTCATGTACTTGGACATGGTCATGTGTTTGTCCCCCTTGAGATTGATCGTTGGCTACTATTCCTAGTGATTCTTATTACCTTGTTCCGTTATCTCCTGCAAATATCTATTTGGTTCTTTTATATTCTCTACCTATCCGGGCGTTCATTGAGTAACCGGGCAATTGGGGTGAGGTATTCTCCCTCTAAGTGTTCGCGTCAAAAGGTGGATAGACTTTGTGAAGGTATGTATGACTCCTGGGCCACTTGCCTAGTAACCGGGCCTCTTGCCTCAGTAAGCAGTGAGTGTTCGCGTCAAACAGCGGTGGAGTAATAGTGGATGTCTTTATCCCCTACAAAAAAAATAAAATAAAAAAAAGGGGTTGTTCTGTTGAGGGGGAGTTTGTGTTTCTCTTTATTTCACTTTGAGGACCTAGCTTGGTTTGACTTCTTGAGGGGGAGTTACCCTGAAAATCCTTCCGTACGTACATGAGAATATTCCTCTTGGACTGAGTTAAGCTTGACATTATTTACGTGATGCACACACACACTTTGTCATACGGCCTTGTTTTATGCTTCATTCTTCTTCTAATTATCTCTTTGCTGAACGACTGCATTGCGAATTCTTTTGTTTTGCTTATAAGGTCTTTGATAATGGCAAACATTGCTTTTGTTCACAAGAAGTGCATGGATTATGTTCTCGATGCATCCGTATGAATTCATTGTATGCGACATCAAACTCCATTTTTTCAAAAATCAAGTCATATTTGTCATTAACAGTATAGCATTTTGGGACGAGGCGGCTATGCTATTTGAAATGTTTTTTTTTTATGAGTACAGTCGGTCAACTAATCTATCTATCGAGTGTCCATCAAAACTCACTGTCTAGAAATTGATCCACTGAACCATCAATTGAGTTTCCATCGAAACTCTTTGTTCGAATTTGGTCGATATGCTCTTTCCTTTGTTTTTCCGTGACAAAAAGGGGGAGAATTTTTGTGGTTCTGGCATGGTCATGAGTTGGGGAGTAATGGAGAGTGATGGAGAATTTTTTTAGTGCTGTTGATTCTTTTGGGGAGATATTTAAATTGGGAGATTTATTTTATTGATGATTGATGAATCACTGGTCTAGTTTTCTGCTTTTGGATATAATGTTGCTTGGCGTTTATTATTAAATTATGCTGACCCATTCTAGTAACATATATTTTGTCGCATAGTTTTTGTTGAGCTGTCTTTGCAGGTATTGGAAGTGCAACTCAAGCTTCATTGGATAGACCTAGTTTAGGCTAGTGTTTGTTTCTTTCAGTTGTATTTTTCTGTTACGGTTTAGTGCAATTGGTTTTGTCCCGGAAATGCCAAAGGGGGAGATTGTTAGATATTTTGGCACTTTCCGGGGTTGTTCAAAACCTTCATTGGTGTCTTTGTTATATCGACTCCGTTTAATTATAATGGGTAGGTTCTTAGGGGGTAGTTTCTCGCACGATGCTCCTCCCATTATCTGCACCAAATTGATAGCTACGGCATCGAGCCAATTGCATGAAAGGTAAAAGCATTACACAGCACATCATGCATATTATTTCCAAGATTAGAAATTTTATTCATGCACGTTTTTCTTTCCCATAAAACTCACCGAAAATCTACTTACCATATTTATATATATAATTATCGTTACGAGATTTTTCTTTGGAGTATAAAAATAAAGACGCACGTTTGCCTCTCTGGAAAATTCTGTGAGATTTTGGTTTCCATATGTGCATCATTAAGAGTTTGTTTTATAGTGGTGTGGACGACACCTTTTTGGGTTGAAGATTTTTTTGATTACACGTGAAGGAAAGAAAGGAGGGCACCACTGGTTTTTTTGTTTTCTCTCGGCAGAGGCGAGAGTTTTTAGCTACAAAAAGAAAAAGAATGGTTGCCCAGTTTTTGTTTTTGTTATAAGGCGTGAGAGTTTTTCTTACATAAAAAAAAAACAAAAGAAAGGGTTGCATGATTTTTGGTTTTTCGGCAGTGGCGAGATTGACAGTTTTCGCAGCCCATTTTTTCAGCCCACGTTCTTTCGTTCTTGCATCTTCGAACGTTTTATTTCGGGTTGTCTAGATCACACTTCTCATCATATCATTCATCTATTCTTTGTGCCGTTTGCTGCTGTGGCCGAATCTTTTGGAGATTGATTCGGAGCCGGTTGATTCCGGAGATCGGGCGTGAAGTCCGTGGTGCATCTATTGGATCTTGAAGAAGCTCAGGGAGCATCGGAGATTGGCGAGAATAGGTAAAGGCTTGGGTAAGGTTTTTACTATTTTGCAATCTGTACTTCTTTTTGATTAATAGAATATATCAGTAGTGTTAGGCCGTGGTTTTGGCTTAGGGTTATTTAGGACCCTAAGTTTTTCCACGTAAATCGTGTGTCGCTTGTCTCCATTTATTCTACTGCACTACTTGAGTATTTATTTGGATTAATCGAGATAATCAACCTGTTCAGCTATATAATTTTTAATCTGTTAATCTTCATCTAAATTGGTAATTTTTATCAAAACTCCTATTCACCCCCCCCTCTAGGAGTAGATTGAACGCTTCCGCATAATTTCACTTTTATTATCCAAAGGTCATCCATTTCCCTTGTAGTTATTAACCAATGGTCTAAGATGGAAGGTACTATATATAGATATAAGTACAATGACTCATGGTGAATCTATTAAACTAATTGGTCTAGTACTTGGTGACAAGACTAAGCTATGGACCAATGAGTAATATTCTCCCTAACTTTTATGGACCAATGGATAACAAAGTAAAGTATAATATTGGAATATTATATATACATCTTCCAAATATGTGTACATAAGCCTATATAATATTATATAAGAGTACCTTGGTCAATCTAATAAAATATCTTAGGTGGAAAGTTTATTGTCCAATGGATAAAGATTTCCCTAACTTCTATCGTCCAATGGGTAAAGGTCAAAGATGACTTTGGTCAAAGGGTTCCTTTAGGGTTTGGAAAAGTTCAAAAGGTTCAACTAGGGTTGAGATTGGTAGTTAGGTCATCTCGATGAATTGGTTAGAAGCTAACTAGGCTCGCTAAGTAGGATTTCCAGCCAAGAAATGAGATTCTAAGACTTTATCTTAATAGTTAGGAAAATAAACCGGAAACTTGTCTTTTGGAAAATGATCCTATTGCTCGGAGTGAAGAAATCTAATTACGACGGATTACTAGGGGAAATATACAAGTGCTTTTACAAGCATACTTGTCCTTGGGGAAATGACTAAAAAAATTATATGAAGAAAACTATATTTATAAGACTAGAATTTAGTAACGATGGATTTTTGGATATTAGAAAGGAATTTTAAATGGAATCCAAGTAATAAAATAAAATTCAAATTTTTAACGAAATTTTTACTGACCAAAAATCAGGGTCGTTACAAGAGCAATAACTATGGAGCTCTTAAAAACACAAAAGACTTCAAGTGTAAAACATTACATAATGGCCATATATGGCATAAAAGACTATTTATAGGCCTTACAAATCAGCCAAACAATGGACCAAAAGGTCCCTAAAATATCCCAAAAACATGCCTAAAGTAGTAACTTTCCATAAATGGAAGGTTGAACCATTCAGCAAAAAGTGCAAGTCGAAGGGCATTGGTACCGATACCTTGTTTTTGAGGTATCGGTACCAATCAACTTGTCTTCCATTTCAGCACAAAGGTACCAATACCATGTTTTTGAGGTACCGGTACCAACTGGGCAGATTTTTTGGGAAACTTCACGGGCTCGCTCCGGACACTCCTGAACTCGGATTTGAGTGTTCTTTGGACCGTTGGAAAGCTCGTCGAGTCTACTTTCTAACCCAAGTGGTTTGGATCAAAAGTACTTTGTACATCAAAAGATATGACAGATCTACCCTCAGCTGGTCGGAAGATGAATTGCTTTGGTAAAATCCTTGTATCTCCTTCAATTCTCTTGACCCTTGGGTGACCCGAGCAACCTCCAAACCATCTCTTCATGACTCTTCGGGCACCACAACGGGGTGGCACGTGGTCTTGAGCACTTGGTTGCATCCGGAGCATTCCTTGGCGTTCAAAATCGCCTTATTAGCACGTTTACCTGAAATACACAAAAACCTACCTCACGTGCAATATCGCAATAAAAGCTAAATAAACACAAGATAAAACAACATAAAACGGGACTAGTCGCAACAAATATCTATAAAATTGGGTGCTCATCACACCCCCCAACTTGAACTTTGCTAGTCCCTAGCAAACTAAAATAAAACATAATTAACTAAGCTAAACAATCCTCTCGAGATTCAAGATACAAAAATTATGCTCCAACTACTACAACTAGGCAAGAGTCCAAAACACCCCTTCAAACCCGAGTACATGTAATCCACGCACAAAGATGCCATGAACTAGGATGAACAAACTATGCCATATTAGAGTAGTCAAGCATGCATGCACCACAACGAGTTTCGACTCCAAAACTCACAAGGATACACTCTTATTCGACTTTTCACACATTGAGATACAAGATACATCCCATGACAAGCGCTAGCGAGTAAATGCAATAGCCAAAGACAAAAAGCTACGCATCTATCAAAAGGGCGCTTAGAACGAAAGGAAAGCTAATTATTGACAAGTATGGAAAGACTAGGAATATCACAACTTAAGTAGTAAGAGATATCGACCATGCATCAAACGGAGTTAATTATCGTACAAAAGATCAACGAAGGACTTTATTAGCTTATAATGACCTTGGATACAAAGAGAAAGGGACTACAAAAATGTAGTGGCCATATACTTGCATGGTTCATCTACCCTTGGCCACTACCTACCCTAAACTACCCATGGCATGGCCACATGTCGGCCAAACACGAAACAAAGTTACGAGAAAGAAATAAAGAAAAACTACTACCACTGACTCCACCACACGTAGAAGTCATCCTCATCCGGCTCCTCATGGTATTGAGCATCGAGCTCCCCCTTTCCATTGGACTCTTTCTCATCCGGAATGTATGCTAGCCCGAAGGTGTAACCAATCCTCTCATCATAGTATTCAACCCTCTTTCGAATCCGATTTTGCTCTTTCATATCATTTCTTTGATGAATAGGGTCATTTGAAGTGAGATTTGTAGTGAGAGAGATTGAGGGGCTAATTTTGAGAGCTTGAAAGTGAAAAGGGGTGTGAGAAAAGTGGGCTTTAGCTTTTGTAGCGGGAGAGGAGAGATAGGAAATTACATACCAATTCTTCACCTTTTTCCATCCCAACCACTTCTATCACATTCACATCACCCCCAAACCTCCCTGAAACATTGAAAATAATAAACGCATAACCCTTCGAACATCCAGTTACCTAGGTTTGAACAATGGAAGAGACTCGGACTATGGTTCAAAATAAGGACGAGGTGACTCTTATGTGGTTTAATCAATCAAAAATGCCTTGAATCATTTCCTAAGTACGCTAACAACTCCAACAAGATGCAAGAAATATATATACACTACTCAAGCATGAACAAAAGATCTTATTTACGCAAGTGCGGAAAATGAGAACAAAAAGCATGGGATGCTTAAGAAACAAATCTCTACTCTAGCGATGCACAACACTTGACTTTTAGGCTCAACTTGTTCAGCAATGTTCATGTATATGCATGTGACATGGATTCAAACATATAACCGAATTCGACGAGATACATGACTCTTGCCATATTGAGAACAAATGAGCATATTTAAAGTATCTAGCATGCGAAAACATTACTAATGATGGAGGATTGAAAGTAAAAGCAAAAATTTTAAAATTTTAACATAAACAAAAAAAAAAAAAAGTCTCAAAAACATATATGTAACCCTCCCCCCAACAGAAACGATGCTATGTCCTCATAGCATGAAGAACAACAGTATTGAGAGGAAAGAACAAAAGATTGTACCTCCGAGGGAATGTCAACCCCCGTATACCTCGACCAAGTTGGAGGCTTTATGTCATTGCCTCCATTCAATCCAGAGTTGTGTTGTGCTTCCAAGGCTTCACTCCTTCGGTTCATCATGACGGAACCACCAGCTAGTCACACAAGGCCATGGCAAGGCTTTGTCGGACTAACAACCGCGACACGTAATTGCACCCATGCTTAGGGCTCCTGAATGCCTCACTCACCCCAATGTTAGACCCAAACCACCAAGGCTGGTGTGGTAGCATGTTAACCCTGTAGAAGCAGAAAAGGACAAAGAACCTACTAACAGGCAAATAACATTAGAACCGCCCGGCTCATGTTATCCGGGCTCAAAAGTAACCGAAAGTAAAATACAACCAAATCTTCACGTGATTACATGGGTACTACTTTTCTTCCCATTTCCCAAGAGAGAAACGGGTGGCTATACCAGACCATCAAAAGAGAAAAAGAAAAGAGAGAGAGGGAGGGAGAGAGAGTGTTCAGCCACATGCAGACTTTGAACATATATTATGCCATCAAACACTATGACCACGAGCACCTCACGCCACTCCAAAATCTTGGTCAAAAATTGGATTCGGCCATGCCACAAAATAGATACTTTGAGTAAAGCAATTGCCGAAGTCTTTTTAAAAACTTGAATTCCACCATGTGCATAAGCCAAATAAGATTGATTTTCAGACTGTTGACAAAAGCTACAATTTAAGCATGATAAAGAAAATCAAAGTCATCAACTCCAAGGAAATCAATCCGTTCCACATTTAAAAACTCTTGCAAAAGTGGCGACTCAGTACGAAGGGTGGCATCATCGAGAGCCAAGAGTATTGGATGGTTCAAAACTTCTATGGATGGTATCTCCTCAAAGGAAGGAGACAAACTTTCAGGTCTATTCACATTCTTCCCATCCTGCTCATTCAACAGAGCATACAAGAAGTCTACCTCCACATTCGTTTCCTCAACAATGAGAAATTTCTCCCCTGGATCGTCACACGGAGGGGGATCCATAGGGGGAGAACACTGGACAACAAGCTCAACATTCGGCTCACCACTCCATTCAGACTCTAAGGGTGTTTTCGAATCTAAACCAACATCTTCAACAAAGATATGTGGCTCAATTTCCTCTTCCCCAACATTTAAGGAGACATCTTCAACATTGACATCATAAACCCAAGATTCTGAATTTTCAGCTAATTCATCAAAGTAATCCCAACTCTCATTAGCGGTTCTATCCAAAAATGCACCATCAAACATCCTTTCTACAAGCTGACGCGTTGTAGAATTTAAACTCACATAGAATATGGGAATAAGGTGCCTTGTTTCATAGCTATGTTGCGACCAATAGAGTATGGGATATTTAAACCACCACCAACAACACGCAAAAGACTCTTCATCAAGTTGATAAAAATTTACGATTTCACGTAGCAGCATATGAGTCTCATACATTGGGGAAAACTCTTTGAAAAATTGAACTTCCATATCTTGCCATGTAAGTATTGATCTTGAGTTCAAGGAATGAAACCACCTCTTAGCCTTGTCTTTCAAAGATGAAGGAAATATCTAAAATAAGACCACTTTATCATTCATGCAAAGCTCCTCGAGTTCTATGATATGCGCACATGGATTGTCAGAGGCTAAGCCATGGAAATGGGGTAACACTTGAAGCATGCCCGACTTAACACGTAAAACATTGGCTGAAGGGGTGACTATGCAAAAGGGTGTAAAAATTTGATTGGGATAAAGGTACTCCCGCATAGTCTTGGGGACTATTTCCCCATATGCCGCTGCCATTCTATTAGATAGACAAGAACATAAAGTAAACAGGCTAGAGGGGCTATGCCGCCACCTTTTTCTCAAAACAGTTTTGTGGGGTTAAGCCACTGCCACGTTATATAGATAAAAAGTAATAAAAGGCAATTGATGCTCAATCTAGCTTCGTTACACCTCAAGTCGAATTGGTGCCTCAATTAGAGGTATCCGCTAAGTTGAGTTCAAATTACACAAAGGAAAAATAAACGGAGTACTTACAGTGGTTTGTTGAACCTCCAATATAAGCTATAATAAGAATCCCCGGCAACGGCGCCAAATGCTTAACCGTAAAACCTTGCCTTCGGAATAAGGTCGGAAACCCCAAGCGTAGGGCTCGATCGTCGGTAGCAATAAACCGGTAAGACCAGGATCGTACCACAGGGAAATAGAGATAGCTTAATCGGATTGTAGGATTTTTGTAAGGTTCTTGGCGTTTAAGACAGCCAACTGTTGGTTTAACTTTGGTAAATGGAAAACGATAGTAAAAAGACTAAAAAAGTGGTTTGTGCTTAATAAAAACAGGCGGCAAGGTCTAGGGCTGAAAGCGCCTGATGACTTAGCCGTTTTAACCATTTATTTCTAACAACTCCGAGCCAAGGCATAGACAAACTTAACTCGGAGCACTCAACGTTAAAAGCCGAGCATAACCATGGCATTAGCTCGGAAATGACCTAATCTCTTTTTTGGAAGACATTTAAATCAAACATCGGGAGCGTTAAAAGCCCCAAGCCCCGTGTGCAAGCCAAAGGTTGAAACTCCGGGCAACACACGATCAAAGAAGGTATTAGCCCTTTGATTGGCCGAAAATTAGAGATTAAGCCATGCCCTTGCTAAGGCCATGGTCAAGTTATAGTAGATGTAGACACCCCAATTTGGCCTAACGATTATTTCAAGTCCCACCTTGGGGACCATCCCGATGATGAAATGGATATAGTGATTGCTGATTGCCTTCTCGTGAACCCATGGACTTATGGTAAGAACTTTGAGCCACTTAGAGGACCCAATCCAGAGCCAAATAGCCTTTCAGACAAAAATACAGAATCCTAGGAGAATCCATCTATCGGCCGTGACATTGATCTCATGGCCTTAACATCATTTCTTCACCCGAGCAACCTGTTGCTTGAAAATCTCCCTGAGAGATCAATCCCACGGCCGCAAGATCTATCCTTCGGCCGCAACATCATTTCCTTGGCCGCCAGATCCTTTGCTTGGCCGCCAGATCGTCTATTTTCCAGACTCTGGAATGTTCTGTCGATTGTTTGATCCAACTACAATACCTCCCTGATGCGTTCGGGCTACGCTCAGAGATCACCACGAAGAGTTTGTATTGCATTGCAATTGCAATCGTGCGTTTTGATTGGCCGGAGTGAGTCACCAATTGCCTATATAAAGGGCCTTTGGGTTCCGAAATAGGCACCACGAAATACATCAGATTCATATACTTTCACACCCACTCAAGCCACGAAACCCTGCAGAAATACTCTCTCAAACCCTCTCTTCAAAAGCCCTAACCTCTTGAAGGCAGCCATCAATCCGACGATCAAACCCCAAAGTTCAAACCCTAACCCTAGGGTTTTCCAAGAAGCAATCAGTCAATCCCATTCAATCCAAAGCAATCAAGCTACTGAGGGATCAAGGTGGTGAGGCCCAACGGCCTCTGGTTTGTTTTATTTACTATATTTACACCTAATCGTAGCGTTTTGATTATCTGCTAACTTTTCTGTTTGGTGTGAGGAAGAACACCGATCGGAGCTTCGATCCCTCGACTGGTACATAAAACCAGAAGGATCCCTCAGCCGTGACATCCATTCACCGGCCGCGGGATCCATTTCCTTGGGACAGTTTGTTTTGTTCAGTTTTCTGATGCATGTTTTAATTACAGTCTTGGCTCACCATTAACTGCTTAAAGGCTAAAAATAGACTACGTGTTAGAATTAAATAAAGCAAGTATATGTCTTATGTTGAATAACTATGGGCCAGTCTTACGACTAGGCAGAGAGGGGTGCCTAACACCTTCCCCTTACTGTACTTTTGGCTCCCGTACCCAGGATCTCTATCTGTTTTCCTAGTTTTACTAAACTGGGTGGCGACTCTGTTTTGATGATAACCGCTATCGTGTGGCGATGTTCCTAGCCATGAGAATGTCCACGATCTTGGTTTATGAAGCAAGCAACCAATTGAGCAACAAACGATCAATCTGTATGGCGATTTCTCGCTCCAGGGAGGTGTCTATAGTTTTTGGCGCCTCTGCTGGGGACATGAGAGCCATAACCAGAAAGTTCAGCATAAGACTAATACATGCTTTGTTTAATTCATTTATCATATGCATCGAGCGGGCAACCTCGTTGAGTTCACCTGATACCCCGGCATGACACAGGCTATGCAAGGGGTTCCAGCAAACTCCAAAGTCACTCGTACCTAGTGGTATATCAAAAAGGAAATCACCCAATCACTGCCTATGATGGGCTGGTGAAAGGATTGGTGCCCTTTGACAATGGAGCACCGTAAGACTACCCAAACCTTACATGCTTTAGAAAGCCATAGAACTTATCAAACTAAGACAGGAACCTGCAGGGTAGGAAAATTTCCTGCATTTTGCTTCAAAGTTCTTCCTCACACCTTGTATCACATGTTGTTGTAAATAACTTTTTCTGTGCAGAAGGGTTGGGATTTTCAGCCCGAATCCTAATCCTGTACGAGCCAAGTACTGACTTGCAGGTATTTTTACTTTTACAAAGTAGGCACAATAGGTAAATCAAAGAATCAACCACAACCAATTTTATACTCTTATAACACCCGAAGCTACGCCAAACAGAGGTCTCTGCAGCCATCCCGTCTGTCATCTTCGTTTGCCAAAACACCCTCACCACAACGGTCCCGATCACTTCCAAGGACTTCACAGTCATCCTCTCAACAAACTCCGTCATCTACCGAATCCCAAGCTTTATCAAGCAATCCTCCTACCCTCATGGTAGACAACGACGCCACTATTGCCGATCTCCGAGCTCAAATCACTACCTTGCTAGCCGAGAAGGCAGCCAGAGATGCTAAAGACGAAGAAAGGTCAGTGGAAGACGAGAATCCTCATAAAGTGGTGTTAGCGTAAAGTCCCAAACTGACCAAGCAAGTCAAGGAGATCAAACAAGCTCTGGCCCATTCACAAGGGGACCAAATTCTGGACTTCGAAGGACTCTGCCTCTTCCCAGAATCTAAACTACCTGAAAATTTCAAAATGCCAAACATCGAGAAGTTCAATGGAACTGGCAACCCTACCAGTCATGTTCGCCACGTCATCAACACCCTAAAGCCAATGGGCTTAAATGATGAGCTCATCGCCCAATTGTTCCAGCGAACTCTCACCGGAAGTGCTCTCGATTGGTTCATCACTCTGGAATTTGTGCACTATCAGACTTGGCCAGAAATTGCCAACGCTTTTGTCAAGCAGTATGCATACAATGTCCAAATTGAGTTAACTACTCGAGATTTGGAGATGACCAAACAAGAATCCAATGAGGACTTTGCCACCTTTGTGGCAAGATGGAGGGAAAAGGCTGCCAAGATGAAGAACCATCCCTCCGAGGAAGATCAAGTGAGGATAGTTGTCAAAAATCTGCAACCCAAATACCTCAGGCATATCTATACACAGGCTATCACCGATTTCAAACGCCTGCTTGCCACTGGGTTGCAAATCGAAGATGGAATCAAGCTAGGACTCATTGGGAAAGAAGAAGCTCCTCCTCCACCTAAGAAATCCTTCTCCAGCCGTACATCTCACGCCTCCGTAAATACCCTTGGCACATCCTTGCCTCAGGACCCTTTCCAAGCTAGCTCATCCCGGAATTCAAATCGCCCCCGCCGCAATTTTGACCCTCTTTACATGACCTTGTCCCAAGCCTTGACCATTCTTAGTCGTCAAGGGCATCTCAAACCCTTAAACAAACCACTTCCTCAGCCACCCTATGGCCCAAACCATGATCCTAACAAACAGTGCGCCTACCACCAACACCCTGGGCATGAAACAGATAACTGTATGCGTCTCCGCCACGATATTCAAGACCTCATTGATAGCCGAACTATAAAGCCTCCAAAACCTGATGTGCAAACCAATCCACTCCCCATTCACAATACTGAACCACCACCCCGAAATATCAATCTCATAATTATCTCACAATCCCGCATACAACCCTGGTCAATACATTGTCCAAAACAACCAAACCAAACCAACCTTAACCTTCCCCGAGGAGGATGAGTGTTTTATGATGGAGGAGGAAGAGGACAGCGAGTCCGATCATTCGAAAGTGATCGATCTCGACATGTCCGACATAAGTAGCAGAGACAAAACAAAGGAGGAAAAGCTAAGGAAATGGAGAGAACATTCCTGGGCAAAGCACAATTTGGAAGATCCAGACATTCCATTTGTAGAAGACGATGAATGGCTCCGCATCTGGTTTGAGAAAAGGAAAAGGAAAGGGTCATCATGATGAGACGGCACGCCCGCTTCGAGCCTGCCCAAATAGTGGTACCCATCAATCGCCCCAAAATTCCCCCAAAATTCCAATGCCTCCCATCATCTGGGAAACGATCAATCTCATAGAGAAAGTGGAGGAGTTTCAAATGCAACCATGGGTCAATCCTTACGAAGAATGTGACTATAGTCAGTGGATAGAGGAAGAAGAGGATCTGGATTTCACATATGCAGATCCATATCGAACAGGGGAGGGTGACTTTGATGAAATGGAAGGAGAATGCAATGATCCGCTCAATGGAATCTCCTTAGCATCACTATTCAACCAAGTAGAGATAGCTGATCTCTTTTATGAATGCACAGTCAATGAAGAAGAAGAAGGGGTAATAAAAACCCAAGTTCACACTTCCATTTGGGGACTGCTTATGTCTCAAAGAGGTAGCTGCCATGTAGGCTTCGAAGATGGATCCAGTTCAAAGACTCTCTTCGGCAAAGAAGAGGGTGGAAAGGAGTATAAAGTTGCAAAAGGCAAAGGAAAAGAGGATAACCCCAAAATGCTACGGTAGCTGAAGTCACAACATGGCAAAGAACATTAAACATTGTTTTTGTTTTCTAAATCAAACTAGAATGTGTTTTGGGCCCCTATTTGGGCATTCTATTTCCACTAAGTGAATTCCTTTTTCATCTTTCGGATTATGCTTATTTAACAATCTAATTCCTAAATTGCAATTGCCATGCACTATAATCTCTTTGCCAAACGAAGGAAAGTTCAAGGAATCAAGTTCTTTACGTCCCCGACAAGAAGGGAAGAAAGGATAAACTTTAGTTGCCTGAAGAACTAGGTTTTTGTCAAAATTTAGAAAAAAGACACTATCTCCGTGAGAACACTTAGGGTTAGCTTGCCTGTAGACACCCCAATCTGGGTCTCCCGATCGTTTTACTTCGTTTTACGATTTTCTTGTTTCCCCGATGATGAAATCGGATCGAACAGAGCTTGGATTGGGCTTGGAACGCTTAGAACCCTGCTTGAAACCCTTTGAACCTTCCAGAAACTTCAGTCAAACCCTAGAGCCAGAGTTGACCCTCGCGCGAGCCTTCGTGTCCCTCGTGCGACACTTAGCTTGCCACGTGTAGTCAAAGTCAAACTGTTGACTGTTTGACCCTCGCGCGACACTTCCGAACCCTCGCGCGATGGTTCCCTCCTGTCCCTATCACAGAATCCAGCTGGACTTGTGATGATTGCTTGGCACATGGGTCCCCATGGGCTGGAACCCCGTTTTCCTCAGCTGAACAGCGTGCTGACAGGTTCTAACCCCATGCAATCTCCCAACCACTCTCTCACCTTGTTGGCTAGCCTCACAACCAAGTTGTGACCAGCCTTGGTGGCTGGTCCCAAGGCCTTGTTTGGCCCCTAACTAGCCCTTACACTCCCCCTATAAATACCCCCCTTCATCTTCCATGTTAAGGGTTCCAAGAATTAATTAAGAAGTTTCCTTGGTTATTTTCTAAGGCAAACACTAGCTAGCACAAAGTTGTTAACCCCAAACCACCTCCTAAACTTCTGAACTTGGTGTGTTCATGCACTCTTGGTAGCAAGGCCACACCAATCAATTCAATCTATTCCCAAACCCTTTCCAAGCAAAGGTATAATGTTTAACCTGCTTCTGTTTTGATCCCTGAGGGGGGCTGACAGGACCAAGGCTGGTAATCAATACCATGTCCTGGTCCTAAAGCCAGCAAAGTTACAAGAATTCGTGGCAGCTACACCCTCGCGCGACGATCCCCTATACTCGCGCGACACTTGTGTCAGCAAGAGAATGGACCTCGTGGGGAAGGGAGGCTACCCCTTTTCTGTTTTGCAATATGTTCATTCCTGTTGTATTTCTCTTTGTCTTTTAGGTCACTGTTATGCATGCAAAAACAAAACACAGTAGCTAGTTTATTTGCTTTAAATAGTTTGGAATGCCCTTGGGATCCCCTGAATCTGTCTCAGGACCCCAAGCATGCAAAGCAATTCCTGGAAGTCCAGTCAGGAACGTCGCGCGAGACTCAGTCTCTGTCGCACGACAGTCCTGTGATTTCCATGAATAGCCCTTGCATGGGTAACTAAGCCTTTGGCCTCTGTTTTGATACCCCCACTGTTTAGGGGTTGTGTTTTATTTCATTTGGCTCCTGCTTGGAGTATTGTGTAATAATTAGTATTTTACAGTCTTCCAATAAACTGCTTGGTTTGCTTCCTGGGTGTGCACTGGTCCTTCCAGAGCCCAGAAGGGGATGATTTTGGGACTGTGGTGAGATGACAATACTCGCGCGAGAGTCAGTGTGCCTCGCGCGATGGTTGACTTGCATGCAGATCTGTTCAGGCATGCAAGTTGGTCATCGTGCAGGGCAAATCTGCCCCGAGCCTGGTTTTGGCATCTGATCGCTGTTTCAAGTTCATTCCATTTATTATTCATTATGCTTTCCATCCATCCCATCATTTGATCATGTCTTGTAAATTGTTACAGTTTTAATCCCCGATTAACTGTTCCCCCGCCCTAATTGGCTAAAATTAATTAAAAGAAGAAGAATCACAAAGGTTTTCATAAAAATGCCTAAGTAGAGACCGATCTCTGGATTGGGCGAGAGGGGTGCCATAAAACCCTTCCCCTCTCGTAACCTGGCTCCCGAACCCAGATATGGTTATGACGGGCTGGTTTCCTTCACTTTTTCAAAACAAATAGCGCGGCAGGTGCTTCGAAATACGGTTCCTTGAGTGTCGGACCTTCAAAACTCAAGTGGCGACTCTGTATTTTCGAGCGCTTGCCACCGGCGCTCGCGCTCCCTCGATTTTTCAAAGAAAAAGGGCCGCAAACGGCAGGGGAAGGAACAAAATCCTTTTCCCCTCCGGAGGGCATGCTGCCCACAGTGGCGACTCTGCTGGGGAGAAATCGAACCAATATTGATTCACACTTAGGATTTAATACGCTTGGGAACAATCCCTTAAAAGCCTGTCGAAACGGTGAGCTTCGCGCTGCCGAAGGTTGGAACGGTGATTTAACAGGACCTCGTGTCCGGCCATTCTAATCTGGGGCTTTTTCGATTGTTCGCTTGCGTAGTTTCTTCTAAAGATGGACTAAATAAAGTGAGCCAAATTTGAAAAGGCGTTTTTACGACTTTGTGATTCTTCTTCTTTTAACCAAATTTCAGCATCTCATTTGCATCGATGTGGGATAAGCCTCGTTGGATCGTTTTGGCAATCCGGCACGGTTTACCGGAGCCCGGGGACCCCGAATGACCGACAACCTTCGACGATGATGGGTCATGCTACCGTTCGACTGTTACTCTGCGAAAAACGCGGGTAACGGGAGGTATATCTGTGGCCCTAGTCCGAGGAACCTGTTACGAACCAAAACCGGCCTTTTGCATATACAAAGCATTAGAACTCTCCAAATTAGGACAGGTACCCACAGGTTAAGATCTACTTGCATCTAACCCCGTAAATGCCTACGTGTTACTGCTTTCCTTATCGCATGAACTGTACATACATTCTCGTTCAGCGTAGAAGCATGTCTAGGATGGCTCCTAGGTTCTCAATCTGTTCCAAGTCTGTCTTTTTTAGGCTTAGTAGGACATTGTCGTGGCCCGATGAGGAGTCGTGCATCTCAGTGATGCGCGTTATCATCTTTTAAGTCCTTTTACGGTGGGACTTTAGGAAATCAGAAGCTTTTCCGCACCTTTGCCCGTGTACCTGTTTAGGGTTTCAAACAGAAAATGAGGAACCACGGAGTAAAATACCGTGATGCTTACACCAAAAGGTAACAAGTGCCTCGTCACTTACACCGCCCGGCTAATAGCACAGTGCTGCTCACGCCAATCTGGTTATGGCATCATGATATTCATACCGAGTTGTTCTGGCTTCAAAAACTTGGAACCTCGAACATCGAAATGGGCAAAGGTTTAGACTCCTTTTGACATCCTTTAGGACCGCTCGTTCCAAACAAGGATACATCTTCAAAAAGAATTCTGAGGGCCTAAAACAGTGTCCAAAGCGTCGTAAGACAGACTTGTCTTCTGGTTCTAGAGTCTAGGGTGACACTCTCGACGTTGGCTGCATCCGCTTTAGTCTTTTATTTAGATTAAAGTTACTGCATGACCCTTATTGAACCTCCTTTTGCCTTGCAAGCAAAGATCTGAATCATTGCACCGCCAAGGAAAGTATCGAGGCCAGTTGCCAAACCCGCTTGGGAACGTCTGCGTCTGAGTCCGGTTCAAAGGCTTGTCAGGTTACGGTCCCAGTCAGTCATCACGGAAGACTCTCTGCGCTCACCTCCGGCAGCACAGCACTCAGAACCTCAGTCAGGTTCTCAGCCAGTTTCACCACCGGTTTTTCAGGAAGGGCGTCCGACCACCCCGGTATCCGTATCAAATAGCTCTGAACCGCCCATCACGATGGAACGACCACAACCAGAACCTCTTACCTTGGAGACCATGCTCATGAACCTTCAGGACAGCATCACCGCTATGCAACAGAGGGCAGCTCAGACCGACACTAACATTGCTCGCCTGAACGACCTCATCCACACTCGCCTTCCACCCCCTCTCGAGGAAGAAGGTGAGGACGATGAGTCTGACCAGGAGCAGCCCATCTTGGTTCCAGATCCGCTTCACGCAGGACGTCTCATGGTCCTGAATCCGAGAGAAGCTCGCAGGCCCGCTGCAAACCTTGCCGGCGGCAGACTGCCTCCAAACCCAGAAGAACCAGCTCAGAATCCGGAAATGGTCGCACTCATGGCCAAGATGGCCAAACTGGAGGAATCTATTGCCAAGACAGAAAAGATCAGTGCCGGAGGAATCGATCTGGATCGCCTTTGCCTGTATCCCAACGCCAAGCTTCCTAAAAAGTTCAAAATGCCGGACTTGGCTAAGTTCGACGGGAGCGGCGACCCCAGGACTCATCTCTACAGCTATCACACCGCCATGAAACTTCTTTCTGTTGAGCCAGAGGCCATGTCACAGCTCTTTCCTCAGACCCTTTCGGGCCCTGCTTTCCATTGGTTTTTGTCACTCGACATTGCCAAAAGGAGGACTTGGGAAGACATTGGGACTGCGTTTATTTCGCAGTACAATTACAACTCCCAGCTGAAAATGACTACTCGGGAACTTGAATCTACCAAAATGGAGGCTAAGGAGACCTTTGCAGACTTTGTCAAAAGGTGGAGAGCTAAAGCCGCGCAGATGACTGATCGCCCGAGCGAGAAGGATCAGCTCCGTATCATTTCCCGCAACCTCCAGCCAGACTATGCTAGGCACCTGGTTCTAGCTCAGGCCTCCGCTAACTTTGAAACCTTCTTCGACTCAAGCCTGGCCATCGAAGATGCTTTGCAGAGTGGAATTCTATCAAAAGGGGAATCCTCGCACGCCCCCAAGTCAAAACCTCAGGCTTATTCTGGAAACGCCAATGCACTGTTCGGAACGGGGACTTACTCCAACACGGCGACCGCCGGTACCAATGCCGCTTCCTCCAGCGCTGCTAATCACATCGCGGACGTCAACCAAGTTCAAAATCCACAGAACAACCGACCTCGGAATCAACCTCGCAGCTTTTCCGCTATCGAGGCACCTCTATCCTCGGTCTTGGAAAAGTTGATCAAATCCGGGCATCTGAAACCCCTGGATCCAACTCCTCTACCCAAGAACCCTTCACCCGGCTTCAAAGCCAACCTTTACTGTGCTTACCATCAAGGAGCGGGTCATCGCACTGACTCCTGCTTTCGCCTCCGTCATGCGATCCAGGATCTCATCGACGATGGCACGCTGGAGACTCCTCCACCACCTCAGAAACCCAACGTCACTGCCAACTCTCTCCCTAAGCACAACGCTGTACCCCACATCAGCCAGATATCTCTCAGCTCCACTTATATCAACCCTAGCTCCACCATATTTAACCCTACTGACTATATAGCCTCAACCGATCAACCCAGGCCCGTCGTGCCTTTCCCGATCGAACCATACACCGAGGTTTCTTATATACAATTGGTTGAAGGCCAAGTTGTTGATGCAGATGCACCTTCGGAACTTTCACAAGCTGCTTCACCTGTCTCCGAAGAATCTGTCAGCTCCCTCTTCCATCAGTCAATCCCTGCTGTGCAAATCAACTCTGCCTCGTTGCTTGACAGCCCGTACGCAACCGTCGCTGGCCCGTTTCCTGATCCCTATCAGCCTTGGGTGCCTCCCTCAGATAATAACATGCAAGCCACTGGCTGGGCCATAGCAGACCATTGGGACTATGCCACTCCTCTGTTTAACGAGTGGTCGAGCCTTGGAATGGACGGGATTCCTCCACAGCCCGGAAATATCCCATTCGATCAAGCCTGGTATGACGGCTGGTTGGCCGGTTATGAAGCGGCCTTGCTTGACCCTTTGGACGGTTTCTCCTTGAACATGCTATTCAACCCGATCGAGCCTCCAGTTCCCGAAGCGGAATATTGCTGGGATCCTGAGCCAACCTGGTTCGCTCCCATGGACATTGACCCTAACCCTCTGCAAGGCTACGCCACGCCAGACTACATGCTTCACTACGCGGAGGATGAACTTGTCCAGGATGATCCACGGGCTTTGGGAGACCACATTTCCCTCTTTGGTTCGGTCTTTAATTCGGTTTGTGATACTAACCCCGACACTGACCATGACCCCTGTTCCTACATTGTCGACGAGGAAAATCCGCGCCCTCAGGTGCCTTACCCCAACAATAGGGACTGCAGTATCATGGTCACGGACCGCGCTCCGCCTGCTAATCTGTGGGAAGTTAACGACATAGTGGACATCCAAGTTGGAAATGAAGTCTGGGCCGTCAATCGTACCCTGGCTGACACTGGTCTTTGGGATGTCCCCTTTATTGCAAATCCAGAGCCTATTGCTGAAGTGGCTGCTGTGAAAGACTTGAGCTTCTGGGACTCCCTGCTGATGAAGGATCTGGCTGAGGATCTGGGCTTAGACATGGAAGTGCCCGTCTCTGCACCAACTACTGACAAGGGAAAGCGCAAACTGGGAGATGTCCCTGCTGATCTCTGGGATGTGAAGGAAAGCCCTCGACTTGTGCCCTCTTTGGGAAACGTTCACAATGTTACAAGGAGTGGACGGATTTTTCAGCCTGCTAATCTGCAGGCCAGGAATTCCTCCAATCCTGCTAATCAAAGGAACGAGCTTGTTTCTTTCCCAAGGTCTGCACCTCTTGAGGTATCAGCTGGCAATCCAGTTCCTGATTTAGTTCAGCGGCAACTCGAGCGGATTCCTGCCGCTATTTCTATCTGGGGACTGATCTGTTCGTCCAAGGAGCATCGTCAGAGGCTGTGTCACGCCCTATCCCATCTTGAAGTCCAGGCTGACGTCACACCAGAGGCGATGATATCTCTCATCCTCCCTCCAACCTCCAAGCATACAGTAATCTTCACAGACAAGGATCTGCCAGTCGAAGGAGTCGACCACAATCGCCCCTTGCACATCACCGTCAAGTGTCGAGGACTCTGGGTCCCGACCGTTCTTATTGACAACGGCTCGGCCATCAACGTCTGCCCTCTGAGGGTCGCTTATCGCCTGGGACTTACCAAGAAGGATCTGGCACCTTCCAATCTAGCTGTCAAGGCATATGACGGCACCCGTCGCGTAGTCGAAGGTGTTTTGAAGCTCAAACTCGATGCTGAGGGTTTTAAGATGGACGTAGAGTTCCACGTCGTGGACATTCCTGCAACTTTCAATCTCCTGTTGGGCAGACCATGGCTTCATCGGTCTGACATCATGGCTGTGCCATCTACCCTCCACCAAAAGGTTATTCTGGGACTACCCACTGGTACTCTAACCATCTGCGGGGATTCAGGCATCCGCCCGCTCAAGGAGGACGGGACTCCTGTTTTGGGGATTCAACATGGTGAAGAAGACGTCGACCTCGGGGGTTTCTCTTTCGATACTTCAGGCATAGTAATGGCCATCAACGTGGACAGGAATTTTCTCATAAGCTCTGTCGCGCTGGACATTATGAGAAGGATGTCTCATTTTCCGGGCATTGGTTTAGGCTCTCGCCGTCAAGGGGTCCCGGAGTTCCCTACTTTTCCTTTCAACGAGGGCCGCTTTGGTTTGGGGTATATCGCCTCTGCCAAAGATGCCAAACGGAGGAAGTATATGGGAAAACCTCGGACCCTCTGCAGCGGTCCCAAATTCGTGCGTGAAGTAGGAAATACCGCCTACACTGGGCAGGCTGAACCTTTTGTTCATTCTGAAACCGGGGAGCTGCTGCCTGGGTTTGAGATTTTCGCTGATGACACCTGGTCAAGCAGTGATGATGAACCAGCAAAGGAAGAATTCAAGAGGAAGCTTAATCAGGTGAAGACCAAGACTGACTGGCTAGGATCCACCAATCAGGGAAATCTGGAGCTGCTATTCCAGGAATTCTCCCAAGTGGGTTTGGCTGTGGAAGCTGAAGAGGCCGAAGTGCTCATGCTCGGGCCCGATGCCCTCGAGGATCCCACCTCTCTCATTGTGAAAGCCAAGGGCTCTTTGAATAATTGCATTTTTAGGCCACGCCTGACTTGTATTGACAACACGTCTGAGTCCGAGTCGGAGTCTGAGTCTGAGTCTGAGTCAGTCCCCTCCTCTAAGTCTAGCTCTGAGTCGGAGTTTGTGCCTCTAGGCCCTCCACGTCATAGCTTTTATTTCGAGTTTGACTCTCTTGTACTTGGTGACCCTTCAGGGGCTTGTGAAATGAATGAAGCATCTTCTGACTATTTCAATGATCTTTATATAAACTGTGTCGACCCTGACGATGAGGGGATAGATTTCGATGGGGACATTCCCAAGGAAATCCGTGCTTTCATCGAAAGGGAAGACGAAAGGCATGCTCAGCCGTTAAAAGAAGAAATAGTTTCTATAAATTTGAAAGATGAAAATGATCCCCGAATGGTTCAAGTGGACTCCACACTTTCACCGGAGGAACATCGTGACTTCAAAG
Organism: Rhododendron henanense subsp. lingbaoense; assembly: GCA_020567845.1. NCBI lineage: Eukaryota > Viridiplantae > Streptophyta > Magnoliopsida > Ericales > Ericaceae > Rhododendron > Rhododendron henanense. The sequence continues at coordinate 6,422,243 of CM036315.1, forward strand.
AGCTGCTCACCGAGTTTAGTGACGTTTTTTGCATGGTCCCATCGAGATATGCCCGGAATTGATCCCGAGATTGTGGAGCATCACATTCCTTTATTCCCGGATGCCAAGCCTGTGAAGCAGAAACTTCGACGGATGAGGCCAGATTGGGTTCAGAAGATTAAGGAGAAGGTTACTAAGCAGATTGACGCTGGCTTTCTCATGGTCTCTCAGTATCCCACGTGGGTTGCCAACATTGTCCCTATTCCTAAGAAGAATGGCCAAATTCGAGTTTGCGTTGATTTTCGGGACTTGAACAAAGCGAGCCCCAAAGACGATTTTCCCTTGCCACACATCGACGTGCTTGTGGACAACACTGCGGGGCACGCTTTGCTCTCGTTCATGGATGGCTTCTCTGGCTACAACCAAATTCTCATGGCGCCCGAGGACCGCGAGAAAACCACGTTCATCACTGAATGGGGGACTTATTGCTACCTGGTCATGCCTTTTGGATTGAAGAATGCTGGGCCCACTTATCAGCGAGCTGCTACCACTATCCTACACGATATGATGCATAAAGAAGTCGAGGTCTACGTCGATGACATGATCGCCAAGTCCAAAACTCGAGAAGGTCATGTTCCTGTGCTTAGGAAATTCTTCGAGAGATTGCGAAAGTTTCGCATGCGTCTAAACCCTCAGAAATGCACCTTTGGGGTTACAGCTGGTAAGATGCTCGGTTTCATGATCACTTATCGTGGAATTGAGGTCGACCCGTCCAAAATCAAAGCAGTCCTCGAGATGAAGCCACCAGATTCTGAAAAGGGAGTGCGAAGCTTTTTGGGAAAGGTACAGTTCATCAGCAGATTCATCGCCAAGTTGATACTAACTTGCGAGCCGATGTTTCGTCTATTGAAGAAGAATACTCCATTCGTTTGGACAGACAAGTGCCAGGCGGCTTTCACCTCCATTCAAACCTATCTACAGAACCCTCCAGTTTTAATGCCACCGATGCTAGGGAAACCCTTGATACTTTACTTGTCTGTGAATCCTTCGTCTATGGGGTGTTTGCTGGCTCAAGAGGGAGAAAAGGGAGTCGAAAAGGCCATTTACTACCTGAGTAAGAAGATGGTTGGCGCTGAAGAACGCTACACCGCCCTCAAAAAGACGTGTTGGGCTCTTGTTTGGGCATCCAAGAAATTAAGACACTACATGCTGGCTTACCCAGTGAAGTTGATTTCTCGAATGGATCCTCTCAAGTATCTGTTTGAGAAACCTGCGCTTACTGGTAAGCTAGCACGTTGGTTGTTGTTGCTCGCAGAGTTTGACCTCGAATATGTCACTAGGAAATCTGTCAAAGGGCGCGCGGTCGCCGAATTTCTGGCTGATCATCCCGTCGATGGGCCAGAGGACTCAGATTTTGCATTTCCGGATGAAGGAGTGATGGCAGTTGTCGAGGACTCCTGGACTCTTTACTTTGACGGGGCAGCCAATCAGAAGGGATACGGGATTGGGGTTTTGCTTATAACCCCCGATGGTGCTCATATTCCGCTCGCATTCAAACTCAATTTCGATGTCACGAACAACCAAGCTGAATATGAGGCCTGCATTGTTGGCATGGAAGCTGATCTTACACTCGGTGTTGAAAAGCTTGAGGTTATTGGTGACTCCAACCTTGTCGTTTCTCAGGCTAACGGGGACTGGAAAGTTTGGGAGGACAGATTAAGGCCTTATCACCAAGACCTGGAGGACCTCATTCCTCGTTTCAACAAAGTCACGTTCACGCACATCCCTCGGATGAAAAACCAGTTCGCTGATGCTCTAGCAACTCTGGCTTCCATGATCGAGCTTCCGATTGGTATCAAGCTTCGTCCTATTCTAATTGAACAGCGGGACTTGCCTGCTTATCAATATGTCAACGCCGTCGATGATGTCGATGACGGCCTACCCTGGTATCACGATATCTGGAACTTCATCGAAAGTGGTCAATTTCCGGGTGACGCCACCAAGAAGGATCGAGCAGCACTGCGAAGAATGGCCGCTCAATACATTATCTGTGGCGGGAGACTGTATCGGAGATCTCACTGCGGAATGCATAAGCTCTGTGTCAACGGCGCTGAGGCCATCAAAATCATGGAGGAAATTCACGGAGGAGTTTGTGGCCCTCACATGAGCGGGGTCATGCTCGCCAGGAAAATCCTGCGACAAGGTTACTTTTGGTCTACCATGGAATCTCAGTGTGTGGATTATGTGCGCCATTGCCATAGGTGTCAAATCCATGCCAATCTCATGCATGTCCCTCCTTCTAAACTATTTGGCATGACATCGCCTTGGCCCTTTTCTGTTTGGGGTATCGACGTTATAGGCATGATCAGGCCTTCTGCTTCGAACGGGCATCGGTTCATTTTGGTGGCAATAGATTACTTCACCAAGTGGGTCGAGGCCGAATCTTACAAGACCCTGACAGCGGTTCAGGTTGCTCAGTTTATCCGAAAGAACATCATCTATCGGTATGGGGTTCCACAGGCATTTGTTTCTGACAATGGGGTCCATTTCAAAGGAAGGGTGCTGGAGCTTTTCGAGGAATTCCAGATCCAGGTTCATCACTCAACGGTCTATCGCCCTCAGACGAATGGGGCAGTTGAAGCAGCCAACAAGAACATCGAGACTATCATTAAGAAGTCCGCAGAGTCCGCCAGGGACTGGCACGAGCAGCTGCCTCTAGCTCTTTGGGGATACCGCAAGTCAATTCGAACATCAACGGGGGCAACCCCTTTTTCTCTGGTCTATGGGATGGAAGCTGTCCTTCCCATCGAGCTGGAAGTGCCGACTTTGAGGATCATGGCTGAATGTGAACTCGCGGAGTCCGAATGGCTTAGCGGGAGGTTTGTCGAACTCATGCTCTTTGACGAGAGAAGGCTCCGTGCCTTGTATCACGTTCAGGGGTATCAGCGCAGGATCGCTCGGGCATTCAACAAGAAAGTGAAGTCTCGTGACTTGGCTGAAGGGGACATGGTTACGAAAGAAATCCGGGCTCCCATCTTCGATCTACGTGGCAAGTTCCGCCCGAAACGCGCGGGACCTTACATTATCAAGACCATCCTCTCGGGTGGGGCAGCTCAGCTCATTGATCTGGACGGCAACGAGTTCAACACTCTGGTTAACCTGGATCAACTTAAACGTTACTACCCTTGAGAGAAGCTCGTTGGGCCGAAAACCACAAGGGTGGGCGGTCCCAAGCAAAAATTAGAGCAAGCCTGCTAGACTGAAAACCCAAGGGGGCAGTTTAGGCAAAAATAAATAGGCATTCAATCAAAGCTCGCTAGGCTGGAAACCTGCAAAGGCAGTCCTAGGCAAAATTTAGAGCGCAAAAGGAGAGCCAAAACACACGAGCGAACCTTAGCCTGAACTACGTTTTGACCTGATTCCCTAGCTTGGGATATGTAGGCAATCTCTTTGTGAGATTCGGTCACAATCAATCAACTCGATCCAGGTTTTTCATTTCGGAGCGTACCTCAACATTCAAATGACGTGGTGTTCAACACTTGGACCAAAAGAGGAAAATTCTTAATCTTTCACTTTTATTCAAAACTATTATTTTTATTACATAGGCTGAGCAGAGCCCCAAGAAAAACAGTAAAGCATAAAAAACAGAACGAAATGCTAAGAGGCCCTCACGGGCTCACAGTTTATTCTAGATCATTGGATTTGAGTCAGGAGTCAGTCTGCGTTTTGTCTACTTTTGACCTCTTCTCTCAACCATATTACATAGCGGCGTTTGAGTCTTGTGCTGAAGTCGTCTTCCGCTCCTCCGAGTTCTCTCAAACCCTAGTTGTGCTCATACCCTGCTAGATGTTGGGCTGTAAAAGCGGGAATCTGGAAATCTTTTGTCCCAGCTTGATGAAGGCCTTGGCTCATGCCCAGTTGCCGCAGGATACGACCTGGAATGTAGAACGTGAAACTGGACAGCCCAGCAATCACCATTCTCTCGAAACCTGCAGAGTGCAGAGCCATATCCGGGATGTTCAGGGCTCTATGCCGCCAGACGATCTCGCGCGGAGACATCTCTCTCATGAAGGTGTACCACTCCTCCTCAGACAGTTTTGGGTACAGCATTCCCCTTTGGTGCATCCGCCCGGGCAGACGGGGCCAGTCCGCTTCAGGAGCCGAGATTAGTCCAAGTTTGTCACATAGCCACAACTGCATGAGCGAAAAGACAAGTAAGGAGCCACATAAGCCCGAGCGAAAGAAAACAAGTAAGAAGCTACCATACAGCCTTAGCCGAGAGTCGAGGTAAAAGCAGACTGTGTGAAAACCGGAAAAAGGTGAGCTGAGTGAGATTTTACCTGTAACAGGATTGGACTACCACCAAATGTGTTTGTCCGACCTGTGGCTACCAAATCCAAACCAATGAGTGTCTTAGCGAGTACCAGGGGCACTACATTCTTCCGAGCGCCCATCTCCGCAGCCACGTGTACCAACGAGGGGTCGGGCCGTCCGTACGGAGACACCAGCAGGTATGCGGCCAGTATGCTGACTGACATGGCAAATCAACGTCGAGCCTGCAGAACCATATCCGTTGGATCGCCATCGGGCCCGTACCATTCCATTAGGCGCGCGATGTTTATTTGTCCGCCAATCAACAGGCTTTCCGCTGCACACCTGGAAATGTTCAGACACGTCTTCAACAGCTTTGACATGCTTTGCCGGTAAGGTGGCACGACGATTACACTCGAAGCAAAGCCTTGGAGATACGCTTGGAATTCTTCAACGGTCGGACACAACTCGTTGTCTCCAAATCGGAACACATGGACGTCCTGGTCCCAAAACTGCAGGGCTGCTCTCAGAATTTCGGGGCGGAGCCTTACACTTTTTAAGAAGCGAAAGGCCGCCAACCCATGAGAACGGAAGTATAGCCAATCACTGGCGACAAATTCTTCGAGCCACGAGCCGATTAAGGTGGGGAGATGATTCGCCATTTGGGGAACAGTGCTAGAGATTTCCCACGGAAGCACACCCTTCATTCAGGGACTCACCCCTCTTTATAAGCCAAGAAAGGAGGCAATGCCTTTCCTATTGAATGATGTGGCCTTGCAAGGTGTCCCTCCACTTGCTAAAGATCAAGGGAACATCTCTGGGGAAAGCCAGGAGCCCCTGCACGCCCAAACCTGCTGACAAGGCCTGCCACCCTTTTTGTCCGAATGAGTCAAGGCTGGCCACTGTAACAGGGATTCTCCATCGCGCGAGGGTCCTGGGGTGTCGCGCGACTGTTTATGTTCGCGCGATGGTTTTGATTGCTCGCGCGAGAGTTCAGTTTAATTCGACACAGTAGGGCAGGCTACTGCCTTTTTGGGGTTATTTTTCGGATTTTGACTCGGGCCAGATTTTGAAATCCCGATGCTTCCAGTAGGTCACTATGAGTGTTTATGACTACGTCGAAGTGTTGTTTGTTCAAATTACACGTTCAATGACAAGTTCGGTCCCTCGAAGGAATAACGGCATATAATTCAAAGTTGTTATTTAGCCGGTCAAGCCGGGCAAAGTGGCATACAGTCTACAAAGCAAGTGCTGAAAAACGGAGCCGGAAGCTCAGCCTAATGGCCTTACTAATTACAATTTGTTCTCCCACGGGATTCAGAAATATCCCCTCAGTCTTGCTTCAACTTCGACACGGAGCCACCTTATGTAACGATTTTCCAGCCACGTCCTGAACTCTGGAATTGATTCCTTCAACGTCCTATCACCCCAGTTGTCTCTATGGCAGCGCAAATCCCAGGAAGTGAACGCGGGGAGGTCGAAATCTTCCGCTCCGTATCGCTTGTATCCTTGGCTCCTTCCGAGTTGGCGGAGCGTACGCCCAGGGACGTAAAATGTGAAGCTTGACAGGCCGGCGATTATTACTCTTTTGTATCCCGCTGATTTGAGCGTCATTGCCGGAAGGTTTAACCAGAGGCACCTCCAGACTATGTCCTCGGATTGCAGGTCGTTCAGGAATGCAAACCATATGTCCACCGGCAAGTCGGGGAATATCATTGGTCTCGCGACCAACAATCTGGGAAACTCTTCAAAGCCAGCATGTGGCTCTTCCAAAACCCCAACTTTGTCTGCCAGCCAGAGCTGCATGAGAACAGAGGACAGGTCAGAAATCAAATACAGCCCAAGCGTTTGGAGTGAAGCTGGAAATGCAAGAAAGCATGTCGAGTGTGTATTTACCTGGAGCAAGATAGGGCATCCGCTGAAAGAGTCGGCTTGCTCAAGCTTCAGCATGTCCAAACCCAGGAGCGTCTCCGCTAAAACCACGGGCATAATGTTTTTCCCGTTATCCATTTGTGAGGCAATGCTCACCAATTTGGGATTTACCCCTCCGTCAATGGGAACCAGCATGTACGCGGCCAGTGCGCATATAGACAAGACGAAGCGTCGGTGAGCTTCCCCAACATAGTCTCCCAGGCCACTCTCGGGGCCATACAGTTCGATTAGGCGAAGGATGTTGAGCTCGCCGTTTCGTATGTTGCTGGCCGTCAATGCCGCCGGAATGTTGAGTTTTGCCCGTAGAATTTGTTCCATGTCTTCATGGACGGGCGGCACGGCAAGAACATCTAGATTGGCAAACCTTGGCGCGTATGCCTGGAACTCTTCTATTGTGGGGCACATCTCATCTTCACGGAACTGGAAGACGTGCACAATGGGGTCCCAGAAAGGCAATGCGGCTTGGATGATTTCAACGCACGGTCGAGCAAACCGGAGATCCCGAATCGAGGATAAACAGCGAGACCGGGGACTCGCCCAATTTATGGTTTCCTCTCTCATTAGCCAAGGATCAAGGGCTTCCATTAGTGAATCTCCCATTTTAGATAAGTTGGAGGGGTGTGCACTTCATTAAGTCCTAAAACCCTTCTTCAAATAGCCAAGGAGTTGGTAAGATCAAGGCTTAGGTGTCCTACCACCTTGCATGGAAGAACAGCCTTCCTTCTGCAAGCCCAGAATGACTTTCAAGACGTCGAACAATGAACAGGTCCATGGCAATAATTTGGTCAAACAAAGGCAGCTTGGCAGGAGTTGACTCTCGCGCAACACTCTCAAAGCATCGCGCGACATATGTTTCTCGCGCGACAGTTCCAAACCATCGCGCGACGGTTGGCTTGCAGTTTTGACAGATTTCAACAGCTACTGTCCAAATTGGTCGTTTTTCATTCCGAAGGTCATTTGGTACTGTTGATGGTTCCAGCAAGTCATTATGAGCATATGTGACTGTATCCAAGCATCGGATTCCGAATGCCGTGCTCAACGAAGATTTTGGACCCTCGGAGGCCCGTTTCGAGTTCAAATCAAGGTTTCGGGAGTTCGAAACTTGTTCCGGAGATTCTAGCCTATTTTGGTCATGCCATACGGGTCACTTGGACCTTGAGTGACTGTATGGAGGTGTCGGTTTCAGTCCGGGACATAATCGAGTCATCTTTCAACATTTTATACCATTTTCGTGTTATTTTGAGCATTCTTCGGTATAAGTCCATCCTCGGGGCGTTTTGTTCAATTCTGTCAATTGGCGCAGGTCATGTTGACCACCATTGATCGTTTAAGAGCGTCGTTTTCATCTTTTTCAAGGTATTGTGAGTTTTGGTGTATTAATACCCATAATGTCATTGTTTCCCGTACCCTCATATCCTGATTGTGTCTTAGGGTATATTGCCTTTTCCTTTCAGAGCTAGGCTGATTTATACACTCATATGCGTCTGTGTTTAGTCTCGATGTGTTGTCAATACAAGTTTGGTATTAGTGGCGGGTTTTACGTTCTCTTGTGCACAATAAGAAGCAATAAACTTCAAAATGCAACTCTTATATACTAAACCATGATCTATCCATGTCAAAAGCGAAAGAACTACTGTAACTATGGCCCTCGGCCGATCAAGGCTACCAAGTCAAATTAGGGCACATGCGCCCACCAGTCAAAAAAGGCACGCAGGCCCTCAAAATGTCTATCTGTCAAAAGCTATCTACTTGGGCACGCAGGCCCAGAATCAAAAGCAAAAAGGGTAACGGAAGCCTCGTCAGCGCCCCTCAAGTCCGTCATCACTGTCTGAAGTGTCCTGCAGCTCCCGGGGATCATCTCTATACCTCGGATCATCAATGGAGTCGTCGGAGCCACTGCTGGTGGACGAGTGCTCCTCACCCTCTTCTTCTGCCGCTTCTTCTTCTCCTTCTTCTTCCTCATCCTCGGAAGTAGGGCTCATGATCAATTTCAGCCTGCGAGTCGGGCCCGGCTTCTCCAATGGCGGCTTCTCGCGCTTCTTGAGTTGGTACCGGAGCTCAGCTTGCCTCGCGGCTTGCTTGGCTTCCTCCTCGCATACGCGCACCGTCTGTGAGCTCCTCGTCTGTCGCCGTGTGGTGGTGGCTGGAGGCGTGGATTTCTGTGCCACCACCTTCGTCGGTGGCGGATCTCGCGCGCTCTTCCTCCTAGGATTTATCTTCCCCTGCACCTGCATTATCATTACATTTCAAAGCATGAGTCTCTATTGTGCATATTATATTTCTGTATTGGAAACAGGTACAGTCTATCAAGCTATCAAAGCAGGAATGTATCGAAGCAGGGATGTTCGAAAGCAGGACTGTATCGAAAGCAGGAATCTATCATTTTTCATACCTGGGTCCTCTGAACAACGGCTGGCTGAGTCGGCTGTGGTGTCGGCACCTGGTACTGCAACTCCAGTGGCGTGCCGCTCGCCGCCTTTCTCACCACGTTCTCCAACGCCAGCATGCGTCGAACGGCCTCGTTCACCCACTCAATTGGCACCTGCATGTAATTCAAGTTCATCAGGCTATTCAGCAGATAATTCGAGTATTTGGAATTCAAAAGCAATATCGGAAGCTAAGTCTTACCGAAACAGTCACAGGAGCAGGCTCCGCTCTCGCGGGCACTAACTGTAACTCTGCAGGATTCCCCTGGCTGTCAACAACAGGAATCCTCCAAAGCAGCGCAGGGAGTCCACCAACTGACGGTCCGCTCGGGGCTCGCCTGGCCCGGCTCTCACCTCCTCTCCGTCCCTCTCCGGCTGCTCTCCTCTCCCCAACGGCCCCTGCGGCCTGGCCTCGCGCCTCTCTCCGGCCACGGATCCCCAGCGGGCCCGCCAGGAAGTCTCGCTGGTAGACTGCATAGTCCCTACCAGGATGCAGGTAGCGTTCAAGCTCAGTATCCGGCCTCGTATACCTCTCCAGCTCAGCCCGCGTGTATTCTCCCGTGTGTGAAGCTCGAGGTGGGAGTGGCCCTGGCACCCAGAACTCAGGGTAACCAAGCGACTAGCGCGTCACTCGATCCCCTAGGTACCACTGCCAACCGAAGGCAGACTCCAACAACACCCTGCTGGCCGTGACAGCCCTACTCCGGGCCAAGTACTCAGGCTCTAGCCCTGCTCTTCTCCAGGGATCCCAATTGACCTGCAATTCAAAGTAAACGGGCAATGCCAGCAATTGATCAGCGACAGCATTAAAGCAAGGAAATGGATGCATATCTAAAGCTTACAGTTACGTGTTCATACCTGCGAGGCCCTAAGCTCGTCTAGATACAGCCTGAAGGCGTTGAGCTTGCCTCTCCCTTCCTTCTTTCCCGTGCTCGCCTTGCTCCACTTCAGCGCGCGAGGGAGAGTGCTCAGATCTGGATGCTTGCACTCCGGCGGATACATCCGCAAAACTTCGTAGGCCCAAAGCTACAATGTTTAGAAAAGCTCAAGCATTAGTCAAGGCATACGGTATTCAAAATCGAAACAGTCAAGCAGACTAAACAATGGACAAGCATAATCAAATTGTGCTTAAAAGGGTTAGAATCGTACCTCCCAGACTCTCCAGTAACCGGCCGTGCTCTTACCCGTCCTCGACGAGTGGCCAAAGAAGTGGTAAGCCGTCCCAAGAGCCGCTCCACCCCAGTCGAAGCGCGAGGCTGTCCTCAGGTCCCTCAACGCCAGCAAGTAAGAAAGGTGGACGTTGCTTCGCCTGTTTGGGTACAGAGTGGCACCAAACAAGTATAGCAGAAACGCCCGGGCCATCTGCTCCGCCTCCCGATCACTCGTCACCTCCTTCTTCAGGTAGCCCTTGAACTGGTCGTATCTCGCCATTCCCCCCTCTATCTTGGGCACTTTGCCCAGAAACCACTCCAGAGCAACCCGATCCTCCTGGATCCCCGAGTCAAACGGGATGGGCTCACCTCCAACCCTCAGCCCTGTGATCGCTGCGAAGTCAGCAGGCGTCACTGTCATCTCCCCAGGAGGTAGGTGGAAGGTATTGGTGGTATCCCTCCACCTCTCAGCGAGTGCAACGAGGACGGCGTGGTCAATCCTCGCTGGGGTCAAAGTCCGCACAAACTCCCCAAAGCCTGCCTCGTCTACCAGCCGCCTCACTCTCTCCGGCAGCCCCTCGTACAGCTGCAAGGACATGCATGCGCCCCCGAAGCTGCGGATGTCCCTCTGTTCAACTCCAGCCTGTTTCAGATACAAAGACAAGCAGCAAATGGTCCGTCAGTATGCGGGAAGTTCATTCTCAAGTTCTAGGTAATCAATGAAGCCTACGACAGATGGTTGGTTCAAGTTATTACGTATTGGGCCTGTGCTACAGAAGTACGTGGTTTTAGCATACTTTGGTTCGCAAGATCATCCGTGCAAATTCTAAGTTCAAGCGCATTGTAAGCAAGTATCGAATTTGAACTATCAAAACAAGAATGTCGAAATCAAGTCACTAAGGGTGCTTTTCTGGGAATATACCTCTGTCCATGTCGCTGCAATGTGGGCCCGGGGATCTCTCAACACCAACTCATCGTCGTAGTCTCGCCGCGACGGTACGCGGGCCGCAATGCCCGACGGCACAAAGAGGTGCGGCGTGGGAAGCACGTATGCCTCCGCTGAAAAGCCCGGCCGACTCGTATTCTTCGCCTCCTCCACGGCCGTAACCCTAGGTCCCTGTGCCTCTGCTCTGGCCCGCTCCTCGGCCTCGGCGTCTCTCAAGAGCTCCTCTCTCTCCTGTCTCTCTCTCTTGGCCTTCTCAACGGCCTCCGACGCCTCAATGGCCCGGGCACGGTCCTCTCTAGCCTTTTGGACCAATTCCCCGACCAGGGGATTATCCTCAAGAAGCCTCGCCAGTGCCTCGTCGGTCAAGTACTCGGCGACGTCGTGTCTAGTGATTGGTCTATGGCTCGACGACGTCACCGCGGGCCTAAACAAAATGTCCTCCTCTCAGACCTCAACCGGAGTCTCTGTGACCTCCGCCTCTGCATCTACGACACTTTTGCCCTTCGCCGAATCCCTCGGCGGGGACCCGGACGGTTCAACAGTGTCATCTCCTCCTCCACCACTGCCTCCTCCAGCATCAACCATCGCGCGAGGCTCCTCCTCTGTCGCGCGATGGTGCTCTCCAGCACCAATATCCCCGACGTCTCCTGGACTCACTCTGGTCACCACCGACCCTTCTACGGCCATGCTCGGATCTAACCGCTCGACGACGGCCTTTACGGCCTCAGGATCAACAGTCGCGCGAGCCTCTGGCTCTGTCGCGCGACTCTCATCGCCGCCAACAGTCGCCTGCTCGCGACCCTCTTCGCCATCTCCGCCGCCTGCAACCGTTGCACCGGCCCCTGCGGTGGCCTCCACCGGTGCTTGATCCCCTGTTTCGACGGCTGTGGACTCTCCTCGATCTTTTGGATGATCAATAACACCTCCCCCGTCTTCCCCACTGCCGTGGTCAGCCATGGATGATTGATCGAGGTTGGGTTCGTCAACTTCGTGGGCGGAATCAAGGTTTGGGAGAGATTTGAGAGCAGAGACGAGAGAGGGAAGGAGTTCTGAGAATTTGAAACTGCAAGTTTACTGTTTCTGTAACGTCCCCGCGACGATTTAAACGATTGGAACGGGTTTGGGCCGGGTCTGGGCCTGTTCAGACCCAAGCCCTAACTTCAGACACACGCGCGATGGTTAGTGAGTGTCGCGCGACACTACACCTTGGGCCTCAGGCCCAATCCAGATTCTGAGTCCGGCCCAATCTCAATTAATCCCTCTTTGAGGTCCATGACATGTTGATATGTTGCCAATAAATTTGAAGGTCGTTTCGGAAGTCTAGCCTTCGAACCTGAAGACTTTTTACATCCCCAGCAGTGGTCCGCCCATCAAATCAACGACGATCTATTCGTCCGATCCATCAAATCAGCGACGATCTATCCGTCCGATCCATCAAATCAGCGACGATCTATCCGTCCGATCAATCAATCAGCGACGATCTATCCGTCCGATCCATCAAATCAGCGACGATCTATCCGTCCGATCAATCAATCAGCGACGATCTATCCGTCCGGTCAATCAAATCAGTGACGATCTATCCGTCCGATCCATCAAATCAGCGACGATCTATCCGTCCGATCCATCAAATCAGCGACGATCTATCCGTCCGATCAATCAATCAGCGACGATCTATCCGTCCGATCAATCAATCAGTGACGATCTATCCGTCCGATCAATCAATAGCGACGATCTATCCGTCCGATCCATCAAATCAGCGACGATCTATCCGTCCGATCAATCAAATCAGCGACGATCTATCCGTCCGATCAATCAATCAGCGACGATCTATCCGTCCGATCAATCAATCAGCGACGATCTATCCGTCCGATCCATCAATAGCGACGATCTATTCGTCCGATCAACAAATCAGCGACGATCTATCCGTCCGATCAATCAAATCAGCGACGATCTATCCGTCCGATCAATCAATCAGCGACGATCTATCCGTCCGATCAATCAATCAGCGACGATCTATCCGTCCGATCCATCAATAGCGACGATCTATTCGTCCGATCAACAAATCAGCGACGATCTATCCGTCCGTCCCATCAATCAGTGACGATCTATCCGTCCAATCAATCAATCAGCGACGATCTATCCGTCCGATCAATCAACCAGAGGCGATCTATCCGTCCGATCTTCAATTCCCCTTTGGTGCACGGTACTTTTATATACTCGTCTGCATTTTCCATTTAATCGGCTTTTGGGCGGATTTGGTGGGTGTCTAGAAATCTTTGTCGTTACCCGTACCAGCCAATGGTGCTCCGTGTGCCGTCAAAGAGGGACTACTGTAGACACCCCAATCTGGGTCTCCCGATCGTTTTACTTCGTTTTACGATTTTCTTGTTTCCCCGATGATGAAATCGGATCGAACAGAGCTTGGATTAGGCTTGGAACGCTTAGAACCCTGCTTGACGGCCAGTATCATTCAAAATGGCAAACTCAACATCTTCCGCCTAATTGAGCTGTATGGACCCGAGGGAGCCCTGGGAGATTACGTGGGGGAAGCTCACAGACGCTTCGTTTTGTCCATATGCGCACTGGCTGCGTATATGCTGATTCCCATTGAAGGAGGAGCGAATCCCAAATTAGTGAGCATCGCCCTGCAAATGGATGCTCAGAAAAATATCATGCCCGTGATTTTAGCGGAAACGCTCCTGGGTTTAGACATGCTGAAACTTGAGCAAGCTGATTCCTTCAGCGGATGCCCTATCCTGCTCCAGGTAAATTCCCACTCGGCACACTTTCTTGCATCTTCATTTTTACCCCAAATACTCAGGCTGTGCTTGATTTCTGATTTGTCCTTTGTTCCCATGCAGCTCTGGCTGGCGGACAAAGTGGGGGTTTTAGAAGAGCCACAGGCTGGCTTTGAAGAGTTCCCCAGGCTTTTGGTCGAAAGACCAATGATATTCCCCGACCTGACGGTGGATATGTGGTTTGCATTTGTGAATGATCTGCACTCTGAGGACATAGTCTGGAGATGTCTCTGGTTAAACCTTCCAGCAATGACGCTCAATTCAGCTGGATTCAAGAGAGTGATAATCGCTGGCCTATCGAGCTTCACATTTTATGTTCCAGGGCGTACACTCCGACAGCTCGGGAGAAGCCAAGGGTATAAGCGTTATGGGGCGGAAGATTTCGACATCCCTGCCTTTGACTCGTGGCAATTGCGCTGCTACAAAGACAACTGGGGCGATAGGACGCTGAAGGAACCAATCCCAGAGTTCAAGACATGGCTGGAGAGTCGTTACGTAAGATGGCTTCGCGTTGAAGTCGAAGCAAGGCTGAGGGGATATTTCTGAATCTCGTGGGAAAATCAAGTTTGTAATTAGTAAAACCATCAGGCTGCCTGAACTTCTGGCTCTGCTCTTCAATGCTTGCTTTGTAAATTGTACGACCTTTTGCCCGGCTTGACCGGCTAAATAACGACTTTAAATCATCCTGCCGTTATCCATTCGAGGGACTGAATTCGTCACCAAACGTGCAATTTGAACAAACAACGCCTCGACGTAGTCATAATCACCCATAATGACCTACTGGAAGCATCGGAATTTCAAAATCTGGCCCGAGTCGAAATTCGGAAAATAACCCCAAAAAGACAGTAGCCTGCCTTACTGTGCTGAATTTAAACTTAACCCTCGCGCGAGCAAACGAAACCATCGCGCGAGTACAAACAGTCGCGCGACACTTCAGAACCATCGCGCGATGGAGAACTCCTGTTACAGTGGCCAGCCTTGACCCATTCGGAAAGTAAAAGGTGGCAGGCTTTGCCAGCAGCTCTGGACGTGCAGGGGCTTTTGGTTCCTCCCAGAGGTGTGCCCTTGATCTTTAATAAGTAGGGGGACACCTTGCATGGACACTTCACCCAAGGGAAAAGTTTCACCTACTTCCTTGGCTTATAAAAGAGGAGTAGCTCCCTGAATGAAGGGTATGCTCTCCGTAGAAAACTTCAGACACTTTTCCCCCAATGGCAAATCACCTCCCCACATTAATCAGCCCGTGGCTCGAAGAATTTGTCGCGAGCGATTGGCTATGCTTCCGTTCTCACGGGCTGGCCGCCTTTCGCTTCTTTAAAAGTGTAAGGCTCCGCCCCGAAATCCTGAGAGCAGCCCTGCAGTTTTGGGACCGGGACGTCCATGTGTTCCGATTCGCGGACAACGAGTTGTGCCCGACCGTAGAAGAATTTTAGGCATATCTCCAAGGCTTTGCTTCGAGCGTGATTGTCGTGCCACCTTGCAGGCAAAGCATGTCAAAGCTGCTGAAAACCTGTCTGAATATTTCAAGGGGTGCAGCGAAAGGCCTGCTGATTGGCGGACAGATAAACGTCGTGCACCTAATGGAATGGTACGGGCCCGACGGCGATCCAGCGGATACTGTTCTGCAGGCTCGACGTCGATTTGCCATGTCAATTGGCATACTGGCCGCATATTTGCTGGTGTCTCCGCATGGACGGCCCGACCCCTCGCTGATTGACGTGGCTACACAGATGGGTGTTCGAAAGAACGTAGTTCCCATGGTGCTCGCCGAGACACTCATTGGTTTGGATTTGGTGGCCGCCGGTGAAACGAACACATTCGGTGGCAGCCCACTCCTGTTGCAGGTAAATTCTCACTCAGCTCACCTTTTTCCGGCTTTCACACAGTTTGTTTTTACCTCAACTCTCGGTTAAGGCTATATAGAAGCTCCTTACTTGTTTTCTTTCGCTCAGGCTTATGTGGCTCCTTACTTGTCTTTTCGCTCATATAGTTGTGGCTGTGCGATAAACTCGGGCTAATCTCGGCTCCTGAAGCGAACTGGCCCCGTTTGCCCGGGCGAATGCATCAAAGGGGAATGCTGTACCCAGAGATGTCGGAGGGGGAGTGGTACACCTTCATGAGAGAGATGTCTCCGCGCGAGATCGTTTGGCGGAACGAAGCCCTGAACATCCCAGACATGGCTATGCACTCTGCAGGTTTTGAGAGAATGGTGATTGTTGGGCTGTCCAGTTTCACGTTCTACATTCCAGGACGTATTCTGCGGCAGTTAGGCATGAGCCAAGACTTTCATCGAGCTGGGACAGAAGATTTCCAGATTCCAGCATTCACAGCCCAACATCTGGTAGGGTATGAGCGTAACTGGGGCTTGAGAGAACTCGGAGGAGTGGAAGACGACTTCAGCACGAGACTCAAACGCCGCTATGTAGCATGGCTAAGAGAAGAGGTTGCAAGGAGACACAGACTGACTCCTGACACAACTACAATGATCTAGAATAAATTGTGACCCGTGAGGGCCTCTTAGCATTTCGTTCTGTTTTTTATGCTTTACTGTTTTTCTTAGGACTTTGCTCAGCCTATGTAATAGAAATAATAGTTTTGAATAAAGGTGAAAGATTAGGAATTTTCCCCTTTTTGGTCCAAGTGTTGAACACCACGTCGTTTGAATGTTGAGGTACACTTTGGAATAAAAACCCTGGATCGAGTTGATTGATTGTGACCGAATCTCACAGAGAGACTGCCTACGTATCCCAAGCTAGGGAATTAGGTCAAAACGTAGTTCAGGCTAAGGTTCGCTCGTGTATTTTGGCTCTCCTTTTGCGCTCTAATTTTTGCCTAGAACTGCCTTTGCAGGTTTCCAGTCTAGCGAGCTTTAATTGAATGCCTATTTATTTTTGCCTAAACTGCCCCCTTGGGTTTTCAGTCTAGCAGGCTTGCTCTAATTTTTGCTTGGGACCGCCCACCCTTGTGGTTTTCGGCCCAACGAGCTTCTCTCAAGGATAGTAACGTTTAAGTTGATCCAGGTTGACCAGAGTGTTGAACTCGTTGCCGTCTAGATCAATGAGCTGAGCCGCCCCACCCGAGAGGATGGTCTTGATAATGTAAGGTCCTGCGCGCTTCGGGCGGAACGTACCACGTAGATCGAAGATGGGAGCCCGAATTTCCTTTGTGACCATATCCCCTTCAGCCAAGTCACGAGACTTCACTTTCTTGTTGAATGCCCAAGCAATTCTGCGCTGATACCCCTGAACGTGATGCAAGGCACGAAGCCTCCTCTCATCAAAGAGCATAAGTTCAACAAATCTCCCACTAAGCCATTCGGACTCTGTGAGTTCACATTCAGCCATGATCCTCAAAGTTGGTACTTCAAGCTCGATGGGAAGTACAACTTCCATCCCATAGACTAGGGAAAAGGGGGTTGCCCCTGTTGATGTTCGAATTGACGTACGATACCCCCAAAGAGCTAGAGGTAGCTGCTCGTGCCAGTCCCTGGCGGACTCTGCGGATTTCTTGATGATAGTCTCGATGTTCTTGTTGGTTGCCTCGACCGCCCCATTCGTCTGAGGGCGATAGACCGTTGAGTGATGAATCTGAATCTGGAATTCCTCGAAAAGTTCTAACACCCTGCCTTTGAAATGAACCCCATTGTCAGAAACGAACGCCTGTGGAACCACGTACCGATAGATGATGTTCTTTCGGATGAACTGAGCAACCTGAACCGCCGTCAGGGTCTTGTAAGATTCAGCCTCGACCCACTTGGTGAAGTAATCTATTGCCACCAAAATGAACCGATTCCCGTTCGAAGCAGAAGGCCTGATCATACCGATAACGTCGATACCCCAAACAGAAAAAGGCCAAGGCGATGTCATGCCGAACAGTTTAGAAGGAGGGACGTGCATGAGATTGGCATGGATTTGACACCTATGGCAGCGGCATACATAATCCACACACTGAGATTCCATGGTAGACCAAAAGTAACCCTGTCGCAGGATTTTTCTGGCGAGCATGACCTCGCTCATGTGAGGGCCACAAACTCCCTCGTGAATTTCCTCCATGATTTTGATGGCCTCAGTACCACTGACACAGAGCTTGTGTATTCCGTAGTGAGATCTCCGATACAGCTTCCCCCCACAGATAATGTATTGAGCAGCCAATCTTCGCAGCGCTGTTTGATCTTTCTTAGTGGTGTCAGGCGGGAACTGACCACTTTCAATGAAATTCCAAATGTCATGATACCAGGGTAGGCCATCATCAAAATCATCGACGCCGTTGATGTACTGATAAGCAGGCAAGTCCCGCTGTTCAACCAGAATAGGTCGAAGCTTGACACCAATCGGCAGCTCGACCATGGAAGCCAGAGTTGCTAGAGCATCAGTGAACTGATTCTTCATCCGAGGGATGTGCGTGAACGTGACTTTGTTGAAACGAGGAATGAGGTCCTCTAGGTCTTGGTGATAAGGCTTTAATCTGTCCTCCCGAACTTTCCAGTCCCCGTTGGCCTGAGAAACGACAAGGTTGGAATCACCAATGACTTCGAGTTTTTCCACCCCAAGCGCAAGAGCAGCTTCCATGCCAACAATGCAGGCCTCATATTCAGCTTGGTTGTTCGTGACGTCGAAATTGAGTTTAAATGCTAGCGGAATATGAGCACCTTCAGGGGTTATCAGCAGAACCCCAATCCCGTATCCCTTCTGATTGGCTGCTCCATCAAAATAAAGGGTCCAAGTGTCCTTGGCAATCGCCATTATTCCTTCATCTGGAAATGCAAAATCCGAGTCCTCTGGCCCGTTAACAGGATGATCAGCCAGGAATTCGGCGACCGCGCGTCCCTTGACAGACTTCCTAGTGACATACTTGAGGTCGAACTCTGCAAGCAAAAGCAACCAGCGTGCTAGCTTACCAGTGAGTGCGGGCTTCTCAAACAGATACTTGAGAGGATCCATTCGAGAAATCAACTTCACTGGGTAAGCCAGCATGTAGTATCTTAATTTCTTGGATGCCCAAACAAGAGCCCAACACGTCTTTTCGAGAACGGTGTAGCGTTCTTCAGCGCCAACCATCTTCTTACTCAGGTAGTAAATGGCTTTTTCGACTCCCTTTTCTCCCTCTTGAGCTAGCAAACACCCCATAGATGAAGGATTTACAGACAAGTAAAGTATCAAGGGTTTCCCTGGCACTGGTGGCATTAAAACCGGAGGGTTCTGCAGGTAGGTTTGAATGGAGGTAAAAGCCGCCTGACACTTGTCTGTCCAAACAAACGGAGTATTCTTCTTCAATAGACGAAACATCGGCTCGCAAGTTAGAGTCAACTTGGTGATGAATCTGTTGATGAACTGTACCTTTCCCAAAAAACTTCGCACCCCCTTCTCAGAATCTGGTGGCTTCATATCAAGGACTGCTTTGATTTTCGACGGGTCGACCTCGATTCCACGAGAAGTGATCATGAAACCAAGCATCTTACCAGCTGTAACCCCAAAGGTGCATTTCTGGGGATTTAGACGCATACGAAACTTTCGTAATCTCTCGAAGAACTTCCTAAGCACAGGAACATGACCTTCTCGAGTTTTGGATTTGGCGATCATGTCATCGACATAGACCTCGACTACTTTGTGCATCATGTCATGCAGGATGGTGGTAGCGGCTCGCTGATAAGTGGGCCCGGCGTTCTTCAAGCCGAAAGGCATGACGAGATAGCAATAAGTCCCCCACTCAGTGATGAACGTGGTTTTCTCACGGTCTTCGGGTGCCATGAGAATTTGGTTGTAGCCAGAGAAGCCATCCATGAATGAGAGCAAAGCGTGCCCTGCAGTATTGTCCACAAGCACATCAATGTGTGGCAGGGGAAAATCGTCTTTGGGGCTCGCTTTGTTCAAGTCCCGAAAATCAACGCAAACTCGAATTTGGCCATTTTTCTTAGGAACAGGGACAATGTTGGCCACCCATGTGGGATACTGAGAGACCATGAGAAAGCCAGCGTCAATCTGCTTAGTAACCTCCTCCTTAATCTTCTGAACCCAATCCGGCCTCATCCGTCGGAGTTTCTGCTTCACAGGCTTGGCATCTGGGAACAAAGGAATGTGATGCTCCACAATCTCGGGATCGATTCCGGGCATATCTCGATGAGACCACGCAAAAACGTCACTGAACTCGGTGAGTAGCTCTTTGAAATCGCGATGCTCCTCTGGTGAAAGTGTGGAGCCCACTTGAACCATCCGGGGATCGTTTTCGTCTTTCAAATTTATAGAAACTATTTCTTCTTTTAATGGCTGAGCATGCCTTTCGTCCTCCCTTTCGATGAAGGCACGGATTTCCTTGGGAATGTCCCCATCGAAATCTATCCCCTCATCGTCAGGGTCGACACAGTTTATATAAAGATCATTGAAATAGTCAGAAGATGCTTCGTTCATTTCACAAGCCCCTGAAGGGTCGCCAAGTACAAGAGAGTCAAACTCAAAATAAAAGCTATGACGTGGAGGGCCTAGAGGCACATACTCCGACTCAGAGCTAGAATTAGAGGACAAAACAGACTCTGACTCAGACCCAGACTCAGACTCAGACTCAGAAGTGTCGTCAATGCAAGTCAGGTGTGGCTTGAAAATGCAATTATTTAGAGAGCCTTTGGCTTTCACAATGAGAGAGGTGGGATCCTCGAGGGCGTCGGGCCCGAGCATGAGCACTTCGGCCTCTTCAGCTTCCCCAGCCAAACCCACTTGGGAGAATTCCTGGAACAACAGCTCCAAATTCCCCTGATTGATAGATCCCAGCCAGTCGGTCTTGATCTTCTCCTGATTAAGCTTCCTCTTGAATTCTTCCTTTGCTGGTTCATCATCACTGCTTGACCAGGTGTCATCAGCGAAAATCTCAAACCCAGGCAGCAGCTCCCCAGTTTCAGAATGAATAAAGGGCTCAGCCTGCCCAGTGTAAGCAGCATTTCCCATCTCACGTATGAATTTGGGACCGCCGCAGAGGGTCCGAGGTTTTCCCATATATTTCCTCCGCTTGGCATCTTTGGCAGAGGCGATATACCCCAAACCAAAGCGGCCCTCATTGAAAGGAAAAGTAGGGAACTCCGGGACCCCTTGACGGTGAGAACCTAAGCCTATGCCCGGGAAGTAAGACATCCTCCTCATAATGTCCAGCGCGACAGAGCTTATGAGGAAGTTCTCGTCCACGTTGATGGCCATAACTGTGCCTGAAGTATCAAAAGAGAAACCCCCAAGGTCGACGTCTTCTTCGCCGTGTTGAATTCCCAAAACAGAAGTCCCATCCTCCTTGAGCGGGCGGATGCCAGAGTCCCCGCATATGGTTAAAGTACCAGTAGGTAGCCCCAGAATAACCCTTTGGTGGAGGGTAGATGGCACAGCCATGATGTCGGATCGATAAAGCCACGGCCTGCCCAACAGAAGATTGAAAGTCGCAGGAATGTCCACGACATGGAACTCCACGTCCATCTCAAAACCCTCAGCATCGAGTTTGAGCTTTAAAATACCCTCGACTACGCGACGGGTGCCGTCATATGCCTTGACAGCCAGATTGGAAGGTGCAAGGTCCTTCTTGGTGAGTCCCAAACGATAAGCGACCCTCAGAGGGCAAACGTTGATAGCGGAGCCGTTGTCAATAAGAACAGTCGGGACCCAGAGTCCTCGACACTTGACGGTAATGTGCAAAGGGCGGTTGTGGTCGACTCCTTCGACTGGCAGATCCTTGTCCGTGAAGATCATTGTATGCTTGGAGGTCAAAGGGAGGATGAGAGATATCATTGCCTCTGGCGTGACGTCGGCCTGGACTTCAAGGCGGGATAGGGCGTGACACAGCCTCTGACGATGCTCTTTGGACGAACAGATCAGTCCCCATATAGAAATTGCGGCAGGAATCCGCTCAAGTTGCTGCTAAACTAAGTCAGGAATCGGATTGCCAGCTGATACCTCAAGGGGTGCAGACCTTGGGAAAGAAACAGGTTTGTTCCTTTGATTAGCGGGATTGGAAGAACTCCCGGCTTGCAGATTAGCAGGCTGAAAAATCCGTCCGCTCCTCGTAACATTGTGAACATTCCCCAGAGAGGGCACGACTTGAGGGTCTTCCTTCACATCCCAGAGGTTAGCGGGGACATCTCCCAGTTTGCGCTTTCCTCTGTCAGTAGTTGGTGCAGAGACAGGCACTTCCATGGCTAAGCCCAGATCCTCAGCCAGGTCTTTCATCAGCAAGGAGTCCCAGAAGTTCAAGTCTTTCACAGCAGCCACTTCAGCAACAGGGTCCGGATTTGCAATAAAGGGAACATCCCAAAGACCAGTGTCAGCCAGGGAACGATTGACAGCCCAAACTTCATTTCCAACTTGGACATCCACTATGTCGTCCACTTCCCAAAGATTAGCAGGCGGAACGCGATCCGTGACCATGATACTGCAGTCCCTGTTGTTGGGGTAAGGCACCTGAGGGCGCGGATTTTCTTCGTCGATAATGTAGGAACAGGGGTCATAGTCATCATCGAGATCAGTATCACAAACTGAATCAAAGACCGAACTAAAGAGAGAAACGTGGTCTCCCAGGGCCCGTGGATCTTCCTGGACAAGTTCGTCCTCTGCGTAGTGAAGCATGTAGTCTGGTATAGCATAGCCTTGAAGAGAGTTAGGGTCAATGTCCATGGGAGCATTCCAAGTTGGCTCAGGATCCCAGTAATACTCTGCTTCAAGAACCGGAGGCTCAATTGGGTTGAACAGCATGTATAAGGAGAAGCCATCCAGAGGATCGAGCATGGCCGCTTCATAACCAGCCAACCAGCCATCATACCAGGCTTGGTCAAACGGGATATTTTTGGGTTGTGGAGGGATCCCGTCCATTTCAAAACTTGACCACTCGTTGATCAGAGGAATGGCGTAGTCCCAGTTGTCTGCTATGGCCCAGCCAGTAGCCTGCATGTTGCTATCTGAGGGAAGCACCCAAGGCTGGTAGGGATCAGGAAACGGGCCAGCGATGGTTGCGTACGGGCTGTCAAGCAACGAGGCAGAATTGATCTGTACAGCGGGAATTGATTGATGGAAGAGAGAGCTGACAGATTCATCGAAAACAGGTGATCCAGCTTGTAAAGGTTCTAAAGGCGCATCCGTGTCAACAACCTGGCCCTCGACCACATGTATATAAGAAATCTCGGTGGACGATTCGAGCGGGAAAGGCACGATGGGCCTGGGTTGATCGGTTGAGGCTATATAGTCAGTGGGGTTGAATATGGTGGAGCTGGGGTTGATATAAGTGGAGCTGAGAGATATCTGGCTGATATGTGGTACAGCGTTGTGCTTGGGGAGAGAGTTGGCAATGACATTGGGTTTCTGAGGTGGTGGAGGGGTTTCTAGCATGCCATCGTCAATGAGATCCTGGATTGCACGACGGAGGCGGAAGCAGGAGTCAGTGAGATGACCCGCACCTTGATGGTAAGCACAGTAAAGGTTGGCTTTGAAGCCGGGTAAAGGGTTCTTGGGTAGAGGAGTTGGATCCAGGGGCTTGAGATGCCCTGATTTGACTAACTTTTCCAAGACCGAGGATAGAGGTGCCTCGATAGCGGAAAAGCTGCGGGGTTGGTTCCGAGGCAGGTTATTCTGCGGAGTCTGGACTTGATTGACATCCGCAATGTGATTAGCAGCGCTGGAGGAAGTGGTGTTGGTACCGGCGGTTGCCGTGTTGGAGTAAGTTCCTGTTCCGAACAGCGCATTTGCGTTCCCAGAATAAGCCCGAGGCTTTGACTTGGCGGCGTGTGAGGATTCTCCCTTTGATAGAATCCCACTCTGCAGAGCATCTTCGATGGCCAGGCCAGAGTCGAAGAAGGTTTCAAAGTTGGCAGATGCCTGAGCCAGGACCAGATGCCTAGCATAGTCTGGCTGGAGATTGCGGGAAATGATACGGAGCTGATCCTTCTCACTCGGGCGATCAGTCATCTGTGCAGCCTTAGCTCTCCACCTTTTGACGAAATCCGCGAAGGACTCCTTAGCTTCCATTTTGGTGGATTCAAGTTCCCGGGTAGTCATTTTCAGCTGGGAGTTGTAGTTGTACTGCAAAATAAACGCAGTCCCAATGTCCTCCCAAGTCCTTCTTTTGGCAATGTCGAGTGACAAAAACCAATGGAAAGCAGGGCCTGAGAGGGTCTGAGGAAAGAGCTGTGACATGGCCTCCGGCTCGACAGAAAGGAGTTTCATAGCGGCATGGTAGCTGTAGAGATGAGTCCTGGGGTCACCGCTCCCATCGAACTTAGCCAAGTCCGGCATTTTGAATTTTTCAGGAAGTCTGGCATTGGGATACAGGCAAAGGCGATCCAGATCGATCCCTCCGGCACTGATCTTTTCTGTCTTAGCAATGGATTCCTCCAACTTGGTCATCTTGGCCATGAGTGCGACCACATCCGGATTCTGAGCTGGTTCTTCTTGGTTTGGAGGCAGTCTACCATCTGCAAGGTTTGCAGCGGGCCTGCGGCCTTCCCTCGGGTTCAGCACCATGAGACGTCCTGCGTGAAGCGGATCTGGAACCAAGATGGGTTGCTCCTGGTCAGACTCATCGTCCTCACCTTCTTCCTCGAGAGGGGGCGGAAGGCGAGTGTGGATGAGGTCGTTCAGGCGGGCAATGTTAGCATCTGTCTGAGCTGGCCTCTGTTGCATAGTGGTGATGCTGTCCTGAAGGTTCATGAGCATGGTCTCCAAGGTAAGAGGTTCTGGCTGTGGTCGTTCCATCGTGACAGGTGGTTCAGAGCTACTTGATGCGGATGCTGGGGTAGTCGGACGCCCTTCCTGTAAAACCGGTGGTGAACCTGCCTGAGAATCTGACTGTAGAGCAGTCAACAGAGTGTGCGGAGAGTCTTCCGTGGCGACCGACTGGGATTGTGACCTGACAAGCCTTTGAACCGGATTCAGATGTAGACGTTCCCAAGCGGGTTTGGCAACTGGCCTCAATACTTTCCTTGGTGGTGCAATGATTCAGATCTTTGCTTGCAAGGCAAAAGGAGGTTTAATAAGGGTCCTGCAGTAACTTTAATCTAAATAAAAGACTAAAGCGGATGCAGCCAACGTCGTCAGTGTCACCCTAGACTCTAGAACCAGAAGACAAGTCTGTCTCACGATGCTTCGGACACTGTTTTAGGCCCTCAGAATTCTTTTCGAAGATGTATCCTTGTTTGGAACGAGCGGTCCTAAAGGATGTCAAAAGGAGTCTAAACCTTTGCCCATTTCGATGTTCGGGGTTTCAAGTTTTTTTGAAGTCAGAACAACTCGGTATGAATATCATGATGCCATAACCAGATCGGCATGGGCAGCACTGTGCTATTAGCCGGGCGGTGTAAGTGACGAGGCACTTGTTACCTTTTGGTGTAAGCATCATGGTATTTTACTCCGTGGTTCCTCGTTTTTTGCGTTTGAAACCCTAAACAGGTACACGGGCAAAGGCGTAGAAAAGCTTCTGATTTCCTAAAGTCCCACCGTAAAAGGACTTAAAAGATCGTAACGCGCACCACCGAGATGCACGACTCCTCATCGGGCCATGACAGTGTCCTACTGAGCCTAAAGACAGACTCGGAACAGATCGAGAACCTAGGAGCCATCCTAGACATGCTTCTACGCTGAACGAGATGTATGCACAGTTCATGCAATAAGAAAAGCAGTAACACATAGGCATTTACAGGGTTAGATGCAAGTAGATCCTAACCTGTGGGTACCTGTCCTAGTTTGGAGAGTTCTAATGCTTTGTATATGCAAAAAGGCCGGTTTTGGTTCGTAACAGGTTCCTCGGACTAGGGCCACAGATATACCTCCCGTTACCCGCGTATTCGCAGAGTAACAGTCGAACGGTAGCATGACCCATCATCGTCGAAGGTTGTTGGTCATTCGGGGTCCCCGGGCTCCGGTAAACCGTGCCGGATTGCCAAAACGATCCAACGAGGCTTTTCCCACATCGATGCAAATGAGATGCTAAAATTTGATAAAAAGAAGAAGAATCACAAAGTCGTAAAAATGCCTTTTCAAATTTGGCTCACTTTATTTAGTCCATCTTTAGAAAAAACTACGCGAGCGAACAATCGGAAAAACCCCAGATTAGAATGGCCGGACACGAGGTCCTGTTAAATCACCATCCCAACCTTCGGCAGCGCGAAGCTAACCGTTTTGACAGGCTTTTAAGGGATTGTTCCCAAGCGTATTAAATTCTAAGTATGAGTTAATATTGGTTCGATTCATCCCCAGCAGAGTCGCCACTGTGGGTAGCATACCCTTCGGAGAAAGGATTTCGTTCCTTCCCGCCGTTGCGGCCCTTTTTTTGGAAATCGAGGGAGCGCGAGCGCAGGTGGCAAGCGCTCAAAAATACAGAGTCGCCACTTGAGTTTTTTGAGGGTCCGACACTCAAGGAACCGTATTTCGAAGCACCTGCCGCGCTATTTTGTTTGAAAAAGTTTAAGGAAACCAGTCCGTCATAACCATATCTGGGTTCGGGAGCCAGGTTACGAGAGGGGAAGGGTTTTAAGGCACCCCTCTCGCCCAATCCGGAGATCGGTCTCTACTTAGGCATTTTTATGAAAACTTTTGTGATTCTTCTTCTTTTAATTAATTTTAGCCAATTAGGGCGGGGGAACAGTTAATCGGGGATTAAAACTCTAACAATTTACAGGATGTGATTAGATAATAGCATGGATGGATGGCATGACGAGTAATAAATGGGATGAGACCTAAAACAGCGATCAAATGCCAAAACCAGGCTCGGGATGAATTTGTCCTGCACGATGGCCAACTTGCATGCATGAACAAATCTGCATGCAAGAGAACCATCGCGCGAGACACTCAAACCCTCGCGCGAGTGTTGTCATCTCACCAAAGTTCCAAGTTCATCCCCTTCTGGGCTCTGCAAGGACCAGTGCACACCCAGGAGGCAAACCAAGTAGTTTATCAAAGGGACTGTAAAATACTAATTATTACAAACTGCTTGAAAATGGAACTGAATAAAGGAAAACACAACCCCTAAACAGTGGGGGGATAAAAGGAGGCCAAGGGCCTAGTTGCCCATGCAAAGGCCATTTCTGGAATAAACAGAACTGTCGCGCGACAGAGAATGAGTCTCGCGCGACATTCCTGACTGGACTTCCAGGAATTGTTTTGCATGCTTGGGGTCCTAAGACAGATCCAGGAAGACCCAAGGGCATTCCATGCTATTCAAAACAAACAACTAAGCTACTGTTTTTGGTTTTGCATGCATAACAGTGATCTAAAAAAATAAAATAAAATACAACAGGCATGCTAATATTGCAAAACATGAAAGACCAGCCTCCCTTCCCCACGAGGACCATTCTCTTGCTGACACAAGTGTCGCGCGAGCATTGTGGACCATCGCGCGAGGGTTTAGCCGTCACAGATTCTTGTAACTCTGCTGGCTTTAGGACCAGGACATGGTATTAATTACCAGCCTTGGCCCTGTCAGCCCCCTCAGGGATCAAAACAGAAACAGGCTAAACATTATACATTTGCTTGGAAAGGGTTTGGAAATGGATTGGATTGATTGGTGAAGCCTTTGACTAAGTATATGTGTAGAACACTTAATTGGAAGACTAGGAAGTGGTTTAGGTTAGTGACTTTGTGCTAGAATGCTAATTGCCTTGTGAAGGGTAATTAAACTTCTTAATCATTTTCTTGGAACCCTTAACATGGAAGACCAATGGGGGTATTTATAGGGGAAGTTGAAGGGCTAGGTGGTGGCAAAACAAGGCTTTGCAACCAGCCAACAAGGCTGGTCACAACTTGGTGGATAGACTAGCCAACAAGGTGAGTGGGAGTGGTTGTGAGGGTGTGAGGGTGTAGCCTGCCAGAACCCTGTTCAGCTGAGGAAAACGGGGTTCCAGCCCATGTGACACCCAATCATCACAAGTCCAGCTGGATTATGTGATAATGGCAGGAGAGAACCATCGCGCGAGGGTTCGGAACCATCGCGCGAGGGTCAACAGTCAACAGTTTGACTTTGACCACACCTGGCAAGCTGAGTATCGCGCGAGTAACATGAAGGATCGCGCGACGGTCAAACCTGACCCTAGGGCTTGACTGAAGGTTCAGAAAGGGTTCAAAAGGTTCAAGCAGGGTTCTAAGCATTCCAAGCTCAATCCATCCCCAATCCAAGCTCGTTTGATCCGATTTCATCATCGGGGAAACAAGAAAACCGTAAAACAAAGTAAAACAATTGGGAGACCCAGATTGGGGTGTCTACAGTGGGTTTTGTTTGTTAGAAGAGTTTTCGTCTTCTAAAATTGCTTAAAGATTAAATTAATTCGAACCCGAGGTAAAAACATTAATTAAACTAGCCACGGGACGCTTTCGTCCCGCGGCCGCACTCTACAAAATTACTCACTCATGCTTAAAAATAAACGGAATAAAACCCTAGAATTAATCATGCTTCTATTACTTGGAATGGAAAACAAACGAAAGATATCAACCTAACAAATCCCAACGAACAACTTTTATAAAGAACAAAAATTAATAACTCGTTACCGGAGTGCGAGTAATTGAACAAAGCTTGAAAACTTGAAAGGAAGAAACTCAGAAGAAAAGAACATAAATCTAAAGCTGCAATCAGAACTCCTGTCGTCGCCCCGTGAGAACGCAGGAGCCGTTCTTCGTGTTTCGTCCCTTGGGCAGAAGTCCTAGAGTTCTCCTTTTTAAAGCTGCTGCTGCTGCCGACTTTACTTGTAAAAGGGTTTCACTTGTAAAAGCCCTCGTGAGATGTCAATTTGGGCCCAGCCTTTGTCAAACTCACTGTGAACCATTGGGCCCACCTAGTAAACATAAGTCCAAGACCAATTAAAAACCCTCGGTAGCGCTATAGTAAAAGGGATGTAGCGCTCGCGAGCTCCCTTGAGGCATTGACTCCGTCGACCGCTGCTTTGGCCGTTGACCCTTTTAGCCTCTAGGTAGCGCTACACCAAAAATGGTGTAGCGCTCGCGAAGATTCTGTTCACTTCCTCGCGAATTCCACTTCAACACTTAGTCTCCACAGCCCTTCTCGCTCTCAAGCTCCATCACGGCCTTTCCGGATACCTCTCATTAGCGCCAAAATAGCCTTATTTTCCTGAAAATTAACAAAAACACAAAATCCAACCACGTGCACGCATTAAATGGAAAATGAGGATTAAAATGCACGTCTAACGCGCTAATTTCCCCTACTTAGGCGCTTAAATTCACGAATTCCGCGCGCCTATCATATTTGTAGCCCCGAAGTAATGGTTCGTGGCTGCTAGGGTTTGGGCGAACGGATTGAAAAGCTGCTGAACATTCCAGAATCTGGAAAACATCGGTCTGCCGGTCGCTCAAAGGATTTCGCGGCCGCGGAAAGGATTTCGCGGCCGCATACATGTACCAATTCCTACACTCATTCACACTAGATTATACTTCCACTCTCAAATCTTTCACCCCAGATTATCTCTCTCTCTCCCTCTCATCTCTCTGTTGTATCTCTCTCTCTCTCCCTCTCTCTCTCCCTCTCCTACTCCTGCTCCTGCCACAACCAGCTGGAAACAGCTATCTTACATCAAAAGATATGACAGATCTACCCTCAGCTGGTCGGAAGATGAATTACTTTGGTAAAATCCTCGCATCTCCTTCAATTCCCTTGACCCTTAGGCGACCCGAGCAACCTCCAAACCATCTCTTCATGACTGTTCGGGCGCCACAACGGGGTGGCACGTGGTCTTGAGCACTTGATTGCATCCGGAGCATTCCTTGGCATTCAAAACCGCCTTATTAGCACGTTTTACCTGAAATACACAAAAACCTACCTCACGTGCAATATCGCAATAAAAGCTAAATAAACACAAGATAAAACAACATAAAACGGGACTAGTCGCACCAAATATCTACAAAATTGGGTGCTCATCACAGGACCACGGAGAGATGGTCATCAGAGGAAAAACAATCAAGCTAGTTAGGGTACTCTGGCGACACCGTGGAATAGAAGAGAGTACCTGGGAAATAGAAGATGCAATGAGAGAGAATTACAAGGAACTATTCCCTGTAGAGAGTGTACCGTAAATTTCAAGGACAAAATTTTGTTAAGGGGGATAGGTTGTAATATTCTGAATTTTTTAATAAAATAAAACTTCCGTAATATTAGCTTTTCTTTAAATCCTTATTTTAATTAATTAAATTCCGATTTAATTAGTTAAGGACCGCTTAAAATCAAATCGAATTTTCAAAAATTCACAAAAATATTTTCTATGATAATCGAAATTACTTTATCACCAAGCAAGACCGCGGTTAGCTTCGAAATGATTTTGTGACATTACGATTAAATTCTTAGAACTTTTCGAAACCGAAAACCGGACGATCGAACACAGCGAGACACATTCCCACGCATACATGTACCAATTCCTACACTCATTCACACTAGATTATACTTCCTCTCTCAAATCTTTCACCCCAGATTATCTCTCCCTCTCATCTCTCTGCTGTATCTCTCTCTCTTTCTCTCTCTCTCTCTCTCTCTCTCCTACTCCTGCTCCTGCTCCTGCCACAACCAGCTTGAAACAACTATCTCCAACTGGAACCAGCTCCTTACCTCACCTCCACAACCGGTCACCACCCTCTCCTCTCCTCCCCAAACCTCTATAAATACCACTCTCTATCCTTCCTAATTCTTCACAGCCATCACACCTTTCTCACCCTCTGTGCATCCAGAAAACCAGTAGAGGTAGGAGAGTAAGAGCTTAAAGCTCCAGCCATGACAGCTTAGCGAGAGAAACCGAAAAGAGAGAAAAACGGGTTTTGCCCTTGCACCACCCCAAACTCCAAATTAACTCTTCCAACTTTCTACCCACACCTCAAGCTTCCTAAAACCGCCACCAATTTCCTTAAACCGAGCACGAACCGTCCTCTTTCAGTCATTTTCTCCGACGAACTGAAAAACTCAGAAACTAATTTAAAGCTTGTTTTGACCAAAACCGAATGTATGTATCTCTTCTCCCACTCTCCCTAAGTATAATAGAGTAGTTTTGACTAGTTATTAAGGCTTGAAATGAGCCCAAACGGAAAATATAGCTCACTATGCGTTTTCTGCCAGATTCACCATTTTGATATTATTTCTGGGCCCGACACTCTAGTTGATATTATTTATGTAGAAGATGACCCTTCTGATATTTATTTTACAATCTTTTTGATATTATTATTAAAAACTACTGACTTGATATTATTTATTGACTATGTAATATCAGTTTAGTATAAAACGTAATAGTTATATCAATTTAATTTATCTAGTAGATTAAGTGGATAACTGGTAATATTATTTTGCAAAAAGTTTAGATTATATGTGTGCTCAAATTTCTCATACTACTTGATAATTACATATAAAATCTTGAGATCAAGAAATTAAAAAAAAAAGTTTTTAAATTAATAATACTTTTATTTAGTAATTTTAGAAAGGAAATTAGTGGATAAAAGGTATTTATAATATTAACTTAAGATTACAAGTAGTAATAAAATATTTCTTCAAATTACGTTAAGGATAAAACGATAGATTAATAAATCTTTTTAACTAATAATAGGATTTCCAAAAGAAAGAAAAAGAAAGTCTTAATACAACGGTCTCCAATATCCTACTAAAATTTAGTATCTTGCACAAAAAGAAAAAGAAGATATTTCCTTCTTATGTTATGTGAATTTAAGATAATAAATATCATTAAGTAAAAGAAAATATTTTAAGTATAGATTAAAAAAAAAAGAGAAAAGAAAAGAAAGAACTATCCTTGTGATAAATTTTTAAAAGAAATTTATTTTAAACTATTTATTAATAAGTGGACTATTTTATAAAATCGTAAAAATTACTAATTTGTCATTATAGTTAATAAACTAGTTATAACACCAATAATAAATAAAGTATTAGAAGACTATAACAAAAGGACGTCTTAATAAATTAAAGATAATAAAAATTGTGGAAACGAATTTCATGAATTTCGATAAGTTGTTATTGCCTTATTGTTGCTTCATGAACGTAGAAATTGGACAATAGGTATCCCGGGTGGTATTCGTATGTTAGAATAAATTGATTAGACATTAAATTCCTAGGGAAAATGGAATTGTTGTTTTTAGTCACAGTTGTGATGTTACGGTCAGGAGATAACCAGAGTGGCCGAAGACCGTGGGTTTCCTGAAAGAATGGTCGTCGGTATCGGCACTTGTGGTTAAAGACTGGTGGATCATCATATTGCGAACCCTGAACATGGCACTGTTGGATTTATCTTCCGAATATTCCAGGGGTGGATTTATTGGATGAAACCAGAGTATGGGTATCATTTCTCGCAGTTGGTTGGTTATCATTCGCTCCTTGTGATGGTACAGCCGAGTTTGACCCGACATATAGTTTGGTCTTATTCGTCTGTGACCCCAGGCTGGGCAAGCAAGGAGAGGGTAAATCGGCAGAGTCGCCATAGTTCAAAGGTTGTTTGGGAGGAATATTTCTCATGGTAGAGAAATCTAGAAATCAGTTAAAGACAAGATAATTCATAATATGCTCCTCATTGCTATAACTTTATTCTTTCTGTTCATTATTACATTATTGCTTGTATTTTATGAATTATGGGTAAGGGATATCTATTGGGTGAATCTCATCACTCATGGTACGGAGTACCCTGGCTTCGCGCTAGATTTTGCAGAGAAACCAGCAGATGAACAGGACCCCAGTTTGGAACAGTTTATCACAGGAGAGATTCCAGGGACGGAGACTGAGCAAGAGTTCGCTTGGGATCCATATCAGAACAAGAATCGCTCTGTGACGTCCTGTCACCCAAGAGCCTCTGTAACGACCCTGATTTTTGGTAAGTAAAATTTTCGTTAAATATTTGAGATTTTCTATTAAACTATAAAATTTCATCTCTTAGCTAGAAATCCTACTTGGCAAGTCTAGTTAATTCCTAACTAACTAGTTTGGCCAATCCAGTTACTTTTCAAGGCTAGTTTCATCTAGTTGAACCTTATGACCCTTATGAATCCTTCTAATTCCTAGGTGAACATTTTCACCCACCATTGAACCTTGCGAACCTTTCTACACCCTAATTGAACCACTTCAACCCTAAACTAGGAAATCATTGCACTTTCATGACTAGTCATTTCAAGACTTTATTTCTCATCATCACTCCTTCCAAGTATATCTTTCCTCTTTACCCATTGAACAATAATTCGTAGGGTAATTATTATCCTTTGAGTAATAGGAATAAGACTTGCCATAATCCCATGAGTACATAGATTTGACAAGACAAATCATTAGAACCCTTCATCATGACCTAGACTTGTCATGCATGCAAGCCTAGAATATTAGGCTTGAACCTAATAACCTTCAAAAGTTACTTTCCTAGATTCTTCTCTAGGTATATATAAACATATATACATATAAGCCTACCTACATACATATAGATAGACTTTCTAGGAAAGTGTTAACCATTGGACAATGTTTTGTCATTAAAAGCCTTGCCTTTAATAATTACTCTAGTAAAGCTACCTAAGCCTAAGTACCATTTAACTTAGTTACGTTTCCCTAACATTTAAGGACCATTGGACCGAAGGTAGTAATCATTATGCTTCCTAAAGTAGTATAATGAATAGCCCAGAAGGGGATGAATAGCCCTTGCATGGGCAACTAGGCCTTTGGTCTCTGTTTTAGTACCCCCTCTGTTTAGGGGTTGTGTTTCATTTCATTTGGCTCCTTTTGAAGCAATCTGTAATTATTAGTATTTTTACAGTTCCATATAAACTGCTTGGTTTGCTTCCTGGGTGTGCACTGGTCCTTCCAGAGCCCAGAAGGGGATGAATTTGAAACTGTGAGATGATAACACTCGCGCGAGGGTCAGTATGTCTCGCGCGATGGTTTGCTTGCATGCAGATCTGTTCATGCATGCAAGTTGGCCATCGTGCAGGGCAAATCTGTCCCGAGCCTAGTTTTGGCATCTGATCGCCGTTTTTAAGTTCATCCCATTTATTACTCGTCATACCATCCATCCATGCCATCATTTGATCACATCTTGCAAATTGTTACAGTTTTAATCCCCGATTAACTGTTCCCCCGCCCTAATTGGCTAAAATTAATTAAAAGAAGAAGAATCACAAAAGTTTTCATAAAAATGCCTAAGTAGAGACCGATCTCCGGATTGGGCGAGAGGGGTGCCTTAAAACCCTTCCCCTCTCGTAACCTGGCTCCCGAACCCAGATATGGTTATGACGGACTAGTTTCCTTAACTTTTTCAAACAAAAACAGCGCGGCAAGTGCTTCGAAATGCGGTTCCTTGAGTGTCGGACCCTCAAAAACTCAAGTGGCGACTCTGTATTTTTCGAGCGCTTGCCACCGGCGCTCGCGCTCCCTCGATTTTTTGAAAAAGGGACGCAAACGGCGGGAAGGAACGAAATCCTTTCTCTCCGAAGGGCATGCTGCCCACAAAAATATAAACTTGATTGGAAGTATTCGTATTTTGATCTTAGGATGGTTATGAGCATGTATATGTGATTACTTGGATTATTTGTTTGATGTGTGACAAAGCATAAGTGGTTTTCCACTCCAAAGGTGTCCGTCCATGTGACACTATTCTTTAAAGTCATGTGCTAATTGTTTAAGCATGACTACGTGAACTTAGGGGTAAAATGAGCATGATAAGTAATATAGAGTTGGATGATCTTGCTAGTTTAGTTTCAAGATTACAATGAATGATTTATGTGTAAGGTCCTGCCGCGGAGTCTTTGCATGAAAACGAGACACAGAAGTTGGAAAATTAGAAACATGACACCTAGGGTGTGGTGAATGAAAAAATATGTTTTGAAACCGCAATGTGGCCGGACGTGGTAACCCATTGTGTGTATGAAAACCTGCAATGTGGCCGGACTTGGTAGCCCATTGTGAAGATTGCCAATGTGGCCGGACGTGGTAGCCTCATTGGTAATGTGGCTTGGTTATCCGCGGAGAAGAGCCAATGCAAGTTTTGAATGATTTGTGGAAATCGCAATGCGGCCGGACTTGGTAGCCCATTGTGTGGATGGATTTGAAAACCGCAATGTGACCGGACTTGGTAGCCCATTGTGTGTGTTGCCAATGGAGCCGGACATGGTAGTTTCATTGGCAATGTGATTTGAAAAAGCATTTCGAAATGTTGATTTCGTAAATGAAAACGAGACACGGTCTACGATGAGTCGCGTAGGAGAAACTCAGATAACATAGACACCAACGTTAGAATAGGGAATGTGGATGTGTCATTGTTAATTGCCTTATTGCATATGCATGTGCTATTTGAAAACCATGAGTTGTATCCTATTACTATGACCTATTGTTTGTAAGTTATGGGTTAGCGGGTATAGGATTATTCTGATGAGCTCTCATAGCTCATGGTGTTACCTTTGGTGACCCTGACATATTATGTGGTGGCGACGCTGGTATATTGTGTCAGACTTTGTAGATGATCAGTGAGAGCTGTACACCTTGGAGGCTTGTGGAGCCGAAGAGCTGGCTAGGATGGAAGAGCAGGCAGAGCTGTAACTAGGAACCCTAGATCTCCCTCCCTTGTATAATTATTGAACCCTTGTGGAAATTATGATGTAATAACGAGCCAGACTCTATTTAGATTTTCAATAAAATTGACTATTTAACGTTCCCAAAAATCGGGGTGCTACAACATGGTATCAGAGCTCTAGGTTCAACCCTCGGCCATGGGTAGAATGGGTGGACCATAAGATAGTTTGACCGTTGCACAAACGTGAATTTGAGTTTAAGTTTATTGTCCCAAATTGGGTGGAATCATGACAAAACAATCTTCGGATTGAAGCAAGGTGTGGAAATTGGCAGTACCACCGAGCTGGGAATTCTCGAACAATTGGATGATGACTTAAATCAATAACCGGATGTGGAACTTAGAAACTCGAAAGTTTCCTTAGTGATTAACAGAACTCTGTCTTAAAACGTTACTAATTGAGGTTTAAAATTCTTTCCTTGTAGATGAACCACCTAGTTAACCTGTTAGCTGGAGCTCGCCAATTCAGGAACACCGTAGAAACCATGACCACCCAATTGACAGAGGATCCCAACTACATTGCCGTTGTACTTGCAGAAATCCAAAATTTCAAGAGAGTACAGCAATATACCCCTATTTCCGTTGAAGAAGACCCCTGGTTTCCTGGAATGTTTCCTATCCTGTATGCCTTCCATGAGTTTTTCGGTGTCCTACCCCCGATGCAAAACTTTGAGGTTGGAGATGAGGAGGGAGAAGTCGGTGGCGATAAGGACGCCAATGAGATGACTAAGGAGGAAAACCTGTTAAGTGAAGGGAATCTTGAAGAGGACAAGACTCTAAAGGACCCATGAAGGCCAGGGATACCACTTAGGCGTACTTGAATGAACCTAGTAACAGTTGTAATCCTTCGGGATGTAGGACGTTGGAAGTTAGGATCACCGCTGTCAGTTTAGTATTTCCTAGGTCGTACTCTCCTATGTTGGTAATAAAAACCTTACCTTAGGTCTCTACTTGCCATTGTAGTGGAATTCTATGCTTATGATTGTATTTTCTACTTATCTATGAAAGGCTTGCTTTAATTGAAAGAGTACTGTTACATACTACTTGATAAAACACTTTTTGACGTTAGGAGGTAATACCGTTTGCAAAAAGAAAATTTGAAGTAGACTAAAACCTCCCCTTACGATCTTCCTTCATAGATGGTGAATACGCGCCGCGGATTAGGATATGAAAATGGAGAATCCTCTAACACCAACCCCGACCTAACCCAAATCATGCAAGCGTTCATAGCTGCTTTGAACGCCAACCGCCAAAACCAAAACCACGACGACGGATCGATAACCCGAACCCAAGCGATGAACGAATTCTGCAAACGCCGACTCCCGACCTTTCACGGAGATACTAACCCCATCGTGGCTGAGACGTGGCTAAACGAAGTTAAGATGATCCTTAGAACCTTAGGGATTAACCGCGACGAAGATCTTGTAGCCTTAGCCACCTACCAGCTGAAAGGAGAGGCCTACTATTGGTAGGGCCTGATGGAAGCCACCATGCCATAACCACTATGACCTTCGCAGAGTTTGAAACCCTATTCCTAGAAAAATACTTTCCCACACCCCTTCGCCTAGCCAAGGAACAAGAGTTCCTGAACATAAAACAAGGAACGATGACCGTCACCCAATACGCGGTCAAGTACGAGGTGCTGTCCCGTTACGCCCTAGACTCCATTCCGAACGAGAACAAGAAGGCTAGGAGGTTCGAGTGGGGACTGACGACTGCTTGGAGGGCTGTGGTAGCTCAAGCCTTTACCACTTATGTGGAAGTGGTGAAGTGTGCACTCCGGCTAGAAAGCGAGGAGACAGATTTCAAAGCCCGGTGGAAATGGGCGAATGGAAACACCGGTGGGCCAATCCGAACCCAACCACCCAACAATAACCGTGGACCCTATCCCACCAAACCCTCTAACCTGCCTCAAGGCAACCAACCCTGGAAAACCACTACCCCCAGATGTGGCGGACCACAAAGAGGTGGTCAGAACATAGCGACAGTTCAGTGCTACAACTGTCAGGCTATGGGCCACTATAAATGCGATTGCCCTCAACCTCAAAAGGAGAGGAATGGGAGCATTGGAAATCAGAGAGCTCAGCCCGTACCAGCCAGTTTTGTGAAGCAAAACCCCGGAGGCCCATCGCAGCAGCAGAATGGGCTAAACAAGGGAAAACAGCCCATGGGAACCTAGCAAGGCACTGGAGGACGTGTCTTTGCGCTACAGGCTGAGGAACAAGAGTAGGATCCTTCCGTGATCCAAGGTACGCTACTATATAGTACCCGCGTACCAGCCTTGTTTGATTCTGGAGCATTGCATTCCTTTATATCTACAACCTGCGTAGCTGCTCTAGCACTAGAACCCGAACTCCTAGGCTCGAGTATGAAGGTAGCCTCACCGTTGGGAGGGAGTATAGTCGTTAGTCTAGAGGGTGCGAACTAGAAGTAGCCAACCTACGTCTAACCCGCAATCTTAAGGTGATCGACATGGCAGATTTTGACGTACTCCTGGGGATGGACTGGCTATTAGCACATCAAGCCATCATAGACTATCACCAGAAGATGGTGACAGCTTATACCCCAGAAGGGACTCGTTTCCGTTTTAAGGGGGATAGAAAAACGGCGAGTTCGATGACAAGTAGGTAAAGGTGGCAGAACCAACTGTTTGGATGGCTAGCTAGCCTCCAATTGGAAGAAGCCGATAGAATGGAAGTGGGATTACCACACATCGTATGCGAGTACGCCGATGTTTTCCCTGAAACGCCGATGTTTTCCCTGAAGAACTTCTTGGCTTACCACCCCAAAAGAGAGATAGACTTCTCTATAGAACTCCAACCGGGAACAGAACCAATCTCTATGACGCCGTACCAAATGGCCCCGCTGAGCTAAAGGAGCTCAAGGCCCAATTGCAAGAGCTATTGGACAAGGGGTTTATTTGGCCGAATGTGTCACCCTGGGGAGCACCGGCGTTATTCGTGAGGAAGAAAGAAGGGTCGTGGTAAGGAAACGTTTGTGAAACACGGGTCCACATGATGATTTGGTAGAAGTTTTGCATTTGGCGTTGGCGTTTACGATGGAAACTTTAGCAAAGGCCTACAACAAGGCAAACTGTTCAACAGCTAAAGCAACTTTAACCCCATCTTGTTAAGCAAGTGATGAGGCTTAATTCGAGTAACAAAAACATGTAAAGGATTGTGAGGGATGCCTAAAATGCCATCAGAGCCTTTAGACAGTAACCAAGCAGTGCCAAACCATTTTGTAGGTTGCTAGAGTATTCGAATCTTGTTTAGATCGCTAATAGGCTTAAAACATACCTATAGGGTCATTTTTGACTTACAAGGGCATTTCTTTCGTTCCTTGACATCACCCCTCTCCATTCAATCATAAGCTGAAATCCTAAATTCCGAGCCCAGTCAACACTGCAAGGGTACCTACACCCATGTAGCATGTTTTGACTCCCCATCTTCTTCCAATCGAGAATCTACCCTTTGAATGAGAAGGTTCATCCTAAACTGTCTATCACTGCGTACCTCTATAGGATTAGAAACTGAACCCTTAAAGATCGCTCTTAAACCTACCATCACTCTAGGAGAGGGAATAGCCGCCAACCTAGTCTACGAAAGTTACGGGATGGCGATACCCACCTATGTCTAACATATGAACGACAAATGGCGAAGATGATTACCTCAACATCACGCTAGTAAGGGATTGATTGTGACCTGCTTCTATTTTAAGGGGGATAGACGATGATTCAAATACCGGTATAGCGACTATGTCTAATCCGTAGTCACGCGCCAATTTCGAGAACGAAATTATTTTAAGGGGGATAGTTTGTAACGACCCTGATTTTTGGTAAGTAAAAATTTCGTTAAATATTTGAGATTTTCTATTAAACTATAAAATTTCATCTCTTAGCTAGAAATCCTACTTGGCAAGTCTAGTTAATTCCTAACTAACCAGTTTGACCAATCCAGTTACTTTTCAAGGCTAGTTTCATCTAGTTAAACCTTATGACCCTTATGAATCCTTCTAATTCCTAGGTGAACATTTTCACCCACCCTTGAACCTTGCGAACCTTTCTACACCCTAAT
The DNA here is from genome assembly GCA_020567845.1 of Rhododendron henanense subsp. lingbaoense. NCBI lineage: Eukaryota > Viridiplantae > Streptophyta > Magnoliopsida > Ericales > Ericaceae > Rhododendron > Rhododendron henanense. The sequence continues at coordinate 6,461,397 of CM036315.1, forward strand.
TGAATCACTTCAACCCTAAACTAGGAAATCATTGCACTTTCATGACTAGTCATTTCAAGACTTTATTTCTCATCATCACTCCTTCCAAGTATATCTTTCCTCTTTACCCATTGAACAATAATTCGTAGGGTAATTATTATCCTTTGAGTAATAGGAATAAGACTTGCCATAATCCCATGAGTACATAGATTTGACAAGACAAATCATTAGAACCCTTCATCATGACCTAGACTTGTCATGCATGCAAACCTAGAATATTAGGCTTGAACCTAATAACCTTCAAAACTTACTTTCCTAGATTCTTCTATAGGTATATATAAACATATATACATATAAGCCTACCTACATACATATAGATAGACTTTCTAGGAAAGTGTTAACCATTGGACAATGTTTTGTCATTAAAAGCCTTGCCTTTAATAATTACTCTAGTAAAGCTACCTAAACCTAAGTACCATTTAACTTAGTTACCTTTCCCTAACATTTAAGGATCATTGGACCAAAGGTAGTAATCATTATGCTTCCTAAAGTAGTATTCTTAGCCTAAGGTTAATAGCCCTAAACCTAATTACCTCTAAAGTTACTTTCCTAGATTTCCTAAGTACATAGATATACATATATATAGGTATATTTACCCCATAGCCTATTTTAAGCATGCCTATATATACATAGGTACACTTTCTAGGAAATTGTTAACCATTGGTCAATAGAATACCACTTGAAAGCCTTACACTCATCATTACTCTTTCCTAGACTTATTAGGGCTACTTGGTACCTAAATATATATATATATATATACACACACTCCTAAGAGAGAGAGAGAAAGAGAGAGAGAGAGAGAGAGAGAGGAGAGAGGAGAGAGGCCGAGATGGAGAGAGAAAAGAGAGAGGTCGAGAGAGAGATGGTGTGTGTGTGTGTGTGTGCGCGCGCATGTGCCTAATTCAAGCTACTCTTTAGCCCTTAAGCCTAATTACTACTTTACAACCCATTCCTAGACTACTTTAAACATAAAATCCTAGCCTTAATCATCCTAGAAATTGACTTACAACCTAGACCTAAGATTGACCAAACATGGAAGGCTACACTTTTAGCCTAATCATCATTGACCTTAGACTTGTAAGACTTGCTAAACTAGGGTATAATCACCTAGGATCTTCTTTAAAGGCCTAAAAATCCTACTTGATCACATAGCCTTGCACCTAGGATGGATTGACAAGTGAGGGAAGGCTATGCCATGATAAAAGGTGAGATTAGACAACACAAGAAGCAAACAAATCAAGAGAAAGAGAGAGAGAGAGATATTCGGCCAAGAGAGAGAGAGAGAGGAGCTTCATTTTTCCTATAAATAGGACCCTTGTCCAAGCATTCAACTCACACCTTCACCTTTCAACTTCTCTCTCTAGAATTCTTGTGTTCTTGCCTTGTTCTTGAAGTTCTTCCTTGGTTCTTGAGTTCTTCAAGAAACTCATCTAAGGCCGCCACTAAACCACCACTCGACTACCCTCTCGATCCAAAAAGTTTAATAGTGTAGTCAAGAACTAGTATTGAGAGAAACCTTTCACTTTCGAAACTACCGGAAGCTTACCGTAGGAAATCATTCCGTTCGATTGCCGACTTACTTTTCCGTAGCCGCCCTACCGCCAAGAAGAACGGTAGATTATCCTTACTCACTATCTCTAAGTATAAATAGAAATTTGTATATTGCTTGTACGTTTGAAATGAATGAAAGACAAATAACTAGTAGATTTTTCCTATCCATTAATCCTGAGTATAAGAGAATTGTATGATTATGTAGAACTTGTACATTGTTCATATTGATTGAAATGTAAGAGAATTTGAAAAGTATTTTTCTAAAAGATTGAAAAGGAAGGGGAGTATGTTAAAAATATCGACTTTATTTTCCGGAAAAACATACGTTGTTTTGAACTTCCCTAAGAAGAAGAAAGGACGGATTTTTGAAATATAAACTTGATTGGAAGTATTCGTATTTTGATCTTAGGATTGTTATGAGCATGTATATGTGATTACTTGGATTATTTGTTTGATGTGTGATAAAGCATAAGTGGTTTTTCACTCCAAAGTTGTCCGTCCATGTGACACTATGCTTTAAATTCGTGTGCTAATTGTTTAAGCATGACTACATGAACTTAGGGGTAAAATGAGCATGATAAGTAATATAGAGTTGGATGATCTTGCTAGTTTAGTTTCAAGATTACAATGAATGTGTGTGGCCCGTGATCCTCTGGTCCTCGATCCTTCGTGGGTGGTTCGATGATGGGTTAGCTTCCTTCCCCTAGCCTGCACAAGGAACGCACGACTAAGACCTGGCCGGGGGTTCTCCCGGCAAGGCCCTCCGGCGTGTGGATGAGTGTAGCGCAGAGAGGAGGCAGAAAGCTTAGAGAGAGTAGGTGTGAGTATTCAGTTGCGTGTACCTGTTAGGGTTACCATCTCTAGGTATTTATAGTGCCTTCCACCCTGCTCTCTAAGTGCGATCGCGTGCCTTCCACGGGACCAATGACGTCACAGTGACGTCGAGGAGTAGATCTGATAACCGTTTCCAGGGCTGAGCTGGCACACCCATGTGCGCCCGTGATCATCTTCTGTTGTAACCGTTTCTGCACGTGGCAAGACGCATGGCTTTTCAACCATCCACCGTCGGCTGCACGCCGTGCTCAGAGGGTTGCCGACCGCGGGCAGTACCGAGCATGGCTGTGGGTTCATGAAGGAGGTAACGTCAATGGAGGCTCTGCCGACGGCACAAACCGAGCGTGGACTTCGTCCGCTGCCGAGCCTGAGGTAGACCGAGCATACATGATGAGATAGCGTCGGCAGGCCATGTACATGGCCCTTGATCGGTCCATGGCAGGTATGGTCCGAACCATGCGAACATCTGTGTTCGGCCCACTACAATAGCCCCTCAATTTCTGCCGATGCCGTATGCGTGGTAGAGATTGAATGTTGATCCATAGGCCGAACATGCCGACCCGCCGAGCATATACTTGTTTGATGAAGATGGATTCCAGCCGAGCCCGAATCATTTCATTCTCAGCAGAAATCCCGTCCGTCGATGAAGTACTCCAATGGTTGGACGCCAGATGTCACCTTGTGGATGGGTACGGCGGACGAGGGGTAGGCTGGCAAGCCCTGCAAACCGTCCTTTCAGTGACACATGTCATGCGCTGAGTGGCCATTGGTTCGGCGGTGCAATGATGGGCGGGAAACCCAAAACTCAAAACCCCAGCCCTATAAAAGGGGCGAGGCGAGGAGAGAGAAAGCTCTCGTTCTCTCTCTCTCTCCAGACCTCCATTTTCAGAGCTTCGAAGAGCACCTGTTCATCTTCTGGTCTTGAATCCCAGCGATCTCACCACCAGATCTCGCCACAAATTCAGGTATGTGTTCGTTTCTTGCTTCTCTCCAACCTTCTGCAGTTTTCAAACCATTTACCTTGATTTTCTGGGTCTCTGGGGCATTTTTTGTTCTGAATGAACAGTGCACCCTGGAGATGAACGGACTGTTCATCTCCCTCTCCAATCCGTTCTTCCGAGCATGGAGCCTCCAAGGGGTTCTGGGCTTGGCCGTTGATGGATTAGGCCGAGCCCCAGTCTCTGTTGTTTGGTAGATCCCAACCGAACATGGTTTGGCCGAGCCTTGAGAACGATGATGGGGTGGGCCAATTAGGATGCCGAGCGTAGTGAGATGTCTTCTTCATGGCCGACGTCAAGGTCTCATGTTTTTTTGTTTGACTTTGTTAGGTCTGGCTTACCCAGTCATCATCATCTCATCCGACTCTGAGAATTCAGAGGACGACTCTGCCGATCTCGTGATTCGGAAGTACGTGGAGAGATATAGAAGCCGACGTCGATCTTCCTCCATAGACTCAAACATGTCAGTCTCTGATGATTCAAACGCCGAGCGTGACCATGAGTATGATGGTTTCAACACCGAAGCTGAGATAACCTTCTCCACAAGCACAGAGCTGAAGCCGAGCACGAGCTTGGGGCCGAGGCTGAGTCCAGGCTTCGATCTCAAGCCGGAGCCACGACCTCTTCCCGTTCTGCTCCTACTGAGACGTCTTCCGACAATAAGGAGTTTACCGACCTATTTGAGAGGGGGCAGGTCTGTCCCCACGCCCATTACTTTAGCGGGCGCCCTTACGAGTATGATAATTTCTGCCGAACGTACCACATCCCGGCCGACGTCGTAGTCCACCAGGTAGCTAGCAACAGGATAAGGGATAAGAGGGAGGATCGTCCCGAGCATATAACGGTTCCTCTGATGGCCATCTGTGAGGCCGGGCTCCGTTTCCCCCTCCATCCTTTTCTGAGGGAACTGCTGGCCAGGTTCGGCATAGTACCCCATTACTTTGCCATTAATAGTTATAGGATAGTGATGTCCATAATCAAGCTGAAAGAGCTGCACGACCTCGAGTTTACCGTGGCCGACCTCTTTCACACGTACATCATGTCCAGGCACGGCGGGACCGAGCGCAGGTACCTGTCCACACGTAGTGGTAAAGATCCCCTGATAAATGGGCTCCCCGACACCGACAAGTGGGCTACCTTCTATGTTGAAGTTAGTGGGAATTATGAGTTTGGTAGTCAGTCAGTGCGGCTACACTCAGTGCCGAAGATAAAAGACTTCCGAGGTCGGGTGTTAATTTTCTTTACATTGCCGAGTATGATTTATTCCTTCTTTGTTTTGTTGAAAATTTTGAAGTTACCCTCTCTTTGCAGATAACCGAGCGGTCACCAAGACACAGCATTCCTTGTCTTTCGAGGCTAACGTTGAAGCGTTGAGGGCTATAACTTGCCGTGACGCGCCGACGCTGCTTGGCTACATTCCTTCTTACAAGGGGAAGTTGAGGAGGAAGAAGAAAGAGGCTGGACCGAGCGCAAAAGGCAAAGGTAAGAAGAAGGCCGACGACGGTCAAGCGGGAGGGAGCAAGCCGAGCAAGAGGGTGAAGGAACCAAGGCTCAAGTTCCCGTCCTTGAAGAAGTCAGCTGACTTCTGGTTCCAAAGCAGCCAACCGGCCGACTTTCCAAGTCTCAGTATTCCGCCTATCCGAACGCTTGTTCCCGAATTTGCCGACGAGATGGGAAGGAGGAATGTTGTGAAGATGAATCTGAGAGATGGGGCTGCAGACCGCCAGAAAGAGGCTGCACTTGCTGATAACCCTGCGAAGAAGCAGAAGGTCACCCATGATTTCTTCCCCTCCAGGCCGCCGACGCCACATCCTAAGGAGAGGGACCAAACCGAATCCTCGGCAGCAGGTGGCTCCAACGCCGTGGAAAAGGTGGCGGGTTCAGGTGGCCGAGCTATTGTGCAAGAGTTCGCGCCCTCCTTTGCAATGGCCGACAGTAGGATTGTTACTGTCGAAGACAGTGTGAAGGTTGATCCTGGGCTGGCCGTTGCCATGCTGCACGGCCTCGCCCTGCCGAAAGACATGGACAGAGTCCCAGCTGAGCTGCAGCCGAGCATTACGCACTTGAATGCTTACCTTGTTCAGGTATTTGGGTTTATTTTATTTCTATCCTCCTTTTTGAGTTTAAGCTGTTTCCTTTCTTGCCGAGCATGACCATCTTCTCATTTTTCAGGCTGGGCAGGCTGCTCTGCGAGTTTCCAATCAGGCCGAACTGCTGGCGGCCGAGAGGACTCGATATCGTGATGACGCTAGAACCAAGCGTGAAAAAACGAAGGCTGTAAAGACTGCACTGAAGCATGCTAAGGCAAAAGTTGCCGAGCTCGAGAAGGAGAGGGATGAGGCCCTTGAGAATGCCAAGACGGCCGAACGCGAGCTCGGTCAAGTTGTGAGGAGGGAGAAGAGGAAGATGAAGGAGGTAGACGCGAAGGCCTACCAGGCGGGGTACGACCGAGCAGGAGCTGAGTATATGAGAGATGCTCGGTCGATGGTGAACGAGGAGGTTGAGAAGAGGGTTCCTGTAGCGTACCGAAAAGGGTACAAGGCTGGGGTGCTGGCTGCTTGTGCTGTTATGCAGCTGGAGCCTGACATGAACTTGATGAAGACCATCCCTGCGGCCGTAGTGCCCGAGCTCGTGTTGCCGTACACGGAGGAGGAATGTGCCCCACTTCCGCCGGAGGAGTTTTCTGAGAGCGAGGACGATGTTGATGATCTAACTGTGGCCGATGCTGAAGGTGGAGTGGATGGTTCTGGTGGGAGGAAAGAGACCGAGGTTGAGAACGCCGAGCAGGATACCGAACAGGCTCAGAGAAATGATGAAGTTGTCGTTGAAGCCGAGGACGATGCTGCTCGTCTTGCTGAGGCTGCAGCCGGTGGTGATCCGCCCCAACCATAAAGCTTCAAGTTTCCTTTTGTGTTTTTCTTTGAACTTTCTTGAATTTTGTTGGACTGGACGGCTCCAATCTTGGGAGTTTGCCGTGCCAGATGTAATAGTTTAAGGGGGGTCGGCACCGAACGATTTACTACGCCGTACCTCCTTGCCTAGGGTCTTATAAACACTTGTCTTTATTTTTGATGTTTTGAATGAATGCCCTTTTGCAACGTCTGTATTTTGGCCGAGCTTGTCTTATTGCCTTCATGTCTTCACATAATTTTGTGGGTCTTGCATGTTTGTGTAGTTGTCCGTAGCCCCCACTTTTGGTTAGGGTTCGGCAGATTAGTTGAGAGTATTTCGTGATCGAAATGGTTAAGTATAGATATTGCAGCCGAGCCCTGACCAAAGTAGTATGGCCGTAGTTGCTATAGGTCGCCGAACATGATGTAATGTGACCTGTCATGATCCAACCTTTGACTTAGTTTGAGGGTGTGAAGTGTCCCCCTTGCCAGTGGATGGGGCTCGGTCAAGATGTTAGCCCCTGACCATGGTAGAGGAATGTTGGAGAGTAGTGATTGTTTGTGGGTGGTTTGCTCGCCAAATTGCGAGTGTAACCATTCGGTGGCCGACCATAGTGTCTTGCCAATCCGAGCCGAAGCCTAAGTTCCAAAAGTGTATTTCAGGCTCGGCGGACCATATGTCCAGTGATTGCTTCTCTGGGCGGTGAAATTGGCCGAAGCAATGGGCTTTTTAAGGAGCCGTTTGAGGGTGTGACCGAGGTCATCGTTCGTGTACGGCTTTCTAGCCGAGAGTGGAATGAGTGCATAAAATGATGTTTGGAGATTTTTTGGATCAAAAAGGATTGTCATTTCATTGATATTTTGTTTTTTTTGTTTTTTTTGTTTTTTTTTCGAAGTACAGGGAAAGTAAGGAAAAACAGTAACAGTGGGTCGAAGCCCTTCTTTGAAAAAGAAAAGATGTAAAATGGTCATGCCGAACTGAAGTGTTGGCCGAAGTCTGATTGAAGCGTCACATGTAAGCCTTTCTGAGGTTCTGTGCATTCCACGGGTTGGTGAGCACCTTGCCGTGCATGTCTTCAAGGGTGTAAGCCCCTTCACCAGCAACCTTTACAATACGAAATGGCCCTTCCCAATTAGGCATGAACTTCTTCTTTTTGCTTGCTTGGACGACCTTTCGCCAAACCAAGTCGTCGGGTTTGAACTTTTTGATTCTGACACTTCTGTTGTAGCCCTTGGCAACAGTCTGTTGGTACTCGGCGAGCTTTAGTCGAGCGTCATCGCGTTTTTCTTCAGCCAGAATCAGTTCTTGCTCGACGGCTTCGTCATTGGACTGAGGATTGAAGTTCTCTGTTCGAAGGGTTGGGAACCTTGATTCCAGTGGGATTACGGCCTCCATGCCGAACGCCATTGAGAACGGTGTTTGGCCTGTAGAACGGCGGGGAGTGGAGCGGTAAGCCCATAAAACCCTGGGGAGTTCTTCTGCCCATTTTCCCCTCTTTGAATTCAGTCTTCGTTTTATCCCTGCACAGACCGTCTTGTTTGAGGCTTCGGCCTGGCCATTTCCCTGAGGGTAGGCTGGTGTTGAGTTGAAGAATCTGATGCCGAACTCTTCACAGAGACTCGTGAGGCCGTCCCCGACAAATTGAGTGCCGTTGTCTGAGACGATGGCGTAGGGTACGCCGAACCTTGTCACGATGTTCCTCCATACGAATCGTCAGACATCAGCCTCTGTGATGGTGACCAGGGCCTCGGCTTCTACCCACTTGGAGAAATAATCTGTTGCGGTGATCAGGAATTTGAAGCCCCCAGGTGCTGTTGGGAGTTTCCCGACGATGTCGAGTCCCCATTGCGCGAATGGCCATGGACTTGTGATGGGGGAGAGGTTTTGAGCCGGCTGCCTTGGGATTGGGGAGAAAAGCTGGCACGGTCGGCATCTTCGAACAGTTTCCTCGCAGTCTTTCTTCATGTTTTTCCAAAAGTATCCCTGACTCATCGCTCGTTGGCATAACGAGCGTCCACCAGAGTGGCAGCCGCAGCTTCCCGAATGTAATTCGTCAAGGATATCAGGGACTTGATTCGGGTGAACAACGAGAAGATAGGGCCCGGAAATGGATTTCCTATAGAGTTGCCCGCTCTCAGAGAGCCAGTAGTACGCAGCTTTGTTTCTGATTCGAAAGGCGTCCTTTTTGCCGTCGGGTAAGGTATCGTTTCTGAGGAAGGCCACGATTTCATCCATCCAACTCGGACCAAGGTTGATGTTGAGCACTTCTGGAATTGTGTTGAAGCTTGGTCTGTCAATGTTCCCAAAATTTATGGTTCGGAACTCTGATGATTTTGAAGCCGAGGCTAGACCAGCAAGAGCGTCGGCGTGGGCGTTGTGCTCGCGGTTGATCTGTTCGATGTTGAAAGTTTTGATGCGAGTAATGAGTTCTGCTGCTGTGGCCTGGTACTTCATCATCCGTGGGTCTCTAGCTTCGTAGTCCCCAAGTATTTGATTGACTATAAGTTGAGAATCACAGAATACGGCCAAGTTGTCAACTTTCATTGCGATTGCCGAGCGTAGGCCAGCAAGCAAAGCCTCATATTCGGCTTCGTTGTTGGTGGCGGGGAAATCGATGCTGATGGCACTTTCGTGAAGAGTTTCGCAGGGGGAGACCAAAACGACTCCGGCGCCGGCACCGTTGTTGTTGGAGGCGCCGTCGACTTGCATCCGCCAAGTGTCCCCCTGGAATAGGAGCCATCGGTTCTCTTTTGGTTGGTGTTCGGCAAACTGTTGGTTGGGAGGATTGTGTAGGATCTCCGAGTCTTCCGGTGTGAGTTCAGCAATGAAGTCAGCGAGGACCTGCCCCTTGATTGCCGTTCTTGGTTCAAAACGGATATCGAAGTTCGCAAGCTCGACCGCCCATTTTGAGACTCGATTTGAGAGGTCGGCTTTTCGAAAAAGGGCTTTGAGAGGGTGCTCGGTTAATACTGTTATGGTGTGCGCCTGAAAATATGGCAGCAGTTTCCTTGCTGCAGAGACCAAGGCGAGTGCAAGTTTTTCCAGTGGAAGGTACCGAGTCTGGGCTGGGAGGAGTGTCTTGCTCGTGAAATATACTGGCATGTCGTCGGCCCCTTCTCGCCGAACGAGTGCTGAGCTAATTGCGTGGCTCGAGACTGCAAGGTAAAGGTAGAGATTTTCGTATTCTTTGGGCTTTACCATTAGTGGTGAAGAACTCAGGTAATCCTTAAGCTCTGCCAACGCTCTGTCGCAGTCCGGCGTCCACTCAAAACTTCGTCGGCTTTTCCCTTTGAGAGCGTGAAAGAAGGAGTGGCACTTGTCGGATGATTTGCTGATGAAGCGATTGAGAGCCGCTGCCATCCCAGTTAGTCTTTGTACCTCCCTGATTGATCTTGGTGGCCGAAGATCTGCCACTGCTTTGATTTGGTTGGGGTCGGCTTCGATGCCCCTTCGTGTGACCAAGTGGCCAAGGAATTTGCCGGCACTGACGCCGAACGCGCATTTCTCCGGGTTTAAACGGAGTTTGTGGAATTTAAGAATCTCGAAGACCTCGGCCAGCTCCTTCAAATGGTTGTGCTCCTTTTGACTTTTGACGACGAGGTCGTCAATGTATGCTTCCAGGGTGTTACCTATTTGTGCATAGAGCATCTTGAAGATCGCTCTGTTAAATGTTGCTCCGGAGTTCTTTAGACCGAACGGCATCACCCTATAGCAGAAAATTCCATGTGGAGTTATGAATGCGGTCTTTTCCATGTCGGCCAGGTCCATGGCGATCTGGTGGTAGCCACGGTAGGCATCCAGAAAACTTAGCCGAGCATGACCGGCTGTGGCATCTACGAGCTGGTCGATCTTTGGTAGGGGAAACCAGTCCTTGGGACAGGCGTCGTTGAGATTCGTGTAGTCGACGCAGACGCGCCACTTTCCATTCTTCTTCTTGACGACCACCGTGTTGGAGAGCCAGGTTGGGTATTGCACTTCCTGAATGGCGTTGTTGTCGAGAAGCCGATTGACTTCTTCTATCACGGCGTCGGCGTGTTCTGGTGCCGAACGTCGAGCCCGCTGAATAACCGGTTTGGCGTCCTTTTTTATGTTGAGGGAGTGGCAGATAAAGTTGGGATCCACTCCAGGCATTTCCTCCGGGGTCCACGCAAAAACTTCAACATTTTGTTTGAGGAACAGGAACATCTCCTCTCGCTCGGCGTCAGAAAGTGAGGAGCCAAGCAAGAAGAAGCGTGATCCGTCCTCGTTGATGGGCATTTTTACCAGGTCTTCTTCGGCTTTGTCCTCGGCTTTTTGACCGACATCGTCAATGACGGCCATGTCTGGGACTTCAACCCATTGCACTTGTTTTGCCTTTGAGGAGCTGTGGACGGCAGAGACGTAGCATTTTTTGGATGCAATCTGGTCCCCTCGCAAGTCCTCTTGTCTTCCTGTTGCGCCGATGAAGCGAACAACCTGGTGGTATGTTGAAGCAATTGCTTGCATTTCATGGAGCCAGGTTCGGCCGAGGATGGCGTTGTATGGGCTCGGCGCGTTGACAACTATGAACTCGACGGTAATAGTCTTTGAGCCGACGACGACCGGCAGAAAGATTCGGCCGATCGGCCATACAGGAGCTCCGCTGAAGCCAATGAGGGGTACCTCGGTGGGTTGCAAAGCCGACTCTGGTAGGTCCAACTTCTTGAAGAGGTCATAGTACATAACCTCAGCTGAACTTCCCTGATCGATGAGTACGCGCTTGACGTCATGGACGCCAATTTGGACGGTGACGACGAGTGCATCCGAATGTGGAGTCTGAACGTGTTCAAGATCACGTTCGGTGAAGCTGATAGTCCATTTTGGTAGTTCTTGTGGTCGGGAACGTTTGGATCCGCAGCCGACGGAGAGTATCTCTTTTGAAGTTGAGGCTTGATTGATGTCGGCCCTGAGGGTGGTCTCGAATGCCTTTGTTACCGGTCCATGGATGACATGGATCAATGGTCGTTGTTCGTTGGGGTTGGGATTTGTCTGCCGGGCGGGCGTCTTTGCTCGATCAATGTATTGATCGAGATGGCCTTGAGCGGCAAGCTTTTCAAGGAGAGCCTTGTATGGTGCACAAGCAGTCGTGTAGTGGCCGAGCTCGTTATGGTAAGTGCACTTCTTCCTTGGGTTTTGATCCGGTTGGCCGGTGTCAGTCCCGAGCTTGGCCGTCGGCCACTCAAACCACGGTTGTCTCATTATTTCCTTCAGAAAAGACCAGATTGGTTCTTTGAAGTGAGTGGTTTCGGCCACGTGGTCATGCTCCTTCGGCTGACGCTCCTTCCCCTTTTTAATGTTGTGCACTTGCTTCTTCGGCTGCACTTGTTGGGTCGCCGTTTGTACCGGCAGCTGGTGCACGGTCGAGGAGAACGGATTGTTAGAGCTCGGGATTCCCTGTGCGGCTCTGTCTGCGTATAGTTCTTCGAGAGCACAGAATCTTTCCACTACACGCATCAATTCACCCATGCCGTGCGGTGGACGGATGGCGAGTTCGTCTAAGATCTTGCTCCCAGTTTCCAGGCCGTTCTTGAAGGTGCGTGCGGCCCAATACTCATCGATTCCAGGGATCTCGTTGAAAAGCTGCCAGTAGCGCTCGGCATATTGCCTGAGGGTTTCCGACGATAGTTTCCTCATCTGAGACAACGATTCAGGCTCCTTAGCCGTTTTGTTGCTCGTGATGAAGCGTGTGTTGAAGGCGCGTTCAAGGTCGGCCAGGGTCCTTACGGATCCAGCGGGCAATTTGTTGAACCACTGGAGCCCTAGGGAGCCGAGGCTGGAAGGGAACGCCTTGCATTTCACCTCATCTTTACTCGTGCAGAGTTCAATGGTTTGTCTGAAATGGATGAGGTGAGTGTAGGCCTCACACGTCGACGGATCGAACTTTGTGAACTTGGGTAGGTGGAAGGTGGGCTCTGGCGGCGTGTTGATTATGTGGGAGGTAAATGGGGAGACGCCGAGATCTTTTAGCTGTCTTTCGAATCCTGGGCGCGGCGGTTTGCTGTGTTCGTCCGTTTTCGATCTTTTTGAATCCCTGTCTTTTTGTTCCTTTGCCGACGTCTTCTCCGCTTCTCTTCGCCGAAGCTTGTCTCGCAGGTCTCTCTCCGTTCAGCGTGGGCCATCGACGGTTTTGTCGTTGTGGCATCGGGTTTTGTTCTCGTCGTTTGCGCCGTCAACGCGTACATCTTTCCCGTTGCGCCGAGCGTAGTGCTCATCGTCTTTGTTTTCTATCGGGATGTTCCCCAGGCGCTCAGAGACATGGGGTCTGGTTCGGGCAGAGTCTCGGCTACGGTGCGAGGCCGTCGTGCGAGAGAACTCTGCGCGACCAGTTGAGTACGTGCTGGTGAACGACTCGGTGTCCCTTGTCCTGGTTCCATCGTGATGGCTTCTGGAACGATGCGTCCCAGATACTGTGGGTTGCTTATAGAGGATCATTCCCCTGGCGTCATCTTGTGCTGGGGTGAAGCCTAGGCGGTCTTTCACGGACCCGCGTTGGCCTCCTTCGTTCTGACGCCCTTGCGGTGGTGGAGGTGGAGGTGGAGGTGGAGGCGGTGTTTGCCCACCTCTACCCCTGTCTCCACCAGATCGAGATGCGGCAGGAGTGGCGTCCTGCTGCATATGTCGCTTCATTTGGGCCACTTCCGCCCTTAGTGCCGCCAGCTCGTTGTCGCGTTCGTCGTCGCGACGCTGCAGCAGGCGGATGTAGGCTGAAGCGACGTCGTCCGAGACCGGTGAGAGCCCGGATCCTGGGGCGAGAGAGAGGGACATGTGCCTCTCGATGGTTGGCGTGGAATTGACGTTTCCACCTGCGTCTTTGGCCCCTGAGACGGTGGCGTCCGCTATATCTCCGCCCATGGTGAGTGATTTGGTTGCTGTCTTACGGAGGAGCGAGGGAAGTTTGGAGGATGAGAGAGCCGCGGAGATCAGAAGGGTTTCACGTCAGGTTCACCAATTGTGTGGCCCGTGATCCTCTGGTCCTCGATCCTTCGTGGGTGGTTCGATGATGGGTTAGCTTCCTTCCCCTAGCCTGCACAAGGAACGCACGACTAAGACCTAGCCGGGGGTTCTCCCGGCAAGGCCCTCCGGCGTGTGGATGAGTGTAGCGCAGAGAGGAGGCAGAAAGCTTAGAGAGAGTAGGTGTGAGTATTCAGTTGCGTGTACCTGTTAGGGTTACCATCTCTAGGTATTTATAGTGCCTTCCACCCTGCTCTCTAAGTGCGATCGCGTGCCTTCCACGGGACCAATGACGTCACAGTGACGTCGAGGAGTAGATCTGATAACCGTTTCCAGGGCTGAGCTGGCACACCCATGTGCGCCCGTGATCATCTTCTGTTGTAACCGTTTCTGCACGTGGCAAGACGCGTGGCTTTTCAACCATCCACCGTCGGCTGCACGCCGTGCTCAGAGGGTTGCCGACCGCGGGCAGTACCGAGCATGGCTGTGGGTTCATGAAGGAGGTAACGTCAATGGAGGCTCTGCCGACGGCACAAACCGAGCGTGGACTTCGTCCGCTGCCGAGCCTGAGGTAGACCGAGCATACATGATGAGATAGCGTCGGCAGGCCGTGTACAGGGCCCTTGATCGGTCCATGGCAGGTATGGTCCGAACCATGCGAACATCTGTGTTCGGCCCGCTACAGAATGATTTATGTGTAAGGTCCTGCCGGGGAGTCTTTGCTTGAAAACGAGACACAGAAGTTGGAAAATTAGAAACATGACACCTAGGGTGTGGTGAATGAAAAGATATGTTTTGAAATCGCAATGTGGCCGGACGTGGTAGCCCATTGTGTGTATGAAAACCCGCAATGTGGCCGGACTTGGTAGCCCATTGTGTGGACTTGCAAAAACCGCAATGTGGCCGGACTTGGTAGCCCATTGTTAAGATTGCCAATGTGGCCGGACGTGGTAGCCTCATTGGTAATGTGGCTTGGTTATCCGCAGAGAGGAGCCAATGCAAGTTTTGAATGATTTGTGGAAACCGCAATGTGGCCGGACGTGGTAGCCCATTGTATGTATGGATCAAGAAAACCGCAATGTGGCCGGACTTGGTAGCCCATTGTGTGAATTATGAAAACCGCAATGTGGCCGGACGTGGTAGCCCATTGTGTGGATGGATTTGAAAACTGCAATGTGGCCAGACTTGGTAGCCCATTATGTGTGTTGCCAATGGAGCCGGACGTGGTAGTTTCATTGGAAATGTGATTTGAAAAAGCATTTCGAAATGTTGATTTCATAAATGAAAACGAGACACGGTCTACGATGAGTCGCGTAGGAGAAACTTAGATAACATAGACGCCAACGTTAGAATAGGGAATGTGGATGTGTCATTGTTAATTGCCTTATTGCATATGCATGTGCTATTTGAAAACCATGAGTTGTATCCTATTACTATGACCTATTGTTTGTAAGTTATGGGTTAGCGGGTATAGGATTATTCTACTGTGCTCTCGTAGCTCATGGTGTTACCTTTGGTGACCCTGACATATTATATTGGTGGCGACGCTGGTATAATGTGTCAGACTTTGTAGATGATCAGGGAGAGCTGTACACCTTGGAGGCTTATGGAGCCGAAAAGCTGGCTAGGATAGAAGAGCAGGCAGAGCTGTAACTAGGAACCCTAGATCTCCCTCCCTTGTATAATTATTGAACCCTTGTGGAAATTATGATGTAATAATGAGCCAGACTCTATTTAGATTTTTAATAAAATTGACTATTTAACGTTCCCAAAAATCGGGGCGTTGCAGCCTCCGTACATGTGGGGTAGAGCATATTAATTTCGACCTTCTGTTATTTTCAAGTTCTAACTTGATCTGTAATAAGGAGATACTATTTTGTGGTTTGTAATAAAAAGGATATTATTTATGCTAAGTATAATATATTAATGCTTCCAAAATTCCTTGGAAAATCGGGGCGTTACACTTGTAGTATAGGTTAGGTTCTTATCTCATGTTTTTCATTTTTTTTTTGTGTCGTGTCTGTAGGAAAAAAAGAGAGAGGGTGTTTTGTGGTTAGCTGGCAGTTTTGACATTTTGCTTTGTAGATGGCGTAATTGAGTTTCATGTTCATTCATAAATATGTCCATTCTTGCAAGCTTTTGTGATCTATCCTTAGTTCTCTTTCATGATAATCTGTTGGGATGCTATTTGCCATGATAGTCATTCATCGTGCTTCGCACATACATGAAAGTTTGTTAAATGGTTCCTTGAGTCTGGGTTGCGAATCTCATGAAAATATTAGAATATCTTGTTTCTTGTCCTTGAGAGATTGACCTAAGACTAGAATTCCTCTTGTGATGTTGAACTCCATCCATATTTCGCAAACTGTTTACATCCCTTGATGATAAGTTGTGATATTTGACTTGAGGAAAGGGCTACCTTTTAGAGGCGCGTGTATGCTTCCGACATGGTTATGTTCAATAGTAGCCTAATCGTGTCACACTTGGAGATGGCTACCGCTCTCAGTTGTGTGAAAGCCGCCAATGATATTACAAGAGTCGACAAAAATCACATTTTATAGCGTGCCAAAAACGCTGTTAAATGTCATAGATAGCGTTCCGAAGAACGCCTTATTAGGCGATGCTATTAAAAGTCAAGACTTTTAATAGCGTTCATTGCACGCTGTAGAATGTAACCTTTTTTATAGCATTCTTTGCGCACTGTCTTTAACATACTTTTAATAACATTCTTTGACCGCTGTTGTAGATAAACTTTTAATAGCGTTCTTTGCCCGCTGTCGAACGTCCAAGACTTTTAATAGCATTGGCTAATACAGTGTTCTTTAAAACGCTATCTTATACTTTCCATAGCATTCTTTGCCTGCTATCCTATACTACTTTTTATAGCTTGTAATATTAGCCTATTTTTGGCCCTTTTTTTTTTTTTAATATTCTATAATACCAATATGCTAGTATTTTCAAATAAGATCATGGTAATTTCATTCAAGAAAAAACAAAAATGAAATATTCAAGTCAACACCAACTATATCCAAACGTCAATGTACAATAATATACAATTCAACCATTGAATAAAGATTCATTACATTAGCGGGGAAAACAATTCCCCTACAAAAACTACATAAAAGAGTCTTGACTAATTAGATGATACAAATGATAAAACTTCCCCTAGTTCAAACAGTGATAGCAAGACTTCAATTTCAGATGTCTCTTGTAGTAGAATTGATAGCTTGGGTGGTAGACAAGCTGTTGTTACCAAGTCTGATGAGGAGGAAGCTCCAGTTTTAGCTATTCCATCTGTTTCAGAACGAGCTTTGGAAAGTGAAGGGGAAGGTACTGAGTATGTTAATGTTGGCTTGGTATCTCTTCCAGCAGCAGCTTCCAAGGATAAACCTGTGGTAGAACTTAGTAGGTCAAAGAGTAATGTCTCCAAAGGAAAGAAGAAAAGAAAAGAATTTCTTCAAAATGTAGATGCTTTGGGAACAACCTCTGATCTATAAATGGCCTACAAGGGTCCAGAGGGAAAAAATGAAACTGTTGCCTCTTTAGAAAGCACTACCAGTGCATCTAGTGTTGCTTCGAAGCAGGAATTTGTTGATACTACGAAGGATGACGTAAAAGAGACTGGCGCCCAAAATTTGGTGGAACGCTATGGTAGTAAGAGTTTTTCTTCTACTTATCCCTGTGTCTCCTTACAATTTCAGCACACTTCAGCAACAACTAAGGTATATCAGCAACAAAAAATATCATATTTTAGCACTTTATCTAAGCAAAAAAATACTATTTTTTCACTAAACATCCAATCTTTCGAGATTGCAGTATTATCACATCACAACAACAAATATAAGTTGAATAACTATTCGCTTGTGAAAGTATAATCAACAAACTAATTTAAATTTGGAGGATACCTAATCTGACCAAGCACTTTCCCCAACTCCAAAAACTGCTCATTTGATGATTCCTTAGTCTCTCAAGATCAGAGTATCCAACCTTCACATAAACAAGAGAAAAAAAACCAAAGTCTATCCTTCCTATCGTCCAAGTCTCCTTTTCCTCACCCCCATGTCCCCTTTATCCTATTTGGACTAAACGCAATTTGTAACTCCCGTATTCTCTTCATTTCAATGGAACAATGACAACCAAAAAGTTCAATCACACATTACAAAATCCAAGACAAATATCAACTAGTAAGAGTATAATGGAAGTCTGACCTCCTGGTTACTGTAGAGTTTGAGACTTACACAACCATTATTTCAAGCAAGAGGCACATCAACATTATCGTCTTATGGATCCGCTCGCCGAACTTCATATCTATCATTGGGTTTCAAGCGGTCATCCTAAGCAATTAATTGGCTTAGGATATGGAAGAGGATTGGCACCTTCTTTTGCTCTGTCTCCAATCTGCAATTCAGCCATACAAGTGGGTTAGGCACCAAAGGATCACTGATAAGGCAGTCATCAATCATTAGAACGAATTGAGTTACTAGAACATTACAGTATAGAGAAGTACCATAAAGCCCATATAAAAAATTTAACCAACTTACGAAGAACGAATCGGATAAATATGAGGTGTCAATGTTGCAATCTTACAACTGCACCAAAATGCACATACCTTTAACTTGTCTTTTTCTTCGCATTTTTTTTTTAACCTAATCTTGACTTTGAGGCTCTCCAAAGTTCATCCATTTTCTGAAAAACAAGGATTAATGAGGCTGAAAAGCATTGGAAAGAAGAACATATACTTGCAAAAATTGGTGATCAAAACATATACTTGTAAAATCGAGTAACAGATACGACAAGTTGCTTAAATTCCCAATTTCCTGCTACTCAAACCTCAAGCACTAATAGATCAGCAAGAAAAGGCGAACATAAAAAAGGAAAACCCAATGGCTAAGCAAAAAACCCAATCCCTCACTAGATTACCTAAAAAGAGAATTCAATCAGGACTTACATAGGGTCATGCCCAAATATGTCATCATGCTCAAAAGGAGTACATACACAATATATGAGCCTAAATTGCACAACCAAATACTAGTTTGTCTTGGTCATTCAAACACTTAGACCATACCTGCATGAAGTTTCCCAATGACCTTGCAATTGGTTACAGATACATGGGACGAATAGAACATCACCAGCTCTCTACAACAAACATAGAAGAATAATTAGTAATAGCCAAAGAATGTAGGAGTAACCTTCACTTCATCACAAACAGTTCTTTAAGACATTAAAATCCTTAAACAATCATTCTAAGCATTGCTCTTATGGGCCAAATGATTAGAGCCTATCCATCAAAAGTTGTATTATAGAATGACAAAATAACAAAGAGAAGTCCTTTTGTTATACAAAGATGAAAGGACCATAACATACCAAATGTGTCCAAATGCTCATGGTGCTGCCCATTGCACTAACCTTCTAAACATACATAAACATCAGAAAAATGAGAAAGTCCCCTTTTTTCACCTAGCAAAGCGACAAAGTCCCCTTTTTTTCACCTAATCAAAGTGAACTTTAGTATAATCATACTAAATCCTTCCAAAATTGGAATAGTGTGGAATTTAGGATAATCAGTTAAGATAATGCTCAAGATTGGTAAAGGACGAAATAATAGGACAGAGGCAAAAGATATAATCCTTATTGTAACATTTTTTACGACTGAATTTCTTTAGTATCTTAAATTCTTAAACAATACAACTCAAAAAGACAGACATCAACAAGATAAGACTAATGGACTAACAGTTTTCAGGTTTGCTTTTTTCAAGTACAAGTTTCCATCTCACCATGAGTCCATGAGAAGGAAGAAATTGAGATGGAAATTAAGATATGATGGGTCCTCAATTGAACAGGAAAACATAAGCAGATATTTAGCTTCACATTAGGTGTCGATCAACAGATTTTTTGGTGGGTTCAACAGTATGTTTCATAATCACCCCAAGATAAGTTTTTTTCCTCAATCAGCAAAAGACGATATATTAAGAAACAAAGGGTAGGGACACTTTGACCAATAGGATTAGTAGCAGAGAGACAAACCAAAAAAAACTATAGCAGATGAACTCAGCAGAAGCAGAACCAAAGCATAAACAATACCGATCCCATATAAGCAACACCAGCTTGATTGAAGGTGTGTGCAACCAAATGACTAAACTATTATCGCCACAACAATTAAATAGAAATTGTAGGAGCTGACTAAGAACCCAGCCAATCTAAGAATGATAGCAGTTAAACCCATGGGCAGCCGCAGATGTAGTATCAAAGGTAGAATACTACCCTATCTTCTACTGCATCAAGCCAAATAGATCCATATCCAATTTATAATAGCCGTGAATAGAGATTAAAAAGCTCATCCAACATATAGAATCCAACATTAACACAAGTCACAATGTCAATCAGGAAACACATGCTGTAGATTATCGCGGAATGCTGACAGCCCGGGGAGGGGCCCCCCGCGACGCACGCCCGGAGTGCCCCAAAAAAAGCTCTATTTAGGCTACTAACAACAGTGTTTTTTGCGACCATCCTCAAATAGTTCAGATTCTACACAAAAATGTCACCTTCTTCTTCAACACTTGAATCTGTAAAAGCAAAGCCTAAGGTACCAAGACCATTAATCCGACTTCCCATTTTCATAGAAAATGTAAAACCCACAACAATCTTCTTGTGCTTTATGGGCAAACAATGAAGACACATTCATGTTGTATTCTGTTTTCTAGAGCGAGCCCAATATTCTTATCAGAATGAAAATAAAAAACTAGATTCAACCCCTATCTATAATCTATGCAAACCCCTATAGATCATAACCTTTCACAAGCCAATGAGTAAATATTAAACCCTATCTATATTAAGGCAAGAATCAAGGAAAAAATCGAAGCCAACCTGGTTAGGGCTCCTCTGTTCGACCTGGTGCAATAGGTCTCCATGATTTGCTTCTTTCTCTGGAAGAAGGGATCGAGCAGAAGAAGGGTTTTTTTTACTGAGTCTTGGCTAAATCGGATAAAAAGAGAGAAGAAAGAACAAATCATGAAAGAACTCAGTAACTCACGATTGAAACCCTTGCTCATGAAAGGAGAACTCACGATTGAAACCCTTGCTCATAAAGGAGAACTCATGATTGAACGCAGGACCTGAGTGAACCAATTTGTGTGCCAACTACAAGCTTTTCATTGAACTGCAAGTGATGCATAAAAGTGTACACGCTCCCATCAAATGCAGCAGACAATATCCCACTTGATGGTGGATTGGAATTCAGCATATTGGAATGATCAACATTTATCTTTGATGGAGAAGTTAAAGGGCTCGAAGCATGCACATAGCTCATAAATGATTCAGCAAATATAGATATTAGCTTCCCTGTTTGGCTGTTCCAAACATGTATAGTTCCCTCGCAGGAAGCCACCCTATAGTAGGATGAAAAGATAGAAATATCATTTACAACCCGAAAGTTGCAGAGTAATTAGAGACCTATCGACCATTGCTAATACCATAGAGGGGGAAAAAGGGCCCAACTCTGACATGCTGCAGTACTGCACTAAAAGTAATAGTCAAATCATACAAGAATATGAGGAGCAGAAATAAGAGTTATCACCAATTATCATTACACAAACCACCAGAGCAAACTAGTAGTATTAAGCGAGAGGAGTGAAACACATATAATGACCACCAATCAGCATAGTACCCCCGTCAACACCTTTTGGGGGAGTACTTCCAACGACAGGTAAAGGATGGGAACTAGAATTGTCATTTGCTTCTATGTCCGCAGTCCACTCTACGGGAGATAAAAGATCCTTGACTGATGACTCACTGGTCGCCATTTCAATGTGCGAGTTCTCATTCATGGATAGAGGTTCATTCATGTTATATGGCGATTGTGAATGAAGAGGCGCTTCACAACACATAGGACTGGACTTAGAAGCTTCGGGAGCACGACTAGCCAAATCCCCATTAGAGTCGAAGTCGTCATCTAAACATCCAATGGAACGAAACTCTGAATCATGGAGATCATGACTAGCCAGATCCCACTGAAGATCAAAATCATCAACTAATGTGTGAAAGATCGATGCCCCACTAAAGAGACCCATACTAGGAAGCTCATGCGAAGGTGACGAGCGTGAAGGACTACCCTTGATTTTCCGGTGTCCACAGCAGGTGCAATACCTTTATTTTTTCTCTTCGGAGGGGGACATCGTTTCCCCACTTTAGCTACCCTAGGACTAGAGAAGCCCCCTATACGAACCATACTACAAACCAATGACTAAAAACCAAGACCCAAAACAAGCAGACCATAAACTAAGTCACGTAATCCAGACAATTCAGTCACACAACCCAGACACCAACTATCACACCCACAGACAGATGAACCCATAAACCTAAGCAAGCTTAGCCCATAATTGATGACCAGGAACTAAACAGAGAGACTTGTAAACAGATTAAAAGAGCATAATCGGTGTACAATCCATCAAACCTGAAGAAGATCGAGGCTCTAATCTGGTTCGGAAGGACCCCAGTCAGACAATTGATGCTCGAAATGCAAGTTGCACGCAGAATAGGTTCTGTGCTTGTAGGCCGACCCAACTCGATTCCGTACGCCAAAGAACAGCCTTCGAAACAACTCAAAAAGCTTCGGTTAGGGTTTGATTCGCAGGGTATAAGGACCGCTATAGAGTGTACAAAGTTTGGGAGCAGTGTAGAGTCGAGTGAGTGGAAAACGGAGAAGAAAACAGTAAATTAGGGATGAAAAGAGTAGATCGGCCGGCCGACGAAGGATAATAAAGGCGCCGGTGAGGTTGACCATCGACGGAGTGGTGCCGGTGCCGGTGCCGGCCGGCCGATAAGCAAACCCACAAATCGGACGGCTGATGTCTGCTTCTTGTGGACGCTACTTTTTCCTAGAGAGAGAGTGGGGAGAATTACCGTGCTCTTCGAAATTTTGAGAGCCCTTGTGAAGAGTTAGTCTCACTATTTGGTGTTGAACGCTATAGTAGGGGTGAGGTTTTAATGAAAACGCTATGAAATTCTTTCGGTGTTTCTTGAAACGCTATATTAGGCTGTTCCCCTTCCTTGTATGCTATTATTGGTCCTCTATCATAGCATTCTTAAAAGAACACTATAAAATTATGCTATTAAAAGTCATAAGTGTTGTAGCCATATTAGAAAAAAAAAATCATGAGATTATTGGCATTATGATATAAGATATAAGGGTCCTTGGTTGAGGGGGAGAATCCGCCATTCACTTATTCAACAAAATATCTCGCAGGACCTAGTATGGTTTGACTTCTTGATGGAACAATTGCTTGATCTATTGATTTTCATGAGATTCTCGAGTCATTTTTGAGTTGAGCCATTTCGCTCCAAGTGTTGCACACACTCACTTTTGCTCGTTGGTCTCTATCTATGTCATATAGCATCCCCATATGTTGTCTATGAGGCTTTATCATTGATTGACATCAGATTTTTGTGAAGCATGGTCCTATTTATTAATTTACATGACATGATATTATCTATCTATGAGATTTGAGGTTCAAGTTGTCCGCTTCTAGCTTGCTTCTTGGAGGATGTAGATATTCTTTTTGAGAACCAATTTTTTGTAAGCTGATGATGGGTATCATTTTGTTCCTGATATTTTTGTTGGACTGTCATCTCCATCTATTTCTTTTGGTTAGTTCTTGCTACTTTGTTGCTTAGGCTCGTATGGTTCTGTGGATGTTGAAATTATTCGTATGGTTGCGAAGTAGGTTGACTCTCTCTCCTTGTGTTTTTTTTTTATGGTTGCCATATTCATTGTCATTCTGTGACAAAAAGGGGGAGAAATGTGTTTACTAGTACTTATGTAGTTCCACAGTTTTGTTTTTTGTGCTCTTGTGTGCAAGTTTGGGGCTATATGGCTTATTTATTCAGTTGGTAGGATTTTCAATTGTTAGTTGATATATTTTTGTCTCGGAATTGCCAAAGGGGGAGATTGTAAGTTCCTGAGTCGTGATTGGCTAATTCCATGACGTTTATGTGTAATTGAAATCCTATGTAATTGCTAGTAGTTGTGCTAGTGAGACCGCTCGAGTGACCTATGCTAGGTCAGAAAAGTCTATATAAAGCACCTCTTTTTATCCAGAAGGCACCGAGCGCAGCCATAGGGTTTTGAAGAGAGAAATATTCATGATATTCATAGAAACACTGGTGGGTTGATTTCTTGAGAGATTTGATGAGGTCATAGGATCTATACACTTACATAATCTCTCTCAGGTGTTTTGATCATCTTCTACATCATGCGGAGTTCTTTGAAAGAGTTCAAAGGCGATCGGAGGTTGGTCTAAAGGAGGAGTCCTGCATAGATCAAATATTCGAGGAGTTGAATACAAAGGAGCATCTATTAGAGTGGTTCATGAGGAGTCAGCAAAGAGGTTCTTAGCCAATATTGAGGAGTCATAGCGTGGTTGTAAGAAACTTTTTGTTTCCACATTTTGCGTATAGTGCTCTCTTCCCTCCCGTGGTTTTTTCCCCGTCTTGGGGTTTCCACGTATATCTGTGTGTTATGCTTGTTTGTTTATTTCTAGCATTAATTATCTTGCATAATCACACAGATTAGGGTTTGATTAAATTAGTTGGTTAATTTAATTTGTTCACCGTAATAGTAAATCGCGAGGCGATCCGATCTTGGTTTTTCAGTTTCGAAACCTATGGTTCACATTCAACATTAAACCAGACCATCTGTAGACACCCCAATTTGGCCTAACGATTATTTCAAGTCCCACCTTGGGGAACATCCCGATGATGAATTGATACAGTGATTGCTGATTGACTTCTCGTAAACCCATGGACTTTTGTTGGGTACTTTTAGCCAATTAGAGGACCCAATCCAGAGCCATATAGCCTTTCAGACAGAAATACAGCATCCTAGGAAAATCCATCTGTCGACCGTAACATTGATCTTGTAACGACCCTGATTTTTGGTAAATAAAAATTTCGTTAAAAATTTGAATTTTATTTTAATTACTCGGATTGCTTTCAAAATCTCCTTTTAATTTCTAATAATCCGTCATAATTAGATTTTAAACACCGCACAATATAGTCATTTTCTAAAGACAAGTATGCATATAAAAGCACTTGTATATTTTCCTAGTGAGTTAATAAAAACTTTAAAATTATATTTCTTGGCTAGAAATCCTACGTGGCATGTAGAATTAGTTTCCAACCGATTAGTCGAGGGAACCAAACTACCGATTCACCTAGTTACATTTCCCTAACCTTAGGTGGACCTTTTTGACCATCTTTGAGCCTTATGAACCCCTTACTAACCTATTAAAGCAATAGACCATTAGAAGTAATCATTTTACCTTATGTTTTGTCATTTCAAGCCATATGTGTCATTTTTCTTCCTTGACCTTTGGATAGTAATTGTTAGGAGGAATTTTACCCCTTGGGTAATAAAAATTAGTCATGGTCTAATCTCATCATTATGCTTCAAAGAGAAGCAACCATAGCCTTGCCATGCATGCAACCCTAGACTAATAGCCCTAACCCCATTTAAGTTACTTTCTTAGATTCACCAAGCACATGTATACTTAATAGTCCATTATCCTTTTAACCATTGGTTAATAATTGCTAGGGAAATTTTTATCTCTTGGACAATAGAAAATTAGTCTTGCTAATAAAGACTTAAATTGATAAGGCTAGTAAATTAGGTACTTAAAAAATAGAAGGCAATCATATTGTTTCAAAAAGAGGAAAACTAGTCTTGCCACATGCAAGTCTAAAAACAATAGCCTTAACCCTAAATTGACCAACTTAATTACATTTCTAAATTTTCTTTAAGCTTATAGGAGTATACCCTTTGGATAAAAATTTCCTAGGAAACTTTTAACCCTTGGTCAATAAGTTCACTCTTGGAAACCTTAGCCTTAGTCATCACCTAATTCTTAGACTAAGAAGACTATTTGTACTCAAGCATGCATATATGGATATTTATACCCATAGTCTAGGCTAGATAAGGCTAAAACACTTCATGAAAGCCTAGGAGTGGAAAAGACAAGTCATGGAAGGATTGGCATGCTTAATTGGGCTATTTAATGGAACAAAAAAAATGGGAAAAAGAGAGAGAGAGGGGAGCCGAATTTTTTTTAGGAAGGGTGAGGTGTGTGCTTGTGTGTTGTACACTCCATCAAGCTACAAACTAGCCTTAAGCCTAAACCCCATTTGAAAGCCCATCCTAGCCAACTTTAAACATAAAACTAGCTTATCATTTTGTTTCTTCTTGCAAGCAAGCTATTC
Organism: Rhododendron henanense subsp. lingbaoense; assembly: GCA_020567845.1. NCBI lineage: Eukaryota > Viridiplantae > Streptophyta > Magnoliopsida > Ericales > Ericaceae > Rhododendron > Rhododendron henanense. The sequence continues at coordinate 6,486,932 of CM036315.1, forward strand.
AAGGACATGACTAAGCCTAAAACTAGCCAACTTTAAACATAACATAGCCAATGATTTTGATCTTTCTTACAAGCAAGCCATGCCTTTCAAAATTGCCCATTGGACAATAATTGTTAGGGAAAAATTTATCCATTGGATAATAAGCCAAGTTTTTGCTATAAATAGCACCCCACATTGGCCATTCAACTCACACCTTCACCCATTCAACTTCTCTCTCTAGGAAAGTCTAGTGTTCTTACCATGTTCTTGCTTTGTTCTTAAAGTTCTTCCTTTGTTCTTGAGTTTTTCAAGAAACTCATCCTAGGCCGCCACCAAACCACCACACAACCACCCTTCGATCCATAAAAATTAGAAAGTTAGTCAAGAATTAGTTTCGAGAGAAACCTTTCTCTTTCGAAGCTACCGGAAGCCACCGTAGGAAGTTACTCCGTCCGACGTATTTACTTTTTCCCGTAGCCATACCCACCGCCAAGAAGGAAGGTAGAATATCCTTACTCTCAAATCCTAAGTATACGTACGTAGAATACCTCTACTTACTTACTCTAAGTATATGTAGTAAATTTCCGTATCCGTTAGACAGAAGAAAAAAGAAAAAGAAAAAGAAAAAGAGGATAGAGAGTATTTACTTTTATGATCCAATGCATGGTAGTTAGTAATTTTTTTAAAATAGAATTATGAGCTTGAATATAGAATTATTAGATTTACTTGTCTTGATATGTGATAAGGCATAAGTGGTTTTCCACTCCAAAGGTGTCCGTCCATGTGACACTATGCCTTAGATTGTATGTTAATTGCTTGAGTAAGATTATGTGAAATCAAGGATAAATTGAGCATGCTAAATAAAATAGAGTTGGATGATCTTGCTAGTTTAGTTTCAAGATTTCAAAATAAATGATTTATGTAAAAAAAGTCATACCGCGGAGTCTAAGCATGAAAACGAGACACGGAAATTTAGAAAGTTAGAAACATGACACCTAGGGTGATTAAAGGCATGACTTGGTAAAATATTTTTGAAACTACATAATGACCAATGTGGGAGTCATTATGTGAGTCGTGTGTGTTTTGAAAAGGAGAAAAAGTTTTGAAACCGCAATGTGGCCGGACTTGCCCATTGTGTGGTGTGCGTGCGTAAGGAAGATTTGTGAAAACCCAATGAGAACCCGGAGCGGCGGAATCATTGTGGGGATACTCGGGAACCCGGAGCGGCGGAACCGAGGGATGAATTGTGGTTTGGTTATCCGTGGAGAGAAGCCAACGCAATTGTTTTAATGATTTTCGAAATTTCCCATGGGAACCCGGAGCGGCGGAACCATGGTGAGGATACTCGGGAACCCGGAGCGGCGGAACCGAGGAATGGCTTGGTTATCCGTGGAGAGGAGCCAATGCAAAGTTTTGTGTGCCAATGGGAACCCGGAGCGGCGGAACCATTGTGCGGATACTCGGGAACCCGGAGCGGCGGAACCGAGGTTGGGTGTGTTAAATGTGATTTTCGAAATGTTGACTTGGAAAAGAAAAGTGAAATGGTGACACGGTCTACGACGAGTCGCGTAGGAGAAACTCAGAAAAGTCACGGACACCAACGATAGATGAATAGTGAATGTGTAATTACAAATTTCTTATTGTTTATGCATGTGTTGTTTTACATGAGATAGCATGCTACTTCTATGTCCTTTTGCTTTAAATTATGGGTTAACAAGTAGGGGACATGTTCAAATTGAGAATCGTTACCTATATGATCTATTGTTGTAAGTTATGGGTTAGCGGGTATGGGATTATCCTGCTGAGCTTTTGTAGCTCACGGTGTTACCTTTGGTGACCCTGACATATTATATCGGTGGCGACGCTGGTATAATGTGTCAGACTCTGTAGATGATCAAGGTGAGCTGTACACCTTGGAAGCATTTGGAGCAGAAGAACTGGCTAGGATGGAGGAGCAGGCAGAGCTGTAGTTAGGAACCCTAGTCCCCTCCTTTTGTTGAATAAAAGTACTCTTGTGAAAATTATGATGTAATAATGAGCCAGACTCTATTTAGAAATTCAATAAAATTGTTCTTTTAACGTACCCGGAAAGTGGGGCGTTACAGATCTCACGGCCTCAACTTCATTCTTTCACCCGTGAAACATGTTGCTTGAAAATCTCCCCGAGAGATTGATTCCTCGGCTGACCGGATCCATTCCTCGGCCACCAGATCGTCCTTTTTCTAGATTCTGGAATGTTCTGTCAATCGTTCGATCCGTGCTCAAAACCCTAGCAGCCAAATTCCGATTCTTTCGGGCTACGAAAGGAGATTATGAAAAGAGATCTTATGCATATATACTTCCTATTAGTTCGTGCATTATGATTGGTTAGAGTGATGTCACCCCATGCCTATATAAAGAGGCCTTAGGGTTCCGAAATTCATAACACAATTCACCCTCTCAAGCTATAATACTCTGCAGAAATACTCTCACATCTCCCCTACAAAAGCCCTAACACCCCGAAGGCAGCAGCAATTCGACGATCAAACCCCCGAAATACAAACCCTAACCCTAGGGTTTCGAGAAGTAAAATCAATCAATCACCCTCAATCCGAAGCAATCAAGCAACTGAGGGATCAAGGTGGTGAGGCCCAGGGGGCTATGGTTTGATCTTTTTATGTTTTTATACTGTAATCGTAGCATTTTGATTTTCTGTTAATTGTTTGTTCTGGTGTGAGGAAGAACATCGGCTAGGACGTCGATCCTTCAGCCAGTACATCAAACCAGAAGGATCCCTCGGTCGTGACATCCATTCACCGGCCGCAGGATCCATTCTCTGGGACAGCCTGTTTGTTTTCTGCTAATTTCTGATGCATGTTTTCATTACTGTCTCGTCTCACCATATCAACTGCTAAGGGCTAATAATCAGATTACATGTTTAGAATTAAATAAAGCAAGTAATAGTCGTATGTCGAATGATTATGTGTCAGTCTCACGACTGGGCAAAGAGGGGTGCCTAACACCTTCCCCTTATTGTAGTTTTGGCTCCCGTACCCGGAATCTCTGTCTATTTTCCTAGTTTTTATAAACTAGGTGGCGACTCTATTTTGATGATAACCGTTATCGTGTGGCAATGTTCCTAGCCATGGGAATATCCATGATCTTGGTTTATGAAGTGTAACCAAACAAACACGATCAATCTGTATGGTGATGGCCCGTTTGGGAGGTGTCTACAGTTTTTGGCGACTCTGCTGGGGAATTGAGAGCCATAACTAGAACATTCGACATAGGATTAGTATTTGCTTTATCTAATTCTTTTATCATATGCATCGATCGGGCAACCTCGTTGAGTTCACCTAATACCCCGGCATATCACGAGCTATGTTAGGGGTTCTAGCAAACTCCACAATCACTTGTATCTAGTGGTATATCAAAAAGGGAATCACCCGATCACCGCCTATGATGGGTTGGTGAGAGGACTAACACCCTTTGACGACAGAGCACCCTTGAGACTACCCAAACCTTACATGTGTTAGAGAGCCATAGAACTTATCAAAATAAGATTGGAACCCGCAGGTTAAGGCATTTTCTTGCATTTAACCTTGAAGTCCTTCCCCACACCTTGTATAACTTGTTGTTGTAACATCTCTTTCTGTGCAGAAGGGTTGGGATTTTCAGCCCAAATCATAACCCTATATAGCCAAGTACTTACTCACAGGTATTTTACTTTTAAAGAAGGCACAATAGGTAAGCCGAGAAAGCCACCACAACCAGTTTTATACTCTTACAACACCTGAAGCCACGCCAAACAGAAGTCTTTACAGCCATCCCGTCTGTCATCTTCACCTGTCAGAACCCCTCCACTGTAACGGTCCCAATCATTTCCTGGGTCTTCGTGATCATCCTCTCAGCAAACCCGATCATCTACCAATCCCCAAGCTTCACCAAGCTATCCTCCCACTCCCATCTCAAAAATGGTAGACAACGACGCCACTAGTGCCGATCTCCAAGCTCAAATCGCCGCTTTGCTAGCCGAGAAAGTAGCAAGAGACGCTGAGGACAAGGGAGACAAAGAAGAAGATGAGAATCCTCATAAAATGGTGTTGGCAGAAAATCCTGAATTGGCCAAGCAAGTCAAAGAAATCAAACATGTTCTGGCTCGTTCACAAGGGGATCAAATTTTAGACTTTGAAGGACTTTGCCTCTTCCCAGATTCTCAACTGCCTGAGAAGTTCAAAATGCCAAACATTGAGAAGTTCAATGGAACTGGCAACCCTACCAGCCATGTCCGCCATGTTATCAACACCCTGAAGCCAATGGGCTTGAATGATGAGCTCATTGCTCAATTATTCCAACGGACTCTCATTGGAAGCGCTCTTGATTGGTTCCTCACCCTGGAATTTGTGCATTATCATACTTGGCCAGAAATAGCCAATGCCTTTGTCAAGCAATATGCATACAATGTCCAGATTGAGTTAACCACTCGAGATTTGGAAATGACCAAGCAAGAGCCAAACGAAGACTTTGCTACCTTTGTGGCAAGATGGAGAGAAAAGGCAGCTAAGATGAAGAACCGTCCCTCTAAGGAAGATCAAGTAAGGATAGTTGTCAAGAATCTGCAATACAAGTATCTCAGACATATCTATGCTCAGTCTATCACTAATTTCAAACGCCTGCATGCTACTGGGCTGCAGATTGAAGAAGGAATCAAGCTGGGGATCATTGGGAAAGAAGAAGCTCCTCCACCCAAGAAAACCTTCCCAACCTATACATCTCATGCCTCCGTAAATACCCTTGACCCAGCCTTACCTCAGGACCCTTTCCAAGCTAGTTCATCTCGAAACTCAAATCGCCCTCGCTGTAACTTTGACCCTCTCTATATGACCTCATCCCAAGCCTTAACCATTCTGAGCCGTCAAGGGCATCTGAAGCCCTTGAACAACCCTCCACCTCAACCACCTTACGGCCCAAACTATGATGCCAACAAACAGTGCACTTACCACCAACACCCTGGACATGAAACAAACCATTGCATGCATCTCCGCCATGATATCCAGGATCTCATTGATAGCCAAGCTATAAAGCCACCCAAACCCAACGTACAATTCAACCCGCTCCCCACTCACAATGCGGAACCACCACCTCGAAACATCGATCTTATAAGCCTATCCTACAACCCCACATACAATCCGACCCAATACATTGTCCCAAATACCCAAGCCAAACCATCTTTGACTTTACCTGAGGATAATGGGTATCTTATGACAGAAGAGGAGTCCAATTTCCCTTACTTCTGTGTAATTGATGATGGGGATTGGTGGATGGAAATGCGCCAAGCTCTGCCAAGCGACTAGGGAACTAAAAGAATCAAGCCTACTGACCCTTGGGGCACTCAAGAAGAAGAAATAGGCCATCTCACCCAAAGTGGAAGAGTGTACAAACCTCCCAAACTCAGTGGAGAAAGCTCGGCCACAACCCGAGTAATTGAAGAAGAGGAAGAGGAAAGTCAATGGGTGGAACCTAAAGAAGACAGGGTGTTGAGACAACTGAAGAAAATCCAAGCTAATATCTCTATCTGGGGACTACTCATGTCTTCCTATGAGCACCGTAATTCCTTTATCAAAACTCTGGGAAAAGCCAAGGTTCCCATTGATATCACCCCTGAGGATCTGGTAGGCTTCATAATGGCATCCAAAGCCCCAAAACCAACGATAGCTTTCACTGACAAGGATTTGCCTCCCGAAGGTCTTGCACATAACAACCCCCTATACATCTCCCTCAAGTGTCTTACTAAGTGGATCCCGTTAGTTTTGGTGGATAACGGGTCCGCTTTGAATGTGTGCCCCAAAGAACCCTCGACAAGCTGGGGGTAGGCGCTACTGACATACGCTCCTCAAACCAAGGTGTAAGGGGGTATGACAATTCAAAGAGAAGAGTGGTTGGGTGTGTTACCCTACCGTTGGAAGTGGAAAAGATCAAGAGAAATGTGGAATTCCATGTAATGGATATACCAGCCACCTTCAATCTTTTGCTGGGAAGGCCCAACTACATGACACTGGGGCGGTACCATCCACTTTACATCAAAAGGTTAAGTTTGCGGTAGATGGAAGAGTTGTAACCATTTTGGGGGATTCATCCATCCAATCTCACTCCGATACGCCTGTGCAAGAGGTAGGGGCTGAAGCAGAGGAAACCTTTCTTATTGGGTTCAGTCTTGAAGAAGCAACTGCCATGCAAGCTTTGATGGCTGAAAAAAACTTCTACATAAGTACCCCCGCCATACGGATGATGAAGAAGCAGAACTACTGTCCTGGATTGGGTTTAGGCAAAAAGATCACAAGGCATCCCACAAATGATTGATCCCCCACACAATCAATACGCCTTTGGTCTTGGCTACACCCCGACGGAAGCTGAAATAGAAGAGAAAAGAAAAGAAAGCATGGAAAAAGCTAAGGAACAGGGAAACATAGTCAAGGAAAAAGCGTTTGTGGTCCCAAAGACGCTCAACAGTTGGTTTGTAAGAGAAGGTGAGGACTTCCCATTTTGTGGTTTTGCAGAACCATGGGAGGATGAAGCCACCAAGCAAAGGCATCCTGGGATGCAAATGTTCTTCAATCAAGAATGGACTGACAGTGACATGGAAGAAGAACCAACAAACTCACATCCCGTCCACGGAGACTGGATCGAGGTGCTAGCTGGTCTTGACCTAAAGATTCTGTTTGGCAAAGAAGAGGGTGAAGAAGAGTATAGAACTGTGAAATGCGAGGAAAAAGGAGCAAACCCCAAGATGTGCAGTAATTGCAAAGTTGTGACATGGCAAAAACATTAAACATTACTTTTGGGCCCCTGTTTGGGCATTTTTGAATTTCCATTTTATCTTATGCTTATTGAAAGATTTAGTTCTTGAATTGCAATTGCCATACATTACAGTCTCTTTGCCAAAGAAAGGAGATTTTAAGAATCAAGTTCTTTATGTTGTTGACAAGAAGGAAAGAAGGGACGAGCCCTAATTGCTTAAAACTAGGTTTTTGTCAAAACTTAGAAAGAAGATGCCATCTTCGTAAGAACACTTAGAGTTAGCTTGCCCATTATGAAAGTACAAACACATAGGAGATTCAGAAAAATATCTCCACCAAATTCCTCTCCAAAATACAGAAAGCCCCCTTTGAGAAATGCTTGTTGGGTAACCCGAACACCCAAGCAAAAGTAAGAGCAAAGTCTGCTAGGACAAGAAACTGCAAAAATGCAGCCTAGGCAAAAGTTAAGGCATTTGAAGAAAAGCTCGCTAGGGACTCAACCTCCATTAGGTAACCTAGGCAAAATTTAGAGCATGACAAGGAGAAAAACCAAGAGTGGAAAACCAACCCCAAAGGTTGTGATCTTGCAACTACGTAAAAGGCCTGATTCCTTGATTGGGATACGTAGGCAACCTCACTTTGAGATGCGGCCCAAACATGTGGAGAGAAGAAAAAATGTCAAAGGAGTTTTGTACTCAATGATAGGTATAGCTAACTCTGCGTATTGAGCTCGCAAAAGATGAGTTAGTCATTTTTCAAAGAATTGACAAGAACAAAAAGTGACAAGAATCATTGCTCGTCCTCCATGACTCAAAAGCCATCGATATAAGGGACGAGATATCTCAGAGATCCTAAAGCATGGCAAAGAGACTATGGAATATGGCAAAAGCAAACACAAGGCATAAATTAGATTCAAGCATAAGAAAGAAGGAATGCCATCTGGCTAAAAAGTCCAGTTTCTTTAAGAAATAGAAGTAACGGCCGAAGAATGGAACCCTCGGCCGAGCAATCCATTCCTCGGCCGGTGTTTCAAGGGACAGTTTTTGCTGTAAAACCATTGCTCATATCTGTTCAACACAATTTTTAAGTCATTATTGCATACAATCCTGAAGTGTCTCGGGGACAAAACATGTTCTCATAAGACAAAAGAAACTCGCCAAAATATGCTGAGGTTGTTTCACAAAAATACATATTCTTTATCTGTTTTAGAACTAACAATACAGGAACAAAGGAAAAAGGGCGAAGTCTAAACTACTGCCCGCGACCCCTCTTGGATACATGCCGAGAAGAAGAAGGGCGAAAGCGCTCAGGAATTGGGATACGAATCCTCTGCCCTTCACCTCCATCATCAGCCTCAGCACCTCCATCTTCATCACCAACTCTCATACTCTCACCGGCACTAGCACTCTGAGTAGCGAACACTGTCAACACCCACTCTGCTTCAAGCTGCAAGACACGAAATGTGGACATTCAGGTTCACACAAAAATATGGAATGATGAAGGGAGAATTAAAGGATACGTACCTCGACTATCCGGCTGCGTTGCCTCCAAACCAGGGCCTCTGCACTCTGAAATGCACGCAACCATTCTTGAACGGTATCAGCAAGCACCTACAAAAGAAGTTGCAATGTTTACAACAATGTATGAGAGGAATATCAAAGGAAACCAAAGCAAAGCAACCAAATTCCACAATGTTACCTATTGAACTCTGGGAGGTAGCACGTAGAGCTGGGTAGCACATGGAGTGAACATCAAACGCTCCTCTTCTCCATTGGAATTGTGGAAGGAAATGAAGTTAGGAGTCGAGGGCAAGCATGAGGAGCAACAGTAGCAGTGGTGGTAGGCAGAGTCAGCGAGGCCAGGCGAAAGGCCGAGTAATCTCCCGCTACGAGAAAATCTGTGGCTAGTTGTCTCTTAAGAGCAAGCAGCAAGCCCTCTCCCGTCAAAAGATGAGTCGATCTCATGCCAGCTAGAGGAGTAAGAGGAACAAGCTGCAACGCCTCTGAGCGTGGGAAATACTGACTCGCCACTCTTTCCCCGAGGTACCAAGCTCTCAAGAAAGGCCCCTCTAAAATGAAGTGCTGGCTATCCAAAGCCCGAGCTGAGGTCAGCTCCAAAGGGGCGTCGTCAAGCAGGGTATCCCATGGATCGAATCGTACCTGCGACAAGGGAGATAACGTCAACATAACAAAACAGAAAGATAACATGAAAAGGTAAAATATGTTATATCTGGTCCACCGTCAAACGGTCCAAAACCCGTCTCCAAGCCAATAGATCCATAGCAGGTGATCACGTCCTTCGAAGTCCTTTTAGCCAGCGAACCGCCCGTGGGACGAACCTAGGTTCCCTATGCCTCGTCGGAGGAGGAAACTGCAACAGATGCTCGAAAGCCCAAAGCTACAGGTAGAGATAAAGGCAAACATAAGTTACAGAAATTAAAGCAATAAAGGAATGACGAAGAAGGCTAAAACATGTACCTCAAGAATGCGGTGATGTCCACCCAGTGACAGACTAACACCCCGGGAGCAAGCGCTCAGGTGTTCGTACAACATAGCCAAAGCAGGAGTCCCCCAATCAAACTCTGCTATAGTCTCCAGATTTACTAAAGCGGCCAGAAATTGAATATGCACGGAGTTCTCCTTATTGCAGAACAAGGTTTGGCCAAGAAGATAAAGAAGAAAGGCCCTCACCAATTGCTGTGTCGACACCTTTGACTCGATGCCTACACGATCAAATTACTCCCGAAGCCAGGAATAAGTGATGTGGCCACCCGCTGGCACCTCAGGAACTTTCCCTAGAAGATGCTTAAGAGCACCCTCCTGTTCATGAATCCGTGGGTCAATCGGAAGAGTATCGCCGCCAACCCTCAAACCCGTAAGCAAAGAAAAATCACCCGGTGTGATTGTCATTTCTCCAACCTTGGGAAAATGGAAGGTATTGTTGGTATCCCACCACCGCTCCACTAGTGCTGTAGTCAATCCCAACTCTGATTTCGGAAGATGAAAGCCCAGTATCAATTGCTCGAAGCCAGCCAAAGCAACTGCATCTTTGGCATCATGGGAAAGACTCTCGTACCATTCAAAAACTTGGGGACAGCTCCCCCACATGCGTAGCTTCTTGTTTGCCTGGCAAAATGCAAAGAAAATACAAAAGCATAAAGAAATCGCCTACACAGGGGGCAATTTCTAAAACCCAATTTCATTTTCAATCATTTACTTTATAAATTCTTATACAAACAATATCATTGGCAAGAGAAAATGTACCTTTGCATTGGTGAAACCAAAGTGTTGCTTCGGTTCTCTGTGCAAAACCTCGGGCGGGACATCGCTGAGAGAAGGACGATATCGCAACGAACCGCCACGCCCGATTATGTGACTGGAGGGACATACGTGGTAGTGTAGACACCCTATTTTGGACTTTCCAAATTAGCTTACTTACGGTATTTGATTCCCCAATGATGAAACAGGTCAAGAACATCTTGAGATTGTTAGCATGTTTGAGCTTTGAGCGTCCCGAACCTCATCCAAACCTTTCCGAACCCCCTTTTGAAACCCTCAAGCCAGAACCAAATGGCCTCAGCAAAACCATACTAGTGTACGCTGGTGTTTGACTAGCGTGCGCTGGAAGCACAGCCACGTGTCAGTCATCGCCCGTTACTGGCGCACGCCACTCAACAAGGGGCGTACGCCAATCAATTCCAATCAAATCAACTTTATTCAGCCAAACGCGCGGGAGTTTTTGTAACCACCTGACGTCAGCCAATAGTTCCCTGATGATTACTTCGTCCAGGCCTGTCCCCTTCCCTCCTACACCACCTTTCAAGCCAAGTCCCATGCATTTAATGCATGGGAGGCTCCCTCTTTGGCCTAACCAACCAAACAATCCCTTAGGGACCAACTGATCAGTCCCTCCCACCCCCCATAAATACCCCCTTTGCATTTATTTGCAAGGGGTTCACACCATTAATACTCTCCAAGCTCTCTCTTCCTTTCTCTCTCTAGTTTTCTTGCTTCCTCTTTCATCCATTGAAGGAGAAGGCAAGGAATACCAGTCATACATACCACATTGCCATATTCATCTTTCATTCACCATCACATTGCAAGTTCAAAGCTCAAACACCTCATCGAACTCAATCCAAAGGTATACCACCTTCTGATCTGTTTTCTGTTCTGACCCCTGAGGGGGGCTGGCAGGGTCAAGGCTGGTAATCTATACCAGCCCTGGCCCTAATGCTGGCAAGGTTTCAAAACCGTGCATGATGATCTGTGGTGCACGCCAGTTTACTATAGCCGTACGCCAGTCATGGCTGTATGGCAAAGCTGGTGTGGGGATCACCGATCATCTTTCTCTTGCTTTATTTTGACTTTGATCACCCTCCTGCATGCTAAAAACCAGTTTATTGCTTTCTGTCTTGTAGAACTGTTTAGTTATAGTACTTAGTATTGTGTTTCTGTTGCTTTGGAATGCCTCTGGGAGCCTTCTGGTCATGTTTCAGAGCCCAGATGATGCAAAGCCAAGCACTGGTCAAGTTGTGTTAACTGGCGCACGGTACCATCTACCTGTGTGCGCCAGTCACACCTTGATCAGTGGCTGGCTCTTGCATGGCAACTAGGCCCCGGCCTCTGTTTTCCCTCCCCTCACTATTTAAGGGGTTTGCTGTTTATTTGGTGGCTTTCCAGCCCTTTATCTGTCTGTAACTCTATTATGTTGTTGATATAAACTGCGTGGTTTGTCTTGGGTGTGCACTGGTCCATTCCAAAGCCCAGAGGGTTGTTTGCAAGAGCTGTAAGTTCGGGCCTACCGGCGCACGCCAGACCTGGTGTAGCGCACGCAGGTCGTGTCTGTATGCAGTGGCTTGGCCAGTGCATACAGGCCTGTTCTGTGTGCACCACATTAAGTCAGTGTGTTCCAGTTTGTCCAAACACTCACAGGAGCTTGTTCTCAATCTATTATACTTGCTTTAGATCAAACATCAAACATACATTACATTCTTGTACATAAATGCAAACTTGTTTACAGTTTTAATCCCTATTAACTGTTCCCCGCCCTAACTGGCTAAAAATGATCAAATGAGAGAGAAAAGCAAACGTTTTACAAAATGCCTGAGTAGAGACCGATCTCCGGATTGGGCGAGAGGGGTGCCATAAAACCCTTCCCCTCTCGTAACCTGGCTCCCGAACCTCAGATATCGAAGGTGACGACGGTCCAGTCTACAAGCTGTGGGCAGCATGCCCTCGGAAAAAGGATTCCGTTCCTTTCGCCATTGCGGCCCTTTTTTTGGAAATCGAGGGAGCGCGAGCGCCGGTGGCAAGCGCTCAAAAATACAGAGTCGCCACTTGAGTTTTGAAGGTCCGACACTCAAGGAACCGTATTTCGAAGCACCTGCCGCGCTTTATTTGAAAAAGTGAAGGAAACCAGTCCGTCATAACCATATCTGGGTTCGGGAGCCAGATTACGAGAGGGGAAGGGTTTTATGGCACCCCTCTCGCCCAATCCGGAGATCGGTCTCTACTTAGGCATTTTTATGAAAATATTTGTGATTCTTCTTCTTTTTGATCAATTTTAGCCAATTAGGGCGGGGAAACAGTTAATCGGGGATTTAAAACTGTAACAGTTTGCAGGATGTGATCAAATGATAGCATGGATGGATGGCATGACGAATAATAAATGGGATGAGACCCAAAACAGCGATCACATGCCAAAACTAGGCTCGGGACAGATTTGCCCTGCACGATGGCCAACTTGCATGCATGAACAGATCTGCATGCAAGCCAACCATCGCGCGAGACACACTGACCCTCGCGCGAGTGTTGTCATCTCACCACAGTCCCAAGTTCATCCCCTTCTGGGCTCTGGAAGGACCAGTGCACACCCAGGAAGCAAACCAAGCAGTTTATATGGAACTGTAAAGATACTAATCATTACAGAATACTCCAAACAGGAGCCAAATGAATTGAAACACAACCCCTAAACAGTGGGGGTATCAAAACAGAGGCCAAGGGCCTAGTTACCCATGCAAGGGCTATTCATGGAAATCACAGAACTGTCGCGCGACAGAGAGTGAGTCTCACGCGACATTCCTGACTGGACTTCCAGGAATTGCTTTGTATGCTTGGGGTCCTGAGACAAATTCAGGGGATCCCAAGGGCATTCCAAACTATTTAGAGTAAATAAACTAGCTACTGTATTTTGTTTTTGCATGCATAACAGTGATCTAAAAATCAAAATAAAGTACAACAGGCATGAATATATTGCAAAACAGAAAAGGGCTAGCCTCCCTTCCCCACGAGGTCCATTCTCTTGCTGACACAAGTGTCGCGCGAGTATAGTGGACCATCGCGCGAGGGTGTAACTGCCACGAATTCTTGTAACTCTGCTGGCTTTAGGACCAGGACATGGTATTGATTACCAGCCTTGGCCCTGTCAGCCCCCCTCAGGGATCAAAATAGAAACAGGTTAAATGTTATACCTTTGCTTGGAAAGGGGTTTGAAAATGGATTGGATTGATTGGTGTGGCCTTGCAACTAAGTTTACATTGAAACACTAAGTATGGAAGATTAGAATGGGGTTTGGGGTTAGTAACTTTGTGCTAGCTAGTGTTTGCCTTGTAAAATAATGGTTGAACTTCTTAATCAAATTCTTGGAACCCTTAACATGGAAGATGAAGGGGGGTATTTATAGGGGGAGTGCAAGGGCTAGAAAATGGCCAAACATGGCCTTGGGACCAGCCAACAAGGCTGGTCACAACTTGGTTGTGGAGCTAGCCAACAAGGTGGGTGGTTGGTTGGGGGATTGTATGGGCTACAACCTGCCAGAACTCTGTTCAGCTGAGGAAAATGGGGTTCCAGCCCATGTGACACCCAATGATCACCTGTCCAGCTGGATTCTGTGATAGGGACAGGAGGGAACTGTCGCGCGAGTGTCAGATACCATCGCGCGAGGGTCAAAAGTCAGCAATTTGACTTTGACTACACCTGGCAAGCTGAGTGTCGCACGAGGGACACAAAGGCTCGCGCGAGGGTCAACTCTGGCTCTAGGGTTTGACTGAAGGTTCAGAGGGGGTTCAAAAGGTTTAAGCAGGGTTCTAAGCATTCCAAGCCTAATCCATTCCCAATCCAAGCTCTGTTTGATCCGATTTCATCATCGGGGAAACAAGAAAATCGTAAAACAAAGTAAAACGATTGGGAGATCCAGATTGGGGTGTCTACACAAGCCTTTTTTTAAACTCAAACAACGTAGCCAAAACGTTTTTCAAAACCCAGTTTCTTGGGTACTTTCCGCAAAACCCGAGTGGCGACTCTCTGAACTGCGAAGCATTTCGCCGCACTTTCCGCGAGAAGGGCGCACCCATTTTTTTACGAGCGAAAACGTGAGATTTTGGGGCGTGTGCCCACAGGTAGCATCAAAAAAGGGGAAAGCATCATTACCCGTATCGGAATGAGTCTCAAAATCTGTCTCAAGAGGATTAGGTTGCAAAAAGCTTCCTCCAACAATGGGTGTACGACGGCTCGAGCGAAGAATGCGAGTACTCAAAACCCCACCAATAATCGTGGCCTCAATGGCTGGAGCTTTGCTCGCGTCCCTCGATGTGGTAGGAGCGTCGGTGGTAGTATCAATCGGAGGAGGTCGAGGCGATGACGCCATGGAGAAGAGCGGCGGAGAAAGAAGACGACGGAGATGGAGGTGATGATGATGCATGACGGGATCGGAAAAAGGAGAAAGGAAGGCGATCGCCTCGTCGGTCGGAGGAGAGAAAGGGGAGAAAAGAAAAAAATGAAATAACCCGTGAGATCGATTAAACCAAACTTAAAATGATTTTCTAACTTTTGACTTTCTCACGGCCGAGTCATCGATTCTTTGGTCGAGACATCAATTCTTTGGCCGCTGGATCGATCTCCTGGCCCTCCAATCCATTTCCTGCAGCAACCATAAGTTTTGCTCGATGCACTAATTCAAGCAATTGTGAAGTTTTGGGTCCATGACCAACAAAGGATAATTAAAACGAGCCTTGGGGGTATCCCCAAGCATATGAAGTCTCAAGCACCAGTACTAAACCCACATTGGAACTTTTTTGAAGCTCTCTCTATAGCAACAGGCTCCTAGTTACCGGTCACTTGACTGTCAAGGATTATTGAACTCCGAGCTCTAACTCCTAAGGATCCTCAATACCTCATACTCAAGCTCTATGCCCCATCTTGCTCACAATAGCTCACTATCAGCAGCTCTATGCTCACCATCTCCATCTCCGTCATTCAGTAGTAGCTCAACGTTCAGCAGCTCCGTGCTTGCTATCCCTGCAACTCTACACCTACAAACTCAGCGGCTCTACGCCTGTAATCATTCAGCAACTCCATGCTCATTCAACAGCCCTATGCTCACTCACTCAGCGGCTATACGCCCACTATCTCAACTGGCTCTATGCCGTAACAATCAACAAGACATCATCTATTCTCAAGCTCTATGCTTGAATGCTCAAAGTCCAACACTTTGAATGCTCAAAGCTCTTCGAATGCCCAACCACTGTGTACTGGATGCTCAAGTTCTAAACTTGAATGCTCAAGCCCTACGTTTGAATGCCCAACCACTGCGTACTGGATGCTCAAAGCCTGTACTTTGAATGCTCGGATACCACCCTCTGAATGCTCGAGCTCTACGTTCTGAGTGCTCAAGTCCAGAACTTGAAAGGAGCTCTACGCTTAAAAACAAACACACATGCACGGGCCCGTGCACATAATTGCATCACCATTGTCATCATCGAGTCTGCATCATCATCATATCTGCTCATCGTTATCATATCTAACCATCATCATATACATACTATGTTTTACATCTCTCTCACTCATGAAACAGGTCAACCCTGCGCACAACCGGCTCCGCGCCTCGGTTTTATTGATCGGTCTCGTGCCTCGATCCTCTAGCTCTACGCCAAAATTTGTGGAAGATGGAAAAGCTCCGTGCTCAGACCTTCAAGCCCTTATGATTGTAACCGGCTCCGTGCCTCGGTTCGATTACTTCAAAGCTCCGCGCTCCAACTCCTCAGGCTCTTGCCTCATGACTGCAATCGGCTCTGCGCCTCGGTTCTCTTATCTCAAAGCTCCGTGCTCCGGTTACTAGCCTCGTGCCCTCCATATCTCAAAATCGGTGTCCGATTGTCTCCAGAAGATGGTTTAGATTCCACCCCAATTACATCAATTCCTTCAAGCTCATTCGCAATGATAGGCTACTCTACTGAGCTCCCCTCAGTCAAAGTAAGGATGATCATGAATAGCAAACGAATCACCCGTTGTGTATTGATCTACCCCACAATTCTGAAGATGCTCTCCGCAAAAATTTCCCCGGCAGCTCCGCGCTCCTTCAACTACTCTCCGCCAAAATTCTGGCATTGCCCAGGTACGTTGCACAACAGCTTTTAAAGCCCGAAGGTATGTCTTCTATTCTCAACCCTCTGAAATTTATTTTCCTTTATTGCCTCAAACTACGATTGGTCTGAATTTCCCTTGTGGAATACGTAGGCAGCCTCCAGGCCCGACCATAGCTAAAACCTTTTTCAAAAACCCTTGTGTAGACACCCTATTCTGGACTGTCCAGATTAGTTTACTTATGGTCTTTGATTCCCGAATGATGATTAAGGTCAAGAACATACCGAGTTTGTTAAAGAGTTTGAGTTTTGAGCGTCCCGAACCTCATCCGAACCTTTTCGAACCCTTTGTCAAAACCTTCAAGCCAGAACCAAATAGCCTCAGCAAAACCCTACTGGAGTACGCTGGTGGGTGACTAGCGTGCGCTGGAAGCACCGCCACGTGTCAGTCATCCCCAGTTACTGGCGCACGCCACTAACAAGGTGCGTACGCCAGTCAGAGCCAGTCAAATCAACTTTATTCCAGCTGAGCACGTGGGAGTTTTGATGCCACCTGGCGTCTGCCAATAGTCCTCTGGTGGCTGAGGACCGTCCTCCTGTTCCCTCTACCACTACACCACCTTTCAATCCAAGTCCCATGCATTAAATGCATGGGAGGCTCACCCTTGGCTTAAGCAAACCAAACACACCCTTAAGCCCAACTGATTTCAGTCTCTCTCCTCCATAAATACCCCCTTGCATTTATTTGCAAGGGGTTAGCACCATTAAGGAAGCCAAAGCCTTGGCCATTCTCCTTTCCCTTTCATTTTCTCTTGTTTTCTCTTTCATCCATTGAAAGATAAGGCAAGGAGAATAGTGTCCAGTCCATAACACTCCATACTCACTTCTCAAACCCTCAAATCTCAAGCTCAAGCTCAATCTCACTTCCAAACTCACAAGCAAAGGTATACTACCTTTTGCTCCTGTCTTCTGTTCTGACCCCTGAGGGGGGCTGGCAGGGTCAAGGTTGGTAATCTATACCAGCTCTGGCCCTAATGCTGGCAAGGCTTCAAAGCCGTGTGTGACGATCAGGTGGCGCACGCCAGAAGTTAGCGTCGTACGCCAGTCATGGCTGTATGGCAAAACTGGCGTGGGGATCACCGATCGTCCTTATTTTGTTACATTTATGTTCTGATCACCTTGCAAGCATGCTAAAACCAGTTTACAGCTCACTGTCTTTTAGAACTGTTTAGTTATATTATTCAGTGTTTCATTTCTGTTGCTTTGGAATGCCCCTGGGAGCCTTCTGGTCATGTTCCAGAGCCCAGATGATGCAAAGCCAAGCACTGGCCAAGTAGTGTCAACTGGCGTACGGTACCTTGTACCTGCGTGCGCCAGTCACACCTTGGTCAGTGGCTGGCCCTTGCATGGCAACTAGGCCCCTGGCCTCTGCTTTTCCTCCCCTCACTGTTTATGGGGTTGTTTATCCATTTGGTGGCTTCTAAGCCCTTGATCTGTCTGTAACTATATTTTTATTGTCTTTATAACTGCGTGGTTTGTCCTGGGTGTGCACTGGTCCATTCCAGAGCCCAGAGGGTTGTTTGCAAGAGCTGTGAGTGTGGGCTTACCGGCGCACGCAGGTCATGACTACATGCAGTGGCTTGACCAGTGCGTATAGGCTCGATCCTGGGTGCATCACCTAGGTCAGTGTGTTCCAGTTTGTTCCAAATACTCACAGGAGCTTGTTCTCAATCTATTATACTTGCTTTAGATCAAACATCAAACATCCATCACGTTTTTGTACATAAATGCAAATGTGTTACCGTTTTAATCCCCATTAACTGTTCCCCCGCCCTAATTGGCTAAGAAAATGATCAAATAAAGAGAGAAATGCAAATGTTTTATAAAATGTCTGAGTAGAGACCAATCTCCGGATTGGGCGAGAGGGGGTGCCATAAAACCCTTCCCCTCTCATAACCTGGCTCCCGAACCTCAGATTTCAAAGGTGACGACGGACCAGTCTACAAGCCTTTTTCAAACTCAAATAAGCGTGACCCAAACGTTTTCGAAAAACACGGTTTCTTGGGTACTCTCCGTAAAACCCGAGTGGCGACTCTCTGATCTGCGAAGCGTTTCGCCGCGCTTTCCGCGAGAAGGGCGCACCCATAATTTTTATGCTTAAAACATGGGAGTTTTTGGGGCGTGTGCCCACAGTGGCGACTCTGCTGGGGATCATTACATTAATCAACATTTGGAAATTAATACATGAATGAACAATTTTCAAAGGTCTGTCAAAACAGTACGCTCCGCGCTGCTGAAGAACGGAATGGTAACGTAACAGGATTCTACATCCGACCACTCCGAACTGGGGCTTTTACTATTGTTCGCTTGTGTAGTTTTCTCCGAGTGTCGATTAATGAAGTGAGCCAAGCTTCAAAAGGCGTTTTCAAAAGCATTTGCGTTTCTCTCTCTCTCGATCATTCTTTCGGCACGCGTTCATTTGCATCAGTGTTCTATCAGCCCCGTTGAGGCGTTTTGGGTAACCGGCACAGTTTACTGGAGCCCGGGGTCCTCGAATGCCCAACAACCTTGGACGATGATGAGACGTATTACCGTTTGACCATTGCTTTGCTGCATGCAGGGCAATGGGAGGTATAAAACATCTCTAGCCTGAGGAACCCCCTTAAGCCAAAACCAGCCTCGTCACGCGTACAAAGCACTAGAACCTTTCAAAACTAAGACAGGAACCCACAGGGTAGGATTATTTGCATCTAAACCCCATAAACTGTCTATGTGTTACTGCTTTCCATATCCCATGCCTGTACATCCATTCATACCGTTTTGCGTAGGAGCATGCTAGGGCGGCTTTTAGGGTTGTCTCTCTTTCAAACCCGTTTTATGCCTGCTAAGGCGCTGCCTGGACCGATGACGAGTCGTGCATCGTGATGGTGCACGTTATCAACTTTCCAAATTCCTTGGGTCAACAAGACTTTGGGAAATCGAGACTTTCTAAGTCCTTGTCTAAAACCCCAATCGAGGTTTCAAACAGAAAGCTAGGAACAACGGGAGACGTGACATGATGCTCATACCACCCAGGTTAAAAGTGCTAAACATTTACACCGCTCAAGGCTCCGGCACAGTGCTGCTTATGCCATCCTAGTTGCAGTATCATGTCATCAACACCAAGTTGTTTCGTTCCAACATTGAAACTTCGAAAGCGGAATAGTCAAAGACTTAGGCTGTTTCTACATCTCTCAGTGTTAGTCGATTCCGTCAAGGTACACAGTCGAAAAGAAATCCGAGGACCTGGGCAGCGTCCAGCTGTCATAAAACGGTTTTGTCTGCTAGTTCTAGAGTCTAGGAGGACACCGGCGACGTTCAGCATTTTTTTTTCGTTCTCTCTTTCAAATAAAATTGTTGCAGGCTATCACTGAGCCCTTCTACTTTACTGTCTAGCCGTCACGCTGCTCAATTTCCGAATCAAGAGCCAAACCTACTTGGGAACGTCCGCCGGGTCTGTCTGTGAGAAGATTTGGGTGGGTCTATTTCTGGGTCTGCCACGACGGAAGCTCAGGGTTGTTTTCTGCTAGGGGAGGCCTCGCCACCAACTCCGTTCACTCCGTTCCCTGCACCTCAGAAACTCGTCCAAGTCAAGACAGAACCTCTCGATATGGCTGAAAATCAACCTCCGACTCTTGCCCAGGTTCTCGCCGACATTCAACGCAATCTAGCCATCATGCAAGAAAGGGCCGATCAAGCCGATGCCTCTACGGCCAATCTCCGCGCCCTAATTGAAGAACGACTTCCTCCAGTGGCTGCAGCTGGAGGAGGCGGCGGAAGGGAAGAGCGCGAACTCGTGGTCGAAGAGAACTGTCAAGGAGAAAACCCTGCTCCGAATCCAGAAATGGCCGCTCTGATCGCCAATATGGCTAAACTCGAAGAAACCGTTTCCAAGGCTGAGAAAATAGGCGCTGGTGGCTTAGACATGGACCGTCTTTGCCCCTTTCCAAATGCTAGGCTGCCCGAAAGGTTTAAAATGCCCGACTTTGTAAAGTTTGACGGTTCTGGGGACCCTAAGAGCTACTTGTTGGCCTATCATAGTGCAATGAAATTGCATGGAATTGAAGAGGAAACCATGGCACAACTTTTTCCTTAAACTCTCATTGGTCCCGCGTTCCAATGGTTTCTGTCGCTGGACCTTTCCAAAAGGAAAAATTGGGTCGATATTGGGGCTACTTTCAACTCCCAATATAGTTACAACGTCCAACTCAAGATGACCACTCGAGAGTTGGAATCAACCAAGATGGGCGCGAAGGAGCCCTTTGCAGACTTCATTCAGCGGTGGAGGGCAAAGGCAGCCAAAATGACGAATCGTACCAGCGAAAAGGATCAGATTCGTATCATCTCTCGCAACCTGCAGCCAGACTTTGCTAAAAACCTTGTGCTGGTCCAAGGGGCCAACTGGGAAACCTTCTTCGACTCCGGTCTCGCCATAGAGGAAGCTCTCCAAAATGGGGTCATCCCAAGAACCGAGGCCGCTCCTGCCTCCTCGACATCAAAGTCCAAGCCCCGCACTTACACCGGAAGCAGCGCTGCTCTCTTTGGCGGTAACAACTACGCCACTGCTGTCACTGCTAGCAACACCGCCACAACCCAAAGCTCCAGCCATATAGCCGATGTCAACCAAGTGCAAGCACCGCAGAAACCCCGAAACCGCAACCAACCCCGTGTCTTTGCCAACTTCGAGGCACCCCTCTCTGCTGTCCTCGAGAAGCTGGCCAAGTCTGGTCACCTCAGGCCTCTCACTCCTACCCCACTCCCTCAAAATCCACCTCCTAGCCACAACCCCAATGCCTTCTGTGCGTATCATCAGATGCCCGGCCATTACACTGACTCTTGTTATCGCCTCCGTCATGCGATACAGGATTTGGTAGATAACAGAACTCTTCCTAACCCACCATTGTAGACACCCCAATTTGGCCTAACGATTATTTCAAGTCCCACCTTGGGACAATCCCGATGATGAAATGGATACAATGATTGCTGATTGCTTCCTTGAGGACCTTAGGACTTTCGGTAAGAACTTTGAGCCACTTAGAGGACCCAATTCAAAGCCATACAGCCTTTCAGACAGAAATACAGAAGCCTAGGAGAATCCATCTGTCGGCCGTAACATCGATCCCACGGCCCTTACATCATTTCCTCACCCGAGCAACCTGTTGCTAGCCAAATCTCCCTGAGAGATCAATCCCTCGGCCGCAAGATCAATCCTTCGGCCGAGACATCCATTCCTCGGCCGTGATATCCTTTCCTCGGCCGTAAGATCGACCTTTTCCCAGACTCTGGAACGTGTTCTGTCAGACGTTTGATCCGATTACACTACCTTCCCGATGCGTTCGGGCTACGTTAGAGGATTGCCATGGAGAGTTAGAATCACACTCTAACTCCAATTTTTATCGTGCATTGTGATTGGCCGGAGTGAGTCATCCCTATGCCTATATAAAGAAGCCTTTGGGTTCCGAAATTGATATACCTTCACACTCTTTCAAGCCTCAAAACTCTGCACAAATACTCTCTCAATCCCATACTTCGAAAGCCCTAACCTCCCGAAGGCAGCCGTCAATCCGGCGATCAAACCCCGAAGTTCAAACCCTAACCCTAGGGTTCTCAATCAAGCAATCAATCAATCACGCCCAATCCAAAGCAATCAAGCAACTGAGGGATCAAGGTGGTGAGGCCCAACGGCCTCTGGTTTGTCTTATTTACTGTATTTCTAACTAACCGTAGCGTTTTGATTACCTGTTAATCTTTCTGTCGGGTGTGAGGAAGAACACCGACTGGGGCTTCGATCCCTCGGCCGGTACATTAAACCAGTGTGATTACTCGGCCGTGACATCCATTCACCGGCCGAGTAATCGATCTCCTGGGACAGTTTGTTTGCTTTTCTGCTTTCTGATGCATGCTTACTTATCGCACTGGCTCACTTTTCTTACTGTTTAAAGGAATAAATAAATAGACTATATGTTAGAATTAAACAAAGCATCTACATGTCTTATGTTGAACGATTATGGGCCAGTCTCACGACTGGGCAAAGATGGGTGCCTAACACCTTCCCCTTATTGTACTTTTGGCTCCCGTATCCAGAATCTCTATCTATTTTTCCAGTTTTAATAAACTGGGTGGCGACTCTGTTTTGATGATAACCGCTATCATGTGGTGATGTTCCTAGCCATGGGAATGTCCATGATTTTGGTTTATGAAGCAAGCAACCAATCGAGCAAACAAACGTGATCAATCTGTATGGCGATGCCCCGTTTCGGAGGTGTCTACAGTTTTTGGCGACTCTGCTGGGGATATGAGAGCCATAACCAAAAAGTTCAACATAAGACTAATACATGCCTTGTCTAATTCATTTATCATATGCATCGAGCAGGCAACCCGTTGAGTTCACCTGATATCCCGGCATGACACGGGCTATGTTGGGGGTTCCAGCAAACTCCACAGTCACTCGTACCTAGTGGTATATCAAAAAGAAAATCACCCAATCGCCGCCTATGATGGGCTGGAGAGAGGACTGGTGCCCTTTGACAACGGAGCACCCTGAAACTACCAAAACCTTGCATGTTTTAGAAAGCCATAGAACTTATCAAACTAAGACAGGAACCTACAGGCTAGGAACCTACTTGCATTTTGCTTCCAAGTTCTTCCTCACACCCATTGTATATGTATGTTGTAAAATTTCTCTTTTGCAGGTTAAACCTTAGGAATCTCTCTAAGTCAAATAAACAGTAGGTAAGATTAATCAATCTAACTAAAGCAAAAACCTTTTCAGGAAAAATGACTGCATCACTGCTCATGTCTGATTCGCACTTTCAAGTTGTCACCAAGCTGTCTGGCCCGCTCCACTTTGCTGTTGAAGACTTCAATCCCTCCAAATACATCACTCCAGTAAGTCAACCAAAGCCTATGGTGGCTATCATTGAAGACAACCATGTCATGTTCGCTGGAACGGTTTATGAGGAAGAAATAGAAGACCTGATCGAAGAAGAAGGGCTTCGCAGGGTTCCAATCTATTTTTATGACCCCTATGCACCTACCGACGACTATTGGCCAATAGACGAGGTCAACAATCTCGAAACTGAAGAGGCAAAGGAAGAAGAATCTGTCGACAATGACCCACTAGACGAAATAT
This sequence comes from Rhododendron henanense subsp. lingbaoense, assembly GCA_020567845.1. NCBI lineage: Eukaryota > Viridiplantae > Streptophyta > Magnoliopsida > Ericales > Ericaceae > Rhododendron > Rhododendron henanense. Next base: position 6,510,216 of record CM036315.1, read on the forward strand.
CACTAAACTTACTCTTTGATGAGGGGGTCACCAACAATGAAATAAGGGTGATCCACCCCATCACAGATAGCTTTGGTAATTAGTGGGGTTTTGTTGACACACGACGAGTCGACAATAGCGACGAAGCAGAGATTGAAGCTCAATTGGAAGAAATAACAGCGATAGCAAATCAAATGGCCCTCCAAGACTTGCAGGGTGACAATGATGAAAGTGCGAATCAAGGTGACAGTGAAGTACTGGTGATCGACCTTGGTGATGAAAAAGACTGCTCTGAGCTGATTGTGGATGCTGAAAAAGGGGCTTACCCTAACTGGACCATGGAACACACTCTGAAATACAAAATGAAAAGCGCTAATTCTGATCTTAGTTCTGATTCCGATTCCGACTCCGAGTCGACTCAGTCCGAGTCAAGCTTTTCATCTTTTGAAACTACTAAATCTAGTGAGAAAAACCTGGTCAAAATACCAAGGCATAGCATTTACTTTGAGTTCGACTCTGAAATGTCTTTTGATAATCTTAGCAATGAGAAGGAAGATTTAGAGTATTTCACTTTGCCTATGATCAATTGTGTGGATTCCGACAAACCAAACTTTGAGGAAGAAATTCCAAAAGAAATTCTAGAATTCATCGAGAGAGAAGAAGAAAGGCACGCTAAACCTTTTTCTGAGGAAATAATCACAGCAAACGTAGGCTCTGAAAACGAGTCCAAAATGGTTAAAATTGGTGCCGCACTATCCCCTCAAGAAAGTGAAAAACTAATCCTTTTGCTAAAAGAATACAAAGATGTTTTTGCCTGGTCTTACGAGGACATGCCTAGAATAGACCCTGAAATTGTTCAGCATAAAATTCCTCTTCATCCTGATGCAAAACCAGTTAAACAAAAACTGAAACGTATGCGCCCTGATTGGGTCCTAAAGATAAAAGAAGAAGTCACTAAACAAATCAACGTCGGTTTTCTCATAGTCACCGAATATCCACAACGGGTAGCTAACATCGTTCCTGTACCAAAGAAAACTGGAGGAATCAGGGTCTGCGTAGACTTCTGAAATCTCAACAAAGCCAGTCCAAAAGATGACTTCCCATTACCTCACATAGACGAGCTAATAGATAACACCACAGGCCATGCATTGCTATCCTTCATGGATGGATTTTCTGGGTATAATCAAATCCTTATGTCTCCTGAGGATAGAGAGAAAACTACCTTCACTACACCTTGGGGAACCTACTGCTACCGAGTGATGCCATTTGGGTTGAAGAATGCTGGAGCCACTTATCAGAGAATGGCCACAACACTGCTGCACGACATGATGCACAAAGAGGTCGAGGTGTATGTCGACGATATGATAGTCAAATCAAAGGAAAGGGAAGGACACTATGGAGCACTCCAAAAGTTCTTTGAGAGGATTAGGAATTACAAGCTACGTCTTAACCCTCAAAAATGCACTTTTGGGGTAACAGCTGGAAAGATGTTGGGATTCCTCATCACTTAAAGAGGAATCGAGGTAGACCCTTCCAAGATACAGGCTATCATGGAGATATCACCGCCTAGGACAGAGAAGGAAGTAAGGAGTTTCTTGGGGAAGGTACAATTCATCAGCAGGTTCATTTCCAAGCTCACAACCACCTGTGAACCTCTTTTCAAGCTACTGAAGAAAGGTACTGATTTTGAATGGAGCCAAGACTGTCAGCAAGCGTTCGAGGCAATTAAAGAATATCTTCAGAATCCACCTGTACTATCGCCGCCTATCCCTGGGAAGCCATTGATTCTGTATCTCTCAGTAACAGACACGTCCATGGGATGTATGCTAGCGCAAGAAAACGACGCCAAAGTAGAGTGCGCCATATACTACCTCAGCAAGAAAATGATGGATTATGAGACAAGGTACACTCCCCTCGAGAAAACCTGTTGGGGGCTAGTATGGGCCACAAAGAAACTGAGGCACTACCTGTTAGCACATCCGGTGGTGCTGGTCTCTCGTTTAGACCCAATCAAGTATCTTTTCGAAAAGCCAGCACTTATCGAAAAGCTAGCTAGGTGGTTATTGCTGCTAGCAGAGTTCGACCTCAAATACATGACAAGGAAATCAGTAAAAGGAAGAGCTGTGGCAGAATTCTTGGCAGATCACCCTGTGACAGAGGCCGAGGCAGAGGACTTCATGTTCCCCGACGAGGACATCTTATGTCTCTTAGACGACACCTGGCAACTTTACTTTGATGGAGCATCAAACCGATGTGGATATGGCATAGGGATATTGCTAGTTTCCCCAAATGACTCCCACATCCCTTTGTCATATAAACTGAGGTTTGAGGTCACTAACAATCAAGCTGAGTACGAGGCTTGTATTGCTGGAATGGAGGCAGCCCTGGAGCTAGGGGCAAAGAGGGTAGAAGTCACCGGGGATTCAAATCTGGTGGTATCTCAAGCCAGAGGAGACTGGAAGGTCAAGGAAGATACACTGAAGCTATATCACTCTGTGCTGGAAGATCTAATTCCACAATTCGATTCTGTTATCTTCACACACACTCCTCGAGTGAGCAATAGATTTGCAGATGCACTAGCGACATTAGCATCTATGGTCGAAATACCCCTGGGATTCACAATGCGGCCTCTCATGATCGAACAAAAAGTTAAACCAGCATGTGAATGCACCTTTACCGAGGAAGGTGAAGACGATGGCAAGCCATGGTACGAAGACGTGAAGGAATTCCTGAAAAAAGGAGAATACCCATCCAAGGCCACCTCGAAGGACAAAACGGCTCTGCGAAAGTTTACTGCCCGGTTTGTAATCTGTGGAGGAGCATTGTACCGAAGGGCACACTTGGGTCCAAGTCAACTTTGCGTCACAACGGAGGACAGCCGCAAGGTAATGGAGGAAATACATGAAGGAATTTGTGGGCCACACATGAATGGGGCAACGATGGCAAAGAAGATCCTACATCAGGGATATTACTGGACTACAATGGAAGACGACTGCGCTGATTATGTCCGTCGATGTTACAAATGCCAAACTCACGCTGATCGTATGCGTATTCCCCATACGGAATTGTACAGCATGACATCCCCTTGGCCATTCTCCACCTGGGGGATAGACGTCATTGGAAGTATAAATCCAAAGGGAAAATACAAACATCAGTTCATTCTGGTGGCCATTGACTACTTCACCAAATGGGTAGAAGTAGCTTCTTATGCTACCCTCAAAGCCACTCATGTAGCCAAATTTATTCGCACTAATATCATCTATCGATATGGTGTACCTCACGAGTTCGTCTGTGACAATGGATCGCACTTCAAGGGGGCGACAAAGAAGCTTTTCGCCGAATTTGGAATACAGAATCATCGGTCATCTACTTACCGACCTCAAACTAATGGAGCAGTTGAGGCTACAAACAAGAATGTCAAGAGGATTCTGCGGAAGACTACCGACACTTACATAGACTGGCCAGAAATGCTACCTCTGGCGCTATGGGGATATCGAACAACTGAAAGGACTTCAACTGGGGCCACTCCCTACTCTCTGGTCTATGGAATGGAAGTTGTCTTGCCTATCGAACTGGAGTTACCTTCGTTAAGGGTTCTAGCTGAGACTAGAATGATCGAAGAAGACTGGGTTCAAAACCGCTACGACGAGTTGGCACTACTAGACGAAAGGAGACTGAGAGCCTTATACCATGTACAAGGGTATCAACGCCGCCTTGCACGAGCATTCAACAAAAAGGTGAAACCTAGGGACATCAAGGTAGGAGACATGGTACTCAAAGCAATTCGTCGCCACGTCTCAGACCCAAGGGGCAAGTTTAGACCAAACTGGGGAGGCCCCTACCTTATCAAACGCATACTTTCTGGAGGAGCAGCCTACATTGCAGACTTGGATGGAATGGAATTCGCAACGCCAGTCAACATTGACAAGTTGAGGAAGTATTACCCATGAGAGATGCTCGTTGGACCGAAAACCACAAGGGTGGGCGGAACCAAGCAAAAATTAGAGCAGCCTGCTAGGTCGAAAACCCGCAAGGGCGGCTTAGGCAAATACTAAGGCATAAATAAAACGCTCGCTAGACCGAAAACCCGCAAGGGCGGTTTTAGGCAAAATTTAGAGCACAAAAGGAGAGGAAAATACCCGAGTGGACCCTAACTAAAAACAAAACAAATCCCCTTTTGTTGGAACTACGTTTATGGCCTGATTCCCTCCATGGGATACGTAGGCAATCTCCAAGTTCGAGATTCGGCCACTGCTATCATCATCACTTCCAAAATTTCTAGGTCTATCCTAAAGCATGTTCGCTATCAAATCATGGCAATAACATCTTCAAAATAAAACGACCAAATGTTTTATTATTTCCAAAGAGAAAGGACAAACCAAACCTAAGCAAATTCTTAATCCATGAAAGCTAGAATCAAACAAACATCTTTTAAAAAAAAAAAACATAAGCAAAGCGTCAATCTCTAGGTCTTCCTTCTCTTTGCACTACTATCCTCCAAAAGGTTTTTCTTCAACCAGCGTTTGTAAGAACCCGATAGTTTAACAACGAAGTTCTCAGCAACCTCCTGCATCACTCTATTTGGCCAAAGACGCAACATGTTGCGGCGGAAGTTGGCATCATGGATCTTAGAGACGGTATACTCAGGGTCACCCAGGATTGCGGTTTGTTCAGCCCCAAACTGCCTTTGAAAGCGAGCAGGAAAGTAGAAAACGACTCGAGCGATACCAATCGCTGCTACACCAAAATGGTTCATGGTACTCACAGTCATACTCTCTATACCATACCAGGGGCAAACCCATTGAATCCAATCACCTCTGCAAGTCTTCATCCATGCTTCCCAAGCAGCCTCAGTTTGGAATTGCTTAATCATGCGACGCTCCGTGCATTGGTCCGGATTATAAGGAAGTCAGTCCGGCGCGTCCCATACCTTTAGCTTCTCAAACAACCACACCTAGAGAACAAGGGGAAAATTGTGAGTTGAGAGAACACGTGAGTCAAAACAAAGAGTGATGAGTGAAAAGATAAAATTGACAAATAAACAAATAAAAGAGAGAACCTGCAATAGCAAAGGACTGCCTGAGAACTGAGCTGTAGGACTACCCTTTATCACATCTAGACCCATCAAGGTCTCTGCCAACACTAAGCCAGCGAAACCCACACGGTTTCCAATTTGCTGAGCAAGGTTAAGCAATACAGGATCAGCATGACTAGAGGAAGGGCCAAGCAAGTAGTAATGAAGGAGACAAATGCACAACGCATGAAAACACGACTTCTGTAGGGAAACTTGGCGATGGGCCTCAGCTGTACCAAAACGCTGAATAAGTTGCAAAATCTCCAGCCTTCCTTTCACTAGGAAGAATTTAACTTCATGTTTCTGAACTTGGAGTAAATCCTTCAGGAGATCACCCCGGTTGAATAAAGGATTAAGGACAATGAAACCTTCTCTATCCGAATGACCCATGATGGCCGCAAACTCCTCGATAGTAGGGCACAACTCCTCTCTCCTAAATCGAAAGACGTGAAAATCAGGGTCCCACAAACTAGCAGCTGCCCTAAGGAAGGCAAAATTCACAGGAATCTGACGAAGGGAAAAGAGGAAGTCCATGCCAAAGGACTTAAAGTGTAAACGGTCAAGGCCATTGAAGGAATCCAACCACTGATCAAGGACTGGTTGTGCCATGTGTAAGGAACTGCTACTGACGATGCTATCGGGTTCGTAGAACGCGTATTTATAGAACTAAGTCAAGTCTTAGTCCGAATCGGAATCGGATTCTTAATCCTCAGAATTTCAACCGGTCTCTCGGTCGATACTTCGATACGATGGCCGTAGGATCTATCCATCGGCCCGTGAAAATCAGGGTTGACTGCAAGTCAAACCCAGGCAGACAAAACGATCCTTCGGCCGCCAGATCGAAGCCTCGGCCGTGTAATCACTAAATCGGCCGCCAGAACGACTATTTTACAGACTGTTCCCATGGTTCAGTTCGTTACATTGGAATAACGAACATATCACACGCAAACAACGTAAACATAGCGTACACAATCACAATAGCAGAGCAAAAAGGTTTTTTTGTTTCATATAACGAAAGCTTTTTACATCACAAGGTGGATCATCCCACATTTCCTAAACAAACTATACATCGATTTCTTGTCAAACTAACCTATGCAGGAAGAGAAAGAGAAAAGAAACAAAAAGAGGAAGCAGAAGAGGATGCCGAACCCTCTGGTGGTCCGAACACCAGAGACCAGCTGCAAAAAAGAAGAGGACGCCCCTGGGGCGATGTATACCAAAGGAGTACTACGGTGCAGAAGGGACACCACATGGCTCAAAAGAATCACTACATGGCCCAGAAAAACCACCACACCGCGTACCACCGCCATGCCAGGAGCTCCGCGTCACGGAAGCAAGCCACCCATGAGAGGGCCCCTAATCAAGTATACCCATGCGAGGGTCCCAAATCAAGCATCAAGACAGGACCAAAAGCAAACGCGGTATCCCTCCGCGCGCGCAAGCCACGTCGGCATATCATCCATAGCCCGGGGCTGTCGGAAACGAAGAGAAAGGGTGAGAGGAGTTTTCGGTGGGTTTCTCGGATGAAGAGAGAAACCGAGGAAAGAGAGAAATGGAATGAAACGGCTGAGGCCGTGACCTTTTATAGGCCCCTGGAAATGAACCGATTAAGCGGCTGAGACATCGGTTCCTCGGCCGATACATCAATCCTTCGGCCGAGAGATCGATCTCCTGGCCCTTCTAATCCATTCCTTTCAGCCCCAATGGATTTTGCTCAGTACACCAACTCAAGCGATTACAGACTTCTAAGTCCTCAACCAACCAAGTAGCCTTGCCCCGAGTCAACACAATGTGATCAAAATTAGCCTTGGGGGCATGCCCAAGCATCAAAGCTCTCTCTCCATAAACTGCTGGCCAAAACAAGTCAAAACACCCAGCGGCTCTATGCCCGTATCCATTATCAACTTACTCAGCGGCTCTATGCCCATACTCACTCATTCAGCGACTTTACGCCTTCAACTCAGCGGCCCTAAGCCCATTACCTCAACAGGCTCGAAGCCTATGTTTACCATCTCAGCGGCTCCAAGCACTTGACTCAGCAGCTCTACGCTCACTATCACAAACAACAGGCTCTACGCCCGTTATCTCACCACAGTGGCTCCACGCCCACCGTTTCAACTGGCTCGAAGCCATAGCAATCAACTCAGCGGCTCGAGGCCCATTATCGACAGGCTCTACGCCTGTACTTACTCACTCATTCAACAGCTCTACGCTTGCTATCACAATCTCAGTGGCTCGAAGCCCATTACTCCAACAGGCTCGAAGCCTGTATCTATCATCTCAGCTGGCTCAAAGCCGTAAACAACCAATCTTAGTGGCTCGAAGCCGTAACAACCAACCCAGCGGCTCTAAGCCCATTGTCTCAACTGTCTCGAAACCGTACACAATCAAACAGGCTCGAAGCCTGTGTTCATCATCTCAACTGGCTCGAAGCCGTAAACAAGCAACAGGCACTACGCCGCCCCATCAATCAAGACATCTATCCTCAGGCTCTACGCCTGAATGCTAAAAAATCTAACATTTTTGAATGCTCAAGCTCTACGCTTGGATGCCCAACCACTGTGTACTGGATGCTCAAGTTATACACTTGAATGCTCAAGCTCTACGCTTGGATGCCCAACCACTATGTACTGGATGCTCAAAGCCTGTACTTTGAATGCTCGGATTCTGCCGTCCGAATGCTCGAGCTCTACGCTCTGAATGCTCAAGTCCGGAACTTGATAGAAGCTCTAAGCTTAAAACAAACACACACGCACGGGCCCGTGCACATATTGCATTATCACATCGAGTCTGCATCATATCTGTTCACATCTAACAACCATCATCACACATATACACTCTGTATATCTCTCGTGAAACAGGTCAACCCTGCAATCAACCGGCTCTACGCCTCGGTTTTATATGATCGGTCCAGCGCCTCGATCCTTTGGCTCCACGCCAACACTTATGATGAGAAAACTCCGTGCACAGACCATCAGAATGCAACCAGCTCTATGCTTCGGTTCATATCATGTCAAGCTCTAAGCTCCGACAACTCAGGCCCTCGCCTCAATTTAATCACCTCAGGCTCCACGCCTCAGTTCCTTCACCTCAGGCCCCTGCCTTATACCAGCTCCGTGCTTCGGTTCATCACGTCCAGCTCAAAGCTCAATCACCACAGGCTCTCACCTTATAAACAATACCAGCTCCGCGCTTCGGTCCTATCCAATCACCTCAGGCTCTCGCATTATGATCAACACCAGCTCCGCGCTTCGGTCCTATCCAATCTCCTCAGGCCTTCGCCTCAAGATTACAACAGGCTCCATGCCTCGATTCTATCACTCTCCAGGCTCTCGCCTCATGACTACAACCTGCTCCGTGCCTCGGTTCCCTCATCGCCAAAGCTCCGTGCTCTAGATACTGGCCCTGCGCCCCCCATATCTCAAAAACAACCGGCGTCCGACTCATCCCAGCAGATGGTTTGGATTCCACCCCATTACATCAATTCCTTCCAGCTCATTCGCAAATATAGGCTACTCTACCGAGCTCCTTTCAGTCAAAGTAAGGATGATCAAGAAAAGCAAACGCACCTGCAGTGTACTGATCTACCCCAAAATACTAAGGAAGCTCTCCGCAAAAACTCCCCCGGCAGCCCCGCGCTCCTTCAACTACTCTTCGCCAAAACCCTGGCTCAGTCTAGGTACGTCACACTACGGCTTTTTAAGCCCTAAGGTACGTCTTCTGTCTCTAACCCTCCAAACTTTTATTTTTCTTTATTGCCCGAACTACGATTGGTCTGAATTTCCCATGTGGAATACGTAGGCAGCCTCCCGGCCCGACCATAACAAAAACCTTTTTCGAAAAGCCCTTGGAATAGTGGTTGGACCAAATTGAGTTGCTTTTTTACAGCTTTGACTCTTACTCAAACATGTCTCGTGATCCGTCTGAGTTCAGTCAAAGAGGGGCATCTGTAGACACCCCAATTTGGCCTAACGATTATTTCAAGTCCCACCTTGGGACAATCCCGATGATGAAATGGATACAATGATTGCTGATTGCTTCCTTGAGGACCTTAGGACTTTCGGTAAGAACTTTGAGCCACTTAGAGGACCCAATTCAAAGCCATACAGCCTTTCAGACAGAAATACAAAAGCTTAGGAGAATCCATCTGTCGGCCGTGACATCGATCCCACGGCCCTTACATCATTTCCTCACCCAAGCAACCTGTTGCTAGCCAAATCTCCTTGAGAGATCAATCCCTCGGCCGCAAGATCAATCCTTCGGCCGAGACATCCATTCCTCGGCCGTGATATCCTTTCCTCGGCCGTCAGATCGACCTTTTCCCAGACTCTGGAACGTGTTCTGTCAGACGTTTGATCCGATTACACTACCTTCCCGATGCGTTCGGGCTACGTTGGAGGATTGCCATGGAGAGTTAGAATCACACTCTAACTCCAATTTTTATCGTGCATTGTGATTGGCCGGAGTGAGTCATCCCTATGCCTATATAAAGGAGCCTTTGGGTTCCGAAATTGATATACCTTCACACTCTTTCAAGCCTCAAAACTCTGCACAAATACTCTCTCAATCCCATACTTCGAAAGCCCTAACCTCCCGAAGGCAGCCGTCAATCCGGCGATCAAACCCCGAAGTTCAAACCCTAACCCTAGGGTTCAATCAAGCAATCAATCAATCACGCCCAATCCAAAGCAATCAAGCAACTGAGGGATCAAGGTGGTGAGGCCCAACGGCCTCTGGTTTGTCTTATTTACTGTATTTCTAACTAACCGTAGCGTTTTGATTACCTGTTAATCTTTCTGTCGGGTGTGAGGAAGAACACCGACCGGGGCTTCGATCCCTCAGCCAGTACATTAAACCAGTGTGATTACTCGGCCGTGACATCCATTCACCGGCCGAGTAATCGATCTCCTGGGACAGTTTGTTTGCTTTTCTGCTTTCTGATGCATGCTTACTTATCGCACTGGCTCACTTTTCTTACTGTTTAAAGGAATAAATAAACAGACTATATGTTAGAATTAAACAAAGCATCTACATGTCTTATGTTGAACGATTATGGGCCAGTCTCACGACTGGGCAAAGATGGGTGCCTAACACCTTCCCCTTATTGTACTTTTGGCTCCCGTATCCAGAATCTCTATCTATTTTCCCAGTTTTAATAAACTGGGTGGCGACTCTGTTTTGATGATAACCGCTATCATGTGGTGATGTTCCTAGCCATGGGAATGTCCATGATTTTGGTTTACGAAGCAAGCAACCAATCGAGCAAACAAACGTGATCAATCTGTATGGCGATGCCCCGTTTGGGAGGTGTCTACAACCATCCAAACCCAACGTCATCTCCAACTCCCTCCCGAAGCACCATAACCAAGTTGGCCAGATATCCCTTAGCTCCACCATAACTTCCCCTAACTCCACCATATTCTACCCCACTGACCATATAACCCCTGCGGATCAACCGAAACCAGTCGTGTCCATGCCCCTCGAGCCTGAAGTGTTGACCATAAACCTGGAGAAGGGACAATCGTCTGAGTCAAGAACGCCCCTGGAACGTCTGCGTGACGGCATGACCACCTTCAACGATGTGTTCCGTGACCTTCAACGCGATACTAGCTTTTCTGCACATCTCCTCCCTGGGACCACTGTAAGAAATTCTTTCTTTACCTTCGTTGGGACTGCTCTCGATGGATCACCCATACAGCGCGCAAGACTTGCTAGGGCAGCCACAAGCCCACCAGAACCGGAACTTGACATGCAGGCAGTAGGCTGGGCGATAGCAGACCACTACAACTTTAACGTCCCTAGGATCAATGAATGGGATGAGCTTGCCTTTGAAGGATTTTCGGCCGTGCCAGAAGCAATACCGTTTGACCATGCTGCGAATGATGAGTGGCTGGCAGCACAAGAAGAGGACATGATGGATCCGCTGGATGGGTTTGCTCTACCTCTGCTTTTCAATCCCCTTGAACCCGTTGTCGAATAAGAGCCGTACTTCTGGGATCCCGAGCCTGCTTGGCAGTTCCCGGCCGACTATGTTCTAGAGGAAGTCGTGCCTGACTATGAAGCGTTCTACACTGAGGAGGACCTCCGATAGGAAGAGCCCCGTATACTTGGGGAGTGTTTCCGCGCATCAACGATTGACTCGCTGCTTGCCTCTGCGACTGACGTCGAATTCGACCCAACGTTCTACATAGTTGATGAGAACCTCCCGCGCCCCGCTGTGCCTCTTCCTGGCGAGGACTGCCGTATTATGGTTTTAGACGCAGTACCTGATGACCTTTGGGAACTGGACGAGATTGTCGACCTTAACACGAATCCGCTACCCGCTGACTTTTGGGATGAAGACAAGGTAGTGGACATCAAGATGGGAAACGAGGTTTGGACGGTCAACTCCACTCTGATAGACGCCGGTTTCTGGGATACGCCGTTCGTCACCAACCCGGGAGTACCGTTCGAAGAAGCTGCAGCACAGGATCCGTCCTTTTGGGAAGAGCTGGTAGTGAAGGGACTGGAACATGAATTGGCTATGGGGGAAGATCCGTCTGCGACTGTGGCAGCAACCGATAAAGGAAAGCGCAAGATGGATGACATACCTGCGGATTTCTGGGATTTCAACGACGCAACCTCTTGGTGGGATATCGCCAATGTTACAAGGAGCGGCCGAGTCTTTCAGCCCTCTAACTTGCAGGCTGGGAGCTCATCCAATCCTCCCGTTGTGCAACCCGCTAATCCGACTGTTCAAAGAGGCGCTCCGAACATCCTTGCTGGAATCCCGGAAGGGGACATGATTCAGAGGCAACTTGAAAGGATCCCTGCTGCTGTATCAGTTTGGGGTTTAATCGCATCATCAAAGGAGCATCGTGACGGGTTGTCTGGGGCTCTCGCCCGACTCAAGGTACCAATCGACATCACCCCCGAGGCATTGGTCGCTCTTATTCTGCCTTTGCTTGCCAAGCACTCTGTTACGTTCACTGAGCGGGACCTGCCTGTTGAAGGAACTGACCACAACCGCCCGTTGCACATTACCGTCAAGTGCAATGGACTCTGGGTACCAACTGTGCTCATTGATAATGGCTCCGCCATTAATGTCTGCCCGCTGAGGGTTGCTTACCGCTTGGGGTTCGCAAAGAAGGATCTTGCACCATCCAACCTGGCTGTCAAAGCCTACGATGGCACTCGCCGTGTCATCGAAGGGACCATTGTACTCAAGCTCAACGCTGAGGGCTTTGAGATGGAGGTGGAGTTTCACGTGGTCGACATCCCCGCCACTTTCAATCTGTTACTAGGCAGACCGTGGCTGCACAGGGCAGACATCATGGCAGTACCCTCGACTCTGCACCAGAAGGTCATGCTGGGGCTTCCAACTGGGACTCTCACTATTTGCGGCGACGCCGGGATCTGCCCACTCAAAGAGGATGAACCTGTTCTAGGAATTACACATGGGGAAGAGGACTCGGACTTTGGAGGGTTCTCGTTCGACACCGCAGGCTCAGTCCTTACCGTCACCGTGGACGATGACTTCCTCGTCAGCTCAGCCGCTATTGACATTATGAGGAAAATGGGCCACATGTCCGGCTTTGGACTCGGAATAAACCAGCAGGGGGTCGCTGAGTTCCCTGTCTTTCCCTTTACCGAGAGCCGATTTGGCTTCGGGTACACACCTCCAGCCAAAAAGGCTAAAAAGGGGAAAGGTACGGGAAAACCTCGTACCCTCTATGGTAACCCCGACAGCTACTTCATTCGTGAAGGGGGGAGCATCGTTTACGAAGGTCAACCTGAGCCATTCTGGGATCCGGAGACTGGCACCTGGTTACCGGGATTCGAGATCTTCGCGGCGGACACCTGGTCCGATGATGAGGAGGAGATAGCCAAAGACAAGCTGGCAGAGGAGGAGTTCAAGAAGCAGCTGGCCCGGGCTAAAGAAGAGACTAACTGGGTGCTGGCAATTGATCAAGAGGGCTTGGAGATGCTGTTCTCTCAAGTAGGTTTGGTCGGCAAGGAGGAAGAGGCTGAAGTGCTGATGCTTGGGCCCGACTCTCCGGACGTCACCGAAGATCCAACTTCCCTCATCGTGGAAGCTAAGGGTAGTTTAAATAATTGCTTTTTCACTCCACGTCTGACATGCATTGACAATGTACCTGAGTCTGACACGGAGTCTGTCCAGTCTAGGTCTAGCTCAGAGTCGGAGTTTGTGCCTCTTGGCCCTCCACGTCACAGCTTCTATTTTGAGTTCGAGTCTACTGTACTTGGCAACCCGCTGGGGTTTTATGAAATGCATGATCCTGCTTCTGACTACTTTGCTGATTTCTATATAAACTGTGTCGACCCCGACGATGAAGGAACAGACTTCGATGGGAACATCCCCGCTGAGTTGCGTTCCCTCATCGAAAGGGAAGACGAAAGGCATGCTCAGCTTCTAAAAGAAGAAGTAATTTCCATAAATTTGAAAGATGAGGGTGACCCCCGAATGATGCAAATTGGTTCAACTCTGTCCCCCGAGGATCGTACTGCGCTGATTGATCTGCTCAAAGAATACTTCGAGGTTTTCGCATGGTCTCACAAAGACATGCCCGGTATCGATCCTGAAATCGTGCAACACCGGATTCCGCTGGCACCAGGGGCTGTTCCAGTCAAACAGAAACTCCGCCGGATGAGACCGGATTGGGTGGAGAAGATCAAAGAGGAAGTCACCAAGCAGATCGACGCCGGATTCCTAAGGGTTGCTGAATATCCGAATTGGGTGGCTAACATCGTGCCAGTTCCTAAGAAAGATGGAAGAATCCGAGTCTGCGTCGACTTTAGGGACTTGAACAAAGCAAGCCCCAAAGATAGTTTTCCCTTGCCTTACATCGATGTGCTTGTGGACAACACGGCGGGGCATGCTTTGCTCTCTTTTGTCGACGGATTCTCAGGATACAACCAGATCTTTGTGGCACCCGAGGATCAAGAGAAGACAACCTTTGTCACTGAGTGGGGTACTTACTGCTATATGATGATGCCGTTTGGACTAAAGAACGCCGGTTGCACTTTCCAACGGGCCCACAAGACAGTCGAGGTCTACGTCGATGACATGATTGTCAAGGCAAAGGAGAAGGAGGATTTCATTCCAGCACTCAGGCAGTTTCTCGAGAGGCTCTGCAAATACAACGTGCGTCTTAATCCATAGAAGTGCACATTTGGGGTCACAGCAGGCAAGATGTTGGGGTTCCTGATCACTGCAAGAGGGATTGAGGTCGACCCCTCTAAGATTACAGCAATTCTCGAAATGGAACCTCCGCAGTCAGAAAAGGGAGTCCGAAGCTTTCTGGGAAAAGTTCAGTTTATCAGTCGGTTCATAGCCAAGTTAACACTGACTTGCGAGCCGCTGTTCCGTTTACTCAAAAAGGACGTTCGCTTCGAATGGACGGAGAAGTGCCAAGCTGCTTTCGAATCTATTAAGGCGTATCTGAGGAACCCGCCAGTCTTGATGCCACCTACACCTGGTCGACCTCTGATCCTGTACTTATCCGTCACCCCAACAGCTATGGGATGTTTGTTGGCACAGGAAGGAGATAAGGGAGTCGAGAAAGCCATTTACTACCTGAGCAAGAAGATGGTGGGAAGTGAGGAGCGTTATACCCCTCTAGAAAAGACGTGTTGGGCGCTAGTTTGGGCTACCAAAAAGCTTAGACACTACATGCTAGCCTATTCCGTGAAGCTGATTTCTCGGATGGATCCTATCAAGTATCTATTCGAGAAGCCAGCGCTCACCCATAAGCTAGCACGTTGGTTGCTTCTGCTGGCTGAGTTCGATCTCCAATATGTCACGAGGAAATCCGTGAAGGGCCGCGCTGTGGCGGAATTCCTGGCCGACCACCCGATCGATGGACCTGAGGATGTGGACTTCAATTTCCCGGACGAGGATGTATTAACAATTGTCGAGGAAGTGTGGACGCTCTATTTTGATGGGGCCGCTAGTCAAAGGGGTTTTGGAGTTGGGATACTGCTCATTACGCCCGCTGGGGCTCATATCCCCCTCGCTTTCAAGTTGAACTTCGACGTCACCAACAATCAAGCTGAGTACGAGGCCTGCATCGTCGGGATGGAAGCTGCTATTGCACTCGGAGTCGAGAAGCTCGAAATAATTGGAGATTCAAACCTGGTGATCTCCCAGGCCAATGGAGACTGGAAGGTCCGTGAGGAAAAGCTGAAGCCTTATCACCGAGATCTGGAAGAACTGATTCCTCGCTTCAATAAGGTGACCTTTACCCATATTCCACGCTTGAAGAATCAGTTCGCCGATGCTTTGGCGACTTTGGCTTCAATGATCGAACTTCCAGTAGGAGTCAAGATGCGACCGATTGTGATTGAACAGAGGGACTTGCCCGCTTACGAGTATGTCAACGCCATCGATGATGTCGATGATGGCCTACCCTGGTACCACGATATTTGGAACTTCGTCGAACGAGAGGAGTTCCCTGCCGGAGCGTCGAGAAAGGATCGAGTTGCTCTGCAAAGGTTGGCGGCTCAGTACATCATTTGCGGAGGGAAATTGTACCGAAGGTCTCACTGCGGGATGCACAAGCTGTGTGTCAACGGGGCCGAAGCAACAAGGATAATGGAGGAAATTCACGAAGGGGTCTGCGGTCCCCACATGAGCGGTGTTATGCTTGCCAGGAAAATCCTCAGGCAAGGTTACTACTGGTCAACGATGGAATCTCAGTGCATCGACTACATACGGCGCTGTTTCAAGTGTCAAATCCATGCCAACCTGCAGCATGTTCTGCCGTCAAAACTGTATGGCATGACCTCGCCATGGCCTTTCTCTGTATGGGGGATTGATGTTATTGGAATGATCACACCTCCTGCTTCAAATGGTCACAGGTTCATACTAGTGGCGATAGATTACTTCACTAAGTGGGTCGAAGCTGAATCGTACAAAGTCTTGACAACTGTCCAAGTAGCCCAGTTCATTCGAAAGAATATCATCTATCGGTACAGCGTCCCCCAGGCATTCGTGTCAGACAACGGGAGTCATTTCAAGGGAAGGGTCCTGGACCTCTTCGAGGAATTCGGCATCGATATCCACCGGTCGACAACCTATCGTCCACAAACAAATGGAGCAGTCGAGGCAGCGAACAAGAACATTGAAGTGATCATCAAGAAGACTGTCGAATCTGCAAGGGATTGGCACGAGTAACTCCCACTGGCACTATGGGGGTACAGGACGTCGATTCGAACTTCGACCGGTGCAACTCCTTTCTCCCTGGTCTATGGAATGGAAGCAGTACTTCCTATCGAGCTTGAGGTGCCGTCTCTGAGGATCATGGTCGAGAGTGGCCTGGAGGAATCTGAGTGGCTCAGCGGAAGGTTTGTCGAGCTAATGTTATTTGATGAGAGAAGGCTTCGCGCCCTGTATCATGTTCAAGGCTATCAGCGTCGAATCGCACGGGCATTCGACAAGAAGGTGAAGTCCAGGGGCTTAGTCGAAGGAGATATGGTCACGAAAGAGATACGGGCGCCGGTGTTTGATGCTCGCGGCAAGTTTCGGCCAAAGCGGTCCGGACCGTTCATTATCAAGACCATCCTATCCGGGGGTGCTGCTCAACTCATCGATCTCGACGGCAACGAATTCAGCACTCTGGTCAACCTGGATCAACTCAAACGTTTCTACCCCTGAGAGATGCTCGTTGGGCCGAAAACCACAAGGGTGGGCGGTTCCAAGCAAAAGTTAGAGCAGCCTGTTAGACCGAAAACCTGTGAAGGCGGTCTAGGCAAAAATAAATTGGCAAAAGTCGAAAGCTCGCTAGGCCGAAAACCTGTGAAGGCAGCGCTAGGCAAAAGTTAGAGCGTAAAAGGAGAGGTAAAATACACGAGCGAACCTTGGCCTGAACTACGTTCTAACCTGATTCCTTGAAAAGGGATACGTAGGCAGTCTCACCTTGAGACCCGGTCATATTCTATCAAATTGATCCAGGGTTTGACATCCCAGTTCCGTATCAAAGTCCAAGTGAAGTCGAGGGACGAGCCAAAGTTTCATTGAGGAATCTGAAGGGGGAAACCCTCCGTCTTTCAACTTTATTTCAAAATTACTATTTCTAATACAAGAGCTGAGCATAAAAGCCTTAAAACAGTGAAGCATGAAAAACAGAACGAAATGCCTAAAAAGCCTAACGGCTCACAGTTTATTCTAACTACAGCAAAGTGGTCCGGAGTCAGTCGACGTTTTCTCTTGCTGCAACATCTGCTCTTAACCATTGTCGATAAACGTTCCTTAGTCTTGGAGTGAAATCCGGAGATTCGGCCTGTAGGGCCCTGTCCGCCCAGCGCCTGTCATACCCATGGAGCGTCTGAGCATTGAAATTGGGGACTCGGAAATCCCCGGTAGTGATACGAACATTCCCCTGAGGGATACCTAGTTGACGAAGGACGCGGCCCGGGATGTAGAAGGTGAACCGTGTCAGCCCTGCAATCACCACCCTGTCAAAACCATCTGAGAAAACCACCATTTCCTCCAGTCCCAGCCATGGGCACCTCCAGACGATCTCATCGGGCTGTAGCTCTCGCATGAAAGCGAACCATTCCTCCTCATCCATCTCGGGGTACCTCATTCCCCGTTGGTGAATTCTCCTCGGAAAAAGGTTCCAGCCATCCTCCGGAGGGTGCAGCAAGTTCAGCTTGTCGGACAACCACAGCTGCGTGAGTGAAAAGACAAGTAAGAAACCGGATAAAGCCTGAGCGGAAAAACAAGTAAGGAGCCATCAAAAGCCTAAACCGAGAGTCGAGGTAAAATAAGAAAGTGCGGAAACCGGAAAAAGGTGAGCTGAGTGAGTTTACTTGAAGAAGTAGTGGGCTGCCACTGAAGACGTTCGATACCCCAGAGTACACCGAGTCCAGGCCAATAAGTGTCTCAGCCAGGACCAGTGGGATCACGTTTTGCCGATCCGCACCTCCCATCTGAAGAGTGACACTCACTAGCAGAGGGCTGACCCGCCCGTCGGCAGGAATAAGCAGGTAGCCAGCCAGGAGGCAGATTACCAGGGCGAAACGGCGCCGTGCCTGCCAAGTAGTGTCCTCCAAATCACCCTCCGGACTGTACCGCTCGATTAATTGCAGAATGTGGACTTGGCCACCCTCTAACATAGAACGGGCCAGACCTCCGGGAATAGCAAGTGCCGTAGCCAGCAGTCTGGGCATGATGACTTGGTAAGGAGGAACGACGAGCGTCGGAGAGGAGTATGTCCGGAGATAGGCCTGGAACTCCTCGACCGTTGGACAAATTTCGTCATCACCAAAGCGGAAGTCGTGGACGTCCGGATCCCAGAATCGGAGCGCGGCTCTCAAAAGTGCCGGGCGGAGCGGCACGTGCCGAAGATACCGGAACGAAGCCAAGCCGTGGTATTGAAAATTTAGCCAGTCAACGCCGATCATTTCCACCAACCAGGGCCGGATCAAGGTAGGAATGGGATTTGCCATTGGAGGAATTACAGAGGAACTGCTGAATATGGAAAAAGTAATGAGGTGCTATGGTTCTGCAATGTGTGGCATGCGTCTTTATAGACTGAGCATGCATTATTTTCATCCGAGGATGCAACTGCCAATGGCTATCCTCCAAGCCTTCCTTACAATAAGGACACTGCCCCCCTGAAAAGCCAGAACCCCTGTTCTGAACGTGGGATGATGGAGACAAAAGGCAGCCAGGGGAAGGACAGTTGGTCAGGCGAATGGCACTGTGTCGTACTTTTGTGGCGTGCGCCACTACTTCACCAGCGTACGCAGGACTTCCTTTATTACTGGCGTACAGAGCACAACTACTGGCGTACGCCAGTAATGCCTGCGCCAGATACCAGCAGCAGCAGCAACTGTCATCAAGCAACCGATTTCGATTCCGGGGCTCGTTTGGCGGGTTTGTCGATTCGTACAAGTCATGAATGGTATTTGGGACTACGGGGAAGCATCGCCTCGGAAGCGTCGCGTTTAACGAAGAATTCGGACCTCCGGCGGCCCGTATCCTCCAAAATTTAGGATACGGAGGCTCAAAATACATTCCAAGAATTCGTACCAAGTTTTCTCATGCCGTACACGCTACGTGGGCCCTATGTGACTGTACGGGGGTGTCGGTTTCAGTCCGGGACTATATCGAGTCATCTTTGGCGTCTTATGTCCATTTTGTGACATTTTTGAGCGTTTTGCGACTTGTTTCTCAGTTCAATTCGTTTTTCCCGAGTCTTTCCACTCGTACAGGTCTTTGTACACATCTATGGTCTCACGAGAGTGTCAGTTTCCCTTCCAGAGGAGGATTGGGCGTTCCGGCCTGCCAATGCCAAAATGTCCGTATCCTCCGCGTGTCTTAAGGATACGCGACGTATCCTGGGACTTTCCTCCCATTTTATTCGAGCTAGATCAGTCCTACACGTATCCTAGCGCTTGTTAATTGATTCAGAACGTTTGTCAATGCATGTCAGATGTTTAGTGGTTGCTTTGTTTACTTCTATCATCAATACCATCAACATAGAAGTCAAATGAACGGAAAATGCAATTATTTTATTATCCAAAGCATGCATCTCTAAAAGCAAAAGAAATGAACATAGCGACACGACGGCCTGGGCAAAGCAAAGCAGAATCGTATAGCAGGCACATCCGCCTATGAATCAATAGGCACGCAGGCCCCATCTCAAAAATCGAAGTCAGTACCAACAGCATCAAATGGCAAAAGAGACAGTAAGTAGCTGAGGCTCCGCGATAGCCCTCACTCGCCGAAAAGCTCATCAGTGTCGTCGGTGTCGCTCTCCTCTCCCACAGCCAACTCTCCCGGGGCTAGTCGGTACCCAGGGTCGCTAGCAGACCCAGAGCCGCTGCTGAGGGACACGGTCTCCTCGTCCTCATCCCCCTCCTCCTCTCTCCTCTTCTTCTTTGCGGGCCCCTCCGCTGGCTTCTTCTGAGCGAGCCTCTTCCGCAGCTCTCTCTGAGGCGGTGGTGACCCTCTGTCAGGAGCTATCACCACCCCTCTGGTCTCAGGCCGTGTGGTCCTCGCCGGTCGCTGGACCACGACAGGAGCCTTCCCCTTGCCCTTCGGAGGGGCTGGCCTCGCTGTCTGCCGCCTAAAAGCCGTCCTAGCGTGTCCCTGCATTGTCATTCAATTCAAATCATTATGTATCCACATTGTGCATAGTGTATACGTATAAAATGCTGAAACAGGAATCAAGAGCAGGTACTTCTAAACATGCATTGTAACAGACATGCACAGTTGCTAAGTATCGAGTTCGGAGTTCTGGGTTTATACCTGAGGCTGCGTAGTAGGCGCAGGGGCTGCCGGCGGGTAGTGCAGCTGCAAGGGAGTACCACTCGCTATCTGTTGGAACTTCTTCTCCATGGCAAGCATCAAGCGCATGGCCTCCCTCGCCCACTCTAGCGGCACCTGAGTCACAAGAATTGGAAGTCAAAGGCAGTTCAAATACGAATGCAAATATGATACAGGAAGTGAATAAAGCTGAAAGTACATCATACCGGTCTCGTGACCTCTGCTGGCTCAGTCCTAGCAGGCTCGAAGCGAACCTCTCCGGCCTCCCCCTGGGGGTCACGTACCGTCAGCGTCCAAGAAAGCTGAGTGAGCCCGGTCGACTCCGCAAACTCGCTCCTCTCCCTGGAACGGCCCGACCTACTCCGCCGTCCCGACCTCTCCTTACCGGCAACCAAGACCTCTGCCCGCACTGCCCTGTGCTCCATCACCCCAAGCGCCCCAGCCAAGTATCGCCTCTGGTAGACGGCGTAGTCTCGCCCCCGCCTCAGAAAAGTGGACGCAGCGACAGGGACAGTGAACCTCCTCAGCTCTCTCAGCGTGTACCGCCCCGTATGCGAAGCACGAGGCGGAAGTGGCCCCGGAACAATGAACTCGGACGAGTCGAGCGACTGTCGCGTCACTCGGTCGCCCAAGTACCACTGCCAACCAAAAGCCGACTCTAGCAGCACTCGGCTCGCCGTCACTACTCTGCTCCTCGCCAGGTACTCAGGCTCAGGCCCTGTAAACCTCCACGGGTCCCACGCCACCTGCAAAGCAATCAAGGGCATCAGCGACAGCATTAAAGCAATTCAAAGGCACAAACTACAAAAAGGGAAAGCTAGCCTCACCTGAGAGTCTGACAGGTGGTCAAGGTACAGTCGAAAGTCTGAAAACGTCTTATGAGACCTCTTCTTCCCGATGCGGAGTGGCCCCCAGACCATCGCTCGTGGGAGCACCCTCAAGTCCGGACTCCTGTTCTCCGGAGGGTACATCCTCAGCACCTCGTAAGCCCACAACTGCGGGGTTTTCAAACAGTCAAACAGTCAAGGCGTCAGAAATACGGCATATGCAAGATAAAGTGCAAGTATGGAATGAAATTGAAAGACGGTGTTAATTCCTTACCTCCCACACTCTCCAGTACCCAGCAGCTGACTTCCTCCCTCTAGAGAACTCGCCCAAGAAGCTGTAGCTCGTGCCTAAGGCCGCTCCTCCCCAGTCGAACCGAGAAGCCGACCTCAAGTCAAAAAGGGCCGGCAGGTAGGACAAGTGCACCGTGGACCGCTTGTTCGGGTACAGAGTAGCCCCGAACAAGTACAACAGGTACACCCTCGCTAGCTGCGCCAGCTCTAGCTCAGAGACCCCCTCTCCTGCTAACTCCAACACCAGAACCCTCTGCTCTACATGCTTTGCAAACTGGTCGTATGAGACCGTCTCTGAGCTCCCCGCAGGCACCATGCCTAAGAACCACCGCAGCGCCTCAGTGTCCCTGTGGATCCCCGAGTCGAACGGGATCGGGTCACCTCCTACCCTCAGGCCGGTGATGGCCGCGAAGTCCGTCGGTGTCACCGTCATCTCCCCGATCGGGAAGTGGAAGGAGTTCGACGTATCCCACCACCTCTCAGCCAGGGCAGATAGTACGCCGTGGTCGCTCCTCACCGCTGTCAGCGTGGGGATGAACAGGCCAAACCCCGCCGCGTCCACCAGCTCTCGTGCCCCCGCGGGCAAACTCAAGTACAGCTCGAGAGAGTGCGCTGGTCCGCCATGCCCCCGTGAGCTAACCACTCCTCTCTGCAATCAAAGCAACAGGAAATAGCATCAGTACAGCAGGTCAAATTCAGCGGATAGTCGACTCAAGGACTTTTAATAGTATCTAAAACATCAAAGACATTCAGGCAGTCGATTATCAAACTACCAGGCACCCTATTCAGTCGATTCAAGTCATTTTTAGGTCAATTCAAGCTTCGAACATTCAGGCAGTCGATTATCAGGCTACCAGGAAGGCTATTCAGTCGATTATCGTTTTCAAGCATCCTGTTCAGTCAATGCAAGTTGTCAGAACATCAAAGGCACTTATTTGGTCAATTATCAAGTTTCAACAGCATTCTACAAAGTCAATTCAAAATTTCAAGGCAATCTATCAGTCGTGTTACATTACATAGCACATTACAAGTCGATATCGGTTATCCACAGGCATTCTATGGTCGAATCACGAAGTCGAAGCATTCTACAGTCAACCCAGTCTATTTTGGGTCGAGGTATCACTAACTCTATGCAGTCAATCGAAAGCAAGGGTTCGAATATCATGCATCACAAGTACGGAATAAAGGCTAAAGCGAGGTTCAAAGGTATACCTGAGTCCAGCCCCTGGACAAGTGCTGCTCGGGGTCTCTCAGCACCAACTCCTCGTCGTAGTCCCTCTGGCAAGGGACGTAGCTCTCAGTGCCCGACGGCACAAACACGTGCGCCTCTGGAGGAGCATACGTCTCAGCCACAAACGGGGTACGAGCGGTCTGCCGTCTGGCCTCTGCTAAGTCAACCGCCACCTCGTACACCCCGGGACCCTCCTCCTGCTCCCACTCAGCCTCCTCGGCCTCTCGCTTGAGCTCTCTCTGGTCTCTCTCCGCTGCCTCGGCCTCTCGCCTCAGTCTCTCCGCCTCGTCGGACCGGGCTATCTCCCTCTGCCTCTCCTCTCGAGCCCTCAAAACTGCCGCGACCACTGCAGGGCTCTCTCTCATGAGCCGAGTAAGCTCAGACTCACCCACAAACTCCGCCAAGTCACGGCTCATGATCGGCTTGTGACTCGACGAACCCGCGGGCGCCACAAACTCAACCCGGTCTACGTGAGCCGCCCTCGGAGTCTCCTCCTCCACTGCGGGATCCTTCCCTCTATCCAAACCTCTCGGGGGCGACCCCGGTCGGTCCTCACCAACGCCACCACTGCCGCCGACCTTAGCCGAACCACTACCAGTCACGATCAAGGCCTCCACACCACTCCTCGAGTCCAGTCGACTCACCCGTAGACCCCCTGTGACGGAGGTCACCGGCGTACGCCCCTCCTCCTCCAGCGTACGCCGCTCGTCGCCACCACCGACCTCCTCTGCATGGCCGCCATTACCACCACCGCCGCTCAAAACCTCTGCACCGGCGCCCGTGGTACCTCCCCCAGTCGTTTGATCGTCGATCGGAGTCTCCGAAGCCTCGATTCCACGGCTCGGCCGAGCCTCGTCACTACCACCGCTGGTTCCGCCCCCACTACCGCCTGTGTCTGCCATGGGTGAGTATAAAGGAGAGGATTTTGGGAAGTATTTGTGGGAGATGAAGGGCTTGGGAGAGTTTGGGAGAGCTTGGGAGTTTGAACGCCGAAGAATGGCGGTTTCGTACTACCCCTGGACGATTATACGACGTGGAACAGCACCGGGCCGGGTCTGGGCCGGTTCTGGGCTCGGATATTGTAGCTTATGTGGCATACGGCACGAATATACTGGCGCACGCCAGTAGTTTATGGGCCTGAGGCCCAATTCGCATTCCGTAATCAAAATGAAGGCCCGTGGTCATCAAAACCATGTTATTACATTAGATGGCCACTCCCCAAGCAGAGCCCGTCCAATTTCAAATGAACGACGATCTATCCGTCCAAATCTCAAATCAACGACGATCTATCCGTCCAAATCTCAAATCAACGACGATCTATCCGTCCAATTTCAAATCAACGACGATCTAGCCTGAGGCCCAATTCGCATTCCGTAATCAAAATGAAGGCCTGTGGTCATCAAAACCATGTTATTACATTAGATGGCCACTCCCCAAGCAGAGCCCGTCCAATCTGAAATCAACGACGATCTATCCATCCAAATCTCAAATCAATGACGATCTATCCGTCCAAATCTCAAATCAACGACGATCTATCCGTCCAATTTCAAATCAACGACGATCTATCTGTCCAATTTCAAATCAACGACAATCTATTCGTCCAACTTCAATCAACGACGGTCCGTCCGCATGTATGTATCTCTCTCAACGGAGCCGATTCACGGCTTATCTTCCCCAGCTGAGTCTCGCCTAGGCCCGATTGTCAAAGGTCAAGGTCAGCATCAACCTATTTTTGCATATCAATATCCTCGGCAACAACGATCTATCCGCTCCGCCGATCCAATCAATCAGGTTCTTTAAATTATTTGTCTATCATTGAACTCGTATGTTCTGCTCTGGATGGCCTATTTGGGTGTCTAGAAAACCTTTGACGTTACTTACGCCAAGTCAATGGTGCTCTAAGTGCCGTCAAAGGGGGGCTACTGTAGACACCCTATTCTGGACTGTCCAAATTAGTTTACTTACGGTCTTTGATTCCCCAATGATGATTAAGGTCAAGAACATACCGAGTTTGTTAAAGAGTTTGAGCTTTGAGCGTCCCGAACCTCATCCGAACCTTTTCGAACCCTTTGTCAAAACCTTCAAGCCAGAACCAAATAGCCTTAGCAAAACCCTACTGGAGTACGCTGGTGGGTGACTAGCGTGCGCTGGAAGCACCGCCACGTGTCAGTCATCCCCAGTTACTGGCGCACGCCACTAACAAGGTGCGCACGCCACTAACAAGGTGCGTACGCCAGTCAGAGCCGGTCAAATCAACTTTATTCCAGCTGAGCACGCGGGAGTTTTGATGCCACCTGGCGTCTGCCAGCAGTCCTCTGGTGGCTGAGGACCGTCCTCCTGTTCCCTCTACCACTACACCACCTTTCAATCCAAGTCCCATGCATTAAATGCATGGGAGGCTCACCCTTGGCTTAAGCAAACCAAACACACCCTTAAGCCCAACTGATTTCAGTCTCTCTCCTCCATAAATACCCCCCTTGCATTTATTTGCAAGGGGTTAGCACCATTAAGGAAGCCAAAGCCTTGGCCATTCTCCTTTCCCTTTCATTTTCTCTTGTTTTCTCTTTCATCCATTGAAAGATAAGGCAAGGAGAATAGTATCCAGTCCATAACACTCCATACTCACTTCTCAAACCCTCAAATCTCAAGCTCAAGCTCAAGCTCACTTCCAAACTCACAAGCAAAGGTATACTACCTTTTGCTCCTGTCTTCTGTTCTGACCCCTGAGGGGGGCTGGCAGGGTCAAGGCTGGTAATCTATACCAGCTCTGGCCCTAATGCTGGCAAGGCTTCAAAGCCGTGTGTGACGATCAGGTGGCGCATGCCAGAAGTTAGCGCCGTACGCCAGTCATGGCTGTATGGCAAAACTGGCGTGGGGATCACCGATCGTCCTTATTTTGTTACATTTATGTTCTAATCACCTTGCAAGCATGCTAAAACCAATTTACAGCTCACTGTCTTTTAGAACTGTTTAGTTATATTATTCAGTGTTTCATTTCTGTTGCTTTGGAATGCCCCTGGGAGCCTTCTGGTCATGTTCAAGAGCCCAGATGATGCAAAGCCAAGCACTGGCCAAGTAGTGTCAACTGGCGTACGGTACCTTGTACCTGCGTGCGCCAGTCACACCTTGGTCAATGGCTGGCCCTTGCATGGCAACTAGGCCCCTGGCCTCTGCTTTTCCTCCCCTCACTGTTTATGGGGTTGTTTATCCATTTGGTGGCTTCTAAGCCCTTGATCTGTCTGTAACTATATTTTTATTGTCTTTATAACTGCGTGGTTTGTCTTGGGTGTGCACTAGTCCATTCCAGAGCCCAGAGGGTTGTTTGCAAGAGCTGTGAGTGTGGGCTTACCGGCGCACGCCAGATCTTCCGTGGCGCACGCAGGTCATGACTATATGCAGTGGCTTGACCAGTGCGTATAGGCTCGATCCTAGGTGCATCACCTAGGTCAGTGTGTTCCAGTTTGTTCCAAATACTCACAGGAGCTTGTTCTCAATCTATTATACTTGCTTTAGATCAAACATCAAACATCCATCACGTTTTTGTACATAAATGCAAATGTGTTACCGTTTTAATCCCCATTAACTGTTCCCCCGCCCTAACTGGCTAAGAAAATGATCAAATAAAGAGAGAAATGCAAATGTTTTATAAAATGCCTGAGTAGAGACCGATCTCCGGATTGGGCGAGAGGGGGTGCCATAAAACCCTTCCCCTCTCGTAACCTGGCTCCCGAACCTCAGATTTCAAAGGTGACGACGGACCAGTCTACAAGCCTTTTTCAAACTCAAATAAGCGTGACCCAAACGTTTTCGAAAAACACGGTTTCTTGGGTACTCTCCGTAAAACCCGAGTGGCGACTCTCTGATCTGCGAAGCGTTTCGCCGCGCTTTCCGCGAGAAGGGCGCACCCGGAATTTTTATGCTTAAAACATGGGAGTTTTTGGGGCGTGTGCCCACACCTTGGAATAGTTGTTCGACCAAATTGAAGTTGTTTTACGATTTTGACTCTTACTTAAACATGTCTCGCGAACCGTCTAAGTTCATTGAAAGAGGGGCATCTGTAGACACCTCAATTTGGCCTAACGATTATTTCAAGTCCCACCCTGGGGACCATCTGATGATGAATGGATACAGTGATTGCTGATTGACTTCTCGTAAACACATGGACTTTTGGTGAGTACTTTTAGCCAATTAGAGGACCCAATCAAGAGTCATATAGCCTTTCAGACAGAAATACAGCATCCCAGGAAAATCCATCTATCGGCCGTAACATTGATCTCATGGCCTCAACTTCATTCTTTCACCCGTGAAACATGTTGCTTGAAAATCTCCCTGAGAGATTGATTCCTCGGCTGACCGGATCCATTCCTCAGCCGCCAAATCCATTCATTGGTCGCCAGATCATCCTTTTTCCAGATTCTTGAATGTTTTGTCAATTGTTTGATCCGTGCTCAAAACCCTAGCAGCCAAATTCCGATTCTTTCGGGCTACGAAAGGAGATTATGAAAAGAGTTCTTATGCATATATAATTCTTATTAGTTCGTGCATTATGATTGGTTGGAGTGATGTCACCCCATGCCTATATAAAGAGGCCTTAGGGTTCTGAAATTCATAACACAATTCACCCTCTCAAGCCATAATACTCTGCAAAAATACTCTCTCATATCTCCCCTACAAAAGCCCTAACACACCAAAGGCAGCCGCAATCCGACGATCAAACCCCCGCAGTACTAACCCTAACCCAAGGGTTTCGAGAAGCAAAATCAATCAATCTCCCTCAATCCGAAGCTGAAGCTCCATAGGCCGAGCTCCCTTTTTGCTTGGGACGTTCATGACCAAATAACATCTTTCCATGTATCCCCATTTTATCGAGTTGTAATATTTTTTTTTTTATTTGATTAGAATCGTCTGTTTAGGATGTGGAAATGAATCATTATATTGTATTGGTTTTTGAGTGCGGTAGATGTTAGTCAAGTTTTTATTGGGCCGGTTCGTGAAAGAGTTGGAAAACAGGATATTTTGCCAAAGCCAAACAAAATTCTGAGTGGGCCGATTCCTATTTTGCTTGCATGCATTTTTGGGCCTTAATTGCATCGACCCATTAGGTCATCAGAAAGGCGGTCGAGCACATCAATTTTAACTCTCTCGTTCTTACAGCTGGGCAGCGAGGGATTGCGTGAGTTTTGTTTTTTGGTGGCCGCTCGAAGACCGACCAAAGCTCGATTAAATAATTGGTGGTAAAAGTCCTTCGAGAGGCTGGCTTTTCTGGGTCTCTACTTCAACATCTATGCCGCAGCCTTTGTGAGCATTCGTCTGTTAGTTCGGAATCCTATTGAGGGATTGGTTTAGTGAATCTTGAAGAGCATTAAAGATCCATGGTGTTCTGGTGTTAATCTTTCAACTTCAAGAGGGTAAGTTCATCAACAATCAATCTTTGATTTGCATCCTTTCGTGGAGTTCGAAAGGGTTCCTGGAAGGCCTGAGGATTCAAGATTCGGCGATCATGCAGTGGGTACGATGAACGTGGATTCGGCAGGTAGATCTTAGGACTCGTGGTGAGGATACATGATCAGTGTTAAGATTGCTTGTAATCGTACATTTGTTTTAGTGCATGATTCCTTCCCGTGGTTTTTACCCGATTTTGGGGTTTTCCAAGTAAGATTGGTGTTATGTTCTTTGTTTGATTTCGTGGTGTGTTTGAAGTCATCTAGTAAGGCGAAATAAGTACTCCTAGCATCACTTTAGAAATTTCATTTGGTATCAAAGCGGGTCGCTATATTTTGGAATTGTACGAATTCTTAGTGGATCCTTAAGGTGCAATGGAGTTAAATACGAATCGGCCCCCTGTTTTGGATCGTACTAATTTTGATCATTGGAAGGCAAAGATGGAGGCCTATTTAAAGGCCATTGACGAAGATGTTTGGAATGCATGTGAAGTGAGGTATACGCCGCCAACTGTAACTGTTGAGGGAACTTTGTCACTTAAGGCTAGTGCGAAATTTACACAAGAAGAGAAGGCAGAGCGTGCAGCAAATAGCAGGGCACTAAATGTATTGTTTACCCATGTTGACACAAAGGAGTTCCATCGTATATCTACATGCAAAACAGCAAAGGATGCGTGGGATATTCTCGTCACTACCCACGAAGGAACTGATACATTAAAGCAAGGGAAGTTGCAACGAGTCACTACCAAGTTTGAAATACTGCGTATGAAGGAAGATGAGACATTTGACGAGTTCTACGCCAAACTCAATCACATCGTCAACACCAGTTATACCTTGGGTGAGCCTATTACTCCATTTCGTGTTGTCAAGAAAATTTTGCGATCTCTTCCTGAACGATTTAAAACTAAAGTAGATATTTTGGAGAGTAAGAGAAAATTACTTAGAATGTCTGTGGAAGAAATAGTAGGGCAATTTCAAAACTATGAGCTTACACATTTTGATCAAGACTTATTTCCTACTAAAAGTACTAATAAAGGATCAGAAAAACAAATTGCTTTTTCGAGTAAGAATACTACTAACGGTTTTGAAAAACAAACTATTTTTTCTAGTAAAAACAATGAATCTAATGAGTCGGACAGCGATGAAAATTACGATACGGAGGCTATGGCATTATTTACCAAGAACTTCAAACTATTTTTTAAGAAAAAGAATAACGATAGTGACAACAATGATAAGAAGGGTAAAGGAAAATTTGAGACCTCTAGTAACAAAGATCGGAAAGGAGTAAAGGGACCACCCTTGGGGCCGAAGTGCTATGAGTGCCATGGGTATGGACATCTTGCTCAGGATTGCGCAAATAAAAAGGCTAAGCAGAAAGTATTCAGTGTGACAACTTGGGATGACGACACTAATAGTGAGAAGTCGAATAGTGATAGAGATGAGGAAAACAATGAAAAAAACTTCTTGGCCTTCACAGCAAATCTTCACGAAAGTGATATGACCCAGCAAAAGTTGGGGAATGGAGGAACCCATGATAGTGACAATGAAGAGGAGGAAGTGAAGTTTGATGAGTTGCAGGAGGCTTATAACAATTTATATGAAGAAAGCCGGAAACTCACCAAACAAAATGATAAGCTAGCCAGCAAGAATGAGGCAGCTGTGGCTGATCTGTCAAAAGCACTATCCTCAGCAAGGGAGCTGTCGGAAAATCTAGAAAGTGTCACTCAAGAGAGGAATCAACTCAAACTGGAAGTAATGCAACTTCAGGAGAAAATCAGCAAGTTTGAAGAGCTGAACGGGATAGACAAAGGTAAAATAAAAAAATTGACTACTGACTTGACTAAAGCTAATGCTATTTTTTAGCGCATGAATGCAAGTTCTAAGCATTTAGATGATATTCTTGATGTACAAAGATCAGTCAGTGACCGATCTGGACTTGGGTTCAATGCCACATGCTCAAATCAAGAAAATGTCAGAAAGATATCTGAAGAAAAGCATAAGAAGACAACTTTAAAAAATCCAGTAAGTTCAATTTTTGGAAATCGACACAAAGAGGTAAAATCAAAAGCTAGTTACAATACTGTTAAGCCTCAAGTTTTTATTAAGATGCCTGCTTATATTCAAAGAACTACTGTTGGGAGATTTATCCCCGTGTGCCATTATTGCGGTGTTAAAGGACATATTTGTCCTCATTGTTTTCAATTGTATGGCTATCCTACACGTCATTATGTGAGTAGTAGCAAGAAAAGTATGCATCAGAATGGTGGCAATCATACGGAACAAACTCATAATTTTGTTAAACAGAATAAACCCAATGAGAAAGATCATGTTAAAACTTACAGTTTTAAGACTAAGCCTGTATGGGTTAGGAGTGCTGATTTGCATTGCATGGTCGTTCACACTGCACTAAAAACACAGAACACTAATGTGTGGTATCTTGATAGTGGATGCTCTCGTCACATGTCAGGAGACAAATCTCTTTTTACAAAGTTTGAAAATTACAATGGAGGTTCTGTTACATTTGGTGATGGCAGTAAGTCCAAAGTTGTCGGAAAATGGATCATTCAGGCCCCTGGAGTTGGTACTCTGGAAAATGTTCTTTTTGTAGAAGGACTCAAAGCTAACTTGATTAGTATAAGTCAAATGTGTGATTACCTTCATGAAGTTCTATTCTTGAAGAATGATTGTTATATCTTAGATGTGAACAGGGCTAATGTAATGCATGGTACTAGAACTTTTGACAATTGCTATGGTATTATACCCTCAGATAATGTGACTTGTCACTCCACTAAATTAGATGAGATAGATCTTTGGCATCAACGGTTAGGCCATATCAATTACAAGGACCTATCTATATTAACTAAAAAGGAGTTAATTCGCGGAGTACCTAGACTGAGTCGTCCGTCTCATCATATTTGTGGTCCGTGTCAGATTGGAAAGCAAACTAGAGCTGTTCATAAAAAGACTAACACGTTGGCCACCACTAGACCTCTAGAATTTCTTCATATGGACTTAATGGGTCCCTCAAGGGTAGCTAGTATTGCTGGAAAGAAATACATTTTCTTTATAGTGGATGATTTCACACGGTTTACATGGGTTAATTTTTTACGTGAAAAATCTGAAACCATTACATTCTTTAAGTCATTTGTCAAAAGTGTACAAAACGAAAAGAGCATGAAAATTGGTATGATAGTTCGCATTCGCTCAGATCATGGCAAAGAATTTGAAAACAGTGAATATGCAAAGTTCTGTGAGGATCTAGGGATTAGTCATGAGTTTTCTGCCCCTAAGACCCCTCAACAAAATGGGGTGGTTGAACATAAGAATAGAGTGATTCAGGAGATGGCACGAGTCATGCTTCATTCTCGTAAGATTGCACTCAGGTTTTGGGCTGAGGCTGTGAACACTGCGTGCTATATTATCAATAGGGTATATCTTCGTCCAGGAACCAAGAATACCCCTTATGAACTATGGAAAGGGAAGAAGTCAAATGTTAAGTACTTTAGAACCTTTGGTAGTAAGTGCTACATAATGAAAGATAGGCAGAAATTGGGTAAGTTTGACTCTCGTAGTGATGAAGGCGTTTTTCTTGGGTATTCTCCAAATAGTCTTGCTTTTCGTGTTTTTAATTTTTGCACATCCTCTGTTATGGAATCTATTAATGTTGTTATTGATGACATGACTCTAGATGAGCCAGAGGTTACTAATTACGAGTGTTTTGAGCCTTTTTGTGTTCAAGAACAAACAGATGAAGCGAACTGTCGAGATGATGGAGGTATTGAAGATGGAGTTGAAAACGATGAAGAGGAAATCAAAACAGAGGAATAGGATGATTCAATAGAGACGGGTGATACCCTGAAACCCTCAGCACGGGTCAAATTAAATCATCCAGAAACACAAGTGATTGGTAAGGTATCAGATCCTATGAAAACTCGCAGGCAGATTCGAGATGAGGTAACCTATTTATGTTATGTCTCTTTAATTGAACCTAAAAATATCAAGGAAGCTTTGCTTGATGATTGTTGGATTAGCGCTATGCATGAGGAACTACATCAATTCGAACGTAATGATGTGTGGGCTTTGGTTCCTAAACCTAAAGATACAAACGTTATTGGAACAAAATGGATCTTTAAAAATAAAACCAATGAGGAAGGTGTAGTTATCAGAAATAAAGCTAGGCTTGTAGCTCAAGGATATACTCAGGTAGAGGGAATAGATTTTGACGAAACGTTCGCCCCAGTAGCTCGTCTAGAATCCATACGACTCATGCTAGCTGTTGCTTGTCACATGAAGTTTAAACTATTTCAGATGGATGTGAAAAGTGCATTTTTGAACGACATTATTAAAGAAGAAGTGTATGTGTCACAACCTAAGGGTTTTGAAGATCCCCATAAGCTAGACCATGTGTATTACCTAAAAAAGGCCCTATATGGACTAAAGCAGGCTCCTCGAGCTTGGTATGAACGCCTGACTCTGTTTCTTATTCAAAATGGTTTTTCCAGAGGAAACGTTGATAAAACGCTTTTTGTGAAACATGAGAATAAACACATTTTGGTTGCTCAAATCTATGTCGATGATATAATTTTTGGTTCGACGTCACCATCTCTCGTCAAATATCTTTCCAACACCATGCAAAGTGAGTTTGAGATGAGTATGATGGGAGAATTGTCTTATTTTCTCGGTCTTCAAGTTAAACAGTTTGATACCGGCATGTTTATATCCCAGTATAAGTATGCAAAAGGGCTTGTTAGCAAGTTTGGTCTTGAATGTGCTAAGCATGCTCATACTCCTATGAGCACTACTGTGAAGCTTGCACGAGATAGTGAGGGCATAGATGTTGATCAGACCACTTATCGTAGTATGATAGGTAGCTTACTGTACCTTACTGCTAGTCGTCCAGATATTGCATTTAGTGTTGGGGTTTGTGCCCGGTATCAGGCGTCTCCTAAAGAGTCTCATCTCTCAGTTGTTAAACGTATCATAAAATATGTGAGAGGAACTCTTAACTATGGAATATGGTTTACCCATGACACTACTGCTAACTTGGCCGGTTACACTGATGCCGATTGGGCGGGTTGTGTAGATGATAGGAAGAGTACTTCTGGTGGATGTTTCTACATAGGAAACAATCTAGTTTCTTGGCTTAGTAAAAAACGGAATTCAATTTCCCTATCTACAGCCGAGGCTGAATATATCGCAGCGGGTAGTGGATGTACTCAATTGTTGTGGATGAAACAGATGCTTGCTGATTATGGTATTACCCAAGGTAATATCACTCTTTTCTGCGACAATACTAGCGCTATAAATATCTCTAAAAATCATGTTCAGCACTCTCGTACTAAACATATAGACATTCGTCACCATTTCATTCGAGATCTTGTCGAGGATAGGGTAATTCTCTTAGAATATCTGGATACTGAACATCAGAAGGCCGACATCTTTACTAAACCTCTTGATCACATTCGTTTCGATTATCTTCATAAATCTGTGGGGGTATGCTCTATCGATTGAGTTGTGTTTTATCTTTTTCATTAATTCTTTTCTCTTCTCTTTTTTCCTTGTTCGTTTCTTACTGTTAAGTTTATTTTGTTTAGTTTGCTACATATGCTTATATCATATATATATATTTTTTTTAAAAATAGCGTCTTTTTCTGTTGAGGTCAGTTTTTGTGAGCTTTAAGTTGTTGGCTGACATGGTGCAATTGTAGCTTGTTATTGTTTTTCATGACTGTGCTCACTAGGAATTTCTGTGTGCATGATTTTTGAGTACAAATCTTGATATACTTCGTATTGTCTGGAAGTAGCATGAGTCTTGTCTAAATGACCTCCACTTGCTCATTCACGTCAGAAATAGTTGCTCCCTAATTCTTGCACGTCATTTATCATGTAGCTACATTGTGTCTTGTTTTCTTCACTCGAGATTGACCTTTCAGCATTTTGGATACTCTGTGGGAGTTGAATATATAAATAAAAAATAAAAAATTCTCATCAAAAGTAGCAGGAGGAGGAACAGAAGTATATATAAAAAAAGAGAGGAGGTTTTGTATATGGTGAATTTTATTTCTTATGGCCTTTCGGGCTTTTCACTTAGTAACCGGGCCTCTTGCCTCAGTAAGCAGTGAGTGTTCGCGTCAAACGGTGAAGAGTTCCAAAAGTGTCTTGTGTGGTTTGCTTGGGTTCGTAGCCTTTTTTGACTCGAGTAAGTAAGTCCGTTGGGGTGTTCTCTACATCTAGTGCCCTAAGACCGTCTAGTTTGGGTGTCACTGGCCTAAAGCTCGTTACAAGGGTCAATTAGAAAGCTTAAGGGACCACGGCATTGCACGGCCACAATATAGTTGTTGGAGTTTGGTTGAGGGGGAGTTTGTAGTACATTGATTATCGAAATGTCTTGGTTTGACTTCTTGAGGGGGAGACCGCTTGACCATCTTACATACATGAGAGACCAAGGTAAGCTCTTAGGTCGAGCTGCATATCTCTGATGTGATGCACACACACACTTTTGTCATTTGGGTCTTGATTCATAATACTCATCCTGCACTTGATGTATACATGCTTTGGTCCTCAAAAAATTCACGTCACCATTTTATCCTAGTGTGTGTTTTCATGATTTTCAATAACCCCCTACTGTTAATCTGGGTATTGCCACCGAAATATGCTCCAAAAGATTGTCAGTTATTGGATTTATTTTGGCCTAATTGCTACTTAGTATGGAACCACTTTTTGTTTATGCTCGAGCAATTGTTAACCCGCTTGAGCAACTTTGGTCGGGTTTATATACCCCAGATCGTTCTTTTCGGTTTTTGTCGCTTACTTTTAAACATTTGGGCTGCTCCTTCTCACACGACAACACCCTTCTTTGTCTCCTCTCGCCAAACAAAGCTGGTGTGCGTATTTGGATTCGTTTAGACTGCTGGTATGGAGGTTAATTGCTGCCTGGCTTATGTTAAGGCTGTTTCAAGTTTATATTCTATGCTTTATGGTATGAGTTCATGCCTTGTTTGTTTATGGCAGCGGGATATTTGTGGATGGTATTGCTATGGGTGTTATATATATATATAGCTATTTGGATATACTTGGTTGCAGGTTCCTTTGTTCTTCCACGACAAAAAGGGGGAGAAAATAAATAATGTTTGATCGATGCTCTTATTTTTTGTGTTTCTAATAGTTGTGAGTTTCTCTTTTATGGTGCAGCGATACAGGTTTCCACCTCACAGTTTACTTAGGGGATAGGTGTTTTATTTCTCAAGTGTGTTTTGTCATGGAAGTGCCAAAGGGGGAGATTGAAGCTCCATAGGCCGAGCTCCCTTTTTGGTTGGCACATTCATGACCAAATAACACCTTTCCATGTATCCCCATTTTATCGAGTTGTAATTTTTTTTTTTTCATTTGATTAGAATCGTCTGTTTAGGATGTGGAAAGGAATCATTATATTGTATTGTTTTTTGAGTGAGGTAGATGTTAGTCAAGTTTTTATTGGGCCAGTTCGTGAAAGAGTTGGAAAACAGGATATTTTGCCAAAGCCAAACAAAATTCTGAGTGGGCCGATTTCTATTTTGCTTGCATGCATTTTTGGGCCTTAATTGCATCGACCCATTAGGTCATCAGAAAGGAGGTCGAGCACAGCAATTTTAACTCTCTCGTTCTTACAGCTGGGCAACGAGGGATTGCGTGAGTTTTGTTTTTTGGTGACCGCTAGAAGACCGACCAAAGCTCGATTAAATAATTGGTGGTAAAAGTCCTTCGAGAGGCTGGCTTTTCTGGGTCTCTACTTCAACATCTATGCCGCAGCCTTTGTGAGCATTCGTCTGTTAGTTCAGAATCCTATTGAGGGATTGGTTTAGTGAATCTTGAAGAGCATTAAAGATCCATGGTGTTCTGGTGTTAATCTTTCAACTTCAAGAGGGTAAGTTCATCAACAATCAATCTTTGATTTGCATCCTTTCATGGAGTTCAAAAGGGTTTCTGGAAGGCCTGAGGATTCAGGATTCGGCGATCATGCAGTGGGTACGATGAACGTGGATTCGGCAGGTAGATCTTAGGACTCGTGGTGAGGATACACAGTCAGTGTTAATATTGCTTGTAATCGTACATTTGTTTTAGTGCATGATTCCTTCCCGTGGTTTTTACCCGATTTTGGGGTTTTCCACGTAAGATTGGTGTTCTGTTCTTTGTTTGATTTCGTGGTGTGTTTGAAGTCATCTAGTAAGGCGAAATAAGTACTCCTAGCATCACTTTAGAAATTTCAGAAGCAATCAAGCAACTAAGGGATCAAGGTGGTGAGGCCCAGAGGCCTATGGTTTGATCTTTTTATGTTTTTATACTGTAATCGTAGCATTTTGATTTTCTGTTAATTGTTTGTTCTGGTGTGAGGAAGAACATCGGCTGGGACATCGATCCTTCGGCCGGTACATCAAACCAGAAGGATCCCTCGGCCATGACATCCATTCACCGGCCGCGGGATCCATTCTCTGGGACAGCCTGTTTGTTTTCTGCTAATTTCTGATGCATGTTTTCATTACTATCTCGGCTCACCTTATCAACTGCTAAGGGCTAATAATCAGATTACATGTTTAGAATTAAATAAAGCAAGTAATAGTCGTATGTTGAATGATTATGGGCCAGTCTCACAATTGGGCAAAGAGGGGTGCCTAACACCTTTCCCTTATTGTACTTTTGGCTCCCGTACCTGGAATCTCCGTCTATTTTTTTTAGTTTTTGTTGATGTCTGAAATTGGACGGTCAATCCGAGCTCCGTCTTCAAGGAGTTCCTGCAAAACAGCGTCCGTGGACTGGGGGTGTCACCAGTCGGGGACCCTCCGATGGCTAAGTTAGTAAGAGTATGTAAGGGTAGAATTCTATATGCTCTGTGTATCCAGTAGAGTACGTACCTTAAACCCATGGACGAGCTGCCCATTTATAGGCGAGGTGGTTCGTGTCCCTGCGAGGGACACGAAGGTGGCAGATCGTGGGCCACGATGACGGTTGAAGTCCCCGAGGTGGGGGGACTCCCGTCGGAACTGGAGCGAGTGGTGGACGTGGGAGACATGGCTCCGCAGTCCAGGAATTCAGGAGACGTGGGGCTACCCCCCTCACGTCCGAGGATATCGGCGGGTGTAACCGTATTGACCCAGTCAGCGCTTATCCTGTTATCCCAGCGAGGTTGGAGGAATCTGACCGAGCGACTCGAATATGACCGAGCGACAGCTGTCCGACCGAGCAGGTCGCCTCTTGACACGTGTCGAAAGAACAACGCTCGACAGTAAATGCCTAAAAATATACTCATCAGTTGCCCCCCATTCCCAAGTCGAGCAGAGCGAGCCTCGACGCTGGGGATAATTGCCCTGCTTGCGAACGCGGTGCTCGAGGTAGTTAATGCGAGGGAAAGAAGCCTCCCTTTACCCGAGGATAATGATGAGTAACCGCCAAAATATACACCCCACGTGAAGTTGGGTTTTCCAAATTTCGAAATTCCCGAGATACGAGGACGGCTGTGGTTGGGGATCTGGCGACAGATCCTGCCTGCTCATGATCGGACGGTCGAGAAGTCCAAGGATTTTCCTTGATTCGCGCACCCGAGGGAGGGTATAAGTATGATCATGCAGCTATTCCCCAACACTCCTCGTTTTCTGCCCCCCAAGTCGATTTGCAACGCTGGATCCAGAAACAGACGCCAATCCGGGTGACCCGATACCCGGGGTTGATTTTCCCCTTCAAGCGATCGAGCCCGTGGTTCCTCATTACAGATTAAAGGAATTATTTGGTGCTCTTCGTGTGTGGAACCAGTTGTTACGATTCCGTTTTGAGCGACAAGCCCTAAAACCCCTTCTCCATTCATACACCGGTCAAGAGCCGTTCTTGCACTTTGTGAGGGATCTTTCCCGTCTCGCTTCCGATTCCCCTGTACCTGAGATGGAAGAGACCGCCCCCGCCAATGTCATCGATGAGGAGACCGTCGTCAAGGTCCCATCCTTTAGGGCTGAAACGCTCGTGAGCGTGATTTACGAGGAGGACCTGGGGACGATCAGAGCGGCCTACCAGATCCCGGATTCAGTGACCCTCCGAGCGGCCCGTCCGGAAGAGAGGGCTTGCTCCTTTGCAGAGGGCGAGGTGTGTGTCTATGAGCACGCCTTCTTCGCTGGATTGCGAGTCCCATTTCCACGGATCGTCCGAGAGCTGCTGGGCCGCATGAAGCTTGCCCCTGGGCAGCTTATGCCAAATGCTTGGAACATCTTCTTTGGGGCATTCATGATGTTCGAGGCGCTGGGTGCAGAGGGCCGCCCCATGACGATCGACGATTTCTTTTACTGCTATACCCCGAAGGTGGGAGACCCGGGCTTCTGGTACTTCCAAGCACTCGACGGTCGCCAGATTGTGTTTGGGTACCCGTCGTCTGTCAAAAAATGGAAAGAGAAGTTCTTCTTTATTTCTGGAGAGGGATGGGAGTATCAGAGTGATGAAGTGGTTGGTCCCAACACCCCAGGGATCCAGACAGTGTGGGGAGACCCCGAGCCGAGTGACTTCCGGCGGGTGGAGAACCCCAACCCAGACATCGATGGACTGATTGCGGCCATGCGGAAAGAGAAGATCCCCTTCGAGGAGTTGGTGAACCCTCAGAAGCTGTTTGACCACCTACTGGGGCCAAATCCTGCGGGTAACGTTTTAATCCCTTCTCCTTATCTGTCTTTGACCGTGTCCTTCCCATTTTCTGACTCTTGCTTTAATCGTGTTCTCACCTCCAGATATCAAGCCGTTTGACAAGGTGGCTTATACCCAGATGAGGGCCCGAGCGGCCGTTCCAACGAACCTTCCGCCAGCGGCTCCCACCAGGCTCTCCCGCCTGAGGATTGGCAAGGAGATTTTGGAAAAAATGCTGGAAGCAGCCGGTGGATCGGCCCTGAAGGCCCTAGGCAAGAAGAAGAGAAAGAGAGTTGCGGAGATAACCGACAAGGACGAGGCCCTTGTCGCGGAGATGGCGGACCCCGATATTTCGATCGGCCGGGTGTTAGAATCCCTCGTGAAAGAAGGTGAGCTCCCCGGTCCGACCGAACGGAAGAAAAGCGAGAAAGAGCGGCCACCCTCTCCAACGGTAAAGGACCCGACTCCTTTAAAGAAAGTTGCATTCCAAACATCCCCTTCTGCCCCTGCAGCCCCGTGGACGGAAACAGAGATGGCGAGCATGGCTGGGCTAATATACCCAGCGGCGAACGACTACGCAACAATCCCGGTGAAAGGGAGCATCCTGTCGGATCCGTCTGCCAGCCACCGAGCGTTGAACGCCTTTGTCCAACCTGTCTACGACGGCCTCGCTTCGCTGCCGGCTGAGAAACTGCTGAGAAATTTTGAGCTGCACATGAGCAGGGTAAGTGTTGCTTCTTTTTGTATCGTCTCCCTTGATGAAGTCCCTTGACGCCTTATGACTGTCCTCGTACTTGCAGGCCATGGCTGAAGGTGTAGTCGTTGCTAGAAGGTTGGCTGACCGAGAGCTAAGGCTTCATGGTGCCATGCGCCAAGCCCTGGAGTGCCGTAACTCCTTGGAACAGCTAGAGAAGACTCATTCTGGCTGTCCTTCAGTACTGCGACAAGCCGTGGAGGAAGCCGACCGGGCGAGGGAGGAGGCGGAGCGGTTGCGTCAAGCGGCCAAAGAAGTTCAAGAGAAGTCCGAGACAGACCTGAAGAACTTGAGGGAGGCCTTGTCAGGAAGGGAGGAGGAGTTGAGAGCACTGAAGCAGGCAACCGAGAACACCACCACCCGGCAGTCCACCATGATCCTGAAGCTTCAAAGCGATCTCGGCCAAGCGAGGGCCGCTACTGCCCAGGCGGTAGAGGAGTACAAGGCTTCTGACGAATGCGCTAGCGAGCAAATGCTGTACTTTTCTGGTGGCTTCGAGCAAGCCATTAAGCGTGTGAAGGCCAAGTATACCGACCTTGATCTGAGCGAACTGAAGCCTGAGCCTCCGTCTGATGTGGAGAACACCGAGATAGGTGGTGGTGGAGGTGATGACGAAGATGACGACGCCCAGAGCTGAACCTGGCTGCCCTCTGCGCCCTGATCTCCTGTGTTTTTGTTTTGATGTACTGTGTTTTGTTTTTGCGACCGAAAAACTCGTACTCCCGTATAATCAGGCATCCCACCGTATAATTAGGCACTCGACCGTATAACTGGGCATTCCACCGTTAATTGGGTATAACAATGTTTTCTTGCTCATTATTCCAAGATGGAGAACGGGGTTCGTCCCTCTAGAGGCATGACCGTTGTTGTTGTATCTGTTTATCTGTTGCTTGTCTTTGACTCCGCCCCAAGGGAATCTTGGGTGGGTTGTCACGCTGAATGATCCGTCGAGAGCCGAGCGGATAAACAGGTGTTGAGCGAGTGCGTCCATAAGACCGAGCGGTCCTCCGCGGGAGTACTGGATAATTTCAATGATGGGCGAGAGAGGCTCACCGAATCAAGCAGATTTGATCATTAAATGTATGCTTTGTACAGCTAAGAAAGTAATCATGTGAAATGTACTTAATTAATTAATGCAGGCTATCCCGTACTCTTGGGTTGACGCCCAGACAAATGAGTGGTAGTAATTACGCCGTCGAGCGAGTAATTGTGTATGCTCTGGCAGTTGGCGCAAGTGTATCTCGCCAAACGAGGAGAGCATTTTGGCTAGACATCAAAGTAGTTTAGTTTCCCAAGGAACTTTAACAACACTTCCACTTCTACCGCCATTAAGGCAGTTATTAATTGATTCAAATTTCGAAAAAGAGTTGGTTGATCTCTCCTTCTATAAAAGCGGACCCTTGGTACTCCTTCTCCCCCACAAAACTTTTCATTTCTGAGGGAACGAGAGAAAGGAAAGAGTCTGCAAAATGTCGCGTGATATCAATAACACTCTGGAGAGCCTTTGCCAGCAGGTGCAGGGACTGAGAGGTGTCGTGGAGGGGCTGTCAGCGAGGGTGGAGGTGATGGAGGACACGGTTCGGAACGCGGAGAAAGTGGTCCGGCTCCTGCTGATAACAGGCTGGAACCCCCTTCATGGCCCTCGGCCGGCGACTCCATCTCCTCCACGGGGAATGGTAACATCCCCCGATGGCTCGCCGTCGGCCTCCCCCGAGGCCAAGAGAGGGCGCGAGGACGGGCCACACTAATGGCCTTTTGCGGACTCGCTTAGGCTTCTGGGTTTTTTATTTTATTTTATTTTGTAACGGGAGTCTTCCCCCTCCTCCCGAATTAAAAGAGGGGGTTTAGTTTAATGAAAAATTATCCTTTCATCCCGAAACCTCTTTGTGAATGACTGTACAAAAAATGTGTAGGCCTAGATTCATGCAATATGGTTACTCATGCATAAAATTTAAACGAAAGTGAAGTGATACCGTTCACCCTTTGAAATGCTGCAAGAAACTGCTGTGTATTAACTCGTTTAGTTCCGTCGCCTGTTTGGGGAGAGTCTGTTTGTTTCTCAAGATCATTTGTTTATAGACGAGCGCCGTCCTGCCAGGAGAGCGTGTTAACTCACTGACCGACCGAAGAGGGCCATGTTAGTCTTTTAAAAAGCTTTATTTATAGACGAGTGCCGTCCTGCCAGGAGAGCGTGTTAACTCGCTGACCGATCGAAGAGGGCCATGTTAGTCTCTTCAAATCGTTTTATTTATAGACGAGTGCCGTCCTGCCAGGAGAGCGTGTTAACTCGCTGACCGACCGAAGAGGGCCATGTTAGTCTCTTCAAATCGTTTTATTTATAGACGAGTGCCGTCTTGCCAGGAGAGCGTGTTAACTCGCTGACCGACCGAAGAGGGCCATGTTAGTCTCTTCAAATCGTTTTATTTATAGACGAGTGCCGTCTTGCCAGGAGAGCGTGTTAACTCGCTGACCGACCGAAGAGGGCCATGTTAGTCTCTTCAGGTCGCTGTACTAACTCGTGGTTTTCCGGGACAATCATTGTTTGAAAAGTTGTTAAGACCATCTTTTTGTAAAGGAAAGACAAGGATATTCCCATTGATGATTAAAAGAGAGATTACAAATCGATCGTCTAGAAACTCATCGAATGAGATAGGGATAGGGGCGTATAGCCTAGAAAAAGAATAGCACTAGACCCAACTGTACGAGGGTCAAGAAACAAATTTAAAGAAAAGTAACTTGGAATTTACTGGTAATAAATTTTCAGATTGTCTGCGTTCCACGGGTGAGGGAGTTTCCAACCAGACATGGTGACCAGTTGGTATACCCCGGACTTGATGATTTTTTGGACCTGGAACGAGCCTTCCCACTTCGGATTCAGCTTGCCTAGCTTCTTCTTCTCCAGCACCTTTTTTAAGACTAGATCGCCAACTTGGAAAGCTCTATGCTTGACCTTCTTGTCGAAGTAATGCTTCGCCTTCTGTTGGTATGCAGCCACTCTGACTGCGGCCGCTCGCCTGGTTTCCTCGAGCAAGTCGAGGTTTAGGCTGAGGGCTCTGTCGTTCTGCTCTGCATTGTAGTGTTGGACCCTGTAGCTTGGGATGGCGACCTCAAATGGGATGACCGCTTCAGAGCCAAAGGCCATCTGGAAGGGAGTTTGTCCCGTTGGGGTGCGCACAGTGGTGTGGTATGCCCAAAGAGTGCTTGGTAACATTCCTGCCCATAACCCTTTGGCATCGTCCAGCCTGGTTTTGATGATGCCAAGAAGGGTGCGGTTGGTGACCTCTGCCTGCCCATTGGCTTGAGGGTGACCAGGAGTTGCGTATTTGCACTTGGTGTTGAACTGCTCCCAGAAATCTCGCATCATCTCATTGTCGAATTGCTTGCCGTTGTCCGAGACGATGGCATGGGGAATCCCGAACCTGCAAACAATGTGCTTCCAGACGAAATCTCTCGCTGCCTCTTGAGTGATTTTGGCGAGCAGCTTTGCCTCCACCCACTTAGTGAAATAGTCGATTGCGACTATGGCAAACTTATGCTGCCCTGGCCCCAACTTGAAGGGGCCAATGATGTCGATCCCCCATTGTGCGAACGGCCAAGGGTTATCGATGGGCGTGAGTGGCTCTGGAGGCTGATGGGGAATGTTGGCGAAGCGTTGACATTTGTCGCATCGGCGCACGAAGTTGTTGGAGTCGGCCTTCATGGTGGGCCAATAATAGCCCGCTCGGAGTGCTTTGAACACCAGCGCTCGGCCCCCGGAATGATTGCCGCAGATTCCTTCATGAATCTCCCTCAGAATGAACTGACCCTCCACATCTGAGACACACCTGAGATAAGGGTAGGTGTAGCCTCTTTTGTAGAGGGTGCCATCCTGGAGGAGGTATCTCGCTGACCGGTACCTGAGCTTCTTTGCTTCCCTCCTGTCCGAGGGAAGTTCCCCATCCCGGAGGAACTTAACGATGGATTCCGCCCATTCTGCATGAGAATGGATAACCTGGACTTCCCCGGATTCTTGGTCAATGATGCTTGGCTCTGCTAGGTACTGGATAGCAGCCATGGGTCCCAAGTGTCCATCAGGAGCGCTTGCCAAGCGAGCCAAGGAGTCCGCCTTTTGGTTTTCTTCACGTGGGACCTGTAAGAAGGTCACTTTCTTGAAGGTTGCTCTGATCCTG
Organism: Rhododendron henanense subsp. lingbaoense; assembly: GCA_020567845.1. Classification (NCBI taxonomy): domain Eukaryota; kingdom Viridiplantae; phylum Streptophyta; class Magnoliopsida; order Ericales; family Ericaceae; genus Rhododendron; species Rhododendron henanense. Next base: position 6,553,894 of record CM036315.1, read on the forward strand.
GCGACTAGCTCCGAGTACTTCTTCATCTTCTCGTTTTTGGCCTCGGCTTCCCCGTTGGATTGATGGACCACCAACTGGGAGTCGCTGAGGACTTTGACTATTCTAGCTCCCATCTGTGAGCATAGCAGCAACCCTACAGCGACTGCCTCATACTCGGCCTCGTTGTTGGTTGCGTTGAACCCGAATCGTAGTGCATATTCCATCTGCTCACCGAATGGGGAGATAAGCACAATCCCGGCGCCGCTTGCGGATTTGTTGGACGAGCCGTCTGCGTAGATTGTCCAGCATTCCACGTCTTGTCCCTTTGTTTCGGTCACACCATCGTCATCCTGTAAAGGGTTAGTGAATTCTGCTAGGAAGTCTGCCATGACCTGTCCCTTTTTTGCCTTGCGCGGTTGGTATACAATATCGAACTCACTGAGCTCGATAGACCACTGGATGAGCCGGCCGGACAACTCAGGCTTCTGAAGCACTTGCTTGAGCGGTCGGTCGGTCAGCACCACAATGGTGTGTGAGCAAAAATAAGGGCGCAAGCGTCTCGCCGAGATAACCAAAGCAAAAGCTAGTTGTTCAATGAGTGGATACCTGACTTCAGGGCCGCGGAAAGCTCTGCTAACATAGAATACTGGCTTCTGAATACCTTGCTCTTCTCTGAATAGGGCTGAGCTGATCGCGTTTGGGGAGACTGCCAAGTATAGGTAAAGCTGCTCTCCTGAAATGGCCCGGGAGAGTAAGGGAGGAGAGCTGAGGTAGGCCTTTAGGTGTGCAAACGCTTCTTCGCACTCGTTGGTCCACTCGAAAGCTTTCCGCAGAGTTTTGAAGAAGGGGAGGCACTTGTCCGTCGACCGACTGACGAATCGGTTGAGCGCTGCTACTCGCCCGGTAAGGCATTGAACCTCTTTGATCGTTCTCGGTGCCTGCATGTTGATCACTGCTTGAACTTTCTCAGGATTGGCTTCGATTCCTCTCTGGCTAACCATGAATCCAAGGAATTTTCCTGCTCCTACTCCGAATGCGCATTTGGTTGGATTAAGCTTCATGCCAAATTTTCTGAGGATTTGGAAGGTTTCAGCCAAGTCGGTTGGGTGATCGCAGGCTGACTTTCTCTTAGTAAGCATGTCATCTACGTATACCTCCATATTCCGGCCAATTTGCCCGGCGAACATCTGGTTAACCAACCGTTGGTAGGTTGCTCCTGCATTCTTTAGTCCGAACGGCATAACCCGGTAACAGAATAGCCCTCGCTCGGTGATGAAAGACGTACCTTCTCGGTCGGCCGGTTGCATCAGGATCTGATTGTACCCAGAGAAAGCGTCCATGAAACTCAAGAGTTCATGCCCTGCTGTTGAATCAACCAGCTGGTCAATCCTGGGGAGTGGGTAGCTGTCCTTCGGGCAAGCTTTGTTCAAGTCTTTAAAGTCCACACACATGCGCCAGTTGCCATTCGCCTTCTTGACTAGCACCACGTTGGCCAACCAGTCAGGATATTGCACCTCCTGGACGAATCCAGCATCGATCAGCTTCTGAATTTCCTCAAGGACAGCATCGCTTCTCTCTTTTCCGAAGATTCTTGGTTTTTGTTTTACAGGCTTGAAGGTAGGATCCACGTTCAGGTGGTGGGTCAGTATGTCGGGATCGATCCCTGTCAGGTCCGCATGAGACCAGGCGAAGACGTCCTTGTTATCTTTCAGGAAAGTGACCAACTGCTCCCTTAGTTGAGAGGGGAGCAGTGAGCCAATCTGAAGAAACCGGCCTTCTCCTATATCTGTCTTGTCCAGCTTCTCTACTGGTTCCGCGTGAATTTCCTCCTTCTCGTCGCGTACTTCGAGGGCATCTACCACGAAGGTTTCTTGTGATCGCTTCTCTTTAAGGGTGGCGACGTAGCATTCTCGTGCTGAAGCTTGATCCCCCTTCTGAGTCCCCACACCGTTCTCGGTTGGGAACTTGATCACCAGATGGTATGTGGAGGTAACCGCCTTCATGCTGTTGAGGGCCGTGCGCCCAAGAATTGCGTTATAAGCGGAGGGGCAGTCCACAACGAGGAACTTGACCATTTTCACGATCTGGCAAGGCTCAGCCCCCATGGTGACTGGGAGATCAATCGTCCCCATGGGTTGAACCTTTTCGCCTTAGAAACCCACCAACGGGGATCGGACAAGCTGCAGTTTGTCCTTTGGGATCCCCATTTGATGGAAGGCCCCGGAAAAAAGGATATCTGCGGAGCTTCCATTATCAACAAGGACCCTGCTGGTTTTGAAGTTTCCAATAGTGACGG